>OX090903.1:5908660-7158660 GCA_944319695.1 Tiphia femorata
CCTTCCAATAGCCACATACGCTGCATGTCTTCATATTTGTTAATATATTGTAATTGTTTTGTATTACACGCTTATGTGCGATCTCCACAACATAGTATGCAGGTTAGAGTATATCGGTAGATACCGGCAATTGACAGCGAAATTGTCAATAATGCGCGCGCAGCATGGATAGAGAAGGACAGATATTCACCGATGTTTTGCCTCTCCGTTCTACCACGGACACTTTTTCTGCTGGGCATACATTGGCATGCGCAGTCTATCCTATATATGTCTATGGGATGGGCACTAATATCCGTTCGGTGAATTAATCACCGATCGAATAATCGTCGTGCTCACATTTTCGTCGCGCACGGAGTGACTTAATCGAATTTGTCCGACGTTACTTCGGAATATGCAGTTGGAGTGGAAAAGGCGCGAAACATCCCAGGGCATCGTAAAATCCAAGAGCGTATCATCAACGTCAGTAGCATCGCTAATTCGATCATTTTACACGCAACGTCGTCCCAAAGTGCCATCATCGGTCACGGCCCCGAATTACCGCACGACGGTCCAATAACACTCGCGGCCGCTCCTCGGACCATTACGCAATCCACGGAATCCCTCGAGGGCCCGCTCGCGCACGCACACGCGTGCACGCGTGTCTTCCACTCGAGCTCCTACACCGCCGGCCGCGAGACGGACTCGTTCACGTCGGAACGGTAGCCGGTCGTCCTTGCTCCAAAGGACGAGGAACCTGCGAAGCCAATCGATCTGCTTGCCCGAACTGAGGACGTCTCCTCTTTCCCTTCTTCCTCATTCCTTGCCTTCACCCTTCGCCAAAATAAGTTTCTACGTTGCTGCGCATCCTTTGTCGACAGGATCGAGGCTCCATGCGTAACCTCGCGCCCTCTCCCGTCACACAATTATTCCTCCTTGGTTTTGCCAACTTCTTCCCCTTTTTTCCCTTGCAACTGGACCCGTCCTTCGTTCGAGGACGATCGGAGGACCGCGAACGTTTGCTGAAACTGCGCCATTCCGACGTCGAGACGTCCAAGTCTGTCCCCTGAATCGTTCCGTCGTCTCTCACGGTGGCTGATGTCAGAGGACGTGCGCGACGAAGCACGTGTCACGGCACTCCCGGTTCGTTTGAGTTTAATTGCCGAGACTCCTGCATCCCGTCATCGTTCATTGGGCGCGATCAACGATTTCGCCAGCGGCCTTCTCTCGACATCGGTCGCTCGGGTCGACACGATTCCTTCTTGTTCCGTTTTGTTTCTGCTTCGATTCTCGGTGTTCTCTCTCTCTCTCTCTCTCTCTCTCTCGTACTTGTTGCCGTACCTCTTCTTCTTCTTTCAGTCGACGTCGAGACCGGCTTAGTCATCGTGGCATGGGACTCGGAATAGGACGACGATGTTGATTGTGCGGATTGATTTCGAGTAGATCGTTTTATTTTATACGTCGAGAGAGCGAGAAAAAGGCGAACGGGAAGCTAACGGGTAAATTTCTCGGTAGAGGACAGGATAAATCGAAAGATGAATAATATTCGTCTACGTGTTACGATCGCATCCGTGTATCCTTTAGAATTTGCGCCGAGTGACTCTGCGCATGCGGATGTTTGAAAGCGGTTTTTATCGAGACACCAGGTCACGACATTCGCGCGCCCTGACGAACAAAGCTAACTCACAAGTGTAACAATTTTCTCGAGCACATGCGTATAATTACATTGTTAGCTGGGGAAAAGTGCACGAGGATGCTCTACCGAGAAAAACGCTCACTCGTGAAAATTAGAGCGTCGAATCGCTCTAGTTCGCGGGCGCTGATCCACGTATGTATCTCGAATACGAGATACGTAGTAATTATTGACAATTGGGAATTCTACAAAAATCGATCGATACGAGTATTCCAAAGGATTCGGATACCTATGAATATGTTACGGCTCACGCGGAAATTAAATGATACGTAGATGGTCGTTCTTCTTCGGAAAGGAAACGAAACTGTCCAAAACAGTTCGACGTAATCCGACGATCCGTCGATGGGGGTCCTTCGACTCTCGACGACAGGTTGACCTTTTTCAAGTGCACGAAGTAACTTAAACACGATCTGTTCTCGACCCGGGCGCTCGACAAAGCGCGCTGGACGACACAAAGTGGCACCCTGAAAGGAATTGCCCTCGTGACAAAGGACGGCTCGCACTCTTCGGCCCGAGGAGATGTCCCAAACGAGGATAATCCTGTTACGCCTTTGCGGATCGTTGACGTGCACGTGATGTCATCGCGTCGTCGCCCGACTATACAGTGACTCCCTTCGAGGGCTCCGCTCCGATGCGCTTGCCTCGACCGCGTTGCACTTTTCAGTGGCAAAGAGAGAAGGTCTAAAAGAGGGAGAAGAAGAAGGAATCGAGGGCATTCCTCGTCCCGGAAACTGTCACGGTGCGTCACGGTGTGTCACCCGTCCCGGTGGAAGGCGGTCGAACACTTGGCACAATGGGGACCGGAGAGGGACCCGGCTCACCGATATTACCGTAGCGAGAAATTCTCCAAGCGATCGAGTGTGCTTTCCTACACGAGCGCGCGTCGTCTTCCTTCCTTCCTTCTTCCTTTTTCTGTCTCCCTTTCTCGCACCACGGACGATTCCTCTTCTTCTGCCAACCGCAAACGACCGATGCGTGGCGCGTGACAACCTGCCAGTTTCACCTCGCACAAGGTGTGCCACACGGAGAAGCAAAGATTATTATCCGTTTATAAGATCACAGTGACTCGCGGGTCGAAAAAGTGGACATTCGTGGATCGCTCGTTATTTGCAATAGTGATGGTTTTGGTAATTTTAATAGTAACGTATGCACTGAGAGAAAAGTATATGATATATTTAACTATAATGGCATAGTAAGAAAATTATGGTTGGAAATATCATATTTGTGGTAAATGTTACCATAATGTCGGTAATGATTACGATAGAGGCATAGTATAACCAACTATATTATATTTTTACCCAAAATTATGGTTATTTCAACTAAAAATATAGTATGGTCGAAAATATATAATGGTAAGAAAAATAACTATTTTATATAGTTGATATTACCAGAATATTTCATACATAGTGATAGAACTAACTGTATTCACATAGCACATTTTACTATACACATGGTAACAAGAACAAAGATAATAGTTAATGATATAACCATTTGTACTCATTCTACTATATTTTGTATGGTTAAGTGAACTATAAAAATATATTTGAAGCCAAATCTAACTATAAAATATAGTGAGATTATAGTAAACCCAACTATGTTTTTCTCTCAGTGTGCTTTAACGATGTGCGTACGACGATGAAATTTGATTTCCGAAAGTATCAGTAAGTACATCACATTTTCACTGACAGATTATGTTTTTTGTTGCAGGTAAGGAACTACATATACGAACACCACATAGGTTGCGTTTTTCGACAGTTTGAGTAAGTTTCAATAGTTCGTAGAATGACCACATAATCAAGAGCTTGGGTTGCATTTGACAATTGAGCATTTGCTTTGGTTCGTTCTATTGACGGCGATGAATAGACGTCCGCAAAGTTCCATATAATACTCTCAGTGGTAATATTCTAAATATCTAACGAGAATGACACAATTATTAAAACTCGCGGTTGTCAGAGAATTGTCCGAGGGATTGTTCTAGAGAATTGTTCTCAATAAAGAACGAAGCGAAATGTCGAGATATTACTCAACTGTACGGACGTCATATTTAACGACCTGAAGTGTCACTGGGAAAGTGACGGTAAATTCAGCCGTTCGAAAAACTTTAAATCACCCAATTTTCTAAATCGGTGCGATTGAAATCGAATAACCGGCTGGATTGAGACAAACTGTCTTTCCCACGGTATCGGCAAGTTTATCCGATAATAGGCGAATAATCTTATCCCGGAAGTGTAAGGCGGGCTTTAAGTCGAGGCGGGTTAGCGGCGTAATCGACGTCTGTCGCCGTTACGTAACGCAAAAATATCTACAGAATGTATCGGTAACGGGCGCGCGGACGCGAAGGCGTGACCGATCTGCGCCCGGCCTTGGCTCTTATAATTTATGCAGGATTTGTCACTGCCGAGCAAAAAGACCGACCGATCGTCTGCTCGATCTCGACATCCAGCTCTGCGAGTCACGCCTATTCTGGAAAGTGGGTGTCAAGAAGAAAAGAGGAAGAAGAAGGAGAGAGAAGGAGAGTGGGGAGGGGAGAAGAGAAAAAAAGAGAAAGAGAGAGAGAAAAAGAGATGCAGACCGAACGAAGGCGGCGAGATGGACGCAGAAATAGTAGGAGGGAGGGTAATTAGCGGCCAGTTGGCTAATGCATCCTTTTGTCTCCGATCTTGGTGCGTTATCTGATTCCACTTAGGCTAGGCCTTGCCGTGCCACCGAGCAACTCTCTACAGCGTGGTGAAGAAGGGAGGAAAGAAGGAGGGTGAGAAAGAGGGAGAGAAAGAAAGGAGGAGAAAAGGCGATCGAAGAAGAGACGGAGAGAAGAACGGAGGAGGACAAAGAGAAGGAGATAAGAGAGGTCGATACGTCCGCCAAGAAAAAGGCTTTCGAAAAAGGTGCCGCGGCGTTTCGTAAGCCGCGTCCTCTACTCTTCCTTTATTTCGAACAACTTTCTCCCATTTCGTCTTCTAGCAAAAGTTCGTAAACCCTGCTCTCGAGTTCGTGTTCGTTTAAAAAAAATACACTTTTCTGCGTAACGTTGAAATTCTATCTTTCCAAAATAGTTCTATGAAGTGCAGTCGTCGCGAGACGCAGAGTAATCCAATCGATCAGCTGATCACGTCCCGGATTTCAGCCATACTCCCGCGCGTACTATCTGTCCCACCTAATAATCGAAGGCAAAGCAACCTTAGCACCGAACGGGACACCTGCTCATTACCCCGTCGCTGCGCATAAATCTTTTATAACCAATCCTCCATGCTCGAACCTTCCACGGGAATAATTTCTCTCGGCCTTTGGTCGACGGAATCCGATTAATCATTATCCATCGGGCGATTAATCCTTAATGCCATTCGCCATGAACATCGAATTTCATCGTGCGCGCATCGCTCTTGTATTCTCCTTAAGGCGTCTCTTACCATTGTGAGAGGCGAGCATTAACGGACGACTGCAAATACTCGATGAAACTATCGGCTCCAGTCACCGAGGATTATAGATAAAGAATCAATAGGTCTCTCCATCCTCCCCCTCATTCACATTCTGCTTGCCCATCGTCGTTCTCTCCCTCCTTCTACGATGACATTCGCACTTGTTTCTCACCTGCGCGCGGTTTATAAATGCGCAGGATCGTGAACGCGTGCGACGATGCTCGATGGCGACGAAGGAGACGACCGAAGGTTACCGAAAGCGTCTCCAGACCGTAGATCACGCCATTCCGCGCGAGCTTGACCTATCATTAACGTCAGGTAATTATCCGCGCTTACACCGCCAATATGATCGAGGGACGCGTCGATCGATCGTCAATCGCGCGCCGCGCGAATCACATGGGAAGATCGCTTCGCCCGATCGTATTGCCGCTGCGAATCATCGAGTGCCCCTCTACAACGCAACGACCATTAACTGCGATTAATTTGCGTCCTTCGAGCAACTCAACGATCTTGCGTTAGCTCCAGTACCTGTAGATTTTTACGATTAGCTCAGCGCGAATTATTTTCGGGACTACGCGCAATTGCGAATGGAAAGAGACGTTGAACAACGCGTCATGGAATCGATGGAAAATTTATAATAGGAACTGGTTGTGTTTCGAGTCTCGTGTGTGGTTTTTCATCTCGTGATTACGGTTTATAAGCCCGCGTATAAATAATTCACGGTATTTTCTCTCGTTCCGACAGGCCAGTCCTTCTTCGACGTAGAAGGAAATATGGGAAAATTTACCCCTCGCGGGCACGCCGTCTATTATCGGTTCCCGCGCTCGACTTCGGTATCGATCGACCGATCGACTCGTGGATCTTGAGAATTTTCCCGAAGCGATTAGTTCTCGAGTCTCTCTCCGCTCGGTCTCGCGCCCGTTGCGCCTTCATGCAAACGAGACGGTCCCACAACAGAGACATTTTATCCCACGACAGCCGTGTACGGCGTCGACCGCGCGCCATTAATTGTAATCGCGCGCGACCGCCGGTCACGACGACGTTGTCGATACGTCGAATCGACGTAAGTGCCGCTGGCGTCTATCCGAGCATTCTCTCGACTCGCGGGTATCTCCAGTTTTCACGTATCTCGCGCCAGCGATCCGCCTTTACTTTAAAGGCACGAGGGATATCAGCTTATTCGTCGAGCGAAATCGTCCGGAGACAGGAGGTTATCGTGGACTACGCGGAATTTGTTCATAAGAAACCCCCGCACTCGCCACTTGCTTCTGTGAAACTGACGATCAGATCGAAGAACGTATTAAAGGTCGAGAGCGACGAGTGCTAGTAAAAATGTGAGATTATTTAAGATTGAAAAAAATGTCTTTCGCGATCTTCGACGCATTTGCTCCGTTGAGAGATCCATACGTCTATATTGAAACAATTACTACAAGCAATCACTATAAGTACAATAGATGATTTTGAAATAATTAGCGAGCGCCCCTGTAAGTGTAATTACACAAGTGTCTCAGTTTTCTGTTCTTGCATCCTACATACACCTCGATCACTTTCGACATAACGAATCTATCGTGCAAGAACGACTACTTATCTCGATAGTCTGGAGGCAGAAATCGATTTCCAACTTCTCCACGTCCGCGTCTGAGGATCTACTTAACCAAAGGAATCGTCGCGCATCTCCCTAAAGCTAGGACCAGTCCGAAGAGTGGGTGGGTGCCGTTTCTGAAAGCATCTCGTAGTAGTGAGTGGTTCGGGTGGCGCAAGAGGAGCGTAAACGCTTCGCAAGCTCTCTCGCTCTCTCCTCTGGGGCGCCTCGAACGCGCTGCCCGGGATGGATGCCGGTATTAACATGACAAAGAGACGCTGGGACGCCTTCTCCTCGCTTCTGCTTATACATGAAGCGAGGGGGGGCTCCCGTTGCTATCGTTGCCGTCGTTGCCGCCACCGAAGCCGTCGCCACCGCCACCGCCACCGTCACCGTCACCGCCGCCGCTGCCTCTCAATTCAAATGCGATGGGCGTATGCTATGCTAATATTCTGATCCACCGGCGTTAATGCATTATCAAACGCGGCGAGGTGCATCCGCGTGCTGCGTGGATACGTTGCGGATGAGTGAGCGCGCGCGCGCGCGAGGCTGGGAAAACGAGCGGGTTGAATGAGTCCACGTAAGTCAACGACTTAATATATTATAAGAGCGCAAAACGTCGTGTCGGATGTCGTATCACTTCATTCCTTACTTGGGTTTGAGATCCTCCTTATCAGATTTCGAACCCACCCGTTCATTTTTCGATCCCGCTTCAATAATTAATCTGGTTGGACATTCCAGAAGGAAACTGTTGCAATCTCCTGCTCACGCTTCGAGTTCTTCCTGCAGAACTTCCTTTTTTGGATAATTTATTCAGTCTGCTTTATTCTCTTCTTTTTTCCTGCCAGTAGATTATGATTTTTTGTACCGTTCACCTTGGTCTCTCACCGTAACTTTAGAATCACAGGCAACTTTAGATGCGCTCGATAAACACGGGTAGACACGAAGATGCGTACGTGTAAAAATGAAAGCAAACATTTTGCTCTGTCTACGGCTTCGTTTATGCCAAAGTACGACGTCCGTTTCGAAACGAGGAAGAGAAATTCGCGAAAACCAATTCCGCAGGATGGCCCATATCTCTGCCGTGAAAATCTCTCGTCGGCCACTTCACTGACCCGGTGCTCTTCAAAAACCTTATCCATGCTGGTCGGCGACCCGACCGAAAGATCTCAATCGCATTGAATTCTCACATTAGGGACCTTTCAATTGGCCTCTTTCGAGCGGATAAGCGCGCCCGCGCTCCCGTTAAACAAATATCGCGGTTAAGCGGTACCTATTCGCTCCGCTCGAACGGGTCAGGCCGATGGATCCCCGCCGCTGTGCGCGCGCGCGCGCTCGCGCCCGCATCGTATTCGCCGAAATGCTCGCCCGCTCGTTCGCGCGGCGCCTAACCGTCTATTACGCTTTAAGTACCTTGGACGATTATCGCGATTCGAGGGCGCAACAAGTAATCCCGCCAGGTGCATCTGCTGCTTCCCGAAATCATCATTTCGGAGAGCGCCTAACCGAGGCTATCGGCGGCCTTTTAATTCCGCCTACGGTTTAAGCGGAGCGCGTGCGCGCGAGAAGCGCGTTGCATTGGGATCGGTCGATCGTTGCGTGCACGGAGATGTACAGATAATAAGAAGAGGATTGCAAGATTGATGTAAACCAAGATCGTGACGGATACGATTACTTCGTTTAACACTAGATTTACCGAAGATTTTTTATAAACACGATTCCTCATTTGAACCAGTTAAATCGACTGGTTTCGGTAAATCTATGTTTAAAACGAGCTTAAAATGTTTGTATCCTTGCACTAACAATTATCAAACTTATCTACCGGTGTTAATTCTTATCGGACGCTAGCTTTTTATACATGATTCTCACTAGGTTGCAATTGATTTCGCGAAATATACGAAAAATTATCAGTATTATAAGAATAAGATTTTTGTTTGATTAGAATACAGTGTAAATTTATTTAGAAGCCCTCTTCTAATATAAAAACGTCGGTGCACCGATATCCGGCTTGTCACCTCCCACATGACATACGACCACAGCGACACAGCAAAGTCGTCACGTGAGAGGTGACTTACGACCGTTAAGGGTTAATAAAGCACGGTCGTGGAACGCGTACATTGGAAATTTTTAATTGTCGATACTTTCCGCGTGTTGCGAAAAGTATCTTTCTTCGTCGAACCACGGAAGTTGAATCTTTTAATGCCGGCATTTGCATACCTGGCGTCATCGGTCTTTCCTTCTCTGTCACCTACCAACGTGCTCGCATGCCCGTAGATCGATCAGCCTCGATGTCACCCACGCGACGTCGACCAATGAGACGGACCACCCCCACGTAAATCGACGACATTCACGAACTTCCATTAAGGGTCCGCCTCGAATCACTTCCACGATTCGTTCGCGGAGCCTGCAAGCGCGCGCACCTGTCCACCCTGGGGCCGCGTCACCATCCTCGGTCACGACAGTCACCCCCGCAACGCAACGTTCCTCGTAAAAGCAGAAAAAAAGGGCGTGGAACGCGTCACGGACGTGAATACGAGGGCGTTCAATGTCGGTCCAGTAACACTCGTGTGTACGCGTGCGATACTCGTCGTACACGTAAACGTGTTCACGCGCGGACGGAGACACGCAAGGGGTTTACACGCGTGCCCAAACGATGCTCGCCACCACGCACGACTGCCTGCCTGCCTGCCACGGAGTGAATTTTCAAGCGGTCGTGTCTCTGTCGCTAAATTATTCATTTACGCGTGTCGCGTTGTAAGGGTGACAAGGGGTGGGATGGAGAGAAGAGTGGAATGGGTAGGAGGAGTAGGAAGGGTGGAAAGAACGAGAAGCACCGGAGATTGTGTTTATGTGTGTGTGTGTGTCTGTGCGCGGTGTGTTGCGCACATTTGTGGAGGCGAATCGTGATGTTTACGGCGGAAAAGGGCAAAACGGACGACGACGGGGGTGGCCGAGGGAGAAGCAAGAGGAAGAGGTGGTGGAGGAGGGTGGAAAGGGACGACGGAGACCAGAGCGGAAGGAACACCGACGCCCAACACAATGGCAACGGTAACACGCTCACGCGGTTCCGCACAATGGCGCAACGCGGCGCACTGTCAAACTGGTGTCGACTGTCAACCGAGCGTTCCCCCCGGGGAGGATCGCAGAGAGCCGTGGCGAGACGCGGAAGGAGAAGGAGAAGGAGAAAGTCGAGGGATGGAGAGGAGACAGGGGGTGGAGACGTGGAACGAACGACGCGAACGACGGGACATCATCCGGGAAATCCACCGGGCTCGGGGAAACGCCGCATCGCAAACGGAGCGTGAACGAGATCGGATCGCTCGCCGTGAGGAGAGGGGACGTTAAGTGTCATAAATCTGATAAGGATAACGATCCGTTGACGCGCAGTCGCTCGTCGGAGCGATAGAGTACCCTGAATGCATCTAATTTTACCCTTGCTCATTTTCGTAAGGTGGGAAAAGATGCTTCTCGACGCTGCGCGTATCGAACCTTCCCCAATGGTTTTTCGTTCGCGATCAAAATTCGCCCATCATCACGACTCCAATGGAAATTTTCGCATCCGACGAATAGATGAAGTATTGTACTTCCTAGTCTTGGTGTTTTTTTCCGATGGTCATTTATTAAAAAGTTATTAACACATTTCATGATAATACTAATAATCAATATTCAGTCTACATGATTGACAAGCACGTTTAACCAATACTTGATAATTGTTACGTTTAGGGGAACATTGTCTTGATGGGTCGAAAGAAGAAAATAAATTTGTTGTACTAATATTATACATTATAATGATAAATTTGAGTAAACATGACGCTTTAGAAAATTAACTTAAAATCTTTCTAAATTATAAATATTAGTGGATCAAATACAAATTAAAATCAAAACCTTCATAACATATGTGAGGGACATTGAAATCCGGGGTGGCTCCTTATAAGTGAATAATTACCAAAAACCAGAAGGAAGCAAAGTCTTGGGATTCGTTTTCGAATGTCGCAAAATTCACTCCTCGAAAGTACTCCTTTACTCTCGTCGAGACAACCTCCCCGTCGTCGTCGCGGAAAATTCGTGCGCGACCGTCTCTAAGCGGCACCGTCGGCGGCTCCCTTTTTCCGGACATTTAGTGCGGTCGTTAAAATTCTGGGAAAGCCATAAAATCCGAGAGTGCGAGCGAGTGCCTCGGACGGGCGTGCCGCGGTGGCGAACAGGAGGGTGCTGTTCCTTGCCACCTGGTGAAGTCGTGCCGCGGGACGAACAAGTTTATGGGTACAAAAAGCGTGGGCCGGTGACGCGAACTCTTCACTCGCCACTCGGACGACCGATAAACAGTTTCGCCCTGGCCCATCATTCACTTTTCTCTGCCCTCTCCTCCTCTCTCTCTCTCTCTCTCGCTCTCTCTTCAAGAGTGTTCTCGACGGTATGCAATTGTGATTTGCGACGCACGCCGATCGCTTTCTTTTCCTCGACGGGAAGTAAAAACACTCTCGGAGAAATCGTCGTACGCGGCAGCCTTCTCGTAATAATACCCCTCCTTTATTGGGTCGTCAAGGGTGAAATTTACAGAACTCATCAAAATGGATAATACGGCTCGCTGCAACTTGACGACCCAATACTTCTATTCAGAAAGATGTTTCGTGGCACGAAGTTTCGCTAGGTTCTCGCTCCTACTCGCTTTGTCCTCGTGAAGCTACGCGATTAGTGACACATAAAGCTACCTGAACGTCGCGTCTCCGCGATACCTGCATGGACGATTAAAAATAATCCTTACGAAGTTTCAAAGACGTCGGGTTTTCTTGGCCCCTTTGTCTCTCTCTCTCCTCTTCCTCCTAGTCAGTCCTGTGGAATCGAAAATTCCCCGCAGGTATGCGACTCGTTCGCGGACGACCAACTATGCGGTTATGCAAATAAGCGCGAATGATTACTACGCGCCACTCTCGGTCAGCCAAGCGGCAAAGGTTAAGCGACAACGACGACGACAACGACAACGACGAGAATTCTAACGAATGCATCCGCATCGGGGACAGAATCCATGAGTCATCATCGATGTTCGTACTCCGATGACCTATACCTATACGTACCCCAATCGCGCGTGTGTAAGTGGCTGCTTCGTTCGCCCGAAGGTCTCCGCTCGTCGGTCGCTCATTCACGCGAGCGTATTCACGATCTTCTCGAATAATGAGAATGACATTGTCTTCTTTCTTCAGGATTTTCCTGCATGTCTGACGACACCTCGTTTTCTCGGTCGTAAAGTAAAAGCTTGCGGCGCGAAAGATTCTCAAAAGAGATGGAACTCGATCGTACGATCGAACGAAATCATCAACGAAAAAGGGAAACGAAGAAATAACGACATTATTGTATGGAGACAGGCGAGATCCTTTCTTCGAAAGGAGAACCGTTTTCGCGGAAGTTAGCGAATTACTAACCAAAATTTCCTATGAGTGTCGCGCACCTACGGTGTGCATTATCGAACGACAGCCGGCAAGGTCGCGATTTCCGAGCACGCGACAGGCAACGGGGGGTAACACACTTTGAATTCACTTATCGGCATTGGGCGGAAGGCCGAGACAAATTCAGGTCGTTCGTTTTACGAGCCCACGTTGTAGCGTTACCATCGCGACTCGTCCACCGGGTGTGCGAGTTGCACCTGTAGGCGCACGAGCGGAGGATAAGAAGGTGGAGAGGAGGGCGAAGGGACGAGGGTGGAAGGAAGGGTAGGAAGCTCGCGTGATGCATATTTTTCATGAACTCGGCACCTTCCGTGACACGGGAGAGTACGGAGCCCTTCTGCGAACGTATCCACTCTCCCATCTCCCGGTACTCGTAAAGCGACCTTATTTTTTACGACTCCTCCGTCACGAGCGATTAGCGCGAGCCGAAGCGAGAAGACGAAGGCGAAAGAGGAAGAGAGAGAAAGAGAGAACGATGGGATTCGAAGATCGTGGATCAGTGCTGCGTGCGGGGGTGCGACGCGAGGGAAATCGCTAATCGCTCGTAGCTCGCCTTAAGATGATCGATCCCGCAATTTCTTATCTCTCAGTTTCTTTCTTATCGCTCCTCTCCGCCTTCCGGTCTTTTTTTCATTCCTTTCCATCTCACTTCACCCCGTTTCCTTCGGTCTCGAAGGAGCCTATCGACCTGGATCCTCGAGAAGATTTCTCTCGGACAGGAAGGATCCACGGGATAATCGAATCTACAGTTTTTGCGGTTATCAAAATTTTTATCTCCTTCCACCTGTCTCGCTTCCTCTTTCTATCTTTCACTCTCTCTGGGCCCCGTGGCATTCGGTGGTTGTTTACGCGCGTCATTAAGCAGGTAAGGTACGTCTTTTCGATAATTAATGGGGTAAAGGTGCGGTGTGCGCGAGCCCGACGGGCGAGAGTGAGAAGTGGAGAGAGGGTCGGTTCGAGAGAACGAAGTGTAAGATTACGAGGAGAGAGTAAATAAGAGAGGGATCGCGATCTCCAGCGAAATTAAGGACATCTCGACGTAATACGCAGATGCACAAAATCACGGTCGAATCGTTAAACTGACGTTTCTCCTCGTTTCCGGAACGTTTCCTTCTCCTCCTACTCCTTCAGCTCGTCTCGTCCCGCTCCTCTCGCATTCTGGCCGATCTCGTTCGTACCCCGGCGCGCGTTGCGTGCGCACACGCCGGTAATCATAATTAGCGCGGGGGTATGAGAAAGGTCTTAATTACGAGGCGCACGGTCCACAACGGGGGCAAGGTAGAGCGAGTCAGCCAGCCGGTGCTCCCTTTAATAAATTTACCACGGTAACGGGACACCGGTCCGAAAATTTCAGGCGTCTCGCAATTTTCGATCGTTAAATCACGGTGCCGGTGTAACGAGTGGTCCCGGCGACAGCGAGAGCATTAAATGAACGTCACGTGGGCTCGTGCAGGATCGTCTAGCCGCGGGGCAGAATGTCTTGGGGTCTCATCCTACCGGTAAGAGAATCCTGATCTGTTTTATGGAGAGGATATCGGAGATGGGGTGAATACAGAATCCTTGCGTGGTAAATTATTCGTCTTGGGTAGCACGAGAACACCGGTTATTAACGATTAAAGTGAAACATGGAAACACAATGGGATGAATGGAGAATAGCGTGGAACAGAGAAATTCTTTATTTTCTCTGGATCTAACAGATCCTTAGGTCTGGTGCGGGAATTATTCGACGCTTCCTTCGAGCCGCATGCACGTAATAAACAAATATATATATAAACTATATAAAAATAATATTAAAATACAAGGAAAAGAAGAGAGAGAGAGAGGAATGACGAGTTTTGACCGTTTTGTGAATTCCGTTCACAGAATAAAGATGTAGAGGATGCCCTGTACTCAATTGCATCGTCAGCACCCTATTAAGTATCACATTAAATGAGACGTTAAATGCGGGGAAGCTCGTAATAACGCACAACGAATGTCATCGAGTTAAAACGGGAAAAATATTAAATGAAGGTAATACCGATAATAACCACGCGACTCCGACATTCTCGTCTTTTACGCTCGATGGCATCATTTTTTATAGAGAGAAAAGGTCCACATTTGCAATAAATTATTTACTAAGCTTATTGCGCATGCTTCTAGCCTTTGGTCTGGTATCATAGATCCCGTTGAAAATACTACGCGTATCGCGTACACTATCGTCCCATTGCCTTAAGAGTCGTGTGCAATTAATGTCGTCTGTCCAGTATACAGCATACACGTTGACGTTTATCGGTGTTTTACACAAATTAAACCTTATGTCTGCAGGCAGGAATTTTCCTTTCCTGCAAAGTAGTAATTCTAAGAGCGCGACCTACACGTACGACATCATTTTCTCAGAAAGATACGATGCCATCGTGCCAATGATTATCAAGAGCTAGTGTACGGTAATTATTACAGAAATAAAATTTTAACAATGAGAACTTACATCTGTTTTACTAAAATATACACTATCTCAAAGGATAATTGGTAAGAGAGCCGATCCGATGAACCTGAAAATTGAAATTGCCGTTAAACATAGTTAAGAACAATTTTACTACACGATCGCAAATACGTTCACCGAGGGGATTAAAAAAATTTTCATCGTTTTCCCAGATATAAAAGTTTAATGGTCTCCTACCGATTTACCCTGTGCGGTCTCCGCAATCGTCGTAAACGAAAATTCCGTGACGAGGGACAGCATCGGCAGGCATCGAGCGAACAGCATAAACCGATGGGATTCCATAGAGGCAATAAATATACAATTAAGCGCCGTTGATGTCGATACGGGGACCGAAGGAGGCTTTAACGATGTGATAAAATCAAGTGACAAGTGTCACGCGATGGACGCAGGAGACCGCGAGGGATTATACGGCGTACGGTCGTACAATAGCGACAAATCCTTCGCCAGAGGGCGCGTCTCTCGACCATAATTTAACTTGACCAATGATTCTTCGAAGGTGCTTTATTAAACTCTCCGAGTGTGGACGGGGAGAAAGGAAGAGGGACGATGAGAAGATGAAAGAAGGCCGTGTTGAATGTAGAAAGAGTGGATGATCGAACGAGAAAGCGAGAGGAGGCGAACCGAGAGACGCAACTAATAGCGACGTCCTTGAAGATCGGTCGATAAATTCTACGGAGCCATCAAATCGTAATTAGAGTGAACTTATCGCGATAAACTGTGCCATAAAAGGAGTATCGCGCGAATCGTCGCGTTTAATGATAATTCCGATCAACTTTTTATGCGGGTGCTCGGGGAGACAGAAGCAGTGAAATATGCGCACCCGCCGATACGCGCGCGTCGACACGATGCCTTGCTACCCTGCGCGGATGTAAAATCATGGACCAGCAAGGGTACATTACGACTGTTTGTCAACCCATCTGCAGTATTCGCAGCTCTTACCGACGCTAGTTACAAAGTTGAGATTGTACGAATCCTCGGTGAAGTAATTTCCAAGTGATCGAGAATCCTTCGCGATCCTTCGTCCACACTGATTGTGGGAGAAAAGTATATAATACATCTAACAATAATGGCACAGTAACAAAATTATAGTTGGAAATATCATATTTATGGGAAGCGTTACCATAATGGCGGTAATAATTACGATAGAGACATAGTATAACCAACTATATTATGTTTTTACCCAAAATTATAGTTATTTGAACTAAAAATATAGTATGGCTGAGAATATATAATGGTAAGAAATGTAACTATTTTATATAGTTAATATTACCAGAATATTTCATACGCACTGGTAGAACTAACTATATTCACATAGCATACTTTACGATACGTATGGTAACAAGAACAAAGATAATAGTTATTAATATAACCATTTGTATAAATCGTTCATTCTACTATATTTTGTATGGTTAAGTGAACTATAAAAATATGTTTGACGCCAAATTTAACTATAAAATATAGTCAAATTATAGTAAACCCAACCATTTTTTTCTCTCAGTGCAGTATCGATAACCCTATCGACGGATCACTTTTGCAATTTGCATTTGGCTTATCTTATAACACTTCTGTGGTGTATCGAGGTGATTTAAATAATCGCAACAGTTGTTAATAAACTAAACGATAGGAATATGTATTTAGAATCTTAATGATACGTATAACTGACTGACGCGTAGACACGACGAATATTCAGGAGTAAGATCGAGTACGCACTGAATAGTTAATTCAGGAGCATATTATACAGTTAATAAATTACAACTTCTGTATTTAATTTCGTCTTAAAAATAATTCCTTTCGAATGTGTAATAGTAACTGGATCGTCAACCTTTCAAATGTTCTCACTTTAAAATTTTGGGGTGAAGGGACTCAATTGTGGCATGGGGTGTTCGTTAGATCGTGTCGCAAGGACCGCAGAGAAATAAGATTAGGCATTTTCAATTTGAAATTGTGCTCTCTCCTTCGATGTTTCGCCCCGTTTCACGTGACGTCACGCGCAGCCATGAACCGCAGGGATCTATCGACTGCGCAGCGTGGGTGTCACTGAGAACGTCTGCGCTGGTGGCCACAGGAAAAATGAGATTACACCCCTGAATTTCGGATTCACCCTCGAACGCGTTTTACCACGTATTATCCGAATCCACTTCGAATCCCCCACGGCAAGGACATTTGACGCTTCACCTCTCCGGCTCGCCCTCCTGCCTCACACCCTGCATGCATCCTCCTGCTTCGCAACATCGGTCCCCCGCCAACGGAAATGTGCTTTGCGATTTAAATTTTGTCGCGGGACAAATTGCCTGACAAATCGGATTTTCGCCGTTGGAACGAGCCAACGTCCGCGATCAAAAGGCTCTCGTCGTCTCCCCCGTTTGTTCTCGTTTTTTTCACTTCTCCACCCCCTCTCCTACCTGCCGTCCTCGCCTTTCTTCCTTCGTTCCCTTTATGCCCTCTCTGACGGTTCACGAGTACCAGCATCCAATCGTCCGACTGTCCGAATCGATTTCATGCCTCGAATAGCGATCGAGCGTAGAAGCGCGTTCGTTTACCAAAAATCGATGATTCGACCTGACGTGTACATTCTACAAGGGTCCTGATCACATGCGTTTCGAATATCTTAAAAATGATCATTTGTAATTTAGTGACGCTGGATAGTTAGCGCACGCTTCGCAAAATTTACTCGCTACGCTATAACTTGCATTTATTTATACAAGTACTTTTTGTGAAGTTGAACAAAAGGTAAAATAGAAATGTCGTATTTCTCAAACACATTCTAGGATTCTACTTGTATTTTACTTTTACTGTGTTCGCCTTATTTTTATTTTCAGTGTTTTCTTTTATAAAGTTTTATAGGGGTTGAAATTTTTATCGAGGCTCGATGCGAAACACGTACATGCCTGATGCTCGTCTTTTCTCTGCCTTTGCCACGAGTGTTGTCAATGAAGGTTGCGATCAACGAGACACGCGAGCACGTCGAGGCAAGAGTCAATTAGCGTGCTGCAGTTTCCATTGACGAATCGAACAAAGGTTGTACCTGTTCTATGTATTAACACAAGAGTCGTTACTATACCATTTCCCTTACGCGTTGCTCGTTCTTACCCTATAGTTTCAGAGTCAATGATATTTCGATATCTTGTTTCGACAATCCACTGTTGAGACATTCTCGTGCTTTCGGTAAAAACGAGTACCTGGCTAGAAGGGAGAAAGGGCGACACGCAGGGCCAACGGCTTCCTTTCTTCACCATCAATGGAGATTTCTCGAGAGTCGCCGGCCACCAAGTGGCACTCTCCGATTCTCTCGAGATGGTGCTTGGCCGCTTTAATTAAGTAGCGAGGCCCTTTTCAACGACTAGAAGGGTCGTCGTCTCGCGAATGGAGAAGACCGTGGCAAATGAAAAGCATTCGCGGCTGCGCAGCTCCCTGGACGCTCCTTCGCGTAGCGAGAGCTTTAGAATCGCAAATTGTTTCGCGAGGCACTCGCTGGACGCGCGATTAAAAAGCACAAGATCGGTGCTTTTGACTTCGCTTCTCTCAACTTCTCGTAAGACCGCGATAATAAGGCGAAGCGAAAGAAGAGCAAATTGTAATTTTAAAATCGATCGTAAAAATGTTTCGAAGCAAAAAATTCGGAAGCGTAACCCCTCATTTGCGCATCGAGGTAAAAAAGTTTGTCACGCTTAATACCTCCAATTTTGTCCTTCCATACACGATCGGGACTGAGGGTCCGGGTGTGAGTGAGATTGAGACGGGTAGGTAACAAGAAGGAATTACGTGCAACTCGTATAACTGCGAAGCTTGCTAAGGGTCCGGCCGAAATAAAGCAAAATCTCCCGTCGCCCGATGTATTTCGCCCTAATTACACGATGATTGCCTTAAAGCGCATCCACGTCCGGACGTAGCGCAATTATACGAGTCCTTTACGGCTGTCGCCCGAGCAATTCCACGATTTTATCGCGGCACCCTCGTTTAAACCGGGCCGCAATTATTCCCTCTCTATGCTCATGCCGAAAAATGAGATTGTCGCCCGATCCGCCGCACACGACGAAGCGCATCGCGATAATTACACCCTCCCCGCGCGCGCGCGTTTAGCAAGAGCGTAGGAGAAGGTAACTATCGCGTGCTGGGTCGCGCGAAAACCCAAGTAAACAGAAATTCCGAATCTATGCGCAAATACTAGGTTCCACGAAATAAGCAAACTAACGAGTGACATTCATATTTTCTTTTTACGGTCTACGCTTCTGTACCGAGATTCTGTAACTCCGTAACGACAAATGTCGCTATCGTTATCCATCGATATCGATGATTATCGCGAAAGCTTATTCGCTAAGTAGTCATCGACAACTTTCGATAATCTAAATCGTCATTCCGAAAAGCGTCGAAGCCAGCAAATTTTGGACAATTCTGTACTGAGGGAACGATGTTCAGTTACATGATACAATTATACCCTAATTCTAACCTTTTGCGAGAATCATCGATATAATGGATAACGATAGCGATATTTGTCGTTACGAAGTTACAGAATCTCGGTACTGATCGTATTACAAATTCTCGCTCGAGATGGTTTTCCAAGACGATTAACGCATCGAGCGGTAAACGATCCAGCACGGTATCAACGAGGAGAGAGTTGTGAAATTAATCGAAATTATCGCGTGCATATCGTTCAAACGCGAGTAATCGCGTATCGATCCACCTGACGTTACACGTCGATAGCCGTTTAAGATTTCTCCCTTTTCCGGGGCGCGATAAAATCCTTTATATGCAGGCCAGCCGCGCGTAACCTCCGCGCCGATACTTCGCCCACCTCGCGTAGGGCCACTCTGGGCGATTGGACCGTGAAAGAAACAATATCTCGGAAGGCGAGTCGCCCGCGCCGCTAATTTACGATGGACCGGCCGCTTGCCTCGCGTATCGCAACCTCAGCCTCTCGCGATTTACGACGCACGATTTCGCGGCCGCGCTCCCGTTTCCCTCCATTACGACGATCCCTCCGCATGCCTTGGCCGTGGGAAACCACCATTAAGATTTTCAGTTTAGCCGGCTACATAAAATTGAGACTTTAAAATTTGCATGACAATTTGGAACGATGTAGTCGTTTCAAGCAATTCCAAGATCGAGCACTCTTACACCGCACAGCGCACGAGCGATGGAAATAGCCCATCATTTTCCGAGAGCTTTTACAAACTGCGTCGATAATTGTCAGAAATATAGTGGATAGAAAACGAACTCGGTGAAAGACCATTTAACGTACTGCTTTGCGATAGCGATGGCTCGAGTTTCCAGAAGCACCGGTTACAATTTTCCATATAGCAAAGGGTAACAGAGAGCTTGTCAAAGAGGCGAGAGGGGTGATGAAGAGAGAGATGGAGAGATGGAGAGAGAGAAAGCGAGGAAGAGAAGCAAAGTGGAGAGCGAGCGCCTGCCGAGAGCCTGAGGCGAAACGCGTTTTGAGCACACACGTGGCCTCGCGCGCTGTATCAATTCTGTCAATTGTCAATTCGTCGCCGGATGGAGGGGTGAATAAAGCGCCGTTTGAAGTGCGGGCTCGGCGTAATCCCATTTGCAGTGCCGCCGGTAACTGCTGTGGCGAGGCACACTCGCGCATTCACGCACGCACGTTGTCTCATCCACCCTTGCTTTCTATCCACAATCGTTTCCCACCCGCCTCATCCCCGTTCGACTTCCATCCTCAAGGTCTACCACCAAAAGCGGAGCATCCTCTTACACGAATTAGATAGCCAAATTTGCCTCTTCCGCCGGATCGAATCCCATCCCGTACAAGGAGAAACCCTCACCCTCTCACGGAGCACTAAAGCGCGCGACGTTCAAGGGTTTCTCTTCTTTTTCCCCAAATACACGGGTCTCTCGCTTCTCTCCTCCCTTCTTCTGCTTCGTCCTTTGACCTTGTTCTCCTCGAGAGAATCTTAGCATAGGACAAACGACCGGGAAGCAATTGCGACGAAGCGCACAGTTCTCTCGATACGTCGAACCCTATTCGAGACACTTTGCGGCAGGACTTCTCCTCATCTTCCTTCATCTTCACCTCCTTTCATCTCTTTTAACGAATCCTTCTCATCTATCCGTTTCTCCTTAACTTTCTCTCCTCCTTTCGGTCCCTCCTTTCCGTTCTTGCTTCTTCTGCTTTAAACGTCTTCTCCGTAGCGGATAGTAAAATTGGGCGATTGAAGTCGCGTGGGACTAATCGAGGAACGCCGGTGGGCACAATCGCGTGCAGGTGACGCGTTTTCAAGATGCGAAGAGAGACGTTTTTAACGCGAACAATTTACCACGAACACGAGAAACAGTTATTGAACGTACAAAAAGGGCAATTACCATTTGGTCGTTGAAAGTTCCTCTCTTAAATCTCGATCGAAGTATTCGTCGTTTCACTCGGACCGTTAACTTTACTATTTCTGGCATTCTACCCCATCTCCGCTCGACCGAGCAATTTTCCGAGGCATTCCGCCGCGACAAATAGTTAAAGATCGTAACGACGGTCTTAAACGCGACGTAGTAACGACAGCGCGTGAGTACAGGAAACTCGTGGCAACATTCTGAGAGGAACCAACGATGCATAGACCGGCTATCCGCGATCCATAGATCACCCGCTTAAATCTCACCGTTCACTCAAACTCATCGCACTTCCTACTTTCCTCGAACACTTTCTACTTACATTAGTATTCGAATAGACATTTCTGCCACCGCCGAAAGTGAACGTCCACGCGTATATTTAGACCCGGATCCTCATCCAATGCGGAGTTAAAAGCAATCAGCCTCCACCTCGCTCTAATCCACCTCCACTTTCCGCGCCGATTCTTCGCGATTACTCCATCTCTCTTCTTCCGTCCGGTACATTTTTTTTCTCTCTTACTCTCGCGTTTTGTCTCTGCGGCCAACAATGGCGAGCACGTGCGGAGACACCGGCTCTCTTCTCAGTCTCGATCAACAACCCCCCTCTCATCTTCTCCGTCCCTCCTTCTCCTGAGAGCCAGTCGACTCGCTTTCTGGTCAGCGGATAGCTGCTATTAATCCGGCCGTCCTGGGGTTCGGGATTATTGAAATTATTATACGGCAGCGAACTGAAATCGGAGGGCCAGCGTTTGGAGATTCCGTCGCACACATTCGCCGAGCCGGCTACGTACTGCCATTCGCGAGTTCGTTTCGGTCACGAACGTGCCCGGGCGTGTTCACCGCGCCCACGCACACGCGTTCACGTGCGCGCGCGAGCATTAAGGGAGCACAGGATATCACCCGGGAGAAGCGGGAGGAGGATGAGAACGAAGGTCCAAAATAATGAGTCACCCGGCTATCCAGCCACAATGCCGCTCCCGAAATATCTCGTTCGATGGTATCGCTCGCATGCGGGAGTGCCTATCGCGTATCGAGAGGGGACCGAGACGAGGACGGGAGGAAAAGTCGACGCGCCGGTCGAACGAGGGAAATATTTTCCGGTGAGACAGTTTCTCTTCCCCGCGCCGCGTTCGTGGGACTCGCAAAATTCGAGAGCTTTATTTCGGGATGCGTTGGTAGCACGAGGAGGGCAGGGAAATTTTTGCGGGGATTGTCAAAGCGCTGATTAGAGTTCGCTTTTGTCCGTAAATGAAGATTTACGTTTTGGGTGGCTACGTTTCCCATCCGACGTCCGTGGAGAATATTTTTCATGCGTGAAACGTATATATGTAAAAAAAAGAAAGTTTCTTTGGCGATACGTAAATTGGTTCTGTACTTGAAATTACAGTGTGAGAACAGTATATGATATATCTAACTATAATGGCATAGTAACAAAATTATAGTTGGAAATGTGATATTTGTGGTAAATGCTACCATAATGTCGGTAATAATTACGATAGAGGTATAGTGTAACCAACTATATTATATTTTTACCCAAAATTATGGTTATTTCAACTAACAATATAGTATGGTTGAAAATATACATATAATGGTAAGAAAAGTGACTATTTTATATAGTTAATATTACCAGATTATTTCATACGTGGTGATAAAACTAACAATATTCACATAGCTCATTTTACTATACATATGGTAATAAGAACAAAGGTAAAAGTTAATAATATAACCATTTTCCGGTGAGACAGTTTCTCTTCCCCGCGCTGCGTTCGTGGGACTCGCAAAATTCGAGAGCTTTATTTCGGGATGCGTTGGTAGCACGAGGAGGGCAGGGAAATTTTTGCGGGGATTGTCAAAGCGCTGATTAAAGTTCGCTTTTGTCCGTAAATGAAGATTTACGTTTTGGGTGGCTACGTTTCCCATCCGACGTCTGTGGAGAATATTTTTCATGCGTGAAACGTATATATGTAAAAAAAAGAAAGTTTCTTTGGCGATACGTAAATTGGTTCTGTACTTGAAATTACAGTGTGAGAACAGTATATGATATATCTAACTATAATGGCATAGTAACAAAATTATAGTTGGAAATGTGATATTTGTGGTAAATGCTACCATAATGTCGGTAATAATTACGATAGAGGTATAGTGTAACCAATTATATTATATTTTTACCCAAAATTATGGTTATTTCAACTAAAAATATAGTATAGTTGAAAATATATAATGGTAAGAAAAGTGACTATTTTATATAGTCAATATTACCAAAATATTTCATACATAGTGATAGAACTAACCATTATTCACATACCACATTTTACTATACACATGGTAACAAGAACAAAGGTATAATATAACCATAATAATATAACCATTTGTATAAATCGTTCATTCTACTATATTTTCTATGATTAAGTGAATTATAAAAATATGTTTGACGCCACATTTAACTATAAAATATTGTAAGATTATAGTAAACCCAACCATTCTTTTCTCTCAGTGTATAATTACACGTGATATTGATTTCAAGACGATAGAATGGTGTAAATATAGAACGTCAGTTTTTAATAACGTCTCTTACGTGCGCGGAAGTCGCAGGATGATTGGAATCCAACGATTACCGCTACCGTAACCACGATTCAATGTATATTTCGATAATGCGTTATCGCGGTGCTGGACTATCACCTACTCTCTCATTGGAATATAACGAAACCTAATGACGGGGAAACAATCGATCCGAGTCGTCGAAGCTTACCTCGTCAATTGAGAAAGCTCCGCCAGCCCAGTGGGGTACGCGGAAATCCGCGTCAATTATAAAATCCGAAATCTCTCCGTCGATAAACACGCGATCCTGACCAACGATAACGCCTCGTGACTCATTTCCCCCATCCTTTTGCGCTCTAAGATTTCTGTTTCGTTTCTGTGCGTTCGTAACACGCGTAAGTCACCGGTAGCGATCGTGAACCGATATCGGCGATCCAGCAGCCAATCGTAAATTACAACGCACTTTCGATCGATGAAACCAGAGTTTCTGCTGACGTAATATCAAATTCACAGCCACCAAGGCGGGAGAACTCGTTCCACCGTATTCCGAGATAACGCTGGTCGCTCGAAAACTGAATTATCTATCGGTTGAACGGGGTAAGCGGTAGATAATTAATTAGGGATAATTACATTCATTCGATATCCCCGGTAGCAATGGCGATAATTAAGTAAGCTTGCGTACCACTCGAGGCGGCAACGGGGAACGTTGAATAACGCTAATTTCCATCTAATCGTGTTTCCCGTTGCACCTACTCGTAACGTCCAAGCGTACTGCGAAGTGAGGGTCGCGAGGTCGAAGCACCTCGCGATTCTTACCCTCTCTTACTCTTACCCATCATTTCACATTAAAAAAAAGCCACTGGTTCTCGTGAATATGGCGTAACAGTGAATCCAGAATCAATCGTGAAATTAGAAGGCGCAGGTTAGGCAACCTTTACCCAATGTAAGAACAGAAGTTGAAAATGAACAATTGCGTTAACTGGAAAAATGCACGAATATCCTAAACACATTTCTTCCACCCCTTCGTTTAACCTACCACTCACTGACTACTCTCAAAAGTGCTCGCCGCGTCTTACATCGGGAAAGCATATAACGTGTGCGCGAAGTTATCGATAATGAAATTCACGGACGGTGCTCCAAAAGCATTCTTGCGTCACTCCGCCCTTCTACGGGAAGGATGGAAGCGGAGGAAGACGGGTGGTACGAAGGAGAGAGGAAGGAGTTTAGAGAACACACGAGCGAGCCCTTAATCCTCGATAGGGTGCGCCCAAAGGGGGCGTGCACCTCGCAACCCCTACGGCGAGCTAACCCCTTTCGTTCGACCACGTCGACAATGGCAATCTTGGGGGACTCGTTGAATGCACCGTCGAGAAACCGTTATCGACCTTGGCGCCCTCCCGTTTAAGGTGGCTCCTCTTTCGAGAAGTTATGAGGGAAAGAGAGTACGTTCCCTCAGTCGCGTCCTCGCGTGTCTCGCGGCACGCTCGCTCGTTTCCTGATCGCGTATCGCGTCGTCGCGCCTCGTCGATGCACGGGGCCAAGGACGTAAATTCGTACGGGAACGGTGGAAATTGCAAGTGGGTGGATGCCACGGGATCGGGTTTCAAGGTAACGGTTAGATTCCCTACGCGAATGGAATCGGTTCGCGTCGGTACCCGACTAGATCGTACGAGGATTATAATGAGATGACTGTGTAATAGCCGGCTGTAATTAGATAAGGATTCGTTCGGTCTCCGCATGGTACTTCCTACGCGAAGAATCTCACGGCGTATCTTCATCGAGTGGAAAATTAGCGTAGGCTGCATCCTCGATAGTTCCACGCTAGAATTTCCAAGCACCTGCACCGAATCCAACGAAACCGAATCGTACCTCCGACCATTATTTCAAGCTTCTTCGGTATTCTATATCGCAGTGCACGCACTCGAGTACAATCTCGAGCCCACTTCTACAATAATAATCTCGAGATTCTATTCGCGCGAGATGCCAAGGCCCCCAAAATCTCCTGGTAACATCTGATCCACGTCGACTTCCTCTCGCGCTTCGCCGAATCTTTCCGTCCAGTCTCCCTCTCCTTTTGACCCTCTTCTCGTCGCTTTCTCCCGAATCGGTACGATCGCAGTCCCCGACGAAAAAGCGAGCAGAAAGCAACTGATTTACCGCTCCTGATCACGATTCCACCGCCACCGTTCCACAGGAAAGCATAAACGTTCGACAGGTGTGTTCCCATGGCGCGAGGAGGAGAAGGAAGTGATTTCGCGAAGCGGTTACCGGCTCGGCGAAGCGCTAATGTGCGAATTAATATAGCGGTCAAACTCGGGGGAACGCGCGCAACCGACGCGCATCGCAGGTCCGCGTGGCGGATGTGAGCCTGGCTCACCGATAAGTAGCGAGCTAGCGAGCGGACTGAGGAAGGATCTCGTTCCTCGGCGTACACGCCGCGAAAATATAAAAGCCGAGCGCGCGCGCGCGCGCCACTCCGCGATCCGCTTGCGCGCGGGTCCACGCATCGCGGCGGATTCCCGCTCCGAAAAATTGGATAATTAGCGGCACCAGCGTCGGCCTGTACCACCAGCTAACGTGTAATCATAATCACGGCACGATTGCGTTAGCCAGAACGAGAGAGATAGGCTCGAACGGTGGAGCGCCCACAATGGCCAATTTGGGATCATCGGTTGGCAATTATGTCGATTCCGATCGCGCGGTAGTGAGCGACGCTTCCAGAGGAAGATGCGATCCAACGTGCGTCGGGGATGGCGTTTAAAAGTGCAACCACGGGGAGAAAAAGAGAGATGCCGAATGGTTCGCGTGACGAGATCGAACGACGAGCCGCGTTAATTACGGAGACTAATTCTTACGAATTTGTATTGCGCATGGAATTAGTTGGTTGGGTGTTACCTGGAGTGCGAGGTCGAAAGAATGACGAAAGGTCGAGGATGACTTTGAAATACCGCACTATGGGCATAAAGTCGTTTTTTAGTACCAAAAGTCGTTCGACGGCTGAATTCTGAACCGATTGCGATGAAATTAGTCTTAAAATACGCGTTATTTATTGTTCTATAGCAGAGACCAGCACTTTTTTGATATTGCAATTTATTAATTAATACAAAATCGAAATTGTTCTAAACTTTTTCAATCATTTTTTGGTTAAGCTGTTTATAATTCCTTCACTCTTGATATACAAGGGTTTTCGGGTTCGCTGATTACGAAACTGTGACAGAAATTTCAAAATTTAAAATGGCGTAGCACGTTTTTGACACTTTAGAAGCGGATAACAAGCGACGTGCATAACACATCTTTCCAACTGAAGAGGTTAACAAATTGTAATATCAAAAAAAGTGCAGGTCTCCGTTATAGTACAATAAATAACGCTTATTTTAAGGCTAATTTCATCGCAATCGGTTCAGAATTCAGCCGTCGAACGACTTTTGGCACTAAAAAACGATTTTGTGCTAACAGTGTGCCGTCGCGCGAATGGTAAGAAGAAAACAAACGGAGGAAAGCACCGCGTTTTAGAAATTCGCAGCATATATTCCGTTCGCGAAATTCTCTTGCCGCACAATGGCTTTTTAAATTCCAATCGCCTCTTCGGCATCTGTTCGGGACAACGGGGCCCTAAGGTCGAAATGGCGCGTTTGCCTCGTGGCGCAACACCAGCTCGCCTCCTCCTCCTTCCTCTTTTGTTTCCTCCCGTTTCATCCTCTTTCTCCTCTTTTCCCTTCTCCTCCACCACCTCCCTCGTGAACCGTGCACCCAGAATACCTTTCTCCCGATTAATTGCCGTGACGGCGTATCCGAGGTGGGCCTTTTTACCTAATTAATTCGCATTGCATATCTTTGCCGGGGAGTGTGCGCGATGCGTGGAACCGCGCGCGTCGCGCCTCAACCGCGGTCAAACTAGACGACGCTCCGTAACCAAAATTGTTTGGCTCTTCCGCGTGCGGCCGATTTACGAAAGGCGAATGTTGGATGGACAATGACATCGAGTACGAGAGGAACAGGTCGACGGAGGAGAAGAACAAAGACGAGAAGGACGACGGATGAACGGAGGACGCGGCAACGATCCGGACACTTGGCGCTCGACTCGATTCCAATCGGGTCGCGTGGGGTCGGATCGTCTCCAAGGTGCACGGAAAGGAAGAGGGTTCTCTTCTTCTTCGCCCTTCTTCTGCCATGCGTGCTCTCTCTCTCTCTCTCTCTCTTTCTCTCTCTTTCTTTCTTTCTCTTTCTCCGATGGGGTCGACATTGCGTGCAAGACCCGACCGAAATCTCTCTCCTCGATCCCGAGCGCGGGCCGGTAATTGGCCCGCGCGCTGCGTACCCCCGCGCGCGCGATTCGTTTAATTGCCGACGTCTCCTCGGCCACGGCCACGAAATTGCCTTTCGAGATATCACTCGGAAATTATTTCTGTCACTTGCACGAGACGCCGGCCGCCTCGGTGCTCGCGCGCGCCCTCGGAACCCGACGATTTTTGGTGGGTGGATGCACGACATCGTCGATACGATCGCTCACCGCCTTCCGCCTCTTTTGCGGGAGTTTCGCGTGACGTCGTTAAAACGAAACGCTTTCGTTTCGGGATTGTCCAGAATGATCTGCTTATAAGACGAACGTACACTGAGAGAAAAAGATGGTTGGGTTTACTATAATCTCACTATATTTTATAGTTAGATTTAGTGTCAAACATATTTTTATAGTTCACTTAACCATACAAAATATAGTAGAATGAACGATTCATACAAATGGTTATATCATTAACTATTATCTTTGTTCTTGTTACCAGTAAAATGTGCTATGTGAATATAGTTAGTTCTATCACTATGTATGGAATATTCTGGTAATATTAACTATATAAAATAGTTATTTTTCTTACCATTATATATTTTCGACCATACTACATTTTTAGTTGAAATAACCATAATTTTGGGTAAAAACATAATATAGTTCGGGTAATTATGCATTATAGGGGATGCACCTTCGATCGCTCTGGTTTTCACATATGTTGTACAGTTTGTGACCCTGAGTAACTTGCAAAAAGTTTTATGCGTCGCTCGATGTTTATTAAAAAGTTATTAACAAAAGAAGTTTGAAAAATAATATAACGTTATGTTAAGGAACGCAGACAGATATGATCCTGACTTTGACATATATTGCTCTAGGTGTTGCTACTGTAAACATACACACATAAACAAAGGCGCCGCTGTGTCGGTGTTGCTTGAATCACATACCTTTCAGTTGTAAACGATTAGTACGTTTGTACAGTAGCACTACACAGTTCGCCATGTACCCTAACCAGAAAGGCCTACTACGCTCTCAAGTTTAGATTTGAGCCGCCATCTTGAACCAACACCTTGAACTCCGCGCAGTATATAAATAATCTAAACTTGAGAGCGTAGTAGGTCTTTCTGGTTAGGGTACATGGCGAACTGTGTAGTGCTACTGTACAATCTCCATAGCCTCATTTTTAATCTTCATAATTACCCCATCTTTTTAATAAACATCGAGCGACGCATAAAACTTTTTGCAAGTTACTCAGGGTCACAAACTGTACAACATATGTGAAAACCAGAGCGATCGAAGGTGCATCCCCTATAATACATAATTACCATAGTTCGTTATACTATGCCTCTATATCGTAAGCATTACCGACATTATGGTAACATTTACCATAAATATGATATTTCCAACTATAATTTTGTTACTATGACATTATAGTTAGATATATCATATACTTTTCTCTCAGTGTAGGGTCGGCTTTTAGAATTTCGGTTGGTCTCGGTAAATCGGATGCTCGTTTCAAGTATCACGAAGACTGGATCCTACTTACATGGATCTTACGAACGTCAACGAGTATACCATTCACGATACATCCAATCGATCCGTATGAAAAAATTGCTCGAGTACGAATGGCGGGAATAAAGCACAGAAAGGAGTAGGATTTCGTAAGTTGCGTCACCGTAACCGCGAAGTAATAATGTATCCCGATACCTCGTGGCGAACGTTTACGAGTGGCGCGTTAATTACTCCTCGATCGTAAGGCAACGGACGATGGCGGTAACGTATACGCCACACTGTAACGACAACGGTGTGTGCGGTATCCATCGGCAGAGTGTGTAGTAGAGGCCTTGCTATCGTTTACGCTTAATTACCGGGGCACAAGAACGGGACAACAAAGGCATTCCTATAAATTTGCTCTCTTTCCAACGGTCGACGTCGTTGTCGTCGACGAAGGAGGAAGGAAAAGGAGGAAGGAAAAGGAGGAAAACGGGGAAAGCTAATGTAGGAAGAGAAGAGGACGAGGTACAGTGCACCGCACATTTCTCCACATAAAAATTCTTCCCATTCCATCGATGACGATGAGAACGGCCGAGGCAAGTGATTTCATAACCGGAAGTCGTCGTCCTCCCCACGGATCCGCCAGCTGAGCCGAGGTAAGAAGGTATACATAATTTCGTGCACACTCTTTTCTGGTGCGTGTAGCGCGCGTGCACCCGGGCACAGAAGCGCACGAAGGGAAACGACGGGAAACATACGTCCCGAATTATTGTTCTTCGTCGACGTTCTTTCTCTCTCGCGTAACTCGAGTGCTCGCTCTTTGCGCTGACGAGTCCTCCTTGCACGTGGAAGCGGTCACCTCCAACGTCGAAGCAATAGAATATAGACGTGCCCGTTTTTAGACTCACGTGCCACTGCGTGCAAAGTCGCACTTTCGAGCAACCCCGTTATCGGCATCCCCCTTGTCGTCTTTGTGCTTCTTCTTCATGACAACGCTCCTTCCTCTCGTCATTATCGTTGTCCTTTTGGTTGCTCGCCTCCTCGTAGGCACTGGCACGCGATCGTAAAAGATCTCTTCGGACAGTCTCCTCGTAAGGAGTTTCGTCGTTCGCGCTAATTAACGGTCGTTCGACACAAATCCGTCGAAGATCGTCACCGACCGAAGAGAATTTTTCAATTTCTTCGACATAGACCCCCTGATAATTCGCAGGATTTACACGCTCTGTTCTAGGGTCGGTTAGGTCGAGAGCTCGCGTCGAATCTATCGGGTTTGCGAAAATATGGCCAAATCCTTACACCCTGGGGGTAATCTCGAAACTTTATAGGAGAAAATTCGATCGAGCCGTACTTCGTTGTTTGGATGGCAGGCGTGCCGAATAAACTCGGACGCCGAGAGAAGCGGGTTGTAACTGAAAATGAGATAAAGAAAATTGCGAATAATTCAAATCCAAATTGCCCCGGACATACTCCTCCAACGAACAGCGATTCCATCGCGGGAAAGAACGAAGGAAACGGATGACGAGGAAGGGGGTTGGGGGAGGGAGAGGAGGATAAGAGAATGAGGAGAGAAGGAGAAGTTGCGGAGAGAGAAGAAGACGAGAGACGTGGAAAAGAGAGAAACGGAAAGCGCAGGGAGGAAAGGACGTGACGGAGGAAAAAAGATGGAAGAAGGAAGGTGTAGAGGAAAAGGGAGAACAAGCGCGAGCGCGCGAAACCACTCTACAACTTTTGATATCGATGCATCATCTCGATCCTCGCACCGGGTTCTCTGATCGATTTTCATTCCGCGGGTTGCATGGCGGCTCGCTATCCGGGTGCTATCTTCAACCACCTCGCCTTCGACGACTCGCACGTACGGGGTGTTCCAGAAGTACTCGAGGTTTTGCGTTTCCCAAGTGTGTGTAAATTTGTCTCGCAGCATAGTGGATCTTCTCGAGCGGGAACAATCGAAGCACATGCGTACGTTTTGTATATTCGTGGGTTCCGCGAGTGCTTTTCGCCCTTGAGATATCCTTTCTTCGCACATGAAACGAAACTAAAGTAGGATCCAAAGGATCGGAAGGATCCAAAGCTTTTGAACCAGTAGACTCGAACAAAATCATTGTTCACGAGAGGTCTGGCTAGGTTCGCGATCAACATAAGAAAATCTAAATATCTAAAGATTTAACTGAAGCATACTTAGTAATAACGTACAAGTTTACGCCGTCGAAGGTACGGAAAATCAAAGCACAAGGCCATCCTCTTTCGAATAGTCACACGAGGAACTACCCCCTACCCTACCATGTTCCTTCCAAAAGGACTCTTTCAGCTGGTCAACACCATCTCCGGATCGTCCAAACGTACCATTTCTTTTCACATCTTGTCTTCTCTTCTTCATCCTCCAACTCACCCTGCGTACTCCATCACGCTCGAGATCCATCCCCTCGCATAAGGACACCTTGTATAAAGGTACGTGTAAGGCCTCCGCTCCACGGGCTGTGTAAGATATCAGCTAAGAAACGGGCCCGTCCAAGACTTTACGACCGCTCTTATAATTATCTCCAATAAATATCTCCGCGGCACGAGAGCGTATATCGAAATACTTCGGTGGGTCAGAGGTGAGCCTCCTACCTCCATCTTTCGATCAACGCGTTTCTTTTGGTCGCCCCGTTCTCACTGATAAATTTATAATGTTAAAGCCGTGCGCGCGAGCGCATAGCGTTCCTCCGGTGCGCAACGCGGCGCATGCGCGAAACGGGTCCCGAAGAGCGATATGAGGAATGGGCCTACTTAATAAGTCGGGTGACCACACGCGAACGCGCGCGCGCGAGTTACTCGAGAGGAAGAGGGTAAAGGAGGATGAAGAGGAGAAGGTACTACCCTTGGCTCCAGCGGGGATCGACGAACTAATTTCGCGATTCGAATCTCGATTAGTCCTCCGCGACCTCGCGCGCGCGTCCGTACGCGGTGGGGCAAGGGCTTAGGTGTAAGTAAGGAAGAGTTTTAACGCGCGAGATGCACACTCAAGGGCTCCACTCACGGGCCCCTCTTCGATACCTACCTAAGGCTACGGTACATTTAATTACGCGCCCGAGCCAAATGATTCACCGCCCGGCACCACCTGCGCTCACCGGGCGACGATATTTCACGCGTCCGGCGACGCCGATCTGCGATTGGCGGCTCACTCCCGGATCGAAGTGCCACTACTAGTGGGATGACAAATATTGGTGATCAGCTTTTCGAAGAATTTTGCACGGTGATGTTGTCGGTGGAGAACGACTTTGTCGATTCGCACGAAAAGCTTCAAGACGAAACGCAAGGACCTACCTATTGGCCCGTCTAGCAATTCTTAAGATCAAGGACCATTAGGTCAGTTTTGCAGCGGAGCAGTGTCGTGTTTGAAAAAATACGCGTAATTGAATATACGTATACGGATGAAACGTCACTGTATGGCGCCGCATTCGTACGTTTCGAGTCCTTTGATGACCATTCCGCGCCGCGCTGTAATGGACGGTCAGTCTTAGGAAGGATTCACACCTTGGCAGGAAAACAGAAAGCAGAAAAGCAAAAACCAATCAAAAGTCGCGCTGGTACTGAGCAGTCATTTTGCTTTTCTGTTTCTGTGAAAAGCAGAAACTGTCGATTACCAGCGCGAGTTCTGATTGGTCGCTGCTTTTCTGCTTTCTGTTTTTCTGCCAAGGTGTGAATCCTCCCTTAAAGTTCTCCACGGATCCACTTCCGTTTCTCGAAGAAACTTGCTGCGCTCGTCGACGTGCACGACTCGATTGTCATTTCCACCGATCTTCTCGAAGTAATTGATTATTCCTCCATCGGAGACAGGGTCGACGAGAAAAAACCAGCCTTTTGTAAAAAGACTTTCGAAAGAGTTTCTATGCGTGCAGCTCTCACGGCTCGGTGCACCTCGCGAATCTCCTCCCGCGTAATCGTGCGACGACGTAATCGACCGACGAACGCACCTGAGCTAGTGGAAGGGAGAGTCAGCCTCTTCTCGCTCTCCGGGATTCTCGTGAAATTGTCCAGCATCGAACTCGACCGTCCGCTCTCGGCGGTTCCGAAGCTTACGGATTCCGTGCGCTCGGAAGCGACGAGAACGAAAGCGAGGGAAGGAGCGGCAACGATAATTGCAGGCATCGGCTAGCATCTTCTAAGTATTCGCATAGTCGCTGGCATCGACGTGGATCTACCTCGGAGTAATTACAATCCGCATTCCCGGTCCGGTTCTCTCTTTCTCCGCGCGGATGGCAGGAGGAATAAGAGGGAGGAGACGAGATCGTGCGCGCGCGTGTAGTCACGCATAGGGAGCACGTGTCGCGTGGAGATAACCTATCGTTCCGGGCGAATATAAGCGCACGCCACGCACGAGCCGTGACGCGGGACGGGATCGGAGAAGTGGAACCGATAAAAGGATGAGAATGGAAAAGAGAGTCGAGAGAAATGAGAGACACGATTCTGCGAATACGAGGGACGAATAGACGCATTGCTCGGTCGAGTACCAAGGTGTGCATACGATGCGAATATGGTGTCGGCAAAATCGTGAGAACGACGGTTCTCGATAAGGGGCGATAATGCAGGGTAAAGCAACAATGTATAAACGAACCTCGGATTTCTTCGTTCGCATTATACATTACGCGTTACCTCTCGTCGACTTATTCGATTCTCTCGAGATCCCACTGTTCCTCTCCCTTCGTGCTTTAAGCTTCTTCGAACCGAACCGGGAGGAGTCCGTGCGACCGACCCCGATTAACCGTATACGCCCCGTAAGTCCAATAAGACGGGCGAGACGACGAAAAGCGAGTAATTAGCAATTACCAAGGTCGGGCGTGGAGGGTGCACGGTGGATCGAAACTGGAAGAGCAAAGAGCACGGTGATTCTCACGCACGATGCTTCTCCGCTCTCTCTTACGAATATGATCTCGCGCGTGCGGTAATTGCGAGTCGACGCGAGCAGAATTTACGTCGTAGGGACCATGCGCACGCGAATATGCGATTGGTTGACCGGACAGTCTCCATTCCCATCTTAAATGGGTAAAGAATATATGTAAAGAATAATGGGTAAAATCATAAATGCGAAAAGAACGTGCGGATGACGTCAGGGAGATTTGAAAAGAGTTAGAAAAAAGAACCATGGATGGAGACGAAGCGGACGGAAGAAGAAAAGGAGGGAGCCATACTGAGAGATTGGAGAAAAGAAGAGAAGAAGATCCTCCCTACTCACCTGGGTTCCGACTAATTGTTCTTTCCATTCGGCTTACCGCTCCGCTCGTCGGAGCGTGCGTGCGTGCGTGCGTGCGCAACACGCGGAGCCGTGCGACCCGATTCCGCGCCCTGGAACGTACGCTGTGCGCGAGTACAATGTAACCGGTACGCCCTAGAGCAGCGCCTCTCAAACTATCCATCTTACCAAAGCTTCAGAGACCTATAAAACAAATCGAAAGATTTTCTTTTGGAAAAGGACAGATGCCAAGTTGCAAGCTCGACGATATTGTACGAGTACTTGTATTAACGAGAGACGGTAGATCTTTTGGAGTCGTTTAAAAGTGATGAAAATATTAGCCAACCGTAAACTCTTGCGCCGTGCAAATGGTAGACGATGAGCCAACTTCGTCCGCACAGTCGTAGTTCCTCTGCTCTTACGTTCGTCAGAAATTGACGTCCGGCTCGTGGAAAGTTTTTCTCGTAAACGCGCAGCGTTACGTGGCCGTCTTGAGAAATTGAAATTCGCAGAAAACTCCCACGCTGGAGAATTTCTGGACCGATGCCCGAACCTTTGAGAATCACTGCTTCGCGCCACGCGCATTGTACGCGCTGCGTACGCATCGCGGCCCGACGAAGGATTCGTGCAGCTTTGCACGCACGTGCGTAACTCGCGCATTTCCTGCGCACCGGATGCGCTTCTCACTCGTTCGCTCGCACGCGCATGTAAATACACCCGCGCGGGCTTTCCCGCGGATGGGTTACGACGCGTCCGTGGAAAACTGCGGGTAACGAGAGGATCGAGAATGATTAATAAGCTGGGGCGGGGACGCGTACGATGCATCGCTGAGTTCCTCAGCCTTTCCGCATAGGCGCAGATTTCATTCTGCGCGCGCAAGCAGATGCGAATCTTTTCACGGGAGTATGAGTTCGTGGAGAACGTACCACGCTCTCGGTGAACTCCGATGACGTATCTATTAAATTATAACGCTTGCCGCCCTCTTTCAATTCCCCTATTACGCACCCGCCATTTTTACCGTTACACGGAATAATTCGTATTCTTCGATTCACAATTCTCTTCGGTATATCTGCGTGTTCTACGCTTTGCTCGGTTTCTTCGAGGAGAATCTTGAGAAAATCTCTGAAAGGACAATCGATCGAAGTAACGCTGGGTTGGAAGATCGAAAGATTCACAGCGCACGAGCTCCGATATAAGAGAAGGAAGAGGATTTGTTGGAATGTTAGGTGGAGCGGCACGACGTGCGCGATGACGATAATGATAATTGCGACGACGTAAAGCGATTCGCTTTCACGCACGTCCACCTCTTGCGTCGAGACATCTCGAGACGCTTCTCGAATGGTGGGGGTCTCTGGACACGCTCGGCGAATTACGTCGGACACGGACGAGCCGAAGGAGCTCGCTCGCCCTCATAGATAAACAATGGCCGCACATCCTTCCCCGTCCGCCCGTCTCGTCTTCCCTTCGCCCTATGCTAATAGGCTTCCTATTTCTCAAATGAGAATTGGCCGACCGACCGATCGCCTCCTTTCATCTACCGTGAATAATTGCACCGTCTCCCAATATGAGATTGGGTTGGAAATCTCTCTAGCCTATTGGGACGCGTCTCCTCGTCAAACAGGAAGACCAATGTGGATAACCGAGTAGACCGTTTGGTCTTTGTCGCGTTAATAATGCCTCGGTGGATATTGGTTAAGAAGTTGAACCGCAAAAGTGTGTAAACTCGTCACTGAATACGCTACGACGAGCCTTTTACGAAAGGATTCTTCAATCGTATTTCCGTATTCTGTATTTCAATCATTTTTCGGGAGTCTTTCATTTTTATTTTCAATGTCTAATGAAAAACATGTAAACAAACAAAGAGGGCGGCAATAGGGAAAAAGAATACAATACACTTTATTCGTCCTGAGTGAAATAAACTGGGACCCTCAGGATACGAACAAATATACACAGAAATTCAATCTGAAATAAAAAAAAAAACCAGTGGCTCTCTGAAAGAACGTACAGAAAAGAGAATCCAAACGTTGCGACTCGTCAAAAAATTCCCCATCGGTATTTACGGAATCGGTGCATCGACCGCGTGATCCCGTCGGCCTCTCCTCTCCTTTTCCTCGACCTTCCGTGGGCGCGCGTCCGAGCAAACGATCGTGAAAGGAGCGAACGTTCCGCTCGCTCGCTTCTGCTCCCCCACCTGCGTCACGTAGTTAATGCGGCCTGTAAGATTGTGTCGTGCGAGATTGTCGCCGGTCGCCGACGATCCATAGAGAAATTCTTCTTCGAGAAGTAGCGCGGTGACTCTTATTTCCAATAATGACAGAGAGCGGCACGAGAGAGAGAGAGAGAGAGATAGATAGAAAAAGAGAAAGACAGAGAGAAGAAAGACGAGACGAGCAAAGCAGGAAGGAAGAGGAGAGAGAAGAACTCCCGAGAAAGCGTAGCCCTCTTGGTACGTGATCAATTTTCGGGCTTGGGCCCTTACCTCACCCCCTGCCACGGTATAGGTGCGCGTCCTCTAACTACGATTTCGGCGTAATTATATACGTTGCTCTGTCCCGGTCCACGGTCACAATATCCCATAACTCGGCCCTCTCCGAATCACCGGCGCCCACCTCTCTCCACCATCTCGCTCCGCTCTACTCGTTCTCCGAGTGGTGAACCGACAATGCGGTTCCTCGGTCCGGGGCCATCATCCTCTGGTACCACGGGACCGGGCACCGCGCATCGTGTGATTATCGCGACAATCCCGCGGTGGTCACGGCCGTATCGATTCGGCGTCTCTGTTGTTTCGTTTTATCCGAAACGCTGACGATGCCCAAAGGATGCTCGGGAGGTGGAGGAAGCGGTGGTCGACGGTGGTGATGATGGTGGCGGTGATGGTGGAGAGAGGAGAAGAAGGAGAAGGTTGTTGAAGGATGAGCGGTCATCGGGTCTCTTGGCCCGGAGGAGCAGATGGCCACGAGACGAACGTAATTGGCGAGCCATCGAGATTATTGCCCGTGGCCCCTTCTTCTCTCCTTATCCTCGTCACTCCTTCCCTTGTTTATGTCCCCGTCTCATTTCCCCTTCTTTCTCGTCCCGCGTCCTCTTCACCCTAAGCCACCCTCCTCCCGTCATCTCCTTCCTCCCTCACCCTCGTTCTCTTTCTCCTTTCGCGTTCTCTCTTCACCGTCTTCACCGCTTCTCTCTCTCCACTAGGACTCTACACGAAACCGAGAATTCTTTTCTCTACGATAGCCAAATTCGAAAGGTATCTATTCCGTAGAAATTGCTTCGGGATCTCTAGGAGTAATCGCTTTCCATGAAAACGGTCCGGGTCGCGACTCGAGGGAAGGTGACTCGCGGCTTCTTCGTCACGCACCTGCCAGCTCCGACACTACCATCGTTGTCGACGTTGTTGTTGTTGTTGTTCCGTAGAAACAACGTTGAAGGTACCCGGATTCGTTGGTCTACGGCTCGAAGGATATAATTACGAGGATCGTCGAGCGAGTCTGGCTTCCGTTGGGACAGGGTGAGCCTATCGGATGAAAAGACGAAGACGAGCTCCGAGGTCAAAGTATAAAACGAAGATAGGACGAGACACGGGATGAAACGCAGACGGAGGTGTCATTCGCGCGACAATTCGTTCTCGCGATGTCAAGGTCATCGGTCTACGGCAGTTTTAGCGGTTCGTCTGAACGTTAAAGTTCATCGCTCGAGTGCAAGCTACCCTGCCTAACGTAATCGATTGCACGCTCGTCCTCACAACGAGTTCTCGTTTCAGAGATTATAATTTCTATCCGGCCTTCTTCACGAGCAAGTCTCTGCATTCTCTCGGATACTTCGCCTCTTCAACTACCCCGGCATAATAATTTATTCTCATCCACTAAATTTCTCGTGAGCAAATCCTCGAAGAACACTGTAGGTTCCTAGGGACGTAAAAGGAGTGGGCGTCGAGGGTATACATTGTGCTCGAACGAATGTCAAGAACAAGAGAAAGGGAGCGCGAGTAGACGCGACGGTCTGTCGTGCACCTGCGCGGCTAGGGGCTACGATACCGGTTCCTATAATATTCTAATGCGAACGTTTAAGGCGTTATTTCCTCGAAGCTCCGTAATTGGCCAGGGATAAGGATTCGAATCGGAACTATGCGGAAATCGAAATCACCAAGTTTTCCAAGATTGCTACCGCCCGCATACCGAGCGACCACCGTCGAAAATCGATACGCGGAGATCGCGGTCGGCATCCAGCCCGATTATTTCCCGGGTTTTCAGCCTAAACGGCATCTCTCCCTTCGACCAAGCGATGCAATATCCTTGGACTTAAAAGGGAGCCATAAATCGCTCCGATCGTTTACCGCGTTTCGAAGATGCCCTCTCGCGAAGGGCTCCTATCCGGAACGCACTAAAAACCCGTGTACCATCAAATATCGTAGCAAGTCAGCAGCCATCGAGCGCTACTCTCATCCTTGACTTTCTCGTAACGATCGTCGAGGAGGCGAAAGGGAGAGAAGGTGGAAGCGCGCGGACTCGTCATCCTCTAGTCGACTTCTACCCACCTTCGGCCGCCTAGCCGGAGGAGACTTCGTTTGCACGGACAGGAACGGGCGAGACGACATCGGCCAGTGGCGTGTACGATGGCCCATTCCTCCCACTCCTTTTATTCTCATCTCGGCAGTGGACTGGCACCGCGCTCGCTTACGCGCGCGCCTTACCTTCGAGGGTCACCTGTCCCTCCTGCGAGCTCGTGGAATGACTTTTACGAGGAGGAGCCGGCGCGCTCGTCCTGCGCGAGTAGCACCAGTCCGCAGGAGGTCCTACGGAGCCTCAAGGAGGCTGACCTCGACGCGCAACGAGGTGTCTCGTTCGATTCCGCCTGACACCAATCTAACCCGACTGCGTAAACGTCGTATAAATTTCATTCGGTGGTTTTATCGCGCGCCGCGCTTTATTTACGACTCGTTTGGACCGCGTGGAGGTGCGCGCGAGTCGACTGGCGAGAGAAGGAGAGAGAGTAGGAGGAAATAGGGAAGCGCGGAAACGCACGACGGGGTGCGAGGGAGAATTAAAGGTGTTCGACACGAATAAATGTTATGGAAATATCTGTTCGATCCGTAGCACTTGTTCCGGGGTATTTACGTATCCTGGCAGGGCCAAGATTTAGAAAGAAAAATGTCTGTCTTATCCCCGGTTAGGTAAGCCTGCAACCGAATTTTTGCCTTCTGCGTCGCCGCGACCAGCGCGGCCTAGTCGCGAATTGCATCCTTAGGGAGCCGGGACGGCAATTCGTAGGGATAATTTCTAGGTGCAAACGGGTTAATTAGTATTCCCGAGAACGAAACGCCGTGGCAGATGTTCCCGGAACGACTCTTCCGCCGCTCGACCCTCTCCTCGTGGCTCCTCGTTGCCCTCGTCTATACCGTCTTTCTCTCGCACACTCGCACACTCTCTCTCCTCTCTCTTTCTCCGCCTCGCAAGCGGCGTCCCAAGCTTATCGTTTCGAGAGAATCCCCAGGCGGGATTACTGTGTTTAGAACGCGCTTCCTCATGAAAGTGGCGCGTTTCGCGTAGCGAACGATCGACCTCGTCGTTATCGACGCCGCGTTGCGCCGAGAACGGAAATCGCGAATCTTCGATCACTCGATGGCGTGACGGGGTGCAGGGGTCGCACGCGATCCCCGCGCGCGAGTTCGCGATGGTTTTCGTAATTGCCGTAGGTGCATTCGGGTGTATCGGTCATTACGACTGCCGCGATTTCGAGAAACGATTCACTCGTACGTACGCGCGCAAGTCATCGTTGTTGACCCTCGTTTCATCGACCGCCGCGTTCAATCCGCGTTAATGATTCGAGAAAGAATTGTAATCGTCCGCGTGAAAGAAGGAGAAGGTAAAATCAAATTCGGCCGAGAATCCGTTGTTTATGCAGAGTCGCGTATGGCCGACTCGTGAGCAGTCGAGGAATGCAAGGTAGACGCGCAATAAAGTAAGGTAAGCGGAAAAAATGAAATTATCACGAGACCATTTTACCGTTACCGATCACTCAGGGGCAATATCGCTGCCATTCAATTAATAAAAAGAAAACCTCGCTCTCGTCTGGCGGGTCGAGTGATTCTCGAAAAAAAGATCGACGCGACGTTAACGTATCTTCCCACCTCGCCTCCTCCTACCTTCGCCTTCGTCGCGACTCACGAAGGCTTTTAAAGCGGTAAATTCAAGAATTACTCCAGGCTACTCGTTACATCGGCGAGACAAAGGCGGTGGCGAGGTAGCGATACGAGAATTGAGCACGCCTTTTTCTTCCTCCACCTTCCTTCTCTCTCTCTCTTTCCCCTCTCCTCCTCCTGTTCTTCTTTTCTCCCGCTCCCCTCGTAGCACCTCGTGTCTCCTCCACGGCAAAAGGAAGACGCCCGGTGCAGCATTGCGTTTTACAAGAGGTCGTGCTTCGCGAAGTACGGCGCAGTTGCGAGCACTCACGAAAGTGTTACGATCGCGGACAGGCGATCCGCGTACGCCACGACAGCTCGCGCTCAGGTCCGATTTTACCTCGTGCACCACCGCATGAGACCGCGCCGCTTTCACGACGCGCGAGCGATTACGAGCGCTTCGAGAGAAGAGGAACGGAACGAAGTCTGAGGAACCGCTACGGACGCGTCGAGCTTCACCTCGAAGTTTCGAATTTCCCGCCGGTCGACGCTTCGACGAATATAATCGAAGCTGCCAAGCGACACGCTCCAAGTTTCGAAATTCCTTGGGCGTACAATGCGCCGTCTTGAAGCCCTCGACGGGCCACGACGACGCGTTGCTTCGTGACGTCGAAACGTTAATTCCTCAATCACGCACTCTCACTTGACGATGTAGGTACTCTTGTGATAGGTGCGCGTCGACGTCGGTAGACGGAGGGACACGCGAGGCTAGGCGCGAGATTATCGGCGATTACTCGCTATTAACGCGCACCAAGACGCGGCGAGGCTAACGCGTTTAAAAAACGAGACCCGAGGGGCTCGCGGGAGCGCGCGTGCCCCGCGGACACGCCCTCGAGCGTGCGCGAGAACCTTGCCAGCGGCCTCCTTCGTGACGGAAGGACGCGTGACAAATTCGCGGTGATTCGACGCCGTGGTCGAGGCCTCCCAAGACTTATCGTTAGTAACGAAAAATGCGGTGGATAAGAATCCAATAGATGTTTTCTTCAAGAATGGGTTCATTGTGTCAAGTCGAGGTCTGCGAAGGCAAAACGTTCGTGAAGAGATAATATTAGCCTATAGAATTAAAAATTTTCCAATAATTAAATTTTTAACTCAATTAATTAAATATTTAAATCGACGAATTGTAATAAATATCTGAGAGAAGACTAACGATTCAAAAAAATAATAATCGAGGTTGGCGATAGGGTAAATTCGTGATTATACGGTGTCACTTTTTAAATAAAATTAATACCCTGGAAGTTGAATCGATAGAGTACAATGAAAAGTATATAAGACATATAGATTTCTCACTTGGACAATGGCAATCGAAACGATCGATTGAAATCGACTCGGTTCACTCAAAGGGCCCTCCTGTCCATAATTACCCTTACGCAATGGACAAATTTATAAACTCGCGGTCACGGACAAACAAAAAATGTAATAGCGAACCGGAGGAGCAAAAGAAAGAGGTTGTGGTCTCCTCGCGACTTCGGTAACTCGTCTAGGGCCTAGTCAAGGAGGATGACTACGAGAGTACGTAAGACCGACAACGACCAACGACGTACCGCACGGCTCAGATTTTACGAGCCCACGTAGCCGTGGCTTGCCGCTTTCTCGACAGGGACATTACGAGGCCCGGTAGGCAGGCCGACCAGAGCGAGCCAGTTGGTCACAGTGGTTGCTTCTGCCGTACGGCCCGGTACACGATTTCCATACAATGGCAACCGGCGCGGCCATTTCCATACGCATCGGGAGTCGCGCTCGCGTGGTGGTTTCACACGCGCCACGCTCCTCTTTTTTCCCCCTTCTTTCTTTTTCGCAATACCGCGCCAACCGCGGTACGCACGCGTGGCGCGACCGAGCGGTATGTGTCACAGAAGTGACGGTGAGCGCTCGAGGGAATGATCGTGAATGCCGACACGATGAACGACGAAGAGAAAAGGAGAGAAAGAGATGGTCTCTGAAATTTATCAAAAGGCGGAGGAAGGAAAAAGAAGAAACGTCAATTTTACGCGAAGCTTCTAAACGAATTACTGTGCATCGTATAGTTGTTACTTAGACACCTATGCTGGTCATAGCGACGATTTGATTAATGAGATTGAAACAAGAAAACTGATACGTGAACTAGCAATAAAGAACGGAATGATACGTTGAAATTTAAAGCTTCCACTGCAAAGTAAACAAATTATTTCAGTAACCCACGTAAATCTTGCTTTGCTCGCTTTCCCCGGAGACCGAGCGCAAGAGTTAGAACTGATTTATCGTTTGCCGCATCGTCCCGAAATTCGCGGAGTAGAAAATAAAAGGAGTAAATTTGCCACCTCGTTGCCTCTCGATCTAGACGGAAGTGCGATCGACGGGGCTTCTCTTATCGCTCGACTCTTTATACCTTTGGAAGCCTTGAGCGTATCGGGTCGGGGAGAAAGTGGGCAGATGGGTGGTACCTGGCTGTGCGGTAACTTCTTACGCGAGGACGAGCAGGGTAGGGAGACGCGAAGCAGAAGGTGATGCGTGAAATTCGGGAGGTACGAGCGGCGAGGCAGGTGTCGGTGATTAGAAGCTTTCGATCGCTCTTTCTCGATTTGTTTTTTACGAAACGACGATAAAGATGTTTCGCTAAGATCACCGAGAAAATCAAATTTCTAACTGTGTGCGGATTCAAAAATTTCTTTTCGCGCAAAGACCCAAACAATCTATACACCCCACCGTTCTACTCGCATTATTTTATAAAAAAGAGAAGACTGCTGTACGTGCTATCGATGACGCGTCGCTCGCTCGCAATTACCCTACAATTGACTCTTGGCCGATAGTTAAAAACCGAGTTCTCGGGACAACAACACTAACAGTTCCCACAACAAAACTTTCCCGGCTATCTCGCGACCGACGCGTGAGAAGCAGTCGAATTCTTTCGCGGTGCGCAATATCCGACTCGCTCGTCACGCTAGGACAGGCGCTAAATAATTAATTCCTCCCCGCCTAACCGAGCCCATCCACCAATGCGGCTCTGGGATCAGCGCGGGTCTCCCCGACCGTAATTACTCCCGTCAGCGCGATTATCAGATACGCGAGGAAAACTAATTTCATAAATTTTGCAAACATCAGACCGCGCCACCGATAAGGCCAAGATTTACGTGTCGCCCCTTTAAGCGGCGGTACCGCGACTAGGACGAAAAAAAAGTCTAGAGGCGATAAAAGTGGAAGACAACGCTAAGAGAGTCGAAGAAGTGTCGAGATCTTGTGCGGAGAGTATATCACGGGACGTGATATTCTCGGGGCGTGCGTGCCGACGTCCGTCGTTCCTGCTCGCAGCGCGCGGTTGACAATGAACGCTTCTCGGTTAATTTATTCTCTGGGAAAAGTAGGTGAGCGCGGGTGAAAAAGACGAGGATGAGACGTCGTGGCAAAGAAGAAGAAGAAGACGAAGAGGATGAGGATAGTCGCGTACGACGCAGGGTCGTACAAGGTGCTCAGGAAGTACCTGCGTACGACGACTCGTGGCACCGACATCGTCGCTCTTGATTGATGCTCGACTCTCCGCGCCTGTACACCCACCTTCCGCGCATATTAAATCCCTTCTCACCGTTATTAACCGGGCTCCACCGTGGCATCTGTTCTCCTGACGTTGCGTAGGCACCTTGGGAGATCGTTACACGCACCGTCACGACAACCGCGACTCCCCGTGCACGCGGACCCCTCTTCACTCCGCGGCGAGAATAATTAGCGAAATGTGTGCATCGGAAGTGAGCGAACCGCGCATCGCGCTCGCCCAGATCGCTCGGGGTCGACGATCTCCCTCGCTCGTTCTCTACCGTGGACTATCCTCGATAAAGTCATGATGTAAGAAGACAAGGTGAAACATTGCGCATAATGACGGCCAGCTGATAGAATTTTGCCCCCAAAAGTTGCGCGACATTCAAATATAGTATAAAAGTTAAGCCATAAATACCCATCTAAAATGCGGTGTAATTAATTACACAAAATTAAGTAATACAAGATAAGTATAAAAATAAGGTGAATATAAATGTGTAAAGATTTAAGTATGATATTACCGAACTCGTAACGACCCAACCTATAGGATTTGGGGGCAATCGTTCACTGGTCAACACTGCGCATCCTCCAAACTGTTTCACCTTGTATTCTTACATCATGGATAAAGTGGATCGGCAAGTTAAATTCGTCGTGGAGTCAATAAGCGTCACGACGCGTCGATGCGCGATTCATCGACGAAGCTGATCGTCACGATAATTCGTCCTCGTACCGCTCCCAAGCAAACAAGATTTATATATCTACTTACCTCTCCTTCACCTCCATCTACTTTAGCACTCTCTTAAAAAATTTCATACAAATCAATCGTGTCGTTCTCCAAAGTCCAAAGACCGATCCTCGGGGTATCTGACCGAAGGATCGATCGATTCGTCGATAAATCCTTCAGCCGACAGGCATCGATCGTGGATCGATCGCCGAATTAAATACGAGTACCATAAAAATCATAATTCCTCCGTTAGTTTTAACCGTGTCTGTTTCGGTGCTCCTCCCTTGCCCCGCCCACTCTCGAACTTAATGCGACGCGCTTTCGAGCCGAAGAGTCTCTCATCGCGCGCGTAACATCGCGACCGCGTCGTCGTCGTCGTAACTCGCGACCGAATCACCGCGGCACGTTTTTGACTTTCTCTCGGACGGGGAGAGGAAAGTTCGAAAAGGCGGAGGTGGATGCCGTGTGGCCCACCCGAGATGCCACCGTCGAAGGAGAAAGATCGGTGAGGGAAGACGAGGGACGAAGGTGAATGGGCGGTACCCCGAGGACGTTCCCTCGTAGAATTAGTTCTCGGTATTTCGTTCGTTGCGTTTTGCGGCGCGTTGTGCCCACCGGGACTCCTTCTTCCTTAGCTCCGAACGGGACAGGTGACATGCCCGACGGCGACCACCGTGGTGGCGAACGGCGCACGGCGAATTTTATTATCGCCTCGTCTCGTCCACCCTCTCCTCTCTTCCTCCGACCCTCCTCTCTATCTTTTCTTCCTTTTACCTCTCACGCTTCCCACACGGTCTCCATACGCGGTTCATCTCGTTTGTTCTCTGGTTCGTCTCCCAATTTCCGAAATGGCATCCTCCTCCACCGTCGAGAAAAACTCGTAACTTCGTCCTCGAGATTTTGAACGCTTTGGTCGTGGAACCTCTCGTGGACCGACTTCGATTCTTCTCTCGACAGGCCGCGCGACCTCGTCAATTACCGCGAGGGATGCTCAGGAGGGTGGTGAAATGAACGAGGGAGGAGAGATGAGGAACGAGTGATGAGAGAAGAAGAGAGAACGAATAGAGGGAGAAGTAGAGCGAGGTGAGACAAAAGAAGCAGAGGATCGAGGGAGGATGACGTCGTGGAGGAAGGGTATGCGGGGTTGAGAGGGGAGAAATAATAGGGGGCGTCGAACGAGCGTATCTTTTACGCGAGCCAACTACCGCCGAATGTATAATGAATGAGCGAGTGAGAAAACTGGAGGAAGCGAAATGTCGGATTGTTCGTCTCAATGAGAGGTAGAAACGATATTTGATCGTCGCCAATTCTTTTTTCTTGCATTTCCAGCGAGCGTCCGTCCTTGTCGTTGCGCGCCACAGGGACGACTTGTTCGACACCTTCTCGAGTAAAGCCAATTGGAAAGGAAGAGATAAATGCAAAAAACGAACCGAGGACATCGTACCCACGAATCCGCGATATTAACCTTTTCAGAGACGAATTTATTTAAGCTGGAATCAAGTCGGCATCGATTGTTAATTTATTCACTTGCAATGGCGATTCGTCGACAACGTTAACAATGGTCGGAGAACAAGGCAGGAATGGAAAATTTGCAGAATACTACCTACGTGTGTTACGGTAGAAAAGATATAGTCTAACGAGAAACTAAATGCCCACATATGTGGGCAAAGGCGTCAAGAGGTTAAATTAGATAATCGATTTTCACGGGACACTTTTACCAAAGAGTGCAGCTATTATTATTACTTTATTTCCCTCGTCGGTGGCCGCTTACGTGCGCGTCAAAAGTCCAACGCGAACACCCCCGCGATCTCGGGTGACGCTTTGACACGTGAAGCCTGCCTTCCAAATAATCCCCCAGCCGTGGCGATACGTCCAACGCGCGGTTCGTTCCGTGCATCTTTATTCGAGAAAGCTCGGGTGATTGCGAGAGATCGATGTAGCGTCGTGGCAGAGGGCTGAGAGAGCGAAGAGGACAGGTTGTAGAGAGAGAAGGAGAAACTCGTCCGCTCGCCTGTCCCTCCAGGAGTCACCCGACGGACTATCGTGACCGACGGTGGACTTCCCTCGTGGTGGAGGAGTCGCGCGATTTCACGGAGACTTCCGTTAATTTTGTTCCAACGCGGCGCATTTCCTATTAGCGCAATCACGAATAACTCGAGCTACGTGTGCTGTCGCTCGCCGAACGACTCCCTTCTCCTTCTTCTCCTCCTTCAACCCCTACCTTCGTCCTCTATCCCCCTTCTTTCCACCTCCCTCTACGTCGACCGTCGGTCGCGGCAACAAAACTCATTAAACGTCTGTCCATTCGTTTCCATGTACGTTAACACAAACTCGCGCGCGCGCGCACACACACGTACATACGCGAGAAAGCTCAGGCGGGCGTGCGCGTGCGCGTACCGTCTTAGCGCAAACCAATGATTCACGTATGCATCCCCGTCCGGACTCGTCCCGTCCCTGGAACTTGTAAACGAATTAACGATGTGTCTAGTGCCACCACCCCTGATGCGATCGCCCTATGAGAAACATGGATATAAACGTTGTGGTACAAGTGTCTGCGTTGCAGCCACGGAAAACTTGTTCGGGACACCAAGAGATTTTCTTTGATATTGAGTTTGGGTTAGAATTGACCACAAGTAATCATATTCCTTGTTTACTTATTGAAAATTCTCTTGGCAATTCTGGTGCGAGCATTTTTCGAAACACTCACTGCTGCATATTCATCGAAGTTACGCGCTCGGTGTTAGGCCGAAAGGCAGAAGTCGAAAGACAACGAGGAGAATTTCGACGAAGAGCAAGCTTTGGGCACTCGAAACGAATTACTGGGACGACCGGTGCACATTGGATCCTTCGAGTTACAGGCAGCTCCTAGGGCCAATTATTCCGACAAGCATAATTATCCATTCTGCTCTCCTCTTCCCCTCTCTCGCTTTCTCTCGGTTTCCTGCCATCCCGAACGAAAGAGAGAAAAAAAGAGGGAGCGAGAGAGGAATTAAGGGTGGAGGAGAAACAACGGACGAATTGCCGCGGTGTTTTCGGGGTTAAATACGCGCGGGCCCAGCAGATGTCGAGTCGTCCCTGTGCCGGTCCGTACGAAGACGCCTCGAGGCACTCCCGTCCGTTTCTGTCCGACGTCGATCCTCCGCTTTAATCGTGTAGCTCTGCTTACCTTCGTTCTCGAAAGGACCGTCCCAGACTGTGGGATTTGAAAGCAAGTAATCGAGAAGTCGGGATAACGGGTTAAAATGAATGTTATTTCATCTGGCGCGAAGGGAGCGCCTGATTTCCTCGTGCACGACGGTTTTCTGAGGTTCTGGAAAAGGAAGCTCGGGAAACACGAACTCTTAACCTGAGAATCTAGAAATGGTGAGGATCGAGGGAAATAAACGTTACGTCGAAAATTGAAATCGCAAAATTGAAATACGTCAACGCCGTTCCACCACCGCCTTCGTGTTCGAAGGCCACCGCCATATGGCCGCACGAGCGAGCGTCCGACTGATGGTTGTTGCGTCTCGACGACAGGCAACTTGCGGTTTCTGTCATTTACCGATAATCGCAGAAGCCGTCGCCCGTCCTCGCATACGTCCACTTCCCCTTACAATCGCTTCCTCCCCTTTCCATCGTCAGCGTGCTTCCAACGATCACCGAACTTCCGGTTCCATTCTCTCGCCCCGTGCTAGAACAAATGTGTCGAGCAAACGATTGCTTCACGATGCACCGTAAAATTTCATCACCTAGCGTTGTCCGACCGAGTATCGCGAGTTACAAGTATGATTCGCCAAATATCCTTCTCCATAAACCACCACGAAGAAAATGTCATCGAAGGTCTACGAGAGTGAAACCTTATTCAAAATCATGAAGAGCCATGAGGCGTCACCGAACGTCCTCAAGCGTCGCGTTACCCTCATGCGGCACGTGGCCCGCTCGGTGGTCTCGGTCATTACGTTTATGCCTATTACTTCCGGTGCGTTCCGGCACGTCGGTGCAGAAGGAAAAGAGAGCGGAACACGTAGGCTATCCCAACGGAGGTGTTGTCTCATCCTTGGCTATCGATCGGGGCAGGTGCTCCGCAAGTAGGTGAAGTAGGGGAGAGGAGGAACAAGAGGAGTAAGAGTGAAACGATTTTGCAAGTCGACGATCGACGAAGGAGAATGGACGTCGAGGAAGAATAGGGGTTGCGTAATCGAGAAAAGGAAGAGAACCCTGAATTGAAAAATAAACGCAGGCGAGTTAATTCCAAAAAATCGTATTACCCTCCCGGGATTGCGAGCATGTTCGGAAAAAGCACGAGAGATGACTTTTGTCGCGCGGAGATAGCCAGATTTCCATTAATATTAACGACGTTTCGCGGCGCAACGTCGCAACGTCAATTAACGTAATTAAAGCGCGGAGATCGTTAGAAGTAATGTATTATATTACCGCGGATAATGGGCAGTGCGTTATTCGGGATGGAGGAGGAGTCTCGAGAGCGGGCGAAAAACAGCTAACGACCAACATCCCCCGGCTCGGTTGTCCTACGAGATGCGCAACGAAAAATCCAATCCCTCGAACGAGCGAAATTAAAATATCGCGAGAGGAGGTGTAACGCGCGTCCTTGGACGAGCGGGCGTCGCTCCGTTTTTTCGTCTCCCAATTCGGAACCCCTAATGCCCCGATCGCACGCGAAAACGGCGTGACGAGGAAATTAAGGGCTCTCGAGGTCGTCACGGGAGAAAAAGAAGAAGGAGACGCGCTAGTGGAGAGAGAGGACGGAAACACGCTGTCCTACCCTCGTTTCGGGCCCGCTCGCACTCGTGAAACGATCTGCCGAGCAGATTCCGAGCTGTTCTCCCCGCACGACACGACACGGCGAATCGTGTATGGCCCCTTCCTTCCACCGAGCGTCTGCTCGTCCACTCTCTCCCTCTTCCTTCATTTCCTCCGCCACCACCTTCCCATTCCTCTCCTCGTCCTTGTTGTCGTCGTCGTCCTCGACCCTCCTCCTTCCTCCTTTTTTTATTTTAACTCGAGCGAGCATTTAGCAGCGACGGTAAACATTTGGGACACGCAACCGGGCCATTCTCGTTGCCTCGACGTGCGCGTTCTTTCCACCTCCCTCCCTCGACCACCTCTTCGCCCTCGCTGCGACGGGGATTGCAAAGGGGTTTGATCCACCCCAAGCGTTTCGCTTTTTCATAATAAAATCGTCATGCGGTACCACGATTGGCTGGGATCGCTTCGAGGGGTCCCACAATACATCGGGGGCTTGTCCGTGCCGATATTCGAGGGTGAGGGAGCGAAGGAGGCGGGAGAGGGTGAGAGAAGATGAGAGAAAAAGAGGGACGCTCGTGTTTCGCAGTCAGAGGTTGTCGCTGTGTAAATAGGGCACACCAAGAGACACACGCCCCGCGCATTGTGCGTGCCCTCTCGTCTGAAGAGGCGCCCTTCTGTCCGGGACAAAGGGTTGTCCCGAGGCCGCCCGTTTTAAAACTGAATTTTTTATTCAACCGACAGGAAAGCGGCCATCATAGGTCCCCGCTCGAGGAGGTCCCTTGTCCCCGCGGCGCTCATTTCTGTCGTGTCTCCTTTCTCATACTCTTCTCCTCCGCGCTTCCTCCCCTCCGCGTCTCGACGCCCTCGAAAATCGTCGTAAAGGCTAATAGAGAGTAAACAGGATCGATGGCGGACGAACGCGTACCTTACATTGCCTTCGACAATTTTACAGAAGCCCGACTATCTCTAGATCGAGAACACATTTTTCAATTAAACACAATTTCCACTTCCGACTTACAAACAAACGATCCGTCTAGCCACGGTGTAGTCCAAGAATCGTGAGATTTTGATCCTACCTTGAAATTCGCCTAATAAATTATACGCTCTCCTTTTTCCAAATCAATCTTCAAAACGCGAAACTTATTTTCCTCCTACCTTTTAGCGCCCAATGTAGGTTTCGAGCAACATATGTCCCTTATCAACGACCGTCCCGCGCAAGTGAGGAGAACGGATTTATTGTTGCACGCCCATTTGCCGTCACGCTAGTCGATGAACGAACAGCGATGCCGCCCTCGACAAAGTTGCCATCGTCATAGGATCCACAAGGGGCTGTTCCTATGGAGAGAGGGTGTCAAGGGGTATGATAGAGCGAGGGAGGTACTAAATACACACGCACGCACGTACGCACGCGTGCAGGGGACGACAGGCAGGACGGGACAGGAGGTGAGTGGGGTGGCCTGCGGAAGGTACTTACAGCCCTGCGCCCGAGTGATTAGCGATATTTTATTTCGCATGGGAAACCAGACAGATGAGAACTAGTTGAGTGGGAGCTCAGCTCTCTTTCATAGAGGGTGGACCCTGTCTACAAAACCAACCCCTAAAAATCATCCCCCCGTCATTCCGTTCACCATTTTAGAGAAATCCCGTCTTTCGCCTGTTACTCTTATCCCCGCAAGCGCAGGACGTTACCACGATGGCGCTTACATAAAGTACTCGCTCGCTCGAACGAACGAAGAGATATACGTGGACGGATTGGGCGAAGTAGAACGGAAACCACGTGTCCGAATTTAATAAGAGCGGACGAATCGGGGTGATGCATGAGGGAGACGAATCGAATCGTCTGCGTTTGGAGTATTATGAGATGTACTACGTGTAGTGTGTTTTAAGAATAACGGTATTATTGAAATAAAATTGTCATTCGCGTTGATAAATTAACATCGCAAACATTAGCTTCTCGATCGGCACGAACGAGAAGTTGCGGTGGAAAAGTGATCTTCTAGATAGTTGTAATAATAATTTGTAAAAGAACTACTCCGAAACGAAGTTATGTGATGTAAGCGCTATCCAACCGCGACCGCCACGTGAATCACTTTGACGATGAAGATAATTAGGGTAGCTCCGGAGCCGTTACGACGCGGCATGCTGTAACGCTCCAGCGTTGGGTGTAACATTTGGAGGAGCACAAAATTTTAATACGTTAATAATTTTTTAAATGTCTAAAAACATGAAAATTGACAACTCGATTTGTAACAACCCGCCTGTACTTGTCTCGATCCCGTCTATTTGTGGATCAGTATCATAATGAAATCTTAAGACCGTCTTAAATTCATCTTTAGATGCTTTTTAGATAATAAAATAATGCATATAGTATCTAAGATAAAATTAAGACGATCTTAAATAGAAGATCTGATTATGAATATTGATGTAGGACCTCCCTTAACCGCGTGGCCGTATAGTAGTGGTTCGGTAGAACCTATTATGCCGGCACGGTACATGCCGCCATAATTTTTAAATTACCCTCTTTACAAACTTTTCATTTTTGTTAAATATATTATTAAAAACAAATTAATATAAAATATTCTGTTTACTAAGTTTAATATCTTAACAATGTCAAAACAAATAAAAATAAAAATAAAAATTACAAAAAATATAAAAATATAAAAAAATACAAAAAAGGTATGAAAAAGCTAAAAAACGGAACTATTATCCTGCTACATCCTCGTAGTGGTTCTGGGTAACGCTAAATGCAGGAATTTTTTAAACTGTTTTTGTCCTTGCATCTTTGTGCTGGGGCCCACAAACGAACTCTAGCGTAGGGCGCCAAAGACTGTCATAACGGCTCCGGGTAGCTCAACCCTGTGCGGCTATCAAGTGATAATAAGTACAATGCTAAGTACGACAACGTAAGAACGATACTGCAAATTTGAACTTAATGCGTTAATTGGATGTAGAAGAAAACTTTATCACCTAGTTTGTACACACGCAGCTTACGCGTGACGATCGTTGTAGTTACAGACTACCAAGAATCAATGCATTCATTCAAAGCCACATTTCTCATAATATCAACCATTCCCGCTGTAGCACGCCCTGTCCCCTTCTCACGATCTCTCTGCTCTCTATTATTTGGTCCCACTAACGGGATGCGCCATGACGGTTATTAAAAACACCGAACGAAAGAGATCTTCAGAATCCATGCTCCTCGTCTTCCCCCATACCTGTCCTTACCCTCTACCCCCTCTCCTCCTTTATCAAGCCGGTCGTGCATCCACTAATGGCCGTTCGATTCATCTTTAGCCTTCGCCTTTCAAACCGGGCTCTTCCCCGATTCTCTTTCTCCTCCTCCCTGTTCTTCTCTCTATCTCTCTATCTCCCTCGTTCTCTTGGAAAAGGAAAATGGGAAGTTCTTCGAGATGGAAAAAATGTGTCGAGTAGCCCGGGCGCTTACGTTGCAGCTTTCACGTACGCGTACCAACACCCTGATCGAGGCAATGACCGTAGGATGCTTCTGTTACGAAAGTATTCATCGTATTCACGAAGCGGCTCAAGAACAGGGTGCAGAGGAGGGAGGGAGGAGGGCAAATGGGGCGACCGGAGACTTTAATATCAAAAATCAGGATCCGCCATTTCTCTACCGCGTGTGGAATCCCTCGTAGGATCCCGGATGCTCGTGTAGGTTGCTTCTGCCTGAGGGTGCGCGAGTGTGTTTTGTTGTACGAGTAAGATGAGAGCACGCGTGCACACGCACGCACACGATGACACTGAGGTTGGCGAAACCCGCCCTTGTTAGCAGCTGCGTAGCATCCCCCGCCCGTTACACAATGCTCTCTCTTTCTCTCTCTATCTATCTCTCTCTCTCTCTCTCTCTCTCTCTCTCTTTCTCTGTCTCCACACTCCCTACTAAAAACGCTGAGTGGATTAATGACGTCACGGGGGTACAGGAAAACGCACCTGGCTGACACAGGCCATCCACCAATCCGGGACGATCAGCGACGCGACTGGCCCCATCCGAGTGGACGGAAAATATGGTGACAGAGTTCCCCAAGCAGCTCGGCGAATTGATACCTCCTACATGCAACGATGGCGAATTCGATGCTACTACTTCGACTTTCTAAATGAAGTGTCCGCGCATCTGCGAGTCGATAACTAACGACAGCCTTCAAAATGCGAAGGAGAGTTAATCAGTTAGCGAACGCTAAACGCAAGATGATCGTAACATCTTCCACGAGAACGATTACGTAGCAATAGGCTCCTCCTATTACAACGTTCCTATTCTCTGACTCTTCTAACCTACGCTCAAGAGAAACACTTCCGCCCACTTGCCGTGCGCGGCGCAAGACACTCGGCGCCGTTTGATGTGCGCGGAGGCACCACCATCGCTTTATTGTCTTATTGTCGCCGTGCTTCGTGCGCGCGGGGGCAGACCAGGCGTCCGTCTCTTAAAGTTCGACGGCGGGGGTAGCAGCCAGTCTTCCTCGTAGGAGTTCCACGACACGTTTATGAATTTATAGTGCCCTTTGTGCGCGCGCGCCCAGTAATCCAACGGACAGGTACCTACCGTTTATTGGGCCCTTTGTTATTATCCAAGCCCGTGGAAGACCGTGGGGCGGCTAGTAGCGGCAGGGGTGGAAGGAGGAGGTGGAGGAGGAGAGGACGATGAGAAGGTGAAGAGGCACGAACGGGACGGTGGAGGATGAGAGAAGGAGGAGAAACGGTTTCCACGCGCGCGCCGGTGCGCGCTGAAAGGCAGCGTGCCCTTTTTCGTTGTAATTAAGACGCGAGTTTCGCCGTAGACATCACCGCCTCCCTTTTCTTCACCGTTTCTCCTCGTTCTTCTTCATCCCCCACCCTCCATCCTCGTCGACGCGCTTCAACGAGGGAAAATCTTTAGAAACTTTTCAGCCGAAAAGATGGATGCAGGAAGGGAAAAGGGTTGCGTGGCCCCCGCTGATGATGCATAAATTAGGTACGCTAATGGGCCGAGATCGTCGGTTGGACGTGGCCAAGGCAAAAGACCGGGGAAGAAAATATTAATGCCTGGATCTAGAGCGGTGAGCGCGAGCGAACGCTTCTGGACCGTCTCGGTCCAAGGCAATCCAGTAGAATCGAGACGGCCGTTCTCGTAATTACGTTGATTCGCACTTTTTCACGATGGCTGGATTAGCGTTAACGGATTTCGCGTTCCAACAGGCCAAATGCATAATGGCGCGTACAACGAGGAAGATCGGTAGGCGAAGAATGAGGAGAATGAGACGGAAAGAGAATTGCAGAGAAATTGACAACCCTGGGTAGCGGTACGTGAATATAAATGTAGGTGCGAATATTTTCGTGGATTTTTTACCCCTGCTTCCGACAACGTTCACCTAGGTAAATTCGAGTGATTCCCGAGTCGTTTCAGGTTGGACAATCATGAGAAATTCTACCTACATACGTTATCTTTCACAAAGACGTAAGTGTCGAATATCTCACCTTTACCGCTCCATCCTTCGGAATTTTCTATAGATAAATCCACTTCGCGAAAACGGCCGAAATTCATATTGACCAACCTCAATTCACCCTCTCCTCTTCTCGCTAGTCTTACCATATTCGACTCACCAATGCCAAAGGATTTCTTCGACCCCTCCTGTCGCTTCTTCCTTCGTCCAACCCACTTTCCACTTTCCGATAATTCACATCTCATCATCCATCTCGCGATCGATGCGCCGGATGGTCGATCGTTTCGAAGATCGAATATCGCCAGGGGCACGGAGTGACTCGCGTGAAAAATATTCACCCCTCTCTTCCTTCCTCCTCTCCTTCATCCTTTATCGATACGCGACCTCCACCGTACACTCGTGAGTTCAATTACGATCGTGGAAGGATTCAAGTCTGGTAGCGATCGTCCTACGAGATCACGTAGCACGGTGAGAGGGCGATGGGCAGATAGAAGTAACAATTTCGCAGTCCCTCCCGGTACCTCGTCAGAGCAATCCTCCCTTCGCGAGGAGGGACTCGATCCAGCCGGTCAAATGGCACCCACGCCTCACCTCCCGCCCTCCGCGGCGGAATGCTTCTAGGATCGCTCGTTCCTACGAGTTCGGTCCTCCATTAGAGCTCGCAGAGGGATGAGGGTGCTAATGGAGGGAGTCTGCCTTGTCATTGGCTGTCGTCGACGTGTGCTCGAATGGAAGCAGGGATTAAATTCACTTTACGCTCAGGTGAATTATTGCGATGGGCTCCCATCGAAGTATTTTAAGGCAACTATCCGAAAGTATAACCGTGAGTTCATTCGACACAACCGAAAAGAAAGCACGGGTCTGGGTTTACACAGACACGGACTAATGAACTTGAGAAGAGTAAGCGAGGACTGTGGATAAGTGCTGTGCCACGTGCAATCGCAAGCGCATCCCCGCCATCATCGCGTTATTCTCCTCCGTGCGCGAGCGCCCGCCCTTTCGCAAACACCGCGTGACCGCTCGCTCGGCTGTGCAAACATAGTTAGAAAATCACACGTAAGGTCCCAGCGGTCCAAGTTCAGGCCAGCTGCTAGTGATAGTAATCATAACCGTACAGTTACGTGGTGCTCCCCGTGCGAATCGAATGTAACGACGATCGAAGATATAGCCGACGCCAAGCGGACGGGTACCTGGCTGCCCACGTTGGAAATGCAAGGAACACGATCGAACCGTCGCGCGGGACCGTGTGGGGAGAAGGTGAAAAATCTCGACGGTGTAGGCCCTGCCAATCACCGCGGGCCCGACGTAACGGCCCCACGTAGGCACCGATCGCGAGCGGAAACGTACTAACACGGGCGTCGGTGCACCAGAGTCTGGGAAGATCGTGCACGTGTGAAGTGCACGGCGCACACGTCACTGTATACTTTAAAACAGTGCTTCTCAATCGTCTTCATCGTACGATATTAAAACGGAGGATCCACGTACTTAGATTAGATGTAAATTAGTAAAATATATATTCGCTAGTCGTTATATAAATAGGTGCAATGAAAAAATTGTATTCTTATCTTAAGAATTTACCACTTAAGTTTAGAATATTTCCTACTAAAATAAGCAACAAGAGGATCTTCTTAATTTAAGAGTAGAATGCTCTAAACAAATTCCTCTAATCAAATATCCTTAACAGGATATTTTTAACATAGCCTAGTAAAAAATTCGTATGGATATATTTCGCATATAATTATTGGAAACAAAACTCCTAATGAAATGCTTCACTCTTTATATTGTCGAAAATTACATTATCCATATCTTGAAATCGGAATTGGTTGAGAAATGTAGTGACGAGAGGAGGTTACAATTCATATATACATTTATTTCTATCACTTGTAAATATTTCCATTAAATCGCCCAAGTCGTCTGCTACTAGCCAGTTCGTCATTTCCTTATCCTTTTTGCACAACGCAGCACACAAAATAATATAGTACTCAAAATTACGCAGAATTGAAAGAGGAACAAGATACAAGCATCGACATGTGCCGCACGCGATGTGTAACCTAACTTAACCGAATACTGACACGCATTGTGTCGGGGATTATTAAGAATATATTCCAAAAAAACCGTCATATCGATAAGAAAATATTCTTATCTATTAAAAATATCTATAAAGATGAATTATTAAGTTTGTATTTTAAGAACACAATTTTTTCAGTGTGTGAGTAAAAGAAATGGTAGTCTTCGGTTATGAGAACACCTATGGACTATTTTGTCTTTCACCTACGGGTGGCCCTACTTAATTCATACAATATGATTATAGAGCGCGAATATAACGCATTCTCTGTCAACGTTACGTCCTCGCGCCTACGCAGTAATATGGGTTTTTTCTTAACGCACCCAACAACCGTTGAGAACATACGGATGCATCGCAATACACAATCTGAGAAGCTCCGGTCCACAATGCTATGCGCAAACGTGCGCTACTACATTGTACAACTTGACGGTGTCCCACGTTTACGCATCGTCCACAAGAGCCACACGAACGTCCTCGCGTGTGCACGCGCGTGTACTTACACACGTTCTCACAATTCCTCTCTTCTCTTCTCTCCTCTTCCAACCCTTCCACCAATCGCGTCCTTCTCTTCGCCCTCTCCCCCCTCGATCCTTATATCCGCGTCTCTCCGGTCCCCCGTAATTACCGGGGTCGGCCTTCACCGCGGCAATTTGTCAAGGCTGTAATAATCCCGGCGGACCTATGGCATTGTATACATATCGGCAGATGCCTCCCACCTTACCGAGATAACATCAGCGGGCGGCCGACGGTCGGTCGGTGGTACCATCGCCCTGAAAACCATCCATTTCGGAGGCCTTTCGCCCGGTACTATCACCCAGCTCGCTTTTTCACGCCCGTTGCAAATTAAAGCCAATCGCCCAACTCCGAACCCGCCCTCCCGTCGCATCCTCGGGTCTCGTTTCTCGATTCTTTTCACTCGTAGGTGGCGTCGTCGTGCGACGTTACGAGGCTCGACGCAGGAAATTGGTCCAGCGTGTACCTCTCCGATCTCGCTGGACGAGTAAAGACTGGAAAATGGAGGCATCGTTGTAGTGTGATTTCTACGGTTGCGCGCAAAGGACGTGGTGGAGTATACGGAAAGAGAGAATGAGAAGGGGACGGTAAGTGGGGACCAAGACGGAATAGACGGACAGTCAAGTTGTACAACGTGACTGGCCAGATCTTGACTTTTTTATGGAAGGCCCTCGAGTTGGATCTCGGTTAATGGTGCATGGCAGTCGCAGGGCCCGGTAACGTCAGATCGGTACAACAGAGTGCGAGCATCCCCTTATCTTGATGAGATCTTGTTTTCCATTGGCACCCCCCGCCGCGCGACTGCGATTCGTTCCTTGTGCTCCACTCGAAGCTGCGTTTGCCGGAAAATCACCGCTCGGATCTGTGCACGGTTCGCGCGAGAGGAGACGAGACGAGTAGAAGTCGCGGGATGCAAATTGCGACAGAGGAAGAAATTGAGACGGTGGCCAAGGGATAGAACGTGGGCGGAGAAGAAGAGAGAAAAACGAAATGTGTCAATTTCACCGCGGTCGAAAAAAAAAGAGGGATAACGTGGACCCTAGAGGGGTGACCCTTCAGAAGATTTTCGGGCGAACCTCGAAGATTCAACCCTAAAACAGTGTCCGTGGAAAAAAGGCGTAGGCCGAAGAAACGCGCGAAGGGATGGGGGGAAGGAAAGTTTACTGCGTCCTAATTGGGATGACAAAGACGTCAATGGCGGCGATGCTCAAAGAGACCGTAAACGTTGCTTACGGGTGTAAACTATGGATTTTAGTGTCACCGAGGGTTTCCCGGGCTCCCATAAGATACCTGTTTTTATGGGGTTGTGTAACCGCCCTCGTAAAATAAAGTGCGTATTAATAAATGAAGCGATTATACGCCGGCTTGGCCGCGCCGCGGCGTTACCTGTCCACTTTGCAAAATCACTTTACCATTTTTCCATGCCGCGAGACCGGCCACATTTCTGCGCTTCGGAGAGAGGGTCGGGCCTGGCCCCGTGCGAGCCGCTTCGCTCGGACGGGTGGTCATTTCTTTCCGGCGCCCGCTTAACGAATTTCGAAGGGTGCGATAATTGAATGTCGGTGCCTCGTAATTAAGACGGCCGCTGGCGCGAACGCATTCGAATACTTCTCGGTGTTCGCACGTTCCAGATTAGTTCCATTTTTGGCCACGGGAATTACCGGCAGAGCTGCGTAAGCCCGCGGACGACACCACGATCGTTCGCGAATCTCGTAAACGGAGGACGCGTTAATAAATTTCCCATCGTGCTTCCCGTTCTTTTGTGACCTAGTTCCTTATGCGCAGGAAAGCTGTTAAAATTCCTCCACCCGTGCGTTTCCAACCGTTTCTCAGCTCCATTTATCTTCAGTTTTCAAATGTCTCGCTCCTTTTTACAATCTTGACTTTTATATCTGCGAATCAGATATACAACGTATGGACCTAACGGTACAAGAGTGTTTTATAGCACTTTCAACAAAATCATAGCAAATCGTTGAATTTACACTGAAAAACTATAGAATAACGCGAGGAGCAACGTTCTTCCACGTTCCTCCCGTTCGACTCCCGTTTACCAACTCGCCTGTCCAACGGACTACCAAGCCAGATGGAAATACGATAATGTTACATCCTCGATGGACATAATCCGTACCGTTGAGCTTCGGGTTGGAACTGAAGTCGCGCGACTCACGAAGCGCATGCTGTACGCCCGCTTTTATGGGTTCGCCCATAATTGATGCCACGCTTTTGCCATGCGGAATCGGCGAGCCTGCCGGCCGAACGAGAGCGGCCCTCTCGGAGCGTTTGCTTTCTTGTAATTAGAAATTTATGCACTGGTCTGCGGCGCGTGTTATTCAAATGTGACACCACGCTTCGGCTCCGGGGGCCAAGGGGACGCCATATCACGCCATAATAATATGCGATATTTATGCCAGCGACGATGTCGCTCATTAATTATCCGCTCTAATGGGGCGCCGAGGACACGACAACGTGTTATACATTAAAAATACGACTCTCCATCATCCCCACCCCCTCTCACTTGCGCGCGTGCGCAAGCATTCTATGAGTGTTTTGGTTTCACCCTCTCAACGACCCGATTCTCAACGAGCTTCTCGAAAGTGTCATATTGTTTTCGAATGGTTGAGAAACAAAAGGGATCGGTTGTCGGAGGCCGAGAATCCCAAGGAACACCAACGCGACGCGTCTGCACCTTCGAAGAATCGAAGAACACCTTCCATTCCACGTTCCGAGAGAATCGATTTGCCATTCGACAAGATCTTGCAACCCACACCTCCACACGATGATTGTTGCGAGCATCGATATCACAGCCAATACCGCACCAATCTGTACTTCCTGTGGAGATCGCCTACTCTTTCCGCGGTATCTCCACGCTCGTCCTATCGAGTGAGACGTCAACGACGTCGTCGAAGACGAGCACTTTACGATCCGCTTACTCCTCGGCCTAACGAGTGCGCGTCGTGCGTCTCCTTGCTGGCCATTGACGAGCGAAATCGCGCGTGGGACCGCGCCTTACGATCCTCCAGACTTTACGATCCCGCCGAGTCTTCGCCTCGCGATTCGAGCATCTTCGACGCGTTTACTCACGAGGATCCGAGCGCGAGCGATCGTTCGAGGCGGCGGAGGCAGCTGGCGCGATCGTAAAATCCAATCAGGAGTCCCACGCGATCGGTTGCCGCTCCGCTTTCGGGTGCTCGGGCCCACTTTTTTTCAACGAACGCCGATTCGAGAGATAGCGAAGCTCCTCAACGTCATCGGTCTCGAAAACTCCCCTTCGCACCCCTTCGTCGGTGTTAATGACGAAGTCGAGAGACACCGGGGGGTGTTGCCCCGACAGGAGTGAAAAGAAAAACGGTGCTGCGAAGAGCCCGAAGGTAACCTCCCTCTCCTCTTTCCCGCTCCCTTTTCACGATCTTCTTTGTCTAGATTGTGTTTCTGCCCTCTTCGTCTCATCCTCCTGTCCGTCCGTCTCACCGCCAACCCTCCGGGCGAGGACTAACCTCTTAACACCTTGGCAACAAGACCCGATAACGATCCTCTTGGCACATGCGTGCCGCCAAAACGTTTGTTACCTCGTGCACGATTAGCGAGGGCGAGCTCTCGTTGCGAGGACTCTTTCTCATTTCTTCTCTCTCCTTCTCTTTCTATCCGTCTCGCCTTTTTCTTCACCGCTTGGATTTCATTATCGCGATTTATGACTTTCGAATGTACGTCGCTGCTTGCCGTCGGAAGATCGACGGATCCGAGAAGAAAGAAAGAAAGGTAACAAATGCCGAGGGTACAACGTATTGTCGCGTATTATCGTGAATTACGGGGCGGTAAGTCCGGCATTGCCGGGTAGATTTTTGTCCGTCGGACGAAAATCGAAGATAGCCGAAAAAGGGTGTTAACGCGCGGGACAACGTGAACTACCTGGTACGATAAACTGTGCGAACCACGTGAACTTTGGAAAAACGGTATGTTACGCGTGGTATCGTCGGGAATGGTAAAGACCGGTTGGCTGAGTCGTACCCGAGTACGAGAAGAATAGAGCCGATATACAGATATCAAGTGACCAAATAAAATTATTTCGTTTCCCTCCCGTATCGGACGCATGAAAATCTAGTATCCATTGTGTCGACCGTGTGTATCTAACTGTATACGCATCGACTCTAATTATCGATTCGCATATGGGCGAGAGACCAGACATCTCGCGACCACTTGCTCCGCGATCGAAGAGCGCAATAGCCGAAAACTGGAGTGGGACTCTCGACTGAGAGGGGTGAGTTCCCCTTGTTTAACGAGCCGTAAAGTCGTTGAATTCAGATAGTACGGTGATAAGCGAGGTTGCCTCGATCGCGCCTCGATCGTGTTCTCTCCCTCGCGTTAGCGTTATAAAACTTTCATTATTACTTTCGCGAGGCACACCTACCGGCTAGATATCGGCGATGTTCGCTGGTGGGTGCCGCGGAGAGCAGGCACGACTACGACGACCTAGAGAAGGTGTTCCATTCGCGATACCAGTCGGCATTATTTCGCCGGTTAAATCAACCTTTCTATCTACCTGTAGACACCCACCGGCCGAGCGGCGATAATGGCCGAGGCGAAGAGAGCGCGCGTCGACGTTGCCTCTTACGCGCCTTCCTTCCTATACCGGGCATTGGGAACTTTGATTTTTCCTCCGACCACAGCGCCGATAGACGGTCAGCGAGAGAGCGAAAGAAATGTGAGAGAACCAATAAGGAAGAGAGAGAGAGGTCCTCGTCTCTTACGAGATCCGGTCGACCTTTCTCCGTTCCCACGCGTGAAATCGTGCCGAGGAACGTCGGACGATTTGCGCGCGCTACGCTCGTAGAAATGCATTGTCTCTACCGCGCTGGCCGATTGTTTTCCACTCGCGAGGGTGTAACTCGCGAAATCACTTCGCCGCGCTTTACAACGCGGGGAGCGTGTGCGCTCTTACGCGTGTACGAAGCCACGCGAGCGCTCACACACTCACCCCGTGCCTCCTTCCATCGGTACCCGCGGTGGATACCGCGTGGAAGGAGATCGGTATCTTCACGCTGCGCGCTCGTGTTGCAAAGAGATGGAACGTCGACAGCTTGACAAATTACTCCCTGATTCGCGTTTTCGCTAAAATCAATCACTCTTGCAAACGCGTGCTCGCCACCCCTCCTTCCCTACGTGTCGCCCTTTGCGCTCGGCTAACGCGGGCCATGGTAATTGTCGGATTCTCGCGTGAAGTTTTGCCAGGTGTTTTGTCAAGATTGTAGCTGCGATCGTGCTCGACGTTTGATTAGGTTTAGGATATTGACTGTTCCGATCGCCGCACCCAAACTTGTAAACGAGATATTTTTGCGGGAATTCACTGCCCTTTCCAGGATGTTAACAGAGAGAAGTAATCTCGAGAAAAGAGATTTAAAATATGCAAGGTATCTCGTGCTTTCACGTCATCGTTCGCGTGGTGAATTTATAAACTTCGTTTGCGCCGTCAAACGTAGCGAATAACACGACACCTCACAAGCATGGCGAGAAACGGGGGCCAGGGTGAAGTGGGAACCGGGTCTTCTAATAAAAAGATACAAGAGCGATAGTACGGACTCCAGAAGGTCCTTCGGAGGCACAATGCGGCGTATCATGGTCGAATGACACGGCTGTTTCTGTCAATGGCTACCCACACAGATCTCGCATTGTGCCCTGAGCTCTTCGCATCTTACTCCCGCTCGTGCGATCTCCTCGCTGTAACCAGCGGGATTCGATTCTACGGCAAATCTCTCAACGCAATCGCTTCTTTTTTTACAATTGAATTTTCCCTTCGTCAATCCGCTCATAGATATTCGACGTTAATTACGCGATTACCTTTACCGCGAGGAGAAATCACAAGTTTCGCTTTGCACTTTGAGTTATGCCTTGTACTTTGCCATACGTTCAATTACCACCTAAGCTCGCGTTAGAATAAAAAGCAATATTAGTTTTCTCTGGCAGACGTACATATATGTGCACGAAAAATATTGAAATACGTAAAAAGTTTACACCCTCGGGCGCAATATAAATGATAAAACGTCATGACTGTCGAAGGCCCGTTGACAAATTCAATTAAAAGGATTGAACGCGGAAGTGGAAGCGCGAAATGGACATAGCCGGAAATCGATCGTCTACCGACGGGCCGGGTGTTTTTAACTTGTCGTGTATTATTTTGACAGCTGAGTATAGGTACGCTTTTCCGTTCCAATGGCAGAGTCGGTAATTTTTTTCATTAAACGCTTTTTTTAAATTATTTTTTAAATGCATTCGTTCGATTAGACACACCAAACGTTCCCGTCTACGCTGGCATGGAAGCCCGCGTTACAAAAATATTGTACACGGCAAAATTTCGTTCACAGTTTCACAACGTAATGGATTCATAGGATGACGAATTAACAGTAAACGTAAGCGAAGATTTTTTCCATGTGCAGATATCCCTCGTTAATCGGTCATTTTACCCGCTTTTGGTAGCTTTAGTGTTGAGATCCCATCGAATGCCTTTACGACAAGTATTATCCCCACAAGAGAAACTAATTTCAGAGTCCACACGCTTGCCTGCTTTCTGACGAGTCGCTGCTGCCCAGCTCTGTCTTTTTGAAGTTTCCTCGCGCGAGCGAACCCGACGACAAAAGAAATTAGCGGACGAGCGAGCAAGCGCTTCCCTTCGACCGTAGAAGTAGCAACGTAAAGCGGCGGAATGGTCCGCGCGGATGCAATCGTTGGGCGAACCTGCACGAGAATTCGAAAATTCGAAAAGGGGCACCGTCACCGCCGCCGCTGCCACCAAGGCCACTGCCCCCCCTCGGAGCTTTGGACAATCGGCGCCCGCTGCTACGAATTTTGGAAAACAGTATAGCGCCCGCAAAGGGCCTTTGCCGGCCCTTTGTCCGCCTGTCAATGGACCCACTAGGGGATCCTAGGATGTTCTAGGGAAGAGCACGAATCTCCGGCTCCCTTCGATTTTTGCGCGTTCGGCTCACCTTGCGGGACGAATGCGCGAGATGCAACTTTTTAAACGAGCCAAAGAGTCTACAGCGCCCGCTCCTTCTTAAACACGTTTAAATATCTTTAATACGCGTGTAGAGCGCCTAACCCCTCTCGCAAATTCTCTTTTACCTAAACGTTCCATTAATCGATTAACGAAGAACGGAATACTGAGCAGGTAAATGAAAAATACAAAGAAACCTCTCGTTCGTCCAACGAGAACCCTCGATAAAGCAATTTAGCTCGATAAGAGAAACCTATCGCCATCCTCTCTTCTTCTGCGTTTCCCACGCAACAGCGTCCTCGCGCCGCTTCTCCTCGTTTCGACAAACGTAAATCTATTAAGCTCAAAGTCGCACCACCCATCGCGAAGCAACTGGCCCCTTCCCACGGCGACCTCCGGGCGCGTTCGACTCTCGCTCGAGAGGCCAAAGTCGAGCGCGATCTCATTCGCTCTCGAAAAAGCATTCGTCGTTCGCCCTCGTCCGAACAGTTTTCCCATGACGCTTCCTCCTCGACGTCCTTCTCCACCACCACGCTGCGAGCCAAATTGAAACGATAAGACAGATACGGCGGGACGGCACGCGATCGCGCAGGCGTACCAAATTGATACGAGCGAATAATAACTTTATCTCGTTCGAGCGGGGTGCGCGCGCGCGCTCCCCGGCAGGGCCACCTTGAATGGACCGATCAATTCGGCTAACGTCTTTTTAACCCAATTAATTAGCGAACCATCCCGCCGTCTCTACTCTCTCGTCCAGCCACCCCCATCGACCCGCTCGATGGACTCGAGCTAATGCGAAATGCTTGTAGTTGACCGGCAGTGACGTCACCGACGCATCATCCGCCGCTTCCCAATTCTCCGCCACCTCCGCGGTGAGATTCGCCGTTCCCGTAACTGCTCCCACCACGCGCAACCCTCCTCCCGCATCCGACGATATAATAGATATTAATTGCGCGTATCGCGTTACAACCGATTCGACGTGCCGAAAGGACGCGCGCGATTTCGATTCTCCTCCCCCTTCTTTCCCTCCTGATCCAACCACCCTTCGTCCTTCTCTCTCTCTCTCTCGATCCTGCTCGCGGATATCGCTCCCGTCATTATATTCGACGAAGGAGTTCCAAAGGCAAGATTGAAAGCCTCCGATCGAACGGTGAATTTCCGGTTTCGGCGCGCGGCGATTGAGATTGGTGATTTTTAAATGACGAAAGAAGTCTCGCCTTCTCTCGCACGCCAGGATGACACGCCAAACGTATACGGATTGCGGGTTGATTTGAAATTAATTGACAGTGAGAGTATCCGTAAGGCCGCAGTCCAATATTTACTATACCTATAGGCTGCATCGATTCGTATTGTGTACCTGCTTCGCGAATTTGGTTAATATCCATATAATGATATTGCTCCGAGGAGAATGGAAGTTCGCTAAAATGAATTTGCTATTTAATTCGGAGTAATCCATTAGATCGTCCATTACATCTTTTCAAATTACGTTCTGTGATAAAAGTTTCTGTTGTCATAGCGAACATGTTTACAAGAAACCTGACCCTGCGGCGTGTATTCGACTCAATCAGTCGCTCCGCTTGTGTTACCACGTGCCGAGTTTTGTCCTGCGGTCGATACGTTCGCGCACGTCCTCCACTGGGCCCGAGAGGCGGAAAATAAAAATTTGTCCTAGCGATTGTCTCGACCTATCCAAATACCTGTGGCGCGGTGGACCGACCGGCCGTACCTGCTCGGGTCCGAGTCAACTTGATTTATCTTAGCACCGGGCCGCGGTCGTACGAGGGATTGGCTTCTGTTTTTGCTAGCCTGCACTGGAACACCGGCACTGGAATCCGTTTAGCGGGCTTCCGCTAATCCATGCCTCCATTGAGTACCGATTGTATTAGTCGACTTACTTCCTGCCTTTTTCTCTCTTCCTTCTTCGTCTCTTTGCGTATCTTCTCTCCGCTTCTCCTTCTAGACCGTGATCGCTGTCCCGTCGAGGACGTGCGCACCGATCCGAGATCCGGAAAAATCGACGACAGTGGACAAACGACGTCGCCTGGGTTTCTTCCAGACAATTTGAAATGGACAGACGACCGTGGACCAACCGTCGGGAGGGAGGCAGAGGACAGAGGGTCGGAAGAAGAGGGAGAACGGAGTTAAACCTATTATTATCGTGCTTCGTCCCCCGTAGTGAAAATGTCAAACGGGCATCTTGCATCGGTGATTCCTTGTCTCTCGGCCGAAGGGAATCTTCGTGGCGGTCACATCAAAGCTCGAGAGCCCTTGGGTCCTCCTCGCGAACGTCACGCGACAGGACGCGCCAGTCCCACCAAACCCGGCCTACTCGAATATTTTATCTCACTGTACATCTTGTCCACTCGCTCGCCAGCGTTCACGTGTGCTTGAGAAGAAGCTGGGCGTGTAAATGATGCGATAGAGACGATTCGAGGCGGAATCGTTCGAGCGTGTTTTGTGACGCGTTTCTTTTTCTTTCGGAAATCCCGTAGTCGCTGGGATGACCGCCGACGCGTCGGAGACACCTCGTCGGTGGATGGAGAAAGATCGAAGAAATCGAAAGTTACGAGGACGACAAGGGGTCGGACGCGAGAAGAAATTGCAGGACGAACGAATGTTTTCGCGTATCTAAGAACGAGCAGAGACTCGAACGAATCCGAGTGACCGTCTCCATTCAGCACGCGAAAGAATCTCTCATAGGCAGTCGTTGAAAAGAGGAGCGAGTCTAATTGATCGAAGAAAGGGAGTGGTCGAGGAGGAAGAGACCAAAAGCAGAACTGGAGGATACGAGGAATAGACAAAAAGGAAGGTAAGAACGAAAGGGGGCGGGTAAAGGAGAAAACGAGGTGGAGGAAGAAGAGAAATCGAGGAGGGCGAGCCCAGACGAGGGACGAACGAAAGCGATCGAGACGTCGTTTCATGGAGCGACGAAATCGATAAATTCCAACGGAGCCTGGAAGATGGCTGGCACCACAAACATCAATCGTTGACTCATCCCATTTGGATCACAAAAGTACGTCGAATTGGGTCGTCTGAGGCCTCCACTACGGTTGGACCAAGGTGGGCCCCATCTCATCTCATCCCGACGAACAATTATTTTGCGGGTCTTTCTCTCCTTCCTCATCTCTCCGCTCTCGCGCGCGTGATCTCTCTCTCTCTCTCTTCCATTCTCCCTTACCCGCCTTCCGTCTTTCGTCTACACCCAGTTCATTCGCCCTCGCCACTTGGCTCACAGAATGCATATCCCGCAGTGCGACGTCCACCGACGCGGCAAGACAAATGGCCTCGTGACGGCGGCTACATTACGTTTCAAAACTGGCCTAATCGTCGGCTTTCCGGGATGAGAAAGGAGGCCTCGATACACACGCGTACGCACACGCGCGTGCAGAGAGTGGACTACTACCTGCGCGGCAGGCCCGCGGGGACTCCGGGTGCATCACCGTGGCGAGCGGCATTGTCTTTTCCATCGCGCGCTCGTTGAAACGCGTTCCGCCTTTTTTTTCGGAGATTCATCCTCCGAACGGTGAGATTCCGAGAGCGACGATGAGATCCTCGCGAGATTGGCAGGTGCACTTTCCCAATGGACTGCTAACAGTCCACGTGGAAAAATATTCTTTGGATAGACGATGACAAGCGACTCGTGTTTGGATGCTTTTTCGATTGGAGGGGTTTAACTTCGGAGAGATCGAAAGAATCGAGGGCGGATCTGTTGGAAGGGTGATTCTGAAGTAGCGAGTAACGACGAATCTAGGAAGCGATCACTTTGGATAACGAATTGGACCGTTTACGAATCCGTTGCATGAAAAAGGAGACAACAGCGCTGAACGAGCGAAAAGTGAGAAACGCGAGATCGATCTCCAGGAAAGGATTTTGCGGCTTCGATTCTTCTCCGGTACATTATAAATCTCGTTGAATTTTTCGTTGAAAAGCATCGCGCGTATCGCGGAGCTATATTGACGCAGAGTTTTATCCTCATCCATGATTTGCTCGAGCGCGTCCCTCATTACGGCACATCCTCCCGCAACATCGAGCTCCTGTCATTAATTTCCGCGACGCATGTTTACATCTCACTAATGCCACGCGACTATCTAAATCACCTATGCAAAACTCCAACGCGGACACAATACCAATCTCACGCGAAGAAAAACATAGTAGCAGCAGTCTCTCGCATAACCTCGACGATTTTTGATCTCAGATAATACCGCGTGACGTAATCAGGAGTCGTCCTCTTCCTCCTCCTCCTCTTTTTTTCTCCACGAGCGAATGTAAATCGACGTATCTCCGAGCCGCGAGTAAACCGCGTCATTCGTATCTATCGGTTCGCAAAAGTCTCGCGCAATCGTAATTGGGAGTAGGTATGCGGTAAGCCGTGAAAAATTCCCAGAGCCGTACGTACCAACTGCGCGAGGGCTCGGCCGCTGAAAATTATTTAGCGCTCGGTGCCGCTACGCGTTATACCCTCGCATTCAAGAATTTAATCCCCTCTCAGCTCCACGCGTCGATCTTTCGTGTTAATGCGCGAGAATAACTGTGCGTTTTCGTTCGTTCCACGCTTCTGAATTTTTCCTTCCCTCTTTTTCTACCCTCGGTCGAGGTCCTCTCCCTTTTTGCATTTTATCCGAGAGCACGAAGATGAAAATGAAGGGCGGGACGAGAAGCGCGAACGCGAATGCGATCGAGTTTTTTCCGGAGCTTTTCACGCCAACTATCGCTCCCGAAACGATCGTTCGCGGACAGTAACCGGAAACCGTTCGTCGGGCGCTCGGACACGGTGTTAAAAGCGAAGCCGCAAAAAAATCCACTGTAAACACGAAGAGTCTACAGGGACTTCGGGGGAAATCCCCTTTGGAATGTCCATGGCGATCGTCGTCGGACGCGGGACGTAAATCTGAGGATTCTCGATCTGCCCGATACGAATGTCTCTTTCCATGCGAAAAACATTCGTGCCTCACATATTTTATACACGAGTACATAAATAACGGGGGTATGCGTATATTCCGTTGGGTCGTCACCTCGGCGGACTAATGTTATCGCGAGAGGGAATTTTCCCTTCCGTAAACAAATCCTACCTATGGCACGCATCGATTAAGCTTCGCTTTAATTATGTACATCGTCGAACATTTCAATTCGACAATATATTTTTACATTACACCGGACGAAGTATTACGGTTTTACAGTTTAATCGCCACCGGTGTAACTCCCCGTTGCCGCGATCCGAAACAAAACGGACAAAAACAAAAAGCGAAAAATAATTCGAAAATACTTCGACCATTGAACCATCGAAATTGTTACCTCCGATTTCCGCGGATATCAATGGACCCGCATCCACTCATCCCGTCCGAGAGCCGTAGGTGTGGACGCGTGCTACAAATGCACTGCATTTTTAATTCTCCGCTTAATGCTACTCATTATACGTGTGCTCGACATTTCACCGACGTATTTCCAACTTCAATCGTAAAATCGCGATTACTTTCTTTTAATCGGTTCGTTCGACCGTAACTATGGATTACAACTATTAATCGATTAACCGCAATCTTCGAGCTTCATTTTACATGCGTAGTGGTCGATATAATCAATAACAAAACAATAACAGAAAATATAAATTACAGCTTGTCCGCTATGGCCACTCGACGTAATCGTCGGACTGCGAAGCGTTAAGTGGTTGGTCTCTGTGCGTCGGGGGTTAAGCACGCTTAACCACCTCGCTATCCCGTAATGAGATACGCATGACGCCATCGCGTACCTTGCGTGTCTCCGTCGTCAGACGATTACGACATAATCGTATCCCTCGTGCGTCCCTAGGTGATTATGTTCTTAGTTCACGATTCTACGCGCTCTCGTTCCCAGCAATTTCCAGGTACAACGTATGTACACGCGCCATGCCATTTATCGACGTCTTCCCCTTTATCCTATCTTCGCGAAGTCACCCAAATTAGAGAAACTCTCCTCTTGACTCGTAACTAGAAACGCGCCTTCCTCAGGTATCCTGATATTCGTATGTAGTAATATCTGCTCTTCGATCGTTTTAGCATTATTCTAATTTCATGCCTCCTACGCGCAAAATCTGCCGATTGATTCGCAGCGAACTTGTCTTACTATCCACGATTATCTTACGATCGTATGCGCGAATCCTTCCTCAAGGTTTTTTCACGAAATAACCGATTTCTATCATTTATAGATATAATGCTTTCTTTTTTACTGCCCTTTTCAGTAAAAATAGCGCGACTAATTTCTGTAGAGGTAAGGATTATTCGTGTCCTGATTATAGGAGATCGCGCACGGAAAGAACAGCGCGCCATGTTTGTTTCTTCATACTAAATATTTTCGCGACTTCGGTCGTTCTGTTCTATTTGATCCCTTCCTTGCATTTTTTTTTTTCTTTCCGTTTCCCGCTGCCTACCGACGTTTTCATGATTAATTCCTCGAGAAACGATGCTCGACCGTGAGAGCCAGGCCGTGCGATTACCTTTTTAGTCCCTTGACCGTATGTCCTCATTATCTTGTCTACGTCGTTAATGGCAAGTTTCTTGCGAGGCTGCTTCGCGAAGTCAACGGTTAGAATCATTTAAGCAACTTCGTAGGTTACTTAATTCCTTTTGCCCGTCGCGCCACGCATCGAAACACCGATGATTAATTTACGAAGAAACGAAGGTCATTGCTCGTGGAATACGGCACCTCGGTCGTCGAAGGTACTTTACGTTCGATATTGATTCAACGACCTTGAAAACAATTTCTTCTTACACAGTTAAACTGTCACAATTCGACCTCCCGTCCCTTCATTTCACCGAGGTCTATAAAGATCGAGTTGTTTTCTTAGAAGCGAATTACCTGGGCGATTTCTCCGATGCACGACGACGATGGAGTGTCCTCGTCGTCCTTCTGTCTCGCAGGTCGAGATTTAACGATCGACTCATGGCACTCGCATAGAAGCGTTCGCCCTTTCGTAGGGCGTGACGCGTTTCTATTCGAAACCCAGAGACTTCATTGTCCACGATGTTCAACGGTCGAGATGCACCCTATAGAAGTACACTATGGGGTAGCAAAAGATTTCCGTGAGGGTATCGTTGGCGTAACTAACGTCCACCGAATGGGGACCTGTCGTAAGATTCGCCGTGGGATGCGGGCAGGAGAATGGGAAGGCGGATAATGCGAAACATGCAAATTTTCCCAAGGATTCATCGCTCTCGTGGCGAATCGAATTTTGGAAAGCTCGCGAAACTGTAGAAGTTTACGCGTCTCGATACGAGACAAGATTTCTTTCCCTGTAGCGAGAAACGAAAATTTTAGGATGCGCCATTTTTATAATTTTACGTCTACATTTTTATTGCATTATAATAATATTCAAGGGAGACCTACACTTATGATTCGTCTTTAGAAGAGATATATCGATTTTACAGCTACTTCTTGACCCTTTTCTCATTCCACTTCACGTTACGTGAAAACTATGGAGAAACACATTCCGCCTTTCTCCATTCATTCTTTTTGACAATTTCAATAGTTTTATTTTCATCCGCGTTATTTTTGCTACGTTAAAATGCCATTCTGTATCTCACCGAAGTCTCTAGAGACTGCAAAGAATCACCGAAACGAAACCCCTTTCACGAATCCTATCCCTGGAGGGGTTACCGAGCTTCCTAAGAAAGATGACGAGGGGAAGGGTGCGAAAGAAACAAATGGACGCGGCGGTTTCACCTAGCATGCAAATTTCGAACGACAGTTTCCCTATAGGAGCGTGATTTTGGAGAACCTTACGAGGTTCTCTCCACCACTTCCTCCCTCTCCCTTTGCGGCATTGTCTCAACCCGGTCACTCTCCGTCTGTGCGCGAGCGCTTACCTTACACCGGCCTGTGGGACTTCCTTCCATTGTTCCATCGACCTGTCAACGGCTCGGTCACGCCACGTTCCGGAAGAATTGGCGTTCCACGGTTATCGTGCAACTTTTAGATAATGCCCGCGCACCTGCTGACCATTGACACCATGGAGGAGGGTGCGCCCGGTGCGGACCCTCTTTCCTCACCCCGACGGGACCAGTGAGACACGAGAGGAACGCGAGGGGCGGCAGCGGCGCTCCGAACTACGAAAGGAGCCGCTAATTATCAAAACTATCATTTGTTACCGAACGGAGGAGGAGGGGGGCACCGCTCGCTCGGCATGGGGCTTTCTCTACGAAACTCTCAGCCGACGAAGGTGAAACCGAGACGAGGATCGCCGTGTCGTTACCTTCGTGGAAAGAAGGAAGGGAGGATTGTTCACTCCCGAGTTACGAGGTGAGAGAGAGAGAGAGAGAGAAAGAGAGAGGATGAGGGGTGAGTAAAGAGACAAAGCACTATTGAATGCACATGAAGAATACCACGTAACAAAGTCCGCCGGATGTGTGTTCATACTTATCCAAAGATTTGCAAGGACGCAGTATTTAACCCTCCATCGGGCGCGCGGGGTGTATTTTACACCCCAGTTCGCTTTTTTCCTAAATTTTACATAGAAACCAATTTTATACAGTGCTGCCCTCTTCAGTACCTTTCGTTCATAGTCTTCTTAACCTATTAAAGTTGGTGGCGCTGGCAAATGTTACTCAGTATCGCTTATCGAGATTGTCAAAGTCAACTGGGGTGTAGTGTACACCCCACGCGCCCATTCGCGTAACAAGTTTTCGTGAATTTCTCCATCGGTGACAATAAATTACAATTTAAAATGGTAAGATTAATGCAAATTTTAACTACGTTTAACTGTGTGTTTTTGTAAAACTAAATCAAATCACATTAAAAATTTGTGTTAAATTAATTTTTTTTATATATATAATACACCATTATCACGGATATACAATATTTTAACTGAATAGGGTTATCATATACATTAAAATTTTATAAATCTGTCTATGGATTCAGTTACCTTGCACTTTTACTTTACGGATTACATCATGCAAACTTCAATTTTTTTGTCAATAACAATGAGATTTTTCAAGCTGTTCAACGTCTTGTAAAACATGAGGGTTTTCGACTCATTCGAATATAAATCCGATTTTTATTCAATAATTATTAAAAGAAACGTTTCAAACCATTCACACACTTTAAGATATGTACAACAATGATTAATATTTAACAGAATACAAGAAAGATTCATTATTTTAACATTTATAACAAAAATAAAATGGGGTGAAATTTACACCCCACGTGCCCGTCTGTGTCCCAAATTTTCACGCGCCCGATGGATGGTTAAGGAAATGCGAACTTACGCGAAACGGAAGGTACGTTTGTAGCGAAATTTCTTCTTAATACATGAACTGTGGAGAATCCAATGGTCCTCGGATTATCCTTCACTTCGTCTCGTGGCATTTACAACCGCGGACTCGAAGAATTGGCCTTGCCCTCGTCATGTTTCTCAGTCCCCCGTCCGAATCCCACCCGTAAGTTCAATTCGCGCGGGACATCGCCGTCAAATCGAGCCGATCGAATGATCGATCCTTCACGGGGATCGTGTCAGGGCTGACTATGAAGCGGCATTCGCTTACGTAATGGCACGCCGTCTGGTTTCGTCGTCGCATTAAGAAAAATATCGTCTGCCGGCCGCGATCCGCGTGCGTCTCGCGTGCGCGAAGACGAGAACCGAGAGGAGAGGCAATTTGAATTCGACGATGCGTAAGCGAAACTCGATAGCCAATTACTCGTCTAGGAGGAGTAGCACGTGCTAAAATCGGCCGTGGACTTACCTATGCGTTTCGCGGCTTGTGATGCTCCTCGGCTGATCATTAACGCTCGTCAATTCGTCCATCGAGTTTCAACGTCGATCACTTTTTTTCTTGCCTTTCTCAATTCTCTTTTCGAGATCTTAACGCGTCGAAAATCGCCGCGACCGTTTTTCAATGCCAGTAGAAACATCGCTATTTGGAGTTTCCATGACCTTTATGAAACGGCAATGGAATGATGCGAATGCGGCGAATAACAGACTGACAATAGAAACTGTACAAATGGCTATGTATTAATTTATATGCGTGTCTTTTCAATGACGAAGCTTTAGTACTAAATTGGGTCCTGACATTGAGCTTTGTCGAGAGGAATTCTTTAATAAGAAATTACGTAACGAAAATAATTGAGTGAACTTTGCGCAAACTGAAAACAAAAAACAAGGTAGAACAGATCAAGCTTTAAAGATCTTCTTCGAGGTATGGTTGTAGGTAGTTAACGGGTCCCCTTTAACAGTGGGTTCTGCATTATTGACTCGTCCTGACGACGCAACAAATAGTCCCGTCCCTGTATCTTTTTCTTTCACGCGTGGTATTTCGTGGATTTTCCTTTTTTCTATCGCATCTCGCAGTGACAAGTCACGACGCCGAGATAACGCGAACAAGTTTAACAGCATCATACGACCAATCCTTTGTCGATGATTACGTAAGCTCTCCGTCGTTCCTCGTGATTCGCTTAACAACATAATAGAGTGGCTCCCAGTTACTTTGTGCGAAACGGAATAATCTCTCGGATTCCCCGATAAGTGACGCTCCAGCATCGAATGGAGAGTGCCATTATCATAAAAGCCCGTTCGTAACTGGGAATGCCTAACAAGATGAATTTTGTGTTTTAACGAGGCGTCGCGATTCACTTCAGTGTTACTTTGCTTCACTGTAATTGTGAGTGCTCAGCCAGTGAATCGTAAAGAGCGCTATTTACCTTATCGTCTCGCGATCGAAAGGATACTACTTAAGTTATTATAATAACGATTCTTGTGCAGAGGGCCCAAGGATTATTTCGTTAAAAATGACAACAAATCAATAGGAGTACATTTACCAAGTTATTATCAACCAGGGTTGCTCTCTCAAATAAATCCAAACCAAAATGTAACAAGAAGAGTAATTGTCTTTATCTGCTGGCTCCACGTGCCAATTCACTTGATGAAGCACAAATAGGTGCACTCGCGCACTAACGGTACCTAGTTCAGTGAGAGAGTAACGTTCGAGTAGAAAAGTAACCACACACAGGATAGGCTCCTTTCACGTGCCTGTTTTACGATCGCAAATTTACTCAAATCGTAGGTATGTCTTTACGGTGAATTGTTTCAAACGTGGACTCAGCTCGCATTCGACCGTAAAAAAATCAACGGAAATTGATTTGTATAACGCATGCCCTCGTCACCCTCTAAATTATAGTTCGCATTCTTCGAAGATGCGTTCGCCCTAGGTTTAGAACAGGTTGTGGAAGAAGAGATCAACGAAGATAGCGAGCAGGATATTAACAAGTTGAGAGAAAGAGACGTTCATGAGAGAAGTGCGGAGCGCTTAGACGCCGCGACGCGAGTGCCAGTTTCGTTTGTACAGCACTGTAAACAGTCGCTTTCCGGAGGTTACAGGGCGCGAGTAAATGGTATGTAAACCACGCCGACTTCACCCTTGGCCTCAAACCTGTCCTCTCTCTCTCGAGCTCACCACCATCCACCCCGTCCATCCGATCCACCCTGACAATCCATCCTCGCACTCCTCGTACTCCGCAAACTCCATTAAAACATTATCCACGTGCCGATGCGCTCGGAAAATCGCGACTATCCTGCCTCCGTGGCGTATTGATATTACGTACCCCCAACCAACACCAACACAAAGCTCCACCACCACCACCACTACCACCACCACTACCAGTGAAAGCAACTCGTGACGTCAGTTGCACATACTATCCTCGCGCTAGCAACACAGGGTAGACGAAGATGCTGCCAATGGGGAAGGGATAGGTAGAACGGGGCGCACTCGAATCTCCATTTCGTGGCGGTACGGCACGAAACGATCGCCCATCGAGACTTCCGTTTGCCGGTGTTCCTGCGATGAAAATGGTGGCCTCTCTTTGCTGGTATTGCTGGCGGAGACGTGGCGGCAACGGTGGAAGAGCTTCTACAATAAGCGATTCACTCGTGTACGCGAGGAACTCGCGCGTAAAGCCTTGCTTGCTGCGAGGAAGTCGGTTGGCCTGCCACGGTGTAGGTACGATTTGGCGAGGACTACGAGAACCACTCTACGTAGGTGGAGATGTATCTAAGGGTTGAGTCTAGAGTGCATTTGGGATGGGGGCTTGGATAGGGAAGAAAGTGAAGTAGATAAAGGGCCTGTTACGTTTTAGGGGACGACTAGCTTCGTTAAACGAGTAACGCGTGTGCGTCACCGGACGTCCGTTTCAGGTTTAATTTAATTAACCTCTCTCTACTTCATCGACAACTTTGTAAAATACGTTTAGACGCCTGTTAGAAGGAACGCATCCGTCCCTTCCGAAAATACTGCAATCCGTGAAATGGAATTCTACCGAGAGGAGTGACGGACTAACGATCGGTACGCGTAAAAATCGTGCGCGTCGTTCCACGCCCGATGACATTGCACCTCGTCGAACGATCGTCACCGATGCATCCACGGCGCGGCGCTTGGAAGCGCGCGCGCGCGCGGGTGACGCGACCACAGCGTAACCACTGTCTTTCGTAAAATCCATCGACACGCGGACGTGCGCGAGCGGGAAAATAATATTCTCTCGTGCGAGGCAGAAATCCCGTAAAATCCGACGGACCGATGGCCTCCTCTCGCTCGCTCGCACGCACGCTCGCGCGAATGAACGAACGAACGGACGAGCGTATAAAAATGCGCTTTCCCCCGTTGCGTAAATCCGGGGGCGGCTGAGCAACGCGGCATCGGGTTACTACCCCCACCGTGCCCTCTCACCCTCGGGCACCACCCTGGACTTTAACCCACCCATTCCCACACCCCAGCGATTTTCGCGTTGGTCGAAAATATTCGTTGTCACACGTACGCTCGCGGCTCGACGCGATCCGCGAAAAAAAAAGGAACAACAGCGCGGGCCAAAAAGTGAAAACAGAACGCGAACAACATAGACGGCGAGTCGGAGAATGACGAGGGGAAGGGCGCGAGGGCGCTTATGCGGGGGCGGTGGACGACCGCGGAGAGACCCTCGTTCGTTTGCTCGCTCGCTCGTTCACCGGTTCGTTCGTTCGTTCGTTCGTTCGCAGGCGCGCGCGGCCGCACGCACGCAAAGATCCGATAAATCGCGGCGGGCCGTAGATAATTCTGTTTTGTTTATCGCGCCGACCCAGCGGAAATGGGATTTCATCCGCCGCTGGCCCTCGGGAATGCTCTCACATTTTTTGTCCACCCCCCACCCCCTTCCTCTTTCGTATTCCGTTCACCCTCCTCCGCTCCTTCCGTTTTTCATCGTTGGCTTTTTGATTTTCGCTAATTTCAAGCTTGACGTTGATCGTCCCAATTCTCCGCTCGTTCGACGTCATAGGGATTCGTAGTGGGGAAACAAATGGAACGTGGGTCGAGATGTGCGGATACTCAATGTTTCCAGAGCCTCGTAATCTGTGTATTTGTGGTCAATGCGCTCTACTCGAAATACTAATGGGCAAGCATAGATTTCTAGTTCAGAGCACGTGGACCGAAAATGCGAGTTCGTTGGTTAAAGGCAAAGGAAGGAAAAAAATTCGTCACTTCTCTCGTATATCTTTGTTTCGTAGATGTTTTCGCTCTCACGAAAGAACCTTGCTTTACGAGAATGACACGCGGGGGCGGCGGCGGCGGCGGCGGCGGCGGCGGCGGCAGCGGCGCATAGGTGGCGAGAAGATCGTCATCGCGGTTTAATTAAATCGAAAATCGAAGAGTCATTAATGACAAGTGGCGCCCAATCGCGATGACTACATGATTTCTATTGAGCCCCATGCTGGGCCCACAGCGTGGGTCCGACCGCTCGCGGGGCCCCAGGCGGGACGTTGCGGCACCTTCAACGACAAACGCCACGAGCGCCGCCTCCAACCTCTTGCGGCCGATCGCCGCCGCGTATAACCCAAGCTGCGTCTTCGGATGCTTCCTCCTTGGGAGACGTAAAGTCCGTGGGAGACAAAGGAGCGATCGCGTGAAAACCAACTCCTGAGTGTATCGAGTTGAGAGAGAGAGAGAGAGAGAGAGAGAAGCAAAGAACCGTACATGTCCGGTAATCATAAAGTACCGGGACTTCTCAATTTTAAAAAGACTTCTCATTCTAAAAATATGTGATTAATTTTTTTTGTTCTCTGAAATAGACACACCTTTCGGTACATCTGGACCAAAATTAAGGATTATCCAATCATTAATCGGTGTTTGACGTCTGTTTACATCGGTCGAGACTTTTTACTTTGTCGCATTTTATGATGGATCATTTTGTTCGGTAAAGAATTTGCTTGAAATTCTGTGATTTCCATTTGCATTTCTTGCGCCAAATCTTTGAAAATGTTGCAGAAAGTCTTTGGATTTGTACTCTCGAGGGCAAGCACGAAGATTCGCCTGTCTTGCGACAGCCTTGCAGGGAAAAAATTAGAATTCTCTTAAAAAATCAAAGCGAAGGATGAGGAAAAGTGCTAGCTAATTTGTACTAATGAGTAAAAGATAAACGACTTGATATAGCTACTTTGCTAATGCGTTTGAAAGAGAGAGAGAGGTAGAAAGAGAAAGGGAAAGAGCGACATTTCAACGAGAGATGACAACGAGGGATTATTTCTGGTCCCCGAGCCTCTCACTCGCGGGATGGGAACACCCGCTGATTTGGGAGGACCATTAAACCGTTCTCCGATCGTAGAGTTGGGCGGTAAATCAACGACACGCTCCGCATCACTACGCGGTTTATTGGCACCGGTTGAAGTCGCGAGAGAAAGAGAGAAGGAAAGCGAAGAGAGAAAGAAAAAAAACACAGTGGAGCCCAAGAAATTGAAGTGACGTGACGTAATTTCGACCCCTCGATCCCAAAAATCACCCATCGAGCGATTCGATAGGAAAAATACACTTTCCGTCTAAATCTTTCTCTGTACTCTCGTAGTAACATTTAAGAAACTTCCCGAAGCGCAACCCGTTAATCGGGCAGGCGGAAAAGTGGAAATCCGAAAGCATAGAGATCAAAGCCTAGAAATCTAGAAAGCTACGGATTAAGGGCATTCCGGGTGACTCTGTAGAACGCGAGCGCTAACCGTACCGGACATAAGATCACTCGTTTCGATGGTGATCTTTTCACCGTGGCCCGAAATGCCTACACAGAAAAACCGACCCCAGGATCGTCCACTCCCGCCCTATTGACAACGCGAAATCGGAATTCGGAACAAAATTGTATCAAAGTTCCATGCACTTCGAGAAATTTTTTTAGAGTTCCTACGCGAAACGTTCCTTAACGGCTCACAATGACTTCGTAGTCCAATCGTTCCACGGAGTTCTCCTTGCAGCCTCGAGCGTCTCTGGGATACTCGACGGAGAGATCAATAAAGGCAAGAGACGTTTAACAAACACGCGTCCTGCCCCGCGAAGCCTGCCCTCTCGCGCGATAACGATCGAGACAATGGTATCTGTCGGTTGCGAGGCCCATAAACTTTCGTGTACCCGAGATAGGAATCGTCAGGTGCGAAAAGCGTGACGATTCTAGAGGGAAAGCGCCTCGAGTACCCTCGCGGCGGGCGTTTCTCGATGACCGGCTCGCCGCCCGCCGTCGCCGGGCGCGAGCCGCTCGAAAAGTCCAAGAAAGCGAACTCGACGCGCGATTTACGCGTTTCCTTTGTGCGCCCCGCTGAAGCGCCGCGACTCCTCCAATCGCGCCGATTTCGTTCCGCCGATCTCCGCGGTGGAATGGAACGTGAGCGAGTAGCAGCTGCGATTCCTTGCAACCCACTGCGTATACCTTTGCAAGCGAACGATCTCCCATCCTCACAATAGTCTGATTTCGCTCGGTAAGAGCGTGCAAGCGTAGATAAGTACTTATCGCGTTGTGCAAAAGAGCGGTGCCTTGATATCCATTTCGAACCTGACTGGCACCTAGGACGAGACGAAGCGCGACGTCTAATTCCACTCGAAAATATCTCGAATCCAGGGTCGCGTCACATAATGCCCAAATAATCGACAGTACATATCCTCTCGCATCTGCGAGTTCGCAGGCGTGCTCGATAAAAGCTGGTTGAACGAAGGTGTCCTAACGCTGGAACCCTAGAAGCGACGACAGCGAGTTGACAGACACCGTGGCTCGTGAGAAAATGATGGAATGGCGGGGACGTTCGTGCGACTCGTCGTGAGAGCCCGCGATCGTCCTCGTTCAGCTGCGTCTGCTAGCTAGCCCGTGAAGAAGGCACCTGAGAGGAGTAAGGGGAATTAGCGGGCCCTCTCTAGTGTCAGCGGTAACGTGCGCCGCGAAAGACACGCTGGTAGTACCTCGAACGTGACGGTGGTGGAGTAGTGGTGGTGGAGTAGTGGTGGTAGTAGGCAGAACCGACGGTGGTATTGGTGATAGCAGAAACGTTCGATGGTAGTGGTAGAAGCAACCAGGGGGAGGGACACCGTGGTGGGAAAGAGGGAGGATGGAAGGGATGGAGGGAGGAGAGGGTAGGGTCCGGCCGAGAAACAGTGGGGGTAAGTAAGTATCTCGGGTGCCACGGCGACCCTAGGTTACCTCGACGATGTCTCTTCGGCACGGAGCGAGAGGGACATATGGGACAGAGCGGTGAAACGAAAGAGAGAGGGTGAATGAGAAAGAGGAGCGCGAGGAGAGCGACTGAGATGAAGGGAAGGTGGGACGAGAGTGCGACGTGGCGGAGACGGACGTCTCTACGGCTGGCGGAGGGGCTTGCGGGGGCTGAGAGGAGGAACCTAGCGAACCCTCCGCTTGTGGTGGGGGCGGTTGTCCACCGAGCTCACCTACACTCGTCACGTCTCACCCACGAACGAACTCACACACGCACCCCAAGTACACACACACACACACACACACACACACACAGACGTGCGAACGAACGAGAGCAAGAAGTCTCCTTCTAACCTCTCTCTTTTCCTCTTGTGCGTGTTTCAGCGCTGGCGCGACTGTCAAGCTTCCACCAGCAGCAGCAGCAGCACCAGCAGGCTCAACAACAGCAGCAGCAACAGCAGCAGCAGCGGCTCGGCGGCGCTTGTGGTGGTGGGAGCGGAGGTAGTGGTGGTGGTGGGGTCGCCGGTGGTGGGAGCAGAGGTAGTGGTGGTGGTAGCGGTGGGGATGTCGTCTCCAGCCCCCGTGCCACTGGTAGGGAGGACAAAAGCGCCGTAGGGAGGGTAAAGCACTCGGCGGTGGCGGCGGCGGCGACGACGCTGGCGACGACCGCGACCGCGACGACGACGACGACGACGACGACGGTGGCGACGACGGCGACGCCACTTGGGGGAGGAGAAGAAGCAGGAGGTGGAAGTGGAGGTGGTGGTGGTGGTAGTGGTAGTGGTGGTGGTGACGGTAATAGCGGGAGTGGAGATAGTGGTGGTGGTACTGCCAGTGGAGGGGATCGTGTAAGCAGCGGTGGGACGCTGGGTGGTAGTGGTAGTGTTGGTGTTGGTGGTGGTGGTGGTGGCGTCGGCGGCGGTGGCGGCGTTGGTGGTGGTGGTGGCGGTGGTGGTGGTAGTGGCGGTAGTGGCGGTGGTAGCAGCGGAGGCGGTGGTGGAGACGAAGTCGAGGAGAAGGAGGAGAGGCCACCGGCTTCAGAGACTGTCGAGCCGACGGCCGCGTTTGACGTCGCATCTCTCGTACTCTACGGCTCGCGCGCACTGCCGATACGTCTTAAGATCTTGCTCGATCTGTTGTTCAACCAATTGCCCCACGCGCAAGTGACACGTCTACTAGCCGCCTTTGGCTGGACCCACGAGGATTACACGCGAGGATACATACTGCAGGTGAGTCAGAGCAGCTCAACACGTTACTTCGACGATCTACCCCCACCCCTTCCTCTCTTTCTCACTCTCTTACACACACCCTTACTCTCTCGCTCTCTCGCACCCTCGCACCCTCTTGACGCGCGAGATTACCCTCGTTCAGGACGACGCGTTGGAAGTCCCCGCGTAACGCCAATCGCTTCCCTTTTCGCGCGCTCGATCGACCAGGACTCGAAGAATCATGGTGACGTCCGAGAACGGATGGGGACGTGATCGCCACGTGACGGAGTGCGACGGCATGTGCGACTTCCTTCGATCGTCACGCGAGTGAATTCGGGCATCGAAGTCTTCGCGAGTGCCAGGATTGTTCACCGCGGGCAATCGTTTGTCGACGACGAATTGCAGTGATGAAAATCGAGATGTCGCGGCCCACGTCGTTCGACTGGAGTACCAACAATTTTCCCAGTGAATTCGACGAATCGCTCGATCCTTTGTCAATTCCGGGAGTGCCATGTGACGAAGTCGCGTGACGCGCTGACGGGTGGACCGAGGGAATTATCATGCCCGGGGAGCACCTAGAGGACGAAAGTCGGTAAATAGAGCCGTCACGAGGCGCAGTTGACAATTAGACCGTTCCATCTCATTCGTGTGACAGTAATCGTGCGTGAAACGTAACGAGCGGCTGTCAAACGCGTCGCGGGTTCCATCGAAGGTCGACACGCAGTGGTAAGGCCTATATCGATCGTAACGCGTGCCCAGCTCGATATTGAATTCCCCACCGCGGATGTAACTTTCCCATCTCTCGTGTTTCCTCTCTGCCTTCCAGCTTCTCTTCTTCTCTGGCTCTCCCGCCCTTTCTCTTTAAATCGACCCGACGAAGATTAAAATTATAAAAGTCGGACGCACCGCGATGCTAAATTCTGTGGTAGACGGTGAGAAACAGCAACTAGTGACGGAGAGACACGGCCAGGAGAATTCAGTGTCGTAAAAGTGCATCGTGTCTGCGAAGTGTTGGTGCAGTGTTTATCGAAGGAAAGGATCGAGACGGGGGATTGCCGAAAGTGAAGTACTCGTGAGCTAGCGCGTAAATCCAACCGGAGATCCTACGGTGCGCTTCGTGACGGATGGAAGGAAGAGGCGAGAATCGGCGCGGGAGAAAAGTTGTGCAACTTTGTGCGATCGACGTGAGTTCTACGCGGGGATCGTTCCATCTGGATTAGGACAGAGGACGATAAAGGCGAGGGTGACTCGGAAATTGATAAAGTGAAAATGTGCGAGGAGCGAGAGAATAGGAATCGGAAGTGGGTTACACGAATTTCGTCTTGAAGACGTTCAACGATTGGGTACCACCTGCCATACGAATTGCTCCGAACGAATGTGAAAAAAACCACGATGCGAAAAGCAGCCCGATATCAACGTACATACACCGATACAGCGTATAATGCATAGAAGACATCCAGACTTCAGAATATTACGGTTAGGAGACAAAGATGCCAAACTGTCACCGGAGCGCCGTCACCATCGGTGTACATTCGAATCGCGCCCAGTGCTCGTCATCCGCCAGGAAGCGTCATTTCCTCCGAACGACATCCTGAATCACCGCCCGGCACCACGAAAACTGGAACATGTTCATCGCGAACTCGCGTCGCATCAAGTGACCGAATATAATTATGCCAAAGAAATCGACGCGCGGGTCTTTGGAGAAACTCATACCATGTTCATACCCAAACCATAATCCATGTGCAACGATATCATCGTTCTTCGAATGTGTTCTTTCACTTGGAGGAAATCTCGGAAGAGCGTTACACCGGTGAACCAAAGAGAAGCACGGAATCGTGGAATCTATTCGCCGAAGAATGTGCACTGCCGTTGGACGATCGTTACGCGAGTTTCTCCTGTGCTCGTAGAAGTGCCTTTTGGCATCGCGAACCGAAGAATTAGCGAAGCTCGAGTTGACGGGAAAATACGAGTCGGAGATGCGGAGACCCGCAGCGCGCACCGAGTCGCATTAATGCCGGAAACGACTTACGTGGATTCCGCGTAAGTTCGCGGATACGCGAGCAGAACCGGGCAACGCGGCGTACGCACGTCCTACGTTCGGACTGGACATTAATCTTGCGAGGCGCGTTAGAAAATGGGGAGTATCCGTGTAAACTGAATTGCGCCGATGTTGGCGTGAAATTAAAACGTATGGAAAACCGGTTTCTCGGACGGTACGCGGAACGTATACGGCGATGAGGGAGACACGGGGAGATTGAGAGTGGGAGAGAGAGAGAGAAAGAGAGAGAGAGAGACGCGCGTCTGCCATCCGTGTCTCGCGGTTCGTGGCGGCTCAGCATGGGTACAGCGAGCTGGAATTTAATCGCAACGAATTTTACACGCGAGGCGTACTGCATCGACCGAAGAGCACTCACGGTACCCCATCGGGATTGTCTACGTTTACATGTATCTAATCGTCGGTACAACCTTCTCCCTTTGCGCGATCCCTCTATCTAGCCGTTTCTCGCGGTGACAGGGTCCGATAGAAGAGAACGGATGACGGGCAAGCAAGTGTTTCTCAAGATCGTCCGACTTCGGAAAGTTCTAATATCACTTCTACGAGTCGAATCGGTCAACAGATATTCGGATAAAAGAATCAGCGGATCTTGTAATAAGAGAATATATTCTGTTGCTTTGGAACGATCCCTTCCGTGAGTTTATGAAAAGGACAATAAAACATCGATCGCAAATTTCAGTTGCCTTTGTGTAGTTTCGAAAACTGTCAACTTACAATCCTTCAGAGCCTCGAGGAATAAGCAGGTTTCAAATCACCGACAATTTTTTTCAAAAGGTACCCAAAGTTCATCCTCGTTTTCTATTGATCCTTCTTCTGCGCGTGAACACATAATTTTACTTACTTTTCGTAATCTCGCGTGGACGATTACAGCGTGAACGATACCTCGATATTCATCCATGCATTCACTCGATTCTCGCGCTAGGATCCAATAGATTTCGCTACGACGACATCCTTAAAAGGCTCCGATCTTTCTATGAAATTTCTTTCGCAAACTTTTCTAACTAGCCTCGTCGTTGTTCTCGTTGATCGTCAGTCAATCTCGTTGTTTCTCATCGGTGAATTCATTGGTAGACTTCATCGTCGTTCGACCAGCTCGCTGATCGATCGTGCATTATCGCGTTATCATCTCGGGTATCCTTTAGCAGTCCTACGAGAAGGGTGTCGTAGGTCGGGAAAAGAACAAACGATTACTTAAATCTGCGCGTACGTGTCGAGATTGCGAGAACGATCGTCGCTGCATCACCGACGTGACGCCGCGATAGCTCGCTCAATGTCGATGCTGGACACGTTCTCGTCCTCGTCTCCGACGCGAACATAGGGCAAGCATGGATGACAAGCAGAAGGCGGAGATTCGTGATCGGATCGCTTTTAATTAGTCCCTCCTTGTCGCGAGCCTCCTGGGTGGCGTCACCGGAAAGTTGCTCATCAACCAAGACTTTTATTTCCATGTTGCCGACTTGCCTCGCATCAACGGCTATAACGTTCCAAGGATACCTTGTACCTTCGGCCCTGGATAATTTGTAATTGCTCATAAAAAATTGAGAGAGAGAGAGAGAAAATCTAGGCATCGCAAACGTCATTTGGTAATTTAATCAATACTTAACCTGCTCGCGAACGAATTAAAGATTGCAAATTCTCAAATACCATCAACCCAAGGACTAAGCACGAGTGAAATGGACAGAAAAAAAAGAAGGCATACAAATATAAAAATATCCTTACATTAATTTGCCCTGCCCACGTAGGCACTCGCATTCATTTATATACATATAATCAAAGAAGTATCGATTTATCGGGTACCAGTCCAAAAATCCACTACCTTCTACGCTCGAAGACTCGAGAGAAAGTACAAGAAGATGCTGAGAACAAACCTAAGCAATGAAAACCGAACGAAGCCACTCGAACGAGCACGGCGAGAGAATAAAACAACTGTAGAGGACGAAGATGGGAAAGAAAAGTACGGGATGGAAGAAGATCGTTCCTGTCGGACGGTAAATCATACTGGGACGGAAGAGGCTGGAAACGACTGCAATCGGGAGCGTTCCTGGGGTGAGGGCAATTTCGTGGACAACCAACAACAACGCTAACGGCAACGACAGCGCCGACGACGGAAACCGGGAGCTGGGCTGGAACGCGAGCTCGGAAGCCCATCGTGGAATTCAGGCGGTAGTTTGCAGGGGCAAAAGCGTTGCATTTTACTGCGAAGGATACCATGGGCTACAATGCGGGTAGAATGCATTCGGTAGGAACGTGAAACCACCTTGCGCGCCCGTCCTGGCCGCCGAGATTTACGAGCGAGTTGCGCGCGCGCCCGTCCGCTTCGGTAGCGGTGCGCTCTTCTGCGCTAGCGTGTCACGAATCGGTCGCGGAACGATCGCCATCGTCGTTGTTACTGCTGCCGTTGTTCGTGCACGTCCCTCCGGTCCCTGCCAACGGCGAGCGATAAAATACTCTTGGTACCACTCCACAGCCGTGAGCGTACGTGACGCGACATCGTCCTGCTCGCGTCAGCCGTGAAAGGGCCCGGGTGAGCGTGACAAATTTATCCTCGACGGACCAATGCTCCAGCGAGTCTCGCTCTCATCACGAACGAAGGAGAAGTCAAAACGAACCAGGGCGAATGGAAAATGCAAGTGATGGGCGCGAAAGGTTGGCCCGGCCAAGCGAGCCTGTCTCTTCTCCCTGTTTTCTTGGCGGGGCGCGAGCGGCCCTCTGAAATACACACGGCCGCTACCAGTTTTATCGGTCGGCAGAGAATTATCGAAGGAGAAGCTGCGCGGGTAAGAGAGCAAAATCGACTGACGCGTGGAAAGAGCGAGAATTGGAAATTACTTTTTGCGCCTGAGTCGCATTGATTCTTCTGTGGTTCGAACTTTATCGAGAACACACACATGAGCGATTAAATGCTTCTAGAATTTTAAGGAAAAGCGCATCTGATTCCGAGAGTTCGACGCGAGGACGTGTGGATAAAAAAAGTGCGGCTACGCGTACGATCGACTCCGCGAAGTTTCGAGAACAACGCGATATTGCTTTATCGACGATCCTTGAGAGATTCGCGGTCACGACGAAGACGAGGACGAGGGTGATTTTTCGCCACGAGATCCTCTTGTACCGTCGATTAACGCGAGTCTTCGCGAAGCAGGAAAATGTCGACGCGTCGATCAGCCCGCAATGTCGAAACTGATCCTGAAAAAGGGGGAAGGGTGTCGCGCGACTAAGAGGAACGGAAACCAGACGAAGTTGCCAAGCGCGAGTAGCCAGTCTTCTTCTTCGACCTGTCATTACTCCACCTCGACGGGAGCATGAGCCAAAACCGTAAATTACAGTGACTCGGCTACATCCTGAGGACGAGGAGGAGATCGGGAGAGGGTTGTTACACCGGAAAGAAAAGACCGAGCGAGCGACGGAGAAGGAGGGAGATAAAAGAAGTCGATCGAAGCGCGTATGAGTGAGGCGGCGAGAACGAGACCGGTGAAGCGAAGTTGAAGAAGAGAGAAAGAAACTGGACAAGAGCGAGGAAGGAGGAAGAGGACGACACGGACTCGTCCTCTGAGAATTGCTCGCTCGAGCGGAAACGAAAAACCGATGTACGATCACCCGGGGAGGGAAATTAAAACTCGGACGTGCCGTTTATATCGGCAGGTCCCGAGCGAGTGGAAAGGCCAGCGATCGCGATAATCGGAAAAAGAAAGGAGAGGGTGAAGGAGACGACGAGGAGAACGAAGGAGAGCGAGTCCAAGAGAACGGTAAGAGAAGACAAATCGATCGGTAGACTCTTGAACGGAGGCGAAAAATTACAGAGTACCACTCGTACGCCCGTCCGTCCATTCGTACCGACTCGAGAAGATCGAGGAGAGCAGGTTCTCCAATTCGGAGCAAAAACAGTGATTGGACCTACCCGAAAACTCGAATCGTAATATCGAGAGACCGTGTCATTAGCATTGTACCCGACGCGAGCCGCGATCTACCTATTCGTGATTCGAACTCGACGAGGAAGGGGGACAAGGACGAGCTGTCGAAGGGGCCAGGGCTACCAGAGGATGAGAGGAGGACGACCGAAGGGAAGGAAGAGGAAAGTAGCGGGGAGGACTCTCGTTTATCCACCGTTACTCATACGTGGATCAGCTTAATTGCCAGAAATTGGCCCGTGACGTCTTCTCGTCGGCGGTAGAGAGACGGACGTGTTCCACCGGACGACAAAAAACGTGTTTCGTATGTAAATGATCGGTCCACATGGCGGCGCTCCATGGGAAAGGAAAAGGTACTGCTCGGGCACTGAGACTGTCATAAGTGTATGGAAACGAGAGAGAAAGGAGAATGGAAAGGAAGAAGAGCCGAGGACAAAGAACGACTAACCGAAGGGATCGAAGAGAAAGGGACGAGGTGCCCGTCCGGTACGACCCACCTCCGAACATCTTTCTTCCGAGACGGGATAATAATTTTTGGACTCCAAGCTCGCTCGAGAGGAAAGAGGAAATCAGTCGACACGTCGTAGGTCCCTTAATTCGACGTCTCTCTCCTCAGTTTTCGACGGTTTCGTTGCTCCTGCGAATTTCGCGACGGCACGAAATTTACTCGAGAAATCGAATTTCCCTCCGTTGCGTTTACCTAGGTACATATGGACTGTGTAACGCACATTCCACGAAAGTGTTCCGCAGCGATCGACGTCTCATAACGAAGACGTTAACGCAGGAAAGTCCATTTCAGCATCCGCCGTACTTAAAATCGTGTGGCGCGAAAAAATCCACTTCGTTCCATCGTCCAAGCAAACACCCTCGGCGCATCCAACCGACGTCCGACGGTCTGCTATTCGACGACGCTCGGGAAAATCGTCGCGAGAGAAATAGAAGGAGCGGGACAGCGAGCACTCGGTGGAACGAACGGTGCTCGAAGAGGGGAGAACTCGCGCGCGAGTACGTCGGAAGAGGAAAGACTCCGGTAGCCCGCGCCCGCGATGCAATTTACCGGGCGGATATCCAACGCGAGGATCTTCACGATTTCTACACACGAATAAGACGGCGCACGCCGAGCGTGAAATGATATGCGCTGTCCAGTCACGGACGGCATTGCCTCCTCCCTTACCTGTGCCGCTCCTTTTAGGAGGGAAAAGCGACCCGCGGCCGCGCGCCGCTGTCCTCGTCGTGGTCCGTGGTCGTCGCGCCTCGATCGCAATCGTTTCTGGTCCCGCCGACAGATGGCACCAGCGAAAGGAACGGTGTTCGACGCGTTCCTGTGGCAAGCCGTCGCGCGACGGCCCCACCAGTCACCAATGCGCCGGCTGTCGCGTACTTCGAATTGTCGCGCGCGATTGATCTCTCGGCTCGCGAGGTGTTCGCGACAGACAGAATTTCGTGGAGAACAAAGAAAAGATTCGTCCGATGGTTTCTTCGTAGCGCATGCTCCGCGGTAATTTCGAGATTCGAAACAGTGATTTTATTTCGATTGGACCCTTGCCAGAGTTCGAAATCGCGCTCAGCCGAATCGGTATGACGATTTTCGTAAATATCGACAACGTTAAAACACCGTCTTCTTTCAAGCGGTGAATAAGTAGTTTTTCGTATAATCGTTTCCAATATTTGGTTCGAAAGATGAAACTGTTGCGTTACATTGGATGTACACGCTTGTTCCAAGTGGAAGTCTACGGAATACATGAAATGTTAATCGTCGTACAACAGAGGAAGACTTAACAAGATCGTTCCATCTCTTTCCCTTTCCCTCTCTCTTTCGGCGAATACGAGACAGGAACCAAAAATTTCTACGCTTTTTTTGACCAATGGATCCCGCGACTGAATAACACAGACGGAAAAGACGGTGGTATCTGTGCCTATCTTCCGTGATTACGCGCTACGCAATGAGCGGCCCTCGTGAGCGGAGATAGTTTCTCACATATGGACGTGTTTGCCGAAGAAGCTCGAGGTAGCATGCCCCCTGCAGAACCGTTCGCGCGAAAGGAATTTTCAAATGGTTCGGACCAGCAACTCGTAAATCTTTCCAAGATTAAAGAGGCGATGTGTCATCGGAACGATTAAATGGCGCGCGAGTGTTTCCGATTCCGGCGCCTCGCCACTTCGAATTTCCCGCGAGGACGGCGCGTGGGTTTATTTTGAATGCGGCCGCGTGGATTACGTTCGACTACGCGGATCGATGGAGGAACGAGTAGTTTCCGTCTTCTGATTCCTCGTCGCCATTTTGAATCTCGCGCGTGGAGGTCGCGTGGCACGAAAACATTGCGTATCCCTTTTAACCGTCTATTCGTCACTAGGATGAGATTTGTTTTGGTAATTTTGTGAAAGACGGAGAGGATCCTCGCCGAATTTGTTCGTCTCGGAGGAGGTAGAACGAAAGGGAGAGAAGGATCTTTGTTCTTCGTTTTAACGAGTGAGCGCGAGAGCGGGCGGGTGTCTTCATCAACGAGAAGAGCTTTTTCCCATGCAACCCCGTCATTTCGAGGAATCCGCGAAAGCAGCGGAGAGCGGAGCGCTCCCGTTTGGGGATCAAACGGGTTGGAGCGATAGAAGGCGCGGCACGGCGCATTCCACGGTTTACCCACGGTGCGTCCATCGTGGATTCGCGCGTCGAGGGAGCATCGCGTAGCGTGTGACGAAGCTGCCGGTTGGCCGGAGCGGGCGAACCTTACCGAATGGAGCGCGGGTATTCCTCATTCGCGTGCGAGATTAAAATTCGAGTCCCACGGTACGCACGCGGTAGTCTTGCATTCTCAGACACCGACCGTTCGGGCTCGGTCTTCCTCTCTCACCTTCCAGCCTCCTCGTTCTCTCGCGTGAACGACGAAACGTTTAGCCGCTTCGCGGAACTCTTTTCACCTCACACTTCTCCCGGGCGCAACGTCACGCACGCGTACAGAAGCGCTGCGGCCATAGTCAAGCGGAGGCGATAGAGAAAGAGAGAGAAGAGTTCGTAAAAAGGAAGCCCCGCGCTAGTGGCGTGAAGGAGAAAATACGAGAAGGAGAGACCCGGCTCGTATTTTCTCTCATCTTCTCTCTCTTTTTCTCTGTCTACGGTTCTCTCTCCCTCGCTTGCTTCCCTTCTCTTCTCCTTTTCCCTCTCCCTCTTCACCACTCCTTCCTCCTCGTCCTCCGTCACCTCCTTCATCTTCATGCCCCTCTAAATTGCACGTCCTGGGAGGGGAGCGCGTTATGTCATCTTTCCTGCTAGGAGGAGCAGCGCGCGCGCGGCCCCGAGGTAATGGCGGTTGCATTACATTTGTGCGCCAGCGAGACTGCAGAACGACATCTAAACCTTCCTTCTTCAACGGGGGTAATCGAGGATAGCCTGTCGACGATGCATAGTAACTTAGGAATTTTGGAATTTCTCCGGTGATCGCGTAAAGCGCGCCTTCGGTTGCGCGCGATCCACCTCGAACAATCGATTTGTCAACTGAATTGAGAACGAAGGAGATCGAATGTAAGTTTGTGAGGTGACTTTGAGTTTGTCAAACTTTACGACGGTGCTGTTTAAACTGTGCAAGCCCTCGTTGGTTGGTCGCAGTGGATACAAGTCACGACGACGTCTCGACTCTACAGAGTATTCTTTCTCGCTGCGGTCGCTCCGCAAAAATAAAACTGTATAGGAGGGGAGGTAGTGATGTTCGAATGTGGAGTAGCGCCGTGGTCACGAATCTTCATGCTCTCCATTACATTCTCCTCTTCTGCGCTCTTTTACCCTCTCCTCGTGTTCCCCTTGCGACTTCTCTCCTCCAATTTCCTCCCTTTCCCTCTCCATGCCATTCTCTTATTTTCGTTCTTTTCCTCTGTCCTTCTCCGCTCTCTTACTCTCTCGTCGGACTCTCTTTCGTCCTCTGTTCTCTCCTTTCGACTCCTCTCCTCCCATTTCCTCTCCTCGAATTTCCACTCTTTTCCCCTTCCACCCTGCTTTCTTATTTTCGCTCTTTCCTCTTTTCTTCTCGACTCCTCTCTCCTCTCCTTTCCTCTCCTTACCTCTCTTCGCGCGGACGCGCTACCGCGACGTCGTGCGGAGCGGCTGAAGAAATATACACGCGGGACGCGAAAAGCGTCGTCGCGGCGCTCAGGCGTCCTGCGTTACGTCGAGTCCGTCGGTATGCGTAAATATACAAGAGCCACGAGAGAGACAAGCTTACGGGCGCTCTATATACGCGGCCACCCTGAATTTATAAGAGGCCGTGACTCTACCCGCCAATTTTGTGACGTCCCACAGTAGTGGAAATGCCCAATCTAGCTGTGCAAAACTCCAACTTCAAGTAATAATAACAATCTTCTGCAAATTTTAATATTTTCCGACACGAATACAATCAGAATAGTTAGTACTTACTGTAATAGCAGTATCAGCACTCTGTGAACTCCAAATAAGAATAGACATGCCAGCAAAGACAACCGGCAATATTTCGGATATGCCTTCGTTCTATTATTATCTATGAAAGTGAAGATTTTCTCAAATTTCTTAAGACTATGCGCGATACGGTGCTATTTTTTGCAAAAATCTCCAAGATAGATTTTATTAGGGCTTCTATATTGGCCGACTTCCATACTTCACATTGTATTGATCTAAAAATGTATCAATTCGCGCGTATTCACTCTGATCCTTTTTTTAATAGAAGCAGGAAACATTCTAGTATACAGCTGTTATAAATTTGTCTGCAAGAATTTGCGAGAATAGACGCTAGAGTCAAATATTCGGTTTCTTATCAAAACACCGTCTGCTGCTGTATGCCTCTTTATTCCCCTATTATTCATATACCATTCTTTATCGGAAGTTTACGGTGTGTTGATGTTGCTTACGGGCTGCTTTTATTGCCGTTGCTGTGATCAATGACTATGTCTATAAGTATTAGAAAAAATTAAAATTTGTCCAAGACCTTACTACTTTAAGTTGAACTTTTGTACAGCTACGTCGGGCATTTTGATCACTGTGCGTTCGCGTCCGTGTGAGGAATTGGTTTACGCGGTACGTCACGAAAAATTAGCTTGCAACCGGGATACCTGTCCTCCACGTTTTTTCGGCACTCAGCCATTTTGTGTTTCTTTGTAGAAAAATAAAACATTACCTCCACCCAGGAAAGCTACCAAGATCTACTGGAAAGAATTGTTAATATTCGGACGCAGCCGAGACGATTATCGTTTCTTTATCGCGATTGTCGAAAGTCCAATTTCGAAAATTTCGAAAGCTTCGTTCTACGAGGAAGATTCACGATAAAAATCTAATGTGAGTGCGCGCAAACGCCTACAACCTCCGGCGGAAAATATTATCGAACGATCGATAACGCATAATTTCTTTAACACCGCGGTACACTCCCCTTGCTTTTGACTCTAACCAAAGACCAATCGAAAAGTCATGCTTATCGCCTCGCAATTCGTAAACGACGACACAGGAGTAACGAAGTTTCAATCCCCTTTCTTTTTCAGGACTCGCAAAACGGCCCGGTGCTGGACCGATGGAGCATTTGCTCGGCTGAGGAGGAGCCGCTGGTTCTGCAGCAGTTCCTCAGGTTCGCCGAGACGCGTCCGTTCGTGCAGCAGTTGCTGCTGGCCGCCGGTACGCCGGGTACGGATGCTATGTCACCGAGCAGACGACCTTCGCCACCGACGATGCCACTAGCACATCTACCGCCGCCGTTGCACCTCTTACACTGCGGGTTACCGCCTCCGGGCTCGCGGCTTCCGCCGCCCTTGCCACCTCCGCCTCCTCCACTTCCACCGTCGGTCTCGCATCCGTCGATGTCACCTACGGTATCGCAGAAGCACCACTACACTTCGTCGGTTGGAGGAGGTAACCCAGGAGGTATCGGGAGCGCGAACTCGCCACCGAGAAGCTTGGACTCCCATCTGACGGTCTCGCCGCTCAATCGACTGCAGAGCATGCAACCGTTCGACTTCAGAAAGCTGGGCACCCTGGGTCTCTCCGCGTTTCCACCACTTCCACCACCCCCTACGACCGAGCAACTGCTACAGTCGAGGAAATCCTCAAGGAACCCTCATAGTCCTCACAGTCCGCCTCACCACAACACCGGATCGCAACTGCACAGGCCTCACGTCCCCGTTGCCCCGGTTTCCTCCTCTGCTCTCACCTTTGGCCATCCGCTCTCCGTCGCGATCTCCTCCGGTGCACTTCCACCCAGTTTTCCCGGCCACTTTCCACCCCCGCCCATGGGAAAGTCTCACTGTACCGCACTGAGCGCTCTAACGGGAGGACCCGCAGACGTGCACAGCGGTGGGGAGAAGAGCAGCGAGTTCGGTTCGGAGGAGGACGAGGAGGACGAGGAGAATTCCGACAGCGCGTTGAATCTGAGCAGACGCGCCGGCGACACCGTCAAACACTCGGCCGATCACCGGCATCCACCACCCCTACCTCTTCAAGCCGCATCTCTGGGCAGGCCGCCGGGCATCCCCGGCCGGAAACCACACTCCCCGGGCAAACGTCCCGGTAGTCAATGGGGCGGATCCGCCAACATACCCCCGAACCTCGGGACTCCCTTCATCAACCCTACCACCGGTAAGAAGAGGGTGCAGTGCAACGTATGCCTTAAGACCTTCTGCGACAAGGGCGCCCTCAAGATCCACTTCAGTGCCGTGCATCTGCGCGAGATGCACCAATGCACCGTTAAGGGATGCAGTATGATGTTCAGCTCGAGGAGATCGCGGAATCGTCATAGCGCCAATCCCAATCCGAAGCTCCACTCACCCCACCTCAGACGAAAAATCTCCCCGCACGATGGTCGCTCATCCATGGCTCACGCGTTGGTGCTGCCACCTCAGGTCGGACTTCCGGTTCCTGCGACCGGTCTTAATCATCTACCCTTCGGTTCCTTTCCTCTTCTCACGCCGCCGCCCGACCTTCGCTCACCCGCTTCCCTCTGCGCCCTCGACTTCAAACACTTGGACCTCTCGTCCCAGAATCCCGGCAGACCCTACGACGAGGCTCTCCAACAGAGAATGGTGAACACCAGCCTATCGTCGAGCGTGATGCCAACGTTGCCCATGACTACCTCGTCCTCGAATTTCTCTAACACAATTGGAAGTTCCAACGCAACGAGGAGCGCCTTTTCCGGGGGTGCGCCCACTTGCACCACGTCTCCATCCACTCAGGCGTCCTCGGTGATGCCGGAGGTCGACGAGGACGACGACGACGACGACGACGGTGGGATCGTCGTAGTCGCCGAGGACGAGACCAGCGACCTACCCTCGAGATTGCCTATGCGTGAGGACGACGACGACGACGACCAGCCCGCCGATTTCAGCCTCGCCAAAAGACCAAAATTGTATTTCGGCGATCCTGCCGACGAGGACCTCGTTAGCAATCCCGACAGCAACGAGGACAACGATTCGATGGGTACCCTGGATCAGCATCCGTTCTCCGTGAGTCAGCATTCCCTCAACTCCAGTTCCTTTCACAGTCGCGGAGTACGAAAGCGAAAGTCTCAGCATCCAACCAGGTGCGCGGTCCTTGCCGAGGTACCTTCCTCCTCCACGGACGGGGACTCCTCGAACGACGAGGAGAGGATTCAGAGACGGTGCGTGACGGTTGCGGATGGAAGTGCGGTGGGGGTGATAGGGAGGGTGGAGGATGTTCAGAATCAGCCGGAGGACATGTCGATGTCGAGACTGGAAGCGGAGGAGCGGAAGGCACATCCAGCACAGTCGGACTCGCCCAAGAACTTCGTCGGTACCTTCAACGATCTTGAGTCGAGCGAGTCTCGCTCTCCGGAGCCGGGCACTAGGGAGCGCGAGGACGGTCCAACGACGACGACCCTCGTAAACAATCGACCGATCTCCTCGTCGACTACCCAGGAGAACGCGGACGATCTCCTTCAGGACGAACCACGCGACCTGAGCTCGCGCGCGAGTAGCGTGAAGTCGCCCAAGCGGCAGATTACGCCCGAGCCAAAAACCACGTCCTCCCACGATGCGCCGTCCGCCGACGTGGCCCTTCACCCCGCGGAAAGTAACACGTCGTCCTTCGCGAACCGCGGTGAATCCGCGTCGGTGGTATCCACGAGGGATTCGCGCGCCGCGTCATCTTCGTCCTTGGAACAGGGCGCGAGCACGGGCGAGCGTCGTCGACGAAGCGCGAACGACGAGACGGTACTTACGGGCTCGACGAACGAGATCGAGGAGAGGATCCTGAAGAAGGAGGTTGACGGAACGACGACGACGACGACGGCAACGGCACCTACGACGGCTCCTGCGACGACCGCGGAGGAAAGAAGGGAAGGTGGTGGAGAAGGTGGTGGAGGAGGCGCGCCGGAGGTCGATGAGAGTAATCAGGATGACGATGAGGACGACGAGGATGAGCCGATGGAGGAGGTCGAGGATGATGATGATGAGGAGGTGGACGACGCGCTGCGCAATCAAGAAGGTGAGCGTCCCGATGTTCCCTCCCGTGCCCCGAGCTCGGTCGACAGCCGTCCGACGACAGCCGACGACCTCTCCCACGACTCCTCGATCAACACTTTGCGTCAACTCGAGTCCTTGTCGCAGGGTCGCACGATGATGCCGTACGCCGGGGTGTCGATGACGCAGCGGGCGACTTCGAGGTCTGGCCGCGGCTCTACCAGCCCCGTCAGCCTCACGACGCACCAGGAGACCACCATGGACAACTCCTCACGTGGCTCTCGTTCATCCAGCGCCTCACCCTCCACAGCGGCCATGGATACGGACAGTAGCCTGATCACGTACGCGCGGTACGAGAACGGTGGCTTCGTCAGTACCCAGGAGGTGCCGTTGGATCGCGAGAATCCGCGTAGATGCACCGCGTGCGGCAAGGTCTTTCAGAATCACTTTGGCGTGAAGACCCATTATCAGAACGTTCACCTCAAGCTGATGCATCGCTGCAGCGTGGACGGGTGTAACGCGGCATTCCCATCGAAGAGGTCGCGCGACCGTCACTCGGCCAATCTCAATCTTCACCGAAAGTTGCTCTCGACCTCGTCGAGTCCACCGCTCTCCTCGAGCCTCCCGTCGAGCATCTCGTCGCCGCGCGTGGTCGACGACGCGCAGATGAATCCATTGCTGCACAACGAGTTCCTCGCTAGGCTGTACGCGGACGCGGGAATGGGCGCGCTTGGGGCATATCCTTTGGCTCCGGGCTTGCCAGTCGATCTCGCCGCGAGGATACCGCCGCCCCATCCGCTTCTCTTACCGCCCCACCTGGGCGCCACGTTTCCTGGTTTCACCTCCTTCGCCTCCCATCTCGCTGGACTCAACGGTCTCACGCATCAGCACCTCAATCATCTTTCGAGGATGTCTCAGGAACAGGGCAACGGACATCCGTCGGGATCAGGCTCGCCGATGTCCTCACCGGGCTCGGAGGATCGTAAGGAGGAGTCCGCCAGGTGCACCGTCCCAGGCTGCGAGAGGATCTTCGGTTCGAGAGCCGTGAGGGACGCTCACTCGAGAGATCCTCAGGCTCATCGCGACCTATCGCTCCTGTCTACGAGTGGCTCGTGACCGATCTCATACCCCGGGCGCGGACACGATTACTATCCCTTACTGTGATGCCAAAAACCTAACGACTTCTTCGTCGACGATTACGATTCACGACCGTGATCTCGATAGAGGTACGAACGGCGGATCCGCTGGAGGGCAATGGGTGCGCGTTCGGGTCCGCGGTATACCCGCCGAATCATCTCCCGCGTCGCGTCTCTCCGCGGGCTTACGTGCAATATCGATTGGGTGTTACACCATGGATTACACGGAGTCGACGGTGCCACGAGCTCGCAGTTTTCTTCGCGATCGATCTCCCACCGTGCAACAGCTCGGTTTCTCCTCGACATGCTCGAGCTTGGATTCTCGTTTTCGCGATTGCTCGAGAACGCGTGGATTTTCGTTGATCGTTTAACGTTAAGCCGTGACGAGTATTTGAATCTGGAAACTGAACCGACTGGATCGCGTCCGCGGCACCGGAAGCTCTCTTGGCGAACGATAATCCTCAGTTTTGATCGGCGTGCGACGCACGTGGGAACTCGACGACTGCTCGGCTATAATGTACTCGCTCATCCGGCACCCTCTGCGCACCGATCGATCGTTCGAGCGATCGATTAATCGCGGGAATCGCGTTCTTTCTCCGCGCTCTTTCCTTCCTCTTTCGCTCGCCGGTGTACGCTTTCGATCCCAATGAGAAAAAGCGGGAGTGGAGGCGAGAGGAAAGGAGAGCGAAAGCCGATCGCGCGGACCCGCGGGTAGCTAAGTCGAAAGGCTTGCGAGAAAAAGTCCTTGAGGGTCTCGATCCGCGCGTTAATTTTATCATCGTTGTGATAACATACGTTAGTAAATACGCCACTATTTAATCGGATAACCAATTAGTACTGCTGTATATATAAACATAGTACCTTTCGATGTATCGCGCAGTTAGTCTTTAAGAAAAGGAGAGATAGATAAAAAAAGAAAGAGAGAGTGAGTGAGCGAGTGTGTGTGTGTGTGCGTGCGCGCGCACGCGTATGTGTGTGTGTGTGTGTGTACGTGTATGTGTGACAGATCGACCGAGGAAGAGAGAGAAAATCGTGACTGAAGCGGGTCATCCGAAACGAGACACAAGCGAGGATAGTTTTGTAAGAACCGACACAGGTTTATGGAGAATGTTAGGAACGAACGATAACGAGAAAGAGAGAGAAAGAGAGAGAGAAAGAGAGAGAACAGAGACAGAGATTACGAAGGAGAATGAAAGGCAGAGAAGGAGAGACGATATCAAAAGTAACCGAGGGCAGCTAAAGAGATTTGCAATCTTACGTTAAGACGGCAAAGAGCAGGGCGAGGAATCGAGAAAATAGAAGAGTATGAGTGAGAGTGAGAAAGGAAGAGCAAATGAGAGGGTGCGGGAGATTGGAATAGTGAGAGAAAGAGATACATAGAGAGTGAGAAAGAGAGAGAGAGCGAGAGAGAGAGAGAGAAAGAGAAAGGAAGAAGGTATCTTTCAGAGCTCAAAGGCTGAACGAAGCCGTACGATCGGCGCGTTACTATGGACGCGGATCGGCCATTAAATCAAAGTGACGGAGTGCGTCATGTCGCGCGCATAGATAAATGAGAATAGATAGATTTTATTTATTGTTTCGTTAGGAATCCTACACGAGATACACTGTACCAGCGGCCAGTAGCGGGCACTGCCGCAGACCTCCTCCTTTTTAGAATTAAAAGTAAAAATCGCGATGTCGCTTCAGGCGCGCAAGAACGACGCGAGAGCGGCCGGGCGCTTTCTCGGGCGTGAGTGAATCTTCGGAGCCCACCACGACCTTACATCGTGAGATCGCGCGACCGCTATTAGCCCGTTTGCGTAATTTCTGTTGTACATATATTTTATTTTCATATCAACTACGTATATAATTTGTCCGCGCTCGTGACACGCGCGAAGCGCCGCCGAAAGATCCGTCGCGAGACGCAGGGATGAGAGAATGAGAGAAAGAGAACGCGAGAAAGGAAGCCCTTTTTCTACACTCCTGATCTTAGGTTTTGAAATTCTCGCCACCCGAAAGACAACCACCCCTATACGTCCCCCACTCCCTCACCCTTTTCCGCGGCACACACGACGAACCCACTACTATTACACGTTAAGGGCGAAAACGAGATTTACTATTGTAATTATGTATAAACCGAATGCTATGATGTATATTATAGATCGATTATAAAGAACACACTCATCATTATGAAAATAAATGCGTATAAAAGAATTAATCGTCACGCGTGTTCCCGTGAATGTTCAATCGTTCCTTGTCACGAATCCTTCGGTAAGGCCCACGCATAGTCGTTGTCCATGATCCTTAATTATTTGTTCACTATTCGGCGTGCTTCTCCGAAAATATTCACCTTTCAACGACATACCAAACCTCTCGCTGCAAAAAGCTAAGCTGATATTACGTAGAAACAGACATTTCTGATATACATTTCTATCATCGTCGTTCTTCTGTCTCGTGAATCATTTGTCTCACCTTCCCAATGCCAAATAACTCATTGAGAAATCCCGCGACCCCTTGACGAACCTGTCCCGCGTAACGGGCGGGAAAAGGAGGAAGAAGATGAGAGTCCACGGTGAGCTCCGCCTACGCACGGTACCGGGTCGACCTCGTTCTCTACGAAGGGTGAAGGAAAAAAGAAATCTTTCTGGAATAAGGGGCACGCCAGCTCGTTTATCAGGGATCTTTGCGGGCGTGCACGCGCACGCCTACCAATCCTCTCGTCCTCCGGCAGTCCTCCGGAATGGGAGGGGTGAGTAGAGAGAGGAGAGAAGCCGAGAGCGAACCGAGCGAATGGCGCAGAGCCCAAGGGTTAAGGGACGACGGTACCCTTAAACGGTTACTAAATTCTACCCGCGAACTGGCAAACAAAAAAATGCGCTCTGACAACGACCTGCCACGGTAATTAGAAGTGTCCTGAGATCTTCACGGTCCACCCCGAACGGCGCGAAACGAAGGTAGGGTGGGACAGTTAATTACACATAAGTCGACGAGTCTCGACCTCGTCGCGATCCAGCCCAATGAGCGTAGAAGGTGGAGGGATGAGAGGAAACCTGCGTGCCCTCCCTCGCGGTCCTCGATACGAGCGGCCTTTAATCGCCGAGGCAGATTAGATTAGCACCTTCGATTCGCCGCCACCGCGCTAACGTACGACCCCACCGCTCGACTAATAACGGGTACGCGAGAAATCGGGTCCAGACTCGATTTCAAGTTGCCTCTGTGACTTAATTGGATCGCTATTCGGAGGCGTCCTCCTTCTCGCGCGCGGAGAGTCCGCGAAAGGTTCCGACGGAGGGACCGGGTGGACCCAGACGTCAAGACGAAATGAGAATTTGTTTCGACGGCACTCTTTCATTATCGAACGTAAACGTTGATTAGCATAAATTAGACCCTTAACTATTCTTTACGGCGTTACCTTTGACGCTCTTTAATCACGTGTTTCATCGAAAGTTGCACCTCACTTTGCTAGGTCATCCGTCATGTTCCTCTTAACGTATGATTCTGCGACAATTGACACGAGTACGTAAAAATACTTGGAGCGTCCGAATCCAGGGTATTCCACGATGTTTCTATTCGGCAATGATAGTCTAGAATGTTATTAGACACCGTCAACGTTGAGCATTCGGCATAATATACGGTTGCATGAAAAATGAAAAATACTTCTGTGAATAAATTATAAGAGTAACGAACGGTCGCGGAGAAATTCTAAGCTGGCTTTAACGAAGATTGTGTCACTCGACCGTGAATATCGATTATTCGCGAATATTGTTCGCACGGAGCGAGAAGCTCGTTCGTCTTATTTTCTTTCCTCGACCCCTACAGTTTCTCGCTGGCAAGAGAGATAGCGAAGCGAACGTTTCACAAGGCGTCGTCGTCGTCTGCGCGGAGCTCGGCGGACAGAGGCGGGCGTACACGCGCGCGCGCTCTCATCGTCTCAGGACGAGATCCCAGCACGTACGCGCGGGTACCAACTCGCGAGATAAATGGATTTGGCGTGCCTTCGACCTTAGAGAGGCCGTGTACGTGTACCACCGGCGCGGCTGGGGCAGCTCGCTCGCTCTTCCACCTCCTCTGGCTACTCTCGTGCGCACGACAGGTGTAGCGTGGGAGAACGAGCGTCGGAGAGAGATACTTGCTCCGTTGAGCGAGAAGCGATCGAGAGGAGGGGAAGAGAGCGAGACAGAAGCAAGGATAGACTCCGAAAAGAGAGAGACAGAGATGGAGAAACTGAGAGCGAGAGCGCGATGGAGGTAAGGGGTGGCTGAGGAGGTGAAGGAGAAGGAAGAGGAGGAGGGACGAGGACAGAGGGCGGAAAGGAAAAAGAAGAAAATAAGAGATGAAGAGCGAGAGAGAAAGAGAGAAAGAGAGAGGGAGAGGGAGAGAGAGAGAGAAAGAGAGAAGGAGGTAGAGAACGAGAAGGCGGTCTCCAGTTAGAGTTGGCTCGCCCATCGATTCCCCTGCACACCCCATCGACTCGTACCCCCGACTCTCGGTCTTATGGTACCCCACCATGCATCTCGCGTGGTCACCTTCGCTTCACGATGCTCGGCATCGTGACAATCGAACGCACCGACGAACGAGCCATTAACCTCCTGGAGATGCGAGCAAGGACTCAGCTGGAATTCGATCCTACTTCGTTCGTCGAGCGGCCCGCGCTAAAGGTCCATCGGTGAAACGATTCTTTGGCCATAGACCGATTCGCTTTCATTAAATTTTCGGCGAACGTCCACAGTCTTGATAACCTAGCCTACGAAGGCATCCCCGCTTCCGTTACCGGAGAACTGTAATTTTAGCTGATTTCAGTTTTTTTTCGTGGATACGGTGATTGGACAGTAATTGATAACCTACGGTGGACATAAAAAACGCAAAGGTGAATAGAAACGGTTGATAAAACACCGTGCGTTTTGATATCGTAGCTACGATATGAACGATATTTCTCTATGCGACACCTAATGAAAGTTTCGACCACGTGCGACGCGAAGATTTGTCCACCGATTCACTCGGACGATCGGTGGCATCCAGAGTCGAGAACTCACGCGTTTGGGCATGCACGTTCAATCAGCCGAGCAGAGGGATGCGCGCGATCGTTTCACAATCGAGGAGCAATGCGAACCAGTGAGCCAATCGTCGTGGTACGAGCGGGTACCGACGTTTCGCACCGTGTCCATGGTGTTCCAGGTGTACACGCGCGCGTACAGGTGAGCAGCAGGAGCGCCTATGGACACGGACACTGGTGCGCGCAGGGCCAGCCAGATCCGTGAGCCTCTAAATACACGTTAGAACGTGGCCACTCGGCCGTTTAATCAGACGCCACGGGCGAGCTTCCATGTCGAACCGTGAATATCGGTCCCTGGTATCTCGCCCGGATAAAAATCGGCCACGGTAATTTCGGCGTCGTGCACATGTCGTGTCCCATCCGGCCTGCCTAACAGAATTAACCCCCGAACGGAATTATACTAAATAAGACGATCTACGAGGAAGGAAGAGAGTGTAGAGAGTGGGTACGAAGAGAGAAGGAGAGAGAGAGAGAGAGAGAGAGAGAGAAGGATCGAAGCGAAAAGGAGATTTGAAGTTTTGGACGGTGAAGGAACGCACGAAGGAAGAGGCGTGAAAGAAAGACGAAGATGACGAGGAAGAAGAGAGGGCCAGAGGTCCCTGTCGCCCTATCGCCTCGGCAAATCTTTCGATCGTCTACTATGTAAGCGCGCCCGTCGCATGGCGCTACCAATTACGCGACCGCAATTTCTTCTCGTTCCCGCTGTCGATCGATTCCGAACAATGTTGCCTCGACGCGCGAGGCGAAGGACGGAGCCACCTGCACGCCACCCAATCTCCTGCGTCCAGAATAGAAAACATTGCGGCTTATCTCGTGCTTCTTTTGAATAGCGCTCGACGGATGTGAAGTTATTAGGAGCCTATCGAGTGGTCCAGCCTACTCAATTACCTTCTACGAGTATTGGAAAGGACTAGGAAGAACCTCGAAATCAGTCGAATTCCATAGACCCGATGGCCAAATGCGCTTGCCCTTGGCGAATGATTTTTTTAAATTTACTTCTCTTGCCTTTCGTCCGTCGTCGCCCTTTCGTCGCATAAAAATCTGTCGAAAATGACACGTACACTTTGGGAAGTTGCGCGACTCGCACTCAAAAGAATCAAATTTTGCGCGGTAATGACCAGTAATCCACCTTGCCACGTGTCGTTCTTGTTTTCAATAGCAGATCCTTCGCGAAACTTCTCGCCGTCCGCGGATACTACTCTTATTCTTGGGAGGTACATAAATCTTAAAGTTGGACCGGCTACGGGAAAGGCTCGTTGGCTTTGAACAGAAGAGAAAGACGGGAGAGACTCCGAAGACTCGAACGCTAAGAGCGTCCTGTCGAACTTCGATACGCACTGGTCCGAATCTCGTTACCGATATTATGAGAAGCACGATATTGTACTTAATCAATTTTTCTCGGAGAAAGGTGAGCAACGCGTGATAAGATGTACTCCGGAGTGGTTTTATATTTTACTTATCTAGGCGAAGATCACTATTTCAAAGTATAACGAGGTATCTTGCAAAATTGAAAGGAAACGTTTGTTTCTGCGCGAAGGACGATTCGCTCGATGATCATCTTGTTGTGGACTGTACGCGATCGCACGACAACGGCACGTCGAGGTTTTAACGAAATCTCGAAGAATCGATCCTCGAAGTCGGCCGCAGAGCTTTTCCGGTGCGACCCCACGTCAGCTGGAGTGACAGTGCACGCGATGGGTCCCTGGGTACCCATCTGGTCCCAACCGACCAACAGGCAACGATTGTTTGTCGCCGAAACGTGACAAGTTCTCTCTCTTCCCCCTCTACCCCTCCTCCACCTCGTTGCGAAGGATGCGCGCGACGTAATTTTCGATCTTGCGGCGACGACTCGAAGACACGCAACATTTCGCGCGGGCTACCGAGGCTCTCCTTCCTCTCTGTTCCCCTAGCGTGCCACGAGGCTCTCTTCTTTGTTACCATGCGAGATCTCAAAACCTATCACTATCCTGGTGGAACTGAATTATCCGTGGAAGCCGCTAGAAACCAGTTGTTACACACGTACTAAATCTAGTACACAATTTCATCTGCTAGGGTATCTACGGACCCTGCAGAATGAACTACGTTTCGCCAATATTGCTATTAGACGGAAAAACTGACTGTCTCCAGTTGCATATTTATAATTACATATTACCGAATTACTTAATTTCAGAACCGCACGGCGGCCTCTAATTGCGCCGTTGCACAGAGAGAATTATCGACGGGAGAATTTATTTGTCGTTTAATACGAAAATCAAAAGTTTCGAGCAGTTTCATATAGTCATCAGGCACTAAGAAAACACATCCGCTAGTATGTAAAAAACACACTGGCTAGACGTAACACCCGCTCGGCTCATTCTTTCATAAAACTAGTACAACGACGCGTTTATATAAATATGAAGTACAAGACAATATTAACTCGTTCTCCGTTTTGCGTCGGTGAACCTCATTAAAAATAAAGTGTCCTCTTACTTTAAGGTCCCCTTTCCGAGATTAATAAAATTTCCAGACTGCGAACGAATGTGAAAAAAAAACTTGTCACGGGGTAATGGAAAACCGGATCGTCCTACTCATCCACCGCGTTGTATCCTTGAGGTGGAAGAATTGTAGAAAATTACAGAAATTGAACAATGCCGAGGAATCGAGTCCAGGATGTAATTCTTGTGTCATTCAACGCTCGACGACGCGACGCCGCGCCGACCCGACGTCCACGACGACTCGCCGCAGAACGTTTCGTAACGCGTATACGCGCTTAGTCGCGAGGAGGCATAAAAAGCGGAAAACGCTACTCAGGAGTTAGAGCTGGGCCAGGTACGGCATTAATTACATCATTCTCGCTTTAACGGATCCACATGGACGTACCCGTAATGACGAAGCGAACGGCAGCGAGTGGGCGTGCGTTCGCGCGCGCGCGTGTTGAACGCGTAAGTAGGAACGCGTTAATGATCGCGTAATAATAACGATCGAGGTGCGCAAGATTGTTATCTTTAACAGTCGTTAGGTCTCCTCTCGCGCGTTTTGAAAAGAAGAACACCAATACGATCCTCGCTCTCTCGTAATTCGAGCGGTGAATGTAAAAATATGAAATCACGATGACGATATACCGAGAGTTCTGACAATGATAAATTCCACTCAGCCATAACGCAGGTAAGTGCGATACAAATGTTGCCGATTTGGACGGTCTGCGCGGACGAAACTACAATTAATCGACCATCGATTCGTACCCGTCCGCGATCGATCTCTCGTACGTCTGGAATCGTTGCTCGTGCCTCGAACGATTCGAAACGCGAGCGACTTGCGAAACGCTCTCGGGGTATCTCGAGCACCCACTACTATCCGCGAGGGTATTCATCGCCGGTTCTCGCGTTCCAGTCCGAAGAAACTCACCACGGAGGAGGAGAGAGCAGACGACAGGTCATGCAGACGGAGTCGCCGCGTGATCGCGCAAGTAAATTCGGTGGCGTAACCGATCCCTCCCTCTCTTACCGTCATCTCCATGCCGCAAGAATTCGTGACGGGGTATAAAATTCCGCGATCGCAGATACCGATACAGAAACCCACCCGACTCGCCTAGACCTCGCGGCCTCGACGAATCGTTGCCTGCTCTCGTAATCGTGTTGATGCATCGGATCCCGAAGAGGCTCTCGCCACTCTTGGACGAACGAACGGGGGGGGGGTGACGGTAAAATTACGGCGAGTTCTTTCCTCGCGAGGGTGAGTTGATTCTTATCGTTCGTTCGGGAAGGAAGGAAAAAAAGAATTGCCAGGACGAGGAGAGACCAGGCCGAATCAAACGAGAGACGTTGGTGAGCGTGAGAGGAGCGTTTCGCTCCTGCTGGCGATTGGCAGACGGGGTTGAAGGGGACGGGAGTAGGTACGAGAGAGAGGCGGACTCGGTCGGTGAGATGACGCGGATGCGCCGCGCCGCTTCCGCGTATGAAACCGATGTCTCGTGCTCACCCTCGTCAGCCGAGGAGAGGATTCTCGCGGATGGACCGTGCGAGGAGGTGCCGCACGCGATTCGGAGATTATCGAGACGAGGGGGGAGCCGATAGTTCTCGTCGCGTTTGGTGGACGCGATTACGACGAGCATGTAAGGCGGGAAGCTGTCACGAAGGGGAAGAGTAAGGAGAGCAGGAGAGCAGCGCGCTCGGAGGTTTGAGGATCGATGGAACGACGCTTCCATTTCTCCACGATATCGACTAATTGCGAGAGAGAGAGAGAGAGAGAGAGAGAGAGAGAGAGAGAGAGAATGAACGAACGAATGATATTTATTTAGCTTTCTCAGCTATTTCGGTATACATCTTACACACTAGTTTAACGTATCTGTTGGTATAATATACTCTTTCAACATGCGTTTAAATGTTGGTAGTCTGTCGCACTGCTTCAGTTCGGACGGCAAAGCATTATACATCTGTATACCTTCATAAAATAGACTTCTTTGCGCACTTTTTGTTCTTCTGAATCCTATCACAATATTCCCCGCCTGTCGTGTTCGCCTCTCATTTGTACTTCCTAGAGAGAGAGAATAGAATAGATTAGAATAAATATATATTAAACAGAGAGAAAGAGAGAGAGAGAGAGAGAGAGAAGAAGAAGAAAGTGTCTAAAATACACTGTTAATTTCCTTAGTTAAAACCCTCTTGTGAAGTTATGCGCTATGTAATCGCGATTACGATTGCAAAGATTACGGGAAAACTGGCGTAGCTTAATTGACGATAGATAGTATTCGCCCCCTCGCACCCAATGACTTGTAAATGAAAGTAATAACTTAATACGAGATCTCACCTCTTACCTACGTATGCAGGCAAATTCTACGCGCTCGCAGGCGCTCGAGAAGGAGGATGTCGAAGGGCTCGCGAAACGCGTGCAAACGCGACGAGGCTTAGGAAAACGCGGGGAGGGAACCTGTAACACCGGTGTAGTCGGTATGCAACCTCTCCTCTCCGAGAGAAGCTTCTTCCTGAGATTCGAAACCGTGACCTGCACCCTACCACCACCACTTCGCCTACCTCGTGGTCGAGTACACGCTATCAGCATCGCCGCTGCTACACTCGGAAGCACGCAGGGAAAGACGGAGTAAACGAGAAGCACTGGAGGACGAGAGAAACAGAGAGAAAGAGAGAGAGAGAGAGAGGCAGAAAGTGAGGACAGGTAGAGATGGAAAGCGAAAGAAGAAGAGTGAAAGAGAGAGAAGGCGAGCGAGAGTGACTTCGCGTTCAGCCATCGGCCACGCCAGGAATCGGCGGAGGGGGTTCGAGGGTGGAGGTGGAGATTGCATTTCTGTTTCCGTTTGGCAGTAAAACGATCCCGCCCCTGGTCGAGTCCTCTCTACGGTCACTCTCACGCTCTCTTTGCCGTTCGAAATTAGAAAAGTGAGGGTATAAAACCAAGGTAACGAGTTAGTTACAACCTATGGCCGAACAGCTGCCGCGGTAAGCGCGGAGTTCAACGTCGGGATATCACGCGAGAGAGACGCGGCGGAGGAGGTGGAGGTGGAGAAAGAGGAGGTGGAGAAAGAAGATGGGAGGACAGGGACGCCGCGTGCAGGAGAAAACGGACGACGAGAGGGACGTTGTATGGGGAGGTTGGAGCAGGAGGTGGACGACGAGGTGGCAAGGAGAGAGAAGAAGAGGAGGAAGCGACGACGGACGTGGAGGAGAAGGACGATGAAACGACGACCGGGACGAGGACGTTGAGCGGGACGACGCGTCGGTGTAGACGCGGTGAACGCGAAAGACGCGAACTCAGAGAGAACAGGAGAAGGTGAAGAAGGGCGGAGGAGAGAGCCGAAGAAGGTGAGCGCGGTTTGCGCGAGCCGGAGAGAAGGAGCAGGTCCCTGAATACAACGACCCGCCACTCAAGCCCTCGTAAAAAGGCCGGGAATGTCACTGAATGACGGGCCGCGGGACCGGCTCGGTAAGTAATTCTTTGGCAATTACATAATTACTCGTGGTTAGCCCTTGCGCGCCTCTCCCCACCGTGCCGGGAGGGAAGAGGAGTCGTTATGATATTTACTACTATATAATGGCCGCTCCTGCCGACCGAGAAGCGAACCGCAACCTCTTTTCCTCCTCTCTTTCTTTCTCGCCCTCTGGTAGCTCTGCGCTTCTTCTCGTTCTCTCTCTCTCTCTCTCTCTCTCTCTCTCGCTACCTCTCTCTCTCTCTCGCTATCTCTCTGTCTGTCCTTCGATTTCACCTTTTTCCACGCACCGCTAACGTAGATCTTGGTTTATCTCCTCCCTCGCCACCACCGCGTCCTTCTTCGCTTATCTCTTTCCGTTACGTATAATACACCTATTTAATCGAATTTAAGGTTCACATGGTATTGAGACTCGAGATATATTCTTTTTTCCTTAGAAACAGAATTTTGTTCGAAATCCAAGCTCCTTCTAATTAATGACTCCTTCTCCTTTTTCTTTTTTTTCGTTTAACACACGAAAGTGTCTCCGTTTAGCGCTCCTCCCAGCTCTCCACCCTTTTTCAATCTATCGTCGTACCCTTATGGAAGTGTTTCCAATGGTCTCACTGGCTTTCCGTAGCATTCGATCCTCTCTCACTTAAGAACAACGTTTCATTTGTCTATAGTGAGTCTCGAGTAGGCTCAAAGAAACGGACAGACCAATGGACGGACGTATGGCATCGGCATCGATTTCGACATGAGAACGTATCTTCGCGTGACGAAACGTTCGCTTGCATCGAAGACCTTTCATTTCCGAGGAGAAAACGGGGACCGTCCTAACGCCGAAGGAGGAAATTAAAGCCACGTGGCGGAACGGTGAAACGATCGTTAGGAAATATATTGCGTTTAAGTGCAATGAGGAAGCGTGTCTCTGATCGCGTGGAGAATCGCGGGCTGGATCGAAAGATTGTCTTTCGTTCGTTGAATTTTTGAATAGGACGCGCGTGGGAGTTGCGCTCGATACGCGCGTGATTCGCTGAACTTCGCATTCCAAGAAGCGAATAATTTAATCGAATATAATCCCGCGATAAGGACGATTATGCGGACGTGTACGGCAAAGAAAACCATCCGAGATTCTTGGGTTTAGGATCGAGAAAGACTCGCGTGAGCAAATCCGGCCGAATCCCAGGATGTAAAGGAACACGGCCTATCGATGGATGAACATCCAAGAACGATTTCTCCCTTTTTCCACTTTCGGCTTCTCTCTCTTCTTCTTCTTCTTCTCTTTCGCTCCTTCACTTTCGTTTTTTCGCTGCCCCGAACTTCAGCGAGCGCACACGATCACGCACGTGGGCCTTACCTTTACCGTGGCTGGGGTAGCGAGCGTGCGAGAGTCATCGACGATTAGTAATTTGCATCGTTACGGGCGTTATTCCCACCGTTTTTGCGGTTGGTCTCCCTCACGGGGTCCGGCCCCGCTTCGATCCTCGGATTCCCATGGCAGTCCCGAGAAAGGAAGATCGTAGCTAATCATAGGCAAACACCCTGGAATGAGGTGTGCTCCGCGGAAGCGAATTCGGGGAAGCATTCTTCTAACAATTACGGAATATAATGTGGTATAAGGTCGAGAAAATGAAGAATTAAAACGGCGACGGGGTCACGCGACCAGACGGCAGTTAACAACGGTAACTGCTCAAAGGACCCCATACACTCGAGCTTACGTCGAGAGATGGTCGAATTAAGTTTCGCCAGCCCGTCCCAGAGTAAAATCGTTCCACGGATCGTTCGAGGACCCGCATAAAGATCCGATTGAAATCAATTATGACGAAGGAATCCAGGAGAGTGCAATCACTTTCGAGGAACTTCGTCGCACGGGTAGACCATAACCATCGTCGAAAGGATCATTCCCACCAAGGTGGAGGCCGTTTCTCGGCCCAAGTCTCAGCCGGGTGCCGGTATTGAGAGACGAGGAGGAGTGGAGGGAGGTAGCAAAGTTGAGGATGAGAGACGACAAGCCTTACCGGGTCCGATCCATCGATCCGTGGAATTCCGCTAACGACGAGGCTCGTACGCGAGAGGCAGGCAAATACGGCCGAGGATGCAATAAAAAACGTGGGCAACGCACGCGCGACCTGTATTTATGATGGTTTAGCCCACTCTCGTGGGGTGCCGACAGCAGCGCGGCCGGCCCTGTCTTTTCGCTCTTATTTGCACCGGCCTCTCTCCTCTTTGGCCTCTTCGGCACGTTTCACCCCCGCTCGCCCACTGCGTCGCTCCACCACTCCCCTCGCGCTCGCTGGCAAACGTGAGAACTTAAGATCCTCCGAATTGCGTGAGGATCGGAAGGCGTGCGCGACAATTTGCATGCAGCGAGTTGATAATAAGATTATTTTGATAGGAGGGAACGATGGGTTTCGATGAGGTTGGAGCGGGGTCAAGCGTGGGAAGGTGTCCGAGGTGCGAATGAAAGCGGAGCGACGAATAACAATTCCTCGCCGGTTTAGATGTATCTAATTGCCTAGAAAATGCGTATATGCACATTGAAGCGTAATGTTGTAACGTTTAAACGCTCTTGCCGCGGTATTTTGCTGGAGTACGATGTTACGGTAACGCGAGGTCAGTTTTAACCCTTTTAGTGCCAAACAAAAAATATTCCTCACCGAAAAGTTTGTAAAAATTATAGTACATGCATCTTGCAAATTATGTATCTTGCAAATGTTGCTAAAAGCAACTAAAAGGGTTAATTCGTTACTACCCCATGTGGGGTCATATACAGTTGGGGACATGAACGAAGGTACAGGGACAAGAACCGAGGTGGACAATGATTTCAGGGTTCACTTTCTTTTGTCCTAGAGAATATGTATCAATTGCTCAAGATTATCAAAATTTCAAAGAAATTCGTGTAGATTCGCGCTAGGGCTCATCGGATCATTGAATACCAATCGGCCGAGCCTGTTCGAGAAATCCTCGAAGGCTGTGAACTCGCTGCGGCAACCGGCATCCAAGACTCTCGCAGTTACGCGAATCGTGGCTCGTAAGTTTGCGAAACGTGCCTTCGACCAGATCCTTCGACGACGTCGAGGCGGAGGATCGGTACACGGCGCGAGAAAAAGTCTACCGCGATTCCTCCGTGCCGCCAATTGCGCTGAGCGAGCGGTTCGATTCAACGTACGGGCGTGCGCACGCAACAGGTACCGATCGCGCGCGGGTCCCTGGCGGATACGCCGCTGGTGGTTCCGCACGGACCGATTCGAATTCGATACCGATCGCGCGCTCGCATCCAGCCGTTCCGGCTACGAGAAAAGGTGCAAAACCGTGCGCGCGCGCGCGCGCGCGTTCTCTCGCGGAGCGTATCGGTCATCGGTAATAAATTTAGAAACAAATTGCCGGTCAACCCGGCGACCCATCGCTGCGCGGAGAGACAGAGGATGCAGTGAAAAAGGGTTGAGAAGGATGAAGAAGAGGAGGAGGATCAGGATGGGGAGGGTGGAAGGTGGTCGAAGCAGGGCGATCGAGGAGAATCGACCCAGCGGAACGTTGGAAGAAACGGTCGAACGGCGGGAGGGAGGAGCGTGGTTCGAGGGTGGTGCTCGAAGGTCGAGAGCGAAGGGTCGCGCGGCAGGGTGGAGGAAGGGAGAACAGGTAAAAGCAAACAACAATAATAATTATTTGATACGAGTCGCGCCGCGGACCGAGGCGCGAGTGGAACAAGAAGGGGCCTTGCTACGCGCGCGCTTGTAATATCTGTAATGGGCTGTTCTACTCGAGTGACCTGTCGGCCGGCGCTGAATTAATGGCAGCCGAGATTTCGCGGGGAAACCGAGACGGAGAAAGATAAAGAAAGCGGGTAGGTAGAGAAATAGGGGGTGGAATAAGAAGCGTGGAGGAGAGAGCAGAAGCGAAGGAACGAGGAGAAAGAGCGAGAAGGCTAAAGGGGGAGGGAAATAGGTGGAGTGCGCGAGAAGAGCGGAGAAACAGGGTGAGTGAGAGAAATATCTGTGGTCGAGGCCCCGTCTCGAGGCAGCCGGTCTTGAGTCGTGGCTCACGACCCGCTCCACGGCTCACCGAATGGAGCAGCATCTTGGCATCGTCTAACCAATCCTACCTTCCCAGTAATCATATTTTCTACGTACGTATAGATTGCGTGAGGCGAGCGAGTACGCGGAATCAAGTTGCCGAGAAGATCGAAAGGAATAACGCGCAACCGGCGTGTTCCTAATCTCTCGCGTTTTAGGATCGAGTCGCGACCAGGTTGCTCCTCGCGTACACTTTGCTCATACCTGAAAATCGATTTTAAAATGTCAATTCTTTATCTCACTCCTTTAACGAACTCTGCATCGCGATCCAACCATCGTCCTCGTGATGCGTGCAAGTGCTCGTAGCGGACCCTTAGCTCCTAGCACTCAACCGTGTTCGACGTCGCGCAATCTACTAGGCTACTCTCAAAGTCCTCCGACATGCGGAAGAATGCCCGAAGCTAGTAACGCGAAGGACTCGACGAAGAAGAAGAAGAAAAAGAAAAGGAACGAGGGAGGAATAATGAGAGCACCGCCACGATCCGCGTCATTAATATCTGGATAGATACGCGAGACCCGCTCCCCTCGCGCATCGGTTCTCTTTGATCGACATTTGCATACGGCAAATGTGCGACCCACGGCACTCCAAGGCGATGTCGTACCCAGAGAGACTGCTCGAGAAGGGCTGGAAGGAGGTGTGGAGGGGCTATCGTGGCACGGCACACTAACGCTGCGAGGCACTCGAGCCACATGTGATTTCCACGAGTGCAGAGAAGCGTTGCAGCAGGGGGACCGAAGGAGTCACGGAGTCGCGTGCAGCCAATCGCATGCAACGAGATGCAGCGGTGTGAATTGCGCCTCGGGCGCTCCGCCCCGCTCGTCCCGTCGTTCCGCTCGCCTCGTAAATAGTCCGCGAGGAGAGATTCGTGATTTGTAAATAACAATTCGTACTCCGCGCCCGGGTCGCCCGACGTATCGCATCGATGCCAATGAGAATTATGCGCTTGTGGCTCACTCAGTGCCAATGCTCGAGTGGTCGATGTTCTCCGTGGGCGGGTCGGTGAATGAATAATCACAAGTCGTTCGCAGGTATCGTCTACGAGCGGATGTTAGAAGTTTGGCAGGTGCGACGATCGAAGTGGCAATAGCGACACCGCTCGAATGCGTTACTTAGTACGATGTATCTTTTATCACCGCGTTTCGAACGACCGTGGAATTCGTAGGTGGGATGAAATCGCCAAGTTTCGTGACGAATGCGGACCATCTGGCAGCTCGTTTTCCAAAATGCCCACAGGATGAGTCGCGGCGTATAATAATACAGTGGGACCAGAGTGGTAACGGGTTTGGATCCTCCCGCTGCTAATTAAAATCAGTGGGCCGAATACATTACGTTTGAACAAACCCCTCTCTTTCCCCTTTTCCATCTCCCTTCTTCGTATATAGTGGAGCAGTCGCTTGCATCTCTCTCGTTGTCCTTCTCCCTTCATTTCCTCTCGTCAACTGGCTTCTCTCTCTTTCTAGCTTTCTCTCTCTCTCTCTCTGTCTCTTTCGGCCTTTCCTTCTCCTCGTCCACCTCGTGAGAGAGCGTAGGGCCGTTAAAAGCAGACCGACGGTGAAAAACAACGCCCACTGCGAACCGATTTGACACTTCATTATTCGCCGACTACGTGGGACCCTGTCATTAAAACGAGATTAGTCTCGTAATCGTAAAGTCCGAGCCCGACCGCGGACCCTCGCGTCGCCTCCCACTACGAGGCGCCCTGCCTATGCGTTTGTATGCGTACATCAGGCACATCCTACATGCGTGCCATATACGCGGTGGATTTCAAAGTAAAGGGAATGGAATCGCGAGTAACGAGGAAAGTGGTGGTGTTGGCGACGGTTGTGGTCGTGGGGGTGCAGGCGAACGCCATTAAGCGAGAAAGATAGGAACGACTGTATTTTGGAGTAAGGCGTGGCGCGCAGTTTGGACATCGCTGATGGCGTTTGGTACGTGTATCATTAAAGCCGTATTAAATGTATTAAATAAGACGGCTGTTTGCTCTCCTCGTTCCACAGTGCGATCTAATGGGAGCGATATTTGTGAAAATTAATTCCCGATGTGAATTATTCGACCGAAACATTTATGTTGCGCAATTATGAAACGATTATAAATAAAGCAAGTCTCTAATTATCGTAACACGCGCATGTTTAATTAGTTCCCTTTGAATCGAGGAAGGAGGGGTAGAAGAGTCACGCCTGTGACTGCACGACGACAGGTGACACCTGTCGTGGATGGAGACATTTAACACTAGATTAACAGGACACGTCTTTGCAAGCACGATTTCCCATTAGAACGAGAGAAATTTACTTATCTCCATAAAACTAGTGTGTTAAATGCAAACACACGATTCGAATGATTTCTTAATTGCCCAACTGCAGTGAATTTCACCTGCGTACGCTTAGCGCGCGCGCAATTCCCAGCACGGTACCGGCATGCTTTGACGTCGATAGACGTGACGCATTTCTTGGACGGTGGTAATTATATTTTAAAGAAACCTGAATAATTTTCTTAAATTGCACGCGCGTCGAAACTTGCGAAATCGGCAGTGAACCACTCGAGTGGAACCTTCCCGTATTTCCTCAAAAAATGTCCCCTCAATCGTAAGACAACGTCAATGCAAATTTTGCCCACATTCGTGCTTTCTCCCACTCTCCGCGACCCCGAATGCATTTCCCGAATGCTTCCAAACGGGCCAAACTCTGACTGGCGCGGGCAGGAAAATTTACCGAGAATCGTATGGCGCTAATGCATATCGCCTTGGGAAATATGGGGGTTAAGCCTTCTTGCTTCGAGCTCCGCTGAATCTCGCGGCACGGCGTTGCAACGTCGTGCGCGCTCAACCCAATCCACCGAACACGAACGAGGGTGGTGCTACGTCCCCTCCTACCCCAGCCGCTCCTTTCTCGGTATACCGATCTCTCGTGCATACGTAAGTGCCCGAACGCTAAAGTGCCACCAGTCGACCCAGCTTACTCGAGAGGATCAACGTCACGGCACGTCGTGGGGGTCCACCTCGTGGGACCGAAGGAACTGACGGTGCCACGCTTGCGAGACCTCTTCGCGTCGTAAACGTGGAACATACATTCCGTGGAAAACGCGAACGCGAATTGGAGGCATCTCGCGCGCCATTGTTCCAGTCGCAGAGTATCCTACAAAAATGACCTTCCTCGCCGCGACTTTCATCAGCCGGGCGCGGCTCCGGCGTTGAAATTGCGCGAAAGAATGCGAAGAAAATCTGGGGATTCCCCTCCGACGTCGAGTCTAGCTCGACGACCCGCTCCGACGAAGGGGAGGCTCTCTCCCGGTGCTTCGTCGTTCTTCTCGCGCTACCACCTTCGTTCCGCTCCCTCCTGGTACCGCGCCGTTCCCATCCTCACCACCTTTTTTCTCTTGTTTCGAGAAAATGAGAGTTTACTGCCTTTCGCGGAGAAGGCACGGTGGAAAGGTTGGTGGGAGGGGGAGGACGCTCCTTTGTCTCTTTATGGTCTGAAAGTGGGCCGTGGATGCGAGGCGAGGGGCCCTCTCGGACACTCTTCTCCTGGTCTCTGGCCCCATGTAGACGCCGCCGTCGGCCGCCATCGCCGTCTCCTCCACGGCTGCGTTCCCGTGGCCGTCTCTCTTCTTGGACGCCGCGAAGAAGTACGGTCGGATAATAACGAGTTTCGCTGTCGTCCCTTCTGCGCCTTCTTCGCGTAGCGCGAGTCGTAAAGTCGGGCTCACCGCCGCCACCACCAATAGGGCCGTCACCGGCGCTGCCACCGCCGGGGCTGCTACGACCGCCGTCGCTCTTACCCTCCACCTCGACCGTTTTTCTTCCACGCCGATGTGGACGATGGTCTCAAATTTTTATTGCGCCAACGAGCCTACCTCTACGCACCGGCCCATGTAGCGGGGAGGACGGCGAGACCGAGAAGGAGACCGATGGCTCCTCGGGCTGCCCTCCCCTTCCGCGCGGACAGACTGGAAAAAAGAGGATGAGGACGGTGAGAGGACTGGCTGTTGCTGTTTTCTCTGTACCACGGTGGGTTGAGACGCGTGACGAATTGGCTTAAAATCGAGGAATGTTTTCGGCCATTTTCTGAGGATGCTTAGGATCTTTTTATCGGAGAGCAGGAGATTTTATAATTATGACTGGTAGGAGGTATATTCGATCGTATAAATTTCACGAGTTTCAGAACGCGAAACGCAAAGATGAGATACTCGAAGAGCGAGATTTAAGTCAGGAGTTGTGTTATTCAGATCGGATGCGAGTCACAAGGCGGCGCCAGTGGCATCCTGTGCAGTAGTTCACGTTACACGCATTTGTTTGTTCTTGGGTGGTAAAACAAAAGCTAATGCATTGTACAATCGTGTATGTACATATGTTCAATATGCTCTGCTGTGCGTAATGTTATGACACGTGGTAATACGAAATATCGGGATAGTGTGACCCCGCTTTAAGTTATTTGCAAGTGTGAATCCGCATTGATAGAACCACATTTGTTTCTTTCACGAATTGTCAATGACAATTCCATTTTATTCGGACGCGGACAGTACTAAATTCACAAAAAAAATTCGTAAATACAATTAAAACATCTATACAAATATTTATTCCGTAATACCTTTCATAAAGTGACAGAAAACGTATAGAATGTTATTGCGCACCATCGCTCAACGCATCACACCAAATTGGTCTTCCAGTAAGTCTAGATATTTTTGCGAGAATCGGAAAGCTTCGTTCTGTTATAGTAGCAGATCAACTACCTTTACAAATCGAATCTGGGTAAATCAAAGTATCTATTAATACAGAATCCTTCACGCTGGCACGACGGTTCAGAACCGATGGTCCTGGCCTTTCCAACAAATTACAACGCGATAAGCTGAAGTATCGAATGGACCATGGTGTGCCTCCTCGCTGAGCTAGCGATATATTCTATAAGCTTTTCACATTCGTCATCGTTTGTTACAGTCTAACTTTTACGATAACGGAGTTCTCGTCTTTGCAGAGGTCTCCAAGCAGGTAGAATCAAGAAACGTAGGGGAGACGGACAATCGCCTAACCGAATATCTTAAAACTACATCCGACGAGCAGAAGATCGTCGAAAATAAAGAATATTAACCGAGCATAAGGCTTGAGATATTAAAATGCGCGCGACTCACGTGCGTAAGCTAGGTAGTATTCGATAATTTCCTAACACTCACTAGCAACAGAAATGTTTACGAATCTGCAATAATGAACTGTAGAAGAATGGATAAATATACGAGAAAAATGTACGAGTAAGCGAGCATTAAAATATAACTGCATCAAATCGCGTAGGTCTTTGCGACGAACGAAAGATTTTCGAGCTCGAAGGTATAAGACTACGAAAATGGCGGCACGTTCTTTGGCAATAAGAAGTAGATGCAGAGGGTGGAACAGGTTACAAGCGGATTGCCTTATGCTTACGACGATTTCCGACGTAACGCGCATCTAGTACCCCTGTCCCAGCTTCCTGTGTCTTTGAAGGTGAGAGACGTACGCGTAGAATGGAAAGGTGGAGTGGAGGTGGGGGTTGGAACGGTAAAGGGGAAAGGTGGTTGTCGAGGGTGCAAGACGCATTACCAGATTGGCTCGAACCGCTACGGCATTCAACGGTCTTTTACATTCATGAAGCTTTTATTCGGTTGATTTGACTATACGCTTCGTATTCACGGCTCTCGATTTGATTTGCATTGATTGGAGTGCCGGTTTCAGCCCCACACTATCCGCGTGGGATACTCTATCGTCTCGTGCGTAACGTTACACCCTGGCTATCGCGTGTACCCTCCCACTCCATTCCCCTTTACTACCTTTCCTCCCTTACGCCACTCTCCTCCTTCCCACGGTCATCGAGCAATGACCATCGGCGTTCGGCGTCGAACACGCGTATCCACGATGAACTTTCATGCTAAATGCCAAACTCGCCATTCTGTGCACTCTCGTACAAATGCGAGTGCGATAAATCGGAAATTGGTTAAACGGTCATTAATGAACAAGATTCTTTGATTCCCTCGATGGTCTATTTGATTTTGTCGAGGAGATTATGAGTTTCGTCGTGTCCGCTGTTTTGAATGTTCCAACTTGCGTATTTTCAGAGGAAACATAAATTTCGCGTGGAAAGAACGTTAATGTTAAATTTCAACTGCACTCGTATTTGTTCGTGAATTCGAAAAGAGGCGTCCTACCTCGCTGTCATTTTCCTAATTCTCGCTTTTTCTCGCTCCCATGCGAATTACGATTCTAACATTCGTTACGTCAGCAGCAGGTCGATGATTAATCGATCGAGGACGGCAAGTATCCCGGACCTCGTGACTTCACGCATCCCCTACCAAACGCTCGACTATGTTCACTCGACTGCTGTTAAACGGTGGTCACTCCCGCCGCCACCAGGGAAAAAGCGCACAGACGCACTTCCCCTATTTAAATGGAGGGAGCTACCGAGTTGACCGAAACATTTGCGAGGACAAAGACTCCGTGCCAATCCATTAATAAAGATCACAATGTTGTTACCTTTAAAATATTTATGATCCCGTCACTTTGCTGACGCCTTTCTTACGATCGTACAGAAACGGGATCATCCTTTTCGAGGATCAATGGGGATACGCGTAAGATGCGCTTGATCGGGTTGATTCAGGAAAAGAGCCGATACAGAATATGCGGAATAAGATAGACGAGAATATCTTCGAAAAGAAAGGACTAATCGTTGCCGAATGATTTTCAAGTTTTTCCTCTTGCCGTCCCTTCGAAATTCTTCTCGATCTGTCCTTTCTTTTCCTCCTGCGCGCTACGAGAACGAACCAGCTGCCCAGCTTCCCAGATTAAATTGATTCGTACAACGCGGCACGAGGACGAGGACGTTGAAGAGCGAAGCGGAACAGAGTCTCGTCCCGTGCCGATCGCGCATCATTCATCTCGGCTGGTATACTATTAGTACAGTTATTTATGGTTAAAAAGGAGTATAGATCGAGCGGAGCCTGTTATGTATTATCGGGATCGAGGAGGTCCCCTCTGGTGATTTATGCGCCCCTGCAAATTGCCGCCCTGTCCTTTGTAAGACGGGGCCCCTTCTCTCCAAGTATCTCCGATTAAATCCCTTCGCTGATCGTAATTTAGCCGAGTGTAAAAGGTGGTCCCCGCGATCATACCCGCAAAGAGTACCGCACGGATCGAGTCTGCCATCGCCGCCATTTTCTCTCATTACCCCGGTAATAATGCCGTCTCAAGAACGTTTATATGGCGGACGGAGTACAGGGTCCGATGTGGGTCGCTTTTAATTTTGGACTTTCGTGAACATCGAGCTATTCGAAAAATGGCGCTAAGATGGTGGAGGCATTTTACACGATGCTACATACCCGTCGATCATACGATGCAAACACCGAAGGAAGGAAGAGATACCGCACTCGTAAGAGATACTTGAATTAAATTCACGAAGTATGTAAGAAAACGAACAAATATGTTACGGATTCGTACAAATTCCAGCTACATTTATCTTTCGTTCTTTATTGTAAATGGAAATAAAGCGGTCACTAAATATAGAAGTACGTTATTCGATTTTTCTTAATCTTCATTACGATAGACATCCTGGTGATATGTAATATCCTGGCACGTCACTATTGTTTGGTTCGGTTTTACAATGGTAAAACTTAACACGCGACAAACAAACATGCGCATGCTGTTACGGGACGTCGAGAAGCGATACCACACGTAAGTATACAAAGTTACAGTCGATAACTAATGACACAACAAGATTCTAAATAAACTCTTCACGCTGGTGTCGTTTGCACGTTCTCTTCCTGTTCTACTTGAAACTTACAACAAAGCTTACGCATATGAATGACTTTCGAGTCTAACGAAACTAAAAATTATTCTATAATTCTATAATAATTATTTAAAAATCTAAGAATCAAGATGATGACAATGAGGACAAATGCCGACCTCGATACCTTCCCTTACTTAAGGTTACTCGTCCAGAATCCTAAAAAACTGTAAATCCGGGAATTTACGTAACCTTAATAATTCGTACTCGGTTTGGAGAGTCAAATTTTCCGCATACTGGTCCTGCAGCTTCTTCATCAAACGCGACCTTTTCATAATGATATTAATTTTTCGCTCCGTATGTTCATATTCCCTGGTCTCTCGGGCAAGATCACGACTCAGCTCCATTTCACATCTGATGACGTTGAGCTTGACGATTTTTCGATCCAGCTGCGCATTATTTTTCTTCATCTCCTCAATTCTCGATCTCACACCCTCGAGTCTCTTTGTACTCTCCCTCACTCGCTTCTCCAAATGATCTCTTATCGTGTTCCACTCTCTCTCTATTTGCTGCGCTGTCTTCTCATCCTTGAGGTTCATGGCCTTGCGCTTCAAACAATTTTGAATCTCTCGAGTAAGCGAGACCTTCTTCAGCCAACGTAGATCCTCACCTTCCTCGGCCAGTCTCTTCCTCATACATGCGTGTACCCATTCTTCGTAGAGGGTGCCCCTGCGGAAGTCGATCAGGCCCTGCATAGCGTTCACCTTGAATGCGCCAGCGGCAAGGATCCACTTGTTCACTTTCTCTACCTCGCTACGCGGGATCAATATTGCGTTCGACGCGTCGTCCAACCGACCATACAGGTCTATCTCGATCTGGCCCATTTTCATCACCAGTTGTAACTCTACATTCTGATCGTTGAGGACGCGCGCGTCGCGCAATTCCTTCCGCTCCTTTCCAAGTGACATAATGTATGCGTCACAACGCTCTATTTTATCTCGAAATTGTCCAATGAAACGATCAGCCTCGACTATGCTACCCTCCTTAGCTTTGATCTTTAGTTCCAGATCGATTCGCTGCCGTCTGAGACGCGTCAGTTGATCCCAGTGATGAGGTTCGATGTTCGCCGAGAGTGTACCCGGTCGGTTATCTAGGGCGTCCAGTTGCCTTAGGTAGTCCAAGCATTCACTTGCGATGTAGGCGGGTCTGGTGCGAGCTACGATATGCTTCGTGAGCTCGTGAATGTCCACATGTCCCACGTCCTTCATGGTTTGTCTTGGTCTCCGCTTATATTGACGCTCCAACAGCTCGACCATTACTTTGCCGAGCATGTAGAACTCACTTTTGATCTTCTTGGCGAACGGTTTCTCGCGAGCGATCAGGTTCTCCAGCTCGTTTGCCAATTCTCGTCGGATCTCCTCGAAGGTGTGGAGTTGGTTTGTGAGACTTAATGAGTAATCGGACATCTCATTCATCGTTACGGATGTCATTTCGTCCATCCTCAACGATTCATTACGCTGGAAGATTCGTACGTAACCACGAATAAGACGAAGAGTTATCTGATGCAGTGCGGACTCCACCTGCATTCTCACCTGACATGCAAACATAATTCGTTTAGGACATCCAATGACGTGTGTAGAGGGGTGCGTATACAGGGTAAGTCACGTAAAACGGAACACTTAAAGATCTCTGTTGGTGTTGCAGATACTTCATTCGATTGAAATTCGAATAATTCGCACATCTCTAATATTTTCCTATCTTCAATGCCAACGAAGATATTTAGAAGTTCGGTTTTACGTGACTCACTCTGCATGCAATGCTTTGTCCGACATAAAACATAGATAGATAAATCACGTCTTGCCAGATGGTCGTGCGAACTAAATTGAAAAATAACCTTAAAGAATTCGTCCAACTTGACGTCGAACTTCTCATATTTGTCTTTTAAACTTTCCATCGTCTTCACGTATTCAGCCTCTAATATTCTTTTATAACGTTCACGTTCTTCCTCCAAATGTATCAAATCTTTTTCGTAACGTTCTACAGCTAGAATATCTTCGGGTGTATACTTCTCCGGTATTTTGTCTATCATACATTGAGGTTTAGGTATGTCTAACTTGATTATGTCTTCCCAGCGCACCTCCAACACACCGTCCATCATTTGCATTAGCGCTCGATCACGGAAATCATCGGCCATCAATAGTAGTCTGATTCTTTCTGCTTCCGCCGCTTGTCTGTCCAAAATTTCTTGCATCGACGGCGAGATGTAAGGTTTGGCGTTGACTTCGTTCACAAACACCGTTAGAATATTTTCTGGTTTTTCCTAACCAGATAAAGGATAATAATAATACGATCATTTTCAGTGGATAAAATTAAATTCACTCCACAAAATCTTTAAAATGTGTAGTTCTTTTATAAAATGCACAAGTGTTTTTTGTGCGAAAATTAGATGAGTGTGAAATCGTGGATGTAATATTTGTATAACCATAATACTGTAAAATTGTTGATTCATCGTGTGTGAGCTCACCTTTATATGCCACTTAGGATCCTCCGGTACGTAAGCCACGCGATCGTTAAACATAGTTCGCAATTCACTATCTATGTGACGTATTCTATCATTTCTTTCTCGAATCACGGTCATTTCTCTTTCCTTTGCAGTATACATTTCGCGAAAGAGCTTATTGAAATATTCTCGAAGTTTCCTACTGTCGGTTATCAGACAATCTCTTTCCGCTATCAAATGCATGTAACCGTACATCTCTATCTGGTTGTACAAGTAGGGAGATTGCTCGATATATCGATAAGTAGACAAACCTACGACGAGAAAAACCAAACATGGAGCAAGACGTACAAGTCTAATTTGATGGCATTCAAATTTACGATGTTCCTAAATGAAGATGTAATGTACCTACTGGAGTATGATTCTGTTCTATCGATCGACAAAAATTTTCAATTCACCTTCAAACGTCCCCTGCTTCGCCAAAATGTTTCTCTCTGTCTCGTTCATGTCCTCCTCTTCTTGAAGAAGCGTCTCCATTCTGTGCCTCTCGTCTTCGTGATTCAAAGAGGGACCTTTATTAAGATGTAAGTCCAACTGAGAATCCGTGTACTCCTTCCATACAATAAAGGTGTCGCTCACGACGATCTTGTGAACAGCTTCCCTGTTGAATTGCGTCCACTGAAGATGTTCTTGTTCGAAGGGTTGCGAAGGATAATTCGGATAATTCGTCACTTCTTTCGTACCTCCAAACGAGAAAATCGATTGACCGGAAATTTCCTTCGTATTACAAAAGTTTGTCTTGATCCATTGTGACACTCGATCCATTTCGGCGCAGGTGTGTTCGAGCCGCATACGCGCGTCCTCGCGCTCGTCCTTCGCGAACTTCAACTTTTGATCGCGGCCCACTTTGTCCAAATCGAACACCGACAGTGGTAGTCTCTCAAGGTCGGGACATGCATCGTTCTCATTCAACAAGGAATTCAATTTTTCCTTCAAGGTTGCGAAATCTCGTAAGATGGTCTCTCTTTCTACCGCGCAAGCCTTAGCTTCGTTCTGCAATTGCTTTTCGTGCATTTCGTCGATCCAAGTCTTTGTTGAAGCACCATGCGAGCTTGATCTGCGCCGTTGCAACATTTGACGGACATCACTAGTTAATGCGTTAAAATCACCAGATGTTAACCTTTGACGCCTTTCGCGTGTTACTTGCTCGACTGGAAACATATACTGCTCACCCTGTTAGGTAGAATAAAATAATAATAATGAGTTTCACGTTTTAATTTAGCCTTTTTAATACGAACTAACAAAGCACGGAATACTACGTTTTTTGGTGTTCAAAAACGGTTTGCAGTAGAGAAATCAATCCTTAAACAAAGGGTCATCCAACATTTCTTTCGCGTCATTTATCTTCGAAACAGTATATCAACATCGGATGAAAGTTATATGCTATTTAACACAAGTTTAGGACACAGTATACGATACCGTCAGAATTATTTGTTAATCTCAATTGTTTATAACAATATCTCCTTCTCACCCCCCAAACGATGGGAAATATCAAGCTTTGGGCACCGACACTTAAGACGAATCTCTGGAACTTTTCGTTCTTACAAAGTTTCAAAACTCGTTGAATTGTTTAGTTCCCTATTTTTTCTTGTAAGTTCAATGGTAAAATAAAAAGCAGGGTAACTTGCCGTAATGTCTTCTGGATATATTTTCATGGCGACCAACGATCCATCGAATCCAAGAGCAACAGTAGTTTCGGCAGACGAACTTATTATCGCCTTACAGGCTCCAAGATTCATTCTGTGATGAGACATAGCAACAACGTTAATTCGACCGACGCTCTTCTCCCTAATGATTATCAAACCATCAAACGAGGTTGTAACTACTCGGGCTTGGTCTACGTGAATGGAAACACAACGCGTGTGATGACCCGACAAAAGTTCCTCTCGTAAGACGACGCTCTTCCAGTTCTCCAACTTAAATACGATTATGTAACGTGTGATATAAGGTGTGCCAAGTACGAGCTGAGACTCCCCAGGGACATAGTGGATGTAACGAAATAAGCAGTTTATGGGTAAGATGGCGTAGGGATCCTGTATTCGCATATCACCACTGCGGGGCACATGAAAGACGACTAGTTCGTTGCCCACCACATAATGATGCAGAGTGGTGACCAATATGACCACTTTCAAGCTATGCTGTTCCTCGAACACCAACGCATCCAAAAATCTTCTTTTAACCGACAAATGAGCCATCTCTCTATATGGATTGCCGATTTCAAGTAGGCTCATACAGTAACAAGCTCCGCTTAGTTTGTGGCCTACTAAGAGAAATCTAAACAAACGTTAGTAATTTATAGTTTGCGAATGTCATTGTGAGATTATGGAAAAAACAATGTATCGATAGTTGTACAAACGATCGTTAAAGAAAGTAATACCTTCCGTGCAGAGAGAATTTGGATATGTCTAGGGGTTTTTCGTGCATGCGTTTATACGACACTACCAGCGGTGTCTTCGGCTCAACTAAACTGACCACAACTACCTCACCGTGTGAACTCGTTATAGCTATCAGAGGATACACGGTATTAGATGACTGACTGGTAACAGCACCGTTCAGATCCAAAGTCAGCTTGGACAAAATCGTGCCATTCTCGAGGTCGATAACCACAAGGTCGTGGGGTTTCTCCACGGTAACGAGATGACTCGTCCAGGGATAGACGAAATCGATGAATCGATAGATACCACCGTACTCGAGGTGCTTTTCAATTCGCGGCGTTTTACTGTCCTCCGGGAAATGTATCTGCATCAGATATCCCTCGTGAGTGTGATAGAAAAGTCTGTCATTAATGGATGGATGTACGACCAATATACAAGGCCTCGTGACGGACTTCACGAACCACTCCTTGTGCCACGTGTCATTCGTTCGATTCTGCGCGAAGAACTGTATCTGGCAGTAGTTAGTACGTAGAACGATTCCTTCGCGAAACCAAACGACGAACGGTAGCTCATGCTCTATGCAAACTGAGCAACGTTTACTCAACACGATGAGATGGGTCTCTGTACCGTCCCGATTGCATAAATGTATATTGCCGTCCTTGTCCGCCACGGCTGCCATTGGCTCCTTGGACGTCGGAGACCAGTCTATGGAATAGGGTTGACAGTCCTGATGGAGCGTCACCTTGTGATCTGACGAAAGTAGCTGCTGTTGCGATCACTTTCGAATTAGAAGACCACCGAAGAAACCTTGTTTGGACGTTGGACCAGGGGTGGGCATTTATCTTTCCTTACAGGGTGATCGATTCTTCATTCAACGTAGTCTCCAAATTCGTATACATAAATCGTACTTATATTTCGTACCTCCCATTGCATTTCAATCCTGTTTGTTATTTCCTTCGACGTCTCGTGGGTCAGCTTTTGCCCACCTCTGCTTCATACCTCCAATGAAGTTCCGTTTCTTCGATAGGTAACGACGATATGTTACGAACCTTTGATAACGGCAATGTTTTCCAAGATATCGATGCTCCAGAGATACAGCTTTCCGCAAGTCCTACCGATTTGTGCGGCGATTAAATCGCCGTTGCGATTGATCTGCAGCACTTGACCAACGGCATCATGAATGAAGGTGTCGACTGAAATCAGTCTCTCGCTGGATCTCCAAGACCAGACAGTTAGGGAAAAATACGGATAGGAGCCCAACGATAAGAGATGGTCGCCGTTCGTAAACCCCGTTGCCAGGTACCCGCTTTCGCAATCACCCCCAAAAACGGCGACTCTTGTCATTGCAGGATAAGTGTAAACCAAAATTCTTGGATAGAGAATTACCTCGGTGAACGCGATCAGAGGTATCGATGAGTGACCAGACAAACAGCGAGCACCCTCGCCCGTAGTCTTGTTCGGACACCAACGTATTGTCATGTGTTTATTCAACACATTGGAGAAGACGATATACATTCCTGCGCACCAGGCGAGAGTTTCCTTGCCAAGCCAAATAATGTCATCTACTTTTCCTCCGCGAACCCAGGCGGGTCCCCACTTGCGTCGACGATCTTTGGGCGAACTCATCGCAGGATATGACCATTCATCCGTTTGCTTAATGTGTCGTATACGTCCTCTATCCTATTAACCGCGTAAAGATCATTTTTGAAAAAGGTTTAGGTTATCTTATTCGCAATTTTAATCCCTACTAAGACAAACGACAATCGCTGAGAAAATGTGCGCAGGAATTGCAAGGAATCGTAGTAGATACGACGAGCCATGCGGATCGAACGAAAGCAAAGCCACATCGCGAACGACGCCGAACGGTATTATATTTCAATTCAATGATAATGAATTAGGTATTCCTCCGACTCAGGTTCACGAGTATGCATTCTCATGACCAATTCCCCACTTTCGACCACGATATAACCAGAATCGTCGTCACGATCGCCAGCATAACCGCACGGTGGCCGAGCAAAGCTAAGAGCACGAGCAGCATCGATTTCCTTCGATCCCTTTGTCAGGCGCTTCGCTCACCGCTCTGCCCTCGTCCCTCGCAAGCCGGCCGGAGTTTGGCAGCCCTAAGACAAAAGGTGATTAGGATACGCGGAGTCGATGGTAGGTTTATAAAGACCCCCATAGCGTGGCGTGATGAGGTCAAGCAGCAGGGAGTCATCCGTATAGCGAGGCCCGATCAAAAACTTATCCTTGCCACGTGATATACTGCCCGTGGATGCCTGCTAAGAGGCTTTCCTCTCAGGCTGGACCGAGTCCAACCGGGTTCAGCCGACTCTGCCTCCGAAGCACCTCTCTCGGCCCCTTCGCTACGCCGACCGAGTACTCCCCGGCCCCTGTAGGCTCTACCACCCGCGTCCTGATCGTCTAACCCGACCTCGCACCCCCTCCTCACCTTCGATCCACCTCCTTTCACCCTTCAGTAACCGTGCACATGCGTCCCGAACTGCTTTACGCTCCCTCGCGCCCTTCTCTATCTCTATCCGGTGGATAGGATGCGTGATGGACATCGTTCGCGGGGTCCCGAAGCCGTATCCTCGCCATGAAACCGACGCCCGCTGAGATTTCTATTTGCATAACCCAACGCCGGAGTCGCGCGAATGACGTTACTGGCGTCTTCACGCTTGTACGTATCTTTAAGGCGTTTTTGGGCGTTTAGCTTGGGGAAAAAATCGGCGAATCTCTTTTTGCAAGAGCTACCGCCTCGATCGTAGTAATACCGACGAGGTACCGGGTCACTTAGTCCGGCTGCAGGTAGACTGGAGTTCCCAGGATCACAGATCGCCTTCGGAGGACGAAGCGTCGTAAGAAGAAGAAAAGGATGTCCATCCTCGTGTACGCTGTTTTCGATAACTACGTGGGACACGGTAGGATCGGAAGAGGAGCATAGGGGAACAGCGCGGAACATCGACAGGAACGAGCGACGGACAGGAACAGCAAGAGCGGCGCCGCGGTTGCATCCCGCGGTACTCTACGCGCACGTGGAGTGTGGGAACACGGGTTCGCAGGGTGAAAGAGAAAGAGAAGGAGAAAGAAAGAGAGACAAGGAGATAGTAAGGGTGGGGAGAGTATAGGTGTAGCGAGAGCGGAGAGGGTGGGTCGGAAAAGGGGGAACTACGGGAGGTGCAAGAGGATGGAGGAGGAGAAGAAGGAGAAAGAGAGCGACGGCGGGTAGCATTTAATCAGGGCCCGTGGTTGAAGTGCACGGTACGTGTATGTATATGGAAGCCCGGTATATATGGATCGGTTAGTTTTTGCTTGGGAGGTTGCCTGGAAATTGGCGCCAAATTAGTAAGGAGGACGAGGCGAGGCTCACGGTGCCTTGGGCTGCGTGACGCGAGACATTAAAAGTAACCTCTGCTCTCGTACACCCTCGTCTCCCTCCCACCCCTTCCACCTATCTTTCTCCTTTTCTCTCTCTCTCTCTCCCTCCCGTCCTCTCGTTCGTTGCCATCGCCATCGCCACGGCTCCTCGCGTCACTCTTGTCGACCGTTCTTTCCTCTCTCCTCTCCTCGCTCTCCATAACTCGCTCTCTCCTCCTCTATTTCCTTCCCTTGCTTGCACTTTCTCTCTTTGTCTCCTCCCCTAGCCACGTCGCAACAACGACCGTCGGCTACACGAGAGTATACGTGGTCCGTAGTAAGCAACGGCAGCATCAACAGCAGCACCAGCAGCTTAGAACTCCTCGGCCTCTCCCGGTAATCACAGCCGTCCAATGGTACCCGACGATGAAGCAAAACAAGGAAAGAGGAAAAAAAGGAGCGAGAAACGAAGGGATTTGCACTTACGCCGAACCGAACCGAACCGAACCGGCGCCGCGCCGGTTCTGCGCGGTGGTATTATGATACCGAGGAACGAAGGCGAGCGTGGGGACGCGAAGGCAGGTGGGTTGTAACGCGAGGAAAGAAGGGTGGGCGGGGTAGGAGGAAACGTGTGATGCCAATGGTGAGTGGCGAGGAGAGGGAAGGGAGCAGCGATAGTCGGGGCGGTGGTCGAGAAAAGGTTGCCGCCGAAAAGGATAAGGACCACGTCCTTCCTGGCGGGACCATAGCCCACGAAACGATAGCGCGCCAGGGATCGAAACCGGCCATCGCTCTCACGGAACCCCCGGGACGGGAATTCTTTCGTCGTGAGAACAGGTCGATACTCGGACTCTCGACATTGGACGTCGTGGGCGACGGAAGTAGAGCGATTCGCTCTTCCACGCTCCTCTCCCTCAAACGTCCAACAACGATGGATCAGACTTCCGACCTGGTGGCAATTTTCTCAAGGACGAATGCAAGCCCGTTGTTTTTTCGCCGAACCTGCTGTTTACCCCGATTCTCGGATGAACCGGGTACCTTTGCCACCAGGTGGTATCGATGGCCTGCAACGGAATCGTGGACGCGAATCATAGGATCGCGTACGATTTCAACGACGTTCTATGAATGAGAGAAGAATGCGAGGAAGAGCGTGTCGAGACGGAAGAGGGCGAGGTGTATGAAAAAAGTGGAAAGGCGAATGGCGCAGGGATCTCGTCTCCTCTCGTGGAAGCAGCTGCATTTCAGTCCTCCTCGCATGTCCGAGGGGCCGAAATGCCCGTAGATTATAGATGCGTCGTAGCGATCACAGACAAACGTTTAAATCGCTAAACGTCAAATTATACTTCGGCCCTTCTTCTCCGTGCCGGCAGTTCCCCGTTCAGCTACTCCTCACTCTTTGCCACGACTATCATCACCGTAGCTTCCTCGCCCTCTTCTTCCCCGGATCGCCATAAAAAATAATAATATGGTGCGCATAGATTCGGCTAGCTCCCGTTTTCGTTGGTCCCTGGCCACCTCCAGACAGCTGCGTGCGTCAGCCCATTTCCTTCGGACGGGTGGGATCGATGCGTCGCGTTGATCTATCCGTCGTCGCGTTTGATCGGAAACCGCTTCGTAATTTCTTTCTACCCCTTGCATCTGACGAAGTACATTCGACGGAGGGCTAATGTTGAAGAATCTTTAAGGAGAAAAAGCTACGCCCTTGGTCGTACGAAAGTGGGCCCAGCGCGCATTACAATCGTTGCCACAAAAGATAGCTCTCCGTGGACCACACAAGTCGTGGCTCGCGTTAATCGAAGTCTGTACCGTGAATTAGCATTGGTCGACGGGCCTTTGCGCGTCTCTAGGAACACAGGGCGACCCCACGGTCTTATGAAGTGTGCACCGTAAATATCTCCTCTCTCGTCATCCCCTTCCCCATCGAAGCGTTTACGGATCTATGAATCCTCTCTTGGTTGCCTGCCGCATGCCGCAACCGAGCGAGCCTGACGCGGTCCGTCTCGACAAAAGCGCGCGGAGAGAGCGCGTCGGCGTCGTCGTGGCGGTCTCAAGCCCGGCTGACTATAGAGACTCGCCACGATGACATATGAGCTACCGGAGTCTTTGTGTCGCCTTGAATGCCCCTTAAATTGGAGAACGAGTCATCGGACGCTACTGAATATCGCCGTGATGCCGTTGCCGTGCCACGGGATCGACCTGCGATTTATCAAGCGTAGGCAGCGTGTAACGCACGAGGACAACGACGAGGAGAGACCACTGAACGAGGATGAGGTAGAGGGGTCGGACGGGGGTGGAGCTCTCTTGCAAGATCCGCACACGTCGCATTAATTCTCGCTTGCCTCCGAGCGATGCCATTTAATACCGATCCGCGGTTAAGTGCGTGCGTGCAAGCTCGCGTGGATCGAATGACACCGCACCCTGGAAAACGTACTTATTATTCGTGGACGCGACGAGAGATTTATGAAGTTCATTGCGGGTGGACGATGACGCGAAGACGACGACGACAGGTCGTCGATACTGTTGGATAATTGGTATCGTGCGAGTAGTTCTCCTCTTCTATTTCGAAAGGAGTCCGTTCTGGGAAATCGAGCGAGTTCAGGTTAGCGACGCCGTCCGGTGGTAACCACCGCGTCCATTAGGGTTATTTTGTAAACGGCAATTTGAACGTTAGCATCGAAGGCGGAACGTGAAGCGCGAGGGAGAAAAGAACGTCCCCGCGTAACTCAGGGGAAAGTGAAAAATGTCGACGAGCACCGTCCAGCGTGGCAAGAGCGAAGACGCTTGCGTATAGGTTGGTAGAGAAGTATATAAGAGGCAGATGTGTCTGTCATTAATATGAGCCGGCGAAGCTATTAATAACCAGTTAATGAGGACTCTCGTCCCTCCCCCTCTCTGTCGTATGTGCGTGCGAGAGACGGTGAGGTCGTATAGGTAGGGTGGATACCCTCGACTGTGTGCACACGCTTCCGCTCGTGGCGATACATCGTACTCGCGATGGCATAGCTATATGACCGTTGGACCGTCAAAGGGCTCCGCCAAACATCGTAATTTATAATCGAGCGCGTTCTCTCTCCTCTCCCCTTTCTCCAATCCTTCTCTCTCCCCGTCGCGTCCAACTTGGAACGCGCCCCGTCGGCCATCGTGCAGGTCGACGATCGGATGGAAACGATCCACGGATCTACGAGATCTACGAGTTTACGAGATCACGGCTGTTTCAGAAATTCCGTGCACTGTTTGATCAAACTCGGCCCGAACCTGCTGTTCAACGCGATATTCCACGGGGTGATTATCCGCGATGCGACGCGTATCGCGGCCAGTGACAAAAATCCCTTCTCGACGAAGATCGATGGAACGTTTTGGCGAACGTTCGCCGCGACGGGATTTCTCCGGTGCCGAAGTTGCACGGTAATTAAATGAGAACCCCTGTGTACGAACGCAGGAACGCCCACGCCATGCATCAACCATGACGTAGATAGGTAATGCTGCTGCAGATGGGGAAGATGGTCCTCGAAGATATACCCTCCGTTTCTACCTTAGTTAGGGTCAGCTATCTCGCGCGACCCATCTCCGCCTATCCAATCACACACTGCGCACCGCGTATGGCACGCAAGCGATAATACACGGTGTCCCAATTATCCCGCGACACGGCAGGGCCCGCGCTCGCCGTGAGAGCATTTTCAACACGCCCCTCCGCACCCCCCTGCCTCACCCCCTTGCCACCTCAATCGGAGGACTACCGCTGCTCTGCCGTCAGCGAACCTGGCGGACGAATCCGGTATTCGTCGAACCGATCCTCGATCGTGACTACAAATCTATATGTTCAAGCTTGGGCACCCCTGTTTTCGGATCAACCGACAATAGTAATAGTACTTTCGAGGAATCGATTGTTCGAGAGTACGGATTGGATGGCCGATGCTTGACATTATTTGCTTATAAGATTGGAACTAATTTATATCGCACCTTATGGAATTAGCATGCACTCCTCGATGTTATTATCAGCTCCAGAGATGACTCGAAGTCACGCATGGAAACGTTTCCTTAATTGATTAACACTTCCAAAATCGTTTTACAAAGTTTCGTTGCTCTACATATTTAGATAAAATTCGTATGAGGATGTCATTGTAAGATTACGGGAATCAAGCTGTTTAATTTCATTCAAGAGAATTAAATTGAAACGCGCCTTTAACCTCCTTTTAAATTGACTTTAAAGCGTGTGCGTGGGCGCGCCACAATGGCCGAGACCTGTAATAATAAAGATACAACGGTGCGAGGGTGAAAAAAATTGGAAATGCTCATTTAAAATTTTCAGCAAATGTCCCGCGATAGTACCGAACAATGCAGGAACGGAGCAAGGACTGTTAAAACAGGACGGACAGATGTTTAAAAGGGCAAAACAGTGAAAAACTAGGTGTATATACATATGAGACGGTGTTCCGGAGCGAGTCGTATAATTATTGAAGGACGCGATGGAGGTTAACCACGCCTCTGTCCCCTCGGGCGACCAATCACGTCTGTCGCTGGTGTCGCCCTGCGGCAGCGACGGGAACGACGACATTCCGACTCGACAAGGACGGATGCATGGAACGAGGAGGTGAGGTTATACGAAAACCCGTGTCCCCACTTCGCGGAGTACGAATAGGAAATGGTAGACGGACCGTGCTCCGCAATCTCGTTACCGCGTGTGCGCAATAAAATTTATTCGTATAGAAATAGACACGATACGTCAATCGTCGAATGATCAACACGCTTCTATGCCCGATACATGCTACGAACATCGGACACGTTGTTCACCAGCCTAAATAATTTAAATTTCTAAATAGGAGCAACTCGAATTCACATACAAAAGTATGCCCTAGACGTACTTACGAAAGGACTCGAAAAACGTACAAAAATTGCTTCAACAATGTCGTCAAGACACTTTTAATACGGTCCACTACGGCGAAGCACGGAATTCTCCGATAAAGTACGTCGAGGCGACCGACGGTTTTAATCCCCATTGAAAAATAAGCCGTTTCATACCGTTAGCTTTGATTTTTAAACGTCCAGTAAAATTAATGAATTCCCCTTTTAATCGAGGATACGTACTCGGCGCGCGCCCGCGGTAATTCACCATACTCGTCGAATTACCGAATAGGACCGGCGAGCGTCGAGTGCGAGAGGATACAATTATGGAAAAAAAAAAGAAAAAATATCCTATAACGCAACGGATGAAAAATACAGGCGATTTTCGAAGTGCGCTCTTGCTCGAGAAATGAGGAAGGAGACGACGCTTTGGAGAGGGGCGCGGAAAGAGAGAGAATGAGAAGGAGAGAGGGAGAAGAAAAGCGGAAATTAGACGGGGAATTTAGAGCCCCACCCACGAAGGGCGGTGACCGCCTGTGGAGTCTGTCGCACGCCGAGACCCGGGGGCCCTCGATGCCATCAGGTTGGGTGACAGCAACGGCGCGGAGGGATTGGAAGAAGGGGCAGGTGGGGGTAGCGTGACAGCAGGCGTGGGAGGCAGCCGGGGGCAAGCCGAGAGCGTGACAGGGAGAACGAGACGAGGAGGAGGACGGCCGGAGAGTGACAAACTCGAGAGGACTGTCACCGCATTCGACGAATCAGGGACCCTGGCGTCCTCCTGGAGGACAGGGCGACACCAAGGCGCAAGCGCCTGCGACCGCTGGACACGCGGCGACACATCGATCCACGGTTCTACAACCTCTCCACCTTCTCCACCTACACTTCACCTCCCCGATCCTCCCCAACACTCTCTCTCCTTCCTCTCTCTCTCTCTCTTTCTCTCTTTCTCCAGCCTTCGACCTTCTCCTCAGCGTCCTCCGTCTCTTCCTCTTCTTACTCCGCGTCCTCCATCCCCGCCTCTTTCCCTTCCTCTCTTTTCCATCCGCTCCGACCCTCTCCGACGTTACCTATCCCTCCCTGCAACCCCGCTCCAACCTTCCTCTTCTTTCCTTGATTAAACCGCGACTGTTTCGATGTCGTCCGGAATTCGTCCTGAAATTCCACTCGGAGAACAATCCATCCAGTGGAATATTCGCGCATAACGTAAACGGTAACTTCTGCGTCCTCGTTAACAAGCCGATCCATACGAGTCTGATCGTTATTAGAAATCTTCCTCGAAGCTCTTGTATCCTTCTGCTCGCGCTATCTCCGTTCTTATAGGTTGATGATTTTGGAGGACGAAGGTGAAGTAACGGAATGAACGGAGATAGAGCTTTCGCTTTCGGCAGATGAGAAAGAGAGGCGAGGCGAATGCGAAGAGCGATATTCTCGATCCCAGACACGATTCCTCGATCGATAATTTTTTAACGCACCTCGGGACCACGTAAAGGGGAAATATTAATAGTCCGATATCCGCGCGGATACGGTCCTCCGTGGGTGTAGCTAGCCTATCGATTCCCTCTTGCACCTCCTTGCCGAAGGAGGTGGGGTGGAGGAGCGCGGGTGGAGGTGGGTACTGGCCGACAGGCTTACTCGCGTCTCACGGACGACAAGAGGGTGATATATTACCACGAACTACCCACCGGGACCACCACCACCACCGTGCCACCACTGCCACCACCACCACCACCAGCAACAGCACAGCCAGCGCCGCCACCACCTCTCTCTCTCTTCCTCTCTTCATTCCACCTTCTCACTTTCTCTCTCTCTCTCTCGTCCTCAGCCTCCTCCTACTCTTACCCGCCTTCCCTCTTCCCAGCCACCCGCCGCATCCCCCTTGCCGGCACTTCAAACTACCCCTCAACCCCCCACAGCCCCGCCGCCATCCCATCCCAAGCTTTATTCGAAGGAAGATCCATCTCCATAATGGCCCCCACGCCCCCCGGCCTTCTCACACGCTCCCTCCGCATTGTATACGCCGCGCTGGAAACTCCACTGGCAACTGTACCCGTGCGGCGTCTCATCCCGCGTCCTCCTACTCACCCTCTCACCCCATCCCCGCACCCCTTCTGCGCTCGTGTACGTACACGGAAACACGAGAGAGCGCAAACGCTCACAGAAACGCTCTCAGTCCGACTCCACTTCTCGAAGGCGAGGGTGATAGAAGGGAGGGTAGGGGCCGAGGCAAGCGACTGACAGAAACCAGAGATTTTTTGGCACAATCCTCGGGTGGCGCTTCTCGAGAAATGTGCTCGCCATCGCCCTCCTCCGACTTTTCTCCACGATGGGAAGGAAGTAGGGTGATGGAGAGATGACGCGTGCGGTACCTCCGCTCCTCTTCGTGCTTCTATCCTATTTCGATAGAAGCCTCCTGTATCCTTCTCGTACACCTCCTCTCTCGTCCTTTCTTCGGCACCATCTCCATACCACCTCGACCCCCCTTAACCCTAGAGCGAACGGATATGACGTCTTTGCATTTAGGATTTTCCGTGAGTTGCTTCGAGAGGGGGGTATGGCGGCGGTGGATACCCAGGTTTAGGGTTAGGAGGGTAAGAGACCGGCAACGGAACACTCCAAGAGTTCTCACGCTCTACGGAGTTACATCCAAATCGCCTTTTTTCCTCGCCTTCCTTCGTCCTCTCTTTTGATTTTTTCCTTCTGCCAGTTCGTTCTCCAATGGGCGGTGGTCGGACCCCCCTTCCATCCGGGACGAAGAAGCGAACTTCTTAAAAGTCCACTTCGCTCTGGTAGGATGATGTCGGATGCTGCACTACGATTGGCGGGTCTCTCTCGTTAGTCCTAATTTCTGGTCCTTACCGCGAAATCCGTGGGATTTCGGTAGTCTCCAACGTCGGAGCGTAACGTTATCGATGCTTCTCGCCTGCTGACGTACGCAAGTGAAATGGAGAAGCTTGGTGAGACGGAATCGGACACCCTTCCGATATTCGATATAACGATGCCCCCATTGCAGTTTTCCACTTGCGTTCTTGAAACTTCGATGATTTCCGCGAGATCGGAGAAAGATTTTCGCCCTGCGTTTTTCTCAATCGCTCGACCCTCCTTCGCAGTGGACTTCGACGAGTCGAGCGACTGAAATTTCGAAGGATCCTAACGCTGAACCGGTTGAGCTTTCGAGACTCTCGACGTTTTCTCGCTCGCTCGAGGAGAGATATGTCCAAAGAAAAAAGGAAACGTGGGTGGAGGAAGGCTCGCGAATTCCTAGGTAGAGCCCGGCCGAGCTAAGTCTGCGAAAGTGGCCGACAACCACCGCCACCCTCTTGTCGGCGGGCGCGCGGAGGGATTTAAATTTTGCCGAAGCATAAAAAATTATGAAAATTCGCGGCACGGGGCGAGCGTACACCTGCCGCCCTCCGCTCGCGGAGTTTTCCGGAGGCGAGGGGTGGCGATGGCGTGGGCGGAGGACGAGGTAGATAGACGCGCGGAAAGGGAGGAGACGATGGAGGAGGTCGACGGAGGCGAAGGGTGGGGCCGGGCGAACAGATTAAGCTTAGGAAAGAGATTTATGGGCGAGCGTGTAACGAGCAACTTTTTCATACGATGCGCAACGCCGGGGTTAGCCTCGGGGGTGGGATTAGCATAAGATCCAGCAGCTGCAGACCGTACGGGGACTCCGCGCGGCCTCTCTCGTTTTATTCCCAAGGAAGAGGAGGACGAGGAGGAGACGGAGAAGAGAGGCGAGAGAAAGGGGCTGAGAGAAAAAGTCGAGGAAAAAAAAGATGGAGAAAGAGAGCGAGGTGTCGAGAGATTTCGTCCGAGACAGACGAGTCGGTCGATGTCTTTTCGCCGATCTCTCAAAATTGTCGGCGATCGTGGAGCGTCCTCGAAATGCCTAAAACCCACTGATAGGTCGAACAACGTGCTTGGACTTGCCCAAAAGAGTCTCCGCGAGCTTCCACCTCGTCCTGTCGCTCGTCACGGCGATTCTCTCCCTCCACCGGTTAGCCTGCACCTAGCAATCGATCTCGTCTTTCGATTCCATCCGGGTTCCCCCGCTGATTATTTCCCTCGAGAGCAACCTGCGACCGATCTCGCCTCTCGATTCCGCCCCAGTCCCTTCGATCATTTTCCTCGATCGACAGGGTACGACGGGTACTCTGGCGAGGATTCTCGGCTTCACCTCGTCGATGTTTTATCCACACGGCTAATTATGGTGATTATCGGCGATCGACGGTGCGCCGGAGAGGGAGGGAACAATTTTTCCGAATAAATCCTACTGGATACGACGGTGGTCCGTGGCAAAGATATGCACGGGAGCGCGATGTTCTCACGAGAGAGGCACGGCTTTACATCGGTTACAAGGTGTATAAGTATCGCGGTGTATCCCCCACGGGCCACGATCCACTCTCCTTTCAACCAGGTTTCGCAACGCGTTGGATGCGCGCCTGACGCTTTAACCCTAACCGACGAGGGTTACGAGTCGATATCGATAATCGGGGACCAGGCGCACCCCGCGGTCTCGAGGTTGGTGGCGATCGATCGCGGAGACGTGGAAAACTTCGCGCAAGTAGCTCTTGCGGAAATCGAAGCCCGATTTTCCTCCTAGCCGATAATTCCGAAGGAACGGTCGTTCGATCGAGCCATGCGAGGCGACGCGAATCCCGCAATTCCATTCCTTCGGTCTTTGCAATCTCTCGTTTCCGAGTGGTGATTTTAAAATGCGCTCCCTCGAGGCACGCGTCCAACGCGCGGAATGCCTGAGATGAAGGAACGAGAGAGGTAAAGAGGTGCTCCGTGCCCGATGATAAAGCAATGACATGCCTTTATTGGGTACTTCGGTGGGTTCGCGAGGGTGTTCTCGATGTTGATGATTCCATCCTCGCGGACGTTGCTATTTCATGGAGTTTCCTTTGACCGCTGAAATCACCCGCGTCGCACGAGCGAACGTTGAATTGATATTTCGGAGGTTTAGGGTAATTGAACGGTGAAAAGGGAATGGAAGGAACGCGACAACACTTCTAAACACCTAGTGAATGTAAAGAGGAAATATTACGATTGAGTTTCGTTCTTCCAGTGGTCGTGAAGAATTTACCAACCGTAGAGAGTATTGAGCTGTCGCAACGAAATTTATGGTAGAGCATAACTTTGTCGACTTCGTCGAGAATTAAAGTGTTTGAAATGATATAGTTTTTCACCTCAGTGACTCGTGGTCGAATGTTGGAGCAATCGAGGACAGAAGCCGCGGATCTCCATTACCTCGAATCTGTGGTGGATGAGCGATGCGTGGTTACCGGCAGCTCGCATTAAGCGTGAGGTCGGTAAGGTGAGCATTTAATTAAAAATGTTTCCATCTCCTCCCTATAGCGAATGGCCTCGTGTTTTTTATTCTTTTGCCTCTCGCGCGTTGTTGGCGAACATCTGCAGACAGAAGCGTTTATTCGCCGAATGAAAATGAAAACTCGTTGCTCGTTATTGTCTCCGTTAGCCTTTCATTAGACCGTCATTATTTTATCATCTTAAAACAAATTGACGCTTTGCCTCTGCCACTGTACGCACGTCCAGAATTATGACCTTCTCGTAAAGATTAGAAACGGAATAGAATCAAGATTCGCCTTACGATTACGAAATTTAGGCCGTCATAAGTACCTCGAGCAAATGCAATGGCAGGTAGCAACATAATGCGGAGCATTTTCAAATGCGCTTAGCATTGACATAAATCAAATTATTCCAAAACGACGTTGAATCCATCAGCAACCGAAGAATCTTTCCTGCATCCAACAAGACACAATCCAACAAACCAATTTCTGGTAAATTTTGAGACCAAACGAAGTCTAAGCGGAAGATACCCGAGGAAATGAAATCGAATAAATTTAGCGAAGCGGAAGTATCCTATGGCAATGTCCTCGAGCATCGGTAGCCTGGTCGTTCCTTTGGAACGGCGTGCGGGCTCGCGACCGCACGAGCATCCGCGTGAATTCCGACGATGGCCACTGTGGCGGCCGGCGGCCAACGCGGGCTCCGTCTCGGACCTCCTAAGGTCGTGTCTCTGGATATTAATGAGAGGATAGCAGAGGCGGCCACCTCACACCACCACCGGATCTCGGCGGCAGACTCCTCCAACGGATCCGTCTCTGATGGAGAGAGGTTACCGGAGCCCTCCCACCTTCCACCCTGTGAATGAGAGGGAGGAGGAGAAGAGGGGCGGAAAGAAGAGAAGAGAAGAGAAGAGCGGTGGTGCAAGGAGACGATGAGGAGGAAAGGAGGGAAGGAGCGTTGCGAGGGTGGGAGGCAGGGAGGACCAAGGGAGGGTCTCCACCCTAGGACGATAGTGGAGGGAGGACATCGTCGGGTCACGAGATGGAGGGGAAGGTGATAGAGAGCGGAGGGAAGGGAGAGAAGTGGAGGACCGGAGGAGAGAGAGAAGACGAAGGTGAGAAGAGGCTGCGGAGGACGAGGAGGCGGAGGCGGTGGCGGAGGAGGAGAAGGAGATGGAGATGGGGTGGGAGGGTAGCAGCGGACGAGGACGACCAAGAGGAAATGGAGGTTGAGAGGCTGAGGGGGGGAGGTGAAAAAGGAGCGAACGAGGAAAGGCGGGATGGAGGGAAGGAATGAGAAAGATGGAAAGAGAGCCGCGGAAGGGAAAGCGGGAGAGGAAGAGCGAGATCTGGACCCCACGTCGGAGACGTTCAATACTGTAGCAACGACGCCGAGCCAACGCCATTGGCTACCATTTTCTCTCTATACCTTCTAGGCATACACCTTGTACTCTCCACGCCACCGTCTACTTCACTTTACTCTTATTTCCACCCGCTCCCTGTCCTCTTCGCCCTCCCATCCTCCCTTCCGCGCCGTCTACGCGCTCGTCGATAGAGCGTGGCCACTATCGGGACCTAGCACTCGACCATTTCCCGCCTTTATTTGGTATTCATGCCCAACCGGTGTCCTTTCTATGAGAATGATTCGAAGGTGTACAGCGTATAGATGAACACGACGAATTTTGAATATTTTGTAACGATGGAAAGTACGCGCGGGACGCGCTACTGGTGCGCCTGTAATTTTGAAATCGGTAACTGAAATTTGATCTTTTGAAGTTGTAACGTTACACGTGCAAATGTTACCTGGGGGAGAATTTTACGTAGCGCGATGAAACTTGGGAATTGTTGTTGATTTCTGAACCGGTGTTACAATACGTCCTATTTCTGAAAGATAGTCGATATGATCGCTTTTGATTTGTGCAAAAAAACCGTTTACCGTGTCCGGTAAAAACGAATAAAAATTGTAATAGAATACTCTCCACGCGGGAAGAGCTAAGAAACAGTTTCTCAATTTCTCAATTTACAGCCACGCGTGTTAAAGCTTCGACAAAGTTGTTTTTGCGTTTAACGGTATGCGTCGAGTACACCAGACGTAGAATGCTTAATTGTTGACTATCGGATAAAATGGCACGATTGAAAAATATGTCACACGTACTGTTGTGACATTACCTCTTCGAAGATCCTATTCTATGGTACACTAGCTAAAAATACCAGAACAACTTTATTTATCCTTCGCACAATGATAAATGGTCGCGTTAAGTGAAAAAATTGCGAAATAATATTGCGCATTCGTGAAAGGCGCGAACCATTTTCGGTTATTTCGTTTGTATGTAGAGCGCAAAAGATTTTCCGCGAGCTAAATTATGAACTGGTGCTTACCGGATATTAGATAGACACTTCCAAGAGGATTAATTTACGAGACTTTTCCCGATAACGGCTATCGAGGCTTGAATATTTTCTGCACGACAGCGACAACGGAACAACATGGATGGATTGCGAGCGGTACCGTTCGTCGCGGCATTTCGATAAGGTATTCGTTCGTATGTTACATTAGTTGCAAAATATGAAATAAAACGTTGGACATAGGTATTTTATTCAACCGGTGCAGACTACGCGTGGAACGCGAGTCGGAATTTCGCGAAGGCAATGTAACAAATTGGCAGAACGTTAAACCTGCCAAAGTTTTTCGGTTGAAATCCTTCGAATCACAATATCGAAGTAAATTTTCCAACAAAACGAATGGAAAATTAAAGAAACACTGCAGGCAAATTATATGTATATCGAGGTATATAAATATAAATGGACGATGAACAGATCTATACTTTCAGGATTTAATTTCAATGTTAAAAAATTGCCACTTCAAATTCCATGCGATTACTGCAATTTCGATTATATGTATGTTTAGTAGTCATCCTGAATTTACAGATCAACATTTGGTTTTACTAATGATTTATTTATAAAAGTATAATAAGTATAATGGTTGCGCGTTATGCAGGGTAGTCATTCACAGAGGTGAAACAACTATACTTACACGATATAGGAAAGAAAGAAGCTCAAATATCACATATCAAAATATTAATGTTTTCCCTCTTCTAGGTTTTCCCCGCGAAGCCAGAGATATTCTATTTGTTAACTCGTTGCAAAAAATGTTAGTATAATTTTATTGCATATAAAAATATACGTAACGCTATTGCATATATCATGTTTACATGGCATTATAGAAAAATAGTTGATAATAGATGATTCTTCGATGAAAATCCTCCGTTGAAAAGGATTGGTAAACCTCGTGCTTACGCCTTTTCAAACTGTATTATTGTCCAGTACACTGCTGATAAGTAGTGCTATGTAATTACATGTGCTATATTTTAGTCGCCATTTTTCCTTCGTAAAACTATCTCATTTACATGTAACGTAATAAATTTAAATTTGTTCTGTACTATTAGGTGTATCCGAGACATTAATACGGTCTTCTTCATTATCAACGTCTTACTGCATACGTAGATATTTTAAGTAGCTCTTGAGTAGCCAATCAATATTCCAGTTCATATACTCTTCCGTTACTTTTTTCATTTTATACATTGTTTTGTATTTCCCTCTGTTTATCATTTCTGATCATCTGCATCTTCAACTTGTACTTTCAATCCGTCTGAACTTTGTACGTTTTTAATTTTACACTCAGTTTTGGATTCTACGGTTTTACCGTCCGTAGAACCAGATATTCTACTTCCGAAAATAGTGCATTGGATATTGTCAATATCCGGTGACTCTTTCATACTTACGTCCTTCTATTCGATATTCTCTGCCGCATTTTTGTCCAGGATTGCACACCCTAGATCATCGACATCCATTTTGTCATCGAGCAAAATTTTCTGAACACTCATGTCTTGATTGTTTCTGGATGTTTCATCCGTGATATGCGCATTATTACTAGTGGCGTCTGTTATGCATATTACTTCGTCTGTATCGTCGGTCCGGTGAGGAGATTCTTGACTCTGACTTTTCTCCGTACGAGGGAAATTGGACAATAAGCGTTTTCGCGACGAGTCGGGAAATTCTTCGCCTATTCTTACCGAGACTAACGTAGCCCTTTTTTGATGTTTCTGTTGTACAGATTTCGGAGTAGTATCTTGCGAAGACTTTGCAGCCAACTGTTGCTTCATTTCCATCGGTGTTAGTTTCTTTGTAAATTGAGTAATGAGAGGAACATTTTTCTTCTCTTTCTCCTTTCCGTCCTTTTCAGTCTTTTCCGATACATCGGTTGTATCAACCTTCCTTTTATGCGTTAAAGTATAATCCCAACAGTTCGGCAACGAGAGAGTCTCAGTTTCAGGAAAATACTGTTTTCGCACATCTTCCGGGACGTACCAGCACGTTTTTAGATATAGGGGGCCCTCTTCCGGACAAGCGATCCATTTGGCAACTTCTCGAATTTGATGCAACACACTAGCTTTTGAAAGTTGCCGCTGTTCGCCTTTATAATGGTTATACCAAAATGTCATAAATTCTTTGACGATGAAACTTCTGCCGTGTGTATTTCCGTGTACCAAGCGGATTAGATCGGGCAGCCCCTCTGTAGGAAATTTCGATTTTCTTGCACTGCCGCTCGTTTGTACATTTCTCGATCCTTCACCTTCGACAGTACCATAGTCCAACGAATTGTACAAAGCAATCGGTATTTGTTTTACCCAAGCTTCGCGCTCCTTCAAGTACTCTACCACTTTTGCTGGAACTGAAACGAATGATTTCAATAAGACATTTTAGAACGGTAATTTTGCGGATTGTGAAGTTTCCGCATTGTATCGACATCCATGAAGTTTAATTACATACCCGAATCTGGATAGGTGTTGCCGGGTCCTTGCCAAATACAGCCAATAATTTTTGGCATTAGCCTGGATGTTTTCGTATTCCTCTCTTCTTCAAATTCCTCTCCTAATAGCTTCAGCTTAAACTTCTGCGTTTCTGGCGACTGCAATGTTATAGAAGTGTTAATTTCACTCGAAATTGCACATTATCCAAAAAATAAATCATAAATTTACCATGTCTTCCGTTTCTTCCTCGTCCGCTCGAGCTTCTTCATCGGATAAGTATCTAACCAATTAGAACAGGTCAACATTATTCTCTCGAGCAAAAGATTTAATGTCTGTAATATAGTCTAATAGACTGTTGAACAAAGAGTAAAAGCATAAATGCCTGTACAAAGAAAAGCTCACCCATGAGGAACCATGAACTCATTATCGATATCGTAGTCGTTGTCCTCCGGATTTTCTTCGTCCTTCTCATCATCTGAGCCCTTCAACGATTCTCCAGGTTCCTCTTCCTCCCATTCCTCATCAGAGTCGACCTCATAATCGAACAATTTCTGAAAATTAAGGTCAACGAATCAATACTCTGTGTTTCAGCGAGCCATTATAAAACAGGTAGGGGCAGGGTGATCTTTTAAGGAAATGATTCGAATCACTTGGAAACACTGGATTCAACAATGAAGAACCTTCGGTCGGTGCATCTCATGACGCTTTCCTGTCCTTTTTTCCTCTCTCTCTCTCTCTCAACGAGAATGTCTATTCTTAGTCTCGACCACGGGCAGGGAATTTTCGTTGGACAGAGTCTGTATGAGTAACCAGGACGTCGGTATCAGGGCGACTTCCTTGAAGAGCGATATCTCGCATTTACACAGCTCTCTCTCCCTACCTTCCCCGCGTGAACGTTCTGCCGGTTCCGCGCGTCGTTTTTATTGCTTTGCAGTCGCGTAGTGATGGCCACGACGAAACTACCTGCGTCAAAGATGCAGTGATAGTTTCAGGGTAAACTAATTTCTAGTTACCGTAATTCTGTTCGTAAACCGTATTCTTGTATTTCCGAGCCTTTAGCCGTGACGTGCGAAGTGCCATTGAATTCGTTGATCTCTTTTACGTTAAACGCAGCGAAATGCATAGCGAGTTGCATCGTCGTGTGGATACATAATTACGTTGACGAAGAGCCCCTCGTTCAATGCCTCATTACTTGCGTGTGACAAGGATACACCATTGGACCGCTTTGTCCGGATAATGCATTGCAGTGCGCCGAAAACTGACGTCGAATATCTCGCGTTACGATACTCGATACTTTCCACCTATCCAGTTTCTCATTGTCACGTTACTCACGAATTAGTGTAGTTGGAGAAATAAGTTCCAAATGACGTGACGTAAAATAATGATAATCTATAAATTCCAGATGTCGCGATCCACCAGGGACAACCGCGTATCCCCAAACATCGCGGAAATCGGAACTGTGTGATGCAACTGTGCGACGTGATGTGAGAATCTTCGATCCACCGAACGAAGAAGACAAAGACAAAAAGGGACGCGCGCATTTACACGCATTCTGCCGCGATTTACTTTGGTAGCTTTGTGCGATGTGATGCGAGAATTTTTGATCTACTCGACGAAGATAAAGATAAAAAGACACGCGCGCATTTACATTGTCGACGCGCATCCTGCCGCGATTTACTTTGGTAGCTTGAAAAGTAGCTATTTTACGATTATTTATAATTGCACACGCGCAAGAGCCTAAAATTCGCAGGTTTAATCGAGAACTCGAGAAACGAAGGAGGGGTAGTAGTTCAGGGAGAATCAAGCACAAGACCACGCAACTTTTCCACCGTCTTCCATTCACTCGGACACGAGGAAGGGAGGGCGCGAGCTCGAAACGTTAATTTACAGAAGGAAATAATTCGAATTAATTAATTCGTGGCAATAAGACGAATTCGCCGTTATATATCGTGGGAGTGCTACCCTCGCCGAAAAGTCAATAAATTCTCGGCTCTCTCTTTGCGCCGCGGCGCGGTATTCTTTACCCGATAAATCAACGTCGATTTCATCCCTACGCGGGCATCAATTACAAGACGTTTCTCGAGACATTAATTTATTATCGGAGTAGAAGCGTAATCTCCTGGGCGATCGGTACACTCGTCACCGAGACGCGAGCCAAAAACGATCGTCGATCGTGCATTCGAAGAGGGGCGAGAGAGCACAATAGGGAAGAGGATAGAGTGGACAAAGAAATAGGGAGGGGGAGAAGATGGAAGAGACGAGGAAGAAAGAGAGAGTGGGAGAGAAAGAGAAGCAGAAGGAGATAGGATACCGAAGCAACTTTCGGCAGCAAGTAAAGGCAAGTATGATACAGTAACGTAACAGCGAAATGACTCAATCAAAAAAGATCAACGCAAGAGCGCTTCTCATTTCTAATAGATTTTAAGCATCTAAGCAATTGACGTCGCTAAAACAATAGCCCGATTCGATTAAGCTTTCGTATGGCAATACGTTCCCCCCAATTACTTTTACAAAGGTTCAGAATGAGCACAGTTTTGTTTACGCTAACGAGAGCGAACGGCATGCAGTGGTTTCCGCATATGATAACTCTTTGACGTGCAACAAGTACTACGTCATTCCGTCACGAGTGTACTACTGTCACTGAACATTTCTACCGAGTTCCTAATTCCAAGAAATATTCTCTCAAATCATAGATAGCGCTTCTCCGATGAATTACTTCGTATTTTCAGTTTAAGAGCTACAGGTTAAAGGTTGGTACTTATCGGTGGAATTTGCAGCTTTCATTGTGGGATTTGCAAGTTTATATTTTTATTTCTCCGAATGTTCATCGAAATGTGGCGAAATGCTTTTGAACGTATCTGAAAGATCTTTCGTCCAAGCGCACCTGATTTCTCAAAGAAGTGGAAAGTAGGAATATCGACTGTAAAAGTCTTGAATTTCAGTGGGTCGCATTCTACCTGTCTTTTACGCTGGGATAAGAGGGGATGCTTTTAAAAGTCATGCACGATCGGCGTCGACGTCTCCAAGTCCACACGCCAGCACCCACCTAACCGTCGCACATGCGACCATGCACGAAGTATCGTGCCGCGGCCTCCGAATGGCTTTAAGCACCGATAAAATTTATCTCGAAGAATTATGCCTTGCTACCTCCGGCTACCCCCCGGCAATGTCTTTCTACCCTGTACTCTTGCAGAGCAATAGGGACCGATCGGAATCGCGAAGAAATCTAAAACCAGACGCAACCCCTTGGGCACTCCTCTGCCAGAAGTACGGAATGACTGCAAAGAATTTTCGAAAACGCGAAAAACTGCTTATATGGAGAGTTTTAACACGCAATTCGACACTTCCTTTACGAGAATCCAATCACAAATTCAAAGTTCACGAAATACGATGGATCCGCGCAGTGAGTGGCGAAAACGGGGTGAGACAGAAAGAAATGGTGATAAGAAAGGGCGGTGTCCAAAACGTCCGGTGAATCAGTTAAATTCAGAGATGAGTGAAAAAAAGATACGTACGGAGAGAAGAGGAAAGAAAGTAGAAAAAGCAGGCATCGAAAGTAACGCGAGGAGATGAGGGACGCGTTGCGTTAGGACGGGTGTCTGGCGCGTTGCGGTGGCGCACATTATTTACAGCGTGTTGTCACCCGGCGGGCCATCTGTAATGGCTGTTTTATGCCCCATTAAGATTATTCCCGGTGCTCCTCCTCGTCGTCGCCGTTGCCGTCGTTGCACACCGGAGATTAAAACATCCAATCGAACTGATTTATTTTCCGAATGCCCACCAGGGCCTACCCAACCGATGGTGCCTGCCTGCTCGTCTCGCATCGCCGTTACGCGCAACGGGAGTACCGTAAATAAATGCGTTTACGTCGCTCGTTACATCGTCGACGTTACACCCGCCGGCCGGTGTAGCTCTTACACCTTACTTCGAAGTTTACGAGACGCACTAACGTGAGGGTAAAGACTCACCCTTGCATCGGAGTAAGGCAGAGTTTAGCGAATCCAAAGACGCGCTCGATGACTGAACAGAGAAAGGGGAAGCAAAGTGAATCGGTAACCGTGGCGCGTGCGCGAGCGAAGAAGATCGAATGCCGTTGCTTTATTTTATAGAATATCTATTTTTTACTTGGTAATGAAAGATGCCAATTTTTGCATGTACGACACGATAATAAAATAACTCGATCGTCTTCATCCGACAGATTTGACGAACACTGCGCGAACATATCAGATAATATCGAGTCTTATCGGCCGACGGAAAGAGAAAATAAAAAGTCGAATGGTCAATGGAAATGTCGAGGGCGGAACTTCATGGTACCAGTTGATCTGATGCTCGTTTCGATTAGTCACGACCACCCCGGTTCGCGCACGAACTTTGGGGTTTCTTCGCGCAGGGTATTCTTGGTTCGTTCTCTGCCTTGGCCGGTGTGGACAGGCTATTGGAGAATTAGCGAACCACGAAATCGGATCTCCGATTTATCGACGGCACGTGTTAAGCGCCGGATCCACCACGCACGTTTCTGTGTTTCCCCGTGACGTTTTACCTCCGCTCGATTATTAACTTATCCCTAGGACTTTCTACTAAAATTTGATCGTCAAAACATACGTATTCTATGCTTCACCGCGAATGCTTTCTTTTCTTACATCGTTCGCGTCTTTTCGCTCGTTCCAGCGTTTGTCAAACTATGATAGACACGACACTAGGGACACGTAGAAATAAATAAAAATAATGATTTCAAATGCACCCATATCTCGATAAATTCCATTATTATTATTATTCTTATTATAATATGAATTGATGAACACAATAAATATTGTAACAAGAATTACGCGCGGTAATAATGAAAATTTAAACAAGTCTCCACAAATGCCTGTAATTTCAGAAATACCGGTCCGTTTCCCTCGATTATGACGTTTTCACGAAGATTTAACCCTAACCTTGTGTATTTCATCTTCGTCCGACCTTGCTCGAGTTTTCTCATCGTTCCTTCGACCAAACTTCCACGAATTTACGAGAATCTCGGAGCAAATGACGATCTTTTTACGTAGGTAACTCCTCGCGCTTAATCGTGATTCGCTTTGCATCCCTTCGGTCGACGTACTTCGGAGTGTCCACGCGGGACGAAGAACGTTCGCTCGTTTCCTTCGAATGCCGGCGGATCCGCGAGGATCCACGGGTAAAAAGATATACCTCGCTGGCGGTCAATCCAACGGAGATAGCAGGGTCCGAGAGCCTGATAGATCGCTCGTACTCGTCGTCGGAGCCGTGCGTCTGTTTTTCATAACGGCGTCGGCTACGGAGGCGGAGAAGCGCGGGGCAAGGCAAAACGATAAGACCAAAGCGTTAGCGCCGTCGCGTTTCCCTCTCGCGGTCGTACAGCGAGCAGGGAATCGAGGGTGACAGAGGAAACGAGAGGAAAGAGGAGAAGATGTAATCCGGGATATCCGAATATCATCGTGTGCTGGTCCATGACGTTGCGCGCTTATCCGACAGATTCTTTCGGCGAACGACGATGATGGTCGAAGAAAAAAATTACGATACAAGGAAAAACACGATTTTGGCCAAGTTACGAGTCGACGAAGTTAAATGATCGGTGAGAGCGTAAAGAAAACGAGAGAGAAAGAGAGACAGAGATGATTTGCGCCAGGATGAATGGCTGTATCTAACGTCAGTCTCTCTATCTCTCTCTCTCCCTCTCGAGTCCGGTAACTCTCCGCTCGCCATCGGTCCGACAAGCTCGAAAAGATAAACGTAGTACGAGAGACACGAACTCCTGGTGGCACTGACTTCGTCGGTTGACACCTTATCAACGACGAAGAGCGACGCGTCCCGTGTCGCTGTAGGTCAGATCCGCTCGACGGCAATCCGCAAAATATTGTTTTCGCATTTTTCCCCTACCTATGCCTTTAACGCGACACTTCTTAGGGGGATCCGTCCGGACTAGACTTTCTCCTCGGAATTACACCGAGAGCCAATAGAAATTGGGGAAATGAGAGGAGATTTGGACCAAATTGTTCGGCTCCATTTCACATTATTTTCTAACGACAAGGTTATATATGGAAAGCTTGAAGTTTATTCTATTGACGATGACAGCGATATGTGTGCGTAGTGCGCGTAGATTGGAGAAATTCGTGAAAATACAGCCGCGAGAGCGGCCATATTGAAATGTCCTTGACAGCTAGAGGGACCGATGCTACTTCTGAGTGTTAATTACTCATTTAATATTCTTCGATGCACATATATCGCTGTCATCGTCAATAGAATAAACTTCAAGCTTTCGATACATACCCTTGCGGTTAAGAAATAATGTAAAATGGAGCCGAACAATTTGGTCCAAATCTCCTGTTCACTTCCGCGATTTCTATTGGCTCTCGGTGTAATCCCGAGGAGAAAGTCTAGTACGGACGGATCCCCTTAACGAGAGTTTAGTCATTTTTGTTTATTTTGCGATTCTGTTATATAGCCCGGATTTACGATTCACGCCTGTGTGCCGTCGAGTTAAGGATGCAAAGGAATCTCCAAAGACTCCGTTGAGGTAGATTAACCGTGCTTCCGTTTATGACACGAGGGAGGATGCTATAAAAGAATCTCCAGGATGACCTCGCGTCAAAGTGCACCGATCATGTACCAGCCCTCTGGACCTTTCAATGCACCCTCGTGTGCATCGATATTTGTCCTCTATCTAGTTCGTCAAGAAGGAAGCAGAGAATGACCACGTAATTGAAGTACGATCGAAGGACGCATGCTAGAGAAAGTAAAAGGCTCTCCTGAGAAACGAGGCCGATTCTTTATTCCTGCACCGAGACTGAACTAATGTTTATACCAATGTCCACATACATGCACACTTACGTACATTCTCTACACTTTCTGTCAAATTCAAAATCCCGGTGTAAAAATCAAAAACAGACCTAATGACGAATATTCGGAAACTACCGAGTAACTTCGCGAGGTGATGACGCGCGCGTGCGGGCCACGCATTTTCCGCACGCGACGGACACTCGCCGCTCTCACAAGTGGTGGTATCACCCCGCTGAGAGGAACACGTGGCCAAGTCGTACCGATCGTGCCAGGAATCTTCCAACAGAGACGCAAAGTTAATACGAAACGCAAACTGCAAACGTCGATCCTTGAGCAACAAGGTGCGACAAAAGCCTATTTCCTATGTACAAATTAAAACAGAGGTCGGCAGACAATGCACTTTCCGGCCGATTTTCAGAAAACTCAGCCTTCCCTCCCCTCCTTTCCATTGGTACACCGCGCCGCCAAGAAAAGCCGATCGAGCCTCAGGAGCGTATTGTCGCAGAGTACAGCCATGGAAAAACGAAAGAGAGGTGAAAGCTTTTTTATTTTATGAAATGCTTATATTTATTGTTGATATTTGTTTCCAATAGTTTTTCAAACAAAAAAAGCATTTCATGAAGTAAAAAAGTTTTCACCTCTCTTTCGCCTTTCCATGACTCCACTGTGCGGAGAATACAATACGCTCCTGAGGCTCGACCGGCTCGACGCCGGTGCACGGTGTACCAAGAGAAAGGGTGGAGCGGGAGACGGAGTCTTCCAAAAATCGGCCGAGCAGTGCATTTCGTGCCGATCTCTGAATTAAAACAAATGGCAAAGCGAACCGAAATAAAATAAACACAACGTGTCGTCATTGCCAGTAACTCATTATCCAGATAACCTGAGAACTGAATCAGAAATCAGCATTTCCACTCTAACGACATCCATGATGATGTTATAAATCATTAGTCACAAATGACAAGAGGAAGGTGGAAATGGCGGATGATGCAAGGAAGGAGAAACGCGAGAATTAGTGCGGCGGGAGATGCGAATTGATCGCGCGCAAATTCCTCGGTCCAGCCGACTGGTAGCACCGGCATGGTCCTATCGACGCAGTAGCTTGCGCTATCGTAAATAAGTCCCCCAATCGTCCAATTAGTCAGGAGCCAAAGTGAAGAGGCCGGCGTAGTCGCGGCAACGCGGAGAACGGTTCGTTTCGCGTTTGGCCGTCGTCGCCCGCCCGTTCGCCCGTCTGGACCGTCTGCGCTCCGCCGGGATGGAGCGGCCTGGACGAGCAAATCCCCGAGGGAGAAGCCCGGGGACGGTACCGAGTGGCACAGCCAGCGAGATTATCTCCGTCGTTGTCGCACGCCACCAACCATCCAACACTCCTCGTCGCCGTCGCCGACGACGTCGCCTTCGACGCTTCGTCGATCGTCGTCGATCGTCTTCGACGTTCGACGATCGCTCTGCCAGCTCGCAGTCTCCGAACGTCCCTCGGCCCGCGAAGGTGGCAAACTGCCGCGAGGATCCTTGTTCAACCGACGAGGGTGTAAAAAGCATAGAGAAGTTAGAAGGACCTTGTCCTTAATTACCAGTAGCAACATCAACAGAAGCCTGGAAAGAAAGTGCGCGATGACAGAAGCCTCTCGCGACGTCCAGTACGAATGAATCGACGTATTGGATCTTTCCACGATCGTTCGTCGTCTTTTCCCTCGATTCGGAATTCTCGATGGTTTTCGATGCCAAGCTATTATCCCTGTGCGCATACTATCCGGTGTTCACCGATCGTTTGTCGCGCGCCACTAGGGAATAAGCGAGGATTCAGTTGAATCGCCTTTCCATGTGATTGAATGGTTGGAGACATTGGGATTGGCGATGAGAACGATCGGATTTGCTGCGTCGATTTAGCAAAGCTCGATAAGCCTCGAAGCGCGAAACCGTAAGGCGAGACCAGGACGCCTTGGGTTCGGTTTGGGGAGGAAGATTGTGTGAAAACTTTTCTAATTTTCTGTGCGTTCGCCGAGAGTTCGTGCGGATCCTCCAGCGGAATGATCGAGGAGTCATCGATATTCGACGTGAGTATCGGCCCACGCGTTGGGCCACTTTTCCTCTGGAAGGTGCCCTTAAAAATCCTGTTCTTCGAACGATCCCTAAAAGTGCCCTTCTTCTTCGAGGTACTCGCGGGCTCTCGAGTAAAGTGCATAAAGTGTGCGCACGATGCTCTCTTTTGCCGCGGATTTCCCTCCTTGCTTGCCGGCAAAGCGGCAATACGATAAATTAAAATAGAATTGAATTTCAGGAGATATACGAGGCGTCCGACGTTTCATTGGTCCGTATCGGTGAATGTGTAACTCCTGATTATTTGCAAACACGCGCGGTGATCCCTCTTCTTAAGAGATTCGCGGTCATGCCACTTGCCAGGCGTCGTTTGCTTCTTCTTCTACTTCTTCGCCGCGCGCCGCGCTTCCTATCCGCGTCTCTTAATCTTCATTTGCTTTCGCTATTCCGTCGGTACAGATGACGGACGAGCTCCTGTTCTCCGCGTTGGGCTTCACCGCTGACACCGGTGTGGAGAGACAATTGTTCTCGTCGACGATCGGGACCCTCGCAACTACGAGCACGGCACTCTCCTGCGAGTACGAGGCATCCTGCAGGACACCTCTAAGCGATGCCTCCGACATCACGGATTTGCAAGGGAGTACATTGGACTGTTACACCAACTTGAGTTGCTCGCCGGTGACGACGTGGACCGATTGGACCACCAGTGCATCCACGTCTTCCGGTACGTGGTCGAATGTTCCCGAAAATGTGGATTAGGTTCTAACTGCTCAATCGGAGTTATCGTTTCATATTTAATAAAGCTCCATTTGCGAAATAGGGTGTCTCAGCGAACTAAGCGAGTTGGACTCGGAGCTGGAGTGGTGTATGGACAAGAGCTGGAATTCCTGCCTCCCCGAAAGGACAGCCCTATGCACCGCGGGTTGCGAGGGCTTCCTGCATCTACCCTTGCCGAATCCGCAAGAACCGTTTCAGCAGGAGGAACCGCTGCTGGTGCTTGGAATAGATCTTAGAGCACTGGAGGATACTTTAGACACAAATAGTATAGGTGAGTGTCTGCGACTCTATGCTAATTTATTGCAATATTTACGAAAACTCTGGTAATTCGAGATGTTACGAGTAGTCTGTAGAAAAAGAAGTAAAATTATATAAATTTCCCACTTCAACTGTAGATTACAATAATAATCAGCTGGAGGAGAATCTTCTGATATCGACAGCAGCTACCGCCGCATTAGCCACTCACGACTACACCAATCGCAGTTTAGCCAATGCAGCAGAGGACAGATGTTTTCCTTGCACGTATCAAGGCTGCGTGAAGGTAGGTTTGCCCTGATAGCAACCGCGCGTAAGAGCGTCTACCGTTGTTGTTTTCAACTTCATTGATAAATACGTGTGTATACTCCTTGACCCAGGTTTACGCAAAAGCGTCACACTTGAAGGCTCATCTACGTCGTCACACCGGGGAAAAACCGTTCGCTTGCACATGGTCAGGTTGCGGATGGCGTTTCAGCCGATCCGACGAACTTGCGAGGCATCGACGATCCCACTCAGGAGTGAAGCCCTACCCGTGCGAGATGTGCACGAAACGATTCGCTCGCAGTGATCACTTGGCCAAGCATCGCAAAGTGCATAGAAAGAATGCGTATCCGTTATTTCACGAGGCTCGAGGATTTCGTGGTGGAAAACTAAATGTTTTGCCAACGGAAATTTAAGAAATCGGCTTTTTCTTCGATCGGAGAGTCAAACCGAAAAAAAATGTGCCAAAGATATTGAGTAATTGAAGTAAGCGTCGTAGAGATCCTTGTATGGTGCAGATGAGAATGACTCTAGCGGGATTAGAAAACTGCCAAAGTCGGAACAGAGTGGTATAAATGTCGAAGGATGTCGAGTGCTTAAAGGCGTTATGTGCGATTAAAATTGGTATGAGAATGTGAACTTTCGAAGTAGCGCAAGACATTTGCAAAAATTGAAAAGAGATTAAGTAGGATTAGTATTAGCCCGAACTAATGATTAACGTTAGCGGCTATTAAACTTCTGTCCATACATGTTTTTATCATGAAATTATAGAAATGATAATAAATATTGCGGTTTCAAACGTGTTTCTCAATTTTTCCTTATCCCATTTCAACTTTCGCGAATAAATGGAATTTTCGGAGTGTATGAATTTACGCGCAACATGATGATATGCCAACTCACCAAATCTTTGGAGAATGGTTTACGAGATTTGATGTAAGCGCTCGATTTTCTCCATGTACCCCAGTACGGTGGTCGTCGATTCTCAGCAAATTGCAGTAATTTTGGTCGTTGAAGTTTGGAAACTGAACGTGCTTGATCCAATACATTGCTCGCATTGCAATTTTCCTTATCTACGAAATAGATAATTAATAATTCTCCAAATTCCTGAACCGACTGATATTATTTTTTGCTACTGATATGTTTATACCTAGTATAATAACATCTTTTCCTTCGAGTGGCCAAGTTTTCTTAGAAGAACGTGATAATACTATTTTTTTTCTCATCTCCTCAAGATATAAACAAGATTTAACTGTATTTCCCATGTTGCATTTTGTGCGTAAAGACATTTTATCTTGCTCATTCAACGTTCTTCTGGAAATTGGGGCAATTCTCATATCAGCTTTTATTTCAAATGGCATAAAATTTTGAACTACGATGGGCGCGTCATCTTCGGATGACTTTACTTCTAATTTCTTAGCAACAAAGAAACTGACAAAGTTTGATGCTGCCTTCTGTTTTTTACGCTCAGCTTCAAGCCTCTCTTCCTCCCTTTTTCTTTTTTCTTCTTCTTTCGCTTCTTCCTTTCTTCTTCTTTCCTCATCCTTCATCTCTTTCTCTTTTTGCTTCTGTCTACACACAAGAAGATATCATACATTTAAAATAAAGCATATTGTTAGTAGAAAAAAAGTAAAAACATTACAACGAACACGTACTCAATTTCCACCTGTCTTCTTAACTCCTTTTGTTCTCTTTCTTTGCGTTTCAGTTCCTTCTGAATTTTATCCATTTCTTCTTTCTCTTTTCTCTTCTCCTCTTTTTCTTTTCTTCGAGTTTCCCTATCTCTTTCGCGTTCCTTTTCCTTTTCCTAATAAGAACAAATAACTTATTAATAGCATCGCAAATATTTTTTATAATACTGCAAAATTTTTAATAGGATAAGCAACTAAATACCAATCTTAATTTTTTCTTCTCTTCTTGTCGTTTAGCAATCTGTATCTTTTTCTCCAATTGCTTTGGTGTTAATTTTCTCTGTTTCATATTATCTACGTTGTTTGTGGATTTAGAAGCCTGTGACATATCGTTGTCATCACTTCTTGATTTATCTAATTCCTGGTAGTCTTCTTCGTTTTCCGATGACAAATTTGCTACGTCAGAGTCTGAATTAGAAGTATTAGTTTTTCTCTCAAAGTCAACCACTGGCATTTCTTCCTTTACATTCTCTTTGATATTTAATGGAATGTTATTACTTTCTGCCAATATTGTTCCTTTAGAAGTGTCGTCCTTATGTACAAGCTTCCCGTCATTAATTAGATTTACCTCATTAGTCAAGTTGATATCACTTTCAGTTTCTTCATCAATTCCTTTTGCAAATTTTGTTAAATCCTTTAATTTTTGATTGCTCTTTCTTTTTGTGTTTTTACTCTTTGTGAGCAATTTTTTTGGAGTACATTCATTGCTTTGCATTTGTTTACTCTCAGATACTTCAATGTTATTACGATGACCTTCAGTATCTATATTTTCTAATAGCACCACACATTCTAAATCTATTGTTTCATCTACATCGTTAACATTTACCTCTTCGATAGAACTGTCTGTTTCTGATAATTTTATCACCTTTACTTTTTCAGTATCTACAGAAGGTGATACTAGTTTTCGCTTTTTATTAGACACATTATTTGGATTTTCAAATTTATTCAACATTTGAAATGACAAACGTGCTAAAACGGAAACATATACATTTATAAATATAAAATATAAGATTATAAATTCACAATATTATAGCAATAGAAAATATGGGTTGGATAAACTTCATAACATTCGTTAAAAGAGCAAACAAATGGGCATTTATACCCGTATCAAACTAAATTGTAAGAGTTGTAAATTAGATTCTGCAGAACAAAACTAAATGGGACTATGTAACAATATCTACCTTGCTTCATCTTCTTTTTCTTCACAGGTGTTTCAATAGTACAATCGTCTTCCGCGGTATTATCCATTACTTTCATTTCAAGAACTCTACAACTGTCTTATAATAAACGTTGAAATTGTAATAGTGGAATCGTAATATCGCAAAAATACTGAGAGGGAGCATACAGCAAATCTGTCAATATATTCCAACCATAACCTAAATTAACAAACCAGTCTCAAGGATAATTCACACCGCAGAAACAGCAATATAATAATTCACGTGCTAAATGTCATATAAACAAAATTGTATGAAACTGTACGCTATAAAAAGAGTTAATATCACATTTTAATAAACAATAACGTATACCGGACACATAACTTTTACAATCATTACAACAAAATCCGCGGGAAAATGAATTATACTAGGGAAAATAGTACTAGCGTTGACTGAGTATAATAAGACTCCCCATCCCCGTGTATTTGGGCTGACCCCCCATTTGGGTTACGGGTACCCCATTACCGGCCAATGCAGTGCGCTGTTTTATCCATTTTCTGTCGCTGCATTATCTTTAGCGACCCATGAAGCAGACTCCGTCCGAGTAGTCACTGTATTATCGATACATGTACTGTACAGCGTTGCCGTCTATTAATCGACAGCCTGGCTGAATGTGTGTGCATACAATATGCATGCGCACACACTTCATATTTGGCTAAGGAAGCGACTGTCCGAATAATTCTTTACTTTACAGGGAATTAAGAATTAAGTAGGAGTTAAGAATATGGCGATACGGTATCATATGACAATGAAAAAAAGTATATAATGATTACATAGTAGTAAATGATAGATATGCACATTTATTAATATTCTTTAAGCACACATATGGTTTAAACAAATCTATACACGATGATCGCTGTATATTGGACTAGTGTTTTTCTGCCAAACGCGAAATCTGTAATAAAAATGTTACGGGCAAAAGTTTTACTGTTTTTTATTACGAAAATGCTGCATGCGCGAATTTTTCTATTTTCGCAAATTTGTTCGAGAAACGACGGTGACCTTCGACTTTTTAAGTGGAATGCTATGTTTTTTTACATATTATTGAAAGCGGTTGTTGAAACGGATTTAAACACGTTTTATTATGTATAATCTTCAAGGGAAAGAGAAATATAGATATGATAGCAATAAGTCGGATATCCCCATGCGTATTTACAAGGAGGGGACACGGGAGGTTCCCGACCATTTGCACTGAATGTGAAACATCATAGTTGCTTGTGGTAACGAATTGTGATTAATTGGGCCCTAGCTTTCGAGAAAATTGCAGTTGAATATTGCAAGTTTTCGGCTCAAATTCAGGATATGGAAACAAACGTACTGGCGGACTCGAGGCCAGTGCTGCGATTTCGACATACAGACGCAGCGCTCGTCGGTGAGCTCGGAAGCGCTCGGGTCGCCGAGTGAGAGGGAGAGTATCTCCCGCCCTTCTCACTCCTCACTAAAGCAAGCCACGCTTGTTTCGTTTCGGTCGTCTCGCCTCTCGCGCGAACAGGCGTGAATTTTCCAAGTCCCGCGATTCGGTCGTCTGTAAATTTTCTAAGTTCCAGACGCGCAGGCTATACACAGAAAAAAAAAATAAAAAATAATAAAATATCGTAATTATTAAGAAATATTTTTTCAAATGTGTACAATGCAACAACATATATGCGTGGCATATAAAATAAGTATTTTTATTTATTTAAATAAATACTTAATCGTGGAAGTCGAACGCCGACATTTCGAGGAATGAAAAGCACGCGAATTTTCCGAAAGTTTTCGTCGACGAGAGTCGCGCTCTCAGGCACAGCATGCCTCTTAAACCTCGAAAATTTTCTACCGGGCTCGATAGTTCGAGTATTGTTCAGATCCAGAACAGATCCAGAACAGATCCAGAACAGATCAGATCAGATCAGATCCGGAACAGGTCCAGAACAGATCCAGAACAGATCCAGAACAGATCCAGAACAGATCCAGAACAGATCCAGAACAGATCCGGAACAAATCCGGAACAGGTCCGGATCAGATCCGGAACAGGTCCGGATCAGATCCGGAACAGATCCGGAACAGATCCGGAACAGATCCGGAACAGATCCGGAACAGATCCGGAACAGATCCGGAACAGGTCCAGAACAGATCCGGAACAGGTCCAGAACAGATCCGGAACAGATCCGGAACAGGTCCAGAACAGATCCGGAACAGATCCGGAACAGATCTAGAACAGATCCAGAACAGATACGGAACAGATACGGAACAGGTCCAGATCAGATCCGGAACAGATCCGGAACAGATCTAGAACAGATCCAGAACAGATCCGGAACAGATCCAGAACAGATCCGGAACAAATCCGGAACAGATCCGGAACAGATCCGGAACAGGTCCGGAACAGGTCCAGATCAGATCCAGAACAGATCAGATCCAGATCCAGATCAGATCAGATCCGGAACAGATCCGGAACAGATCAGATCCGGAACAGATCAGATCCAGAACAGATCCAGAACAGATCAGATCCAGATCAGATCCGGAACAGATCCGGAACAGGTCCAGATCAGATCCAGAACAGATCCAGACAACAAGACAGCATTGAGTTGTCATGAAGTACGGTTGTCATACTAGGCGGTTGTACCTATCGTATATTTTATTCCTACAAAAATCAACTCAACGGAAGTACGTTAACGGTTATCGGAAGCACCCATAATTTCCGTCCGACGCTTCATGCCGTACCATCGCGATGCGCCCGTCCACAACGCGCTGATTGTGAGTGGCGAGCATCACGGCCCTGAGCGCGGGCTCTACGGGCGCGCTCATTTGCCTATGTTTTTCCTTAATAATTCAAAAATGAAGCCTCATCGAACTTTTTAACTAAGGAAAATGTGGTTTAGAATCAGCCCTTCGTGGGGATTACACCTATTGCGGGACACCCTGTATATTTGATTCTTTCATATACTTGACATGCCTACACTGAAAAAATATCGTAATATTAGAAAAATATGTTTTAAATGTATGCAATGCAATTATTTATTTAAATTAAGTATTTATTTAAATAAATAAAAATACTTATTTTAAAAGAATAGATGCATTGTACACATTTGAAAAAATATTTCTTAATAATTACGATATTTTTTTTTCTGTGTATAGCCTGCGCGTCTGGGACTTAGGAAATTTACAGACGGCCGAATCGCGGGACTTGGAAAATTCACGCCTGTTCGCGCGAGAGGCGAGACGACCGAAACGAAACAAGCGTGGCTTGCTTTAGTGAGGAGTGAGAAGGGCGGGAGATACTCTCCCTCTCACTCGGCGACCCGAGCGCTTCCGAGCTCACCGATGAGCGCTGCGTCTGTATGCGCGAGCGTGCTGTGGGGCTCGAAATCGCAGCACTGCTCGAGGCCCGCCAGCGCTCGAGAACGAAAGGCAGGAAAGAACAAGAGAGAATCGAATGTCTTTGTCTCGTCAATACGCGTTTCTCTGTCCCGTCGGATCAGTGCGTCTCCTTCTCGGCGATACGTGACTTTCTTTCCCGTCGAGAGAGGCGCGAGAAAGAGAGGAACGTATCGCTGAGAAAGAGACGCACTGGTCCGACGGGAGAGAGAAGCACGTATGGACGAGAGAAAGACAGTCGATTTTCTCTAACAATAAGCTCTCCTTGCTTTTCGCTGTCGAGCGCTTGGAAACTTCGACTACGAAGGGAGAAAGAATCGAGTGTCTTTCTCTCGCCGATACGCATCTCTCTGTCCCGTCGAATCTGTGCGTCTCCTTCTCGGCGATACGTGCCTCTCTTTCCCGCTCAGGGAGGCACGAGAAAGAGCCAAGAAGGAGACGCACTGATCCAGCGAGATAGAGAGACGCGCATCGACGAGACAAAGACATTCGATTCTCTGTCGGTCTTTTCAGCTTCTCCAAGCTTCTCGTTCTCGAGCCTCGAGTCCGGCATTGTGCCGTTGCCGCATCCTTAATTTATGCCAAAATATCGCAATATTAAACTGCAATTTTCTCGAAAACTAGGGTCCATCTAATCATAATTCGTTACTACGAACATATGGGGGTACTGAACTAACAATAAGATATGTTTTAAGTTCAGTGCAATTGGTCGGGACCCTCCCGAGTCCTCCCCTTCTAAGTCATCCGAAGAATATCTTTGCGGACACACTCTTCTTCGCACACAGCACCCTAAATTATTCATCTTGGAAACCACAAAAAATAACGAATTCATACGCAAGAAACCAATCGCCGTAGACAGCAGCATTTGCCCAGGCCTGGCCTATGTTATCTCCAGCGGAGTCGGTCAAGTGTACAATGTCTATAGAATCCGACCTCGACACGGTCCCTTTAATGCAAGTTTACCAGCTCATAGTTTATGAATTATTCATATATCCTTTATAATTTTACTTTTTGGTACCTACACATTTTTTAACATATTGGTGACATTATTCCGAGCAAAATGACACCAAACATGATATAATTCGGACCATATTTATACAGGGTGGTCCGTTATAAGTTGGCACTAGCAAACATGCTTATAGAGCGGCTTAAAACAAACACAAAAGTCCTGGACCATTATTCAAAATTCGCAATATTAATCGAGTTATTAACTGTTAAAGATCAAAGGAAAGGGCGTCCGCCAAAACGGCAGCGGGAGGAGCGCTAGAGCCTCTGCGAGCTGTAGGACGGCCCAGTTTGGCTACAAACAAATGCGGGGTGCGGTAAGGGGAAGAATAACGAAAACGAAGCCGGCCGTGCAGCGGTGTCTCAGCCTTCCCCTTACCGCGTCCCGCGTTTGTTTGTAGGTAAACTGGGCCGTCCTACAGCTCGCAGAGGCACCAGCGCTCCCCCCGCTGCCGTTTTGGCGGACGCCCTTTCCTTTGATCTTTAACAGTTAATAACTCGATTAATATTGCGAATTTTGAATAATGGTCCAGGACTTTTGTGTTTGTTTTAAGCCGCTCTATAAGCATGTTTGCTAGTGCCAACTTATAACGGATCACCCTGTATTTAACTGCTTAATACTTAATGGTCCAATTTACTACATAAATATAGTCCAAAATATATCACGTTTGGTCTCGTTTTGATCGGAAGAATCTCATTAATATGATATACACATTTTTCAACAAAAAAAATTGAAAATAAAAAAGTTTAAGCGTTGTTATTATTATAGCATTCGGCGCGCTACCATTTAAATGCCTCCTTTCATTCTTATCTTGTATTCGCTGTCCTTTTCTTCGTTCGGCGGACTACAAAGAGGATCAGATTTCGATTCTCCTATTGCCATACTGTCACCTTTCGATTCCGAGTTAGGTGAGAGTGTGGCAGGTTTTACTGTACTATGGCCAGGGGAGTCGATTTTGTTCCCTAACCTTCATATAGTAAACTTACAGTCTTATGTATACATATATTATGTACAAATTACACAATTGAACGGTCCCCATAATTTTGCAATTAATTTAATTCTTACGAATTAATTCCAAAAACCGTCTTTTTGGGATCTGTTATTTCTTTATAATACATTTAGGGATGCAGATTATTGAAAACCAAAGTCTACTTAATTCAAATATCATTTAAAATCCTACAAGTTACGTGTGCATTACCGATGGAGATGATACGTAAGTTAAATCGTGGGGCATTCTTCCGCGGCTATTCCTGTCCATCCTGTTCAGAGGATCACGGCAACACCGCATCTTTCGCTCGTTTAAAATTGACGGTAACGTCAAATGTGTTTCGCTAAATTACCGACTATGTACCTTTTTGCTCTCTTAGTTCCATGGCGAGGAGCCAGCCATTGCAGATGGCGCGTTTTCCCGTGCGAGACAGGGGGGACAATAAATCCCATATGGATGGGGAGTCTTATACTCTTATTATACTCAGTCAACGGTACTAGTTCGTAAACTGATCAACTCCCCTAGATAGCAGTATTATTCGTTTACAATTATCCCCTAGTATTGTACTTATTTGTTTGCAATTTCCTAACAAAATTGAATCTAGAAAGCCGACGACTACATTAGCTATAGAGTTTTATTTCCGTTTAGAATGATATAGATAACATTTCACTATTTTCCTATGTAAAACGAATTTGTGATCATGTGTCATATAATATAATCTTATATAAGAAGATGCAAGTAATTTCCTTACCAAATGTGTATTTGCACAGGTCGTCTTAACTAATGATTTTGAATATTGATGTACGTTCATTCTACAGTTTCTAATAAATCAGTCTCGCTATTCCGATAAATTGAGATGTATATTTCCTGAAATAGTAATACAATCGTGTCTCTTATAATCACCAATAGATGGCACGAAGAGATACTTTTTAGAAGTACAAATTTCTTGTACCGATCGGACGGCTTATCGTATCGTTTGGTCAATAAAAAGGTCGAGTAAATCGCGCAATGTGAAAAACCGGGCGAACAGCGGTACATGTAGAACATGCAATGATGTAAAGGAAACTGTGGTCTAGTGAAGTGTGTTTATGATTTTCCAAAAAAAGGATTGTAATGATAACAATGACGTTTCTCAATAAAAGAGAGAAGTGCTGTCCTTAATTTTAATCGAGTCCGCGAATTCACAAAAGTGCTACATTTTGTGACTTTACGAAAGGTCAATCCATCTAAGTTTTGCAAGATGAACCGGCGTCTCAACCCCTAGTTGATACCTGTCCGTTTCAAACTAACCCCTTGGTTTTTGCCCTGCCGAGCACGCTGTGCGCAGAATGTATAAGCATTGACAGAACTGTCATAAGTTTTAAGGTAGGCAACATGTAAATTATCACTTACTTTACATCGTGTAGCTGATATATCAAAAGTAGTTTTGTGCTTGAAAATGTTAAGTCTGTTGTATTCTTTCTATTGAAGCTTTATAGCCTTATTCGCGGATGCTTTTTGTTATTGCACGACAACTGTAAGTGTGGCAATACAAAGCTACTTTACAAACTCTCTGAGTATGAAGCGCGGCATAACAATTGGCCACAACGCGATTTGTCATTATTACTTGACTAGAATACTTAATGAATTGCCAACATATCAAGTGGCGTATTTTTGTACTACATAATCCACTGCAATAACTATTATTTAAAGTCGAGAAAAACCTACATATATATGTCTATAATAATAGATCATAATAATAGAATAGATAAAAATTAAACTGTAGTACCCTCGCGCTGTTATCTCAGCAAAATTCAGTATTTTAGCAACATGTGTGTATTAAAAACTGAGAAATGCCTAAATTTATTTGCATTCATGCTTTTAAATTTATAAATGCTCAAGTATGCTTTGGAACTTATAAATTACTAATATACGAATATACTAATTTTGATACTGTAAAATTCAGTATGTACGCTCTACAAATGCAAACGGCCTGCCAAGGTAAAGGCAATGGCGAACCAGAAGATCCAACTAGTCTACATCAGGAACCAGCTCGGCCAGCTATTCAAGACTGTAGTTCTTTTGATATTGTACGAGCAACGCAGGTATATCTACAATATAAAGTACATTGTAATAATAAGTGCGCTTATCTGCAATCAAGGTGCTACAAGAACTTATTTTTAGTACGGTGCATTGGAACGTGTTACTGCATTGGTTGAAGCTGGAGCTGATGTGAATCAACCAGATGCGGAAACAGTTACATTATTGCATTGGGCTGCAATAAACAATCGAAAAGACACTGTAAAGTATTTGATTGCAAAAGGAGCAGTTGTCGACGCCATTGGTGGTGAATTGGCATCTACTCCATTGCATTGGGCTACTAGGCTAGTTATTATTTGTAGTATATTTATAGTATATCTATGGTCACACGCATTCATCATACAGACTTTTAATTTTTATCCCTTAGGCAAGGTCACTTATCTACAGTCGTCATATTAATGAGAGCAGGGGCTGACCCCACTCTCAGGGATTCAGAAGGTTTTTCATGTATTCACTTAGCAGCACAGTTTGGTCATACAGCTATCGTTGCTTATTTAGTTGCAAAAGGAGTAAATCCTAATATGCCTGACAGAAGTGCTATGACACCTCTCATGTGGAGTGCCTACAAAGTTAACAGGTACAATTAAGAATACTCAAACGAAATTCTATCGGTCTATTTGTAGTAGAATTATAATACAATGATCACTTTAAAGCCATTCTTTTTACAGTCTGGATCCAACGAGGTTACTACTAACGCTAGGTGCATCGCATTCCCTCACAGATAATTTACACGGCAATACTGCTTTGCATTGGGCAATTATAGCAAAGAATAATACAGCCATATCCACATTAGTGCATCATGGTGCAGCATTGGACGTTCCAAACTTTCAAAGCGAAACTCCAATGACATTGCTAGCACCACATATTGGCGCAGCATGGATAGGCCCCCAAATAAGTCAGGAAATTAAAGAAAAACAGGGAAGAGCCCGAACGTGGTGTAGAGATAAGGTAAGTGAGTGTAATATATCAAACAACTCTGTTACATCGTTATCAGCACATCTTTGTAAATGTTTGGTAAAACGTATAAATTTAATCATGAGACAGAGTAGAACGCACTTTACCTTTCTGTAGTAAAAAAATTGAGGAACTGATATAACATGATAACTAATGGCACAATTACAAAATTGCTAAATATAGAATTTATGTGAAATGAGGATTTTCAATTTTTCAGAGAATACGTTGGTATTGTATGATCAGTACACCGTTCATAGCATTTTATGCAATCGGCATAATTCTTCAGAGTGGTTTGGATTATTTAATAAAACTAGGTGCCTTTACTACTCTTTACATAGCAATCTATTTAGCAAACCATTTTGTGTTCGATGAACGATTATATCATATTCTCCCTATGTCTATTTATTTGGCAACAAAGGTAAGTTGAACCACATCTTATATGTATAAACTGTGGTTAGATTAGTGATTATCTTGTGATAAAGTATTATCAAGTACTATCTTTAAAGTATAATTATTTGATAAGCTAACCCAAAGTAAAACAGTAGCCCCTTTGGTGTGTAACCTATTTTTTTTTATGTGTATTTAATATATATTAAAAATTAATATATATTATATATATTACTTTATTATACACCTTTTAATTTGCACAGTGCATATGAATAAAAATATAATAAAGTATAGACTGCATACTAGGGTTAGGTCAAAGTTATTGTTATCGATGCATAACACAGTTATAACACTACATGTTAATAATGTATTTTATAATTGGTATTATTCTGATAATGCAAGTGTTTTAACCTACATCACAAGAACAATAATCCTATTGATAAGCTCTGTTTGATAAGTTGTACCTACTTGTGAAAATTTTTAAGATAAAATCGCGGTTGATGGAGTATTAGTTACTTATTTCACATTTTATTTGTGGATTTTAGATGTGGATATATGTAACGTGGATATTTTGGTTGGGTATACATGCGGCGTGGTATCTTTGGTTGTTATTAGTTGGCGGGTCAGTTCCATTTTGGATATGTTTTTTACAATCTTGGCGTGGAGATCCAGGAATAATTACAGCAACACATGAGGATAAATTAAATGTAATGTTATATCATTAAAGTATATATGTATAACAATAATAACAATGCTAATTTAATTCATTGCCTCTCAGACAATAATTGAACTAGCCGAAGCTGGTGGTTTTGAGCCTCAATGGTTTTGCAGTAGTTGCTTGGTTAGAAGACCAATAAGATCTAAGCATTGCTCTACATGTGATCGATGTGTGGCTAGATTTGATCATCATTGTCCATGGGTGAACAACTGCATCGGTAAGTACTTGATTCCATAAGAAAAATTGTTATTCTATTATTTACAATATTTCTAACATCTGTACATTCGTCCATTAGTGTATTTTATTCTTTCTATTATGTGTTTCTTAATATAATGTTAACAGAACCTTCACAAGTACATTGCCATTCCATTTTAGGTGCACATAATCACAAATATTTTCTGGGGTTTTTGGCATCATTGCTAGGCTTATGTATTGTGGTATTATCTGCGAGTGTACAATATTGGCAATTTGAATGTTGGACTAACTTAACAAATGGGCACAGTGCGGACAATTATTTGATAGCAGCGGCCACATGTGATGCATGGGTAATGTGGGTTGCAGCGAATACAGCTGTCCACTCTTTTTGGGTAGGGACACTCCTAGCATGTCAATTTTATCAGGTTTGTTAACTACTTATTGTTAGTTACATGGTACAAATATTGTTCTCTTGTTGTCGATATAACACAGTTTTTTTGTATCAGATTATGGTCTTGGGAATGACGACAAATGAGCGTATGAATGCAGGCCGTTATAAGCATTTTAAGCAAGGTAATCCCTTCCATCGAGGGGCTCTCCAAAATGCAGCTGATTTTTGTAACTTTAGTTTTTGTGGAGTAAAAGCAAAACCTAGTTCAGACTGGCTGCATAGTTTCGATCTCAAACAGAGCATTGAAAAGTTACCCTTGCTCGCAGCAAAAGATAATTTTCAATATGTTTAGAACTTCATATGTTTACATAAGTATCACTTTTATTATCTAACTTAGCCATTAGAAGCTAACACACGTCATATCAGTTATGCCTGATGTATCTTCGGGCCATTAAAAGGTTACTACTAAACCGTAAGTAATTTCTGATAAAACAGAATTGTTCATACTAATTGAACAACTCTGAATTGCATATTCTAAGTTTAGTACAGTTTCATGCAGTCGGTAAGCAAGAATATTAAAATTCATGCCTGAAAGACTGTTCTGCGTCGTGAGTATGCATATCCCACTTGGTACATTCTATGTTAGATTATAAATAACTAATGAAATAACTTGCACAAGTAACAGTGTCTGCTTCCTGTTTATATCAAATTATTACATAACGCATTTTCTTGTTGTATCGTAGGGTTTGTGTCTGAAACATTTTTGATACAATATATGAGTAAAGATAAATTTCATTTACAATAAACTTTTGATATTGTTAGAAAGTTAATTCACTTTTTTTGTGTTAAATTGTGAATGCATATACATATGTCATAATCTTCTATGCAAAATGTATTTTATATCAATATTCAGGCAATATTTGTTTGTTATTTAGAGATTACCTGAACATAGAAAATATATCTAAAAGACATTATAGCTACAAAATGCAAACATTGCTTTTCAAAGATTTTGTATAAACAGATAATGTTTATAATCAATGTCAAAGCTATATTATAAGGTTACAAATATTAAGTCTATAAAATTTTGCAGTTGCCATTAGTATAATAATAATATTGTACATTCATAAAAGTGTGTATAAGGTACTATTAGAACCATGTGTTGAAATTACTTGCATTTCAAAACTTTCAACAATTTGTAAATTTTACTAATATTCCAGAGATGTGAACTGTTGTACATCATTCAATGAAACATGTATTAATGTGTTTATGCCTTTTTGAGTTCAGTATGCATTATCCTGTAGTAACAATACTTTAAATTATTCTTGCATATATTGTAATACAGGATTCTATATAGAAAGTAAAATTTACATATGTAACGTGTATTCAACACGCTACTACACATTAATGAATTTCAATGTAAAATGTAATGTGAAAACACTGGTTAATGGGCTTATAAGATGAGCAGTTAATTATTTTCATAATTCTACTTAATTACATGTGATAAAACTTGAGTCCTTATGAATTTAAAAAAACATTCGTCATTGTAAACTTGCTGTGCTTTAGAATTCACTTTGATAAATTGGTGGCTCATCCACACTAATAACTGTCTTCGTTTCAATTTTACGAAGAAAGTTGTATAGATTAAGTGCCATGCTTACACTTTGTATATACATATTTAATTTGTTTATCCTTTGTAATGAACGCGAAACAGACTAAATGTTATCGAGCATATTTTCAGACATTACAAAGGGGCAATAATACATTTCTTTAATAATATTGAAAACTGCATATTAATTACACTTTGTTAATAAGTTTGCAGCATATGAAGGTTTCAGGAAATGATATTAGATGGTGTCGTGTAATTACATAAATAGTAGCGGATATGTGGATTGGAACTTCCACTTTTTAAACTAAGAGTCGTGTATTCAAGAGAAAACCTTACTGTACGCTTACAAATTACTTCAGTGTTCAGGTTTTTTACTGCATAATACAGATGTGTTATTAGCGTAAACAAATTAAAACATAGAATACCAAAAAAAATCAGCATGAAAAATAATCGATCAAATATGTAAAGAGTATTTTTATTGTAAGTTCTACATTATTTATAATAGAATAATATGGTATATTGTTTAGTTTTCTATAGAGATATTTCTGAGAAACAGTTTACAGAAAAGTTTTACCTTCATACTTAGATTTCTGTGCAACACATTAGCAAATATAACAATTGTATTATAATCGTTTTACCTTTTTCACTCACAGTTTTCATTTTTATGACTGAGAATTGTTATATAAGTACTGTACAGCTCTCTTTTCTTTATGTAAATAATCTTACACATTTTGCCTTAAAAGCAAGAATGCTTCTTGAAACACATTATTTACACACAATGTATATTCCTTTAACAGATAGTATAATTTTGCAACATTAGTAATTCAGCAAAGTTTTAATTTTCGATACTGTACAGAATGTTCGGGGACACATGTACAAAGCACGTAGTATAGAAATATCACTCTACTTCAGGTAATTGCGATAAGGCGAAACGAATATTTCAATGTCAATATTGTTAGAAGCTGTATGTATAAATATTATAAATACAATTCAATATAACATAAGATTCGTTATATTCGTGATATACAGTCTTATTTAATTTTCGGCTGAACCTGTGTGTTTATCAAATACTTTTTAAGGATATATCGTCGACTACTTTTTTAAGTTTCATTCTAGTCTATTGTAACTTGTTTAATTTATATCAGTATTTATTGATCGTCGGTGAAATAATGGTTGTTGTACCTGCGAGGACGTTTACGTGCATTAGAGACAATTCGTAGAAGCGTTGCTCGCGATACTTCTAGTTTGTAAATACGAGCGTTTGTCAACCAAACGGATAAACGACATTCCATTAAAAATGGTAAAGTCGTAAAAATCCGTTACTCTGTACCTTTTATAATGTATTGCGCACTGCTCTGTATACATTATTACCTGATGCAAATATGCACATGCACTCAAATAATTATTACAATAAATGCAGAACCGTAGCGCAAAATTGAAAAACTTGTATCCTCGGCCCGATGTATCAAAAATTTACATTTCTGTATTCCAGTTGAAAGTTTATGAATAATAATACGATACAAATATCCGAGGGTATCCGAATTAAGTTTTACCCTATCACTCCGCTTTAGATTATTCACCTGCTCAAAGAAGAATGATTTCATTCCTAAAGGACAACGGTAACTCGAAGCACTTATATGTTGTAACTTAAACGAACATTTAATTGGACACGGTACATAATTTGTCGCACAATTCTACAAAACATTTGAATGCAAGTTACTGTTCCTGTTCCTGTCACTTTGACATATTGGTTTTCTGTTAATTCGATTCATTTTATTTTGCTAAAATCATTCCATTTTAAAGAGAATGCACAATAATAACTTACCGTTGTGACGTTGCATAATATGAACTCCGGGAAGGAAGAATGTCCTTGCAACGACATTACGGATCCAACATCTGTCACCACCGACATAAGTTCCGCAAGTACGCCGCTTCAAACGAACGAACAGATCCAGATTCCAAAGACCGGGACGTCTAACGTGGAGGATTTCTGCATTCAACGTACACGACCTTGCATCTTTGCCTCGACAAATTTCTTACATTATCGCGTCCGAGCCCCGACAAACACGGAGATTTCCTTCGCGCGAACCCATCTTACCAATTTCAGCCGATCAATGCAAGTGTTGCAATTCGAGGATCACGACGAATGACGTTCCAACAACGACGAGAATTCATTCGCCATCTAGGAGAGTGAACAAGCCCTTGGCACCGAACTCCTCGAAAAATGTTCTCAAGCGGAAGGAATTCGACCAACCCGTACCGTGCTTCTGTGACGTGCACAACATGTACAGCATTAACGATTTACTTCGCATTTCGTAAAGGCAACCTCTTCATACAATTGTCGTTCCAACAGGGCTTACGCCTTTCCGGCGAAGTACGCGACAAGAGGTAATTGAAATACGAAAGAAATGTCTCATACATTTGCAAAATGGACCGATTCTTTCAGACTTGTACCAATCGAAGTCCTTCTGGCAACGATTCGGTTGTAAGTGGCCACTGCACAAGGAGTACATCGACAAGACGAGCAAGACGTACGGAGTCAAGCTGAAGCAAACTCAACGCCCCCGTTACTCAAAGGTACGCCTCGAATTTGCTGTATTATAAATAGATAGCCGCCGCTGTGCTCGTCCCGAGTTCACTTAACGTCGTATCTCCCTGCCAGCCGTTCATGTACTTCGAGATATCGGAAGGTGCACGGAGCTCCGACAAAGCCGAACCTAATTCTAATCCCAATCCTAAAGCTTCGACGTTCCAGGAGAAAAAGCAGCGAGCGAAACCGACGGAAAGAATAGACATCTATTACTTCGATCATGGAAATTCGGCGTGCGTATTACCCATTTCTTTTCGGCGCACTATGATCATAAAGTCGTTTTTTACTACCAAAAGTCGTTCGACGGCTGAATTCTGAACCGATTGCGATGAAATTGTTCTTAAAATATGCGTTATTTATTGTACTATAGCAGAGACCTGCACTATTTTTGATGTTGCAATTTGTTACTTAATACAAAATCGAAATTGTTCTAAACTTTCGGCAATCATTTTTCGGTTAGGGCGTTCAAAATTCCTTCGATCTTGATATACAAGGGTTTTCGGGTTCGCTGATTACGAAACCTTGACAGAAATTTCAAAATTCAAAATGGCGTAGTACGTTTTTGCCACTTTAGAAGCGGATAACAAGCGACGTGCATAGCACATCTTTCCAGCTGAAGAGGTTAACAAATTGTAATCTCAAAAAAAGTGCAGGTCTCCGCTATAGTATTGGGTCTATGCATAATTCCGTAGCGAAATTCCGATAAGAATGTACTCAATTTTCGCTACAGAATTATGCATAGACCCAATACATTAAACAACGCGTATTTCAAGACTAATTTCATCGCAATCGGTTCAGAACTCAGCCGTCGAACGACTTTTGGCACTGAAAAACGACTTTATGCCCACTGTGTGGCGACTCGATTGCACTCTCTTCACCACCGACATTATCTATGCCTGTTCCTTAGATACTATCGAACGACCGACTCTCCACCGATACTCTTAACCGAGCATTGCGCCGAGAAGACCGATCAAGCGGCCACACGCTTCTGGGCCGAGATATTCGGCACGATACACATAGGGACCTCCTTCGTCACAGCGTTCATTCTGCAGCTCCTACGATTCTTCTTGTTCAGCATAATCAGACCGCTCACAGTAGGTGTACTGCAACTAGTCGCAGACTATTTCTTCAAGCCCTTCCTCTCCATCCTGTTCAATGCGGTGATACAACCGGTGCTGATACTCCTGTACAACGTCGCGACATCCTTAAGAGATCTCTGCGAGCCACTCGCCGAGACGATCGGCTTATTTTTAGGACAGCTCGCCAATCTCTGCCGATCGATCAGAATAATAGAGATAAATCGCGCATGCGAATCTCCCGTCTCTTGATTCGGCTGTAGGATGAATGACGAAGAAGCGAGACGGATGACACAGTCGCAAGATTATAAATAAAAGAAGCATTAGGAGGGTTCCGTTGACGCTGTACGAAGAACACGTACCTTAACACCAGGTATATATTTGGTATTACTTTAACTATACAATATTATTATCGTTTCATTATCGTTCTCTTTTTTTTTGTCCTTTCTTCCCTTTACAGAACAGATTATCCTCTTATAGCGACTAACTTCTCTCAATAATAATCAATAATTATCGATCGCCACCCGCACGCGAATATCTTACCATTTAATAAATTATGTACAATCTCACAAACAACAAACGGAGGAACCTAATTACATCATTGTAGTTGTTCACACTTCGCTATGTACAGGTACTACTTGGTTTTTACAGAACAGCGCATGCCGCTCGACTTGCGTGTGTAATAATCACATCGTTAGACCCCTTCGGCCCCGCCGCGGATCACCGAGAGCGGGTTGAGAACGGAGAGAGGAAAGAAAAACGTAAATTAACGGACGAGACGCGTATCGTCACCTAGTCTCAGGAACTGCAACCTCTGCCTCCGTGTGCATCGCGATCTAGGTGGTTGTGGTCGGAGTCTCCTGGATGGCTAAGGTGTGCGAGGAGGGCGCGGACGTCGAGTCACCTGAAAAGTTCAATCGTGTTCAAGCTCCGCTCGATCGCACCGCGCAAACCGACCAGTCGGAAGCTTGACGCGGAAACTAAGAAAGGAGCTTCTCCTTCGTTTGCTTCCACGACTAAGCTCGACTTGTTCGCGCATCAACGATAAGGAGTCAACGGCGGAGGCACCGAGGTTCTTGCTCGCGCGACGCACCAACGCGTCGACGATTTTGTCAAAAAAGTATACGCGTCGTTTACTCTCTTCTTCCTTCGCTTCGATCCACTCTACTCCCCTATTTCACCCCTCTCGACCCCCGTGTCCTCCGCCCCCGAGGCTCCAAGCGCACTCCTTCCTTACGTAACCGGCGCTATCGATTTTACGAGGTTCTGCTTACCCAAGAGGGCGGCCTCCAGGTCCCCTAGGATCTCCGTTTCCTTAGGATCGATAAGGTTGAAGCGTTGATTAAGGAGCGTAAGGTGAGCAAATACACAATTGAGGTGAGCGTGCAGCCCCAATAGTGCCACCTCCCTGAAGTGGCAGTGGTAAATGTGTGCCACCACGTGGTACAGTAGCCGCAGAATCTTACGCACTATCGACTCGAACGAGCTCGGGAACTCGTTCGCTTAAATAATGAAGGAGGATCGATTAGGTCAGTAGCATCGCGGTAACTCCACCGCTCGCATTTAGGGATATTGCGAATCGTCGATATCGCGGGTGAAACGATAGTTTGATAGTCGAACGAACGCGCGGGTACACCGAATGCAGAATCGAGGGTAAGGCTCGCGATAGGATGAGGGGGATTCTACGTTCTGCTTCTTAATGTTCGGATTACGTAACTTTCGTGACTTAATCTTGGATGTACGTGAGAATGAATACCTACCATATTTCGTAGGAAATATCGTCTCATCGCTAACGGTGCGCTGTGTAAAAGTCATAACATAGTCTATATACTGTGGCGCTGCCACTCTCGTTTTCTTTCCCTTCTCGTCGAACCACAGATACGTTCTGAAATAAAGAGAAACGCAGCCGCGTATAGTTTGACAGTGAACATGAATATTTCGTATTGATACTTTTGGCCGCCGTGTCACCTCGAATTTGGTTGACGGTTCCAGTGGCTGATTGTAAATGATCCAAATAGGTATTTGGAAGTATAATTATTCAGATAGTTCATTAAACAGTCACCAAAATTCAAGGTACCGTGTGGCAGTCAACGTGTTAACACTATTTCTACCAAAGGTGTCAAAAGACACCTTCTCAAATTGTATTTATAAGTTGAGTCATCTTTCCTTTATTACTTCTTTCAATATTCGTATATTAGTTGTTAAATTAATTCAGAGTTATCATTTTCCTGCAGCTCATCCTGGACCCAAAAAGACACCTCTTGGTCGAAACGAGTATGTACAAAATCCCGGTAGAAATAGTGTTAAATATGTGCCCTTGACCCGCCGAACTTTCGACACTTTTTCCTTGAGTGGACTAAAAATCGAGGGAGACTTGCCTTAAGCCGGGCCCGGTCATGTCGGGGCATCCCGTCGCGGTGCAGAATTCGGAAACCGTGCCGTAAACGAGATTGATGTGCTCGAATAGCGCTACGGTGTGCAAGGCCAGCCACTCGTTGTAATCGAGACCGTGCGGTAGGTCCACCAACATCCTTAGGTCTAGCTCGGGCAGCTGCCTTTCGAGGGCCGCCTCCTCCAGGTATAACTTTGGATCTTCCGTAGTTCCCGCATCCTTCTCCTTTCGTCGGGCTTTTCTGTAATCAGGGAAGAGAAAAGGCGCCAGATGAGAGCGTGAGAACGACGAGGTTGCACGGTAAGCTCTCAAAGAAATGGGCGACGGTCGCGATCGTGTCGAATCACCGCGACGATCGATTTCCACCTATGTCTACGCTCGAAAGGTGGAAGAGAGTTCTCGATCGATCCGTTGAATCGCAAAGGTGAAAAAACATGGTTAAAGTAAAAATTGCGGAAGCTTTTGCCATTCGCCCTGCAGTGCGTTCGAGAAGAATCATTGGTGAGTGCAACCGAGGATCCCAGAACAATGGCAAAGAGAGTAGGTCGGAGTAGTTGCAACTGTTTACGCCGTGGCAATGCTCATCGAGCGAAACAATTTCGAACGTGGTCGTTGCTAGGTGCACCTCTCGTCACGCAGGCGCCACTCCGATGCAAGCTGACAAATCATGCGTCGCGCATTAGAGCCATCTCGCTCGTTTCCTTTGTGACGATTGGATAATGCATTGTTCGGTGATCGTGTCTGAGCGAGCGTAAAGCAAGCCGCCCCGCGCACATTTAAACGTTGCGTATGCCGCTTCTCCGCGAGGAGAGAAAGTTTAACAGGCGCTCTTGTAAATGCGATACCTCAAGCGTTTTCCACTAGTACGTGCGAGTTTGCTTCTCGATGCTGCGAAGGCAAAATTGCAATGCACACGAGCAAAATGAGGCTTTCCTTTCGCGAGATTTGCCATATACACGCGAGCGAAAGCTTACGGCTAGGGCAGTTTCCTGGAGAGGATAAATAAGAGTGGATGAAAAGAGAGTGAGTCGACGAGGGGAGAAACGCATGGCAATGGGGTGTAAAATTACAGTGTCTCGATTCTTCGATCGGTTCTAAATAATTATTGACGCGCGCTGTAAACGCGAGACTTCCGTCGGGACAGACGAACGAATGGAATCGATTAAACCCGATAAATTACTCGGGGCCATTTGGAGCACCTCCATCTCATCGTCGCCCCCACCTCGCGGCAAAGCTCCGAGCGCCCGCGCAGATCATACAAAATTCAGAGGTGCGGATGGCACCGGGAGGAGTCCTTCGCGTTCGCAAACTCGACGATGCGTCATCGCGAGAGAAGCCAAGAGGAATTCTCGAGAAAACGAAAGAAGAAAAGCACGGTGGAAACAGTCCGGAGGGCATCTAGGGTCGCGCTTAATCAACTCTCGTCAGAATTGTTCTAAGCTCCTCTCCCCACTTCTTCTCTCTCTCTCTCTCTCTCTCGTTCCTATCCAATCATTTTTTTCCATTTTCGGTTTCACCGACATTTCCCCCCCCCCAATTTCCACCCTTCCTTACGTGTCTCGCGTTCACCCCTCGTTCCTTTCTCACAGTGACGGCCTTTAATCTGCGTTTCGCGCACGCATTACGAGCACCGTAATTGAAAGGCGGTGAACGCAGTACTGTGTTTCTCTCTTCCTCTTTCTCTTTCATCACTGTTCACCACGAGAGGGGAGAAGTGAACGAATCGGAAAGCACGAGACCAGAGGAGGATCCTTTATGAGCCCTGAATGAGCGACGTGCTGCACTACCTTCTGTCAGTCGTCGTGCGACGATTCGACTGCCGAGAGAGTGGAGAGAGAGAAAGAAAGAGAGAGGAAGAGAGAACTCGAGGGATCGACTAAGTTCACGTGTACGGCACGCAACATGCGGGCGCCGAGAGTCGATCGTTGCGAGTGGAACGAGAGGAGGTCTACTTATCCAATTATTATTATTCGCCGGTTAATTAATGGAGGATTAATTGGATCGATGAACTACTGTACTCATCACCTCTCTCCTCCCGTTCTAGGATAACGATTATGCCGCCCTGTCGACGAGATTCTCTGGAGCTCGTATAAGTGGAGAAAAAATGGTGAGTGGGAGGATAGGTTTGTTTCGGATGCAAATCAGGGGAAGAGGAAAAAAACAGTGCGCTCGCTCGATGCAAACGAGGACGTAATTGGAGTCAACGTGCCGGTTGAATACGATTTAGGCTTTGCAGCTGATTGACAATCGAGACGACGAGTGATATCTCGCGTTCGCGTAAAAATAGGAGGGAGCACCGAACGACGAGTTAAAAATTATCCACTCGGATAAATTGTCAAAATCAGGTGCTCGCGTGTACGCAGAGAACCTGGCACGTTGTTTCAGCAACGTGGAAGCATTTTGTACTTTCGAATTCGCGTGAAAGGCGCGCGCCGGCGGCGTAATGATTTGCGGGAAACCGAATTATCGATTCTTGTGCCCCGGCGCTCTCGGCGCGCCGCGCAATCTTCCGTACTTTCGTATTGGCGAAGGACATCTCGAAACTCTCCGCAACCCAATTTTGCTTGTGCAAAGACGATTCCCCGTTAAAGCGAAAAAGTCACTCACCAATGGGGCGACATGAATTATTTAAACATTACGAGCGCGACAGAAGGTGGACAGTAGTCGATCCGTGAAACGAAAGCACCGAAGCGAGACTCGTAATATCCCTTCGTAAAAGACTCCTTAACGATCGAGTATTATGCAGGGAGCATCTATGCGAGATAGGACTTGTAATTTCTACGAAGAGGACGGATCCGCGATTTCTCGATAATACTCGACGCAATTGGAGAAACGGTGTTCTTTGGAAGCTCCTACGGAACGGTTTTCCGAACGATCGAGCGGAGGTTTGATTATGAAGAGACACGGAAGCCGAAGAGAGCCCTTTGGCGAGATGTGCATTGTATTTCTGTGGACGATAAATGGACGAGCGAGCTTGCGAGCCTCCTGAGAAATTAAGGGACCCCTAACAGTTGAGTTGTTATGGCTGCCGGTGCAGCAGTACGGAGAACGTTACCGTGCAAGTCCAACGCAGGAGTTTCTTCCCACCCGTTCCACGTATCCACCCCCTCTGTCCACCTTTCTTCTTTACAGTCCGCGCCATATGCGGTTATTCGCATTTTTTATAAGACGCCCACGCGTTCACTTTATTTCGAACTCTTATTGAAAACTTTGCATGCTTTTTCTTTGCGCTCGCGAATAATAAGGAAAGTATTTACGTGACCCCCTGCAATTTCAGAGAATTTCATAAATATAGAGTCGAAGATAAGGGATGCGTAGTTCTCTTTTTATACGTTGCCAATCGCAAATTTAAGGGTGGGGAACACTCTCCGAAGGAAAACCTATCCTTTCACCTTTGTTTCTTCTATATCGGTTAAATTATTCATAGAAACGAAAACTTTGTCGAATAACAACCGCATAGTTTGCAAAAGCTTACTGGACCCCTTGAACGAAAGTTTGTAAGAAGAAATTGTTTTTCCAGGAATTCACCTCTACGTTCATTATTTATGAAGAACTGAAAATTCTTGGAAGAACGCGAGTGAAAGAGAATTTGATTTAGATTGTAGTGGTATATATCAAAATATTGAAAGCAGCTGCCTGATATAACCATTACTTACTAAAATAGTTTCCTTCTAAGTCGGCTTTTCATCGCTTCGACGTTATCATGGCCGCTTTCGCGGGAATCTCTTGCTTGCCTTAAATTGAATTTACGCTCAAATGCAACGTGGCGCGCATACCTTTGAATAATAGAACACCGACTGGGAGCAAGCGCGCATCCTTAGGGATTCTCCGAGAAAGGAAACGTCCACCAGAGTTCGCGAGGAATCCTAAGGTACGAATCCTTACGAGTAACCGGAAACGTGGAATCTTCTTGAGAATTCTCGAGCAATTTAGCGAGAGTACTGCGTGAAACCGAGAGTCGCGACGTCTTTCTACGAGAAACGAGCGAGATTCATCGAGTAATTGTGCGTAGAGAAAGCGACAAGACCGAAGGAGTCGGCGACGAGAACTGGGGGAAAGATTGTGGATCGATCGCCGAGAGTGACGTGGCGGATCGCGACGGAAAGTGAGTGCCTTGCGTATATCTTTCTTGTCCTTTTTCGTGGGATTAACGACTCAGTACTAAGAACGTGATTTATGTGTTCGTTTCACCGTACCTGACGTTCATCGTAACAGAATAATACTTTTTGGAACACTTTTACTTAATAAAAAATGGTCCTTCCATCGAAGATCAAAAGCTTTTCCTTTTGATCCAACATATTTCTCGAGTTTGGTGGAATCGGTACGTAGCGGGGACCAGTCTGCCAAAAATGAATCGAATTTAAACGTACAGCATTATTTTCTTGGGTTTCCATATAGGTCTGGAGAACAAAAGCCTGCGAGGGTGGATTCTTCCACGAGCAGCGGGGGACCACTCGGGGATGAAGATCCCGAAAGTAGAGTCGTGGTGAGAGATAGAGCTCGCCTCTTGTGAAACGACTTAGGAAACGCTTCACCAAGTAACGCTTCGCGATAGTTTCTTTTTTGCGAGAGTCGAAATATATAGCCGCCGCGGAATAGTTCGTGCTTCGCGTAAATTGTGTTACACGCTCAAAGGGTTTGCCTGAGAAGCGAGGTAAAGCGCGAGGTAACGAATTGGAATATCACCTTGTGACTTCGTGGCGCGTTTATCGTACGGAGATCTGCATTTTTACGCAAAAATTAAATAGAACTGTTAACGAGGCCGAAGGCTTTTTAAATCGGGAGCGATCAATACGGGAATTTAGTTGAATTTCGGAATATAATTTAGTTCAACGTGGAGACCGTGGTTTTGGACGTGTAAAAATCACGTGATATTGTGAAATCTACCTCTTGACAGAGAACGAGACGAATCCGATAAGATACGAAAGCCATTTTAGTTATCCAGAACGATCTCGGCGAGAATAACGATCTGTACCGATCGGTTCGAAGCAAAACCGTGTACGGCTAAAAAGGTTTACGATGCTTACAATTATCAATTCATGTGAGCTCTCGCGCTCGAAGCAATTTCTCGAAACATAAAAAGACTATGACCAATGGACTCGTAGTTTACGATGATTTCACACGAAGAAAAAAACGCGGACCGTGAGAAAAACAGGAAGGGGACAGGACGCGGTCGCGCATCAATTAACACACTCGGGATCAGAGTCTGAGAACAGCGGCGCAATTGCCAGAGGGACGAGAAATTTCATCCGACTGTTTTCGACGCGTACCAGGCGCTAATCTAATATAACGTATCGATTTAATAGCACGTTGCTCCTGTGTCGCGTGCGTCGTCTTCAAAAACGTACGGTGCATACGTTGGTAGAAAAATCCTGTAATAATCCTGTATATCGATTGCCACGCGAATTTTTCAATACACCAGAATTAGTATTCGGTGCTCACTCACTAGCAGATCTGCGATTTTAATTCTCAGACGGTTTTGCGAAAAAAATGAATTCCTTATCAGAGTGACAGCCTAACATTAGCATCTAATTTGCTTTATTAACAAATTCGTTTGACGATGATAGATGTATTGTACCAGCATAGTGCACGTTAATGTCTGGATCTTCGTACCCCTCTCTACTTATCCCACCTACTTCTGCCTTTTATCTATTCCCAGCTTTTCATTCTGCCTAATTCTTCTTACCTCCGTCATCCTTGTCATCGTCACGCGCTACTGACGACGCCCACTACTTCATCGCCGAAGATCCTCTCCTTCGCGGCTCACCTCATAATTAGGCTGACCTTTCTTTAATGTAAAAGCCGACGACAACGTCTCACTTTCGGCAAGGACGAAACTCTTCTTCCCATCTGACTAACGAAGCGAGCTCGAGCGGAGGTCGCGCGTTCGACGCTAATCGCGCGCGAAGAGAAGGAGGCCTCATTAGCACGTCGCTGTCCGCACGAGCAACGCACACGATTCTCGTCGACAAATTTTTCTCGTACGTGCATCCATCCACCAGTTCCCTATCGATATCTTAAATGCCAGGTGTGAAATTCGATAAATCTGCTTTTAAGAGTTCGTCCACGCTTTCTTATTTTTTCTGCTCCTTCGTTCTTGCAGCATTAATACTGGAAGGCTATCACGAGTGAAATGTATGACCCACAAATTTGGTTTTAATAATAATGATAAATAGCGTCGTGACTGCTCACGCCACTGTTTTGAATATTCATTCGAGCTATCGATAGTTACGAAAGAAGTCAGTTCCCTCGGGTAGCTTGGTACAATGGTGAAAATAATACAGATCCTTTGACTGTTAATGCATTTTTAGGCAATTATGAAAAATTGTTATATCGATTCGAAAAAAAAAAAAAATATATCATTACGAAAGTACGATTTTTCGCTGATCCTTTAAACAGCCATGTTGGTCAATAATCAATTAAATTTTCAAACAACTAGACAATTAATTGAATATTTATTCGCAATTACTTCAATTGTGACTAAATTTAATTGCATTTGAATTCATTGCAATGTGCAACTAAACTACATTAACTGTGACTAAATGCAATTGCAGTCTACAGATAGTCTCTTAATATAATTCAATTTAACAGCAATTAAATTAATTCCAATTAATTATTTAAACATTGAATTAGTTGGTTGAAAATTGAACTGACCAACATTGCTATACAGGAAGTTCTTGTCGTCCTCCCGCCTAAATTTGTTTATCCCTCGCATCCATATCTCTCGAGCACATCTTTCGTGTGCGATGTCCCGCAATTGGCCACATTTCTTCATTCGCGACTCGTTAAACCATCTGATACGCGGAAGAGCGAGCATAACGGTGATAGAGGAGGTGTCTTCACTGCTTCCCTCTTATACGTCCGACGAGTTTCCGCTCTGAAGCTTTCGGAGTTGATTCTAGGCTTTTAAGCTCACGAAAAAAATTCGTCCAAATATTTTCCTCGTGTTTCGTGGTGAGACGTGTCCTACATACAAATTAATTACACGAGAGGTTTCCCCTTTACACACGTTCGTCCAACGATTCTCCACGAGGATCGTAATTCTATCAGGGTTAATTCAAAAAGAAACCACACTTTGTTAAAGCATTGTCCGCCACTTGGACATTGGGAGATGTTTGCCGTACTCTTTTCCATCGTGTTAGTCGGTTATCTGAAATTCGAGTATCGCAAGTCGTTCACCTAGACGACCTTTTCTGGATAGTTCAAACATCGCGCGACAAACGTATTCATCCTTAAAGGAATGTGATATATCTGCTGGCATGCAAACGTCGATAGCAGCGATATTCAGCCACATCTATGAGCAGACCAAAGCAAGATCGGATCAAGTTTCGTCCCTGGTTCCGCGCTCCTCGGAATACTCGACACTGTCCTCATACGACTCCCGGTGGAGATCGCAAAACTCAAACACGAAAAAAAAAAAAAGAACTATCCAAAGTGGAGTGCAGCTCCACCCGAATATCACACGCGTCGAAACGACGCGCCACAACGACCGTTAATCGTTTACCAGCGCCCGTATTATCCATCATCCCCATCTCTAAAGACTTTACGCCGGAAACAATCGATCTTCGCTAAGAACGCGTAAGAGCCATGCAGTACTTATAAAACGAGTACGAAAAAAGAGAGACATGAAAAGTGTCGTTAAACAGATACAAGAAGTACGAGCGAGCGACAAATCTGTATTGTACACTTGAAGGAGAGGCACGGGCGGAACGAAGGGTTGCGTAGAGGGAAGGTAAAACAACAAACTTCCTCCCTCTCGTCCCTTCGCGCAGAACCCTTCACACGTTTCAGCGTGAGAGTAATCTTTAAGAATTATTTCTCGCTTCGCACACAGCAGAAAGAAGAACATCTACCACGAGCACAGGCCGCGAGCATGTGAATATATACATGTATATACGTATCTACATATATTTATGTATATATGCACGTATGTGCTACGAAAGGGGTGTGGGTGGGGAAAACTCACGCGACGAGCTCGCCGAATAGCCTGATCTTCCTGTGGCAGGTGTCGAGCAGAGATAGACGGGAGGAGACCGCCGGGGACGAGGACGAGGAGTTGGACGTGCCCGAGGCGTTGGCGGTGGTAGTGGCGGCGGCGGCGGCGTGGTGGAGCGGCGTGGACGGTGCGGAAACCGTCGAGGACGTGGGAGCGCCCGTGGTCGAGGAGGCGGTGGAACCGGTGCCACCCTGGAGAACGGCCACGGCGGCGGCGCCGCGCGCAGGCGAGCGCAGCATCAGGCTAGCGATCGTGGATGTGCGCGAAGATCGCTTCCAAGATGAGGACGAAGACGACGACGAGGACGCCGCCTCCTCCCCGCCGCCGCCCTCCTGCCTGTTGATCTTTTCACGCACGTTGCTCGGTAGGCACCAAATCTTGCAGGTCTCTCATACGGTAGCCCTCAATCTCGAGATACTCGCCGAGAGGAACCAGAGGATTTTCAGTTTCCGACGTTGATGCACCGTTGTGGCGGCCCACCACGACGACGACCTTCACTGCGCGGACGGAGGAGGAACGATCTGTGGTCACTACCAGGTTGGTTAATCAGCGTCGGACCGCGAAGGTAGCAGAGGGTGGAGTGCCGGACGCTGCACCGTGTCGGCGTCCGCGTGCCGGTAGATATCTTGTGGTGACGACGGCGACGACGGTGGTGGTGGTGGCGGATGGTGTGGTAATTCGATGATCGGCGCCCGTTGAGCGGTTGTCTGCTTCTGATACGGTGGCGGAAAGAGACAGAGAGAGAGAGAGAGAGAGAGAGAGAGAGAGAGAGAGAGAGAGAGGGGGGATAGAGAGAAAGAGGGAGAGAGAGAAGGTAAGAGAAAGAAAGAAAGATAGAATATAATGCGAACACGTGAGTTTGTGGACTAAGACGGAGCTAAAAAGAGAGATGAGAGAAAGTGAGAGAAAGATAGAAGAGGGTTGTGTTAAAAGACGTGGTGCCGAGTAAATATGCGAATCTTTTTACGACATCATTCTGTCTACGTGTTTTATTATAAAAAGATGTTATGTTGAGAATTACCCGGCGAGAACGCGGTCGTGTTAAGATCAATGGAATCATTTTTTCCGCGTATACGCTGTGCGCTTTCTTTCTCCCTTTTTCCTCTCGTCCCATCGAAGAATTAATTTCACACACTGAAGGTTTACAAAACAGCTTGTTAGTAAAGCACACGTTTTACAAAGTAATATTTTATTTTTTTATCGTTCCTTCCAGAAGATATCGCATCACACGTGGCGGAAGAAAAAAAATCGCCGACCATGCAACACCGGTGTACCGTGTAAGAAATGAAAGCACGAAAAATTGTTAAATTTGAAAGTGTCACAGTATTCGCGATACCGATTCTGGGTTATGCATGTCCTATTGGCAAAAGGAAATCGAAATGGATTCGTATCGACTATCGTGACGTTCTTTTCAATTCGTTGAATATTCTCTGCCGAAAAATTGGAGCAAATCGTGAGACAGAGACGTAATACGTACACGCGAACGTGATTTACATATCTATGTCATGAATCGTGAAGATTTCGCGTTTCCAAGCATTACGACATTTAATGTACAGATATTTGGGCTCAACTCACATAGGTACCTATCGTCCTTTATCGTCGACAGGATTGGACGGCCTTCCGAAGCTTCTTCGTACAAATGAACGGATTAGTCGCATCGTCCAAAAAATTATATTGTCTTACGGAAATAGCATTCGAGGAAGCTGTTTCCGCGTAGGAGCACTGGATAGGGCACGCGGCTCAGGGAACAATCTGCGAGTGAGTATAAGCGTTCGCGCGAGCGTGCCAAAGGAAACAGTCGTTGTTTTCTTAAAGTTAAACGTTACCACAGTATTATTCATAAGTCTGTACTTTTAGATAAACTATCGGATATTTGACGGCAGTCCGTGTACATAAAGTGAAATGAATTGTGCCAAATGAAATTAATGGTACAAGTGACCTGTGTTAGTTGACCCCGCATTAGAACCGGACGACGCCATTTTTTGTATATTAACGATTTCAGATTTATATTTCTCAATATGCACCTCACGTAGGTATATTATTTACATCGTAGCAGTTTATCGTATGATATACGCATAGATATTATGTTTGCATATATCTATTCCACATATGTACAGTAGAGTCCCGTGTAACGCGGTCCCTGCAACCCGCTAAGAATTTCGAGACCACTGTTTTCATAAAACGCGATTCCTCGTATAACGCGCCAAATAATAATACGTTTTTTCTTAACAAACGGCGTATATATGCCAATTATTTTTATAATACTGCCCTAATTATTTTTAAAATAAAACACAGAAAACAAACCTTGGCACAATAATAATCATTCAAACGTGTCACGTGAGCAAAATTTTAGCATAGCACGATTTCCTATAATACGAATTCATACAACGCGTGATACGTTAACCACGTTATACAGGAGTCTATTATACATGTATTCAGGTGAACTACACTTTGCAGGCTCGTATTCCGCCCCTCCAGCGGACGAGCAGCTTTGCATTAATTGTTTCATGCTCGATGTTGATAATAAAGATGACCCCGAAGTCCTCCGAGGGACGCACAAAGAAAATGATACTGAATGTAAAAGACCGGACGTGGGTGCTCGATGACACAAGAAATTGTGGAGATATTTCCCCTGCTAATGGCTTTGTTTTTTCCCGTTCAAACGATATGCAGCGTCGATAAGATTAAAGTAGATAAGGAAATGAAGGGATAAGCAGAAATGATTAGGAGAAAATGAAAAGCAATATGGAACTCGAGAATCCCCTTTCCAACGCCAATTGCTGTAGCCACCGCATCGGTGACAAATAACTCCTGCATTGACATTGACAAAATAGCTCTTATTCAAAACTATGTCTGCATTTTATTAAAACTTCTTATGCAATGTCCTTACGAAAGTATCGTAGGTAAAATGAAGGCGGAAGTTCCTAAAACAGGCTCTCCAAACTATACGTTACCGCATGGCAGGGCAAACGTGTATCTCTTCTTCTTTAAATCTCAATCTAATCATGCTCAAAGTTGATTATAGATCAACATTTACAGTTAATTCTATGTATAATTAAAAGAACGCCGAAACATGGCACGAGGGAAGCGAGGAATAGATGTCGAGCGGAACAAAAAAAGAAAAGAAAGCAAAATCGCGAGATCTCGATCCACGTTTCTCTTATATCGTATCAATCGAACATTATGAAATTTCCGGCACTTTGTACGAACGCGGGTGGAACGAGCAGTAGAATTTGAAACGTACCAACGTTCTTCGCATCGCTCGAACGCACATGGCAATCTTTCGTTAAAATTGCGCGCGTGCGATCGTAGAGTAACGACGTGGGCTTACCGTCGCTTAAACCAACGGCAACGGCACAACGATTAGGATCGTAGAAAGAGGACGAGACTTTCACCGTGGATCGCACACGCCCACCGTTCCAGGGAAGAAGGAAACAAGGGGTTTGGAAAAAGTCTGAGAGCCGGGGGAAGGGACGACGCGCGGGCAGTGCGGCGAGCGCATCGTGGTACGTGAAAGAGCGGCTTCCTGTACTTTGCAGACTTTCTACTGAATCTCACGAGGGTCCTCTATCGGTGGAGTGTACGCGAGACGTGCATTTAAGATGGAATCGCAGCTTGTAGTCGTTAGGCTCGAAAGCACTTATCGTCGGCATGCATTCGAGCACGATAATTACATATCGCGTTATTTAGCGCTCCTACCGTGATTTGGCTCGACGCTCTCTCCTCGTGCACACATTGCGAGCAAATCGCGCGATACGCCGTCCTCGAGGGTTCGAACGCGACTGCGAATGGATCGCGTACGACTTCCCCCACCAGTCTCGAGAAACGTCGTCGAGGAGGTGGAAACACGGGGGTTGGAAGGACGGCGCGGGGTGGTGGCTGCTTTAACGAGACGCCACGGGGCAGGGACGATGCGGCAGAAGTGGACGCAACTACGATCGTTGGACGAACGTGGAGTTTCGCAAAGAGGAAATAATTACGATACGGTCAGATGGATATAAACGAACTATCTTGGAGCCGTACCTCAGAATCATCGTGGTTTCACATCGTTTACTCGTGAGTTTTGCAAAATATGGCGAAACGAAAGGACGAACGGAGAAGACGAGAACGAATACGTGATCACCGCCTCCCTCCGGTGACTATCCGCTCGATACTGTTTCGCGTGAGCGTGGAAAACTCATCGAACTCACAGGGGAAATAAATTGGGTGAACTTTAAAAGCCGAGAAGGCCAGCTGTCACGTCGACGAAATGAGAAAGTACTCCGAGGCATGGGGCGGAACGTCAGCCCAGACGAAATTAACCGAGAACGGGAGGGTGCGCGTTACGTAGGTATGACGACATCGACGAACAGCGGAGTATGGGCGGAATGCGAGCTAACAGAGGAATGGCAGCCCCTATGGGTACGGACGAGGGAATGAGCGTACGATCGACAGGCAAAGAGAATTTAACGGACGAAACTCTGTTAAATCTCAGATGCTTGTTGATAAATCTTGTAATGGTAGTGGCAAGAGACACGAGATGATAGCATATGTACAACGAAAATTTTTCTACCGGAAGAAGCTCTGCCCTTCGTAGGACACGCTCGGAGATGACCAAGTTGTCGCAGAAGGGCTGCTGCGACCAAGATACGCACACGAGTACGGTCCATCGTGCACCGAGAAGCTTTGACTAACAATAAGACGAGGAAGTGAAATGGTGCGCGCGAAGATGGGTAGTAGGGCTGCCTGCCGATGGAGAAGGGAGCGGCACTGGCGTGCACCGGGATAGGGCGAAAGGTGCCTATGGCCACGGACGAGGGAATCAGCTACAATCGACAGGCAGAGAATTTAACGGACGAAACTCTGTTAAATCTCAGATGCTTGCTGATAAATCTTGTAATGGTAGTGGCAAGAGACACGAGATGATAGCATATGTACAACGAAAGAATTTTCTACCGGAAGAAGCTCTGCCCTTCGTAGGACACGCTCGGAGATGACCAAGTTGTCGCAGAAGAGGGCTGCTACGACCGAGATGCGCACACGAGTAGGGTCCTTCGTGCAACGAGAAGCTTCGACTAACAATAAGACGAGGAAGTGAAATGGTGCGCGCGAAGATGGGTAGTAGGGCTGCCTGCCGATGGAGAAGGGAGCGGCACTGGCGTGCACCGGGATAGAGCGCAAGGTGCCTATGGCCACGGACGAGGGAATTAGCGTACGATCGACAGACAAGGAGAATTTAACGGACGAATCACTGTTAAATCTCAGATGTTTGTTGATAAATCTTGTAATGGTAATGGCAAGAGACACGAGATGATAGCATATGTACAACGAAATAATTTTCTACCGGAAGAAGCTCTGCCCTTCGTTGGACACGCTCGGAGATGACCAAGTTGTCGCAGAAGGGCTGCTACGACCGAGATGCGCACACGAGTAGAGTCCTTCGTGCAACGAGAAGCTTCGACTAACAATAAGACGAGGAAGTGAAATGGTGCGCGCGAAGATGGGTAGTAGGGCTGCCTGCCGATGGAGAAGGGAGCGGCACTGACGTGTACCGGGATAGAGCGAAAGGTGCCTATGGCCACGGACGAGGGAATTAGCGTACGATCGACAGACAAGGAGAATTTAACGGACAAATCACTGTTAAATCATAGATGCTTGTTGCTAAATCTTATAATACAGGAGGAATGCGGGGCGATGGTAACCGAGCGTGCGCGGCAAGAGACACGAGATGATAGCATATGCACAACGAAAGAATTTTCTACCGGAAGAAGCTCTGCCCTTCGTAGGACACGCTCGAAGATGACCAAGTTGTCGCAGAAGGGCTGCTGCAACCGAGATGCGCACACGAGTACGGTCCTTCGTGCACCGAGAAGCTTCGACTAACAATAAGACGAGGAGGTGAAATGGTGCGCGCGAAGATGGGTAGTAGGGCTGCCTGCCGATGGAGAAGGGAGCGGCACTGGCGTGCACCGGGATAGGGCGAAAGGTGCGGCGCGGGACGCGAGGGCAGCAATGCGACGGTGGTTGCGCCGCGACGCCGGATCAGCTGTGAATCGGCAACTCCAGTCAGCTGACTGGCTGGCCCCTCTTCTGCCGACACTCCAACTCTGCGACAATCAATATTCCGCTCTGCCCCCGCAACTCTGCAGCCGCCCATCACCTTGCGCGGTCTCTCTCGTTCTTTTTTGCTTCCTTGATCCTCTTTATTATTACTCTCGATCTTGTCGACGCCTCTTTCTTTCGCAAAAGATCGTAAAGTAAATTAGGTAAAAAAGGGCGCGAACAGGGGAAATGGTTGGTGCCGGAGGAAGACCAGAAAATGATGACGCGCGTTTTCTATTACATACTGCTCGACAAAAATATTCTTCAACGAATATTACAGGAGAATGATAACGAATGATTTTGTTGCACGAAGGTTTTGATTTCATTACCGTAGTTGAATCATTTGAAGAAATTGTCGAACGAGATGTTCACCTTCGAGCATTTCTTACGGGTGCCAAGCTTGTCCCGATATTCGCCGTTTCCTCGACACGAATAACGAAGCCAATGATCGAGTCAACGCCCATTGTGATCGGACGCTCCCCCGTTGCTTTCAGCACGTTCTACCCTCTCGAAAAGCATTCGTTGAAATTGTCACGGGGGAAGCTATCGTCGTGGGAGAAGTATCGAACTTTCAGCTGTTTCGCTTCGAGCGATGGCCATACAGAAAACGGTGTTACAAGAAGAGCAGCCTGTCGAGGACTTCCTACGAACACCCGTTGCTCTGACATTCGATAGCTTAGGTACGTCCAATGAATCGATATAGCAAACGAAAGCGGAAAACACTTCGGGAACAAAAGTTGAGATAGTTTTTGCGAGAACAAGAGTCCGTGGTGTATTTATTTGTATGGACGAAACGGTTCCGAGGAAATACTATTCGTTAGGCTGAAAAGAAAAGAGGGAAAAGAGAGATGGACAAATATAGAAGAATTTATGAAAAAAATTGGGAAAATCTTCGGGTTGCCGAAATTCGGGCATGTTGCTTTCCACGCGACTGCTTTAATTATTTGATTATCCCGGTTCTACTGGATCAAATTTCTCGCGTACGACAATATCTCTAGCATGGGCGGTTGAGGAGTCCAATCTCCAATACTTCATTAATATTCTTTAAGGTGACGATCTTTATGAAAGGAATTAATGTATATGCGACCACTTTGGGCAAAGCTCGAGGTGCAGGGAAAAAAGTTCTCAAACGAAGATTCAGTTGAATTGAAAAAAATTCATAAGTAACACGACGAATCGTTTCGCGCGGGCGAAGCTTCAGCGTGGCGTTGCTCGATTAATGAGTGCTCGAATTACTCGCGCAATTAAGCGCGCGATTGGGGTGGAAGAAGCACAAAATGTTTCGTGCCTCCGTTTAAATGCTCCGAGTATTCTCAAGGAAAAAGCAAGGGTGCTCGAGAGAAAAGGACCACGCGATACGATCTCGCTCGCGTGCGAGCTGAGTTGGTTCGCGCCGAGCACTGAAGGACCACGTGACATTGTTGGTGAACGAAATGCTTGAGTGGAGGAAAAACGTGAAACGCACGCGACCAGAATGATTCAATGTGAATGGACAATGTCTTTTCTACCGGTACTCCAAACCCAATGGCCTATTGACTGCAACGTTGTATGCTCATCGCGATAGGGTTAGGAAGGAATCGACTCCGAGGCCATCTGATTTAGTACGTCCTTCGCCTTTTCGATATCGTTCGACCAAAGTCGAATATCGTGAGCCATCGATAAGGGCACCGAGGACAGATTGTTAAAGAGGGTCAGCGCTTATGCGTCTAGGGGGGCCGATAATTTTCACTGCTTTCAGCGCCATTTTTGCGTAACTACATAGCAAAGCAACATAGCTTACATTACAACTCCATAAGTACGGTTGATCGAATAGAGCACTACAATTATCTCCGGGACCCGTCGGGACCGGGCAAAACGGCCCCTCCAAATACACGGGCGCTGACGTTCTTTAACAATCTCTCCTCGGTGATAAGGGTAAGGCTATTTATTAAATATATAAATAATAGGCATGGGGAGGGACTTGAAATTTTTGGACAATCGAATGGGTTCGCTAAACGCGCGTTCAAAGCAATTAAATCTTCGCTCGTTACTCTCCCGTTTCTCTTTCATCTGAGAAATCCCAGGAAAAGCGAGACGGAAGAGGCCAAAGCGCGCGTTCCGCGCTTTAAGGAACAGCCTGCCTCATTATCACGAGATAACTAGTTCGTGCTACGAGCAATTAGATATTGCCACGAGATAAGTCATCCGTAACCGCATTTTTTTTCTACTCCTTCCGCGTGCGTGATTATTAGCGAGGAGTACAGTTTATACTTCAACGACTTCGCGCACGCGACTTATCTCTGCGTACTCTGGTGAATCCAACCGATTGTATTGTGCTAAATTTTAACGAGTAGGAAGTAAATCGTCGAGCATGTATTCTAAAATTCGGAGAAAATCGTATTCAATATGTTTCAGAATGCGCCTGTCCTGTCTTAATTAGTACTAGTTTTGCTGGAACATTTCTGAAACATGTCAGTTCTTTACTTTATATATTTAATCAACATACATCGCCTCGAATCTTTTTGTGATGCTAATTTTCACGAAAAGTATTTGATTTGAAGAAATTCAATCGAGCTGCGCCAATGTAACGTTATTTGTAATTATATCACACCGAGCAATTAAACGTATTCCTATTAAACGTCTGAGGTGCGGACAAAAACCGGTGTATCCGTTATGTAATTCGTATCATATTATGCCCAATTGAATTATACGACCAATTAAGCGCATCACTGCGAACCGTTCGAAAGCATGTACAAAGGACGCTTGGATCTGAACGAGGTGTGCGGTCCTGCGCACAACACGGGTAGCATGGTTGTCCGGTAATTAACGCATTAATGATACAATCGCGCGCTGACCAACGTTAAAATTACCTGGAATCGGGGTAGAATAACAATTCTAAAATAGGAGCTCGTGAAATCGAGTATCGCTAAATAAATCAAGTTTCACCAAAACACGATGAGTCCAGTCAATTCCAATGATATCAAAGTAACTGTATATAGTGTAGTGCGATTCAAATATCATGCAGAATTTATATTTTCCTTTCATACTTATGGACGCAGTAATGAGTACCTAAAATGGAACCGAGATCTGTCTGTACAATGGCCTCGGAAAGATAATAAGAATTATACATATGGAAATGTGTAATTACCCTAATAATGTAAAGTGATATACGCAGCGAAAAATGTTTTGAAACCTCCTTATAAATCATTAGTAAGTCTATATTTATCAATAATAAGCTTATTCTTGCAAAACGTATCCATTCATTTTCCAATCCCACCGCATACGTCCCTACTATAAATACAAGTTCGTTGAATCCATTTGCAAGCGGTAGAAGCGCGGTTTGGATTATCCATTTTGTCATTTTGCAATTCTTCCAGCGGAAGTAATGATAAAGGGAGTACTGAAAGTGTTTGTCAGCGACGCAAAAAGGGACGCGTCGACAGAACCGATGAAATCCACTCGTATTACGTAAACCGAACGACTCTATCTCCGGGAACGTTATTCGAATAATCGAGACCTATAACGAGACTACCCCTCTGAAAGGCGCTAGAGAACGATGAATGGGTAGCGAATCGAGTGGTCGCGCTGAATGGGGCCTCAGCACCAATCAGCATCGGTTACCGCGGGCACGAATACATTCTAGAGTGCATACGACTAGACGGGATATGCGGTCGTGTAAAATTATGGGTCGAATAAAAGCGGGTATCCGTCATTATTTTGGGAAATACGACGATAGAAATCTTAATTTCTAGGAACTCAAGAGAATCCCAAGTTGTGAAGTCAATCGGCGCGCGTGCAGGGTGGTTATTCCAGAGACAGAATGATTCCTTCTAAGAGTGACGATTCAACTAGAAGGCACTTCTATTCGTTTCAGTGTCAAGAGTTGAAATACTTGCTCTCACAATGGTTTACACAACCGCGAGGCAGAACTTTCTAAAGAGGTAAACGAGAACGTAAAGCCCCCGTCTACATGATTTACAGTGACTCGAGATGGAAAGTCCCAAGAGTAAAATTCCACAGAATGCGCGAGCGTGGGAGGCCAATTAGTTAAGCTTCCGTAATTCCAAAGGATTATGCAGCTTGAGAAGAAGTTTGATGGAAGGAGTTTGGATAACTCGCCGATAGAAGGAGGCGCGCTTGAGAGAAAGGTCGCGAGCTCCTTTCACGAGGTGCAACTTATAAATTCTCCCGCATTCGCGCCCTCCATTTTTACCGCGAAATTGAATCCCAGCAAAATCGAAAATCCCACGACATACAATATCATCCAGAACAGTGGCCTTTTAAAGATCAATTCTATGCTTCGGTGAGTTCTTACGCGTTTCTTCCGGAATTCTAGTGTATCGATCTCCGTTTAAAAACGTAATACCTCGGACGATCTGAGCAACCGCGTGCTATCGGTCAGTACCTTCGACCAGTACCTTCTATCGGTCCAGGAAGGAAGAAAACGAAGGTCCGACGTGAATGGCGGAGACGCGAAACGGACAGCATGCCTCGCAGATTGGCGCCAGGCGCCCCATCCGACGCGCTTTCCTCTCCGCTGCAGAATTATACGAAGGACACGATCGATGCGTGAACGGCGCCTCTCAGGCGCCTATCCCGCGACACCGAGGCTCTACCCCGCGATGAAGTTCTCTCCTCCGTTTTGTTTACCCTCGTCCTTCCCGGGCCAACCTATCATTAAACTGTCTCTGCAGCCGAGATTGACCCCGTTTGTGCGTCGCCTACTCAAACTCCCCAGCGTCTCTTTTCCTTTGACCCCTTCCAAAGCAAGCAGCGTCAAATGTGCAAAATTTACGTGGGTGTCTTTGCGAAGGATAGAATTACTAATGTCCAGGATGTAATGCTGACAGTGTGGTTAAATAAAATAAAGCAATTCCGAGGTCGTCTAACCGATGCAGGGTATATTTGGAGTTCCTTTAAGTGTCCCTTTAGCTTGTCAATTTTTAATAATGCTCTCAGAAGCGAAAGTATTTGTTTGAATATTAAACGCGATAAAATATGCGCATTGGAAGTAAATATTTCATTTATTTGCACGGTTTAATGTCCTGCGAATTAAATAAATTGCATGTTGACGATCGGGTCATCGATCGTACAGATCTGAAAGTGGATGCCTGTATTGCCTAGTTCGGCACATCCAAATCGACAACAGCATTAATCAATGTAACGAGCAAATGGTTCGTGCGCATGCGCATCGCCCTTTTCTTCGTCCTCTTGAGGGTGAGTAATTGCGGAAGGAACGACTAAAGTTGGCGCAAAAGAAGATTCTTGGTGAGGGTGCGCGTCAGAGAGACGGGACTTCGTGTTCTCCCTTTTCAACGAGACGCCGCGGGCCAGGGAGTCCATTAATCGGCTCGTGTTGCGAGACCCTTTCCCTCTTTATCCCTATCTGTTCCGTAAGACTCTCTTTTGTGCGTCAATAAAGATACCCCGTCATATCTGGAGGTGTAGGTAAGATGGTGGATACTGGTCGAAAGGTTTCTTCTGTATAAATACACCGAGTATGAAATACGAGTGTACCGCAGGAAGGAATTCTAGAACGCGGTCATTCGGTAACGAATGAAAGAAAGAAGTAGGGAGAATGTAGACCGAAAGGGTGAAGAGTAACACGCACCAGATCGATGGTAATCGAAAATCCTCGACCGACGCGAGGACAGCTCGGAGAGTTTTCTCTGAAAATACGGAAGCATTAAACATATAACTTTTTTTGTGAAAATTCAATAATACTTTTTCGTGAAATTTTCGACGATATAAATCGAAGGTGATAATACGGTGGAATTAACACGCATCGCGCCGTTCTGAAAATTTCACGTAAAACGTGCCTCGGACATGTAAAAACCGATTATCCGGGGTAAAGCGTTAAAATGGATAATCCCGTAGCGGTGCTTTCGCGCGACATTATTTGGATGAAAAAAAAAGATCTTCCCCTTGGAAAAGGCGCCGAAAGCACGAGCAAAAAGTAACCGTGCGTGGGATGGGGAAAATTGCGGGGCAGGTAGCGCCTCGGCTTCCCAGTTAAAATTAAAGTCGAAACAGCGACGCTTAATTAGGTGAAGTATCCCTTGCTCGTTCACGTGGCAAAACGAAGGTAGTCTGCCACGTTCGAGTTATCCGCCGCGAAGGTCACGATGCCTCGGTTGGACGTGTTATGTACTGCGAATGCGAGATTTCGTTTGAGTCAGACGCGAATCGCCAAATTGGAGACATAATTAGCTCCGTGTACTGTAGGGTGCGGAGCTTTGCGCGCGCGTTTCCGAGAAGCCATAAAAAGAACGGGTAACTCAAATTTCGTGCCAATTTAGTAGCTTGAAACGGCTAGGTATGTTTCCCTTTCGACACTCCGAAGTTGACCTCCAACGTAATTGGAACTGCGTTTGACGAACGAATGTCGGTAGCTTTCATTTAACCAAAAATTGGCGATCATCGGCACTCTCACGATAAATACGAGCACTGGCCAGGACTATTTGCGAGTTTGTTTTAAAATTCCACCGTATTACGCAAGCCAATGTATACTGGCAAAAAGGTTTATCTCCGGATGAAACGAATGCTTAAACAGCAAAGAATGGAATATTCCGCACGACGTGTTGACGATGTTTCCACATAGGTATCCACATTGTTAAATCGTAAAAGTGTAGCAATTATCTTCGCTATGGCTGTGTGGATAAATGTAACTGGGAAAAGGCGCGCTCGAGAGGAATCGATCGCGCACACACTCACGTGGAGACAGACCTTCGCGTTAAGGATCACCACCAAGGCCGGCACGAAGAAATCGCACGCTCGCTTGCACACAGAGCGCTACGCTCTGCGTTTGTTCTTTGCTAAACCAAACATCAGCCATCGACGGTTCTTTCGATCATTTTCAGTAGTTGACCGCTTTGTGTCGCAGCTAAGATGTCGAGCATGCATAGGAAATACGAAAAACTATTTTTGCCACGCGTAGCGAATACATGTTACACCCGACGTGTGTAACATTCTGTGTGGTTTCAGATTAACACGTCACCCGAATGCAGATGACGGTGTCAGTGCCTGACTATGAATTATCTAAATGGATATTTGCAAAGACAGTTAACTCTATTGACAGTCAACCAAGCAGTGATCAAAATTTGGGTGACGAATCCAAGTGTAAGAACGACTACCCTTGGAAAGAGAAAGTGGCAAAAGCAAAATTCAGTGGAAGGCGTAAAATTTATCTATCGGACTGCGATTGGCGCAAGAATGGCGGAAATCAGTTTTCTGACTTGTCTCTTATGTCGTCGTTCCTAACTGATCGACCGGAAGACGATGGACTGGAAGCTCGGTTTTCGAGGACACGTGACGTAATCGGTCCATCGCCGATGGATGCGGTGGCATTCGTGGGTGAAGGTTCGATTCGGTGATTCCTCGTATCGCACTTTTACGACGTGGGTGCAGCGAGATACCGTTTTCACGGAAAGCTGCGCCTTGTTCGATCGTGGGAAGTATTGTTGCGTAGGATAAGTCTTGCGGTTTTCCTTGGCCTATTTGAATTTTTCATTCAATGGAAAAACTTTGCAGTCACGGTTGAAAAGATGTCAAGAAACAATAGGTATCCAGTTTTTATTGCCTTTGGCCGTTTCTTTACTGTTTTATCTTTTACCTCATGCTCGGTTGTTATCCAATGCCTAGACGTTACAGTAGTTCTCGGGTTACGTCATCGAAAGTCTCTCGCGAAATACTTTCATAAATTTTCGTTAAATAGGCAATGATAGGCCAATTAGGCATACATGAAGTGGACTTGTGATTGTGGATTGGACCGAGCTGTAGTAATTTCCAGGGAGTATTTATTAAATCGACGGTCACGTTAAAATAATATCGCGTCCCAGCAAATACATTCTTATAAAAAAATTCCACTTTGAAGCTTCACCAACGAAGAACGAACGATAAGCAATGATGATATAAGCGTCACGGGCACACCGATTCGCCCAACGACACCCTCGAGAATCAGCGTTCTCCTCTCGAGGATATTACGGTAAACCCGGATTATGACGCTGATACTGTAATTTTCCTCCTACGTCCCTCTACCTTCCTCCCTCGCTAGAAATAATATAGGCGCGAACTTCGTTTCACCGATACCATGTCCTTCGTGCCAAATATTGACTTAACCTTAATCGCACGCCCTAGGTGCCTGGCATTGCGTCAAATATCTCCGCGGAAGAGATGCGCTTGCCACATCCGTAATACTCTCGGATCGACGTTCCTCATACGCTCCTTAATGAACGTTAATGCTAACGCTGCGCGGTGTCACTATTTCAGTATGTTTGTTCCTTGATAAAACTACCAGCAGAGGTTATTCCCGACGCGCGCCAATCCCGTGGCGACAAACAAGCGCGAGTGCCGGGTGTTCATTAATTACTGCGAAAAGGAAGTGGGCGCGTATGTGCGTGCTCCTGCGTATGTGTGTAAGAGAGAAACGTGACACAGTGGAAAGGAATAAGGTAAGATGTAGCTCGATTTCCACGGAAACGACGGGACCCCTTTGAGGGGTGACAATGAATAGGTCCTCTACGACGAAGATTAATGGTCCTGAATTTACTCGTTTCGATGACGTTAGAAGAGTTTGGAAAAAACGAGGATTAATTCCAGACACCGGCGCCGCAGAAGAGACGACGGAATCGCGATTGATAACAGGAAATTTAATTGTTTCGCTCGGTTCTGAACGTGAAGCGAATCAGCGCACGACTTTTGCTTCCCCTCGGGTGGAACAAAGCCCGATACGGCCTCAAACAAAACTATAAAGTGGAGCGGAGAAAGGTTAAACGGCCCGTCTCGTCTGTAAATTTTGCGTCATCCTTGCGCGCTTAAGAGCCTCGTCACGATAAAACCTCGTAGAATTTACAACCGCAACGAATGATAGGCGCTTCGTCAACGACCAATCATAATTTCTCCAAGTACGTACAGGCAGCTCGTTCACCGGGACAACAAATTAAATAAGGCCCGCTGAGACCAGGCTATCTCGTTATCTCTCTATCTCCTTGACACTCTCGGACTTCTCAATACTGCTGAAGAACTCCGTGCTGAGCGAGGAGAAGCGGAAAGTTACACGCGGTTCGTCACCGCTAGAGTCACGAGAATCCTCGAGCAAGGAAGCAGTTTTGCGGATATGCAAAACCTTCGTGCGATACGTCCACGTACTTTTGTGTTAATCTCAAAAGCGAGACCGACGTCCGCGACGGCGACCGCCGTCGACGAGGATCGTGGCGAGCACGTGCCATAATTCAACGAACCACACATATCCGTTAAGTTATTACGTCAGGCGCATATGCGCAATCACGACGGGGCCAGACCGTTCGCGACCACAAAGAGCAGCAGCGCCGGTTTGCCGATCTACTTCCTCGTTGCTCTCTCGTCTCGTTTCTCCTCTGCCCTCTTTCTCTCTCGCGTCTCCCTTGAAGGCTTTGTCCTCGAAACAAGGAGCCTCCGCAGGAAGAAGCACGCGAGGCAGGGCCGAAATCTAATCGCGAAACAACGTGGAAAATGACCCGTTTATCGATACCAAATAAAGAATCCGCATCTGCTATTGTTAGCGGTTAATAATGCACGGGTAGTTAACGAGAATTGCATCGATGGTGGATAATGAACGTTAAAGCTAGAATATACTTTACCACCGAGAATTTCGGTCTCGCTGACTACTTATAACCCCGCATATGCCAACGTAAGGTGAAATTCGAACATAGAGGGCGTCAGAAACGTTTGGAACGTGGTAGAGTTCTGGAGAATCGAAATTTACAGAGAGTCAACTCGTGCAAGATTCGTCAGCGGAGAAATTGTGCGCGCAGAACGACCTTGATGCGGGTTTACAGTCGCTTAGTAATCTAGTGGGGAGCGTATGGTACACGTTACCCATGTCAACGTACGGAGCGTGCCTTTCCTTCAACGACGACTTATCAGCCGACCGCACTATTATCGCTTAATTAAACAACAGTACTGGTAACACCATTTACACAAGACGATAGCTGAGCAGATAATGTTCGACTCGAATACCGCGTTGTAATAGATACGCGTTACAATCCTGATCGTTTTGACGAACGACAGGATCGCGGATGTTGCTTCTACTACACTAGGTTAAGATACGTCTATCCCCGACAAAATATCCAGAGATCTCCCCGAGAATCTGTCGCGTAAACTCGCAAATCCTGCGGGACAAGGTCAGCACCGTCCCAACAAAGGATACTCCAACGATGCAGATCCTTGATTCCACGAAGAGGCGACTCGTCGCGCCAGCGCGTGCGCCGTCGCTCGCTCCGAACATTATTTTCACGCGCGCACACGCACGACCACCGAAACTGACCTGCAGAAACACGTGACGGTGTCCTCGACATCGATGGAGAGGGACGTATCGATGGCGGAGTACTTGAGAACCTTTCTGCTGCCCAGGCCGAACATGGAGGACCGAGACGCGGAGGTGGTGGCGACGCTACCGGAAAGGCAGGAACGAGAGCGGAAGAAAAAAAAGAGGACGAGCAAGAGGTGGAGGCAACGGTGCCGGCGAGGAGAGGAGAATCCGCGCCAGGAGACTGGAATATAAACGATTCCGGTTAGTCCGACCGCTCACCGCGAGTCAGAGCCACGGAGCACAGACTGACATACCCGTTCTCCAGGCGTTCGCCAGGTACCACCACTACGAGTGGCATCGGTCGCCACCACCACCACTACCACTACCACCACCACCACCACCACCACTATTACTACCACCACCTCTCCTACTAATACCATCGACCCTGCTACTATCGTTACCACGCGATTGAAAGGGAGCGAGAACCAGAAGCGTATCAGTGTGTCCATGTGAACGACGACAGAACGTGCGAGGGAGCGAATGAATGAACGAGCGAGCGAGTAAACAGCTTGCGCCAGTACTAGAGAGAGAGAGAGAAGTTACGAGTAATGAAAAAGGAACGAGAGCCACGCAGGTAGAAAGGTAGTCGAAGTGAGAGACGGAGAAAGAGCGAGGGAGAAGAACAGGTACGTGGAGCAGAAAAAAAGGACAGTAAGAACCGATGAGAGCAAAACCGTAAGAGGGAAAGGAACAGACAGAACAACGTGAAAAGTGGGGCTTCCTCGCTGGAGAACAACACGATGTAATATGTCTTGCATCTCTCCTCCTCGTCCACTTCTTCTTCCTTCCTTCCTCTCGTGTCCCCTCGTCGTCCACCCGACGTGTCCACTACAGTCTGCCCTCTTCCCACCTGCCTTTCTCCAACGGCGATCGTAAGTTCTAATGCAATTAAGGAGAGGTCGTCTCACGGCGAAACCGAACAAGTTCCTCTTCTCTCGGCCACGGCGTGGCCGCGATCGGTTCCCAACACGTCGCAAGGTACATACTTAACGCTTTCAGGGTCACTCCTGGTACCCAAGAGGTTGAGAAAGGCGCCGGCAGATGTCGCGATTGTAAGTGATCGTCTTCCGCGGCTCGCCCGTTCGCGTCCTTATGCGGAAAGAGGATGCGGCACAAGGAAAAGGACGGAAAGGATTGAAGGATATCTGTGCCAAATGAATCTTTGATCGATCCTTCGCTAGTCGCCTCAAGCTGTTTTGATTGCCGAAGGTCGACCATGAATTCGTGGAAGATTTTTTGAAGCTTAGAGCGCAGAGGAAAGAGCCAATGGAGAAGATAAATTTTCTAATATAAAAATTTTTTAAGAAGGAGATATTAGATGCTATGAAATACAAACGAGAATGAACACGCAATGAGTAGTATGAGTATTAGCTGTACTGGAAGGAAATCCATTATTTTAGATAAGGTTCTAATGTAAACTAATGGATTTCTTTCCGGTACACCTACTATATAATTGAGACTAAAATTGAATTCCCTTCCAAGTAAGTTTCTCGCGAGAATAGCAAGGTTATCGATTGGGTGGTATTTTAATCTCATTCCTCGAGTGTTGCGGGCGAACGATTGGGAAAAACGAAGAAGCATTCCATCTCAACGTCACGTCATCCTTTGTTACACCCTTGGTCAAGCCGTCCGTGAATGCATATTTTACTGTAGGATTTGTCATTGCAATATATAGGTGCCAGAAAAGTGTGGAAATATAAGAACGACTGACGAATCTACAGAAATTTTAGTAAATGAAAGAAGCAGGTGGGACTAGGGAGACCAGCGGGGATTGGCTTACGCGACATGTTAAGATTCTTTTGCTTTGGGTTGGTGCATGCGCAAAACGAAGGCACGGGGCAAATCGATGACAAGGATAAAATTCGCGCATCTCCAGCTCCGTAGGTACTGGGTCTAAAATCCCGTCTACGCCTAACTTCGGAGCTACCAAAATCTCGAGGAAATCGTTAAACTCGATTATGCGGGTATTATCGGGAACGTGGCCGGATAGAGCATGGAGTACGCGTAGAAATATATTAAGTGGTTCAGGGGCTTCGCACGTCAAATGTTAGAGGTTAAGGCCAGACGATGCGTGTCGCATAGTTCTTCATTGGGCTCGTCTCTCTCTCACTCTCTTTCTCTCTCTCTCCCTCTCTCTCGCGCGAACTAATGTAAGTCAGAAGCAACGTATGTAAAGAGTGCATGTGGCGCATGCCGCATAAGGCGATTCTGTTTATTTTCAGTTGGACGTTTCCTGTTTACCTTCTCCGATGCAGCTTTTCCCGAGGTAGCTTTGGATGTTGACGGCGACTGTGGTACGACAAGAAACGAACGAAAGTTGAGAAAAGTAGAACACTTACGTGTGCTACATTTGGTACTCGATATGAACTCTACCGATTCGTCTTCTCCCTTCAATTTCACATAATGGAGGCAACAACGCATTGCGAAGTATTCGATAAAATGCTCGATTAAGCTACGAGGCATGCGAATGTATTTTCAATGTCCCAGGGATTTCTTCATCCACTTTGCGATTCTTCCTAATTCGCGATTAAAGCGGTACTCTGGAATTCAAGTGAAACTCAGCCAGGAGAAGACACTCCATTCGACCGTAACATCGAGAGTGGAATGTGAAGAGAATCGCAGTGGGACGAATCGATGTAAACGGACATCGAAAGTCGTCGAGATACTGGGTAATGATGACGTTCCGGAGATATTGGAGTGGGATCTTCGGTGCATCGATGAAATTGATTGACGATAATTACGAGTTTGTCGATGGAGCTTGCGAAGTGGTGGACGGGGAGAGAGGAGAGAACAAAGGGGATGAGAAAGGCCGAAGATGATGATGACGACGACGACGTCGAGAATAGTGACGATGATATGACAGGCTATGTTAATGGCCAACATCGTGATGATAGATGACCACCAGCGAAACGGAGCAAGCTCAGGTCATGAACAGCCTACGTCACTGGTATCGACGCGTTCTCCGTCGCATTACGATAAATTTCCCCGTTAATTCGCGTCTGCCGCGGACGGATACTGGTGCGTGAATTCGTGCCAGCTCGAGTTGTTCGAATTATCGGCGATTAGGTGTCGCGTTATAATCAAGTAGATACCGTCGACCCAGACCGTTGCCAGGTGGCTAACCGTGAAATCTGATCCGTAGACGGTGGGTAGACGGAACGTTGCGGTGTGTCGATAATAAAAAAATGTTTTCAACCATCACCACGTGTCACTCGCTAATAACGTTCTGGGAATGCTTGTTTCTTTCAAGTGTCACGTATTGTTAATGTGAGATAAGAAAAGTAGTTTTTGAAAATATGTCTGTATGAGCCTGGGAAGTGACGCGAGATAGTTCGTTTCGACCGTCAGGAGATGTTTGTATCACTGGTTAGTACAATCTTTCGCGTCGTAGAATATATAAATAGCACCGTGCGTAATATGTTAAACACCAATTTCACTGATTATGCAACGAGGGTCTCCCAAATGCGCGAAATACCAGTTCGGCTGCTTATATCGGAATTTTAATGGCGCGCTACAGAAGTTTAGTAACCCTGGAATGGTGCATTTGCATTATCTGCGATTGTGGGTTACGTACTAGTGACTGACGTCACTGACACCAAGCCACTGCCAAGTGGCTAACCGTGAAATCTGATTTGCAGACAGATCACAGACGGTATTGTTATTTCACAAATTGATGAAAACTTTCGTAGAGTCTGGTAAATCGTGAAATTGATAACGCCCGTTACAACAATTCGTGTACCTCTATTTGTAGACCTTGTGAAACCGTTACAAAAATTTCATCAGGCTGTTAATACGTCGACTGCGCGAACGTTTGGTAATTCTCAAACATCGATTACCGAATAAACAAAGAATTTATATTTAACTGCGTGCATACTACTACGGATGCCATTACGGACTACGTAACTCGTGGCACGAATGTCGATTTTGCGGCAAATGACGAAAGCTCGTGTCGAGGAAAGAGAAAATGGGACTTAAATCAATCGACGGGAGTACCGCCGATTATTATTGGCACCCGGACAACAAGGAGATAGCCCTATCTCGCGGCGGTTTGGCAAAATGCGAGCGAATGCCTCGAGCCCGAGGCGGTGGCGATTATTTTGGCCTCCCGAGCTGTGAATCATGCGACATTCACCCATTCACAAATATCCCTGCCAAGAGAAGATCGTCGGATGACATTACCGTGAAAAATGAGCGCGAGGATGACGAGGTCGCCGATGAATGTCACGTAAATGTAACGTCGACCCGGGCGCTCGAGACCGTCGGCACGACCCTAAGGAACGACATTGTTAAATGTCTTAATTAATTCCTATAGGCTAGAAGTACGTTTGCCACCGATGCGCGCGGGATAACCAAACGTCTGCCACAGTTCAATCGTACGCTCGTAATTTACTTTCGCTTTTAGGCTTCTCGATGTCGATCGTCCAACTTCTTTGCGCTAATGGGCAAGCAATTTCTTATATCTTCGAATTTCTTCCGAACCCGTCGCCGAATCTCTCGATATCCATTTGGATTATTTTATTCATACGACAGTCACGCACTAGTTAACCGACCACCCATCGTTGGTCTTTCCCTAGACACCGTTCCTTGCATCTTCTCGCGTGCACAATGACCGTTTCTATTTTATAATCACGACGCGCGAGGTTACAGTTTATGGCAACACGACGATAAGGCGTATTTGCTGAGAAAGTCGGTAAAGGTATACGCCGCGCAAATGTGGAGCGCGCAGTGTATACGTGGCATTGAGGGTAGAGCGGACGTTATTGTTGCCGAGCAATTGATAAGAGCGGCGTTATCTTTGAAAAAGTACACTCTGCGCTGCCGACGGCCACCGTGTAAGCCGATTTTATGAAATACTTTCGCGAACGCGTATCCGTTTCGCCGTTTCTTTCTTTCAATGGGTTTGCATATAGCATATATAATTGTTTTTATATTACGGTGTAACACGATAGTGAATCAAGAAATAATCCTTGGGATCTTAGTACACAGTAATTTTAACTTGTCGTTGAATCCATAGCTCATTCCCTCCTTTTTTATTCAACGAAGGTAGTTAACGCGTCCCACGTAACAGACTCAACGTATAAAATTTGTCAAAGTTGGGTAGTACGTGTCTTCGTAATTCACACGTATCCGCTTCTATTTCGGACGCTTTCCATCGTCTGGTCCGCCATGTGAAAACTTTATGATTCACGATATAGCGAAGAAAATTAAACATTTATAGGAGAAACGGGCAGGATGATGAAACGGGCTTTGTCGCTTAGCGGGAGAAGCCTGTTTCGAGGTTTCACGAGGAAAGAGCAAACCGCTGGATATACCTATATGTTCAACAAAAAACTGCAGCACTCCGTGTCGTAGAAGCAAAAGTGCCGTAATTATTCATAACGCGATAAGACATTGATACTACTATGGGACGAACTCCAGTGCAATTTACGGGCTTGACATGTCGAATCTGCACCTGCCGATTTTCACTTGCTAAGATTCGAGAAAATGTGGAGATACGGAAGTCGCGAGAGAGCTGGAGAAAATCTCAACTGCACGAGTCTTACGTGTACTTTGCATGGACATTATGGAAAAAAGAGATCGGATCTCTTGTGACCGGGACGGGACCTAGAAGCCACGACAACCTTTTTCCTGGCAGGCTAGTGGCGTGCTATTTGAGTAAACCACCCACGCTCTCGGCGACGTCCTTTTCCCTTATCCTCGTTTTTTCTAAGCGGCCTCAAGAGACTCGGACCCGCTCTCACCTTTAATCCCACGATACGACGACGGACTCGACTATCAATAAAATACCTTAAAGTCAATCCTTCGCAAGACTTTGGCTTCGTTAGACCTGGGATTCTTGATTGATGATAAAACTAACACCTACTAATGCATATTGAAATTTCCGTATCCAAGTGTGAAACCGCAAATTAATTGACAACGAATGGTACCGACCTCGAGGTAAAATAACAGGACTTAATTTCTCATCGCTCACGCGAGCGTGCACCTGTGAAATGTAAAAGATCTTATCGTAAAAGGGCTCGAGTGACCCTCTGGAACGTGCATTGCCTATCGCACCATGAATCCATCGACCGTTAATATCGAAAGGGTTGAGGCGGATGCGTAGGCCACGCTCGCGGAACCGTGTGCAACGATTACATAAGGATCCTTTAACTGCCCACACGTGCCGCGTATGTGACGGTGTGCGGCGCTCGCGAGTAAAGAGAGAAAAAAGCGATGAGTCTGCACGAGTTCTCACATGTGTACTTCTAAATGCAAACCCGGCGGTAATCGGTGTTTGTCACCCGTGACGTCAACCACGACCGTGATCTTAAAAAGAATCAAAGTAAGACTCTGATCGACGTAAGATTACCAATGGAGATCGCGACGATCACAGCAACAATGATGCTTGTTTGCGAAAATTCTCAGACTATTGAAAAATAATCTGGGAAACTCGATGTTCGTAGGTCATTCCGAATCGATGGTAAAAACATCAGTGAGATTAATTGTGCGCGACTAGAAGGTAATTTTTACATACGATAGAATGATCGTTTGACGAAACAAACTATCTAACCCTGCATCTAACATTCCGGGTAGCGAGCAAACCTCGAGATGGAAAATGTTAATATTTCTGTCGTGAAAGACGAGGCTTGGACAGGGGCTTGGATGACCAAATCACCACATTCGTCATCGACGAAATACATCGTTAAGTGACGGAGTTATCGAGGAAGGAAAATTGAATGGACGATGATGGTCGAGTGTTAATTTCTATTTCCAAACGCGTTGCGATATTTAAAGAGACGCAAGCACTGGGCTATGTTTGTATGCTTGTAATTGGTGATCAAATAGAATTTCCACGATTGCGAAAGGAAATAGAAACTCAATGTGACTTTGTGCGCTTGGTCATCGACGAGTTTAGCCAAGTAGCGTATTAGTGAAAATACAGAAACGGGAAGAAGCTTGATATTTTCAGCCTATCGATGCGATGGGGCGAATCGCTTTTCCTGAAAGTTTATTTCTTTTCGTCGAAGAACATCGGCCATACCTGCCGCGCGATCTGCCAAGAATAACAAAAGGAAATAATCGGATGTCGACAATTCCATCCTGTTATTCTCGCGATTGCTGATTATCGATAACGACGAACAGTTAATCACCGCAGGAAATTTGTCAACATTCTTTGTTACTCTCGACAATGTTTTCGAAAACAATTCGTAAGTAGATACGAATGACTGTGCTCGTACTCAATTTTCGTCGTAGCACACCCCTGATTAGTCCAACGACCGTAGGAGTCGCGCGATCAAACCCTCTACATATGTATACCATTTAACACTATTTCTACCGGGATTTTGTATATGCCTATTTCGACCAAGAGGGGTTTTTTTGAGTACAGGATAAGTTGCAGGAAAATTATACCTCTAAATTAATTTAACAACCAATATATGAATAGTGAAAGAAGCTAGCTTCGTTTGCGAAAATAAACACAGAATATAATTGGAGAAGGTGTCTTTCGACACCTTTGGTAGAAATAGTGTTAACCGGTTGCCGCAAACGACGGCTATAGCCGTCCATTTTTTTGGCGTTATGTAGGCAAATTACGGCTATAAAAAGTTGCGGCTACTAAAAGTGTGCGGCAATGGGTTAATCAGTCTCGGCGCAAAACGTTTCTTCTTTGGTCGCTTCGGAACAACGGAATTGTTGTTGATTTTTTCAGGAAAGATTTCGGATTTTCCGTGATCTGTGCTTGAAGGAGCGAATATCGAAAAGAAAATATTGAACGAGCCTTCGCCTTCGTCAGCGTCTCGTTTGACGGACCCCCAGGCCGTGCTTTTGAGCGCGCGCGCGCGCACTTGTACACGTTGAGCACGGAGCGTGCATGATTCACCGAGGAAGCCAATCACATCGAGAAAGAGACTCGCGTGAGTCATGGCACCGCTCGGTTTCGTTTCGAGCCAACGACTACACCGGTCGACTGCGCGCGTGCGCGCTCTCTCGCGCGTCGCAACTTTCCGTGTGGCGCGTGCAAACTGTATTTGTGTAAGCGGCGTGTCGTGGGCACAATATGCCCACTGGCCGATGACCGGGCCATTGTCTTTCCTCCTTCGCTATCTCTTGTACGCGAGAGAATCTCGAGACTTCTCTCTCTCTCTCTTCCTCTCCTTTTCGTTTCTTCTCTTCTGTCGCATTAGGGAAAGGAAATACCTTTCCTTCTCATGTCCTCGCCCACATCTCGTCTTCGTTTCTGTGCCCGTAAGAAGGACACAAACGAGGCTAGCGAAAAATCGATGGATCCTCGTGAATTCGGTATGCAACTGCGTCTAAAATTAGGTAGTCCACGTTTCGCGGCGTTACATTAAACTCGATTGCGTCTTTCCTTTCTCTCGCTCTCGCACAGCACGCGTAAACCGTGAACGCTCTTTTTCACTTGCCCTATTCGACTTTCTCGTATTTTCGTTACCGTTTCGTTCGCATCGTCGCCAATACTGCACTTTCTCTTGCTTTTGGTGTTACGCGATTTAAATGAATAACTTCTCACTCGTCCTACTACTTTTCTCCTAGGTATATCTTCTCTTTTCACTTTCTAATTTTCTTCTTGTTCCCTGGCGCTTTGCCGCGAGATTACGGAAAATCAAAAAAAGGAAAGAAAAAAAGAATGAGAAGAAGGGAGCACAGTTTCCTCGAGTAAATGCTAAAGCGTCCAGACCGCAAATTAGCGGTACCGATGTATTGGAATGTACCGTGAAGGCATGCTCTTTCCGTTCGGGTCTTCTTTCTCGCTTTCTTTTTGTCCGATCTTCTCTCGTTCGCTTACAAAGAAAAAGGAAGAAGAGAAAAAGCATTGAAACGCTCGCACACTTCTTCGTACAGCTGAAATGCTCTCAAACCGCAGATGAGTAGCTAGCGACTAATTTCACCGCCTCTTCTTTCCGTTGCATTGAGGTTTTCACTTGCACGCGTACAATGGCTTTCGTAAAAATCGACGAGATTGAAAAAGGAAGCGTGAGAAGGATGCAAGAGTGGCCTTCCAAAATGACGATTCATCACCCACCGCGTCGCATTCGCGTTACTATGAAATCTCGAGGGGCGCTCATCATACAGTAGAGTGAACGCATTCGCTTTTTATCGCAACTTTTCTCCATCCTTTTCATCTTCTTGGGGTGCGCCGCTACGCCGAGGCTCTACGTCACGCTACGTGCATTCGGGTGTAACTTACTCGCAAAAAAACGCCGCGAGGTGCGCGTCTATATTTTCCCCGTGGTTGTTAGATGAAAGGGGAAGGAAAGAGGGCACGGGGAGATGCCTTTTCGCAAAATTATCTCCTGGCGCGTCAAACGAGCGCGTTGGGCGATTCGACGGCACCCTCGCACGTCACCTTGCCTACATGTCTGCATGAATACCTTTATACTCGTATGTGCACGCACGGTGATTTGATTCTTCGGGTTACGAGGCACTCGCGCGCGCGCACGAACCAACGCACGCGACACGGTTTCGAAAGGTGGGAATGATGGGCGCGGTGTAATGATTGTTATTGTAATAAGACGTTGCGGTACTTAAGAACGCTTCAGGCGTATCTCCGCGCTTATGAGGATGCATAGAACGAAAAATTGGAGGACAAAGTCAATTTAGTCACGCAATAATTGTAGTTTCTTTGGAGGAATTCTTTTTAAGGTTGGTATTATGCCGATTTTTTTAAGAGATAATAAGTGCGCTCGATGATTAAACCCTTTGACTGCGGGCCGATTAATCAGTACGTATGCGACAAGTGCCACGTGCCGATGCATCATTATTTATAGGGGGTGCATACCGGTCGGACCTGACAGTATTCGCGTATGTTGCCTTGATGGACCTGGCAGTGGGTTTAAAATAGGCATTTTTATTTAACACATATTTTGATTTAACATATCCGGGTGATGGTTTCAGTGCTTGATTAGAAATGATCAAGATGGGTATTTGGAACGCTATTTATAATTAACGCTTTAGATAGAAAAATCAAAGATGACGTGGCGATCGACGTGTAAATAGGTAAAGAATTGTATTATCTGATTTCTTTTACGTGAAACAAAGGTAAAAACATGCTTCAAAAAATTTGAAAAACAAATTCCAGCAAATAAAGAAATTAGAGTTGATTTCGTACGATGGTAATTGCTTGGTTGTGCTTCTCGAAATATTTTTTTTTTAAATTCTACTAAAACCACGTTGCTAAGACTATCTGACTAACATAGTTTAGACAAAGTTCAAGCGTTTCGTTACCAGATCCTTCGGGGATTATATTTGATTTTTTTTATATATGTATATTTCATTTATGCATGTCGGATTGATGCGACGTATTTTTCAGGTGGACGACGGGAGATTAGAAATTAGTATAAATTTCCCGTAAACGAGATATTTTTTTACGCCGTTTAGACTTATTTTTTCTTGTTAACAAATATAGATTTTCTAAATTTGCACGTTTTCTTTTAAAATGGATTTGATCCTAGATGAAAGCGTGCAGGTGTTTCCTTTTTCTTCCCTACGGCTCGTGGAAACGTGAGAACGATCTTTGCAATGCAACGGAAGGTTTCTACGTGTCCGAGAAATGTTCCCGTGTCGATGAAAAGAAACTGCCGACTATCGGTACCTAACAATTAAATCGCACATCCCTATCCGATAGCTTGACACGTGCGTATTACCACGATGCATTTATCTCGCAAGAGCAAGAACATAAAAAACCTTCAGTAAGGCGTAAAACGATGTGTCCCATTCTCGATGGAAGCATGTAACGTGGCGACAAATCGACGACTGAGTAAAGTTATAATCTATTAAAAGGTTAACAAGCACTCGTTACGAAAGATTGCATATCGCAAAACAAGGATAAGTTTGAAGATTTCCAATTAATTCCATCGACCACCCACGAATTTACCCACAATAGTTTCAGGTGCCTAACAGTGATTTCCACCTTTCTTTGCAATTAACACGGTAACACGATAAAACCGCATTCCTATTATTTTCACTAAATGTACCCTTGTTCATCGGTCATTTGACCTGCGTTTGTAGCTTCAATGTTAACAATCCTCGAATACGGTTCGCCCTCGTTGAAAGAAAACATTAAATATACAAAAGTGTATTTTCCGTTTGCTGGCTCCAAATTTATTTTATCCGATCCTCCGTCACGCGACTGCGACGGAATAAAACGAATATACGTGCCACGAGAAGAGTCGTGGGGACGAATTGAACGACCTAATTTAAAAATATTAAAAAAGCGGAAAATTAAAAGGGGGTTTGAAATCGATGTCGGTGTCCTTCGTTCTTTACATCCTCGTCTAAAGGGCACAATGAAGTTGCGAATGGAAAAAAAGCGACAAGCTCTTCGTGGTTTGGCTTTTGGAAAGGCAAGATGGGCAAGATCGAAGGCCAAGATCGCGTAGACACCTCGAGAGACGGAGATCGAACCACGAGCACGCGACTGTCCCTTATACGAAACGAACGAATCGAATAGTGAGTCGTCGCGTAAAGCGGAATAAAACGAATATTCGTGTCACGAGCAGAATCATAGGAACGAATTGAACGACCTAATTTAAAAATGTTAAAAAAGCGGAAAATTAAAAGGGGGTTTGAAATCGATGTCGCTGTCCTTCGTTCTTTACATCCTCGTCTAAAGGGCACAATGAAATTGCGAATGGAAAAAAAGCGACAAGCTCTTCGTGGTTTGGCTTTCGGAAAGGCAAGATCGCGCGGACATCTCGAGAGACGGAGATCGAACCACGAGCACGCGACTGTCCCTTATACGAAACGAACGAATCGAATAGTGAGTCGTCGCGTAAAGCGGAATAAAACGAATATACGTGCCATGAGAAGAATCGTATGAACGAATTGAACGACCTAATTTAAAAATCCTGAAAAATCGGTAAATTAAAAGGGGGTGTGAAATCGATGTCGGTGTCCTTCGTTCTTTACGTGCTCGTCTAAAGGGCACAATGAAGTTGCGAATGGAAAAAAGCGACAAGCTCTTCGTGGTTTGGCTTTAGGAAAGGCAAGATCGAAGGCCAAGATTGTGCGGACACCTCGAGAGACGGAGATCGAACCACGAGCACCCGTCGCACGAGGCACGCGAATGCTCGCCGAGAACTAATAATATCCTCGCGTTTCGCGAATCCGGTAATACCACGACGGTGTCGGGGTATCCGTTCGATCGTCCTGTACTTTCGTAGTCGAAACGAAAAGACGAGGAGCGGCCTAATCTCGGAACGACCAGCTCTCAATGATACCGCACCGATAAGCTCTCACCATCGTTGGCTCGTTCCTTGGTGCGTGGACTGTGCTGTCGAGCGTTCGATATATCGCCCGATGCTCGCAGGACGACGTTGCAAGAACGTCGATGACGCAACGAGGATCGAAGTAATAAAACAAACCTACACCCTCGTTTAGAAAGAAGCACGCGAACCTATTGAGGGTTCCATGTAAAGGGTGAGCCAATGTACGTGAATACTCGCGTGCAAGGACTATTTCTTCCATTCTCCAGGAATAATATTATTCTTGCCTTTAGACACTCGGTACTCGTATTTCGAAAGTGTATTTTTCCAACTTCGAAGAGACGGAAATTGTTTTAATCGACTCTCTTTCTCCAGGCATTAACCGCGGAAATTTACTGCACTTTTACGAGTGACATTGTCGTAAGACTCCTGCGGTAGAATAAAAAACGAAAGGTTTATTATAATGGCAGAAGGAAAGTTTGAAGCTTAGCCTACCCCGGTCCTCTTTATAAACAGATTCTTGGCCACTTTAAAAATAAACGGCTCGTATATTAACGCGCGACGCAACGAGAACGAGAGAATTCCTTCGTTTCCACCGGAAGGTGGTATGGAGCGAGAGCAGTGAAACGTAGATACCCGAGCGACTGTTGTTTTCTCGTGCGATTGATCGGCCCACGAGGACTAATTTTCATTGCGCGTCGAGCCTATTGGCAGAACCGCGTGGGCACTATAGAATTACCTTTACGTACGAGGGAAGAAATTACGAACGTTCGGTTTTCTCTAGCGCAGCACATCGTGCTCGTATTTCAACGGCCCTGCGAACGGGTTACGTTGATCGAAGCAAGGTGAAGGTCACTAACGAAATGTCTATAATTTCACCTTACGTCACCGCTTCGTTCCACGTACCGGCACGTTTTTCCTCTTGGCCCTATCACGAGGGATCGACGAAGGGTTCCGGAACGATGCGCCCTTGCGCGGGCCACGAAAAAAGCAAAGACTTCAAACGCGTGCGATTTACCCTGGACTTAACCGAGAGGGTCGACGGTAAGCAGGTTGGAGGATACTTTATTCGGTTATCGCGTGATGTACGACGAGGAACGTTTACGTAAGCCCTGCAGGTAAACACAGCGCTCTTTAGCTCATCGGCTGATAACTGTGTATGGAAGGGGAAGAGGAGAGAGAGAGAGAGAGAGACAGACAGAGAGGAAGTGAGCGAATAGCTAAGCCTAAGTGCGCGATAACTTATTCCTTTCCTCGTGCCGTTGTAATGAAACTTTTTTTCCCATCGATATGTCTCTCCTACGCGAAGCTGACCACGCGATGTGTCAGCAACGTGCCTAGAGCCTCCACACAACGAAGCCACACGACGCGACAATTACAGGGAGTACGTACGCGCCGATCTTTCATTTTTCACTGGCTTCCCTTGACGCGCGAGTACCTTAAAGGGAACTAACGGTACGTGTGCTCGGCCTCGCGGATTATTTTCCTCGAGCGATTCACCGCGTAGCTCACCGTCGAGGGTACCCACTGAGAAAACTAGGAAAAAGCGAGTTCTCCGTCGTGTAAGCGGCGCGCGCGCGACGTGCCATTAACACTTTCTCTGATAAGAAGAGAATAGCGCGGAGCGCGCCGAGAGAGAGACGTAGACAAAAGGAAAGAGAGCGTCAACCTCGCCGTAGAGGTTAGGCCGTCGATGATCGAGGTTAACCTTTCCTCGTCGCGCGGCTACGATGATTTTTCGAAAATTCACACGACAAGGTCAGTCTGTTGAACTTACCCCATAAACCAGTCCACGGTATCGCGGAGATACTCGGGTAACTTATCCAGCTTGGATGATTTTCAGGTGGATCACCACTGAGGAAAGTAGCGCGAGCCGAGAAAACAAAATAAATTCTCTCTCTCTCCACTAACACCAGTAGCAGCGGCGGCAGCAGCGGCAGCGGCAGCAGCAGCAGCGGCGGCAGCGGCAGCGGCGCACGTTTGGCGATCTCGTCAAATCTAACATGGCGAAGCTCTATTGTCACCTGCTCCCGTCATGCCTCGCTTAATGCCGAAATACGTGCGGTCAAAACGCGTCACCGCGGTGAATTTCTACCGTTCGCGGTCCCACCGATTAGTATGCCGTCACCTCGCGTACGAGTATCGCGGAATATAATCCCTACTCCCGTACGTAAAAGCTTACAGTACGCGACGATCGACTCTCCGCGCGAGGAAAGCGACCTTACGGCGCACAGCTGATCGTCTAACATTAGTCACGACTTACATGCGCGCCACCGCTTCACTATGTAACTCCAGAGGGTAGTACCTGCCGAATGAACATTTAGCTACGGTCGAGTCTTGGGTAGATTAGTCACGCCGATGGTAACGTGACTCTCTCGACGGTCAGTCTTTGCACTGGAAACGGTGGTTCTATTGCAGGCATTGATTGAACGCAGAGTTAACGTCGTATGGAGATTCTTGGTACGTGTCTACCTTATCGACGTTGTAGCGCATGTGACGACGGGTGATAAAAACATCGGTTATTGATTTGTTTAACTGTGTTTGTAAAGATGAAGTTCGAAATTAAAATTTGTGTTAATATTTTTTTATGAATGATTGTAGTACATTAAACTTTATATCACGTAAGAGAAATTTCTAAAGAGGATTAGCGCTTTTTGCCGCGGTGAATGTCATCATTATATAACTACATAGTAAATCGATACAATTTACGTTACAATTGTATCAGTACTGTCGATCAAACAGGGCACTGTTATTAGTTGTCTGATTCTATTTAATAATTTCTTCTCGATGCTGTATTCAAAATAAATTTTCAGTAGATTCTCCTATCACATTCAACATTATCGACGTGGAACGTAATTGCAGCGCCACTAGCGGCAAGAATTTGAATTGTGCCATTGCAGTTTCTTTCGACAAACATGGTGTCAGTTTATTTGCGACTAGCTCGTCGCCGTCGGTCACTGTGTTTGATAATGAGACTGTTATCTACGTTATTGGTGTCGAGACTACAGCAGGTTGAACGCAGCACCTTCTGGACACCCGCAAAGGGGAGATCAAGAATTAGATTTTACGAGACAAGAAGTAAAGCAGACTATCGATTTCCTAGTATAATATGTAAGTTTATTGCTATGTATCGCTATAAAGGCATTTTGTAAAGGCATTTTGAAACCATTCTTGTCAATTGTTTGTTCACTGTCTCCGGAAGAATGTAGAATGCAGCAAAACCTGAATTTGATTACCATCGTTACAATTTATCGCTTTATCGTATCCTTGCAAGTGCGAATAATCGATTGTGGAACTACAAATCGACCACATTCACGGTTCGTTCCATTTTACCAACTGTCACATCGTGGCACGGTCAAAGTGGTCGAGTGAATAAATACACAAGGGTGTTTGATGCGCGTGTCGGGCGCGTACCTCAAATTATCAAGGCAAATGATGTTTTTAACGAAGCTTCGATCGAATTGTTGGCCCGTATCGAAGAGGTTGTACGAGTCCGTCACAAATACGTGCAATTCAGGTACGCTTCTATAATCCCGTAGGATTTGACCGCATTCCGAAATCTATTTGACTTTCTCAAAGTTTTAAACTTAATTTCCGCTCGCATTATGAACATTTGATGCCGCAAATATTCTTCATTCCTGCTATACGAAATAGCTTTCGGCCCCATGATGTTTTACATTAGCATTGATGCATATTGTTTTACAGTAACAACGTGACTCGTTGAAGCGATCATCTTTCTAATTCAACGGAAATTATACTCATCATTAAATTCCCTTCGCCTCTTTGCCCTTTTGATACACGCTGGAAATTAAATTTCAGGTTCCTCTGTATTGCACAATTTCCTGGAACTGGCAATAAGTTATAGAGGCAGGGGAGTGATTTTTTACATTGACCATAACTCGATCGAGTTTCGGACACTTCCATGGTTTTCCAAACATTGAAAAGGACAGTATTTCAACATCGATAAGGCTGCTACGAATATGTGTGATCAAGTAGTGTCACATGATACGGATTCAAATATTGATAGCACCCTACTAATGCAAGGTAAATTAAATCATTTTCATTTTAGCCGTTTTTGAAATAGATCTGTTACCAATGTATATGTGGTATTTTCTACTTATAATAACACCAGACACGGAACAATCGGGTCCATATTTATTTAGTTCATAAATTAATATGGCTTATTAATATATTATAATGACGGTGTAATATCGAGCTTATTGGCGTATTTCACGGGTTTAATGCAAGCAGTCATTATAACTTATGAAATAAATAAATATTTATTTATTAAAATGTTTACCAACCTATTTGTAACATTTTTCTTATTAAAATGGCACCAGGCACGACAGAATCTGGTAAATAAATATTTATTTATTAACTTATGAAATAAATCAATAAATAAATAAGTAAACATTTTGTGTAAACACAAATGAAAAATATGAATTTTCTTTCTTGCATAGCATTGTCTCATCAATACACTTTTGATTTCTGTCGACTCTGCGTCCTCTATCAGATCTCTTCTCGATTGTTTCTGTCTTTTTCTTGTGTCGCAAAATGTCGAACCATATCACTAGCCGTTACTGTCTGGAGTCTCGTCTCCTTGGGTCTCGATTTGTCACGAGTTACGAAATTTTCTCTGTACTCAATTAATAACACTACACATGCGATCATACAATGTATAACTTTTTATTGTAGGTGCACTGAGCAATATCCCGTTCTTGTTAGCCAAACTTGGTACGCTCGACTTACGTTTGCTTTGATTGAATTAAAAATGCAAACACCCCAGATTTTTTCTCTCTTACAAAAATAGAATTTTGAACTTTCTCTGTCATGCCCTCTGGACAATACGCAAAGGAGATTATGATATTTTCGGTTGATGTGAGGAACTGGCTCGACAATGTCCCGGGATTTCAGCTGTTACTTTCACGTGATGGACGAATGAACGCGGGAGTGAGGCGGTCATGGTAGAAAAACAAGTGAACAAGGGGAGAATGAGAGGGAGAATAAGCAGGCAGCAGGCCGAGTGATGCTTACTGATAAAGGCGACACTGTATACATGAAAACAATGTCCCTGTTATCTGCTCGCGCCTGTTTGTTTTCATGTAGTTTTATTCTCTGTACCTTGTGTCAGCCACGCCTTGTCCTTATCCGCGAAAGCGTGTCTGTCGCGGCTACATGGAAAATTGTTTATTCTCTCGGTAAAGCCTGTTTAAGACACGTGTAGATTACAAATTGATTTGGTAGAGTGTATGAGGAGGAGACATTTGGAGAATGGATCTTATAACTGAATCGTGTTCACGAACCAGTATGTGGCTGACGTATCCTACTTTTGACGTTAATCCGGGGTGTACACGTGTTTGCGGGTACGCGAGTACCGCGTAATTTCGTGTAATAGGAGAAACAAATGGGGATTTCCGATGTCGATGGTAAATGCAATTTGCTGTTACATCCATACGGTACCAATGTATCCGCAACCGCAGGAAATATTTTCGTTGGTTTCGCGTATCCGCCATAGTTGCTGAATTGATCTGTAAAGCACCGTTCTCTACAAGCACCGATGTAATCTACCACACATTATAGAACCTTGCCACTCTCACTCTTTTCATCTTTCAATTACGCTATCCGTTGGTACATTTTCTCCTCTTTCATTTATATTTTCATACCACATCGCAGCACGCATGTGCTTTACCATGTCGGCTAATCGGTCGACAAGTGCGAGCCAGCCGATAATTCGTCGATTTTTCTCTACCTCGTTTCAACTCGAGATCGTTTCTGTATCCTCGAGTCGTCCGCGCATACAGTCTGACAATGAACGCAAGCAACCGAGTACATAATCGATTTTGGACGTATCAGCGTGGTGTCCACACAATTTACCACACATTATAGAACCTTGCCACCCTCACTCTTTTCATCTTTCAATTACGCTATCCGTTGGTACATTTTCTCCTCTTTCATTTATATTTTCATGCCACACCACAGCACGCATGTGCTTCACCATGTCGGCTGATCGGTCGACAAGCGCCAGCCGGCCGATAATTCGTCGATCTTTTTCTACCTCGTTTCAACTCGAGATCGTTTCTGTATCCTCGGGTCGTCCGCGCATACAGTCTGAGCGCAAGTAACCGAGTACATAATCGATTTGGACGTATCAGCGTGGTGTCCACACAATTTACCACACATTATAGAACCTTGCCACTCTCACTCTTTTCATCTTTCAATTACGCTATCCATTGGTACATTTTCTCCTCTTTCATTTATATTTTCATGCCACACCACAGCACGCATGTGCTTCACCATGTCGGTTGATCGGTCGACAAGGGCCAGCCGGCCGATAATTCGTCGATCTTTTTCTGCCTCGTTTCAACTCGAGATCGTTTCTGTATCCTCGGGTCGCCCGCGCATACAGCCTGAGCGCAAGCAACCGAGTACATAATCGATTTGGATGTATCGTCGTAGCGGACGGCGGTGAACAGATCCAACGTGGACCAATTGTCGTTTTCATCAACAGCAGTAGCCTGCAGCTCCGATGCGCTTCCGGTTTCGGTGGTATCAGGATACGTCCGAGGCTGGATGGTACGCATGTGCGAGCACATGGCCTCACGTCCGGTGGTTATGGCGGATATGTAGGTACGTACATGCAGGTACGGCCCATATGGGACGCTGCGAGTGACAGGGAAATACTGCCGCTGCTAACTACTGCCTTTTGCCCTAAGTTATAGAGGAGCGTGTATGGATCCACGCTGGCCGAGCTTCCAGCGTCCCGTATTGCGTTTTTCACCCCTTTTCTCCTGCGCGTCGCCACCCACACCTTCAAAACATATTTCAAAAAAATTCCCTCGATGGCTCGGATATGCCAGGTATTTTTGACCAATCCATCGGGACAATGTTTTCGTACGCATACACGTCCAACGATTGTTATGGATAATAGATAATGTTGTCGAACGTCGGTAACTGGACTCGTGCCAATTTTTACGCTTATCGTGAGTCCGCGTATGGAACTGACAGAGGTGAACGCGTGTCGGACGTCGTCGATCAATTTGCAACTAAATTCGTCCCGGACAGTCGCTATTTGTTGGTCGGGGGTATATTGGTACATTGGATCCCAGGATAGGGGATTATTGTTTGATAATCGCGTTCATTCTCGCGTCGTCTCTTGCACGAACGATCTCCAGTACTCTTACGCAGTCTTTCAATTTCCGTTGTACGTCCTCGGTGGAATTGCATAAAAAAAATCGATGTACCTTGGGAGATCTGGTCTCGCGTCAACTCCTTCCCGTCCTTCGTTCCCATCCATCCAACGAAGACTGGGCCGGCCAACGTCCTTTCTTCCTCCCGAGACGTATTCAATTATCTCGACTCATCTTCAATTGAATCGAGAGCGGCGTACTATCTGGAGGAACGCGCCCGCCATTCATGGATTCTTCATTACCTTCGTTAATCGATACGGAGGCAACGAAGCGACTGTAGCTCACCGATCGTTTGACGCTCCCACGTCTAAAGGAGGATCATTGATTTTGCCGCGCGCCGAGCCGTGGGGAAACTTCCGAAGGAAATCGTTTTGTTCCTTGCTACGTGGCGCGACGCGTAGTAGTCGTTACGTTTCTACTACGTCTGGGACAAAACTATCGCCGCATGCAGACATCGTGCGTTACAATTAATCAAGCAAAAACTGTCAACTGCCATGTCCCGGTGTATACATCAGTCGGGCGGGAAACTATCGACCGCAAACAATGCACAGTGACAGAAGCACCGGCAACGGCCAAACTAAAGCATCCCCGTGGCTCGCACAACCTCGTTGGAAACACACACAGTCTCGTTTTCCTTCCTTTCTTCCGTCACTTTCTCGTTGGCTTTTTATTCCACTGGATTTTTTTTCTCCCATTTATCGGACGACAATCGCGCGCCCAAGAGAGAAGATTTTTAAGCGTGAGATTCGAAGTTCGAGAAATACTCTGATTAAACATTCTCTCGCTTTGTAGGAGAGTATAAGATTGTTATTCCACGAAACGGAATTTTTATTTTCCCTTTTTCGAAGCGCAGGGCAAGGAGCAGTCTGAGAGACAGCGTGCACTCATCGGCAGTACTCGGACTTTGAAAGTCAGGAGTGGCGCGCGAATCGCCGCGACTTCTTGAGTATGCTCTCTGAATTTAAATTTCGTCGTCGGAAACGTAACCAGTCCGTGGAGTACGCCGTACACCCTACCGATATATTTTTCCAAGTGTCCTTGAGTGGGTATAGCCCATCTGAAAATTTTGTCAGTTCTTTTAATAATATTGTCCTTCGGCAAGTAGAGTGTTCTTTTTTTTTGCAAGCCGCTAATTAACCACAAATTGTGTGCACAGGTTTTACTTCGACTGGACCAAGTCCGTAACTTGGCACGCGTTGAACTTCAATATTTATTCTTTTTTCCTGTTTACGTTACGCCGGCATTGGGCAACGTGGAAAATATCACGAGGAAATGAGAACGATCCGAAATGCGAAGCGGCAGCATACGTATGCGATTCGCGCGTTGGCCGGAAGCACAGGTTTGAATTCATGCCTAAAACCTTTAAATGGGCGCCAGAAGGTTGCCGAGACGGAGGGGCGTTTAAAAGTTCCGGCACGTTCGCGGGTGAAGCGGATTGCAGCGGCAAGTTTCGCGGCGAGAAGTCACCACGGGACTTCTGCAATTTCCCATTCAAGATTCGCGCCGTAAGATCGGGCTCGAAATTACACTCGAGTTTCCGGATTTTCCTCTCGCGAGGAAGAAACTTTCGGCAACGTTACCGACGTAACTGATAAACGCGCGGAATGTTCGCTCCTGTTTCGCAAAGCATGTCGCTCTTTGGACAGTGATTCGTGCGCACTAAAATTAGTGGAATATTTTGCTTTGTGCGCATACCGCGTGGCAAGTGTGTCGAGAAGCATATGAATGCTTCGATATTGACATAATCTGTCGAGAGAATGGCCATTGTTTCTTTTTCTTACTTCACATCGTTCCTATCACAGTGCACAGGGTTGTAGATTTGTGCTAGCTTGAAAGTCGCTTTACATCCCCTTCTTCTTGGCCAACCAATGCTTGCTGCTTTATAAGATCAACGTAGATGCATAAATCCTTATTCGAGCACGGCTAAAGCGGATTTGAAAGTCTGGAGAAATAGCCAGAACCGCCTCGCGTAAAGCTCTTTCTACCCTGGTCGCTACACAGACTTACCACGGTTATGACACACCAGCGATTCTCAATTTTACATGCTTCCTCGAAAAAAGCTCGAATGAGGGAAAAGTAGCATTTTGGTTAAATATTGTTTGCCTGGTAATAAATCCAGTCGAATGCTCGAATGCATTTACTATTTTCAGTTCTTGACAAATCTGACATTAACCCTTGCTGGCACGGTTTAATGATGAAAAATTGTGGGAAAAACGAGAATTTAATTTTCATTTAAAAGAAACATGTTTCGTTTTATAATTCGTACATATTACCGATGACGAGCTAGACTCGACATTTTACCGCAAAGGCTTAAATCACGATTTATACGTTGTTATAAAAGCTGTTTGTAAAAACTTACCAATTCTTTCTATCGACGTTTTTATTGCTTCACGTTTCAAAAACTTTGGAAGCTAGTTTCTCATCGCAGCGGTCGACGAATGCCGTGGAAAAGTATGTCGAGTAAATAAATTCGAAGAGGCCCATTGTACTTTCCGAATCATTCAACGTACGTCGGATGAGAATTTTCTTGAAAACTTGGCAAATTGGTGCATTTCGCTCGAGTATTTGCGTGCTCGCGACAGGTAGTTAAACTAGATCTAAACTTTGATCGAATATTTTCGAAACTGGTTTGCGAGCTTGTAAAATTTTCACGACATTCGTCGAACTTCCGTTACAGAAGTGCTCTTTTTTACAATCCCTATTACGTCGGGCGCGTATCGTTACGATTAATCGTCTCACTCGTATCGCTTGCTATACTTGACAAAGTCGAGCAGGAAATATATATTTTTAACATCGACGTAGTAAAATATCACGTACGCGAGAACGAATAATATCACGCTTCGTGAATCGTTCGATTTGGCCGTGGTATTGCCCCTCTTCCCACTAATCGAAGGAGCTTTCATCGCTAGTGAACTTTTCGATTTCAAATGGGCAACTCGGTTACGCCACTTTCTGCTTCTTTCTTCCTCGTTCCAGCTCCCTTTGCCGCTCCCTTTTAGAACAAATTGCGCGAGAGTTTCTCCACCGGATGAGGGGAGATAGATAAGTGGAAGCCCGTCCAGGTGGATGCAAAGTGATGATACTCGGAATAACCGAGTTATCCTCACTTACCGTGAGAGATACTCGCGGAATTTCTGATAAATTTGTCGCATAGATTTCGCCGTGTCCTAGAGGTTCAAAGTAATGAGCAAATAGTTGCCGGTCGGCTGATTTGTGCCGGTGAGATTCGCTAAATGCGAGAGAGGAGGAGGAGAAGGATACAGGTACAAGGTGAAACGGAGGAGGCATGCAGTTCCACACGACTTTGTGGTTACGCGCATACAGCTCACAGTATCCCGGCTCACCAAGGAAGGATCTCACGAAGCCTCGATCGATAGTTAGGTAATTGGCCGCAATACCGACAAAACGACTCACGGCTCACACCCTTCTCAATGACGGAACTCAGAGATCGTAGAGCAGGTTGCTGAACATCTCGTTTGTTCTCCCTCTTCTCCTACAATTTAATGACCATAACTCAGTAAGAAACGTATTAATTGCTGGCGCGCTCGCCCGCTGGATCGGGCGTTTGATTAATGTCCGCATTGCTTTGGCCGTTTACCCACGCGATTTCCGCGAGTTATCGTGATATTTTGTTGAAAGTTGACAAAATGCTTGTAAACCGTATTTCGACGAAAATTTCGAACATTATTTCTACACGAAGCAAATTCATCCCAAGTCTCTTCATTTTCTAAGTGCTTCTAAACATGCAATTTATTCGGGCTTGCGGATCGACGATTGTAGATATTCGTTCTTAAATCGATATTGAACGAACGAGAAGATATTCTTTCGTGCACCGAACGAACTAATGGGGTTTGCAGTCTGATAAAGCTTTCTATCTGAATCGTGTCAGCAGCAGGAACGATTCAGCAGGATTTTCACGAGTGATGAATCTCACGATGATATCGAACAAAGGGACACTCGTGCTGGAAACGCGTGCATCCAAGATGCTCGGGCAATTATCGGGCTGGGATAGCAGAGGACGAGTTGATAAGAGGAAACACAAAACGAAGGTACATGGTTTGAGCTTGGACAGAGGGGTCGGCGACCCGAGGAACGTCGAGCTGCGATTCGATCGCCGAGGAGATTAATCCATCGGGTGTAATTGGAAGGTCGCGCGCGTGTCACAGACCGGAAATTTACGACCACCTGCGCGCGCGGACGCGACACCGTGAAAGAGACCACGCAGACGTTCCCGTGATTCTGTCGTTTCGCCTTTTTATTTTATTTTCTTTCTCCCCCGCACCATTTTTTTCCAATTTATTATTCGGTCTTACCGATGCGCGCACGTCTGACAATAAATGGCCACAATGAAAGTGTAGAATATAGAGATTCTTGAGTCATCATTCCGGTACTACTTTTGTACTCGGCATTTTCAGTGGACGTTTCAAACACGCGTGACGAGTGTTCGTCGATTATTAAAGTTATTGTGCTTTAAACTGCAAGTGCATTTATAAAAGGCACAAGCTTGGAAGAACATTTGCTTGCACGTATTCGATCGGATCCATTCTGCGAAAGTTGAACGAGAAAAGTCAGGGTCACGTCCTTTGCTTGTACACAAGGCGCAGCGCGATTGAAAGACGTTACGAGGGATGCTTCAGTCAGATGGCGATTTATACGGAAGCCGTATGGGGGCGCTGGTAGCAGTAGAAACCCCTCCGAGCACGTGGTAGAGGTAGAGGTCGCCCCCGAGCTTTCAAAACTGAAAGGCAGTCAGTCGTCCGCCGACCGTGTGCCACGAGACCGCGAGTTATTCTTCCATAACTTATAGTGATTGCAAATTTGTTTAATTTGCATTTTACAAGAGGACGCGAGGAACGCAATTCGACGGTCGAGAAATCTCGTCGGTAAGTTCGCGCTAGCTTAATCTCGTTTTATTAAATTGGCGATTTACATCGGCTCTCGACGTGTTTTCGTAACTCGGAAATATTACGCTGATCGATTTTAAAGTTAGAATTTTGTCCAGTGCGATGAAATGTAACATTAGTATGTTTATCTGCTCGTGAGAAAATCGATGTGTCGTCAAAGTCACGATGAGAAAAATAGAACTTTTCTGCCTGCGTACGGATAACCCAAAGTAGTTCTTAAAATTCAATTTTTTTATAATGGGTAGCCGTTGTCAAAGTTATTGTTAGTGGAGGAGACTGGAGTAATTACTAAGTTTCTCTTTGCACGACGTACAAGCGTAGTCTTATATATTTCTGCATGTACACAAATGTACGTATGTATATAAGAAACATACATATATGTGCTCCATTATACCGCAACTAATTAGTTTCTCGAACGCGTTACCGAGGGTTGAAAGACGGGAGCAAAGGGAAAGTAGAGAGGAGCGAAGAAAGGAGAGCATTTTACTGCTTTAACAGGTTGGCTCGGTTTAATAATTATGGCATATGCGTTACACCACTTTGCGAATAAATCTCCGGAAGGACGTGTTCAAAGAAAAATTCAAGGATTTTAAACATAAAATTACACCATAATGTCAGAGACGTCCCTAATGTTTCCCGTCGTAACTCTTCTTCGTGGGTCACAAATTCTGTAGAGAAAATATATATGAAACTAAAAAATGCAATTGTGAATTCACAAAAGGACTTTATATTGTTGAATATACAATATCTTGAAAGCTTTCCGATGAAGCGACATCGGATCCTCTGGGGAGAAAGGTGGTGGGCGCGACGAAAGAAGAAATCCATGGATTTCGTAACTTTCGACTTGACTATTTCCGGGACGAATAAAGGTGAAACGTAATTATTTCGCGTAGTGTGGAAAATATTTAACGACGAACACGGCCAACAAACGGGCCACTTGATACGAAGGAACGTGCTTTCGCGTCGCGTTATAGGGATGCGCAAGTTTAACAACTATTTCCCTATGGAATCTGAAAGAGCACATCTTTGTTTCTGAATTTTGCAACACTTTCGTATGTACGCGCGAGGAGAGGATCCACTAAAAATGAATAAATAAACAAAATAAACTATTCATTTTGCGCAGTGAGGGTGACTCCTCAATGTAGAGACGAGTCCACGAGAATCGGAAACTTTTTATTCGTTCAAGTCAAAAGAGCTGTTGACAAGCTCAATGTGGAATATACTATTTGAAGTGAAGACTCGAGGACCCGCGAGTCTGGAAACATACGTGGCGCTCTTTAGAGTAATGTTAGTTTATTTTTCGTTTTTCGCGTGCGTTTCTTTTTCGAATCGGCTCTTCGTATGCAAATATTCAATTCCTCGTTTCAGTGGTTACGGAATAACAAAAAGAAAAAGAAGTCACTCCTTTTACGGTCGTGTCTAAAAAACGGATCTTTGCGACATTCGTTCCTTTCGGACGAACTAGTGAATGTTTAGTCGTTTTCGTGTAATTGTAAAAGTGAATGAACAATTATCTCCTAAGTTGTTGCATTTAACGTTCCCCGCGTTAAGTTGCATCTCTCCAGTACCACGCAGTAGGTATATGTATACGGAAAATGCTAATTGGCCCTTTAACAAAGGCCGAAACCTCGTGCGAAAGTGCAGCTCGGTCGAGGTTACCGGCCTGAGAATGGGTTCCCCTTTTCTTACCTTTCTCATCTCCTTTCTCTTTTTCTCTCTCAATACCAAACCACCCTCCTTCTTTTCTCGCCTTCTCTTCAGTCTTAGTTCTCTCATTCGCCCTTTTGTCGCGTCTTTCGCCCTCTTCTTACACCTTTTCCACCCGACGTTGATGAATTTAGTGCCGCGATATCGCGATGGAATGACCTCCGAACAACGAAGCCGCCTTCTTTGTGCGCGATCACGCGTCGCGGTACGTGCGCCGATTCTCCTGCAAACTATTTTCGTACTCTTAATTTATTTCCCATCCGAGAATTTCCTTTCCTGGGTATGAAAATGATGTTGAGCCGAATACTTTACATACACTAGATATACGATTTGGATCGAGTTGTCCGTGGAAATTCGTCTGATGACAAATATCTCGAAATTCGGCGCGCACGTTTAACGCCCATGTCGAGTAATCGGATCTTACACGATTGCCGATCCGTCTTATTCTCGTACTTGTGAATTCGCATGTAAACGGTTCAATGCGGTTCGGAAGCTGACGTGCAACGTTCGATTCCCATTGTAGTATTAGAGGACGTAACCGAGCATGTGCAAGGAATTGGTACGGTCGAGGTTCGTTGACGATTGAGTCCGTTGACGACGACGATGACGCAGCCTTCGACGACATGGTCCGGGCGGAACGAACGGATCTCGCAGAAACGGGCTGATATCAACCCTTTCGATTCTCCGTTGTCGAGCAATTCACGGAAAATTCCAACTCCGTAGCTGTTGGAATTTCGATAAAAATTATTTTCGTTGAGATTTGTTGCATCTATCAGTTTTTCCTTCGTCTTATATCCATTTTGGTCAAAAGTGGTTTGGCATTTTGGAAAATTGGGATCGGATCACGTGCAACGTCTTGAAAGATTGCAGGATCAGATTGTTAAGCGGACAATATCGCGTGTCGGCTTTCCATCGCGTCCTGTCGAGTCGTATCAGATTTTTGCGCACGTTTCGCATTCACAATTGAATTCTTTCGCCTCCGTCATTCTCGAATCGATAGTCCCATCAGTGGAGGGGAGGAGATCGTTCTTCTAAGCGAATAGGTACATCGATCGGTGGATCTTACCACCCCTGCGCCCGGCTCGAAGGGCGGGAAACGCATTGTCGAAACGAAGCCATGCGGCGAATTCGGATTGATTACGTGGCCTCTCGTCTCCGAATGGCGCAGTTGACACATCCCTCAAAACCGAGCTGGACGAGCTTCTGCTAGCTTACTTGTCTCATAAATCCATCGTCTCTTGCAGCCAGCGAAACTGTCCGACAATTTCGGACGCGCCCGCGGCGGCTTCGTCGCGGTTTGGCTCTCACACGGCGAATACGTTTGCTCGCATCTGTTTATCCTGCGAGCGATATGAAGTAATAATTTGAACCCGGCATGATATTCTAGGTCAATTAAACCGACGCGGAACAGGCGCTTGTTCGGGAAGAAAAAAAAGGAATCGTTCAATGGCAGAAATGTTGCGAGAATGGCTAAAAGCATACCTCGATCGATAGTTTAATAAAGGGTAATTTGTGCAGAACGAGATCGTGACGTCCGAGAGGGAAATTATTATCGAGAAAGGGAGTAATTTTTAGTCGGATGCATTAAAGCGCATAATGTAGTTATTTGCGTGCGCGAAAAACGCCCGAGATTTCGGGAATGGCCGTTTTTACGTCATGAATCGCATCGGTGGTACAGCAATGGGAGATTCGAACGCGTATGACGTCGGTTATTCGCCGATCATTTCTACGACTTGATTTGAAATTCGCATCGTAAATCATACGTGCCATTATAACCCTCTGAAACATCCACTCAAACAAAACTGCAAGACTGACAAAAATTAGATGTCTCACATTATCCATTTACCCTGCAATAAAATCACATTCATTTTTACGGTGTCGCGATGAAAATTTGATCGATTATTCGATCTGTACAGTGAACACGAAAAGGGGTGATATACGTAACAAGTGGTATTTTAAAAAATCATAAACTGTTTTTGTTTCCGGGTGGGCTTTTATTTGCTTGTATTCAATGGTACACAACATTGGGGGGTTTCCCCTCACTTCCCGATATTAAGCACAAGGACATTGCGTGATACATTTCGGTATGTAGCGCGTGCCGCACACACCTCACTGGCGTAAATTCGTAATAGTCAAAATTATCCGCAATTCATCGGCTCGATTCGTCAATAACGATGAACGGCATAATTCCAACCGGATTTATGATGTACGTAACGACTAGGAGCGTGTAGGTGGAGTCTATCGGGAAATTTCACGGCATCGTCTTGTCAATCGGTCGGCAATCCGGTCGCGTCGAGCCACGGGGCTAAAGCATGCGTGTAATTGGAGAAATTATCGAACCGCCGTTAACGCGATTCAGAGTGCTGCCGTTGTCGGAGCGCGTCGGCGTCGAGCCGCGCGTAATTCGGTTTCATTTTTCTTTATTATAAAACGCTAGGATTGGGTGAGCGCCGTATTATTTATTTGTCCGTAAACTGTCGGCGGTATGCGGGTGAGATCGAAGAGGATTGAAATGTGCAAAGGTCAACCGGCGGTTCATGTCGGTTGCGATAACGCGCGAGAACAACGGCAGCGGCTTACGGTTGAATCGATACGGTAAGTCTCGTACGCTAGTCTGAGCGCGGATCGGATCGAATCGGTGAATCCCACTGTGTGAGAATTTATTTGACGTACGATTGACTCCTCGTTCCATTCGAAACATTTTTTTTTTTTTCGACACGGGTGTGGTCCGTCGCTCGCCATACGGTCTTCCAAATTTTTCAAGGCACGCCGGAAGTTCGGAACTTTTGCATTCGCTTTTTGGCAACCGCGTCCTGCTTCGTTCTCTGCTTCGAGCCACAATAAGAAAAGTTCGTTTGTCTCTATGGTAAACAAACTGTGTCTCTGCCGGTGGACGAACGAATTGGACGACCGTCTCACGATTAGAGAATTCAACGAGCCCGCTGTCCGTGATTGGATACAGGCTGGAGAACGTACGGCAAGGTACGGAAGGTAATTTCGCGCCCGTCACGTTCGCCCACGTGCGCCGGTGTATACGTTCGCTTAAAAAACAAACAGGCCCTCGGCTAAAATCGATCTGCTCGATAGGCGGCTACGCGCCCGTGTCGATGCGAGACGAGAAAGCGGCACCAAAATAGGAAAAATAACGACGGCCATCGTTTAGGACAATTGCGGCCGGAGCGAGTTGCTCGAAGCTTCCTTCGCGGTACGAGCCCTTTCCCTTTATTTCTTTCGGAATGAATTTCCGCCCGTGAATAATACGCGAAGCCGTGTTATCGCCATAGACTTATACTCACAGACCGAGCGGCTCATAAAACAACGCTGCTGTTAGACAGAGATACGCTCACTCCCACTAGAGAGCCTTAAATCAGAGTGACGACAAGGGGCTGCCACTTCTGATTGGTCCGCCATTTTCGATCGGTTCCCGCCGAATTTCAAATTCGCGTGAAATACATTTTGATTTCGTCGATATATCATTGCAAACAATGCGCAAATCAATACATACAGTAGTAATACTCATTGTTAATCGGTGCATAAATAAATAGAGAGTATGAACAGAGTATTATTTATAGCAGTCCTATATTGTACAACATACATATTTGCACGTTTTGTTATTTAAAGGAACGGTGCATCGCCATTGATTTATTGTTGTAAATTTACGATTCGGTATTACAATTCTTCGTCCACTTAGGGACGACCGTAAAGGGAATGACTTATTTTAAATTTCAAACGAACTGTAGCAAATTTATGCAATAATTTTGAACGCATATCATGACAATATTGAAGATGACCTGTGGGAACAGAATCAAACTTGTTAACTAAAAACGTATATAAGTTAATATTACTCATATTATTAAAATAAGGACTGCAATGTCTATAAATATTTTCCAACCGCAAAAACATTTCAAATGTTCGTTTCATATAACATCACTTTCAGCTTCCCGTCGCTTGTAGGTTAGAGGTATGCTTCAATTACACTTTTAACACATAGAACAGAAAGGAAGCATAGAACAGAGAAAGCATATATCTCTTTCTCTCTCGCACAATTTCGATACAACATGACGGAACGTCACTCTTGTCGTCACTCTGATTTAAGGCTCTCTAACTCCCAGTATTGCTCTCTCGTTCTCGTTTATTGACTCTCTCTTAATGTAATTTTCAACGCGTCTCACAGAACGCTCGGTCTATGAGTATAAGTCTATGGTTATCGCGAACCGTTCCCTCGTTACCACGTTTCAATTTTTTACGAAATTCGAAATTCCGTGCTCGTTGGAACGACGACGGTAGCGGAGCAAAAGCGCGCAAGATTGGCGTCTCACCGATAACCTTCATTATTTATTTCGGAAAAATCGAGGCTGTTCGCGAGAGGCTGCATCCCCCAAAGGGCTGTAGTCCTAGTCCTCGCGTAGGATGCACCGTCTAGTAGGTTGGTCGTAGACTGACGATCCCCTTGTACCATATAAGGACATTGTGATCTTCCAACTAATTTACATTAATGAGCTTAGGAACAAGAAGTTCTTGAACTCGCGTTGACGCGATCTCATCGACGAAGTTGTCGTTGTGTCTACCTTGTTGGGGGAGGTAAGAACCAGCGGCCGAAGTTCTACGTCCTCGCGTCGCCTGCCACACGTATCCTCTCTAAATAAGCTCAAGCGTGCGTTACGTACGTCCTATACTTAAAACGAAAGTGGTTATCGCCGTAGATATCCATTGTTGGTGACGTCTTGGCAAGAGACTACGGTGTTTCACCCCCACCCGCCACGTGCTCCGAGTAAGCGAGAAAAATGCGAAAAAGCATTACCGCTTCTTTTCTCGTCTTTCGTGGTCCGGTGTCTCGGCACATTAAGCTCATTGCTCCGTTCGTGTCGCGTCGTTCCTTTTCGACGAACCAATTATTATTTCTGGAAAGATGAGAATCGAGAGCGATACCGTCGACGTGTCGCACAGTGGGCCGTTTGACGATTCTAGCTGGACAAAAATAGGAAAATCACTTTTTCACGGAAGCGAATGACAATTATTTATTTCGATAGTCAAGACCTCAAAGTATCCTGGTATATGCAATATTTCCTCTGAATAAGTCGTTAAATAAATTATAATTAACATTGAAGTCAGAGTAAGACTAGCTAACCAAAGTAGTCTGTATATATATATATATATACAGGGTGTCCCGCAATTGGTGTAATCCCCGCGAAAGGGTTGTAGCTGAAATAATTCTAAACACCAAAAAAAAAAAATTAGGGTTATGGTTAGGGTTAGGGTTAGGGTTAGGGTTAGGGTTAACCTTAAAAAAATTAGGGTTAACCCTAACCCTAACCATAACCCTAATTTTTTTTTTTTTTTTTTTTTTCCTCTACGGACGCGCTCATTCGCCTGTTTTTCCTTAAGAATTCAAAAATTAAGGAAAAACATAGGCGAATGAGCGCGCCCGTAGAGGAAAAAAAAAAAAAAAAAAAAAATTAGGGTTATGGTTAGGGTTAGGGTTAACCCTAATTTTTTTAAGGTTAACCCTAACCCTAACCCTAACCCTAACCCTAACCCTAATTTTTTTTTTTTTTTTCCTCTACGGGCGCGCTCATTCGCCTATGTTTTTCCTTAATTTTTGAATTCTTAAGGAAAAACAGGCGAATGAGCGCGTCCGTAGAGGAAAAAAAAAAAAAAAAAAAAATTAGGGTTATGGTTAGGGTTAGGGTTAACCCTAATTTTTTTTTTTTTTCCTCATTCGCCTGTTTTTCTTTAAGAATTCAAAAATTAAGGAAAAACATAGGCGAATGAGCGCGCCCGTAGAGGGGGAAAAAAAAAAATTAGGGTTATGTTAGGGTTAGGGTTAACCCTAATTTTTTTAAGGTTAACCCTAACCCTAACCCTAACCCTAACCCTAACCATAACCCTAATTTTTTTTTTTTGGTGTTTAGAATTATTTCAGCTACAACCCTTTCGCGGGGATTACACCAATTGCGGGACACCCTGTATATATATATATATATATATTGATATATTATATATGTATTGATATACGTATACAGTAATTCCTCGATTTATGTCCCTTTTGTGGCTTTTGATTTACGACCCCAGTGCCGCACAGTGGGCCGTTTGACGATTCTAGCTGGACAAAAATAGGAAAATCATTTTCTCACGGAAGCGAATGACAATTATTTATTTCGATAGTCAAGACCTCAATGTATCCTAGTATATGCAATATCCTCTCTGAATAAGTCGTTAAATAAATTATAATTAACATTGAAGTCAGAGTAAGACTAGCTAACCAAAGTAGTCGTTTCAAGACAAAAGTTTAAAAATTTGACAATATACTTTTTGACATAATTTGCACGTATCTTTCAACTTTTGTCTAGTTCCGACGAGAGTTCAAGAGAATACAACTTTGCTATGAATATCAATAACCGACATTTTGAAACGGCTACAAATGGCGGTCTGGAAAGTTTAATATAAGCACAATAGTACATCTTCGATTAATCTGTCAAATTTTATTCCAATCCAATGAGCCGTTTCTTCAGAATTTGATTAATTCTGGAGATATACTATGGGATGTACCGCGCGGTTACTTATAACAATTGAAATAACAACCGGAGCCGCAGGCGACCGCACCCAAATTTTGTGGCATTCGAGAGGGTAAGGAATAAGCTTTCAAACGCACCAAAGCCCATCGCGGAACTCCGCAGCACTCAAATTGTAAGTCTAATTATATATGAGAATTACGAAAAGTTGCACATAACAATTGAAAATGGTGCTACACGAAAACCATTTGAGTTACAGCAAGAAACCGAAAGGTTTTGTAAACTAGAGATCTGTACTTATATATCGAGCCATCAACGAAACTTATCGTCCCACAAACACTTGTGTGGTGTAAGATTGAATGCAGGTGACTTGAAACGACTACTTTGGTTAGCTAGTCTTACTCTGACTTCAATGTTAATTATAATTTATTTAACGACTTATTCAGAGGAAATATTGCATATACCAGGATACTTTGAGGTCTTGACTATCGAAATAAATAATTGTCATTCGCTTCCGTGAAAAAGTGATTTTCCTATTTTTGTCCAGCTAGAATCGTCAAACGGCCCACTGTGTGTCGTAAGAAATGGTCGTTCTTCATTACCGAGTTCGAGTTAGATTCGTTTTCTAATCTATCGACATTCTTCCACTTCCGCTAAGTTTCCCTGAAAAACAATTTGACGGAACAATTTTTTCTATCGTGTCTACTTATGCTTGTACGCCGATACTCACGCGCATACATAAGTAAGCGTTCCAGCGTTGTTATGCCACATAAGAATGTTCTCGGTAAAGTCGCGTGGCTGGTATCAAGCACGAGACGCGCGTGCATACGCCTACCGCAATGGGTTCACTCTTACACGCACGTAAGCCGTGAAATTACCGTGGACTTTAATCGCGAGCAAAAGTCGCGATAGCTGTGACGGGTAGACCGTAGGGTGGACAAAAGATTTCGCATTGGATCAAGAATAATGACGAAAGGGTCGAGTAGATTTCCAGAAGCTCGCGGTTAAGAGTATACAAAAGTACATAAGAGGAAAAAATGTAGGAAAGAAAAATTACATTTATCATGCACTCCGAAACAAGCTCCCTGACGGTGGGTGCCCTATGAAATCTACATAAATGTGCAAGTAATACAATAATCGAGAGATGTGGGCCGTAGCTTCGTAAAAAAGTACAAAACGTTAAAGACAAGGGAACGGTGACGAACGAAATAACGATGCAACGAAAGAGATAACCTGTGACGTAGCAGACTACGTGCAGAATACGGAGTGCAGAATACGGAGATAAAGTTGGCCATTTCAAATATTTCATAAATGATACGGTCTAGCGGTAAATCTGTCGAAGGAGGTTGATGGAGGTAAGATAAGTGAATTAAAAGAGGAAAAGGTGAAAGGTATACATATGCGGTGAGACGGATAGCTTGATGAACTGGAGGCGTGCCGAGTAGAGGACAAATGGTAGCCATCGATGCCTTTTAATTGAGAATGACACGCGAGGCTCTGTTTTATTTCAAGGAATCGACGAGCCACGAAGCTAGCACGGAATATTTGATAATGAGAAAAGTGGCCAGGAAAGAATAGCTCGCAGATGGCGAGGGCGAACGATGACACCGTGTACACCATTACAGCCCACGTTGGATTCTTCGTCGTCGGCAGGACCCCTTCTGGCAGGGTATATCGCGCTTAGAAAGGAATTCCGACGTAATTTCGTTACAAAGTCGCGAGAAAAATGAGGTGAGATGGAAAGGCTAGAGTAGGTACTCCCGGCTTCTGGTATTACCTGCTAGGGAAACCCTCTCGTTCTCCTCATTTCACTTTTCCTCTCCCTCTTTCGCTATGCGTCATCGTGTTCTCGCGTACTTTCCCTCTATCTTCCCTTTTCTTCTCCCATCGCGTTCTCTCGATGGTCTTCGGAGCACCTTGTCCAGTCTGGGCGGGAAGTAAAAATGGCTCACACGTCGCGTATGGCGTGTGCCCGGTGATCCTGACGATAAATTCGGTGGGTTACGAAGTGGTGTGTACGTGCGCCCCCTTCGTAAATGTCCGTACGCTTCCTCCAGAGCCATCGAATGTACTCCCTCCTCTCGCTCCTCTTCCTGGCACCTCGTCCCGAACTCGCCCCACCCGAAGAAAATGGGGGCCACTTCGTCTTACCTTAAATGACGCCGGATTGACCTGACCGCCGTTTTAAAGTATTCCCGATAAACCACGACTGAACAAAAGGCTCGTAGGATCTCTCGTTTTTCTTCTCTCTCACTTTTTTTCTCTCTCTTTCTCTCTCTCTCTCTCTCTCTCATGATCCCTTGGCCAGAGGACCTCTCGCCCCCGTCTCTGACTCTACGTGCCGCGAGGAAAGATCGAGAGGGGTGGCTAAGATTTCTCACGTTCCTACCTACCTTTCTCTTTTTCGCGTCAGTTCCATTGTTCTTCCGCGTTCCCTCCTCCCTTCTCCTTTTTCTGTCCCCTCTTCTTTTTCCAGCCTCGTTCTCCGGTCGCGTATTCTTCTTTTTCCATCGCTTCTGGGGTTTCATCCGTTTCCCTTTTTTTCGCTACCTTTTCTTCTCTCGATAGCCGTGCACCGTCTGTCTACTTTAATTCGTAAAACTATTCCGGGAAACTCGACTTTTACCGAGAAGCTTAGTACGGTTCGGCGTGTTCCTAAAAGCCGTGCGCCTCAAGGAGATGTTTAACCTTCGTCTTTTCTGGACGGTCTAATGATAAAATTCATTGAACTGTAAAATCCTTTACAAGAGGGGAGAATTCCTTCTCCTCGACGAATCGTTGCGCTGCCGCCGCCGTGCGAATCTGTATTGGTAAGAATTATGGGGTAATTGAAAAATCTCATTTCACATAGTTCGTTAATTTTTCGACCGTTTACTCGGCAATTTTAGGCCTTCGGGAAAAATTAAACGACGTAATGCGGAGCAAGAGAGGGACCGCGGGAAACGGTTATTTCATATATCCTCATTATCGGCCGGATCTCGCGTACTGCGAAAGTTGCGCGAGTGTGTTGTGATCAGCGCGTTACCATGTCAATGGGTTATGAGTTATACTCATATGGGCGTAATTAATCAATTCCCATGGAAATGAAATCTGTTATTTGCGTTTCTCGACAGTGGGATACGACCGATTTCATCCCACTTTAATAATCGTCGAACATCAGTTATTTACTGTACGCGGTATTCGTCGTTCCTTCCGTTCGTCACCCGTGCACGTAGGCTCCTTTCAGCACCGACGGCGTGGCCATTTGCCATTGTGCGGCAGATTCAATCCCAGCATACGTGCTGTAATTGAAAAATCGTGTTTCCTCCTGTTCCTTTTATCTTTCGTAGAACGTGCCCGGGGTTTTCTGTCCCTTGAAAAAAAAAAAAATGCACATGCGTTTAGAGAGGGCAATCGAACGATAGCGAGGACCAGGTGAGGCATGCAACATGGTTGCATGCTCGTAAATTCTCTAGGCGCCCTCGTCGTAGACTGTTTTCAATACGTGCTTGCTTGGTCGAGAAATATGACGAGTGTAACGTTGATTTATACTATACATCGAGAATCGTAAACAGAAACTTCGGCGTGCCTTCTCGTTTCGATTCTCTTTCTCATTAAAAAATTTGATCCCTTGAATTAAAGCTGTCCCGACTCGAAGAATGCAACCTGAGTAGGAGGGTGAATTGAAAGAACGGCGAAGCGACGTATTAACGCGATAATTATTTCACGCGCGACAACCGTATTTTCGCAATTGCGGCCAGCCGTGGGACAAATTTCGGATCGTTGGACATTGCACAGCGAACTCGAACATTGAAAAATGAGAACGCGCATTTCACCGACGACGTAATGAATTGTATTCCCCACGCAGTCGACCGTTTGACTCTTTCCAAACGAGCGAACGAATAATAGAAAGGCGGACGAAGTATTGAAACGGTGGATGCTGCCATTGGGTCATTTGAAACGTACGTAAATTGCGCATACCTTCGCGTTCGTGCGACACCGGTTGGGGAACATCATTTTCGATACACTTGCAATTTATGTTTACGAACATTATTCCGACTCTGTTCACTATGATAAACATTGGGAGTGTTCGTACTTCGAGCGATCGCAACTTTGTCGGAACTGTGTACGTAGCCTTACATATTAACAGGCACGTGGAAAGATATCCGCTTAATGGAACGCCAAAACGAGCGATTGAGCAGAATAGATTTGGCGCATCGTGCGGAAGGCAGTAGGATATTTCTTCGACGCTTTCGGCAATTGATGATGCGCCAATATTAGATATTTGTCATAATCATTCTCCTCTCTGTGATTAAGTTTCCTCTCCATTACGAAGCTGTGAAAATATTTTGTTTCGATGAAACGGTTAATCGATTCTGCGTATCGTGCCGCGCGGCTGTTACGCGCCGACTGCAATATGTTAATTTCTCACTTAATAATTTTATCGCTGCGATCGACTTCCTACGGGCAGGACAGGGCCGTCGCCCTGGTCGGTGCGATTAAGACGTATTACAATTTGCGATACATATCCGGAAAACGATATGCGATTAATGGACATCGCGTGCGAAGAATTAGACGTACGGCACCCAATGCGTTACACGATATTATTCGATCGCGAACAACACCGATAATTACACGGAATATATGAAAATACACATGCTATACGTCCAAAGGGCACGGCATGTCGTGCGCGAATTTTTCCTCATAAACATTTGCAGATCGTGAGAGAAATCGTCCGTCGCGCGCGCGTTCCCTTTTCATAGCAATGTAGAGCTCGGATTTTTTTTAAATAGGCGAATGCTTTTCCAGCAGACTCCACGATACTTGCCGGACTTTGCTCCACTATCGATTGAGACGATAACACAGCCGCTCGTCCTTCTCCCCTGCTCGATAAATATAAAAATAATTGTGCCCCATAATCGACGTGGAATATAGTAGCTTAATTGATACGCGTGACTTAACGGGAAGTTCGCAATGGCGTCGCATCGTGACGCAGAAGGAGCGTATATTATAAGCGCATTACGTTAGTCATCGAGCCGACGCGGTGATCGCAGCGAAACTCGCGTAGGGCCGTGCATCCACTTACGATCGTTATGTCGGCAACCCCTCGTATAACTGGTTGCGAAGTTGGTCCTCCATCGTTAATAATCGCGTTAAACAGACGCGTACCGGCTACGCCTCTAGCTTCCATGGCGCCGTAACGCATCCACAGACTCTTTAATTAAAGACACGTTGCTCTTGGACGTGCCTTTGGGGTTACAAATTTATCAGGAAATCGCGTTACCGCGGGCAACGTGTACTTCGAAAGCATTATCGTCGACGGACTCAATCAAACCCAATTGCTTCCTTGGAAAAAAGCTCGCTCTCTCCTCCAACCTCTTTCCACCCACTCTTCTTTCTTTCTTTTACTCGTATTTCATCCCTTCGAGTTTCATCCTTGCCCTCCTACTCTTCTTCTCTTCACCTTACTCTTGTTAGGATTCATTCGATTTCCCTCTACACCCACCTCTCTGGTCTCTCTTGCGTTGTATCTTTCTTATTCTCGCCCGACCTACCTTGCTTCGCGCTAGGATCAAACTTCTATTTTCACCGCGAGAAGAAGGGATGTAGGTCCGAGAGGCGGCGTAGGTTAAACTTTGGCTATTGCAAAGGAACCGGGGCAAGTGTAAATATTTTACTCGACGCCTTCTCTCGCGTGAGAGTGAATTGAATTAAGAATCACAGTTGGATCGAATCTGCGAATCCGCACTACGCTTTCTATCAATTTATGAAGCGCGAGGCATGAATACGTTAGCATTTCCCTCATTCGGTGGTCGGAAAGCGATCGTGGCATCATTTCTCGTAGTTACAAAGCTATTCGCGAAGAAGAGAAAATCTGACCTGATTTGGCTAATGGTCGTGAAACTGGATACAAGAGAAGATTTTTCCAAATTTAGACGAATTCCATAAAAAAGGCTTTGAATAAACGTATCCGACTAAAGCATTAGTAAAAATCCATGAAAAATCGATTTCCTACGTGGAAATCACTCGCTGTAAAATAAATTTCGCGGTGAAAATGTTTTTACCCGCTTCCTTCCTTCGTTTATTAACTTCCATTGGCTGAATGCAGCTGCGTTGCGATTCAACGCGGACTTCAATGGAATTCACTGTTAGAGGTCTGCCCCTTTTACCCGACGCATAAAACCAGGAAAAGCAAACGTCAGCAAGACTCTTAAATCAGGCTGTGCGGTTTTCGGGAGAATAGCGCGCATTCGTCTCGACAAGAATAAAGAAGATACTCCCCTCAACGAAGCGCGTGGTACTGCGTAAAATGCCCTCGAAATACCGTTCATTCTCCCCAGTCAAGGAGAATGGCGCTACTCCCTGGGTGATGTAATTTGCCCGAAGTTACATCCACGAGACACGAGGGTTAAAGGGGTGGGGAGGCGGAAAGGGAAGAGAGGAAGGGTGATGCGAGGTGGAGAAGGAGGGTAGGAGACGTTAACTTCGGACGAAGGTCGAATTGCGGACGTGTTGCCGGCTCGCTTTACGGGAGATTTCATTTCCGCTCGAACAAACTGCTTCTTTTCTCCCCCGGCGACGAAAATCGTCGTGCGCCGAGGGTAATAAGATACTCAAAATCGTCCGAGCGTTATTGCGTGTTTCCCGCGCGTTAATTTGCCACCACCGCTTCTCGTTGGATCTGCTTAAGCTCCACGAAGCAATTTCGAATATAAATCGCGTTGCGGCGGGCGCGGCTAGATGATTTCCCTCGTCGTTCGTTCGCCGGTCTCGAACGCGACTCGATCGACGGACCGTGATGCTGATTCAAAGGCGAGATCGAGATTGAATTGAATGCGGAATGGTACGAGCGGAAGCATCTCTGTGTTCCACGGGACCGATACTACTGTCGCGACAAAGAATGCAGAGTCGCGTAATGAGTTTAGTCTCTTTGGTTTTTGTGTGAGAATTAATGGCATTGTTCGAACGACATCGAGGTTTCTTTCGAATACAACGAAGCGGGCCTGATGATTTGTATGGGAGTAATTCAAATTTCTCCGTGGTAAACGAATATCTCGCGGGTGTCGATTGCGATCCAATAGTTACAATCAATATCCGACGTAGGACAGTGATGTGTCGAGGGCAAGCGAGTCGGCGATATTCGTTATTCGTTTCATGGAGTGTTCGATAGGCAGTTTTTAACAAACATCGAAGTACGATAAATAACCGCGGTACGATAAAACTCGAGACGGGCCGAAATTGAAATCGACCTGGTGAAAGCACAAGGTCTATCTCGGCGGTCATTTAACAGAACGATGAGATCCGTGAAGCTATTTCTTAGGAACGAGATCACGTAGAGAAGGGATACTTGAATCGATGTGTCGAGGCACGTCGTCGCGTCAAGTACGGCGCGGTAACGTAATCGTGAATCATTCGGGACCCGTGGGAGGAACGATATTTTCGATTTACATGTCGATTCTCCCTCGAATACGTTTGCGAAACTTTCGTCGCGATGTGAAATATTGGTACTGTGCACGAGGAGGGTCAATGGGTCAAATCCGAGACATAAATCGGGGCAAACAGTTCTCAGTGAGATTGTTACGACTGTAGAATAAATGTTGAAAGCAGATAGAGAAAGAAAGATTGGCATCTCCGTGCACACGTATATCCAACACAGAAGGAGAACGGGGAGTCGGTGGACAATTTTAATCTCCTAGCTGTTTGCCCTCCGACTGCCTTAGAAATTTCCATTTACATCAAAAATGAAATGTACGATGAGATACATTGTTTGCGGCGGCAAAGGCAATTCACTTCATTTCAAAACTACAGGGAAGTTGAACGGAAAGAAAGTCACTGCGAAATGGCCAGGATTCTGTATAAGATCTCAACAAGACCATGTTTCCGGAACATTTTTTACAAACAGAATTTCCCATTTAAACTCGTCAAATTGACAAGATTCCATACACCTAGGGTTGAAAATAGGGTTTATTTTCGGAAGAGCGTCCAAAGAAAGCCGATGCATTCTTCGTGACATTTAGACGCGAACTTATAGGGAATATTTTTGAAAGCGGAGCATCCTATTTCAACCTGTATTTACAAAAATTTTACTAACAATTGATGACAACCATGCAGTGCTCGTTTACATTTTAATGGTGTTTGCATGGGCTGCGAGCCGAGTGCTTTATCACGATCCCGTCTAATGCTCATATGCACCGGCACTATGTAGGACGTAATACTATTTTTACATGAGATGCTAGGTGTCTCGTACGAACCGAATTGTAGGTCATCACTAAGCGTCGCCAAAAGAAAGGTTAAATGGAAGTTGCTAGAAGGACGAAAGTGCACACTCATGTGCCACGGTTAAATGTGGAGCAGGAGCAGAGAAATCCGACTAGCGCTGTGTTTCGTAAAGAACGATGCACCTGTGTCGCATTACATTAGCTTTTTCGTTAGTAGTATATCTGATGAGTATGATAAGAACCATATCTCCTAAAAAACATGACATAATCCTCGCATCCCAAATGACGTGAAGTAGTAGCATTCGTTTTTATCGCATATTCAATTTAATCGTAGAATCGTGCTTACGAGATTCTGCCTGGGCTCGGACTGAATTTTTGCGTAACTTTGATCATCGAAGTGTTGAGTTTAATAACACAGGAGATGAAAGTCGCGGTGCAATTGGAGCGTAGAGGCAGAATAGTGAATTTCGGCAAACATTTGAATGAACGCAAGTCACCACCGTGTCCGATAGGTGGTGGAAGGCGAATCGAAGGCGCTCATTTATATTCACGGCGAATTGTGAAATCCACGCTGAAATCGCAATGGCTTTTCATGCATGCCGTCCACCGAGTGGGCTTTTCAAAGGTAGCTCGCCGATAGATCCGGTCGCTCGCGTATATATTATGAATTTCTATCTCCGATACGTGCCCATGAGTCGTCGAACGTACCGCGAGATTTTTTCATGCTGAAAAGCGATTCGACGGCGATAGACCCTTTCGCGAATACCTCGCTACTTCGTGTGTAACAATTTACGTAAAATCGTGTTTCGCGTGGCGACCATCGAACTTCAACGTAAATACGAAATTTTGCCGCATTTTTGTACCTTTTCTCCGATGCGCTTCCCTCGTTTTACGCCGAGAGACCTGGAGGGCAAAATTGTTCAAAGTTTACGTTACATGCGCTTGAAGTGGAAGCTACGAGCTGACGGAGACGCTGAGAGAATAAAGTAAATTTATCAGAGTTTTGGAGCGTCTGTGTCATTGGTGCGGAATGGACGAGAAGCGTCAAAATCTTAACTCTTCGCATCGATACTCCGTCCATCAGCCAATAAATATGAGTAATAAATTTTATATGTGTGCACTAAGTTCACCTAAATGTGGCAACTCGGCAGATCTGTTCTACTTTTAAGAGCGTTCATTGTGGCACCGACAAAAAACACAGGTCGCGAAGGCACGGCCAAAGTGAGAATAGTCCGTTAAATTGTGCAAAATCAATTTAAAGAAATTGTTGTGCCCAATTAAACTGCGCTTCGAAAAAACCGTACTGACCGACGTTTATATTTGGAATGCAGAGGAAAATTGGAGAGCGCGCCCAGTCGTGGGTGAAGCCGGGCTATCCGCCAAATCAAACAAAATACACTTCGTAAACTGTAAACGTTGTTACAACGAAACGAAACCTCCGGAGTTAGTGAGATTAATTAAATATCATGGGGCCAAATTTTTAGTTTTTCATTGCACAAGTTTGCCATGTACAAATCTGTTTCAAACTGGTACACTATTACATCTACGGCGGCTATGTTTCCTTGAACACCGTTGTTCGTTACACTTCGTTTAACTTCTAATCACATTATTCTACCGCTTCTGTCATCGCCTCCCCTCCAATTATTTTTAGAAACTATTAAAGTTTATCTACGATGATACGTAACGATGGACTGTCCATTGCATTCGAATAAGAGACATAATCTGCTAATCAAAATGTGTAAATCCAGAATCGATGCCATCTGCCCATTGTGCGGCGGAAATATGAAACGAAAGTCACGTACGGCCAAGACTCAACCCTCCTAAGAGATGCTCCTCGGTCGTTCGACATAAGTGTTTCATTACGAAGGGACATTTGACTAATGACCCTTACGTTCGAGGCTCATCCAGCTGTCCGGTGCCGCGTGCACGCGAACACGAGCCTTCCATGGACCGTGGCTCACCATTATAGTAGTTAGTTGTCAGTTGCGAGTCCGGAATAACGTACGACCCATTCGCAGCACCGTCCCCTTTGGTACCACGACCCTGTCTGCCTCCCTTCCTTCCACTCTTCTCTCTTCTCCATCCCTCTGCTCTTTCCCTCTCTCTCTCTTGCCTTCCTTCTTTCCTCGTTGCTTCTCGTTTCCTCCTTACTCCACCGAGTTCCTGCCCCTGGGTGGCAGCAAACCGTCGTCCCTTTCCTCACGTGTGTGTTCCACGTCGGCCGGCTCCAGGAGAGCGTGCACGAGTTGAAACCTTTCCCCTTCCTCTTTCAAATCCCACGTTCCGTTCACGCTCGTCTCACTCATCCGCGTTCCACGGCCCGCGCTACCCTTCGACCCTTCCGCTTCGAAACTTCTGACCGCTCCGTGGCATATTACTCGCGAGTTTAGACCTACTGGTAATTGAGACATACCGAACTCATTCCTCTTGGCAAATATTTACGTGACTGTAAGGAGGTACCTTTTGGAGAGTAACCGGTGGTGCCCATATGGTTGCTGTATTCAAAATGGTAAAAAACAAATTCGTGGAGAAGCGCAATGCGTCGAGAACGGAGGTCGCAGAAGCTCGTAGGAATGCAACAGTGGTTACGAATAATCTCGAGTTTTTTAGGCACGACCGTAAAGGGAGTGACTTATGCAATCGCCATCCTGAAAACCGTTTGGATGTATGTGTGTGTGTGTGTGTGTGCGCGCGCGCGTGCGTGCGGGCGTGTGTGTCCGTGTATATCCTCGATTTCGGAAAAACAGCTGAACCGATCGGGACGAAATTTGGCACAAAAATCAAGTACATTACTGTGAGTTCACAATAAGGTTTGTGAGCCGCCATCTTGAACCGGTACAAAATGGCGGCAAATTCAAATATCGAAAAATTCATATCTTTGGTACTATTCATTGGATCCCGATAAAATTTTACACATACATGTACACGTATACAATGACAATTTCTGGAATTTTTCAAATTTTTTGATTGGCCGAATCAAAAATGTCGGCTAATTCAAATCTTTAGTCCAGTATTCCGGCAAAACGACTGAACGGATCCGAACAAAATTTGGCATGTACATCGAGTATATACCCATTTGGTGCCAGGAAACTTTATGTACCGCCATCTTCAATCGTTTCGAAATTGTGGGAAATTTAAGTACGGAAACGTGAGTTACGCGGTCGTGCCTATGACAGAAAGAGCGAAGCTTTTCTGCACTCGGTAAGGCGAGCGCGAAGCGCGAGCACCCGGCAATCGTGCCGAACACTAACCACCACTAGTTTATTTTTAAGCGCGGCTTGATTTAGATTCTGTAAAAGTGCTAGTAGGAAATGGGTATCTGCACGAGTGTAATAGTGAACGAAGTCTGAGTCTCCGGTAGATTTTTTGACATTGAACGGTGGTGTCAGACCAAGATAGGACAAGGTACTTGTTCGTGTCTTGCTACGGCGTATGTGTGCGCCCAAGACGGTTCGTCGAGTGAGTATCCTCGGTGGGATAATGCGGAACGAACATGCAAAGACAGAGGAGCCTGTAGACCCTTTATGCCACGTTGACTTCAAGCGCCTTTTGTTTCGGTCCGCCTATCGTTAATTAACATTGGCGGTGGGGTGGGGTGTGGAAGGTGTGTGTGCGTCTAGCTCGGCGACGCTCACGTCGCGCTTTCCTGCTGCCGCGCCGTGGGTCCCTGCTCAGTACGACGAGGAGACGTCAGTATTGCCGAATGAAACGCGAAAGACCGTAGATGAACGGGATCGAAAGGACCAAGTATAATAAACATCTGTCTCTTTGCGTGACAGTTTGGATGAGAAACTTTAGGTGTTTTTATTTTTAATTAAGAACCGCTATGACTTTGCGCGGCATTGGGATAAAGAGCTAGAGAGAGGGATAGATAGGTAGGTAAGATAGATAGATTGACAGATAGTTTTGCGAATCGATGCAAGTTTAGCACGTAACTGAAATTCAACCTGCAAAAATATAAATAGTAGATCTCGCTAAATAAAGCAAATGAAGCAGCCGTCAGCGCATAAGTTTACATTGAAGCCTTAATTAATTATTCGCTTGGTCGGACGAAGATTATTTAGAGTAAAGTTTCATTTGCGCGCGATTCCCTTTGTCTTAGGAGTGGCGTGGGAGGAAGCAGTTTGGTCAGTACAATGAAAATTCTTTGTTTCGAGTTACCCATTGTTAATCGAAGTTGTGGCATACAGAACGTACAAATTGTACAGTACCCTTCACTAAGTTTAACATGCACAAAAATTCACGACACGCTGCGTCCTAATTCGCTAATTGCGGTATTCTGTTACATCCTCGGGGCATTATTTTATTATACGGCGGCATCATTAACGGCCTCTACGGAATAAAGGTCCTCGTTGCTTTCCGCTAGCCTGTTTCCGCAGTCGTTAGAATGGCGAGCCAGGAGATGGCCCATGTCATAAATATCGTCCACGAAAGGGAGCTTCGGTTGGAGCACGGGAGAGGAGGTATCGTGTACGATGCTCAAAGCCGCACCGCCGTATCGTTACTCCGGGTAAAATCTTTCGTGGTCTTACATGGACTTTTCGGTTCGCTTCTCCCATATTTTGGCATCTAAACCCGCGTGTATGTGCCATGGGATCACTTACATATCTCTGTACCTTTATGTGTGTAACGAGTACATAGAGAAGATCTTTCTGTGGGATCGAATTCATTTCAAAAACTCCAAAAGAAAAGGCTCGTGTCCCAGAATCCTCTCGTACTTCGAGTAAAAGCTTCTCAACGTTGGTGGAGCGCATTAATAAAAACGCAAATGTAACAACTTTATTACGATACGCGTAGGTATATACATCATTATTATCTGTAAAATATGTAAACTGCTGACACAGTCGACCGTGAAACTTCATTATAATATAAATTAAAAAATATCTTATGCTGTTTTAAAAAACGACGCCTCGCATAAGGGAGCTCGTATAATGTCTCGTTACAGCCGTTTTCGGGTAGGGACGTGCACGAAATATTCGTGACATAATCCCACGAAGGTAAATGTGGCATAATGTCAACTTTTCTTGTTTGCTTTCTCCGTTAACCTTTTGTTACTCGTCCTCGGTGACTCACTTTTGTCTTCAATGAGAAGCTTACATCCATGTGAAGGACCGAAAAAATCGGGCCCTTGGCTTCGGCTTTGAGAGTGTCGAAGCGGGGCCACTCGTTTACCAAAGGACGAAAAGAGAAGTTTGCATTGCAAATGCGTTTACTTTATTATTCGGACACAATAGTCCGGCTTGCTTAACGACGCCGACCGGGCGCGCGCATATTTCAAGGGGAAACCGCGAGGCCACCTCGCTCGCTCGCATTACGAAATCGCGGTTTCCGGTTTACGACCGCGAACGGGTTCTGTTGAATCCCAGGGAAAACTGCAAAAGTTCCCCTTCCAGGTGGCGTTACATCCTCCACTTTCTCCTAGCCTCGTTCGTTTTCCTCCCCCTACATCTATTCACCCTCCTGCTTTTCTCTCTCTCCAATTCTCTCTCTTACTTGTACTCGACACGCATCTCTTCTCTCTTCCGGTCTTTGTCTATCCCTTCGCTGCGCTCTATCTGCCTTCTCGTGATATTTCCCTCTTCCTTTTGCTTGTCCTCCTTTCTCCCTCTTTACTCCCTTATCTCTCCTCTTTTCTCTCGCCTTTGCAAGCAAACTACTCTTCCCTCTCAGACTTCACGACGTAATTGTCGACAATCTCGCATCTCCGCCGTTTGAGGAAGCGGATGCGAGAATATTCGTAGAAGAGTCGTAACGAGATTACCATTTCGTCTAGCATTTCGGCTAATGGGATTTCCAGTAAGCTGGCTAGTAGTCAAACAAGTACGCGCGTCGTTCACCGAAAAACTGAAAAATTGCTGAATATACATTACGTCGTCTGGACCAACGCACGTGCGAGAAAATTCGAATTATCAGGATTTCGTATTACTTTAGAAATTCAATCGTTTCCAAAACAGTAGGTATAAGAGTGATGAACATTTCTCTACGTTTACGCGGAATTTCTTTCGACAGGCGAACAGAGATGGGTCTTCACCCTTATGTTCGCGCATTTAAAGTTTCGTCAACTTGGAATGCGCTCGCGTCGGAGAAAAATACGAGACGGAATGGCAAGAATTTATCCTGTTAAACTTCCGATAGTGACGATTCTTTCGAAATTCAGGTGCTCGGCTGCACGAACTAAACCATTCCGATGGTTGAATGTGCTTATCGGAGGAGATTCGAGATCGCGTCGGAGGACATATTGCTCGAACGACACCACGTCGACGAAAAGATGCTGAGAAAGATTACAGTTACTCCGTCGTGAAATTCCCCCGCTCGATACGAACGAGGTGACAATTTCTTTGCTCCTGACGAAACTAATGTAGAGATTCGTACAGCGATGTTGAGTGACGGCAATAAAAGAACAAACTGCGAAAGTAATAAGCTAACTCGTTCTGACTTTACGTTGGACGTTCCACTTTCCGTAATTGTCATCGAAAAGTGTCGGATGTCGTACTCGAAAGAACCGTTAGAGACCGGAATTATACAAAGAACTGTCTCATTCGCGAGGAAGACCTCGTTTCTTTTGTCGTAATGATTAAATATTTGCAGGCTCGACTTTAGGCGCTTCCGTAAAGTTTTCCGCTCGCCGGAACGGATCATCGAGGACGTCAGTCCTTACGAAATGCCGCGTTATTATTAGGCGGCGTTAGGATCCAACTGGAGGAGCGTGATAGCGCGTCACGCTAATAATAACTGACAACTGTGCATCCACTCTAACGAAGCGTCACCGTCGCGTCGTCTCCATGCTTGAGAAGCTCGTGCTCCTATAACTCATCCGCCCTTATTATTAAACTGCCACCAGTTTTCTCGGAGCGTAGGTAGAGGAGGAGAAATCGCATACCGTAAGCCCGAATGGATCCTTCGTGTCAACGTTCTGCAAACGGTCGAGCTATCTTGTGCGACATTTTTCATTCGCGTCTGTCAGCTTTGTCAATTCGGATTGACAGAAAAGAAGAAACGTAAGTGTGTATAACAGTTTTCGGATGCAAGGATTCGAAAGGCCGGTCCCTTTGCCTTCGTATGCATGGCGCGTTTGGACGCACTGCGTAAAATCCTGTTGGGAATAGACGAATGCACGTTCTTGGGTGCGCTCTTGCACACGACCCAGGTGCTAACCGGTTGAATCAAGTAAATAGGTCGGAGGAGTGTAACCCGCACGCAAGAGGGAACCCGAAGAAAAATTGGGCGAAGGTACGTGGAAGGAGTCCATACTCCAGATGGAAAAGTGGATAATACGAAGGACAAGATGAAGAGAGGGAGGAGGCAGGAGAGGAGTGGAGAATGGCGCAAGAGTTCATACGACGGGGAGACACTAGGGTAAACTCGAGCTCGCATTTCCATAACAAGTTTCTGGCGCGTTTAGTTTTTTCAGTAAGCGCGTGTGCGCTCGTTTGCTCCTGCGTGCAGATACACCAGGCTGATAGTAACGTACACCAGTTTCGCGAGAAGCTCGCAAACTTCTTTCGCGAGGACAACGAACATTTTCACTTATACGGTTGCTTTGACGACACAGAAATTCGATTCGATTTCTAACGGAGTCTTTCATGCTCGTGATTCAAAACATTGCCAGACTATTAGGATAGTCTTATGCGCAGTGGGGCATAACGAAATGTTTCACCTTTCGGTTGATCCGGCACCCTCGATAATGCAAATTAGTCACGTATCCAATTAACCTAATGAAGTGTCGAATTAATTACTGTGCTCGGAGGATGTCTACCAGAGGACTGCCTTTCTCTACCGTAACACGTACGGAAAGGGATTGTCCTCTCTCCGGTATCAGTTCAATGCTTGGATGCGTTTAATCTCCACGTGAGCTAAAGATATATAGGAGTTTATGCAAAACAATCTAGGGCTAGGCCAGACGGGTAATTTGATCGACATGTCGGTTCGGCTTACTCGAACCGAATTAACGCGACCGCTTGTGCGCTTCGATGGACAGTGAATTTTCAAGAAAAATATTGCGGCAATTTGGTAAAATTTTGGTATTACTAAGACCGTTTCCGTTGGTAAATATCTCCAGGAGATTTTAGATATCCTACTTTTAACAGGAGAAAGAATTCTAGGCGGCTTCTAAATATTCACCGAAATTGACGGACGAGGGAGATACGTCAATGGTTGAAAATCTTTGAACAGATCGTCGTTGGCCATGTATACGTGGAACTCTCCACGGTGTGTAGATCGACGCGTACTTACACGAAGGAACGTGTTCATCTAGTGCCTCCTTGTTTTGTCCTCTTGTATCTCGATCGGATCACCCTCGGGCGATGCTTCCTTATTCTCCATTATCGTAACGTCCAAAGTACCCAGCGCCAAGGCAATATTCTCCGGCCAAGCTGGCATTAACTTAGCCGCTACCCCCCAACGACCGATAGGATCTTATAAGTACCAAGCGCAATACGTTTTGAAATTTGCAATTTTTATTCCGAAGGAAAATATACATTCTGCTCATAAAAAAACCTTGTTCGTGTGTTTACTTACTCCCGTGTTAGACGCGAAACGTTGACACGTTTAAGTGACAGAAGCCAAAGCGTGAAGTTCATGGACAAGCTCCACAGCAAATTAGTTCACGATACTTTGAGAGCTGTTACGCGGTGGGGAAAATCGTAGATCCTGCATAGGTTCGATTCGAATCAAATGCAATCCTGCGCTCGATGTCGTCCGTCTCGAACGAAGCGCCCAATTTCCCTTTTGTCGACAACGCCGCGCGAGGACACGGGCCGCAGAAGAGAAGCAAGTCGATATTCGTCCGGCAGTCACATCCACTCTCGCGCGTTGGTTATACTTTCCTCCGCCATGTTTCCTCCCTTCAAAGCGGTAGAACAGTCTTTCCTACCGCGACGTCCGGCTTTGCGTTGAATTTTACGTTCCCATGTAAAATTGTACCGCAGCACTTCCCTTCGTTATTTTTTCGCGTCATACTTTTTTATTGTCGTGACTTTTTTATTTCTTGCTTTGTTACATTTCTTCATCATCTCTCCTCCACCCTCCTCCACCAGTTTTTTTTTTTTTTTTTATTTTAGTGTAAAACATGGCATTCGCGAAGAGCCGGATATGTCCCTTAATCCGCCTAGGTGCACGGGACGCGTGAACAAACGCGAGCTTCCACAATTCCGTGTAAATATTGTCCCGTCTTGTTTTTGCTGTCACGGTCGTAGTTTCTATTAATTTGGCGTAACTACTGGCGCGTAATAGTAACGCGATTGTAGTAAGCACGCGTTTAAGTGCTCCCTTAGTAATTTTACCTGCATGCTGATTTTCATGCTTACCGCGTGGGAGAAAGAAGCCGATCGAAGCGAAAGCTGATTTTGCGGATGTTGGGGAGTTTCAGGCTGACCATAGCGAGTCCATTTCCACTTGGAAGTGCCTGTACGCTTCCGAGTAGGTGTCTGGCTCGGCATCAACGACTCTTGGCCGAATCTCAAAAGTTTCGGGGGATGCGAAGATCAGTGGACGATGTCAATGGGAGTGACCTGGGGGTCAAGGTTCTTCCTCATGCTGGTAACCACCACAATAGTGATCGCCAACTATCAGCGTCATCGCGATAGGACGCAGGTGCGAGAACAGCACATCAATGGGCACAAGACAACGAGAAATTACACTCGACTGCACGGCGGTGAGTACGCGACGAGAATTAGATATCTTATCGCATTGAAAATCTCAGAGAACAGGAAGACGATGTCATTTTGCCAACGTTGAAGGATCTTTTCTCTTGGATTAAGCGGAGAGAGGAAACCACTTTCTTATCCGAACTTTCCATCCTCTTGCGTCGAACTTTCGGTTATTCCATTTAACATCTTGCATTTCTGCAAGAAACTTTACCTCGCTATATACGGCATTTTAGTAAAAAAGAAAGTGTAATGGGGAAATAGAAGTAAGCTATACGGAGAATATGGACTTGACTATATACTCCGGAAGTTTTCATGGAAAGACGCTTTTGCGGAAAACTTTTACGTGGGTTAACTCGTAATTTCATACTTGCTAATTCCTCCCTTCCTTTTTTATTTTTTTCGGCAAAAATCAGCCCTGTAACTAGATTTGCGCAATTTAGCTTCCATGTTTGAAATTGTACCGTTGGAGTTGCTTTTGACGACAGAAACAAGGCGACTACATTTCAACGTAGACATTTTGGATGGGTCGTGTAACCATTTCTGTGTAACGTATATTCAAGGAAGAGTAATATGCATTCGATTCAGTCTGCATAATTAAATTACCAGTCCCACGTTAGCAGCGCTATACTTTTTTACATAGCCTTACGCACGACATTGATAGTACCGATTGCTACTCATGAATTTATAATTGTGGAGAAAGACCGATCCTTGTGAATCAAGATCGAAGTCACCCTGAAACGGGAATGCGAACGATTCCGATCTCATTCGGGACGAAATTAATTTCGAATCCCCCTGGGTATCTTCTCCGGCTCTCATGTAAAATAAGTATAATCATCTCAAGGGTCGAGTTTCATCAGGGGAATTAGTGTTGAATGGACGCGGACACGAACGAGCCGCCGCACACTCTGATGCGACGTGCCCTGGGGACTGGAGGTGGTGGAGGAGGAGGAGAAGAGCGTGGAGATTCGCGTCGATTCGACCTGGGAAAAAATCCAGGGCCGTGGCGACGGCGCTTTGAAGCTTTGCGCGACGGCGCGCGCTGACCGAATAAAAATGAAATTGACAGTCATAAAGGCAATTTCGTTTCTGTTGACGGATCTGCTATCGCCATGTTTCTCGTTCCATCGCGTGAAAGAATCGGGCCGACGAAAACGAGCGCCAACCTAACCTCGGATTTCGATGGCGAATGAGGCTCCGATACGTTCGATTCTCTTCGCGAAGCGGCGAGATTTCCGGGTGCGCATCAGGTGCCCATTTTTGAGAGCTTTGCAGACCGTAAACCGAGAGGCATCGTTGCGGAGCCGAGAAGTATTTTCCGCTGAAACAACGGGGACAGAAGACTTCCAGCCCCGGTGGGTAACGAGTCGACGGTTTCATACGCAACGGAGTTATTAAGATTGGCGCACATTAGTGCCGCAAAGGGCCGTAGGGAGGAAATTCTCACGTTGGTGGCTGCCAATTTACACTGATTGTAATCGAACTACTAGCGTGAATAGTTTTAATGAAGAGTTTTATTTACTACAAATTCTTTTTGCGACGGAAATAATACAGAGTATGCAAAAAATGTTTCATTATTGTAAAGTGTCTTATGAAAAATCGCGGGAGTTATTTGAAATTTCACGTTCAGATTTGTAAGAACATTTTGTAAACTAGTTAACGCTGGAAAATGCTTACAATAGCTGTTGCACATTTTTTTGGACAGGTAGCCGCGCATCACGGGTAAAAACTCTCCTAATTAGCGTTACGATGTAGCCCAGTCCGATTTGTAGCAATATCAATATAAAATTAACGAAAATTATCGCATTTCTATCTGTGTAGTACCGCTGTGCTGCGGCTCTTTGCGACATACCGTGAGCAGGCCTTAGGTCTGTCAAACTTCGGCGAAATTGTCGTTCGATCTCGGAATCTACATTTTTATATAATCAAGATAATCAATGTTCGATGAAAACCCTAGATTTATAAATTGTGAAATTTATCAGTGTTCTTTTCTGGCTGCTGAGATCGAGCATTCTCGTGTGCGCCTCTTCACGAGCGGATGTTCAAAGAGGTCGTTAATCTATTCTAATATAACAAATCTTGCGAGTAAATCCATAGAACCCTGAGCCCGTCTCGAGTTAATTATTCACAGCCTGGGTTAATCGCGTGGCTACACGACCGACCCCGTACTGTAACGAGGGAAAGAATAGAGTAACACCGTCTTGATATTCCGCGAATCCCGTAACGAATTACGACACGCTCTTCAAATTGATGGACTTTATTCCAGTGCAGCGAAACCAAGGTCCTACATACATACTTCCATTCGAAAGCTCGATATTTCTCAATATTGTCCAATAACAGACGATTACCTTCTGAAACACTATCGTGCGCATTTCGGCGACGTCGTCTACCTAAATTTCCTTCCCATTTCGAAAATCCCGGCAAATTGCTAAACTTTCTCAGTTTATGCCGCGTGACGAGAACAACCGTGAGCATTATTACTCTCGCTAGCGACGTTTCACAGCACAGGGTACTTGATTGTTCCATTCTACTGTAACAAATGACGAACTCTAGGAACAAGATATTGAATTCGGTCTTTTCGAAAGCAGCGCGCACTATGGCGCATTCATGGAACTCGCAACGAGCTCGCGAAAGCTCGAAGCAAAAACACGGTAGGGAGTTCGGCCGTGAACCACAGTGGAGTAAATTTTCATTTCGAGGCGAGAATATCGAAGGTCTCGCTGGTATTTGGCGCTAGCAGTTATAACGCTCCGGAGAAGAATTCTCGAAATCGAATTTTTGAGCGAATAACAACTGGCCCTCGGACTCCTCGTTCCGGTACGCTCACCATCTACCTCGGCTATCCAAATCGGGCTTTCGAATTTTTTCTCATCCCTTACTCAGTTCTCTCTCTCTCTCTCTCTCTCTCTCTCTCTCTGCCTCCTCCTCTCTCTCGTATACACGCACAGTTTTCCCGCCGAGTTGCGGAGCGCTCCAAATACCTTGGCAAATTGCAAAAGTTTCCGGCCGCGCTCGAGAAGGAGAAGGATCCCTCCTCGCATCGGAGGCACTCTCGCGCGTGCACGGCGAATCGCAACGAGGGAAGTCCATTATTCCATTCTAATATAACAAATGACGCGAGTAAATCCGAAGTCTAAGAGCAAGGAGCCGTCTCGGTTTAATTACCCGCTACCGGGAGTTGATCACTGTACCGCCCGCTCGGCTAAGCCGAGAAACCGAGCCGAACCATGACGGTGATTCGTCTGGTACAAAAGTTAAGCCGAACTTTCGTTGCCGCTGCAACGCGCGACCACCCCGCCACGTCGAACCAAGGGGGCTCGAGAAAGTTTCGCCCCAGGGGCTGAATTTTACGACGTACCTCAGACCGTGAACCACTCGACACAGTTATCTGTTCGTACATATTCGATCTCGTCCGCGCATCTTTGCCGCCTCCTTCTGCCTTCCTCCCTTCACCGTGCCACTCCACCACCGTCTCCTCGTTTCTCTCGGCCTTTCGCACCGAGCCGCGACTTCCTCTTTTATGCGGACCGTGAGACCGAGCGAACCTCGGATGTCGAGACTGAAGTAGATACTTCCGCGTATAATCGAATTCTCGCTCCTGGGCTTCGACGCGCGTTCTCGGATGTCTCGGATTCTCAACGGATTCTCGTCGAGCGCTTAATCGTCGAACGAACGTCGTCTCTCGCCTCGCCTTTCTCTCTCCGATCTTCTGCGCCTTCGGGCCATTTCACCGCGTGCGGCTAATCGATTCCGATCGATTCGTCCGTATCACGGAAAATGAAACGATCGTCGAGCGCTTTGTTCCGTGCAGTCTACAAAATTTCAATATTTCTCTCCTCTCCTCGGTTACTGCTCTCCTAGGATTCTCAATTCGCGACGAGATTTTTCGGCGTACCTAGCCAGCGTGTACTTGGCGAATTGAATCGTCGAGCGTAATAAATAAAATAAATTGTACGGTGATCGGCAAGCAACGAGGTTGCTCGATCGGTGCCGCCGGCTTTCCTAAGTTTTCGCTCAGCGAATTCCTATCGAACTTCTGAACGGGCTTAATTACCGTGTATAGAATGGAGGCGGGAGGGACGTTAGGGGCGCGCGTGCCCGCCTCGAGGCAAGGCTATTTGTTTTTTATTCTCTCCTCCTCGATAAACAATTCCACGGGCCATTTTTCGCACGTCGAGTGGGGAAGAATGGAACGGTTCGTTCGTTAGGCGGACGTTAAGGGCGCCAGTGGAAATGGAGTAAGAATGATGGAAGATAGAGAGGCTCGAGGTTGGAGAGGGCGTAGTAAGGGTAGCGCGGTGGTGAGGCACCGAGGGTACTCCGTGCGCTCGAAAACCTCGGCTAAGGGACGAAGGCAGAGGGCTGCATTCGATTCGAGGGACGAAGATTGAGGAGGTGGACGGGAAAGAGAGAAACGGAACTAGACTGGTAGAAGGGGAGTTCGAGTAGGGAGGAAGGAATGGAGGAATGGAAACCGACAGCGCGAAGACACCGAGACAGATTGTAATTGTGGCTGGTGTATGCGGTGCGCGTCGTTCCGTCTAATTCCGAGTTAACCGGGGCTCCATTTAATCCGGGCCACCCGACGCAAGTTCAAGAATGGATAAACTTCTCGGGTCGAACTGAAAGGTAGCGAAGCGTTTCTTGGGCATCGATTTTTTCGACGGTACGGCCGCATTCCTCGCGAGGAATCCAACGGGAGAAAAATGATCCCGATAGTTTAATTTCCAGTGATGGCGCGCTATAAGCTACGATGCCACCGACCAATCTCCCAGAAGATTGTGGAGTGAAAAGTTTACTGCCTTTTCGCGCGCCCGCTCAACTCTTCTCCGTATAATCGTCAATCCTCCATTTTGATCTCCACGGGCGTGACGGAGTTCGTAAAAGGTACGCTTTAAATAGAAAGTATTCGACACTTCCTTTTCAAGCGTGTTAACGGAGATTGCTCGTTCTTGCGGCCGTCAAGCGCCAATGGCCAAACATCGAGGGCGCATTAGAGTCTCCGATAAAATCAGCGATACGTCAAGCGGTACGAAGAGTGCTGCCGTGGAAGAGGTGAGATCTCGATGAAGAGTTTGGGTGTGAAGCATTTGACGCGGATAGACAGCGATCGGTTAGATTACGGGGAGGAGGCGTAGAATGGCGTTGGCACTGCAGTCGCTATGTAATTGCAGGACCCTCGATACGCCGACGCCCTCGTTATATCGACGTTCCGCTGCAAGGACTGATTCCAATTAATCCGCAATAGACTTTCTGTCGACTCGACGGAAGAAAAGTCATCGTTCTTTGACGCCGACGTTTCTTTGACAATCGTCTCACTGTCACTTTTCTCTCTCTCTCTCTGTCTCTCTGTGGCCAGTTTGACTCTGGAGTCCTTTAAGGCTAAGGCTTTTGATCATTTTTATAGCACGCAACTCTCCTAAATGCTGTGAGTCATTAAATTTTAATTAATTAGCCTTAAGTTTTTTCCTCTGCTTTCTTTTCTTTTTTGTTCTTTTTGTTTCCTATATGTAATTATACTTACGTTACTCTGGAGCTGCCTATTATTGGCTCCTGTAGAGCCCTTTTGCACTGTTCATATTAATGGGTGCTATAGAGTACAATAAATTGTCATTGTCATTATCATTGTCTCTCTCTCTCTCTCTCGCTATTTCTATTTCTTCCACCGTTCATCTCTCATTTACCTACTTCGTTTCTCTCGTCGATATCGAGCCTGGAAAGCGCGACGTTCCGGTATACCTATCACAAGTACCACCGCTCAAAGTCACAAAGGCTGTAACTTCGATAAAGGCAATAACTTTCACGAGGTCGTTCTCTTATTACCATTTCATGTCTAGGCCCGTACGCGGGAGGATTCTCTATAAGAAATTTATAGAGAATCGCTGCGGACCGTCGCGTCGGCGGAGGTCCAACGTGGACGCTCGTCGAGATCGTAAGACACAGTAGTGGCCCCGAATGACCATCTCCCAGTGATTTCGCCATTCCGTGGCGCGATTTAACTGCATGCTCGGGGACACGAGAATGGAATATCTCGCGGAGGAAATAAACATCGAGGAAGGGTACGTGCTGCTAATCTCTATTCATCGACGAGCTACGTCGCGTGGTGTCGCGCGAACTCGCCGTTAAGATCTGGCCTTTTTATTGCCCAGCGAGTCCTCCATCATTCGAGTGCTTTAGCCCGAGGAAATCTTTCTAACATCGCAGTAACGATGATTCACGCGTTCGCGACGCGCACGGATTTTCTTCCTTTTCCACGAGTCGCTTCTTCATCCTCGATCCACCGAGGATGGGAGTGAACATTTTCGTGCTTCGCGAAGTTCGATAAAAATGTTGAATAACTCGGAGCACGGAGTCCCACGGCGCGGCGGCGCATGGCGCAGAACGCACGGTCCTAGGGTCGTGCACGTGTCCCGATTCGAAACGCGCTTCGAACAGGAAGCGTGGAGAATTGAATTTATTCCCAATCCCAATTCCGCCGGTTCCCTAGTAATTGCGATTGAACGTCGTGGCGCGATAACAAGCGCAAAGAATGAAGTTGCGAAAAGGCGATTGGCGCGAGCAGCGGCGTAAGCTATTTGCATTCTCCCTTCTCATGGCGTGTACCTGCGAGATTAGCTCGTAAAGTCACACGCCACCGTCATCACGCCATCGAGAGTCTTTCGACTCTGTGCTACTCGAGCACCGGTCCTTCTCGTGCTCCTCCTCCCGCTGGCCATAGGCCGCCTTGCAGTTACATATGCATAGCGTCCATGAATATATTGCGAGTAAGCCCGCGGGCGAGCACGGCTACCCGCACATTCTTGCTTTCGCAGAAGATGTTCGGATTCTTGCGGAACTCCGTTATTGGTAGAGCTACGTCTTCAAATTCTATCGATGGATTGGATATTAATAGGTATCGGATCGTCAAAGTGGGTTGCGCTTATCGCGAGATAAAGATTGCGATATAAAAAATGCAATCACATTTCTTACGGCGCAACGAGGTAAAAGTGTTGCATTTCCGTAAGAACGAGATAAAAAAACGTCGACGTGGAATGGCTCGGACGAGTACCCCAAAAAAGTACGTCATCGTTCTCCGCGTACACATATTCGCAGGCACGGCCAGTGACTGTCCGTTGAAAGCGAGCGGTGAACCACTCGGTTTTCAAATATATCGTCGCCGTTGCGGTCTCTGCGCTCGGCATGCGACCAATTTATTAGAACGTTGCGTAGCGATACCGGTGATTCGCCGTCGCGTTAGGTGGAAGTTATAGGTTTCCCTGAAATTTCACACGCACGAATACCGACCGCAGCGTTCAGCGCGTCCGCATCTTTCTTTTTTTCCCTTTCGTGACAGTTTTCGAAACGTTCTCCGGCACATCGATGGAGAATGCCTTCCTCGGAAGCTACAATTATAATTAAAGCAATTAATGGACAGCATATTCCCCGGAAATCAAAGAATTCGACGATCGATGAATAAATTATAATAACGTGCTTTATAAATATAAATATCCTCACTGACGTTCGCTGGTAATTATCCTATTGAAATATATCGGCTAAGCGAGGGAATTATTGAACAGGATTATCAAATTTTACGTTGAAGAGGAATCCCTCTTATTCGATGGACCAGTAGCGCGATAGCTTGCACAAGGCTACTTGCGGTGGTTCGAAAATTTTCATGAGAGCTGCTAGAAGCTCCGCGTTTGCGAGTCTGACGATGACCCTGCCATCGACGGTGAGTTTCCTCGCGAGTCACAAATCCCTCAATTAATTCGGCGGACGGGTGATCGCCGGCGGTGATGTCGCGATGTAATGGCTATCGGATTTTACACGTTGCATCCTACCTCTGGGCCACATTTCGTATTACCCCCTCGTTAATTGCACCGAAAGTGTCCGCACCTCGTGTAGATGCTACCATCGTCGATAGGAGAGTATAGGATACAGGAACCGCACGGCGCGAATCGATAACGTGGATCGATTCCTCGTGGCCGCAGGGTTTTACGAGTTAAGTACGTGACGCAGGACGAGCCGAGAAATGGGCCGCTATGAAGATTCGGTTGCGTTCATATATCAGTTTAATACGTCTCCTTCGTTGATAAAGCGAGGACGAGACACTCCCACGGTGACTTGTTTTTTTCCTCTTATCGTGCCTATTTCTTGTCTCCACCTTCCTCGAAGTAACGACCCGACTGCGCGACGTTCGTGGTAGGAACAATGGCGAATTCTCGCGATGTCTCGTATAAGCATTCGGAGGTTGAGAAGTTATCGAGCGAAAGGAGGTTATCTAGGTGAGCCGCGTTATACTTTGAGTCACATCGGCGTCGGCATCTAGTCACGCTTAAAGCCCTCATGAAAGTGCAATCTGCAGCTTCTAACGTCGCGTCGACGGAGGGATAGGTGGAAACTTTTAACCTGCCGTTTCTGATTTTCCACATTGTTACGTGTCTTTACTTTGAAAGTGTTTCATCCCTCGGGACGTACGTGACCTACATAGACGTATTTACGCTCGACAAGTGATTCGTCTTATTAAAGAGGAGGGTAAACAGTCCGGTTCGAATCGCGATCGGATCCATTGGTCCGTTTCAGGGGAATGCCGACAAACGAGGTAACGTTCGGTGGAACATTTGTAACGCTAATCCGAACGTATCCTTCGCACAACATACGGACCTCACGTCCGGTTTACTTTATACACCGAGCTGCTGGTAAACTGACACACCAGCCGAAGCTAACCGGTCGCATAGTCGGACTTCGAGGACGCGTATTTGCGCTCATACCGTCATCCGGTAGTTCGCGGGTACTCATGAAAGTTCAACTCCATTCTCCACGACCCCTCCGAGCGCAAGGGTACCTGCGGAGAAACGTTCGTTCCACTTGGTCGAATCCCTGGGAAAACGAGAATTTCTGAAGCCTGGACTTGCTTTGATTCGATATTCGAGCAATAACTCGCGTATAGCTATTTTTATATCGATAGTACTCGATATAGAACAAAGTTGTAGAAGTTAAAAGTGAGTAACCAAGAAGACGGAGAAAGAAAAGCTCGAATCGTAGGCACGACGCGTCGATGCATTATCCACACAGTCTCAACCGGAAATATCGATCTAGACTATTTGACAGAAAACTCATTTGATATTTTTTTTCGCGTTCACTTAAAGTTAAGGGAGATTCTATTTCTATATGGATTTTGTGATTCCTTTATCCAATATCCCCACATTTTACTCCGTGCAAAATCGAAGGTTTAAGGAACGGATCGTCGTTCTGATACATTCGGTCGAGTCCGTCCGTTCGTATCGAGAGTACATAAGAGAAAAATCCGAATATACGAGGGTCGAAATAACGAATAGTACGAAAATAAAATCCGAGGATAATAGTGATTCATACCTCCGCGGATCCTAACAAACGCGACCGTTCTTGGTCTACGCTCGCCAGTAAAATTGGCCCGTGTAATGAGAACTAATGAGATCACAAACTTGATTTGTCAACGCCGTTGCCGTAATCTCTGGCTACTGCGGGAAAACGGTCGTCGATTCGGATTCTGTGTTACATCGAAATTTCTCAAACCGCATTACGGGGATGAATGCGGGGCGTAGCGCGTGACCACGAGCGGACATTCTTAGATAACATTGCATGACCCTGAACGACCACGATTATCCGTGGTCAAAAGTTGTGCTTTGGCGAACCTTCTCTTCTCCTCACCCCTCGCTTCTTCCACCCTCGCTACAATCCCTTCTCGCGCTGAGGGGTCTCGAGATACAATGGTTATTGTAGCGCTACTTGAACGCGGTCGGGAACCGTTACATTCAAGTGCTCTCTTGGATGCGGGAGGTTGAAGGAAGGGTAGAGCGCACCTCTGCATCTCGAGCGAGAAAACTCATACGCAACGTCGCGTCCGTCCTCGTTGGGACGACATCTCCAGCACAGAGAACAACGGCCAAGAGAAACTTCTTTCCTCGGCGGCGGCGGCTCGCCTCCTTCGCCACTCGATCCCAACTCGCCCGACACACTTTCCCACGATATTTTCCCGAACGAGGAAAACTCGTCGCGAACGAATTGGAATTCTTAAGCGTCCACCCACTCTTCGCTCTGCTTCTCCTACCTTACTATTGCCTCCCTTGTTCCGAGCTTCTCGACGCCTCTCGATAGTCGATCGGGCTTTTCCGCCGAATGCTCCAAGGCATTTAACCTTAACAAAACTCCCCACGGGAAACTGTTAATTTGCACGCGGAAGTTTCGCGGCGAGTTAAATGAATATCGCAAGCGATCGAGCTGCCGTGGTCGCGCGCAATTGATGGGAGGAGGTGGGCAATCGTCGAAATACGATAATCGCGCGCGATCGTTTGGAATTGGCAATTTGTTGGATTTTATTCGCGATCGCTGCTAATTTCGCGAGCTCTTAATAAACCGACTTACCTTCGTCTTCCTCGAGAACTCCGACGGATATTCTGCTGTTAATTTTAAGTCACGGGGAAATGTGTTCGATCTTAGCGTGGCGAAAGAACGGAAATATACTTACGTCGTACTGGTACGAAAACTATTTTGAAAACGAATTGTAGAGAGGCACACGAGGACAGACTAATGCTGCTGCAAAACTAAGGGATATTAATTCATCAAAACGAAGTGTCCCCACTGTACCGTGCCAAGGTACGATCTTGGGTGAAGTTAATATCATGCATCGGTTAGACTGGATTAGAGACCGGATTAGATCCAAAGTTTCATCGTTACCGGAGGGTTGTGTCATCTTGCCGGAATTAGCTGGGTACCTGTGCATGGGTCCCTTTTGTCGAGGCCGCACAACCCATCACTTCTTAAACGGTGATACGAAGCAGAGACTATGGGAGCAGCCGTCGGCGTCTATCGTTCTCTCGATAATTTACCGGATATCTCGAGTATTCGTCGCTACCTGGACAGGCGTAGACTAATAAAGAGGTAGCAGCGTCGAATAAAATAAACAATAAAATGGTCGATGCGCTTTCGCGTATGCTTCGATTTTAGATAGCACAATAACGTATGTTACTTTGAAACACGATTGTTAATCGAAGACCTCACGAAACGCTACACCGCCGCGTACTCTCGCAGCACGGTGTAGAATTTCAATTAAAAGCCGATACACTTCGTTATTTTACGTCCGCGCCTGGAATCGTAATCCTCGATAATTGCTGAGTATTGTAACAGACGCTTAACAGATAGCAACACTGTCACTAATTTCTACAAGCTTCAATTCCACGTACCGATTGGTTTGCGCAGCCGCGCTCGCGGAATAATTAACGCGTCGGAGAACGTCGCAGCTGCGGTTCTTTCGCACGGAAGCCGTCGCGTGTCCCATCCACGTTTCATCCCCCTTTTTGTTCTTCCAGTTACTACCTACACAGCCGCCTACCACGGCAGGTCATCTCGTTAGCTACGTGCACCGTGTACCGTCAAGGAGAAGTTAAAAATTTTGTCCTCCCACGGTGCGCGTCTACGACAATGCCGGCGGTCCAATAGTTTCTCGTATCATTTTCTCTCCTTCCACTTCCCCGCTTCTAGTCCTTACGCGGAACGAGCGGCAATGCTTTAAACCCGACTGTTCTTCGACGTGCGGCAAGATTTATTTAGCACTTAAGTTTCCGTGATTAATCGAAGCCCGCGATGTACTTGCGATGCGATGACTCTTCTCCGAGGTTGGATTAGGTCCGGATTAAATTCTTACGCCGTGAGTTTTCGCAACGCCGCCAACGTCTCACGGTATTTCGCTCCCTGAATTATTATTCCATTCCCATCTCCGTTGAACGAACTAGCACACCGACACACCACAAAGTGCGTTACTTCGAACGCCGAACGTCACGCGCCGCCCCATCCTTCGACAGCGAGTCTTGGGCCTGGGCTCTCGTTCCCGTCGCCCAACCATCTATGTAGGAAACTCTCTATCGTCTGGCAACTAGGCGCGCCTCGTCCTCCGAGCGTGACGTACTTCCTTGATTAGGCAAGTTCGTATCGAGAAGCAGGGTAGAAGAGGAAGCGGGAAAGTTGAACGTCCACGGGAGCCTAAGATACGCCTAGGATCCTCGAGAACGGTAGCGGTCGACGTGGCGAAGTTTCCTCCTCGCAGCTCGCCGCATCTTCTCCACGCGCCTACACCCCCTCTGCGTCCTTTTCCACCCTTCTCGCGCCTTGCCGCTTTCCTAACCCCACGCGCCACTTTGGATCCCATCCTACCGCTCCTTGGAAGCTTCTCGAGTGCAACGCGGAAGGGATCTCGTTAAACGTTGCTCCATCCAGAAAGCGCAGGACCGTCGAGGAGAGGGCATCAACGCTCGCTGGCAGTCTCGATGAAAAACGAGCGACAAGACGAATGGTATCCCGCCGCCGACGGCTCCGACGGCTCCGACGGCTCCGACACCTTCAGCAGCTGCTCTTCACAGTCTCAGGCCCTTCCACCTTCGCATCTCGCGCCTCGCCATAAGGCAATGCGCGGAAACAAATGGCCCTTGTCGGATGTATATTTATTACGTGGGTGCTCCATGACGGTATCGGGGTGCCACTCGCGCGCCAAGGTGACCTCGATCGTCTGGGGACTTTGCTCGTCCTAGCAATGCACGAGGGCTCGGGAGCGGAAGACGAAAAGGATTTCCACGTTACCTTGGGACACTGCAGGGGTGGCACAGTCGTTTCACTTACAGCGCGCGATTCCACGTGAAGAATAGCGAGGATCCTTCCAGGAGATTCGAACGGTGACGTGGAAAGGATCAAGGACTCTCAGTCTTCGCGCCGAGGGTCCTCGATGAAGGAACAGTTGTCCTCGCGCAGGCCCCGTTATCGGGACGAGTGAACGAGGGAGGATCACGCGATACTCGAGGTAAATCAAATTCGCGTGAGCTTCGGAATGTTCGAGTCGAGAAGAGCGATCTGCCGTCACTGTTACACGTCGGACTAAATTTCACCGTTACGAAGTGTTAGCATAATCAGAGACGAGAAAGCGCGGCGTTACAATCGTGATTCGCGGCAAGACCTCGCTTGTTAATGCTTCCACGATTGAAATCGATGATACAACGTTTTCATTTTAAACTGATATCCATGATGATGAGCGTTCGCGTGGAGCACGTTGTCGAGTCATTTTCGATAATAATCATTAATACATTTCAACGAGCTCGTTCCATGGACGAGTTCTCGATCCGTGGTCGTGTATTCTCGTGGATGTTTCGATGTCGTCAAGCGATGCGAGATGATGTGAGCTCGTGCGAGAGATTACGCGCGACGTTCGCGAGGAAAGCTGGAGTACGCGCGCGGAGGAAAGGATGAGATCGACGGGAAACGGCCCGATAATAAAGCACTTTTACCAAGTACCTTAACCTCGGCGAATCGAGATACCGGTGGTGCAAGCAGCACGATTGCGGAGATAGAGCCGCGGGAGGAAGAGAGTCGCACACGTGGGGGAGAGCCGTGGGAGAACGGAGGAAGCTTAGCGGGCCGCGAGTTCAGCTGCTTCCCATTAGCGCTAATGAAAGGCGCATACAGTGACTATGACCCTTTTTCTCTCTTTCCCTCTCTTACTTTCCCCTTTCTTCGTCTCCGGCGCGTCTCCGTCCCCCTTTCACCGTTTCTCCCACATTTTCCCTATACACGAGTTCGCGAATGCTTAATGGACACGCGGAGCTTAATTAACGAGAATCGGAGAGGGACTGGCGGACGCGTCGCGAGTCAGAGGCTAGATTAACGCAGGCGAAGGCCTTCGCGGACTCGTTAATAGGGGAAACGCGACGCTTAGGTTTTTTTCCTACGTTGTACCAGGAAGAGGGAGGGTACGAGTCGTTAAAAGAAAGACAAGAACACGCTGCGCTCAAATTGTCGGATGTGTAAATTTGGAGGAAGTAAACTTTCAATCGTGCCGCTAGTAGGCACGTATCGTTTTCAAATGTTTACGACGCCGAGGGTATTATCCATTGGTCCGGACGACGCTGACGATCGTTTCATTTGAGAGCCATTGCGAGCTCCGTAATGCGTCTTCGAACGATGTTGTTGAAGACCCAATGAATCGTCCTCGTCAGAAGTCAGGCGGAACGATCGGGACAATCCTCAGGGACATTGAACGTGTCCCTCGCTTTCTTCGCTCGCCGTAAAGATCCTATCAAATGGAGTGCGTGGATGCGCGCTTGCCCGCCTCGGGTAATTAATGATCTGCAACAGATCCGTTCTCGTTCTTTGGTTTCTCCGTGCACTCGTCTATCGTAGAATAAACGAAGAATGAAGGAAAGGGAATTGGAGCTTGCCCATTCCGGCGCCACCGACTACGGCAACCCTTCCAACCCTCGCGATTCGTCGTACGGTCGAGGGCTTTCGCGCAGCCGGCCGATTCGCATTTAACGACGCGCGGATTATCGTAGACGCGTAACGCTTTAGTGGCAGTAAAGTCCGCGGCAGCTTGCGCGCCACTCCCACGAGTCTCGTTCCACCTGTACGAGGGATATTATACATGTGGCTGTGCGGGACGAGAGACTATTGAGAATTAACGGAACCCTGCGCGTGCCCGGTCTAACGGCAGGCGCGCGCCCAGAGAGAGAAAGGTGTCGTCGAGAGAAAGGGGGCGAGAAAAAACGAGAAGCGGTTTGAGGAACTTTAAAGGCACTTCCGCGGCACTTTAGAAAGAAGGATAAGGAAATCACGGGATGGTCTCCGAGAGGTAGCAGAGGAAATTAGCTTTATGCGCTTTGCTTGTCACAAGGAAAAGAGGTAGAGGGAAAAGGGGTCGAGAAAGACCGTACGAAGAACACGGAGGATGTCTAAAGCTTTGCCATAATGAACCGACGCGGTTAGCGGACTTTGGATAAATTATCAGATCGCCAAGTGGAAAGTACGCGAGATATACACGCGTCGATGCTTTAAATCTAGGATTTCAGTGACAGGGAAGAGGAACGTCGAGGTCGAGCGACGTGGGCTTTTTTTTTCGGCTCGCGCGTAGTCGAGCTCACATTTTACAGTTCACCTGGCCGCGAACGAGAGTCCTCGCTGTCCCTCGACGACCATCGAGGCAGGCGCATTGTCGGCGATCGGCGGAGGTTACGCGCCAAGGGGCTTCCAAGGGGCGCAGATCGCGAGGGAGGAACTACGGGGTGAGGAGTCCGTTCCCGAAGACATTTAGTTCTCTACTCCGTTAACCCCGAGCGCTCTGGCACAATCGAATCAACAACGGATGGGTAATTTTCTTCGCTGGGCGGGACAAAGAGACTCCAGGCCGCGATATATAGAGCCCACAGAAAGAGCTATAGCGAGAAGGACGGAGAAGCGTAGATGGAAGGAAGTGAAGGAATGAGCTAGAGAAGGGACGACGCACGAGAACGGGCAGTCGTGCGGCAATCGTAATTGCGCTCCGGTAAATCCGACAAAGCAATCGCGCGAGAGGAGGGTGGAGGGGATCGTAAAATCGAATCCCCTGGTGGAATCTTCATTTTTAGGCACGACCGTAAAGGGAGTGACTTATGCAATCGCCATCCTGAAAACCGTTCGTATGTATGTGTGTATGTATGTGTGTGTGTATGTGTGTGTATGTGTGTGTGTGTGTGTGTGTGTGTGTGTGTGTCCGTGTATATCCTCGATTTTGGGAAAACGGCTGAACCGATCGGGACGAAATTTGGCACAAAAATCAAGTACACTACTGTGAGTTGACAATAAGGTTTGTGAGCCGCCATCTTGAACCGGTACAAAATGGCGGGAAGTTCAAATATCGAAAAATTCATATCTTTGGTACTATTCATTGGATCCTGATAAAATTTTATACGTTCATGTACACGTACGCAATGACAATTACTGGAAATTTTCAAATTTTTTGGTTGGCCGAATCAAAAATGGCGACTAATTCAAATCTTTAGTCCATTATTCCGGCGAAATTACTGAACGGATTCGGACAAAATTTGGCATGTACATCGAGTATATACCTATTTGGTGCCACGAAACTTTGTGTATCGCCATCTCGAACCGTTACAAAATGGCGGCAATATGCATGGTCATCTTGAAACGGCTGAACGGATTCGGACAAAATTTGGCATGTACATCAAGTATATACCCATTTGGTGCCACGAAACATTGTGTATGGGCATCTTCAACCATTTCGAAATGGTGCCAGTTTCAAATCTTTAATTCACTATTTTATAATTATAGTTTGAAAATCCCGTAATTTCGAAACTGTTGAAGATGGCCATGCATAAAGTTTTGTGGCACCAAATGGATATATTTTTTTAAACTATATGCCAAATTGTGTTTGAATCCGCGCAAGCGTCTCGCCGGAATAATGGATTAAAGATTTCAATTTGTCGCAATTTCTGAATGGTTGAAGATAACCATGCATAAAGTTTCACCGCAGCAAAGGTGTATATACTCTATGTACATGTCAAATTTTGGTTCGGATGCATTTAATTGTCCGGTTTTGATCACTTGGGCCTATTGCAGAAATGCTGCATTTCGTGGGCGAGCGCGAAGCGCGAGCATCCGATGACCTCAGGGGGTATGGCGCTTGAGCGAAGCGAAAGCGCAGAGGACTCTGTAGCATAGTTTAATATCTCAATACTTGAATTTTCCACAATTTCGAAACCTTTTGAAATTCGTGGGCGAGCGCGAAGCGCGAGTGCCGCGGTCGTGCCTATTGCAGAAAAGCGAAGCTTTTCTGCACCCGTTAAGGCGAGCGCGAAGCGCGAGCAAAGGCGATCTTGAGGGGGTTGGCGCTTGAGCGAAGCGAAAGCGCAGGGGGCTTGCCCCCTAGTTATCCATCTCGACGACGGCACTTCAAGGGCGTCCGATTGTCTGCTACATTCTATTATCGCGCCCCGATTATCGCGACGTTTTCGCTACGTGCGTCGAGCGGTGGGCGACATTGGTCGATTGTGAAACGTCCTTCTAATTTATCCAGGCAGTACGAAAAGCCAGTGTCAGTGAGAATGTTATGAATGCCGGGAAAGGAATTGCTCGTGCGCGCTGCGTGTCACGCTGTACAAAGGAATATTTCTGCCCTGCTTTACGGAAGCACAAGCGAATCGAACCAGCGCGCCAACTCGACGTGCAACACGTAATTTTCTGTACTTCGCGGAAGGCCACTTTAGACAGAGAATGGATTCTACGAATGAGCTAATCTTTCCCTGATTATTCATTTTACCACTTGCCCCTTTCGAAACCGTATCCATAATTTAGCGTATTACGTGCGCCGTTAACACTGTACGATAATGTAATGTATTGCGTCAAGTGCTTCGTAGTGGATTAGTCAATCGGGTAAGGCGTATTCGTAATGTTCTTTATCAGGTTGACGCATCGGTTTCGTACCGGTGACGCGACGAGACAGAAGCTTATGAACTAGGAAAATTTGAAAAACTTTTACTTATTTTTTATTCGATTTCTGAGGAATAGTGCCTATCGCTTATTGTCGCAATTCCTGCGCGCACGATTCAATTTGTCGGTGACGAGGGACTTTCAGAATTATTCTGAAGTAATAGGCATCCATTGTTTCTTCGCTATCCTTAAAGTTTGCCGCAGCTGAGATGGAACTCGGTCTCCTTGTCCGCTGAATGAAAGGTCAAAAGGTTACACACTAAAAGACTCATTTCGTCTCGACAGGCGCACCGTCCTCGACCGTCTGACTCCGCGTCACTCGGTCATCCTTGTCTTTTCGTTCCTTCTGTGTTTCGTGGATCTTCCAGTTTGCTCTTCTTTGTACTTTCCATCGCTTAAAAATCGAGAAACTGGAGTAAAGGAAACGAGGGCATATTCGCGACGAAATTGTTTGTAATTTCTGAAACTTTATTATAATATCAAAATCTACAAGTTCTTCAGATTAAATCGATTATTATTAAATCTAAATAATGAATTATTCAAATGGAAACAATGTTGCGTTCCCTAGTTTGGAGCGACCAATTCACAGCGCCCTGGGCGAATGCCGGTCGGTTCGCTTCTTTGCCGTTCTGTTTTCCATTATTGTTATAGTATCGTTATCACTTTCATAAATAACCTCAATTGGCGTAGTGCCAATTTTTTGAGGGTCGGTAGAGCGTCTCAGGGAGAGTCTAAATTCACAAAAGAGCCAAGAAAATTTCGGCGAGCGATGCCCGTTACCTTTAAAGTAGGAGTACTTCCGCAGTACGCCAATAACTCGGTTTCCTGTCGTTATAAAAGACTGGCGATTCGGTTCGTTTTTGTTGCTCTTTTTATGTTTGGAGAGTTAGGTCACACGAGTTTTTCACATACCATCGATCGTTATCGAGATATGAAACGAAAAAAGAAAAATTAATTTTGCTTCTACGTTTCTAGTTTGAATGTTTATATTGTGCATGACCCTACTTAGTTAATATTCCATATGCATGTCGACTTTCTCACCGACCAATTTCTTCGACCGCGCAACCAGACGGTTTTTATTTAAGACTAACCACGCACCGAGACCGACAGCGCACAGCCAGCAGCCTTTTCTCATGTAAAGCCGATCGCATGCTGAGCTTTGCCCCTTTCCACTAGGTCCTAAGGTTCGATAACGCACGCGTAGGTAACGAACACGATCGCATGGTCACCACTATCCAATGCCTCCAGTTGCACTCCAGTACCGCGTCATGGGCGTACCTTTGGTCTGCGCGTCCTCGCGCATTCGATCGAACTCTCGACCTCATCGTTTTTTCGTTTGTATGCTTTATAATACCTTTACATATAATACTTCCGGTATTGGCAATATACTGACGTGTCTATTTCATAACAAGTGCATTAGCATTCCTACGGCTCGTCTTAGATTAACTGTTAAACTAAGCGATTGATGTCTTTGGAGATGAACGTCATTCGAATTCACTTATGATTTACGAGCTAACGAAACAAATGATGAAGTAAACGCAAGCAATAAACTACGAGGGAATAAGTCGCAACATTTTGTACGCGTCTTGATAAATACGCTGAGCAAAATGATTGTACTATTTATGTCAGCACTTCGTATGCTGAACCTTCTCGTCGCACGGCCTTCTTCGATGCATATTGCGCCACGCTGTCTCGATAACAGCTGCACTTGATCACTCGACGATCGTTCCTTCAAACGGAATAAGAAACTAGCATCCAATGGTATTTGCGTCGATCGAGCCCGGGACGCACGACTGATTTGGAAAATAAATTTTCCTTTTACTGAGAGGTCCGTAAAATAGAGCCGTATCTCGCAAAACACGAATGGTAATTGCCCGGAGTAGACACTTGAGAGGCGAAGACGCGATTGGAGTGAACGCGAAAAGTATTTCCTCTTTTCACAGCGGGCGAACGCATTTCTCGCCTCGGCGAGAATTCCATTACAGCGGGGCATCGCGAGCTACGCGCGAGACTGACGTTCGTGGCTTACGTGAAAATCTTGGTGAAATTGTGCTTTCAGAGAAATTAGATGGTTGCTCTGTCTGTGCTTTTGGGAAAAGGGTGCTAGGCAGAGACTTGCTCGCTGATCCGCGGCCCGTCCAAAAGACTGCGCCCGAAACGTGCACGGACGCACTAAACATCCCCACGATCCACGATAAATGTACACGTACAGAGAGCGAATAAATTGTTGGGATTGGAATCTATTTGAGGTTTTGTGGATGCTTGGTAGAGAGAGGGCGGGAGGGAGAAAGGGAAAGAGAGGCAGAGAGAGACAGGAGATCGAGAGAGAGAGAGAGAGAGAGAGAGAGAGAGGAGATGAGGGCATTGATCGGTAGGTGGGGGTGAGTCTCATTCGCCGAGGTTGAATGTGGTGTGTTTGGATCACCGATGGGGATACTGTAAAGCACTGGCTTAACGAGCGCTGATTGCCTCTCTTGTCTCTCTTATGAGATTCATCGAAACTCCGATGGCACGTAATAAACGCGCCCAACCGTTGCGATAATACGATTAAGACGTTAAATCTCTCTTTGAAATCTGCGTCAAAGAATTTTAATGCGACTAGCTAGATGCACCCTTTGAGTCGCGCGAATCCTTGTAACGGAGGATGTATATCCCACTTTTGTTCCTGAAAATTTCCCTTGGCAAACAATCGCAAATGGTACTTGTCTGCCCCCCGTGCGTACTAATTAGGGTTATTTAGTGCAGGCATTTGGTACACATGACGCTCGTAAACGCGTTTACTGCCATCCGCATTTACGCTTTAAAGGCACCATAGAAGTAACGGGTTTCTCAAGTGGTTTTCACCGTTGGCCCATTCTTTGGGTATTTAGCGTGTTAAATAATTTCCAGATAGGTATATAGCTACCGAAGGTCTCGTGTATTTTACATTCATACGTAAGTCAATCGCTAAAATCGATCGTTGCCTGTCGTTAATCACTATCACGGTAGTAACAGAATCAGGATATCCTGACAAGCCTTCGCAATATCCCATTTCATCGATAAACCTTTGTTCTGAAGCTTTCTTGGAAATTTCAGAGGAGATCGGTGCAACTCTGCCTCCTCATCGAGTACCCAGGCTAAGGCACCACCATCGTGTTACCGATGCGGAGCCTTACTTCGAGAATGCAGATGGGCAGGGCATCAATGGATCACAAAACGTGGCACTACACCTCGGTGCCACGGCCATGTTGGATTGCCGGGTGGCCATGCTCTCCGGAAGAAAGGTATTCTTGGACGTCGAACGATTGTCCCACGTGTTTCCGTCGATGTACAACATTTTTACGCGAATCGGCGAATGGACGATCGTAGTAGAATTGAAAAACGAGACTGCGAGCGCGCAAGTGGAGAAGGTCCGCGTGTGATCGGACCTTAATAAGCGCGAGAGCGTCGTCGCGTCGTTCGTTTCGGTGGGCTGTCTCGTAAAAAAGTAAGCTTTATTTTACGATCTCCCGAAAAAATATCGGTGTGATAACCATTACGCCGATTCGCGGAACCCACAAAACGCAAGATTTTACGACGGGCCTGAAAATAACGCTCCCGCTGCGTTCGTTTCGTCAGCCAGTCTCAGGCAACAGTAATTTTTAGGCACGACCGTAAAGTGAGTGACTTATGCAATCGCCATCCTGAAAACCGTTCGGATGTGTGTGTGTGTGTGTGTGTGTCCGTGTATATCCTCGATTTCGGAAAAACGGCTGAACCGATTGGGACGAAATTTGGCACAAAAATCAAGTACACTACTGTGAGTTCACAATAAGGTTTGTGAACCGCCATCTTGAACCGGTACAAACTGGCGGGAAGTTCAAATATCGAAAATTCATATCTTTGGTACTATTCATTGGATCCCGATAAAATTGTACACGTACATGTACACGTATGCAATGACAATTACTGGAAATTTTCAAATTTTTTGATTGGCCGAATCAAAAATGGTGGCTAATTCAAATCTTTAGTCCATTATTCCGGCGAAACGACTGAACGGATCCGAACAAAATTTGGCATGTACATCGAGTATATACCCATTTAGTGCCACGAAACTTTGTGTACCGCCATCTTCAACCGTTTCGAAATTGTGGGAAATTCAAGTATGGAAATGTGAGTTACGCGGTCGTGCCTATTGCAGAAAGCAAAGCTTTTCTGCACCCGGTAAGGCGAGCGCGAAGCGCGAGCTCCTGGCGATCGTGCCGACCACTAACCACCACTAGTTCTTTCTCCGCCTCGCGCGTGATGCTACTCTCTCACCTTCACACTTTACATAAGCCAGCTGTATCACGTTGTATCGCATTGGCTCGTATCACGTTGATTTTTATTCATTCCAACTGTCGCAATATTGTACCTCACGACGCTTTACCATAGTTTTCAAACGTATCGCGAATCTCGATTTATTCGAACGCATTTGGGTCCAATAGAGTCGTCCAGATTTTTTCGTTCCTGATTGTCGCGTGGCTTTGTACTAATCCTTGTCGTTAGTGAGCTATTCCGTCGTTGCCGTATAAGAGAAGAATATTATTTTATGCCCTGAATTTTCCGGAATGAAGATCGAAATGAAGAGAATTGGAGTTGGATATTCTACAGGAATGTGCCAAACCGGGTTACTTTATCATTTGCCTTCGCGTACATTCTATTACGATTACAAACTACAACGAATGAGAAAAGCGACGATTATTGTTGTTTACATTCCATAGGATTAATTTATTATCTGCCGTTTACCGCGATAGCGAGGTTAAAATATCATTTCAAAACGATCGAGTATCGATCTTGCGATTCCTTAAAATAATTATTACGATTCACTCGATTTCAGGTTATGTGGATAAGGCGCAACGCCGAGTGGGCTTACTTACTGACTCTGGGAAACACAACGCATACCGCCGACTCAAGGTACAGCTTGAGCTTCCAATACCCGAATAATTGGAGGCTCGCAATTGCAGGCGTGCGTAAGGAGGATCGCGGAGTGTACGTCTGTCAAGTGAACACGCATCCTCCCAGAATGCTGCTCACGAATGTCACCGTCCTCGGTAAACGACCTTTTCCTTTATCGTTGCACTATCTGGAATTATTTACTCGTAAACATAAATTCGGAATCACGATCTTTCCATATATCGTTGCATTAGCCGGAATTATTTACTCGTGAGCATAAATTCGGAATCAGATTTTGCAGTTAATTAGCCCCTCGTTAGTACGCCGTCTATCAATATCTACTCCCATCCCTGTTTCTATCTAGTCTCTAATTCAATAGCAAAGTAACATTGTATCGCGAGTAATTTCCTTCGAATATGACCATGGGGGAACGGATCAGAACAATCTGGCTTCATTGGCGAGCATTGGTCAGTCTCCAACCGTCGAGACTTAATTATTTCTTGCCGTTGATTATCTGCTGCTTCGGTGCGACCGTGTCACATCGAATAGAGTTACGTTCTACGTTGAATACGCTCGTGTATAGAACTTATAATATCTTGACTAGACGGTTACGAGCGTCGATAGGTCGACGGCGCTCGTATCGATCCTCAGTGTAGTAGAATGCCGAATACTATTGGTTCATATCAATTTACATCATAGGCGAGGCATTGTTATCTCGAACTCGATCGGCGTAGACGAATTCGTAGCGAGTTTCTCCCGATCCTCGAGACATACCTCTTTCCGTAGACCAGCGCAGATGCAATTCGAAGCAACGGTCCGTCGTAAGCTCGCGATTCGCCCTCGATGTTGAAACGTCGTCGAGAACCACACTCTGCAGGTACTTCTCTCGTATTTATCCAAGAATTTCCAAGCTTCTTACCCCTCTTCAGAAAAACTTGTAGAATCTGTGCATCTCTCCCCTCGATTTTCCTTTCAGGGAGGCCAGTCGGACGGCCACTCCAATCAAGTCGTTCCTGCGTTCGCCTTAAGAAGCAGATTGGATTTAGAAGGGTGCCTCGCGCATTCCACGCGTTTCGCTTGCATGAAAACAATCGAGTCATTACGATCTTTACATATTTTCTTGGGCCATTTCAGTTTCTTGGGTCGAATCGATATTCTTCAACGAGATAAGGATCGTGTAAGGTCCGATCACCCTCGAACCTCGGATGCCACTCGTTTCACCTTCGCATCATAAATACGTCGGATCTCGCGAATAAGAACGAAAAGTGTCGGCCCGTTTTCGAAGTGAAAAGCATCGCTAAGAATACTCGAATACTCGGCGTCTCGTGAGGAGTCGAGAAAGAACCTCTTACCGGAATCCCTTGGACCGACTGCGCGCGGCAACCTCGATCGGAAGTGGTTTCGGCTCTATTCTTTCCCCCTGCCCTCCGGATGGTCCCGCGACGTCGAGGAGATGGCAAAATCCGCTTTACATCGCTAGTCTTGCTCCCGAAAAGTTTCTCGCTGCGACGAATTATTTCAAATACTACTTTAGTTAAGTATCGAAAGTACGGCGCTCCTTTTTTCGCCCGCGGCCATACGCAGATGGAAGAAATTCCTGCGACATTCTCCCGTGCTGCCTCGGTATGCATCAACCCACTATCGACGAATAAATTCGACGAATTCGTGTCTTATTGTCGTCTGTGTTTAATTCGACCGAATTGACGGTTTGGTTAAAAATCTTGATGATTTGAGGACGATGCAATAGAATTGGATGGTCCACCTATGAATATGTAATTCATTTTCTGTTTGCTTCTCTTGTCGACCAGATTTCCACACCACGCGGATGATCCAGAATCGAATATTCGAGATCTTTTCTAGGATCCTTTCGAGCCTGTAGCAAAGTTTCGCGTTGCTGGAGCCAAGGGAACGGCGTGGCGGAGACGAAGAGATCGACTTTGCCTTAACGGACTCGTCTTTGGTGAACTTTCTTTTGCCCTTCTCGTTCGAACTGACGTAATGGGAGGCTCCGCTTGTCGTCGTCAATTCGTCCGCATTGCAACTCAGGAAGGACCAATGCGCAAAACTTCCTTTTAATTCACTTAAGTGGCAAAGTGGAAGTTGGACAGGATTCTCGTCCAAGGACGTCGCGCGTACGCCCCTGCACCCGGCATTTCATTAGATTCTCGTTTCTTTTCTCGTGGACAAGGTACGAGAATTATGTACTTAAGTGAGATGCCAATTACGAAAAGCCAAGCTATCGAAGTATCGTCGTGGACGTTCAGATCTTAACAAGGATTAAGGGGTCGTAAACTGCGACGATTTAATTAGAAATGATTTTTCACACTCTCTTTCAGACGACGTGAGACGGTGTATTCTTGCCACGTGAGCGCGCGTTGAATAATTTACCGCTTAAAAAGGGCTAAAAAGGGTCGACCCTTTCTCCTTCCGAGCAAGTCGTTTCTCACGATTATAGGACCGAGTGAACGTACGGGAGAGTCGAGTAGGTGGAAGGGCGTAAGCGCTCCTGGAAGGAGAAGGAGGAAGGCGATGAAGGAGAAGAAGCAGAAATCGTTTTACCACGTTTCCGGGACCGGGGATTTGTTCCGCCGCGCGATCGTTTATCTCTACGACCACCGAGTACATAGTCGATAGGTCGTGGAATCGGTCAGGCGCCCGGAAGTCGTTAAATTTCTATAAAAGCACTCTCTATCCACGCGAAGTAAGACAACGTCGACGATCTATTCACGGGACACATTTACCTGTATTTACGAGAACGAAATCTTCATTTATCTCTCAATGACACTGTCTTTTTGTGGTCAATATTGAACGCTGAAGCATTGCAATACGAAGTGACACCTGTAGACCGTTCGTGACTGGAGAACCGTTCATAAATTTCGAAGAATGTAAGAAAGTAATATTCACAGGCCACACCGACGTAGGTGGACGTTTGACGCGCGTAATGTGGCCGAGTGCAGCTGCGCATCCGCTCATTCGGGGAGCCATATCCGAAATAAAGAGCAACGAGTGTAATTGCGAGTATGAATTCTTTGGAGAACACGCTCGACAATCTCGTAACGTATCGACATGGCGAACGTGGTACCGAATACATTAACATTGGACATTTTGTTCCTGTATTCAGATTGTCGTTTATTCGTTTTACAAAAATGTAAATAATTCTCGTAAGTACCGCAGTACAGTGGTAAAAAAATGACATCGGTGAGAAGGGAGTGGGTGAAGAGAGGTCGGGATGGACAGGGAGAGAAATGGTGATGACTCTACGCGCCGAATAATTGGAAACACACGGAATTACTGTACGCGGACAGCGCGTGAAATGGCTTGGCTTTTGGCGGGAGCTCGACGCGACGTAACGTCTAGTGAAATTTTCATCTCTCGTTACAGTTGTCGCATCGTCGCCCGTTCACGTAAATACCGTTGTCGCTTCGCAGCGTAGTGTCATTGAATTTTTTTTCCTTCTCGCCATTTCTCTTATACGCGTCCTCTACGCTTCTGCTGACCCGTATCGTTGATGGTATTCATGCGCGCGTCGAATCGAGATCGTTCTTCCTCATTCCGAACGAACGTTCTCACGCGAGTGCAATCAGGATGAAGAGTACGTCCTTTTTTTCACTCTAGTCATTTCACTCGTGTCAAATACGCGATAGTGTTGGAGATAGTCACGTTCCGCGGAGCACATTGTTCGACGATATAAATCCGGAGGAGTACCGAATTTCGTGATGCGCATACTCAATGTCTTTGTTTCTAATATCTCCGATGATTATAATTTATAGGAATTGTGATGGTAAGAAAAGGTTTATTGTGACTTGCTTAATGTTATAGATGTATAATTAAATAGATAATGCAGTAAGACTGTTGCTACACTTCATTGTACTGTGTACTGCATTACTCTATTTTTACTACGATCTCCACCTTTCGGTGTCCAACTCAATTCCGTATCTCGCTATGCTATCTTCGGTAATCTCTCCACCCTTCAGTGACCAACTCAACACTGTCTCCCCATATTTACAATTCCCCATCTACCAACTCACAACAACCTGCCCACACTCGGTCCACCTCATCTGCCACTCACGTGGGCCTCATTCTCTACGCACTCAACTTGGACCTAGTCTTAGAAACACATACAACCTTACATATTTGAGTTTACCGTATTGATATTTACTTCTGTAGCCTTGGAATCCTTGGTTACTCATAGAAGAAACATAGTTTAAATGAGTTGACAATAAAGTTAAGTTCTTAAATAAAAATTTTCTACACACTCGATGGAGAGCCAATTCGCGCCAATGCGAATTTATCTTTTCACCGATTGATATCGGCAAAACCTTGACGGTCTCTCTGTCTCCTTGTCTCCACTTTTACTGTACAAACACATTCGTGCGTTTTCATTTGCACACGTTCGTGGCCTCGCGGCTACGTTACAGGCAGACCGTTACGTGGACATTACGAATGTATATGTTAATATCGATTTGCATATCGATCCCTAGACCGAGCTCTCAGAGAAGATAATTTCTCGAGTCATGAAAGGAACGTAATGGACGCTTCGGGATGCAGTCAAACGCGATTGCCTCGTTCGATCTCTCGTTGCGCGTTTCGAGACAAGGGTGAACGATGACGGCGTTATTATCGCCATTTTTTTCACAACTTCGCGCTAAAGGATTTGCCCTCGCGAAGCTTCGATGAAAAAGGGAAGATTGCTTTTTCCTTCCGCGCGGATGAACCACGGTCATTTCGATAATGTCCTCGAATAAGGCCACGAAAGGACGAAAGGGCAGTGAAGCTGGAATGCGCGATACCTTCAACATCTGACGCTTTCGAAATATATTTACATATTTACTTATTCCATATACCGAGTCTTCTACCTTTTATGCGCAAGATGAAAATAGAATATCGAGAGTATTAAACTGTTCTCTCTTTTCTCGCCCCTTAAATAGGAACGTCGAACCAATTAAGCATATTTTCGGCTTTATTTCTTCTCGCGAATTAAGGATAATTAGTTCTCTTCTGTCCCAGCATGAAAAGCTTCGCGGAGAGCTTAGAGGTGAAACTATCAGTCTGGATATTAATCACGTTAGATTCGAATGCGGTAACTTACTTCGTTTTCGTTGGCAAACGGTTTGCAAACTGTCGGAGAAAACTTCCTCTTTGTCATTAGCGATTAAAAATAAGTTGGCCCTTTGATTCCTCAGATTAATGCCGTTCTCTCTCTGATGTAACTGCACTCTAAAGGATTTTGATATAAGTCAGCCTATCTCTACAAAATTTAGTTATTCTTCGCGGCGTATGTGAAAATGCATAAAATTAATGAACTAAAAGGAAAGGCATAGGCTATCGTATAGTTAAATGGAAACAAGAATTAAATAAATAATTCTTTTTAAAAAAATTCATCCACAATTTTATATCACGAATAAAGAAAGCGCATATTATTTGCAAATTATTTTAGAATGGTTAAACACTAATGTAATAAGTAATTATTTCCGTTATTATCAAATAGTGTCAACATGAACCACGAATTATATATTAATAACATTTTTTTAACGGAATATTATCGCATCACATTGCACTGTCGTCAGCAAAGAGTGTGTATGCAAATTTTGAGCTTGTTAGCTTGTCAGGAAATAGTTTAAATTTCAATAGCAAATTTTTGACCATAGCGACAATCTCTATGAGCATGCTAAATAAAAGCATACAAAATGCAAGAGCGATACACAAGAGTCGTGCGTGAAAGAAGTGTGTCGATTAACACAGCTAGTTATATTTTTGCATTAAACATTTCGATAATATTCTCTCGCCAATTGTCTTCTTCGATGGAAGGTCGTCCACCCTCGAAGCGAGGCAAAATCAGAAGTAAAATATTCAAAGGGACGTATAAAACCGTCGTTCATCCTTATAAGTCTATGTCTGTCTGTCTGCATAGAGGCGAGTAGAAATAGTTTTCCGGCGATTGTTATTATCGGTGTCGATATCTCTCGATACGGTGGAATTATTCCATTTCGTCCCGAATGGGTTTCATTATTTCTTGAATGTCACGAGCGATCGCTCGGTCGTTCGGCCGGTCTACCGTTCCCTCGGTTCCTCCTTTTCGCTCTTTTCCGTCCCCCGTTTGGCCAGTTACGTCATAACGTTGAAAGCGATTAAAATGTCAGGAAAAGACAGCGAATCTTGCTCGTTCACGGGATATCATTCACGGCGCATTTCAGGCATAGCTTCAATTATAGTAGGAATCGATCGACGGTTTTAATCGAAGCACTAGGCTATTTTTACTCTCCCTCGTCGTTATTAAAAGTCACTTCGTATCGAGTTAGTATTATATTCGTACTTTTCCGATTGTTTACCCAATTTCTGAAAACGTTCATCCAACCAAATGAAACACGCCGCTGCGCCCTGTTAACGGCTGCGGGCTATTCACCGCTTCAAAGCGTATTTCACTGAAACATTCATTCTCTTCTTCACTTTTTTTTTCACAGCGTCGACTTTTTAAAGGGCACGAGACGAGCCCGAAAGGTCAGGTGCATATTAATTCTATTGCTCGCCCTCCCAACCATAAGAGACTCGACTCTACGATCGTTGCAGCTTAGAGGAAATACGTTTAGCTCGATTAAAGATTCAAACGCACGACCTTTCATCGATCAGTTTGCATACTATCAATCCTTGAAGAACTTGCTGCCACGAAATCACTTAATCTCTAGTTAAGCTTGCTCGAATGCCGATCGACTCTACGATCGATCATCGGTCCGCAAAATCTACGTGAGTTTCCTCGGTGAAGTTCCAGAGGTGGAAGACATTGGAGATTGTTTGTCATCGGATATGACGTAGACTGTACGTTCAAGAACATCATAGGATTTTAGCACCGCGTAGGATATCGATCACTGTATCCGTCCTTGCGTTCATTCTCGCCACGATGATATGTTTAACTTTTCCGTCGTCTCAGGAATTTTCTTCAATTACATTATTTCGTTTCACCGTCGGTCACGTGATTTTCAATCGCTCGGTAATTCGTCGTTGCCATGCTCGCTTGATAGGAATGAAATTAAATTCTCATTAAGATTCCAATTGAGGTCGAATTTCGGCCTTCCTCTCGATAAACGACCGATGCCTTGCCCTCGTCAGCGTGGAATTGCGGTAGGAAACAGGAACCTCGTTCGAATCGTCTGCTTTGCATCTCGGCCGTGTCGCAGTATATGTATCATATATCAATTCGAGTTTCCGGAACAATTGCGAAACACATTCATGGGTATAATCAGACGCAGTAAGGTGAGGAGCATTTAATAGCTTTTCTGCGAGCCAGAGAAAATCCGAGCTAAAGACGAGCTCGTCTTTATTGGAAACAAAAATTGGCGAAAGATAAACGCATTTTCCGTTTATTCGAACTAATCGAAAAATAACACACGCGCTACTGGGATATCAATCGAAACAAATTCGATATACCAGAATTGATAGGGAAGAAGCGTGAAATGATAACTATACTAGTGTCGTGTTTTAATCGCTTTTATTCGCTTTCACATTGTTCGCGTGCTCTCGCGTAAACATATCCATTTTGTGTTATACAGGCGCAATTAACACATCGATTCCGTTGTTATTTTATTTGGGGTTTAACTTTATATACGGAGAACCGTACGGTACGCGTATCGCGTAATAACTTTCGACTAATGAAATTCACAATATCGATGTCATCATTACCGTCGAATTATATCAAATTCTAATTAAAATTCTAATTAAAGTCAGCACCTACCCGTGGCGATCGCGCTGCTCGAACAGATCGGTAGTGCGTTAGTGCTCAATTTTTTTACCTCTCCATTCCTCACCCGACAGAAACCAGTTTTCATCGTGCCGTATCCGTTTCGCAAATACTGTCTATTAATTAATACAAAATACGTTTCTGGAGACCGTGTACATCCGAGCGGATATTTATCCGACATCGTTAGCCGCGCATTTTATTCTTTTCTTGCGTGGCTTGCGTATGAATATTCCATTCGTTGGACATCGTTTCCCAGAGGAAGCACCGTGTCCCTCGATTAATTAGAAACTCACTGTAGTAGGCCCGCGCGCATCGCCCATAAAGAATTTATTCGGATACGTTAATGGTTCGCGTGTTTCTCGTTTTGCAATTCGCCAGCCTATGCAGCGCCCTGTGGGTTTCGAGCGTTCGATCGAATCGCGACCATGGAACAACGCGATGCGCAGTTTACAGAATTTACAGAGTTTACAGAACCGCAGACCCGCTTGTTACGTTGGAAAAATTTCGATGCACTCGTCTTTATCGGATTACAAGAAGAAGCATCGGTCTCTCACGAGTCTCGACTCCTAGTATCGCGGTGTTAGCGATGCGCATATCGTTCGGCATCTGTTTGCACCCTTTGCAAATACACTCTCTCTATCTGAATCCGAACAGCAGGCGCACCACGGTTAAGCGGTATAGTGGCGAATTTAAATTCTGCCCTCGTAAAGATTCAATTGCCGCGAGAGAATCTTGGAGGAGATTCCACAGAGTGCATCCTACGAGGTAGCCGAGCTTCAGAGGTTTTATTCTTCTCATTCTTCTCGTACGAGGAAGCGTCACTCCTTCCTCCCTGAGCCACTTCGTCCTTGCGGCTAGCCGGCGCGCCAAACCCACCAACCGACGCCCGCGTGCTCTTCTTTATACTTCGTCGACCCTCCACTGCAGTTAGCTTTGTCCGCCTTGGCGGAACTTTCCCCGTCGGCAGTGGATTCGTTTGCACTCGTAATTGCGAAATGCGGCTGTAGAGACTCGGTAAATAACCGATGCCACTGAAGAACGTGTCGTTGTGCCGTTCTAATCACGGATTTTCCAAAGCGCAGCCATTTAGTCGCAGTATCCGACGAAGAAATCGCATCCCGCGAAAGAATCGTCGAGGAACTCATCCCTTCGGATATAATCACGGAGGCAGCTTAAAATTACTCAGGTTTCTCGACTCTTTGCAGGAGCGCAAGGCTTTAATCTTTCATCGGAGAGGACGCGAGCGCGGGAAGGTTTTTCCTCGGGACATGCCCAAGGGCGAAGTATAAAGGCAATCTTCCGGTAAACAGCGCGTGTCTCGACTCTAGAGCTAATCGAATTTCCGCCTCCAGCTACATCCGGTGATTCGATTAGTCACGCAAAAAGGAACGCTCATTCTCCCTTCTTTCCAATTCCCTCTGCCACCGTTCATTTTTACTGACGAATTTTACACGATAGACGACACCTCGTGTGTAATTTACTATTTGGACATCGCTTTTCGACGATCGTCGGATTCGAACGATTTCGATAGGAGAGGATCATTCGACGTAGGAGACCCGCGTTAAAGCCAAAGTTGGCGAGGGATAAATTGGTAGGTGCGACATCGATTCTCTATCTCAATCCATATTTCAGCGCCGGACATCAGGATCGTCGACGAGGCCAAGCACGAGCTGCGTGATCGGTACTATAAAACCGGAAGCGGTATCGAGCTGGCATGTATAGTGCGACCGTCTTGTCCGGACTCACGGGTGCCGCATCCGGCATGGAGGAAAAATGGTGAGAAGCTGCCGGATCACGTCAACGTTTATCACGTTAATGGGTGAGCATAAATCGCTGAAGGACCATAGATCGAAGGGTGGCTTCCTTGGATGGATGAACGGACGGATAGATGGGTGGATGGGTGGATGGATGGATGGGTGGATGCGCCAGGCCGTCCCGATTTACATGTATACGCGCCTCTACGTATGGGCATTATCGAGGAGGCTCGCGTTCGTGCGCGTACCGGAGGAACACCTTTGATCCCCTCCTATGCATCTACAGCCGTCGATCCCTTCGACGTGACATCGGTCAGTATAAAGATGAACGATACAGATACTTTCAAACAATTGAACACCTGCTACGCCTTGAACGTAGAGTCTCGTGGATTAACTAGTCGACCTATCGGTAATTCAATTTTTCGAATATGCGCTAAGGTCAATGTCCCTATTTCTACTCATTTAAGACAAACGATACTAAAAACACTAGTTTAAGTTATTATTTTAAGTAACAATTAGCGAACAAATTGGTCGCTTATCACGTCAGGAGTCGTACTACATATAAAATTTAAAAAATATAATTTTAAAGACTTTTATTGTGAATAATCGTTAATTAAATGCAATGCAAGAAATGAACGTATTTCTACTCGGCAGAAATCGCGGTGTCCGTATATCTACTCACAATGTGTCCCTATTTCTACGCATACAAGTGTAACAGATTCAGTTTCGGTTTATCGGTATCGATAAGGTCGATGTCCCTATTTCAATCCATTTAAGACTACAACGACTGCTCGGATTATTAAATTTATTTTTAACAACGAGCTGTTACCTAGCGAGCAACGAGCCTATGCAACTTATGCCGGAGTATCTAAATAATTAATAATTAATCTTTCTGTAACTTATTTTATTAACCAAAAATTAATGTTAAGAAGAATAGTTCATAGTGAGTAGAAATCTGGACTTGAGTATAAAACTGGGACATTGACCTTACGTTACTTACAAGTTGTTAGTAGGCCTGAAAAAAAATTTACTTCGAGCATGAAGCCGTAATTTTTTGGATACGCAAGTATCTACTTTTTCTGTTACATTTAATATCTATTTCGGTTGCGAAATGGAATTATTTTGTGGCGACGTTTCGAGCGATGCGAGGTGTAAAAGGCGATTTAGGGTCCACGGACGCTTGCTTATAATGTTCTATTTCAGATCAAAAGACGAGGTGATCACGAAGCTTCATATCGAACGAGCCAAAAAGACTGACAGCGGCGAGTACACCTGCTCCGTTGGCCAATTTAGCACAATTCAGGCGCACATTCACGTTCTCAATGGTAAAATAAAAGAAAAGTCATCGATCCGAGGACAGACTGTCTAGCCTAGCTTTGCTCATTTCCGGGGTAGTGGGAGTGCATTTGACCGATATATCACCCTAAAAATATCGCATAATATTCGCGAAATTCGATAGAAATTTTTACAGCCGATGGGTTACTTTCTTGCATGCAGATATGCATCCTTATACGAAAAATGATTTACTTTATTGTAATTATCGTACGAATGTTCGCACGAATGTCGAATTATTTGGGAATATGGAAAATTTTATAACGTTCATATACAACTCCTTTCGGGTGCAATTGCATTCGTATCCATAAATACATAATTTTATCGTATAATGAAATTCCGATGGAATTATGCAAACGGAAAATTTTTGTACAATATGCCATTTCACCGCACCGTATTATCGTGCATACTTTTCATTTCCACATAAATTTCAATTTTAATCCGATCATCCTGATTAACGGAATTATACTACAGAGAAACTCAAAGTTATTATCGATTCTATTCTCATCGATAAATTCCTGCCGTTTTATTTACTCATCATCTGAATATGTTTTATATTTCAGGAGAGAAACAAGCGGCGGTGCATCATGATCAGTGGAACGCGGGTCGAACGAACTACAACGATGGATACGAGAAAATCCTCGTTGGACTCTCCATTTTGTCGCTTCTCCGAAGTTCCACCTTTCAGATCGTATGAAAGATACTGCGATATCTCGCAATTAATCGAATTAACGTTTGGCGTTATTGTACGCGGCAGCGACGCCGTGCCCGGACAACCACTTTTTTTAACGTTTCCACGCGCATGCGTCCAGCGAGATAATACGGAATATAAATTTTAACGCCATCTCGACTTTCGTCGTTTCTCGTGGAAAGGACTCACGTGTGCTTGGCAGGCAATGCCACGACCAGAATGCTCGTCGTATTTTAAACGACAACTATGTGTTTCGCTCCAATTTCTTTTGAGAAGAACGCAGCTAGGTATTGCACATTGTTTCTATCATTTGGAAGAATTCTCTATCGAAAGCCAGAGGATACAGCATTCTGGGGGCGTGCAGAAAGAGTCGCATAAATATTACACGTGCGATAAATGTGTATTTGTAGGCGGGTGCTGCATGTTCTCGATTGATTACTATTAAGCAGTTTCTCGAAACGAATCTTTATGGGCAATACGGCAGTAAAATTAAACTATTTCCTGCCAACTGCCAGCATGTGCCATCGAGATTCAATGAGCATCGAAACTCCTATATGTCCGCCTCTGCCTGATCAATATCGGACGAAGATAAACTAATTGTTTTGCTTTGGTTAAATGGAAGCTGCATATTTCACCGACAAGACGTTCATGCTCAGGGTTTGTCGAGCGGATGATTGCATTAGGAATAAAACGTATCGTTGTTGCATAATGGAATAGTCAAACAAATTGCTCCAGCCCCGGCGTGTACTCTGAGGATTACAGAGTAATAGACAAGGTGAGCATTTTCCGATGTTTAGTATGGGGATCTCGGAAACTAATGGAGATGAGAGGCGATTCAACGAGGAAAGAATTGGAGTTTTATGAGCTGAATTTAGTCGTCTTTTTGTTTTTTGGGAAAATGCATGGCTAACTAATTGGAAAAATCATTTTTTTGTTATATCGTTCGGTGTCTATGGCTCTGTTATTATTAAAGAAACAACAGTTTCCATTAGAAAAGACAAAAATTTGTGTCATAATTCAGAAACTACAGCGTAAATAAAAAATTCAATTAGACCGAATGATTAACCACATAATTACCTACAATTTTTGCCTTTACACATTTTTTCTAAAGTCAATAATAAGAGAAACATATGCATCGAATAAAATAACAAAAAAATATTTTTGCGAGATATGTAGTTAGCCACGCATTTTTTCCAAAATACAAAAGGCTCATTAAATTCAACTCGCAAGATTGGAATTCTTTGTCCATTTAATCGTTTCTCCATCTCTGCTAGTTTTCGAGATCTCCATACTAAACATCGGAAAGAACTCACCCTGTATATATAATTTATGAATGCTAATTAAAGCAGAGCTATGGGTGCGTGCGTTTTAATAGACCGCCGTATGCATCGATCCTGTATATACAGTGTAACAATAATCTTATGGTTATATAGCTTGACCCGACGCGAGTTTAATTTTACAAGCGCTTAGCCGCAAAACAATAATTTCTGTACAAAATTCTCCTTCGAAAGTCGATCGCACGATCATATCGATTAATCTATCTATGCGCATGCGATCTTGTATAATAAAATATCATGAATTACCAAAAGATAAAGTATCCTGTTTATTCGCCTTGCTTTTCGTCCTTGTTAAATGCTCCTATGGACCAACGTGAACACTAACATATTTACATAATTAAGAACTGCAACTATTGATTCAACGTAAGTTATTCGTATTTGTGTTCGAGTTGGCTGTGCAAACCATAATACGATCTGTCATAAAATTAGAAACAAAAAAGAACTGAAGAGAAACCAGACAAATCTTTTTAAAAAACCTAAATTCCGAATAAAAAGATAGTTTTACCAATGCACAGTGGTCGAATCGCCCGATCTAGCTGTGCAAAATTGATTGATGTGCTCTATTGATTAATTTGGATACTTTTGCGCTATACTGGTCTAAAACGGTATAATCTTTTTTTATAATAAAAGCAGGGCACTTTCTAGTATACAGCTGTAATAAATTCATCTTCAGGAAATTGCAAGAATAGACGCCAGAATAAAAAATTCACCCTGCAGACAAAAAGGCGTCTATTACTGTATTTCTCATTACTATTGTACGTACTCCCAATCCGTCTTTTATAGAAGAAAAAAAATATGTATATAAAAGTGGAGGAGGTCTTCCGCTTGCAACCCGTACTCTCCTCATCCCTTCAGCAAAAAGAACGATGGCGCCCCAGTCATTTCACGCAGCAACCATATTGTCAATGCATAGTGCCGCCACATTTCTTCTTAGCATCCGAGCACATCGGACTGTCGGTATATGGCGCGTTATCATACACGTTATCTTTTTAAATTTCTCGAAGATCAAAATCCTCTAGGCATAGAACAGTGAATGCAGTGAATCGAGTTACGACGTGTAAGGTAACAATCCGATAAATTCTTATTACCAACGTATGATGATATTCCGACTATCGATATGAATCACATTCTTATTATCTTCACTCCAGATGCAATTGATTGGCTGCTCATTCGGTCACCGCTTGAAACCTGTCGATAAACTAGAATTTCATTCCTATTATGATTATCATTTTTCGGTAACCCTCAGGATAAGTACACAGTGCAGCTCACCGTTTTATCATCTCCTGGTACAGCAAAATTGCTCTCGACGAGTCAAGCGCCATTCAAATGGACCACATTCGAATTTGCAAGAAGAAATTACGAATGCCCGTTCACCGAGGCGCACGCTAACGACGCATCGCAGCTCGAAGAGCAGTTTGACACGAGCTCCGGCACTCTTACATAATAGTATCGGCTATCAATGTCCCACGAAGTTCGACAATGCGTGTCATTTGTGCGACCTCCTCGGCGCGACGTCTCGCCAGTCGCGAAACTTCTCTTACTCCCAAGAAAGTTCGACATCGGCGTCGCGAGGCGTCCAATCTTGCGCGGAAACTCGAGGGAAAAGCTCGCGCGATATCGTCGCGTCAAACTCGTTTGAAGAATTTGCGTGACGCCACCTCCTTCGTCGACTCGGTGGATCTGTACAAAGGCTTTCTGGTTCGCTCGGTGTGGGCGAAATTCAATCAGTCGGTATACCACTCGATCCATTCGTATTTAAAATTCCAATTTCACGTCCGTCCACCTCTCGACCCTAAGTGGACGAACTTTCGCGTTGAATTAAACGTCCAGGAGACGGTGGACTTGTAATCGCGAGATCATTCTTCGACGCTTTCACAGGAAACGTCCAGGGTAGCGTAGGAGGCTGCTGCCTCAATTGTACGGCACACCGGGCGGCCACGTCGAACGTTGAGTTTTCCATGGTGACGTGTGAATCCGCACGGCACGGGGTCCCGAGAACGTAGAACGCGGAGAGCTCGGAGGCGCGTAATTGAACGGCGCTGGAGTGCGTTACTATGCCGTTACCCTGGGCGAATCTGCGTGTCCGTAAAGCGCTTCGATCCCATCCCTACCGGACTGTCTTGCATCCGATTACTGTGCGTTAAATGCAAATTCGCGGACTGGAATATACTCTGTCACTGTAGCTCCCACTTCTCCGCAGAGCTGGAACCTACGAAATTACTACGGTACGTCCGCGAGAATCAAGTTTGCCGTTCATATCCTCCTACCTTGCGTACCATGATAAACCGAAATGTCCGAATAGTCGTTTCCCTTCCGGCCAGAATTCGGCCCGTTAAAGGAGTTTGCGTACGTGCGATTTAAAACAAAGTATCCACGGTACGTTAAACGTTAAATTGAAACGTCAAGTCTAACCGTTGGCTCAGGGGCGAAACTGTTTTATTTAATCGCGATTGCAGCGGTGCCTGCATTGCCAGTCCGACACCGTAACGCGCAGGGACGCGAGGGAAATCGTTTTCGATCTAAGGAGCGTGTGCTATCGCGTTTATGGGATAAGCGCTCTTAAATGAATTCGAAACTTTTCCGGAAACTGTCCGATGTTTTACGTTCCCTCGAAAATAGCCTCGGTTAAGTGCCAGGTTAAAAACGTCACGAGAATTCTGACGATCCATTGGACGAATTTTGAAGAAGAGTTACTCGAACTAATATAAAACACAACCTCTCTCTATATATACAGGGTGAGTCAGTAACTCTGTCCATCTTGAATATCTCCACTATTTTTAGAGATATGAAAAAATTATAATTGCAAAAGTTTTACTATATCAAGGGACATAACATGTCACTAATATTTTTTCCAAAAGTGGAGCCTGACATAACACCGCTCGACTTTTCTTTATGGGGAACACTAAAAAACATTGTGTACCATGAAATACCGACCTCGTTAGAAAATATGAAGCAACGAATTATTGCAGCATGTGCAAAAATCAGTCCGGAAGAATTAAGAAGTGTACGTGCTTCAGGAATTCAAAGATTGCAGCGATGCATCGATGTAAACGGACATCACTTCGAACATCTCTTGTGAGGTAATAATCATTATTTTACTCCTTTATTTAATGCCGAATGACCTTTTATTATAGGTCGTTGATATCGTCTCAACATACGCTATTGCACTAAAGATAAAAAAGTATAGCATGCTATTTAAAAAAGTAGAGGTCACCTTGAAATCTCTGAAGCGCCTCCACTTTTGGAAAAAATATTAGTGACATGTTATGGCTCCCTTGATATAGTCAAACTTTTGCAATTATAATTTTTTCATATCTCTAAAAATAGTGGAGATATTCGAGGTGGACAGAGTTACTGACTCACCCTGTATATACAGGGTGTCTCAGACCACCCATACAATCTCTCGCGGGGACATAGAGCGGCTTGCGCTGAACATAAAAGTCCTGTACCGTTTTGCGATAATAGCAATATTTATTGAGTTATTAATTGTTAAAGATCAAAGGAAAGGGCGTCCGCCAAAATAGCAGCGGGAGAAGCGATGGAGTCTCTGCGAGCTGTAGGACAGCCCAGTTTACCAACAAACAAATGCGGGGTGCGGTAAGGGGAAGAATAACGAAAAAGAAGCCGGCCGTGCAGCGGTGTCTCAGCCTTCCCCTTACCGCGTCCCGCGTTTGTTTGTAGGTAAACTGGGCCGTCCTACAGCTCGCAGAGGCACCAGCGCTCCCCCCGCTGCTATTTTGGCGGACGCCCTTTCCTTTGATCTTTAACAATTAATAACTCGATAAATATTGCGAATATTGAATAATGGTCCAGGACTTTTGGGTTTATATTAAGCCGCTCTACGTCCCCACGAGAGATTGTATGGGTGGTCTGAGACACCCTGTATATATCTCTCTCTCTTCTTTTCTCCCTTCGTAATTCATTCCTCAATTTCGTCCTGCCTTATCAAGAGGGTCCGTCAAAGCGAAAACCTATCGACCGGTCGTGCCGACGACACTGACCTACATTCGCTCCGCTCTCCACGGCATTTTACAGCTAATGGCGTTTTTAAATCCACTTAAAGGAATGTTTATAAAATATGACGGCACGGGGACTAAAACGTCTGCCAAGTATCTAGAGGGAGAGGAGGAAGGAAGGGAAAAGAAGAAGACTGTCGGCTCGCAACATTGGTAATATTCGTGGGCAGACCTCGCGTCTGGTAAGCCTGTTTCGATGAAATTTATCGCCGCGACGTTGCGAGTATCGTGGAAAGCGGACAGAAGGGGAGGAGGAAGGGGTGAGGCGACAGCCTGCATAGTGGTATAAATCCCGCAAACGAGGATGGTGGACCACGATCGATCCGCGGCCTCCGCTCTTTCCTTCGCACTCTCGGACGCGCGTTTACCCCCTTCTTGGCCTATCAATACTTCTGGCCGTAATAACCCGAGGAGACATAGACGTCTCTCCGGTAAGAAGAGAATCGCGTCCTCGTCGGACTATCGGCCGAGGTATCGTTTTTCTGCACTTGACTTGGGTCGGTGGGGCGTGCACGAGGAGTGTAAAGCCTTTAAAAAATGTGACAGACCATAAAGATCACTCTCGCCGGCGATCTATAAATATTTCTAAGGATAATGGCCCCTGGTGGGGTAAGTAGGAAAAGACAGGTGAGCGCGGACAAGGGCAAAGCTCCTTACATAATATACGCCGTTGACGTCGCTCGCAATTTTCCGTTTTTTTTTTTTTTTCCGTGCAACGGTTTCCCGTCGCTCTCCCAGCATTACTTATTCAACGTGTAGGTAATGGACGACACGGATCTTTATAATTACGGAGAGCGCGCGAAAGGTAAAGGAGACGGACATCCTCTAAGCCATTATGAAAATCGGTTAGTCGGAAAAGAGACTCGGATAATAAGAGGAAGCAACGTCCGTGCACCGTTTGACCTGCTCTCGACTTATGAAAATATTGCTATACAATGGCTGCGCGGAACGAAGCGAGATGCGCAGCGGTAGAGCTCGTACGAGGAAATCTTCTATTTGTCCCGGGTAGGACAAAGTTGAAGACTCAAAGATAAGAAACAGACAGTATTTTACTCGCTTTATAACGAGCCCCGGTCCTGTTGTGGGACAGACGAAACTCAACCTGAAAACTGTTCGATGTAGAAGTGTATGATTGTTCGTAATAAGGTTCACCGCACGAGGTGCGTGCCACGAAAGTATTTTAAAACTAACGGGCCGCGATGAGTTTGATTTACGTAAATCGTGGCAAGTAAATTCGACCGCTCGTATGGTTCGGATTAGACCGAGTCAAAAATAGAGGAGATTGCAGTCGGTTAAAATTTTAACAACGAGGCAAGCTTGTGTCGTGCAATGGAATATCGCAAGATTTGCCGTGGCTCGAGTGCGCCACGTCTCTCGAGTAATACGAGACGATCGTAAATTTGCAGCATTATTCTGTAATGCCGTACCTACCCTCGCAGTTCTTCCACTCGCTCCTTCGCATATTCGCCTCGATACTTCTTCCATTGAGGAGCGTTTAAACTCCCATCGACGAGTTATCTCAGCACCCATGGGAGCCTTATAAGCGTGCATAACACAGATACGAGCGTAGGCGCGCGCGCAGATTTCATCGAATACACGCGTCTGGACACAGTCCCTAGTGGAATCATTCGAGATTTTTGTAAAACTTTTCGTCGAAAAGGGGAGAAAACGCGACGTTCTCGATCATTCCTGGGCCCAGGAGGATATCGAGAAGAAGGAAGATTCAATAAAATTGTCGATTAGTTTCAAAAGAGACACGATCCGTAATAGTTTTTCAAAAAAAAAACTGTCTAAACTTTTTTCGAATTTAAGCTAACAATAAGTAGAGAGCAAATAAATTGGAATGCCAATGATTAGGAATCTTCGGTGACCCGGAACTATGTACGTAGCTAACTCCATAACAGCGTTAGTCCGATTCACTGGTTGCCGGTCGGACCTGATCTGTCCTCTCTGGGCAATGCCCTCTGGGTCGTCCTACGCCGTCGAATAAATTCCGAGCTGATTAAATGCAGCGTCCGAGGGCACACCGGGCGCGTGCACAAGCGTAATGCAGCTTGGAAATTACAGATGTATAGCGAATCATTCTCCGCAATTAGCTACGAATCGACGCGACGAATTATCGATTCGTCGTACAGGATGACCTGCCGATAATAACGGTCGGCGACGACTAGGTGGTAATTTCGGCATTAGTTTACAAGTGGTACTTGTGCAAGAAAATAGGGTGGTGGCTGTTGTGTTATACAGCAGGAGGCGAGAAGATAGGCCGGAGGGACAGAGAAACGGGAAGGCCAAGTGAATAGAGGGGAGCGAAGGCGCGCGCAATTAGGTGGATTAGGAGAAATACGTTGACATAAAACTTTCTGTCGACCCGGTCTGGTGCACGAGACTCGATAATTAAATTTCCACCCTGCCTGGACAGTTGGATGACCTAATCGGCGAAAGAAACTGAAGGGTTTAACGTGTCGGTTCGACACGTTCGCAGGACGCTTATTTTTACAAGACGAATCCACAACGATTGGCTAAAGTAGTCCACCGGTTTTTACTCCGTAGATCGAGAACCGAAAAACAAGCCGGGATCACGAAACTTTCCTAAACCGTGGAACCACCCACGGCCGTAATTAATGTGCGGGGGCAGTTGGACGTCATCCGCGCTAATGCACGAGAGTCAATTAGATTCTCGATATTTCGCTAAAGGGTCTTCTCCCAGTTTCTACTTTCGGACTGCCTACTCCTCCGGCCCGGGGTACGGTTACGTAACCGGCAGTCATTATTAGCCTGGCGCATTGTCGAGGTGCATCCATGATCGAAACCTTATCTTCGCCTTATCCTCCGCCGCGTTCTGCAAACCTTCCTACCCATCCCACCTCCTCTCACCTCAATGTCGTAGAAACGAAACAATGGTTTCAGGTCTTAAGCATAAAGCGCTTCCAAGGAGATTGTTCCGGAGTAACGCTTAATCTCGTTTCTTCGCCCACCGTCGGAAGAAGATATCCACCGTGTTATCGCGCTTGATAATATGTACACACTGCATAACGGTTGAAGCGTTACCGAGAGAAGGGCACTTTTTTTTATATCACGTTATATTATAATCTGGCCCGTACCGAGCAGCCGATTCGCGTAAAACGTGTTTCTGCATCGAATCTCGAATTTCAAGGAACGAAACCAAGGTAAAGATTTGTTCGTCAGAGAGTATACAAATGTTTGTCCATCGACGCTCTTGATACGGGTCTCATGAAAGCGACGGAGAAATTTCTATGCAGCTCACATGGGGCCTTTAATCATCACCTCATGGAAGCTCGTTCGCGTTGCCAAATATTTCCTTACCCTTATCGCATTTGCGGAAAACGCAACAGATTTCTTTAACGTCGGACGAGAGCATTAGTATTTAGCGACGTAATATAGTAATATCGATAGTGCATTCGAAATTGTATACCGGACGCGGCGACCAACGTAGGCGGGATTTCCAGAACGGAAGGACGAAACTTACGAGAGCTCTTAAAGCGTCCCAAGCCGCTATCAACTGCGTTTGTCACTCTGATAGCAATTTCCCGTCTTCCTGTTTCTCTCTGAGAAATCTTATTGGTTAGAGTAGAGTGGAATGCCAAGAAGACGTGACCTCTCCTTCGTAGTCCGAAACCTCTCGCGTAGTGGCGTTCGTGCGGGTTTCTCGAGAAAGTTTGCAATCTCGAAGAATGCTCTTTGACGGCATTAAAATTACGAACGACGTTGTGCGTTTGCGTTTAGGTGCGCGCCGAGTTTCGTAGGCAACGGAAATTATTGCTGCGATCGGGAATGTCTGCATTGGGAATGTCTGCATTGGTAAATGTAAGGCACGAGAAGGAGGCGGACGTTCGCGAGGCGATAGAGACGGACGCAGCAGCCGAAGGCATTGAACCGTACTGAAAGAGAACCGCAATTGCAAAGCGGCAGCCGTGCGTATCCAATCCGAAACCACCCCGGGGTACATGGAGGTGGCGGGAGGGCCATGCGTCCCGTCGTGCCGCCGTGATTTGACAAAGTGGACGCTCGGTTTCGATTCTCGCGATTCCTTTTCGAGTCCGAATCGCACCGCTCGATACATCGGCGTGGAGGCGCGACAGTATTGAAATTCGTCACAAGAGCCTTTCCCTCGTGCGGGTACTTGGACATTTTTTCGTCACGCTTTATGCGTCCTTGCTTCCACGTGACGGACAAACGCAAGGGCTTTTTAAGGTAAAATCCAACGTACCTGACTTTATCCAGTGAGATACGCGACTAATCTAAACGGTGACCATTAGATGAGCTTTCCGAGAACTGGCTTCGTGCTGGAACCGCTTTTTAGTAAAGGGACCGTTGCGAGTCGTGACAATGGCAAAGGGCGGAGAGACTCGAAATTGGGAGTCGTTACGAGCCTTTCATTGCTCGTTGATTAAACCGCTCAATCCTTATAGAGTTTTCGGTCTAATTAGAGGACGCTTCCTGTATGGCTTAATGGCACAAACGGCACAATATCCGCGAAGATGTAACTGTATAATCATGGGCACGGCCCTCGTGCGATTCTCCGGTCGCTCTCGCTACAGTAGGATTAATATCACCGTTAATCCATTATTTCTCGACACTTCCCCTTCCCGTTGCTTCGGCTGAACTCACGTCGAGCATTTCCGTGAGCGGGAAATCGATGTCCGTTACCGCTATCGATATACAATTACAAACAATTATATACGAACACGATCACTGAATATCACTCGTATTAATCACTGGAAATGCATCGCGTTCACTCGCGCGAAAAGTTTATTGCAAAATCTATACCCTGGAACAGATCTGCGCTTCCGCGAAGGGAAGTGAAACTTGGCAAGCCACCAAAAGCGTGTCTTTCTTGTCGTAATTTCTCTTATCTCCGTTACATCCGCGCGGCGAAGAATGCCTCGATGGCCGTAAGCTGTTCCCGAAATAACTTAAGCGGGGCAAAACCATCGGTTTCAACGAGAAACGAGGCGAAGGATATCGCGTAAACGAGAAATTTGTATTCCAAGATATTTTCGTGAACGAGCGCTACTAAGGTGAAGAAGGACTCCGTTATCGTGGCTGAGGGTCGACTAAGAAAGACCGTTCGTAGATCGCGCGGCGAGTGTCCACGAATAGGCAATTTCTACCACCGGAGATTCTCGCGAAAAGAACCTCATCCCTCTTCTGGTGGGTACGACGTATCGCCGCGAAAAGGAGAGAAGGTTTGATTTATCGTTCCGACCGCAGGAGCGCTTCTGAACGTTCGGAATGCCTCGGGACTGGTCAGTCCAAAACTATCCCCCACAGCTACCACCCATGATGGTCGAACGAAAAGCTTTGCCCTCGGAGAAGCAGCAACCTCGAGCAAGCCACACGAACCTTGCGACCTCCTTCTCTCCTACACAGCGCGTTTCGCCTTCCCGGTTCCCTGCTTCCGCTTGCTCCCATTCGTTAAAGGAAGGGCTTAACGAAGGGTTTCGCGAGCGCGCCTTATCTTCGGAATATTCTAATCGCTCTTTCGATTCACCCGCTATCGGATCCGACCCCTACTCCGTTCCGACTGACTATTACTACGTCTCTATTCGGAGATTTATAAATCATGGGCGGAGGCATGCGAGGTCGACGTTCTGGATCGGTCATTTGTTATCGTTCTGGCACCGGACGTACGTCCAATGATACCTTGCCGCGGTACACCGCTGGGCGAGAGAAGAAAAAAATGGAGAAAGTGCTCCGTAACGTGACATTACTCTTGTATTCGTAACGATATCGCAGATCCGTTCACCGAAAAGATCGACGATCGGAAAGCAGACTTTCTCCGTCTATCGATGACGCCGTGCATTTTTAGGAGAACGAAAGAGGAGAAGCTGCAGAAGACAAGACGATCGTGGACGAGGGAGGCGCGTGACGGAATGCTCTTGTGATATTAATTTTTCCTGCCGAGAGATCCGAGCGACCGTATTATGTTTAATAACGCAACTGCTGCTTGGTCGCTTCCCGAATACCATGTACATACGCATTACGTAGGGAAGCGTGATGCACCCGCGCTAATGTAGTAGTAACGCGGCCGCTTCGTTCTACTGATTACAATATTCAAATTTGCCAATCTCCATATCCACGCGTAGCTATGTACATCCAGAAGAGCTTCGCGTGTTCGAGGAGTGAACACGCGTGTGCGACCAATACGAATGAATTCACTTCTATACATCGTGGCCCGCTCGGTCCTCCGATCTCCAATTCCCTGGTAAAATGTCAGCTCTGACCGACACTCCACCGCACATCCGCCTTTTGCATCTCTTTTCCGTGCCCTTCCGTTTTCTCCGAGTGGCGCCGCTACGTTTCGGAAGGTTGGAGACAGAAGTTGAAAATTCGGCAACCGACTCTGAGCGTGGCAGAAGGATTAAAACAGAAATTGTATCGAAGGCAGTGCTCGTGGTATAAGTTTCGATCGTCGTACTGACAATAAGTGCTCGAGTATCCACATTTGAGTTTTCTTTCGTAATTACTCAAATATGGAGCTTTTCTCTTATATATTCAAATGGAGATTGATTAGGGTTAGGATTAGGATTAGGTTAGGATTAGGTGGTTAGGATTAGGGTTAGGTAGGTTAGATTAGGGTTAGGGGTTAGGATTAGGATTAGGTTAGGATTAGGTGGTTAGGATTAGGGTTAGGTAGGTTAGATTAGGTTAGGATTAGGTTAGGATTAGGTTAGGGGGTTAGGATTAGGGTTAGGATTAGGACCCTAACCTACCTAACCTAACCTAACCTAACCCTAATCTAACCCTAATCCTAACCCTAATCCTAACCCTAATCCTAACCTAACCCTAACCTAACCCTAATCCTAATCTAATCCTAACCTAACCTAACCTAACCTAATCCTAATCCTAATCCTAACCTACCTAATCCTAATCCTAATCCTAACCTACCTAATCCTAACCTACCTAATCCTAGTGCTCGTGGTATAAGTTTCGATCGTCGTACTGACAATAAGTGCTCGAGTATCCACATTTGAGTTTTCTTTCGTAATTACTCAAATATGGAGCTTTTCTCTTATATATTCAAATGGAGATTGATTAGGGTTAGGATTAGGATTAGGTTAGGATTAGGTGGTTAGGATTAGGGTTAGGTAGGTTAGATTAGGTTAGGATTAGGTTAGGATTAGGGTTAGGGGTTAGGATTAGGGTTAGGTAGGTTAGATTAGGATAGGATTAGGTTAGGATTAGGGTTAGGGGGTTAGGATTAGGGTTAGGATTAGGACCCTAACCTACCTAACCTAATCCTAACCTAACCCTTACCTAACCCTAATCCTAACCCTAATCCTAACCCTAATCCTAACCTAACCCTAACCTAACCTAACCCTAATCCTAATCTAATCCTAACCTAACCTAACCTAATCCTAATCCTAATCCTAATCCTAACCTACCTAATCCTAATCCTAATCCTAATCCTAACCTACCTAATCCTAACCTACCTAATCCTAATCCTAATCCTAATCCTAACCTACCTAATCCTAATCCTAATCCTAATCCTAACCTACCTAATCCTAATCCTAATCCTAATCCTAATCCTATCCTAATTGGGAACAGTGTTTTTACATACATACCAGCACTACGTACTCAATACACAAACGCGAATTAATAATACGATAATGAAAGCGTGCTAGTATATTCCGCAGATATTCAGTATTAGTGGAATATTGGCATAGAGTCAATAAGTCAAATGGAAACTAAACATTAATAAATATCACCGACTTGCATTGCAAAAATCTAAATGCTTTCCAACACTCGAAATATCGCACGCAACAACTGTGACACAAGCCAAGCTTGTTATTAATCTGTTATTAGATCACGATAAAATCGAAAGAAGAAAAGACGAAAGTACCGATGGCACATTCTCGGCTTTCACGATTGAAGACTCATATATGCATCTCGAGTGAGATAAGTGCTGCGCATAGCGCGTTACCGGTATACGCGGGCATTTGTGTCTAATTTTCGAAAAGTCCGTATCTCGGAAAGTAACATTATTATATATGGTTGAATTCAGAATAAAATATCCTTTCGCTTGGTCAAAACAAAATTCTGCAATTGCAAAATAATTATGTGGGGGGGAGGGGTATATCGAAAATTTTAATATTTTTTAAACAAGCGATCAAACTATTATTGTGCACTTTTGAAACTGTTCAACTTTCGTCTAAAACATTTTTTTCTATCTCGTATAGATTTCACAGTATTTGGTCCGAAAGAAGAAAACCGATTTTTTTCAAAGGGGTGTTTCACCCCCTAAAAGTGCGATTGGGCACGTATAAAAAAAAACGTGTCCCTTATTTTGATCTATATTACAACATATTTCAACGGCATTGAAATCCGAGGGGGACACCTCGTGCCGTTTCCTTGTGAGGTTTGCGTGTAAGAAAGTAGTCTAGGGCAACCTCGTAGGGAAGCGAGGAGTAAAATGTTCCGTGAAACGCGATGCTGGAGAAAAATTGTTCAAATGTACCGGTGAATCTTCCGCCGTGCGGGCGAAACACGAGGATAAGTTGAGATAACCGCGACGGTAACGCACTTATCGAGGATAGAAGTAAACGGTGAAAGAGAATGCTTTGAAGGAGTCAGCAGAAAGCAGGAGAGTGGTTTGGATAGACGAAATTACTAGTAGACGTTCGATGAAACGGGAGCGTTGGCTATTGTGTTGGTTAGAAGTATGAGTGCGACGGAAAATGCTAGAAAAGAAAAGAAATGACGCGGAGGAGGGAGAAAAAGATGCGAACGAGACGAAGAGAAGAAATGGATAACAAGAAGAAAAGCAGGACGCATTGCCTTCGCTTGGGGGGTCAACGAGGCCGTAGTCCCGAGCATCTTGGATTCGCGAAGATAAGCGGCAATTAGCCAAGATATTATCGCGATCGATGCCCCGTCCATTTAAGTCCGCCTGCTAGGGTAGCTGTCGGAAATCACAGGATTGTCCGCCATTTATCATTATCTCCCCCGCTTGTGTAGGATAGGAAAGAGACGATCGACGTGAAAAGGTCGGTGTGTAAGGAAAGAAAGGAAAGGATCGCGATGGAATGAAGAAGGATGGATAGTGAGGCGGACGAGGAAAGAATCAGAGAATGAGAGCGCATATATGTATGAATGTGTGTGTGAAGAGTGAGGCAGCGACCGCGATGCCAGTGTCGAGCGAGAGTCGAAGGAAAATCGAACGAAAGTCGAACGCCTGTCGAAAGAGTGTCGAACGGTAAGCGCACGATGCTTGACAAAGGCGCAGCATACACCTACGTATCTTCTCGTGTATACACCTATTATATTTCTGCAGGTTTTATTCTTTCGCGACCATCGATCCAACATTTGTAGGAGAAAAAAAGAGAGGGAGAAAAACCGAACGATTACAGTCGCCTCTGGGGGAGAATTTTTTTCGACCTAAAATCGAATCCAACCGCAACGATCCGACGGTTTCGATCCATCACTCCGAATCCTCGAGAATCGATTTCGTCGCTTCGATACGAGATGATCCACGATCCCGCGCGATAATGCGCTCTGCTATTTGGAGCCTGCTTGGAGAGGCTCGAACCACTTCCCTATCGTTTATCAAAGCCTGCCAGCCGCGGTGCTCTGGAAAATGAGAGACCACTTTCCGCTTTTCCCATTCATCCCGCGCGTCCGTCTAACGGCAGCCACGGTACGCCAAAGATTCTATTCGAAATGGAGCAGAAGGTTTAAATGTCCTTTCGTTCAGGCGCCTCCCCCGCGGCTCATTCGCTATTCCGAGGGCTGCAAAACTATTTCACGAACTCGTGCCACCGACTCTCGTCCCTGCTATTCTTGTCCTCTTGTTGCGAATCTCGTCCTTCCTCTCTCGAACGTCACACCGATCCTTCGATCCTCGTTATCGTGCTTTCGTCGCCTCGAGTGTAACAAACGAACGAGTCAGCCTCGTTACGGGATCTCGCATTTGCAAGTAAGCGCTGCAACGGGACTGTACGGAGTGTCGATATCGGCCTTTTTGTCCTATCCGTCCACTTCGATTTTAACCACGCATCTCGGCACAACCGACTGACCCAGCTATCGTAGCTTGTCAAACACTCGCGTCTGCAGGCGCTCGGGATTATATAGAGAACCGTTTCCAAACCCCTCGTCTCTCCTCGCCCGATTCCATCCAACGAGATTCTTACTACGGAAGGGAAATCAAGCACGGAGAGCCGGAGATGTATCCAGTGATTCGATTTTAATCGAGTTTTCGCTCAGGTGGCAAGATCGTTCGAGTTCGCGCGCCACTATTTCCTCGGCGTCATTTATCAACCTTTCTAATTTAACGAAAAAGAAGAACGGTGAAGAAGGACACTTCCGACTATTCGACAATTTGTCCTCCCTCACGGATCGGAGCGGCTTCATTTCGAGCGTTCGCGAATCTTCCGCGCGTCACGCCAACACGCGAATATTGACGTCTTCGCTCATTTGTATGAGGCTGGAGGCGCGCGACACTTGGCTCTCGATCGATGGTGCCCCAAAGAACTATGGCAACGAGTCCGACCTAGATGCGAGACGATGAAAAATTTGCTTCCGCATCCGCGCGAAACCGCCTGCACGATTTTGTCGTCATTTTAATTCTATCTTCGGCTAGCTTTCCAAACTCGATTCTCGCGGAGCCCTATTATCCTCGAGGAGCGCATCGGTCAATTCCACCTGGGAAAGTTGAAAACTATTTCTTCGTTGCACCATTCGTTTGTCCGATCTCCCCCTCGATCGTGCTCGCCAAGTTTAGTAGCTCGTTCATAACTTTCCTCGAAATAAGAAATTCCGCGGGCAATGCCATCGACCCAGCGCGAATTTTTCGATCGCTTTACTTTTCTTCAGCCACGGTTTCGGCCTCGTTGGAGGGGGAGCATCGAACTCTTTCTTTCTTTTTCTATCTGCCTCTCTCTCTCTCTCTCTCTCTCTCTCTCGCCCAACTACTAGCTCCTTCTCGCTTCATCCACAAACGGGCTCCACCGTTCTTCTCCCCATCGTTGGAAGCTCGGCGATTCGTTCTCCGAGTTTTACGTCGCGATACCGTTTCGCATGATCCTCACTGGCGAATCCTCGGAGAAGATATATGCCGTGCATATATCCCAATTCGAGGCGTTCGCGAAAATAGGAATTGGTAAAACGCAGATCCTCTTTATCGTCCACCCTGACCTCCACCGACACCCAGAGCGTGGGAGTCGTTACTAAAAATTATCATCGCCCCTTCGTTCGTTGATTAAGAACGATTGTTCGATATTCTCAATGGCGCAAATCGTTCGTGTAAATGAATCGATACTTTCCAATTGAAACAAATGACAAGCGAAACGGAGCAAAGGATCCCCGCTCTTCGACCTTTGAAAATATAAATAGTTCTTGTGAACGGCCGTGCTCGTAGGGTATTTCACTGGTCACCGATCACTTTTCCATCCGTTCTCTTGTGGCGGGGCTCAGTGAGGCCCGTTACGATCCGCCTCGAACGACCAATCCACTCGACCCTTACTCGATTTTTAATGTCCCCCTCTTCCTCCTCGTCACGATGTTTGTGCTCGGATTACGTTCGCACCGTTTATCAAATGCGGGCCGCGCTTCTACCTGGGTTATTCGGAACTGGGGAGCAATTTCCTCGCACTCTTTTGTTTGCCCATCTAAGGGGTTAAGGTTCCAAGGATTTCCACGTCCTCGAGAAATTCGTGGAAAAGTTGTTCTCCGCGGGCGGCGGGTGGCCGGGCGCCATTGAAACGAGAAAGTTCGTCAAAACGATTTGCCGACGCTCTCGGGTGTGCCAAGTGCTCTCCCGTTCATCCCATTTCTTCTTCCCGCTTTAACGCGAGTCTCCGATTCGAGCGTCACCCGGAACAAAAATAGCGGACAACGATCGAGCGATTGGATCGATCCTAGTCACCGCGACGAGGACGATTCTCCGTTACTCGATATCCCAACGAGAGGAGATTCAAGGATGATCCGACGAGGACCAGTAAAAATGCAAGGTAGAAAGTAAAATCCTGTGATTGCGGACCACAGTCTACTTCACCTCTCTCCCACGTTCCTTCTCTCTTTATCCCCACACGGACACGAAAGCGACAACTTCGAATCCTTAATCTCCCTGCTTTTCTTTTCTCACGATGGCCGATGATACTCGTACACCGACGACGCCATCCAAGAAAGCAAAACGAGAACGACGGTGGAGCCGGCAACTCGACCTCCTAGAAGCGAGGGAGTAGGTTTGAGTCTCCTACCGCAGGCATTCCACGAAGTCTCGCCAGATATATCGCCGACTCAATCTGGCTCAAGTACCTCCTGCCCCGTTGGAGCTTTTCTAACGAGGGTCGTATCGGCACCCCCGAGTGGACCGCGCTTTCGCGCGCACACCTGCACTGCGCACACAGGCACGCACACGGGGACACGAGGATGGCATACACAAAGTGTGTTATTCCCTTCCAACGAAGACCTTCGATGAGAGTCCGCGTTAGAGGAGAATGGTTTGAAGAGAGAGAGAGAGAGAGAGAGAGAGAGCGCGCGACAACCATCAGGGCGACTCACCCCACTGGCGATCCAATTGGAAAATCGTAACGAGCCCACTCCGCCACGACCCATTTCGTAATGAGGTTCCACGTAACTACCCAGACGCGCGCGCGCGCGCGCGGACGCTAATTCGGCCTGGGGATGCCCGCATCCGTGGCAATGTGCCGCGTGCGGATAGCATGTGAAATGCGCGACGTGTTCGAGCACATTAGCCCCGTCGCGTCGATCCTCCACCGCCGATTTTATCTCGTCCGATGCGAAATCTTTCGGAGAGAACTTTCGAGGATTCGTGGTGGAGGTACCGCTGGGAAATCGTTTGGCACCTAGCAAACGATCGTTCATTCTCGCGCGTCGCGGCGGGACAATCGCGTCGCATGCCACTTGCACGTGTCGAGGTGAGAAAGAGAGACAGAGAGAGAGAGAGAAAAAGAGAAGGAGACGTGAAGAAAGAGGAGAAAAGTAGGGTGGAAAGGGTGGAAGTAGGGTGAACGCGAACGAGGCAGCCCTCGGCAAGGAGCCGAGAGGGATTGTCCGTCGCTACTGTGTAACTGCATTGACGCTGGGCGCTCGTGCTCCGACTCCCGCGCACCTTTGTATCGTGGGACAACAATACCCTGCCTTTTGACGATCCACGAAGGATGGAAGAGAGACGAGAGGACGAAGAACGAGAGCGCGCGCGCGCTCTCCCGCACATCTCCCGGCTGCATGCACCAAAGACATTTACCGGAAGGTGTTTTCGGATGCGCGTCGCGTTATTAAAGTGGAAGCCTGAAAAATGGCGCTTCATAAAAGTCAAGACAAAAGGCGCCGCTAGCGATTGCGTGCTCCTCTCGCTCTCTTCCATTCTCTCCTCTTTCTCTCTTTATACCTGTCACATCCTCTCCGTCTCCACCGTCTTTTCCTGCTTCTCTCTCTCTCTTCTTCTCTCTCTCCTCTCTTCTTCTCTCTGTCTCTCTCTCGTTCTCCCGCCAGCTTGTTCGCTCTCGGTCCCGCTCACCTCCCTTTCTCTCATGCGTCACCACTCCGTTTTCCTCCCTCTATTACTGCCTCCGCGGTATTGTGTCTCCCCTTGCGCGTTACGTTACCTCTCCTTCTGCATCCTCCCACCCTCGTCCCGGCGAATGAATAGAGGGGTAAAATGGCAACAAAAATACGAGGGCGGATACTCGCGAGATGGTAAGGGAAGAGGAAGGGCGGGACGAGACGGTGACGAGAGGATCGCGAGGGACGGGCAAAGGAAGCACGAGCAACGATGACGGCTCGGAGACGAGACGAAAGCCCGTCGCTTTATCGCGAAATAAAAGTTACTTTGCAAACACGCGGAGACGCATGCGACCTTATTTCGGTCCTTCATACGTACCTCTCTCCCTTCCTCTTCTCGACTGTGAATGCGACTACACTCGTGCAGGTTAGCTCGCAAGGACAAATAAACAGGTGCAGCCGGGTTGCAAGACGTTTCGAGAGTTCGCCCGAGGAAGGCGAAGCGCGCCAATTTGCAACATGCTCATTTATAAACATGGTGTGTAAGATGTAAAGTATTGAGAAAAAAGACGCCGACTCGAGGAATAGAATTCCTTCGCCGTCAGTTTCTAGCGCGTTGGTAGGGTTACTTCGAATTTCTCTCCCTCGTTCGGCATGGTAATTTTCCATCGCCATTGTAACCGTCGAAATTACTGTGCCGTGGCGGCACTCAAAATTCCAGAAATCCGTTGTAAAATATACCGTGGACTAACGCATTGATTCTGTAATATAATGCTTAGCTGTTCACAAAGGAACCGGGAATTACGGTGAACGGGAAGATTTTAATGAACGCCCCCTATTTTACTCATGAAGCCCATTGTGAGGCTTCGCAGGGCTTTGATTGTCAAACCCGCCAGAAAAATTAACTGGCAACAAAGCCATTGTATTTCACCGGTGGCCGGAAGACGAAACAGACTCCCTGATGCTGGGGTGCTGCTTGGTCTTCGGGATTTTCCACGATTCTCTTCCAACAATAACAGGAATTCGTTAGATCGAAGAACGGAGAAGTAAGAACGGTTAAAGGTCAGGATACTACTATTCCACTTGTGCTTTTTCGTTTTACGTGCTGTATCCACCTATCGTTCCTCAACGAAGCGAGAATCACGAGCTGCTGGAACGTGTCCCGACAATAAGGCACTTAATGCTCGAAAGAACGTAGAAAAATTTCCGTTCGGCAAATTCATTAAGGAACCGATCGGAGTTGCCTTCCTGCTTGAACAAGTTCCTCCATCGTGAAACCACTTCCTAAGTTCCACCTCGCTTCCTTAAGTAATATTAATGTCAATGTGGTTTACCTTGTTTGTACAGTTTCCACGAGCAAGGTGCGCGCGAGTAAATAGAATCACCATACTCTCCTTTCGGAACAAAGTGGACAAACAGGCTCTCGTTACTGTCCCACGCGGCAAGCGCCTGTTTTCTTCGTCGGACATTCGAGTGGGGCGCGTAAAATCGAATTAAACGGAAAAAGTGTAATCGAATAGTTCGCGATATTCGAAACGGTTTCCTTGTCATGCGAGAGAGTTGCATTAAAGATAGAGACGAGTGCTGTTGCGTGTAAACGAGAAAGTACACGTACGTTCCATCTCACGAGGGCTTCGAGATTGGAGAATATCGCAGTTTTATCGCGTGACGGGCCATGTACGCAGCTAATGAGCTCACTCTTTGCTTCTACACTGGGTGCGCGTAACATCGAGGAGCTCGGAGCGCGAAAATAAAGTTTCCGATAGCGAGCGAGAAAGCATCAACACACCATTTTCGGTACGTAAAAATTGGCTCCAGTTTTATGAACACAGCGAATTGCCTTCACTGTCAGGTCCGTCGAGGGTAAATTACTTTGTCGGCAAGCCAGTTCCACGGAAGACGCGTAACGAAGTAAAGGCAAAGTAGCTGCCCATTACGAAGCGTAATTTGCTTTCTACATTGACGAGGTGACATGCAGGCTTGTAAATGTAACGACCGTGTACTCGCATCGTCGATCTCATCATCGAGGCGGTCTCTGATGCCCTAGACTCATTTCCACGATCGAATACGACCAGGAGACCGTAGCTAAGTAATTCTGTCCGTGTCTCAAGATTCTAAATAATTTATCTGCTACACTGATAAATTGCGAAACGAGGGCTAATTCGGTTTACGACATTGGAGACATCTGTTTGACGTAGCTACCGAATGGATATAAATTTTTCCCTCGATTTATAGCTGATTTTCGAAGCTCTTCGGACGACGTTCGATAAAAAAATACAACCGCTTCCCACGAAGCTTTTTACGCGACACGCGTAGGATACACAAGTTGATAGAAATCAGTTTTAAGCAGAGTCGATGTATCGAGCCTTTCAATTACGCACGAGTAATTCTGTCATTCCACTGGGGACAGAACGAATAATTACGATCGACTCTCGAGGATATTACCGCGCGACACGCGATATCGCGTAAATAGTGAAATCTGAATTAATTCTCGTGAATCGCGGGAAGGCGGGGAAATAAAACGAGGATAGATATATAAATTTTCGCTTCGAACCTCGCCCCTGCTCGGTGAATTCCGCGAGAAATTTATCGTTCGGAGAATATCGAGCCTTGATATCGATTGCACGAAAATAATTATATTCGATTCCAAAGGATCGTGTAACGACATCGTGCGGACGATGAAATACGGATTGTTCCCCTTGCATCTGGTCGCACGCGAATGCCCCTATACACCGGCTTTTCGCACGGTTGTTCGCGGTCGATGCGGCTTCGTAATTTACATCGGAAGGGAGCACGTTCGTGTAACTGGAACGACGACGGCCTGCGCCCGTTCGAACGTACGTTGCATCTACTCCTCCTCCCCTGTCTAGTGGTCGCCCAAACGATCTTATCATAGTAAATCTTCCATTTATTTTCCTCGGTGGACGATAAATATCCGATCGGCGGTGAGCGCGACGAGAGAATGGCAGGTGCCGAGTAATCGCATTCGGTACCTACGACTACGTCTTCCGCAGTTTCGAAGCTCCTTTGGAAATTATTCTCCTTCGTTGTCGAGTGTTCCACGCGTAGCTGGAAACTAACGTTAACCGTCCGGTCAGTAACCTTGTAGGGGAAAGTGGGGCACATTGGGACTGTTAAGGATTTTGAGAGTGTATTTTCCACAATTTTCATCCAATTTAAAATTTGTAAGAAACAAAAGATATGTTGAGGTTTTTGTTAAAGGACGATACCGGCTAATAGGCAAAAAAAACCGTCTGTATTGTTAATAAAGTAATTTGTTAATAAGTGCAAAATGTTCGATTCTGCCCCACGGTGGGGTAGTTTGAGACTGCGATGGAATTCCTTAGAAATTACAGTTAGAAAACACAAGAATCTATTTATTGAAAAAAACTACCGTCCACAATTTAATCCTTTGCATTCGGTTATCCCCTCTGAGGGGACAATATGAAAGGCGCCGGGAAAATGCCGAGTACGAGTTGTTAATAAACAAATAATCTACCTTTTACAGATTAGGAATGTTAAAAATGTTACTGTACGTTATAATAATACTTCTGAATTTCTTCTAATTCAAAATTACTTTCGATGTCTGAATCCATTGCTTCATCCTTTTGCATTTTTTAAATAATTTCCTCTGTCTCAGTATCCTCATCTGTTGAATCTAACTCTGCTCTTTTTCTATGACGTTTTTTTATTTGCATTTTCACGGGTGCTATTTTCTTCGAACTTTTGTATTAGATCTGTGTGATCATCGGGATTGAGAGGACTAGCCCAATCTGCCCCACTTAGGTTGTCCCAATCTATCCCACAGGTACTTCGAGTAGAAAACGCATCTATTCAACAATTCCTTCTATGCATTTCATAAACATAACTTGACTGTATAAAGTCAATACAAGATGGAATATGTTGAACATCAAACAAAAGCTTCATTATTTATTTTACTCAACTTATAACCTTAAGAACAGACACAAGAAATGCTTATCTGGATACCCGAAAACACTAAATCTTTAATATCTTCAACAGTTTTTTTATCTGTGATTGTGAAAGCGACTGACATTGAAGGAATTAGTGTCTAACTGATTCTGACAAGACAGCCAACTGCTAAATCACAATAATTGCCGCAAAAATCGAAATGTCCCAATGTGCCCCATGTCCCAAACTACCCCACTCTTCCCTACCCAGGTATCCATTTCAGTTTTCAAGACAGAAATTATCAACGTCTCCTTAAAAAAATTCTACGACCGCCCGGATCCCCAAAGTTGAAGTAGTTTGACGCCAATTTTTCGTCCGAATTTTATTAATTCACCTATTCGATACAAAATTATTAATTATCGAACTTGATATCTCCTCCGGTTATTGTACGAATGGTAAATCTTTGGTTACTGACCGGACGGTTAACCGGAGGTGCAGTCGGTGCTGGTTCGCACGCGCGACGTCCTCGTCCGCGACGAAGTTTGAAGGGTGCAGTGGTTCCGCAACATCTTGTCTGGCGTAATAGCGAAGGTAGATCGTGTGTGGGAGTTAATTCTCGGCTCCGTAGTCTCGATGAGCTCCATCGACGTTGACGAACCCTCCGCTTCGTTAACACCGGTTCGGTTCGCAGACTGAAACTAGACTGTGCGCGCTGTTCAACGGAGCGACCGCAGCGTGGTACGCACTTTTTGTCCACCGTGCTTTTTTTGCGGTCGACGTGCGTTGTTAACTCCGTGAGAAATGCAGCGTTACTAACGCGCGCGCTAACGTCGACACATTTATTAAATACAACGCGACGAGCAATAAAACGTTCCTCATTACGGGGACGAAGTGAAAGCAAGAAATAAATCGCGCTTCGCGGTACCGTAAACCAGAGGCGAGGGAAGTTTCGTGAGCATTATCAGTCGTGCCGCGCTTGGTCCTCTGCTACGCTCCGTCCTCGTCGTCCTCCCCCCATACGTATGTAAATCCGTGTTTAACTTTTGAGAACGATGGTCGCGCTTCGTGTATTTCACTTCTCTCGCGATTTGAATTAACGATGTGGTTCCCTCGTCGCGCTTCTTCGCGCGATTACGACGATATTTTCCATTCGTTTCGACCGACTCGCGGATGAGCTTGCAAAATTGGCAAATAAATTTGGTAAATACTCGGTGCGCATACTATTGTTCGAGTGAAGATGCTTTCGACGCGTCCGGCCCCATTAATTCGCGAAACGTGCTCCATAGAGAAATGAGGGTGTTCGCGTTCGTCGAAGAATAACCGCATCGTCGGTTTTCCTTTGGCTTGGAAAATTACAGCGGCCACAACGAAGTTACTCCTGTGGAGTTACCCCCTTTGCTGGTAAGTTCCTGTGGACCGGTGTGATTACGTGTTTACCGCGCAACAACGGAACGGCAACCATCCGGCAACCATCCGTCAACCACCGGTCTAGCCCACTCCAAGTTTATCTCCTTAGACGCTAATTTGGCCGCACGGATACGGCCGCTTCCCCTTCTAGCTTCAATTAAACACGCCGTTTCACCGACGTTTACATGGCGTGATTCGCTGTAACAGATCGCTGAGAGACTTCTTCTCGATGTTTATCATTTTTCACGAGCGTCGGAGTAAGATCAGTTCTAAGAAAATAAAAGCATCGTGAAAGTGGAAGCATCTGTACTCTATTAAAATTTTTCCTCGCTCGTGCGTAAGGATGATGGGTATGTATGTACATGGTAGTTTTGCAACTTCGCCCCGATATCATCATATCCGAGGGAGTCTATGTCACATGGTCGATGGAAACTTTCTCCATGGTGTATACATTGGCCCTATTCCACCGTTATATGTTTTTATCCGTATAGCTTTTATATATGCATTTTCAATTTTCGTCGAGACGTTCGAACATCGACATTTTGTCTGCTTGAACGTGTTAATTTTCGTGACGAAATCTTTCGTTCCACGTGTCATCGATGAATGTCTAGAGTGATGAGACACTTGGAAATATACAGGGTCATCGACGGTTTCAAATTGAACAGGAAGGGTATTTTGTGTAAAATTGGAAACACATATCCGTGAAAGAATGTCCTTAAAGAGATATAAGGGTGGAATATAGTCAACATAAATATTGTCGAGGAAGCTCAGTGGATCATGTCACATAGATTATATCCGAAGTCCCTCGGCTTCGTGGATTTGTTCCGGCTTTCGAATATTGTCTTGTTGTTTGGTCTGCATTTCTGTTATTCAGGAAAATTAATAAGGGTGACCGACGTCGTCGGCAACGGAAATACAAGGACATTTCTCGCGACTTGGAACCCCGATCGTGGAACGTGCCCTTCCCACCCCACAAAATTCAATCTTCGGTTTCGATGAAACTTCGAATTACATTTGTCAAAGTTGCATAAATCCGACACATCGACGTGGCATTTCTTGCTCGCTAAATCAACGCGCAAGACCGAATGAGATTTTTGCCCCCGTAAGAGTGACGAATGCGCGGTGCCAGCTGTTTTTGTGTAACGAGCATTACACTTGACGTAAGTCACACTGAAGTTTATTTCGGAAAATCTTCTTCCAGCGCTGTTTTTACCGGAAACTTTAAAAGCCCTTGGCAAACATACCTCGACCATTCTCCTTGAGAGTGGAACCAACGAAAACAAACGTCTGATTACATTGTAAACAATAATTGTGTACGCGCACGTTGTAATTCCGTGGAGCGCAGATCCGAGAGTAAAGCAGATCCGATTTTTCTCTCCTCCCGGTCGTCCAGGATTTCCCGTTATTGTCCTTTCCGGAATTGTTTTCCTCGACTCGACAACGAGGAGAGGATTCGAGAACGTATTCGTTCGTTCCTTCACGTTCGCGTCTCGTTGTTTGCAACGAAAAGACAAGCGAGAGAGCCCGTCACGGGCAAAGAAGAAAAATCGGACCTGGTTTATATGCGCGTCCCATGGAATTACGAGCTGGGTGGCATGATTACTATTTACACTGTAATCAGGTCTTCGTTTACGGATGCCGCACGACTCGTGGAGAATGGACGAGTTATGTTTACCAAGAGGTTGGAAATTTTCAGGGGAAATAGTAGAGAAGAGATTTTCCTTGAATGAACTTCGCTACGGTTAACGTTGACGACAACCACCGAAGTTTTTCTTCCGTATTCGCGAGAAGCAGGCGGGAAGTAATCAAGAGAATTAATGTACCTCATCGATGGGGTCAGCGTTTTAAAGTAAATGACGTAATCTTGCCGATGGCCGCGGAGGTAGCGCCGATAAAATAATTGTCTCTCGCAATCCGATATTAAAATTCTCGTGTATAGGATTTCTAAACGAGCGCGGCCCTGCATTCGCACAATAACGCATAAAGAATTTGAATGAATTCCGTTACATGACCTTTAATGACTATAAGCGACTTACGAACAGATTTTACAATCCCGCCGCAGATCGTAATCGAAACGAGGTAAAGATACTTACAGCGTATTGATCGTCGGAATTTAATACGCCACGGTTCCCAATAAATACCTGCGGTATGGCGAATAAAGCAACCGACGCTCGTGGAGAAATGAGATTCTGCAAGGTCGACGGATCAACTCCGATCGTTACGAAGTATCGTCCCTCTTCTAACAATATCCTCGATGAAAGGACACTGAAATTTCTCATCGTCATTAGCATTACTGTCCCCTCGAAAAGAATTCATCGTCGGTCCACCGAGCCGGCCGGAGGAAAACTTCTTAATTTGTCTCGAAATTCTTCCTCGTGGCCAAGTTTACCTCCATAATCGCGGAAGAACGTGCAAGCGCGATCGCTTTGATCCGAAGGACGAGGAGCAGGGCGTCAGGCGAGTTAACTTTTCTTTATCCAGAGCGTCCCCGGGGCCGCGCCAGCCAACTTCCGTTCGCCGAGCTATTTTCGAGATGCAGGGACGCAAGACACCGTCGCCGCGTCGCCAGGGGTGGCTCGCGCGTGCTAAACTTGCCGAACACGATTTTACGCTCGGACGACGTTCTTTATTGCGCGATCACGTATTTCCGCGAACGGCTTCTGCGGCTTCCACGGTAGCTTTGGAGCCACGACTTTGGCCCATCGACGGACGAGGGGAAGGCGCGTGTCAAAGAAATACCAGGAATCCGCGAGTTCGACACGGTAGGATTTTGCATCGCTTTCATCTCGCCCTAGGTGTAACGCCTCCTGCTTGAGTTCGTTTCGTCGATTGCGCGCGAACTTCTTATTTCCAAGATCGTACTCGCGCGACTTTTTGCGGCCGACGACGCACGACGCCTTACAGTGCAACGTAAGAAGGCAGGAATGCGAGATTCGGTTTACACCCTCGAGTGTACTGGAAACTCAAGACCAGCGCGATTATCGAGAAAGGTGCAGGTTCCTCGTCTATCGTCAGATCTCGTGTGAGACACCGCTCAGTCCACGATGAATTTCCAAAGACGATGAACAGATTTTTCTGACCGAGCGAGTCGCGCGTGCTAAACTTGCCGCACGCGATTTTACGTTCGGACGACGTTCTTTATTGCGCGATCACGTATTTACGCGAATGGCTTCTGCGGCTTCCACGGTAGCTTTGGAGCAGCGACTTTGGCTCATCGACGGACTAGAGGAAGGCGCGTGTCAAAGGAATGCCACAAATTCGCGAGTTCGACACCGTAGGATTTTGCATCGCTTTCATCTCGCTCCAGGTGTAACACCTCCTGCTTGAGTTCGTTTCGTCGATTGCGCGCGAGCTTCTTATTTCCAAGATCGTGCTCGCGCGACTCTTTGCAGTCGACGACGCACGACGACGCCTCAAAGTGCAACGTAACAAAGCAGGAATGCGAGATTCGGTTCACACCCTCGAGTGTACTGAAAACTCAAGGCACGCGCGATTATCGAACAAGGTGTAGGTTCCTGGCCTAGTGTTAGATCTCGTGCGACACACCGCTCGGTAAAATGGAATCTTGCTGCGAAATCAACGCGTAGCTGGCTTCACGATGAATTTCCAAAGACGATGAACAGATTTTCCTGACCGAGCCAGCCGCGCGTGTCCACTAGACCACGGCAAGTATCTCGAGGTATGCGAAATCTTACTTAAACGGCTTCGTTCACTCCCCTCGCCAGACTTTCCGTCCTGGGACGAAGCGAACTTTACCAAGGAGTGTTCCTCGCTTGAGCTTCGGTGTGCCGGCGCGCACGGATTTATGGCGGGCGCACGTGCCGCGCCCCTCGGTTTACGAGGTCGTACGCGTCAAAGGAAACGCAGGAATGCGCGAGTTTGGCCTCGTGCCTCCGCGAACGACGGCAAACCTCGTCCCTGAATTCTTGCGGGCTTCGAGAATCAGTTTGAACTGTACGAGAGACGAAACTTTTTGCTTACGCGTGTATATTATACTTTACCACCTCGTTCGACTAATCTACTTGCGCGGCGGACTTTTTCCTTCCCAAAAGTGCGAGAGACTTCGAATGCGAGGAAATCTCGGTCGCGGCCGTTGCGATAATATTCGCGAATTTCGAGGAGACGCGAATAACGTCGGAGACGTTGAGAGAGCGGAAAATCCGTTTGTGGGCGTGACTCCATCGATCCTCCCTATCGTCGCAAACAAAACACCGATACGCCGCAATGGCTTCATTCGCGCAACGCGATCGATTATCGGTTGCTTATTAAGCACCACAACAACCGATCGATTACTCCATTATGCGCCGCCTCCTATGTTCGTCAATCAAAGCGGAGAATCCTGGGCGTATCTACGGAAATCGAATGCAAATTTGATAATGTTGGTATGCGGGCGCGCTCGTGCGAGTACGAGCTAGGACGTGACAGGGAAGTGCGTGCAGATGCGTGCGCGCGCAACCACGCAACTTTCTGCATCCCCCAGTGACAGCTACCGCTCTACCGGCACTTCAAATTTCGTCCAACTCCACTCGGTGTCCCTGTAAAAGGATTTTTTCATGTTTCGTTTTGCCTTTCGAGTTTCACGAGATGGTCGTTCTTCTGGCAAATGCTCGTGCTAAAGTTTTCCAACTCTACCAAATTTCCAGTGTCACTTTTTAAAATAGACGAGTGTTTTTGTCCGACAAAGAGGTGCATTTCTCGACACTTAAGTAGAATTGCTTTCTTTAGAGATACGGATGATACGAAAATAGGGTTGACTCGCGTATGATCGACGCGTGGGTAAATGTTTATGCCGTAAAGCCGATCGATTACCCTCCATTATGAACATGGACGAGAATATGAATGGCACTTCTGATATCGTGGCCGATAGTCTGCCGGTCGTGATGATGTAGCGGCCAGTGGCATTGATAATTATGCGGGGCGCTCAAATGTTTGGTCGGATGCGAGCCGCGAGAGACACGGCTTGGCATTTATGAAGCGCGACAACGAGCGATTGTTATAAAATTAACTGTGTCGTCCAATTAATTCCTACACTATTCCGGAACTCGTTAAGTCGACACGCGAAACGAACGAGCGCGCCTGACGTCACCCGTGGGAGTCTACTTAATCCTTGAAAGCAATCGTCGGAGGAAATCGCTTATAAAATGAAATTCATTTATCGTCTCGGTATTGTTAACGATCCTAACTGATTGGCTAGAACTCGTCTCTGGTTTACATCGTTTCACGTAAATAATTTAGAGCGATGCTAAAACGGTGCGGTAGCTATATGCATTGGTGGAAAAGGTCAACTGCAGTCGTCGAACCGTTTGGGTTCACGAGGCATATTATACGACCTACAATTCCTTCATCTCGTTTGCTCGGGTGTTTACCGAGTAGTCGATAAACTTCGCAATTAAATTGTGGCTTAATCTCGCTACGAGTGTTCAGCAAAAGATTAATGACTCTTTGTCACTTTGACGCTTTGTCTAGCGACAGCGGAAAAGCAGCAAGTTTTATCGCGTAAAAAATGTGTAATTTAACTGTAGAATAATGAACGCGATGGTGTCGACTAGGACAACGCGGTCGTTGTAGATGAGTCGATTATCTCAGCGAAATTTTTACATCGTCGGTACAAACAAAAAAAAAACAATCTTTATTAATGCGACTAAATTGCGTCCCTATTTTTTTTTGTGCCACTGCAAACTTTAGCATTGTCACTCTGAGTATATTGTTGGTGGTGACTCTTTTTCGCCCCTAAAAAAAACTTATAAATTTTCAATAGACTCTCCATCCTAGTACGAAACGCTGCTCGTCATTTCTGTACTCTAAAAAATCGACATTTTCATCTTACAACTTGTTAGAAGTAAGGTATGATCTCTGTGCTGAAATTTATCATATGGCATGGTGCCTTAGCTTTGACAAGACAGAATTGTGGATGCACGCGGAACACAATTTAAAGCAGCATAGATCGCAGTTCCAGAAACGATGGATGCCGACAACAAATCACAAATAGAGGTAAAGCCGAAATGTTCTCCATTTCCAGTTCATAGTCAGGAACGAGATAAAGTACTGCTCGTTTAGAATTATCCGTGGTACACATTCACGATAAAGTCACTACTACCTCTCGGCAAAATTAGAAGCTGTATTTATAAATACAAATCGCATAGCAATCAATGATACTATTTACGTTTAGTCACCCCAACCCGTTTGTACTCCCGGAAAGTGACTTTCTGTATAACTGTAGGATAGGTTGAAACGAAGGATGGAAAGGAGGAGATCGCGAGAGTGAAAGCGTGTGAGGAGCAAGCGGTGTCGAACGAGTACCCGAGAATGATCAGAAGGAGCCGAGATCGAACAAAAACTGACGACACAATGAAGCAAGAGTTACGTAGAGTATGATCGACGAATGAGACAAGAGAGCCTCACTTTGTGTTTTTCTTGTCAATACACATTAATTTTATTGTTCACCCTGCTGTGTCGCAATCCACTGATCCTACACACCCTAATAATATACGTTATCTTTCATATACGTTATTTTATGATAATTTATTTTCATTAGCAAACATGATAGTTGTTACATTTAATATTAAATCTACCGAATTTCTCGATCCATATTAAAATTTTCCTTATTGACCAGTCATTCTGACAGGTTTGATAGTTCTACTGTTAAGCATAGCAAGATGCGCCTTAGGCGCTCCGATCAAATAAGAACCCATGCACGAGAAATGGCGAGCTTACCGCTCGAGCCGCTCTTTCCCTGTGAATTATCGTTCGTAGGATCATCCTTCAGACAACCTGACAACGTAAAAGCCAATTTACATGAGCTCAAGGACGGTGCATCTCTTGATCCCGAAATCCGCGAGAAGTGATGTAACGATAATTCGGCTTGCATGTGATTTTAACCATTTTTATAACTGCTGTGTTTGCGTCGGTATGTGATATAGTCGGGGGCAGGGAGAATAAACTTTTTTACGTAGGCGCTTGTCGCAACATTCCCACTTGGAGGCAGGAGCGCGAGTCGCTCCAACCTATCCTCGGTCCGACAACGAAAGGTGCTTCATTAATTTTAGTTCGTCGAGTTACCGAGCGCTCGTAATTCCTACCGAGGAAATTATCACCGGAAGAGGGAGGCTAACGTTAACTCGTTCTCGCTCTCCTCTTCCTTTAGCCTCTCGTCTACTCTCTCCGAACCGCCATCGCGCTGTAACCTAAGCGGAACTAAGGGCGTTAATTACTTCGCGATCGCGTCCCTTCTCTCCTCTCCTCTCCGCAGGCAGACGCTCGCGTCACGTGGCCTGACGTGCGTATAGACGAAATTCGCAAATGGTATGTTTCGGCGCGACTCCAGCGCGCCAGTCAAGGCGGCATTAATATCGCGCACGGTATTCTGCTTGAAAGCGGGTGGGGTACGGCGATAAAGTTACAGAAACAATTGGCGCGAGACCGAGAGAAATTAACGACGAGCGCACCCTACGCGGAGAGTACCTGAACGATGGACCGAGAAGATCCTTCATCGTTGAACGTAATTTCTACCGGACGCTTCCGAGGCGACACTCGAAGTTTACGAACAGCGATAATTGCCTTTCTAATAATTGCCTCGCGACGGCCAAGAATATTCCCCAGCGCGACATATACGCGACAACGCGCGCGATGAAATGGGCGGCGCTAATTACACGGTACTGGCCGGGCATGCTAAAGCGAGAATAAAGAAGTCGTTATGGGAGGACCAGAGTAGGGGAAGACTCACGGCCTCAGGCGTGCACCTGCCTTTGGAAAAAAGGAGATAGCGTCTCGGTGAAAATTTTCTACTGGCGTCCGTATCTCAGTGCATTCCGTTAGTAGGAGAAATGGCGCTAATTAAAGGATAGACAGTGGCCAACGGAGACGCGGAGAATGAAGATGGTTGCGATTACAAGAATGACGACAGGTGAGATAAATGTTTACTGAATTCTAGAGCCTGAGATCCCATATCTAAGGTCCTGACAAGACAAGAATTAAAGAATGTACTTGCACGAAAAGTGTAAGGAAACGGAGAGTGCGTGGAAGATGGAAAATGGACCAACGTAAGAAAGATAGAAAAATGAATATATTTACACTTTGGAAAATTTCCACAAGGTGCACGACTACAAACATATACACAATGTGAGAGAAACGATTTATAACGTCAGAATTATTTAGAGCAAAGTTTGAAAAATCAACGAAGGGGTCAACATTTGCTTTACCGAGACAATATTCGATGGTTAATATATACGCGAAATTTATTCTCCGAAACTTGCTCTATGACGTCCGATCAATTATGTAGCCACTCGAAATACTCGTTAATTTTTCGAGGAGAGAAGCTTGCTGCGCAGGCTGTTCGGCTCGATAGATTCGGATCAAAGGCGAAGGCAGTTCTACGGCAAGATCGGGAATAAGGAACAAGTGAAAACTTTAGGTACTTGGAAAAGGCCGAGAAGCGATTCGTCTTACTCCTACGAATATAGTAGTTGCACTTGCCATGGAGAACTCATTGAAATTTTCGGTTGAACGAAGGAAGCGAGTGTTCTCATTGGAGGAGCAAGATGTAACGCGTGTAACGGAAAACGGTATACGGATTGACGAATGCTTTTGCGCCATTCGTCGAGTACGGTAAAGCGTTCGTAAAAGCTTGACGTTTATGGGACGTGGCGAGAAGAGTAGCGAAAAAGCTTCGTGGAAAATTGTTCGGCGCGAATCTCCGAGCCCCCGCCTTCTCTGTCCCTCCCATCAACCTCTCTTGCCCTTTTCACCCATCGGTAACTTTCGTCGCCAAACACAAGCGGGTCGAGCGTTAGGATACGCAGTCGTCACGGTTAAACGAGCTTTAAATCAGAATGACGGATGGACCGTGCGGCGACGGGGCACTCGCGAACGCCGATCGAGCGGATCGTCCCGTGGCCGAGGCGCGGCAGGCGGCACGTCGATCAATCATCAAGCCACCCGTTCGTCCTTCACGTTCGGAGGTACGCCCGTCTACGCCTTTCTCCCCTTATCCTACACGTATGTGGTATCGGACTATTTTTGCGGAACACCCCTTGTACGCGTAGCGCGTAGGGACAAAGGGCTATCACAAGCTGTCGACACGTCGCGCTCGCCGGTAGTTAGCACGCTTGCACAACGTTAAGACGTATTCTCCGGCGAAATACTTTCTTGTTTCTTTATATTTGTTTTATTGTTTCTTTCGAATAAACATTACGTGCTTTACTTTGGCTGCTGTGATCAGTGATTGCATCACTTCCGAAGTAAACGAGATAATCATTGGACGAATTGAACTGTACTGATCTGAATATTTCACCTCAGTTGTGCAAGGAAAGTAGCTAATATCTTTCATTTTAGTATACATATTTTATAAAGAAATTTATATCGCAGTTGCTCAGTCAACGAGAAACTTCACGCGACAGAAGAAATCGAAGGGGGTAAGTTGAAACATAAAACACGACTTGTCAGAGCTAAGAAGTACTACTTATTAGTTTGTGTTTTCTGAATTTTCGCGCAAGTTTCACTTCCTACTGTGAGAGCGTATATTTAGCATATGCGAGAGTGACGAATGGTGTCGACACTCTCGAGCGACGGTCGTACGACGACACAAATTGCCGCTGATGTCAACGATTAGATCGCAAGAGTGCAGAGTGCAACGTGGACAACGTGGTGAAAAGACGGGTGGAGAAGCGTTTTGGGTTTTTACCAATTTTTGCGGCTTCTCGGCAATTTTTTTTTTTTTTTTTGGGTGATCGTTTATATTGCGCGCGGTGAGAATATTTTTGCACTTTTACATTCTCAAGCTTTCTTTAATCCGCTAGGCTCGGATCTCACAGAATTATCGCCCTCCGTGAACCGGTTACCTTCTCTTTAGTCTCGCTGAAAAAAGAAAATCACACAAAAAAGTAGAGTATTTATTCCCTTAATTTCACTTATAAATAAGAACAGGGCTGATGCGCATTCCGTGACGCAAAAAGCTAGTCTCGCATCAGGGTTCTCCAAAATTCTCCTCAATTCCAGTCGTCTTCAATGTACTTTACGCAAGACTCTACGGAGTTTCCTGACTCTTCATACACGAAAAACAAACCCCAAGTTTAATTCGATCGCTCGGTAAGACGCGCGTACGCGTCGTTTAAAGGAGCGATGGGGATAAGGTTTGCGGGAATCAGGAGGAAAGAGGAGCCACAATCACGAGAAAGGGAGGATTCGTAAAGGCTGTTTAATGATTAAAGCATCGGAAACAAATGCGACGGGTCGTCTATCGTTCGTCGAGTAATCCCTATAATTGTGCTAGCGCGTTAATGCTATTTGGTAAGCGAAAAAAAAAGAAGCGAAAGCGTGAGAAGCGGAGAGAAGAGGGGCTCGGATGGAACGGAGTTGCGCGATAGTCGAAGAGAAGAAGGAAACTAGGAGGTGGAGTGAGAAAACGGAGAGAGTGAGAGAGAGCAAAGGAGAAATCCAATCGGTAGGGTACTACCGCCGGTGAAACGCGAGGCTGAGTGAATTAATTACCTGTATCTAGAGGGTTTTAATTAAAGTTTCCCGCAACTGTTTATGGTGACAGCTTCGGAAGTGTGTATAATGCATGGGTAGCTGATACGCGCGGAAGCGTTAAGTTTACTGTGTCGCGTGAGTATCTTGCGGCCTTTACACGCCTCCACGACTACTTCCAAAGGCTCCCTCCTTCTCTCTTGCCACGACGAGCGAAATCCGTACGGTGGTTTCCACTAGACGATCAACGCGGCCTGGCGGGCGGGCGCTTCTCTGTCGAAACGCCGCGCGCCGTCGAAGAGACGTCGAGACTCGCGTCGCGTGCTCTCATATTGACGTCGACCGTGCCTCCATGTTAAAACCGATATCTCGCTCGTCATTCCCACGTCCATCCACGGCGAGCGAACGAAAGCAATGGAAAATACGTGACAGCGATTCGACGCTCTTCATTTCGTAGGTAGATCAATCGCGATGCGACCAATGACACTAGCCGTTACGAGATTCGAGAGCACGAGAAAGAGGTAGTCTTGAGTTCACGAAGATCGATCATCGTAAATGTGGGGTTGTATACAGGGCCATCTTTACGCATGGGCCTGCTGGGCCCGGGCCCAGGGCCCCGGGTTCCAGGGGGCCCCGACTGACCAACAGTTGGTTAGGGGTAGAATAAAGAAAACTTACGAATTAAATAACAATTTATCTACCAAATGAAAAATATATTTACCAGACCCTTCATAATTTTATTTCTTTCAGGCCTACACGGTATCTTCTTTTCTTCATTTAACAACACAAATGTTCAGAAGACGTTCAAAGAATCTATACATAGATATAAAATACCCATATAATGTTATAATATTCTATGGATATTCTCTGAACGTCTTTCGAACATTTGTGCTGTTAGAGCGTCGGTCTCGATTCGAATCCGAATTGCGATCACGAGCAACTGTCAATTTTTATCTATCTCATTTTCTTAAACCATTCCACTGCTTTGTGACTTTGTAAGAGTAAAAGGTAGGTACGTCCACCGATCATCATTTTAGACTTCGCAATTGTTTCGAGATTGTTCTTGTTATTAAAGCCCGATACACACTATTGCACACACATACGAACAGTTTTGGCAATGTCGATAGCATAAGTCACTCCCTTTACGGTTGTGCCTAAAAATAAATAAGGAGCTACATAAACACTCTGTACGTACACGTCGTTAGTTCGGGGTAACGCTAAAGGAGAGTTATATATCATGAAATCCTTAAATTTCTTACAATTTTTAGTACAATAATGAACAGTGGTGTAAGGGAAATAACCGTTCATTGATTGAGTTAAGAAGTACCAGTAACTTTCGTGAAGAGGCCCCCAAAACCAAATGTGCTAGGGGCCACCACATAACTAAAGACGGCCCTGGTTGTATATATTAGTCGCGAAGAACATTCAGTGTCACGTTTCGACGACTGTTTAGAACTAATCGTAAGTTTACTACTCGGACGGTTTAGGTTTAAGTTTACGACTACGCCTGCTTAGTCTCAAGCGAGAATGCGCTCGGCCCAAGGGCCCGTTGAGTGCAAAAGGAGCAAGGCGCACGTGCGTGGTACGTGAAGTGGACTGTGGGTGGACAGAGTGGTGCGAGTGGGTGCAGTGATGGAATGGGAGAGTTGTGTTGACCACCGAAGAGTGCATATCCTAGCGTGGAGGATAGATCTTAGAGTAGCGTTGAGTTGAGAGTAGCGTTGAGTTGAGAGCAGCGTTGAGTCGAACACCCGTTGTGTGATATAGAGTATAACGAAAACTAGAGTGAAATCTTACTGTATATTGTCTTCTCAACCACACATTTTCCACATTACACAGATTACAATAGACCAATTCTTTAACCTGCTAACCACCATCATTTAATAAATTCCTACAAAATTTGGGCGAAGCGACCAATGACACTAGCCGTGACGAGATTCGAGAGCACGAGAAAGAGGTGGTCTTGAGCTCGCGAAGATCGATCATCGTAAATGAAATCATAGGATACGCTCCGTCGTACACGACGGCTGGGAAACATCGTGGGGTCTTAATGAAACTCTTCTTTATCGGATTTATTTACTCCCCTCTTGTTTCTCGCCCGCTTGCCGTATCCCTTCGGCGAAGTTCGCGCCTCTCGTCGATCACCAACAGAATGAGTATCTCTCTCTCTCTCTCTCTCTCTCTCTCTCTCTCGTGCGCCCTTTCGCGCGCACGTTCTAATCTGGCTGGGGTTCTAGGCCCTGGAGGGTCCCCCTACTTCTAGACGAGTAGCCCACACGAGAGGTAGAAATCGATCGATCGATCGATCCCCACCATACGTCCACTCGAATCGAACGGGACTGGCGAATCCGGTAATGCGGCCACGCCAATCCGTGGTTACTCGCGGTTATCCTCCGGCTGAACGAGCCATCGGCCGTGAAACCAGAATAGACCGTTTCGGATATATCCAAGGTAACCCCTTGTTCGGGGAACTTAAACGTCCTTGGATTTTTGGGCGTGCCAATTTATTCCTTGCTGGAGAAAGCGCGGTGGTGAACGGATAGCGACACGGAGTAGGGGATAGATACATAGATAGATAAGTCTATTAGGATTCAGAGACAATGTCCCATGTGAACGTAACAGACAGCGAATACAAGAATCAGAACCTAACATAATAAAATAACTAAGCTAAACTTAACTTAAACTAATAACGACAGTACACAGAGTGAATCAGAAACTCAAACAAAAATTCAAAAGGCACGCACATTATATTAAAGTAACTAAAATCGAACCAAACAAACAAAAGAAAAGTGAGCTCAACTTGAACATAATCTTTCTTAAACACTAGCAGTAGCATCCGCCGAGTGAAGAGGGGAAGTGAGTAGAAAAAGGTTGCACGATCGACGTTCCGATAGATAAGTGGAGTGATAGAGAGCTAGGTACATAGGTGGTTACACAAGGGATAAATGAATGGAGAAACGAGACGCACGGATGGTCAGACGATGGATACAAATAGAGAGACGAATAGCCGAGGACGGTGATAAAGGGACTCATCGAAGAAGCGGAATGGACGAGGACGAGCGGGAGAAGGAGATAAAGGGGAAGGGAGATGACGAGAGTGGAAAATGAAACGGAACCGACAGTGCGTACACCGTGCGCGAGCGTCTCTTTTCAAGTGCGACGGAAGCTCGATAGCCACGAATTTCGTTTACAGAGAATGGGCCCACGTCGCCCCGCAATCTGTTCTCTGGCGCGCCTCGCAACACTGTGATTACATGTATCGACAGACATCAAAAGGGTCCTTTCGCCGTGGCGTGAAAAGTAATCAGTCTTTCGGAGTAACGAACCTGCGCCAAAACGTGCGTACGACGAAACACGACCGTTGTATTTTCTTTTTATTCGTCGACGCGCGGATTTTGACAGGAGCGAAAAACGCGTCGAGGCGCATCCAGCCCACCCGCGTGTGACGATTGAAACCACTGAAATCTGTCAATGAACGTGACGCTGTTCTTTTGTCACCTGGCGCCGCACCATTCGAGAATTAAATATCGGATCGCGCTATCGTTCCATTATTCGATTCCATTCGGCCGTCCGACGTGCTGGAGAAATTCGCCGCGAGAGATCTGGCAGTGCTACGGCGGATTAGGCAGATGTGGCTGAAATAGACAGGTTCGATTAGAAGGACCATCGGCTCGCCGAGTTGCAGGTAACGAGTTTTCCAGTCTGGAACGGTTACCTTCGCTCCATCCTTAACTCGTTAACGACCTTTCCTTCGACTGGACGTCGTAAATCTCGATATCGCGGATACCTCCGTATCTTAATTACGAGGCACACTCGCGCGGGACCTATAGCGGAATTACACCAGTTCCTCCGAGGATTCTCAGCTTATTGGCGTAGCTAGTCGCTCTATGCGAACACGCGTGTTTTGCTCACAGTCGACGTCATCGACTTCAATCCACGAAGAGAAGCATTCGTCCAACCGTATTGCACTTGTCGAAAGCATGCCGTAGGATTATCTTCTCCTTCGTTCTTTTTCTACGTTTACGAAGAAACATCGCATCGCGCCGGTAAGAATTCTTCCAAAACCAATTGCAAATATTTTTCATTAATTAGACTTGCATTCTTTACGAAGAAATTGCGTCGTACTGTAAAACGAGCGTTTAAATTAGTCACTCGATTTTAAATTACTCCTGGAACGAGAAGCTGACCGGTGTCGAAAATCCACCCGGTCGACGACGAAGGATTAGTTGACTTTTCGACCGTCGGTCACGGAGAAGGATCGGTGACGACCTTCTTGCCGCGAAATAGAAAAAGCAGTAGCGCGTGGCACGACGACGCAGTGCGGCGAGAAAAGAAAAGAAAAGGACGTCGCCGACATTCGCGTACTTTCGCGTGATACGTCCGTTCCGATGCGCGAATCTCATGTACCGGGTGCCCTCCGATTTTACCACTCGTCTTACACTTAAACCATTTACCTCCCAAACCCTTGAAACGATCAGCCTTGTTCCAGAACGATCGAGACTCGAATTAAACGTGCATTCGACGTGTCCACAACGTCGACGTAAACGTATCGTAAACGCTCGGTCTCCGAGTTTCGTGTACAAAAAACCTCTTTGCACAGGGGGTCGTTAATAATGTACGCGCGAGGATAAAATGCGTTCCACCCTCGAGCGAAAGGGAAGAACGCTCTTAGGTAGCACGCCCTCGAATAACGATGGGGAGCGAGTAGCTAGATGCGAATAGGTGTCTACAATGGGCCGAGAAGGGGGATGCTGGGCTGCATACGTGTAACCTTCCGCACCCCGGGCACTTTCACGAGAGACGTGGTAGCGCACGTACAAGATCGACTTCCGGTGAACCGGTCATGTAACCACCCTTGTTACACTGCGAAAGGGACGAAGGGGAGGAAGAGAGGCGGAGTGGCTCTGGGGGTTCGAAGAGGCAGTCGGAGTAGGAGAGCGAAACGTCCCTGGTACGACGAAGGGTCGATCTTATCGCAGGTGGAAGCGCGGTTAGGTACATATGCTTGAATCGAACTTAATTCCACGATAAAATCTTAAGCGCGCGCGTCCGGAGGTGGAACCCTTCGTGGCGGTAAAGGGTCACAAGCTCCGAGCCACAGCGATACGCTAAGGTGAAAGGCATCTTTGCGTTTCGGATAATCGACGCTGGAAGAGGCGTGGATGCCGTTAAGCATTCCGTAGGAGGTGTCTGACACGCGACCAGCGTGAAAACTGAGTAAAAAGGTGAATCTGCTTCGTAATTTCCTCCATGGGTTGCTTGTACACAATTCCAAGGATCCATAGTGCATAATTCCAGTAGCTGAGATACCGTCGTCAACTGAAAATATTATTGTTTTCTTAAATGAAACGTGTACTTGGCGGGAGTTCTGTTTACAATTAAAATAAAAATACCTCCCTTCTGATCGTGCTACTCGGTGAACATCTTCGAATCAAGCTCGCTCACTTGCGCCGTATTATTCTCCTAGAGTGTTTTACCCCGCTAGCACAATACTATCCGAGGTTGGTCCTCTAATGTTCCAGGAAATGTCGAGACGCGTGCGAATATCCCCTGGAGCATCGATCGAGGAAAAGCGTGCCTTACTTTTCCGATAGGATCTTAATCGAAACTCTTAAGCTCTCGGCTAACGATGAAATAAAAACAACGCGACGATTCGATCGTCCCGCAGAATACCCTACCGCGACGCCCGAGAGGGATGTTAAATAAAATGTGCGAAGTAAACTTTACTTATACATAAATAGAACGAAATGTTCTCGCCCCAATCGTGAACGGCTCGTGGATGGGTTCTTAAGCGAGCAACGCCGTAGGGCGCGGGGGATAAGAGGTTCGCGATAAAAGGGCCACATGCCAGGGTGGTGGAAAAATCCGTGATGGCGCGCGAAGGACACTCTCTCTACACCTGTCCCTGACTGAAAAATCTTATCGTCCTAGCTGCGATACCGTTAAACGCGTGCGCACGAATAGAGCTCGCTTCGACGATAGAATCTTTATCGAACGACTTGTGCCTTCGCGGTGACGACGCGACAAAGCCGGAGAGAGAGGAGATTTCGAGTTGGCGGTGCGAATACATCGATTATATAGAACTTCGCTCGAATATACGTATACGTATTCGCCGTTCCTCGTGCCCTTGGATAAAGACACGGCGCGTCCGTCGTTTCCACTAACTTCTCCGTTACTTAACTTTCGTCCTAGCCCGTCACTGTTCCGTTTCCCTTTTGTCGTCGGTTTTACCGCTACGGCTTTGCGGTGCGACAAAGGAACGGACGTCACCGACTGCCGCGCAGAAGAAGTTCGCGGAGGGGTTGTGGAAAACAGACGGACACCGTCTGTCGTCCCAGTTCGTAGCGAGGAAAATCCTCGTAAACCGCAGCAGCGCCCATTAACCACAACCACCGGACAATCTTCTTATCGTTAATTTACTCACGTTCCACGGTGTCTTAGTGCAAACGCAATTTCCGACCTGTCCTCGATACTCCGCGACGAACGTATTCTTAAAATCTCGCCGATCGTCGGAGCGAGCGAAGCGAGGGCTCGCAAGCTTAAAGCCGCGTTATACTAAAGGAAGATGTCCGAGACGGATCGTCTCGTCTCGCGCATTCATGCACGAGCATGGGGTAGCAAAGGGCGAAAAAACGTGGAGGAGAAGGACCTCGAGGCGCGGGGAAGGGACCGAGCGGAGTGAACGGAGCCGAGAAAAGATATGAAAGACGATTTACACGGTAGGATGGGTACGGCTGCAATTTTTACGGGTCGCTAACTCCGCGCCACTACCGCGTCCGAGGAATTTTTGACTCTCTCGACAGAATGTCCGAACTCACCTCTCCAGGAGCGGCGGAATAATTCGTGGAGGGGTTGAGAGAGTGAGCAGAACACGGCAGCCGAGAAATTTTCCCTCGGTGCGGCACGAGAGGGGAGTCCTCGTCTCGAATTTAATAATGCGTTGCAACGTTAAGCTAGTGCCATCGTCCTGGTCACGCAATAACGGCGTGCTTGTAATTTAAAGCGACGATAATGTAAGAAGACGGAGAAGGTGGTGGAGGATTGGGGTGCGTGCGCGTGCGCGAGCGTGTACTCGCACGAGGGAACGCGGAAGCTGGAGAGAAGAAAGGAAAAAAAGAATGGAAACGACGGAGGACGCGAAGAGGCATTTAAGCGACGAGTGGTCGCATGGGAGGACCATTTGCGGAAGGACTCGAGAGAGTATGAGGCCCGCGCCTGTTGAAATTCTGCGACTCGTCATCGCGACCATTCAGAATTTTTGACGAATTCTCCGTGTTCCCTTGTTAGTACGAGCGGGGCTCTCTCGGTCTCGCGAGGACCGACAAACTCGGGGATAAAATTCCGTGCTCCTGGGAGGAAAAGAGGGCAGGAAGAATCGCGATCGAAGATCGACGCGCTCGACGGGCTAATTTAATATGGCGATACAATCGTAAGTGATTGCAGGCATCGCGCCCAGTTTCACGATTCGACCGAAGGAGACGAGAGAGGACGGCATTAAGGCGCGTACGCTCTAAGAAGGAATCATTGGCGCGAGTGCACGAGGATAAGACGCGGCAGAGGTGAGAAGGGAGTGGAGGAAGATGTGAAAGAGCATTTACACGGCACGTCGAGCATGCTTGCGATTATTCCGCGCCGCTACCTTCGGCCTTACCAAGGCGATTCAGGGATTTCGATTTGTCGACGGTTGGGGAAAAAGTGGGCTATTATCGTTCCCGCGAATGTAACACGCTCGGTCGTCCCGATGATCCTTTCGCGTCTAACGTGCCCTTCCTTATTTACGATCGCTATCCTGCAACATGTGCGCCAAGCTCGTAATTTCTCCATGGAAAATCCGCCGTGGCGTGCAGATCTTAACGACCGCCCAAGCTCACGGCGAATAAATAATACACGTAGGAGAGGATAAAGGTACATCTCACGAAGGTATATCTCCGAAGACGAGATAGCGAAGTCACCGAGATTCCAGGTGGGATGACAAATGCGTTTCGAGATCCTTGAATTCCGCTTCTCATTGGAAAATATCGGAGCGACGATGGCGAGAGCTAAGAATTCGCCGCGGAAAATCAGGTAAATGTCAAGGCTGGAGTTATAAGGGAGGTAAGTGAGTGGCTAACTCGCGTAGCGGAGATTCAGCTGATTCGTTATAAAGTCATTTTGCCAACTTCCGCCGGGGATGCGAACTGCGCCTCGTAGATTGGGAAAACTTTTTCGGGAGAGTTTCGTAAGACCCGCTGCAATTAGTACGGGTTGATTTCTTCGTTCCTCGTAGGAGAACGGTGAGACGGTGGTGTAAGAAAGGAATCTGCGCGGAAAAAAGTCACAGCCCGAAATTTATTTTCCTCGTCCGAAGAGGTTTCCGTGTGGTAATGAGGTGTCCTTACTAATTTCCAGGCTCCTCCGTCCAATGGATCCTCGAGGTTGCACCCCACGAGTGTGTTCCACGAGCGACGAAAACGGCTCTTCGCGGTTCACGTGGACCATTTATCACGTTCTCTCGTCTATCTCCCTCGCGTTCAACCATCGATGATTCTATCACGCTCGACCTCGCCTGTCCAACCGGTGATCGACGTAACGAACTTTCCTTTGTACCGTGGTACCCGGACGAGTTTCTCCCAGGAGGCATTAGTATTACGCGGCGCTTCGTTATGATAACTGACGAAAGGTCTTCAAACGTGTCTTCTACCTCTAGACGCGGCGCGCGCGCGCGCGTGGCACCATTGCGAATGGCCAAGTTGAAGAAGCACGGCGCGTCCCTCAGAAGACATTCATCACGTTCGCCAGTTCGTCCGTTCTCGATCGATCATCGACGAAACCATCGAGTCCGCTGGAGACGGTCGTCGTCCTTATGCTGCCTTTACGTAATAAAGACGTCGTTGCGAAGAAGCGAATGTCGAAAAGGAGAAAAAAGCGAGGGTATACTCCCGGGCACGGAGATCGATGAAAGGGACCGTCGGAATTCGTTTTTACCCCAAGAGCCAGGGTTCACTCGTGAAAAGTTCGACGACACGTCGAAGGCGAGTCGTTCGAGCGACTTATTCCGTTTACTCGACTCGCTCACTCTCTGACCTCGCTTAATCGGCAGGCAAATGTCGAGGATAAATTGCTTTTCCAGGTAGGTACCTCGATGCCCGGGAGTGTCATGCTTCGAGGCGGAAAGCAAAACGACTTTTGTCCATTCTGCGAGAAATTAGTACCGCGGACGTTCCAAGTTTCCTTCGCCGCGATAATTGAGCCTGATTTCGAAATTGTTCGTTGCCTCCGTCTCGTGGGATTTACCTGCCCTCTTTGCCGAGAAAGTCGTCAAGATATTCCTCGAGATCTTTTATTCGATTCTCCGGCGAGTTCCCCTCCGCTTTCTCTCTCACTCTCTTCTCGGCAGGTCCGCGAGAAAGTCGCGGAAAGGGTCTTGTTTACCCACGCGGATTGACGTAATGAATTCTCTCCTTTCTCGCCAACTTTACGTTCCTCTTTCCGGTCTTAGCAGGATTTACCGTGGAACCGAAAGCGCGCGCGCGCGCGCGTGACCGCCTACGGACTGTCATTTAAGTGACAAAACGGCCAGACGCGACGGTTCGTTTTCGAGCGTGCTCCATTCTGCCAGTTTCTGCGACATTTCACGTTTCTCCTGAACGTCGTAGCGGTAAAGGCGATTGAGAGAACCGCTTGGAAGCCCTTCTCGTTTAAACCACCCGACGTAACGGACCATTGCCAAATTTACCCTTTGCTGACGAATGACCGGCGTACCCAAGAGCGGACGAAAGTTCACTATTGACGCCTTTCAATTAAAGCGAAGTCCAACCTGCAAAGATCGCCCCTGCGAATAGACGAGCGAAATATGGAACCGCGAGGATTTGCAAAATTGTGAGGTATTCCGCGAAACAATAACGCGGATGAATGCGAGCGCCGTTTTCGTCTCTATTATTCTTAAAACCTTCCCTAAGAGAGGAACCGCGCCATCGCGCTGGTCGCATCTTCTATTTGCGACGGGCTCAAAAAGCTGCCCGCGGTTAAACGCATTTTCCCCGTTCCGTTTCTCGTTCCTCGTATTCACGGCAATGGAATACGCGTAAACCGTGAGCCGATGGCATAAAGCATACCGGCGGTGTGCGCAACCTAAATTGCTCCGTAACCCTCTTCGTCCCGGTCGAAACGAAGAGACACAGAGAAGAGGGAGAGGAAAGGGAGTAAAGAGGAGAGATGGAAAAGAGAGAGGAGAAAGTGGAGTGGAGTGGAGTGGAGTAAAGTTAGCGAGAAATAGGCGAAAGGGAGCGCCCGAATGAAACTCTTTCGGAGGATCACGCGGCCACGTTTCACCCTCTCCACGGTATTCGCGTACAGTTGAGGTTTTAAACGACTGCTCGCCGTTACGGAGAGCTATGTCTTACGTATACACAGCTAGCGTTCGAAACGCAGTCGTAACTCCGCACTTCTTCTCCCGCTTTTTCACCACGACTCGTCTCCCTTCTCGCCCAGTCCCTCATCCCGCGCGCTATCTCCTCGCCAGGTTTCTTCCCACAAAGGAGCTCCTTAGGCCGTCGCGTCCTCGCACCGTATTCTCGTAAACCAAGCAGTTCGCGTGCGTTGTCGAACGTAAACAGGTTATGTTTCGGGGTAATTGATCGTAAAAGGTACGAATCGAGTCTGCGCGAAACCCTCCCGGTACAACGAGGCTCGAGCAGACTGCTTCCGACGCGAAAGCTGCCCCGCGGGTACGCGCGCGTTAAGGTAAGGACCCTAATAAAATATCCTTTCTGGAGTTTGAAAAAGAACGTTTACTTCGTAGTTCCGAAGAACTCTCCGCGTCTCTGTCGATCGTGGTAAGCCGATTTACGTTAAACATCCGAAAGCGGCTCCTTAGAATTTCATCCTGCTTCCGTTTCTCCGCTAATCAAACGTCGGAGAATCCAAGCGAGTCCAAACACGCTCCGTGAGAACGAGGACGAGCGACGAGACCGCTTCGAGGTACTCTTCTTATCCGGACGTAGCGTAAAAGCGTGCCTACGAAAACGTAAACTGTTTACGAGACTGCGCGATCGATCGTAAAACCGTCGGGAGAGCTCGAGCCGCGAGAGCTCACCGAGTTGGCGTAGCGGATGACACGAATACTCGTTACCGAAAGTAACGCCTTGCATTTTGGGGTGCGGAGAGAAAGCTGCAACTAGTACGGGACGCGTGCTCATTCCCTCGCAAGCGACAACGGAAAGAGCGAAGCGCGTCGACGCGCGTACGTGAGCGAAACGTGAGTCCGTCGAGAGAATGAACGAAGAGAGTGAGAGAGGTGGACGGAGAGAGAAAGAGAGAGAGAGAGAGAGAGAGAGAGAGAGAGAGTGGAGAGATAAAGGGAGACGGAAGTAAACGATAAGCACAGGCAACGTCACGGGACGGGGAGGGGAGAAATAGGGGATGAAGAGGTGGCGCTGCGGAGGAAGTAGACAGTGGGGTGAGAGCGGGAGGGTGGTTAGATAGGGAGAACGGAGGAAGGACTAAGCGGCTGCACGACCCTTCCACGGCTCCACGGTATTTCCACCCTACAACCTAGAACAATGGCCCAGATATGCGGTCTCGTATCATGAATATTTAGCGCGCAAAGCGTGGGGGTGGTGCAGGAGGAGCAGAAGGGGAAGGAAAAGGAGGGACAGTCGAGAAGGGTGACGACGGAGGGCAGCCACTACCCCAGAGGGATGTTTTCGTCTCGTCGTGCTTCTCTCCTTTTCTCGAAGCACGAGGACCGATGGCCGCGGCACACTCGTGTATACGATAGTTTTAAAATTTTAGGAAGAATGCCACCTGGAAGGAAGGGAGGAGGCCGAGCTGGAGCGAAAGTGAAAGAGAGTGCGCGCGTTCTCACCTTAATGGCTCCGGCACACTGGACGCGGCAACGCTGCTACGCGTCAACGCGTCAACGCGGTGGCCAATCACTGTCTTGCTTTTCTGGTAGTACTAATTAGTTATGTATTAAAGCAACACAGTGATTGGCCACCGCGTTGACGCGTTGACGCGTTGCCGCGTCCAGTGTGCCGGAGCCATAAGGAGTCAGGGCTACTCGTAACGCTTTTTTTGGGATTTTTGTTTTCAAACATGTTTTGTTATTCAGTGGAAAATGTTTTCCCATATGAATCTTCAATATTTCTAGTAGCTACAGTAAAATTTCATTGAAAAATAATGATAAATAAGCGAGATGCAGTCAGTCTGCGAGGGGTTAAAAAAAAAGGTGTTTCGCGGTGATCACCGCTGCTCATCACTGGATCATTTAAAACCAAAAAAATTAACGGGGATCATTAGTAAATCATATTGGGCCCAGGATGGACGAAGGATTAATGAAAATTTCGAATTTTTACAAAATGGCAAATGTTCAAAGTCAAAACTTGTTTTTCGACTAAAATTTCACTCATATTTTCAGTTATAAAAAAAAAACTATTCACAGCCGATAAAAATCCTTCGTCCATCCAGGAGACAATTACACACAGAATAAGTGATACAAATTTCAAAATGATCGGTTAAGCCGTTCTGGAGTTACAGTGATCACCGACTTTAAAACCGTGCTTTGGAGAAAAACGCATTTAAAGTTTTAAGTACAATTTGCATGCAAATAAAAAAATTATTTTTGGATTGACAATGAATCATCTATTCCGGCACCATAAAGTGACCCTTTTGAAATGCTGTGCTTTGAGAAAATGCAGAAAAAAAAGAAACACGATTTTTTGAAAATGCTGACTAGCCATCACCCCTTAGGAAGGATATCTGCAACGCGCACGATAAAAGGATATTTACGCGAGGTCCTCGGCTTGCTAGTTAAAGCTCCTTAAGTTTGGGATAAGAATCTCGTTAAGAGCAACGGCACGTTCGTTCACCGGCAGGCTCGTAAGTCGTCGTGACCGAGGCGAAATAGAGGATGTCGACGGAGGAGACCTCGAACGATTATCGAGGCAAAAAGTCGAAACTCGAATAATTATGAACTCGCTCGGTGGGCGCGGAGAGGGAAGTAACGCGAACGAATAAAAGTGAAAACGGATAGGCGCTCGTTAAGCCGTAAAGGATCAACCGCGGTGAGCCGCTTAAAAGGGACGGGGGCCTCTTCAACTTCTCTCGTGAAAGCACCGTGAAGATGGAGGACCCGGACGCATGTCGGCCTGATTTTACGAGAGTATGAGGAACGACCGTCGGTGAATTGCTAAAAGAGCGTTACAATGTTTAATAACACGTGTCGACGACCCTCGAGTAGGAACACCAACAGGCGCTACTTAAGCGTCCGCCGACAACTTTATAATTTCGAGGCGTGGTGTCCAGGGTGCACCGGCACAGCCGGTTGGTACATGCGAGGGAGAGATAAAAATGTGTTAAACTGCGCGTAAGCAGGCAAAGCGGTGGTCAAAGAGAACTAGACGCGAGGGCGGCGGACCCGGAGCCCATCGTGGAATTCTGAAACCCAACTACGAGCTTAAAGGTGAAAATGTACAAGCTCGACGATTTTCGCCTGGACCCGTTAAAACGTTTCTAGGCCCGGGTATATATAAACCCGTGGTATCTAATATCCCAAACGTAGACGCAAAAATAATCATCGTACCTAATTACATCGCGGTGTGATAAATATAAAATGTAGAGTTCTTCCAAATTTTCCTTGTACCTTACAAGTGGAAACGAGGTGGCTCGAAAAAGACAAAAAAACCAAAGCGGAAGTTCAAAGATCCTTGAAAGTTGCTTTAACCGCGCATAACTTTTTAACTCCTTCTTAAACCTCGGCGGATCGCTCGTGTGGGGAGAGGCGATTTTCGTGAGCCAGGAAGGCCGAAGGTCGCGACGAGGGAGTTTTTCGGTCTCCCAGCTCCCAAGAGGGTTGTTTGGCGCACGGCCAGCGTGGCTCAGCTCCTGTCACCCTCCTCCGAACCGCATCGGCCGCCACCGCCGCCTCGCGTGTTCCTCTTCCACTCTTCCCTCCTCCACCGACCCGACCACTCCTCCAAGTCCTCGTCCGTCTTCTCTCGTGGGTGTTCCGCGGAAGTGGAAGCGAGCGGTGAGAAAAGAGGGGAGAAGGCGAGGCCGCGGGGACGGTAGTTCGCGCGCGCAAACTCGAATGTACTTAATGGTCGACGACGTTGGCGAATTTTGAGCGAGATTATCGCTTCGGCCTCCACCAAGCGAGTAGGACGACAACGACGAGGAAGACGACGATGACAACGACGTCGTCGCCGAGAACGACGATGTACGGCCGGGACGCCTCTATAACGTCGCGGCGCGCCGTGACACTCGCCAGGACGATTAACGTCGTCCTTGACAACACGGTCCCTCAGGGGTCGCGAGTGGTACCCCCTCCTCACTCTTTCACTCGATGCATCTCGTATTCCGTCTTATTCGCCGGTATACTCGAGCCACGGAAGAAAACGGTGATGCAGGAGGGAAAGAAGGACGAAGACAAGAGCAAAAGAAGCGGAGATTGAAGAAGGCGCATACGCGACAAGATGGAGAGTGCGAGGAGGTTCGAAGGTTTTTCGAAACAGTTCTGGCAGAGAGCTGGCGCAACGCGCGCGCATTTCGCTCCACGCGGAGACGGTGCAAAATTTATGTATCGGCCGGGGTAAAAACTTTTACCAAAGGTCTGAAATATCTCGCGTCGTGAATATTTCTTCTCGGCGTGGCGGCGAGGCGTTGCGAGTTCTTCCACTCTCTTTTACACCTTCTCTCTCTTTCTCTTTCATCCCCCCACCACCGTGCTCTTTACTTTCTCTCCTACACTTTTACCATCCTCTTCCACCTTAAATGGCGAATCTAGCGCGGCAAGTAGTTTGCTACGGGAGGGGTTGTTTAATTATCGAGGATACCGATAATTCACCTGTTAGGTGTGCATCCGAGGAAGCTTTTCGCGCTCGCGAGTCAAATCTGGGTTAATTGCGTGCCGGCGTTATGAGAAAGGGACTAATTAGCGTGCCCTCGGCGAATTAAGTGAATCGCAATTTTTAAAGGAATGAGAGTCGAGATAAATTCTTGCGTTACGATCGATCGAGGAAAAACCTGTTTGCCCGAGTGGATTAATTTCTGACCTGGGACTTCGAGTTCCGCGGTGACACTTTCAGATGTGTAAATGCATTTACGTTGAATACGTAGGGCACGAAAACTCGAAGAATCTTGTAAGAATTCTTGCTGGAGCCACGCTTCCGATTTTTCTAACATTCAGAGAAGGATTTCTTCGAACCCATACCTTCTCAAGAAAGCGCACTTCTATTCGAAAACGATATTACCTTAAGCGCGGACAGTGCAAGTACCGAGACGATGTTTCGCTTCGTGGTAAAGCGGAGAATTATTGTTACATACCTTCTCAAGAAAGCGTACTTCTATTCGAAAACGATATTACCTTAAGCGCGGACAGTGCAAGTGGCGAGACGATGTTTCGCTTCGCGGTAAAGCGGAGAATTATTATTCGAAAAGTGTTGAGACCGCGAATCGTCGGTTTGAGCAGCAACGTCGATTCGCCTTCGAAATGCGACAAAACTCCCCGCATTCTAATGGTTTATCGGCTTTCGCGGATAAAGTCGAGTAGACTTAACCGCTAATTCTTAAACACCAGAACTGCCGTGGGGCGTTCCGATTACGCCAATGGGCGCCATGGTTTTACGCCAGAGTCGCCGACGAACTTTCAGTTCACCGCATAAGAAACCTTGAAGGGGTTCGAACAGAGCAGCTGCGGCAGTAATGGATAATAATTAGCGTACCTTCCTTCCCGAGAATCTCTCGGAAGAGGGGCCCCAAGTGCACTCACGAACTCTCCCCTCGGATGCGCCTTCGCAATGACGGTGTACGTCGCGGAGGGAAAGACTTTCAGTTAAATAGTCCTCGTCGACGTTCCATTTGCTCGCTCCGCGAAAATCGGTCTTCCGACTCGCACGAGGAGCTTCGATTTCCTCTCGGTTCCTCGCACCGTTCCGATCTGTCGGCGCGAGAGAATGCAAAATTTTTCATCCAAACTTCTGGACATCGGCACTCCGCTCGCAGGGCGAGTTTAACTTTAAGAGGCGGCCATTAAAGAAGGATCGAATCACCTGAATCGAAAGAGTCGCGATTTCGCTTCTTTGTCTCGTGAAAAACGTACCACCACGGTGAGAGGACGAACGAGAAGATAGGTATGGGAAGATGCATCCCTTACCCCCGCTCGGTCTGGAGCTTCGTTTCCACGAGTGGTACTTTGTTTTCTCGAATAACACTCCGTTGCCGCACTCCCGACACCCTCCCACGTCTCGCGAGGGCCACCTCTCAGAGTCGCGATAGTGAAGAGACACGGAGGGATATCGTCACTGCAGCTCGAGAAGGAGCTACGCTAAAGAGGAGAGGAGACGAGGGGCAGCTGTGGGATCGTAAAAAGTCGGTCGGCCGCGTGTCGCGAGCTGTGGGGGGTAAGCGTGACGAGTGGCGCGTCGAGATAGCGCGGAGAAAGTCGAAAGATAGAGGTAGCACATTCGGGGATAAGAAGGGATTAGTCGCGATGCCGAGACGCGGATGAGAGTTTCGGCGAATTTCCGGAAAAACGTAGACCGGAAATGATGCGAACGGACGGTGGAAGGAGAGATGGCGCGTAAGACACGGGCGAGATTCTATTGAAAGAGGAACATCTCGCTTAGTCTCAACTGAAAATCGCACGGTAACAAAATCGTCGTCGCTATAATTCACTCGCGACAATTTTCCAGATTTCTCTTTCCTTCTTTTCTCTTCCTCGCGTCGGTTGTCGGGCGCCGCGACAAAGAAATCTAGCGAGCGAACGAGCAAACGAACAACCTGGGTCGAATGCGAAGGAACAAGATCAACAAATGTGTCACATCCTAAGGAATATTGGAGGAAAGAACATGCTCCGTTTGTCTTTCGTAACGTCCAGTTGCTTGCCTGCTCGGACGTGGACGATTTTGCTGTTACATCCCATTAGGGCAAAGTTTCGCGCGGATACTCCAGTTATCGGCGTAAATGGCTAATCGGTGGAATCGAGGATGAAAAGTGGGAATCGGGTCAAACATGCCGAGGAGTCTCTCTTGTCTCGTGGCCCTTCCTTCAGCCGTTCTTCCAGGCCTGCGCGGTACGTACCCAAATTCTTGGGAGAATTTCGTGGTGCACTCTTTAGCCGTGGGATGGCTCGAGCTGGGAAGCGGGCGAGGCCGACAGCGAGTAACCGAAAGTATCCTGAAATATTCACTTAGCGCCGGCGGGAGCATAATGGGGGAGGACTTAAGTTCGCAGGGCTCTTATGCCAGAGACGGCACGTTAACTCGCCTCGTTGCCGGATACTCCCGATTCCGACGTGACGCGCGCTGGCGCATACTCCTCTCCTCTACTCTCATCTCATCTCGCGTTTCGGCCGCCTTCGCCGTTCTTTCATCGTGCCCCCGTTCCTCCTTTCATCTTTCTCTACCAGCCTTGCAACCTCTTCGATCCTACCATGCCACCGCTACCGTTGCCTATCTACCGCCTAAAACCTCTACACGAATCTACGCCTCCGGAGCCTCCAACGTCTCGACTCGCTTCCGCTTTACTCGGCCGCTCTTACGTCGATATTACGTAAATTGAGCTTAAGCGACACGGCACCGTAGAAACCCCAGCCAAATGGGTCAGCCACGAGCCAAGCCCCGAGTGTATATACGATACTCATCGAAGTGTACGTGGAACGTACACGCGCGCAAGCGGATACTTCGGTCCATGCAACGGACACGGGGTACTCCTGCATAAGCATAAGAGTATTCTTCGCGCGAGTGTGTACGTGTATACATACCGGGTACGCCTATGTAAGAAGAAGCATGTATGTTGAATTTCGCCAGAAGAGTTTAATCCGTTATAGCCAGAAGCCGACTTCACCGACGATTCGCTATCTCGTTTTTCTTCTCTCCTTCTTCTAAACCCCCTGCGGTTTTTCCACGCGCGACGTTACGCGGCAGCTTCCCCTCTAGCCTTCGAAGAATGATTCGGAAGCGGTTCTGTTGGAGAGTCGCGACTCCGAGGCACGACGGAAAATTTTTTTCTCTTTCCGTGTCACCGTCCCCGTTCCCGCGACGACGGCTATGGGTCGCCAGTTTCCGCGGAGAACGCTTGATTGCCGATTTATCAACGACGGACGCGTCATTGCGCCGCCGTTTCGGCCGGTTCCATAATTCACGACTTGACATCTTCTGCGTCGAGATTCATTAACGATTACGAATCGCTCGATATCGCTCGTACCGCTCTCACGGCGCAGAAACGTATCGCGAGTGGTCCCCGCGAGCGTAATATTTGCGGCTATATTCGCCATTGTATTGCTAATTGCTAATCTGCCGAGCAAGTTGAGTTATCGATATAATTACGGTAGCTTGGCACCCCACCGCGCCGGAGAAGGGGTTCGGAAAACGGGACGGCTCGCCGAATTGTCCGCGCGATTCTAATATTCCCGATGAGATCGTCGATATTAATTGAATTTAATATCGGGAATTCGGGACTCGTTCACGGGCACGGCACTCGCGCTTCTCCTTCGGATTTCTCGTTCTCCCAAGGCCAATTTTATTCGCATAGATATTCGCGGTGGTAGTCCTCGCTCGCCCGCGCGTTCTCCGTGGGGCCGCACATGGAGGATATTCGGCGGGTTGGCCGGGATTGGAAATCGAAGGAGGAAATTTTCACTCGCTGAGCACGATCGCTCTCCTCGGCCCACACCTTTCTCCTACCCCTTTGCTACCTAACCAAACGCATCCCACTCCTGATTTCATCTTGTAGGCATTCTCCTCGCGTAACACGTTCGTAATACGCCTCACCAGACTTCGGTGGTGCCCGCTGGAAGCCCACTGCCGTTCCAAAATCATCGTCCTCCCCTTTTTCTCTCACCTCGGATCTTTCACGATGGTAACACGACGATCTTAACGCTTGAGAATCCCTGAGAGCGTCGCGACGGAAAGATTCGTACGGAGCAAGAAGGCGCGAAAGTGAACAAAATTGAATGTTACCGCGTCTAGCGGCCGGACGACCGAGGGAAAGGAGATAATGAGATAAACGGTCTCCTCTTCTAAGCATTCGGATGTTACCCCGACCTCGGGTCCATTTGCTGAGAGAAGGTATTGTCCGCGGATGGAAGAGTCAAAGGAGAGAAACTTGCAGGGAAGCCGTCGAAGAAGGAGGGACGACATTGAAAGAGGCAGGTGGAATTAGCTCGCGATTCAGCGCGCTTACCGAAAGCCAGCGGCGTGGAGCGGCGCCGGCGCGCCGTCAAATAAAGCGTCCCTTTATTCGCGCGCCCGCAAGACGGACGGTAAGTACGGCTCGTTTAACCGGCGGCGTCCAGTACCGTACTCGGGCGACGCAAAATAGAAGGCGGGGAAGGAACCGCCAACTACCACCGCGCCACCCTGCGCCACTGTCCTTCTTCTCCATCACGAAGAAGAAAACGATGGCGGTCTCGAGAGGAAAGAGGAGCCTGGTGAAGGAGGAGCCGACCGGGGCAGGACGGGAGAAAAGGAGGTAGAGGATAAAGGGTGTCGTCGGGGTCGACGCGATTGAAAGCGACGCGGTTTTAGGGCTTGCGGAACGAGGGCAGGCCGCAACTAACTGGACGAGTTGCCGAGAGTCTCCGGGGCCGACCTCGGTTGCCTGTAACGGACCTACTGTTTGCACAGATAAGAGTAATTAATGTCTCCACGGCTCCGGGGATTCTGTAACGCCGGTACCCGGTTGCACCCACGGCCAACCCCTTTTCCCGTGCCCACCTTCGTCACCCTGCCCCTTTCTTCGCTCGCGCGTTCACGCTCTCCCGAAACTGTACCACCCTGGAACGACATGCTCGCGGAGACAAGGGTAGGACACACGAGTCGGGACTCGCGATAATTATGACAAGTGGGAGACAAGCGTTTTCGGTGATCGCTACGATACTGGGTAAACTGTGCCGCACGGCAACGGCCAACTTGGCAGAGTTAGGAGCCGCGATGCTGGATCGTCGAGGTTGCCCAGAAAATCGTACGCGTGTGCGACGTGGCGCACGGGAGAACTTTTGCGTTCCGTAAGTATATTCTAAAATTAATAATCGGCTTCCTGGGTGAGCGAGGGAAACGGACTCGTTTCGTGGTAAACGAAGCGCGAGAAATGCAGCCGGTGTTAGGGGAAACAATGTCGAGTTTACGGCGCGAGACGTCCTTAAACTACCTATGAAATGAAATGGTTGGAACGAGCTACCGAATGACGATGGATTCGTCGATTGGCGTAAAAGCGCGCGTGGAACTGTAAAAGCTCGCTATGAAGCTACGATCGATCGACGATCCCGCGAATCCTCTCTCGTCTACGTCGTGCGAACGAGTCGGGCCGAGCGTCACGGTTGGGAAGAGGTATGGAAGAGTTCGTCGCGGGAGAGTGGTCGGAGAGGGGATGATTACCGGTAACAAAGTGATTACAACAACGGGAAGACCCGGGCCACCGCGGCCATTGTGCGCCAGGGCCAATAGGATGAACAACGCGCTTTTGCAAGCTTTCGAAATCCCGGCCGTCTCGTGGCTACCCGGAACGCCGCGCGAATCTCGTTTCCACCGTCACCGTTCATTCACGATGCACGCTAATGGCCCAGCTCGTCGACCGCCATACCAGGAACGCATTGTCTTCGTCACCGATTTGCCCGAAATTGCCGCGAATGGGAAGCGAATTTTTTTAGCGAGAGACACGCGCGGAGATCGTCGTCGGTGGAACGCGGTGACGCGAGGCGCTTCAATCCACTCACCCGCATCCACGTCGTCGTCGTCGAGCGGGCATGTTCTCGTCAAAGCTTTTTTCCTTCGAGCGTCCAACATAGGAGTATAGCCGATCTCCGGTCCAATGCGATTCAGACCGTGATAATGGAGGTTCGAGGATCGGCAAAAAGGCCCGTGTTGTCGATAATAAAGCAAGCCCGGACGATATTGCGGTATCTTGCGCAACGGAATTTCCCTTTAATCCTACCGCTTGTGACGAGGCTTCGGGTGCTGTCGTCCGGCGCGCGGAAGGATGCTCTGCTTGTTAGCGATGGCGCGTGGTTGCGTGGAAAAAAAGTGCGAAAAAAAGGATAAAGTGCTCGTGCAGAGCGAGAAGGGTGAGATAGGGAGATAATAAGAGGAAGATGGGAAGGAGAAAAAAAAACGGGGGTACGAGGGTGGTCCGTGGAGAGGGAACGAGCTACCGGAAGTAAACGCGGAAGCGCGTTAGTCGATCTCTTTTGACCGGCGCGGATGCGCGCTCGCGAACGTCACCTTTGCACGTAATTGGCGGTAGAACACTAACGACGCGCCTCTGCAAATGGGATGGGTGGAGAAGGAGGAGGGAGAGGGCTCTAACGAACGTACCACGATGAGCTCGTCGCTGCGGAAATCGCTTTGAAATCTCGCGACGCGCGCGCGCGCGATAGTCGTGCTGGGCCAATGTGTTGCTTCGACCGTGCGGGCTAACGCGGCTACCCAACTACCATTTCTATATACGTCTATTCGCGAATAAATTCCGCTTGAATATTAATCCTCTCTTCTTTTTGCGTCTCCTCGCGCGTCACGTGGTGCTTGGCGGGACAAGAGTTTACAGTTTACACGCGCCTGCATGGTTGCGCGCTTGGGTAGGAGGCAGGCGGTAAATTATACCTCGAAGCGCGCAAACCGTTTGCCGATCATCGACTCCTTACGAAGAAGACGCGCACGAGGAAATCGTAAAATCCTCGTCTTTATAAAACCGATCCACCCTCTTCTCTCGTTACTACCGTTGAACGGTTTCTCTTAGATCCTCCGGATAAAATTGTAGTGTAGTATATCCTAATGCGCTCTATGGTGTATCTTATTCTATACTCATCCAACGGATGGCGATTTATTACCATTATTCACGCGGAGACGGGCGTTCGTCGCACCGCGTCCGTCAACCGCCAAAATCTTTGACGAAGTCAATCAATTGCTTTATGGGACGCAAACGGTTACGTCTTATGTCGCTTTATGTTTTGTGTAACCCTTTATGTTCTTATGCGAGTGCGTGCGTTCTGATATTATAATACTTACGTTGTTTAACCTAACTTGTTTTTTCCATATATGTGGGGTTGTACATATATATTCATGTCATGAACATTCAGTGTCACGTTTCAATGACTGTTTAGGAGTAACAATAAGTTTATTACTAGGACGGTTTAGGTTTAAGTTTACGACTACGCCTGTTTAGGCTCAAACGAGAATGCGCTCGGCCCAAAGGGCCCGTTGAGTGCGCAAGGAGTGAGGCCCACATGCGTGGCACGTGAAGTGGACTGTGGGTGGACAGAGTTTTGCGAGTGGCTGCAGTGATGGAATAGGAGAGTTGCGTTGGCCACCGAAGGGTACAGATCGGAGAGAGTTGTGTTGACCACCGAAGGGTGCATATCGTAGCGTTGAGTTGGAGATCGTGGAGGATAGATCTTAGAGTAACGTTGAGTTGAGAGTAGCGTTGAGTTGACACCCGTTGTGAGATCTAGAGTATAGCGAAGACTAGAGTGAAATCTTACTGTATATTGTCTTCTCAACCACACATTTTCGATATTACGCAAAATACAATAGACCAATTCTTTAACCCTTTCGGTACGAGAACTCTGTCCGTCGTGACTCTCTCGCTGTACGAGACACCGGTCCGAAATGCACACATAGCACGTGGTCAGTCTTCTTTTGTGTGAAGATTTTCCTAAGCGTCAAATAAGAACGGTGCTTGATAAACAGTGTTTTTTCTAACAAGTGTTATTTATAGTTTCCATATTAAAAGACATTTATATAAAATTCTATTAATTATATAAGTAACACTAGAATACATGATATCACATGGATGCCGGATTATTCGATGCTCGTACCGAAAAGGTTAACCTGCTAACCATCATCATTTAATAAATTCCTACATATATTCAATATACAATTGTTGAACAAATTCGTATACCCTCTTTAGCCATCGTACGCTTTGTGCACCTTCACCTAACCTCTTACCACGCTTACTACAAAATCTATTCGTCCGTCCTTTGGTCAATGTAAAACGGGAGATCACCTCGTGCTTCGCGCCTCCTCGAATAATGCGCCACGGTCTCGTCGCGTACTCCATCCCACGCGAGTCCCGGCGAAGAGATGTTAACTAACGCGAGCGGGTAACCCGCTTTCGGCCACTCGTCCGACCGATAACCACACCTAATGGTGCTCGTTACGGAGCGTTGCGCGAAACGATATTCGTACGTGTGAAATTCGGGATTATGTGGCGCGTCTCCATTGAGGAGCGGCTTCGACGAAGCTGCCGCGCGGTAGTTCATGCGCGGCGCGGTGGTCTACTCTCGCGATCGTACCAGTGGAAAGAAGAGACCGAGAGCCCTCTTTGGATATCGGAGAAACGCGAGAACCGATCGATCGCGCTCGCTTTGATATTTCGATTGGTGTCCTTGTACAATACGTTTACGACTGCAACCACTCGAGAGCTTCACCGTTCTCCGGCACGGAAGTTCAAGTGCACCGATAACAATCCCTATATTATTTCACGGGTCTACCAAGAGGGAAGAACGCGAAGACGTTTTCGATGTCTCGTATGCCGTAAATGTCGAGGAGAGGTGCGAAGTTTCGCTCCATAAATTTCACCGCGCAACTTCGAATTTACGAACTACTATCCCGCGAAACTTTCGACTTGATGTAACTCGACGCGTTCTACTCACCGCGTTACACGGGCGAGGCTCGAGGCCGGGCGCGTGGCCGTGGAACGAGGCACCGTAAAATCCATCGGCCAATGAGGAATTGTTTCGCTGTGATTAAACGCACTGCCACGTGATGGATGATCGGAATGACGTGAGCAATGGCTTGACGCGAGCGTGATGGTAGGTGGGGTATATATACGTGCGTTGCACGGTATTCCGCGCATGCGCCCTCGCTGGCTGCTCGGTCGAACCGGCTGACGCATATATTTTGAAGCTTAGAGAATGAACGAGCTCCTGGTATAAATTTTTTCCTGAATTTAATAATACTCCGAGCGGTAAATTTTTTTTTCTTACCCCTCCTCTTCCGTCTCACGAAAAATTCTCTAGTGGATTGGCTCTCGGTCGTTAGTGCGCAAATAAATATGTCGACGCTCGTTCATTTATTACAAACACGATTTCTCATTACGGACAGTACGGGCGGAACTTTGCATAACGAAATGGGAAAGTATAATTCGATGCGCGTCACGGATATTTTCAGAGTTTATTAAAGCGCATAAATATTTATGTCGCGGATGGTTGGCTTGGTAAATTGGTCATTAACATGGCCTCATCGATGGAAAACTGATGAGGTATAATGATGATATAAAAATGGCCTTACTCTCGGCCAATGACGATAGCCAATCGCATCGAGAAACTCGTGGACACGCATTTACATTTTCGCTCGATTGGAAAATTGTACAGTTTCAGTCGCCTGGAAGGCTTTGGTGCAATAATTTGTGACATTTTTTTTCCCGGCGCATCTTAAATTCTCTTTTTCACCGATCGACCACGATAGCGGAATATAATGAACACGTCGGCACGATAACGATGTAGGTACGAACCGCGACACTTTGGCCACAAGTACTTTGCACTAGCAGCACATCTATCTATGAAGTCTATCGCACGTTCGAGACATCGATTTTCGACCATAGCGATGCCGCCCGATGGGGATGTACGTGATCGTAAGTGCCTCTCGTTCCACGATGCGAAAAGCAATCTGAGCCTCTTCTATGGTCGGACACTGTGAATGTCATAACTTCAGGGATGAAACGTTCGTGTTTTATACACGATCTAAGCCTAGAGCGGCAAGATCAAGTGGCTATAATAAGTCGAAGGAGGACGGCGTTGAGAGACGCATCATATTTGCTACACACGTAGAAGCGACGAGTGGCCATCTATTTATAAATAAACGGTATTGTGTTAATTGTCTCAAATAATCCTGTATTTACCCTTTTTTATTTAACTAGAATTTGGAAAATTAATATTTTGTTTTACATCCTAATAAATAAATCCAAAAATGTATACAATTAAAGATACTAAATTTGTATTTCACACTTTTATTTTTCACCACAACAATAGCCGAGTCGTTATTATTCACCATGCCTAATCGATATTGAGTACGATTCAACGGTATCCTACACTTTCTTTGCGGATCACAACAATATTCGTAGGGCGCGTGCGTAACAAAGACGATAAATTTAATTGAAACATAAGAATACATTTTCCCGATTTCTTGTATCTTTTTTTTTAATCTCACACTACTGGGAATAACAAACAACTCGATAAAAAAGACAGTCTCGAACAAATTCAAAACTGTCGCGAGCAGCCAAACGTTTCCATATGCGAAGCATCAAGAATTACTAGAAGGTTAAATTCCAAGAGATGAACAAGCAGGAGGCACGAATCGGCAAACGACGCGCGGTACTTTCCCCCATTAACGCTCTGCGGACAGCGTTGGGCTAAGGGGTGTTGCACGCGGTGGTCGGACCGTTCAAAATTCAGTGGCTACCACAGTTGGAAGAATCATAGGCGAGCGAGGAAGGGGCGAAGGGCGCGTATCCTCCGGAATAGGAAATTAACCTAATACAAGCGGTACCTCTCGGAGGATTAACTAGCCGCTCGTGCCTCGCCCGGAGTAATTCAGTCTGTATAAATCAGAAGGACGAGCATTAAGTCGTTACATCGCAGTTAAAGCCACGTGACGGTGAGCGTCCAGTCGGTCGCTCGTTTCGTCGAATAAAAGGCGCGATTCTCGTGCTCGCCCGCCGCCTGCACGATGCTCGCGCCGCATGCTCCTCGAACGAACCAAGCGAGAGAGAGAGAAACTCCGTTCACCTTTCCTGCTCGCTTGGCCGAGCGTGTTTAAAGCGAAAACGGGCGCGGAGGAGCAGTGGGCGTCGGTGCGTGCGCGAACGGTTTAACGCCTCCCGTAAAATTCATCATCGCTCGTAGCCGTTTGAATTAAAAGGTGTGCCGCCTGGACGAGCGACGAGAGATGACGTCGAGGACGTTTAACGTTTATCGCTACGATATTGTCGGCCAGCGCCGAGTCACCCGTCGGAATATGACGGGGATTTCGAGTTCCTCGAGTGGACGGAGACTCGTTAAAGACGCTCCTCATCAGCATAAATCCATTCTGAAAAGTTATCGCCGCGCGACCGAGGGAACGCGCGCCGCGGCACCGTTCCGGAAGTCGAGCCGTCAAATTTCTTTGCACGCGCGGCCGCGCGCCGTGGGATCGTGCCTCGACTTTTTTATAGACGCAAAGTAACGAAGTAAAACCGCGAGCCCGAGGCACGAAGATCACGCCGTGAAGAAAGGAGGTGGCCGTTTTCCTACGTAGTCGCGCGAACGTAACGACTCGCCGCGCGTTCTCGTACTAATTAAAAGAAGAGAGGAGGGAGAGATAGGAGGAACGAGTTCTAAGAGAGCGAAAGACCGTGCCGATGGATGGGGTACATTGTGTGGGCCACGAAGGTGAAGGCTTTCTTTTTTCATTGTCTCGAAAGGGCGGAGGTTGTCCTGCTGGACGATCCGTACGAATGGGGTGGTAATAAAATTTCTGCTTCTATATACAGCACCGGTGAATGGGTCTTTTTAATGTCCGACCGTTGCATCGCAACTCCCCGATGTCATTTCACTTCGCTAACACGGAGCGCCGATCTCGGCCTGACATCCGCACGTTTTTACGTGCCTAACGCACGGAACGTTGAGTTCACCGTGAAAGGGTAGAAGAATCGGTCGTCGATCCAGTGCACGTGCGTTCATATTTTGGAAGGTGAATCCGTCGTTCCCTTTCGAACGATTGCAACTATCGGTGGCTGGTGACGATGTCAATGAGCCGTAGTTTTCGTGCCTATTGGCGAATCCATTCGGTTACACGTTGGACGAAATGCGAATTACGTGCGAGCTGGATGCGATGCAATTAGCGTTACGTTCACGTCCGCAAAGGGATCTCGGCGAATTTAGGAGCGGGACACACTGGAGAACGGTGGAATACGAGGGATGGTAACAGCTTGTAATGAAGAGGATCGTATGGAATCATTTACCAACGACCGTCTCGTCTGCCTGCTCGTTTCTTTCGAAGAATTAAAAACTATACCTATTTGGGTGCCAGAAATATTATTTCTGTCCGTATTCCTTTCGTCACTCTTCACTCGCAAATACTGGAACGTGATTAAACTATGGCGCATCCGTGTGAATTAAATTCGCACGGAGCACTCGATTTCATTTTGCATAGATATTTTCGCGAACACGATTCGAGAGGCAAGAAACACGAGCGAAATGCATTTTCCGCTTAAATGTCTGAATGTACGTCATGACCGCAGGAATACGTGTCAGCCGGCAAATTCAAAAGGGTGTAACCGAATAATGAAGCGATTTTGGAGCGACAATACTCGTCGCTACCTCTAAACTCGCGTAAACTCCCGCGGTATTAATAAAGCACGTGGCGTGTTCGTGTTGTTGCTTGGTAAATGGTCGACGAGCTCGTATCCAGCACGGAAGGGCAGAAGAAATTCGGCCGAGAATTACAATGGCCACGTGAAAGGGCCGTGTTGCTTTCTTCGCGTCGCGCTTTCGTGACCGGGGCGTTTATTCGACGTTACGCTTCTGACTCTTAACAGGCACGTAAAACTCGTCGAGAGCCTTTCGCCTTTCGCATATCCACCCTTAATTATTTGAAATAATACAGAATATCGCGCGACGAGGAGAACGAGGGAACGTGGGAGGAACGAAGAAACGAAAAGCTAGAAGGTTCGGAAGCGCGGGAGGGAGAGAAGCTGGGAGAGTGGAACGAGAGGCAAGCAGGTCATTTTAACGGGTGCAATTTTTTCGCCGTACTCGGTGTTTATGGCCGTACCCTGTAATTACGGCAAGAAACTGAAACTTTCCAGGAGGCGCCCACGATCCACGCGCGATCGCACCACCCGGAGTACGACATTATTTCGAGATGATTGTCATCAATCTTGTCACGGTCAAAGGGGAACCGACGTCAAAGCTGACTGAAATAGATTAAAGACGCCTGTTAAACGGGTATCCGTGGTTCTTCCCGTGAAAATTGTCGTCCTAATTACATCGCCTTATCTCCTCGCCGAAATCATTCTTCCAGAATTTAACGAACAAAGAGTTACGAGACATTTCTCACGCAGGGAGCTTCGACTCCTGCCGATGAAGGAACATCCACGGTTCTGCTTTAATTTTATTGTTTAAGAAAAAAGGGGGTTGAGACAAGGTCGGAGACGTACACGCGAGGGAGAGCCATCTATCCATCGCCTTGTCGTCGCGCGAAAGGCGGATAAGGAGCCACGAGGATTTATGAAACGTCGGGGATAAACCGACAAAATAATTCGGCCGTCCTGGTCTGAGGGAGCAAGCTTTTCTCTTCTCCGGCGCGAGCCTCCTTCCCGCCGTTTTCGTGCCATCGACCACATTCCCTTGAATTCCTTTGAAAATGCGCGGGCCCTGGCAACCACCTTCGTGCAAAGAAGCGCGCGGCTCGACTACCGCGACCGGGCAAAAAGTTCATTAAATATCCCCGTGGCACGAGAGAAAAACGCTTTCCCGCTCTTTCGTAGTGCCTGAAACCGCGTGCCGAGCCATTAACTTATCATTCGCACCGGACGCAAAAACGTGCGAGCAAATGTGAAAATTCGTTGAAGTATCTCGGCCGTACATCCGGTACTCGGTTCGAAAGACTGTTTGAGAGATGGGGAGAGAATCACGAGTCACTCGGAAAATATTAAGCAACAGTCCTCCGAATGGAAAATCGTTGGGAGGAAGAATAGCGCGCGCATGAGCTCTCGATGGGGAGAACTGGATGGTAAGGTACGAAGAAGCGGGCGATTCATTGCAAAAGTCGAAAGCGGAAAAAGCGAGCCTGTAAATTTGGCGGAACGAGGAACGGCCGGCGACAAAATAATTTCGAGCCGCTTGTTCGAAGGGCGGTATGCGTCGAATCGGGCCAGTGGTAGTAGCCTGGAGGGAAGTACATGCGAGTGACCGCGAGTGCTTGTTTTTCGGTTAAAAAGCCCGTAGACAAAACAGCAGGCCACACGTCGCCATATTTAACTCGGCGAAACGAGTGGCGCTTTCCCTGCCTGACTGCGCGTTATAATGCGGACCTTTTTTTTTTCTCTCCTCGCAACTACTCACCTCTACCCGCAACGTTCTCCAGCGAATGCAGCGCGCGGTTCCTTCCGGGTCAACGCGATATTTAAATACTGGAGAATGCTCTCGTCGCGCTCACGGCCAATCTCGTTTATCCACTTCGCTTTCCGTAATCCGATAGAAAATATTGGGAAGCCGGATGGACGAGCGATTTAATGAGCTTGCACGCCGAGCGCGAGATCGCAAAGCCGTATTACGATTTTTTGAATTGGTGCTCGTTCGCGTTGGGGCTTGCGGCTTAAACGATTGACGTGAAACCCGCACTGACCTAGTGAGTTGCTCGGCATCGACGAAGATAGCTCCGATTAATACGATCTTAACACATTGACAACCGGCACCGCGAAAAAGCGCGTTTCCGAGTCTGTCGCTTGAGTGGCGCGCCCCACGATGATGTGGAATTTTCAAATAGTAAAACTTTTCTTTTCTGTTTACGTTATACATATGTAATAATCCACCATGAAATGAGAAACTGTATTTTTTGCTGTAATTATAAATTAAAAATTTCGGTTTTGCTTCTATTTTTAATTACCGTTAAATTGTATATGACGAATATGCAAATAAAATGTACTATTTTACGAAAATATATAATCTTTTGAATATTTTTTTTTGCTATTCATTGATCAGAAACACGCGAATAAGACCGGCGTTTGAGATTTAAGTGGCCGATACGTTGCCGGCGCTCTGGCTTTAAATGTCTCTTAAGTCACCGGCTGTCGATGCGTTAACTAATGTAGAAGTGGGTGGATGTATGAAGATTTTTAAATTGCGATAGGCGTCGAGGGTCGCGGTGAAGGAAAAATGGCCTTTCATCTTGGTATTTTGGCTACGACGAAATGGCGGGACGGTCCGATAAATTTATGGAATAATGCTCGGAGAGGGTGATGTAAGCGACAAAATATTTCGACTGCCTTGTCCGTACCGTGGCCGTCCTCGAGCGGCCTGCCCCAGTCCTTATGCCGCGGGTATGCAAGCGACGGCGAGTGCTTGTGTTACGCTTGAAAAGTGGATGGACAAAACACGGCCAGTTCGGGGACTAGCCAATGGCTGAGATGTCCTCGATTCTACGCGACCCACGGGCAGCTTCGCTCGCGAGCATTTCCATGACTGACCTTTCGTCGCGGGGGTCTAAATTATTACGATGGAAATGGAAGCGCGCTCGTTTTTCCACGGAATCTCGCGTAGCATCTTTGCCATAATGCTAGTAACATAGATGTGGGAGGGTAGATGAACAATCTGTCTCTATCCACGAAGGACGCATCTCATTTGACGTGCACAGTAAGAATACTCACCCTTGGTTGACATTAATTTCGGAAACAAGTCGTAATTCGTTACATCTCGAATCCTTTTCCACCGAGGTCACAGCAGTGTTTTACCAACCAAACCTCCTGCTCTCCGAGGATTGTCACTTGAGAAACATTCGTTCGACCCGGCTCGCAATATCTGATAATCAAACAACGACTCGAACTTGACGAGTACTCTAGTTTTTTGCTGACGAAACTTTTGAGAGTAGAACGCGCACAAATGACGATATAAAGGTACACAAGGGCCATTGGCGAGCTCAAGTACTCCGCCGTTCATTGAAAATATTATAGCATCCGAAATGGCACTTTCACGATGAATCTCCGATTCGTAACAGTCCTCGTTATTGGAAAGTTTACAATGCGGTGCCACCGCGCGTTTCCATTATTTGCAATTATAATCCAGATTTGCAACGTGGAACGCATAGTTTCGATATTCCAGCTCTTCGCTCGTGAAATTCCGCGAAAGTGGTTGTTGTCACGATATCAAAAACATAACGAGGAGTGAGTTTGAAAGAAGGTTAAGAGGGAAAACAGGGAGAAGGGTGGAAGAAGAGCAATGACGAAAAAGCACAAAATCAGGTTCACCCTCGAAGAACAAAATTACTGCGACTGATTAACCAGGTGTAACCGTAGCCAGGCGCAATTGAAGGCACGTGAAAAGAAAATTTCTTAGTTTCACACGAACGTTGGTCCACCCTTCTCATTGGTCCACGCCGACGCCTACTGGTGACTGCGATGTAGGACTGTTGCGGGGTGTGCAGTCGGTGAGTTCATAAAGTAGCTTTATCTAGATCGCGACTGGAGTTACGGGTTGAAAGTACGGGTTATTAACTTGCGAAGCGGCGCGGGAGAGTCAGCCGCTCGGTGGCCGAGTGGCTGTCGGACGAAGGACAAGGAGGAGATCGAGGAGAGAAGAGACGAGGAGAGTACCAGACGAAGAGATGGAGGCATGGTCGTACGAGCAAGGCATCGATGGGAAGGGTCGTGAGTTGAACCGCACACGACCCTTCCTCAGATTCGTTCGTACTCTTACCGGTCTATTAATGACTATCTCTTCGCCTATAATAACCTGCCCCGACGGTATCGATCGATTCCTCGATGCTCAAGGATGCAACGACGGTCAGTGGCCGGTCTACTCGAATGAACGTCCGGGTCAACATGAAAATAATATCGACGCACGAGCTCCCTTTACGATACACTTATCGTCCACGACGTCGGTGCTGTCGCCACTTTAATTACGATCTTTCATTAAAATTTAGCGATGCGAATCGGCGTGTAGGCACATGCTCCGAGCTGACGCCTCGTAATTAAAAACATCTAACTTTCGTATGGATGGAGCACGAGTTATTCGCAATGATGGGCGCGCTCGTTGGTCGAGCCGACGGAAATAATAAAAGTTTTGCTCTTCGGCGATTAACTACCGATTCGGTCGACGCCCCAGCCGTGGAAAGTGCGCTCCATCTTCTCGAGAATCTTTCAATTTGCGGATAACCACGAGGGCGCGTGCGCGAGCTCGAATGCGGTTCAAACTTTGAATTATGCCAGTGAGAGGGAAGAGGGTACGGGGAGAGGCGCAATTCGAGCCGCAAGGGAGAGGATTCATATTGAATGCAAGCCGCACCCGTGGAAATCGATCGCCCGTGTCCGACCTTCCTCCGCAAGTACGAGTTCTACCGTTGCTCTTCGCACGTTCTCTCTAATCGCTTAACGAGACAAACTGCGATATTCGCCTAGGAGCCAAAGATAAACTCGGAACTTGCTCGTAGATAGAGAGTGGGTCGCAAGGGTGTTCGGTACCTATATCCCGTTTGTGCGATCCAATCGCGGCTACTTCCCTAAAGCGCTCTTTCACGGATGCTCTTCGAAAGCACTCCGCTTTCACACGTCGACGCTTGCGCGCCCGATAACGTACGTTTCGAATCAACGAAATAATTGGCTATCGTCGAGCGCGCTCTTTAAACCGCAAAAATTCCATTAAAGGAAACTATAGTGGGTCGCCCCGGCGGATTACCGTGTCACAAGGGCAATTAATCTCCGGGGAACACATCAGTGTCGTTTGTTATCACGAATTTCGCGATATATTTCCCGGGCGACGAAAAAAAGGGAATATTGAATTACGACCGTGAACATTAATTAGCGCAATAATTATTATACCGAGATACCACTCTGTCCGATACGCACACGAATGTGCGATCGCTTATCGTAAAATATTATAGAACGAATTAAATAACAAAGTCATCGTTCTTTCATTCGTAATTTCACATCTACACGTCGCAATGCCGTTTGCCTTATCCCACATCTTCCAATTCAATTTCTCTCCTAATACGATCATCGGACCTTATCTGTCCGCGAGGAAACGAATCGTGCGAAGCCACGAAGCACGCAATGGGGATTTGAGAAGCGGGACATAAAGATCCGACGTGTCCTCTTACTCCGCGCGTGTGTGAGTACGCGTCTGCTTCGCACCCGGCTCGGATCTCAGACGCGTATTTGCAAAAGTGAATACTGTTCGGATAGACAAGTGATACCCGATCTTCGTATAAGCGTCACCGTCGTAAGAAGTTATGGGAGTATGGCGGGCGGAGGGTATACGATCCGTGCTATTGGTATCGCGGGGCCTGCATACTTTGTTTACCCTGCAATGGGATTGGAAATTGGATCAGTCGCGTAGGATGCTCCTTCCCTCGGCCTTTCCGATCCTCCTACGAAATGGGCGACCACCCCCGAGGAGAGGCAAAGCGCGTCCCACGGCTCGGTGATCCCATTGTTGTCGACTCGATGATCCCATCCGGCTGACGGCTCGCTGTTTTATGGCCAACTGCGAGGAGGTATGCGCCGCACCCTCTAGTCCTGCTAGACCGGCACCCCCTTCCTCGTATCGTCGCGCCCTTCAACCCCGAGAGCTCGGGCTTCTTTTTTTCGGCCTCGTAAAGCTGGATACCTCTCTACCCTCCTCGTATCTCTATACAACCTGAGAGCTTCGTGCCGCACCGCGTCTTTATATACTGCAAGCGTGTTTCGCGTGTGCTGCTCGCTTCCGCTTCTATGTACTAATATACGCTCCCGCTCTCTTACCTACGGTCTATCTTCCTATATGCCGTTCCGTTTATAAAACGTAAGACCCACGATAGGGCGCTCTCGGAAGAGGAAAAATCCGCACGCTCGCGCGTTGGACGATACGGTTCGGAATTTGCGGATCCGCGGTGGCACGCTGCGAAATTTACGCGTAAAGCAGGGGTGGAACGTTAGTGGCGCGAATTTTGAATTAAGGCGAGGGGCGAAGTTTCGTGGCCAAGTTATTTGGCTCGTCGCGATGGAAGGACGGAGGCAGACGTCGAACCGCGCTCGGTGCAACGAAAACTTTCCGCGCGTGCAGCTAACGATAATAATGTTGGCAAACGTGGGCTAAGAGAAGAGAGAGCCCCTATGTACGCATGCCCTGCGCGTAAAGCCGTATGTACCTAGTACATAATAATATAATATACCTGCGAGATATGTACATTCTTATATTCTGTAATACGCTTCCAGTCCACGTTAATGAATCGGTCGGCAAACTCGAAAGTTTTTAATATGTTAATACCATCCCTGCCACGGTAATTTCTTTGCGGAGCGAAGCGAAGGCGAGGCAAGAATTTTTTACTCAAAAGTGGATTTCCGAATAAATAAGAAGAGAGTCTCTTTCTACCCCTCTCTCTTTTGCTTGTTATCTCGTCGTACGGGATAGAAGTGCCTCGTTCGCAGGGACGTGGATAATTCTCGATTTTGCCGAAGCTCGATAATGGAATAAAATTTATCGTTACGACTATTCACCGTGGATTCTGCGCTTCGCGGGCACTGTAGGAAAGATAATTCCGCGGAAGATAAAAGCCGAAAGATTCGCGTATATCCGAGAGCCACAAGATACCCGGCTCCGATTTTATTTCTTTACGGATTCGAGGAGAAATTACTTTTGGGAAAGTAACTCGCTGACGGAAGCGTTATGGGTAGGTATTGTCCAGTCTCGTACTCAGGCGAACTCGTAACGAGTGGACTTGCGATTTCCTCGGTGCACTTGCGTCGATATTCTGTATTTTAAGAGTGTGTACCCAGACGTAGCCATTCACGAACACGCGGCCACCGAGAGCGACAACGTCCACCTACGAGTCCCGGATTTTGCGAATGTTTAATCGTCTAATCGTAGTACCGAGGAAAGCAACGAACGATGCTCCAAGCTACGCTTGCCCTATTCTCTTACCTTCTCCTCTAATTTTTTTCCACCTATTTCCACTTCTCCTCTTTCTCGTACCTTGCTCTTGTCCCCGGTCTCTCTGAAGCAAGTTCCTATATCCTACCTGCTGGTCGATCCTATTTTCCTCTTGTTCACCACTTCCCATCGCCATTCCTTTCGCCGTCCCGTGAAAGAAGCAATTACGTCCGTCCTATTCCCTTGTTCTTGTTCGACCGGAGAACCGTTTCCTTTCTTCCTCTCTTTGTCGGCAAGAAAGGAGAGACCAGATCTAGTGGCGATCTCGAGTCCGCAGTGCGCTGCGCGTGATGTGAGAAAAAAAATGTCTCGTCCTAGAGAGGAAAATCGATCGCGCGTTAAATGGCGCTCCGCTCGGCTCTCGGGTCGCGTCACCGCGCGGCGGCCGCACGCAATTACGTCGGTGCGAGTGCGCTTTGGCATGCATTTACCTCATTACCGTAATTCGGTAACACGATCAAACCGCGATTGGTATTCACGGGTATCCAGGGGCTCGGAGACACGGGGGACCCGAATACGCGAAACGATCGTGCCCTGCATTTTTATTATTTTATTGCGTTTAAATGCGCACTGATTCGGGCCACCGCAATAATCAAATCCTTGGATGGCTCGTGCACCGATGCCAGAGGGCTCTAACCGTCACGAGGGTACTCCGATAACCCGATCATGCGATCGAACGAATTCGTCGATGTTTACGAGCATCGAGAAATTTCCAAAGATCTCCTTAAGAGCGATTTTGGAACGAAGTAGGGGGCATAAATTTACGTGCTGTCGATAACGTCAATTTACATTATCGTCGACCGAAGTAATGTTACGGACGATGGTGGTGAACGCATCGGAATAGAGCGGAACGGACGCCAAGAAATTTCCTTAATCCTCAATCCGTTCATTCTTGTATTGCGAGTGGCATCGAATGAAATGCCACGGTGGCAGCACACAGGCGTCGCTGAGACGTCACGGGTAAACACCTTTAAAATGCTTTTCCTCGACTTTTTAGCGCGCAAAAGTCGCCGATATTAAAAGGGAACGAAGTTAGAGCGACGTTTGTGCCGCATCGAGTAACCGACTACCGCGCGAAAGGCGTCGCGTGATATTTGTTAGAACGGAAAAGAATTATCGATCCCCTTTCTGTCGAGATGCCGCGATTACGCGAGTTGGAGAAAAGTTTACAGAGATCAGTTAACAAAACTAATAGGTACAGAGATCGTGCTTGGACCTTCCATTATCGTTAGCTTCGAAATTCGATATATTAATTGCTGCTACGTATCCACGGTAGGGTTTCATAACCAGGAAAATTCAAAATGTATTGTGACATGTCAAAATGCATGTAAAACACGATGCTTGGTGCATCCTCGACTGTGGCCTCGCCTCAGCGTCCAACGACAGCTCGTTACTGTAGTTCGCTCCTCTTCCTGTATGTTGTTATTATTGCTGTACCTCGTCTCTCTTCTTCGGCCTCCAGCTACCGTTGCTGATCTGTGCGTCATCCTCGGCATCGGTGAACGAGAGGTCGGTTTTTACATGCAAGTTACAAGGCGAGGTTTTAATATTCACTTTATTTTATATTATTTGTTCGTGGATACTAGAGGTAATTTCGCCTTTTTGCTTGCGGATACGCCCTTGGCGGGTGTTCGACTTCGAAGCGAGGCGTGCTACCGCCCATCGACGGTGCACCTGTGACGTGCCAGAATGCCACGTCACAGTACATAGGTGGGTACTTCATTTTTTTCTCTTGATTCATTTACTCTTCGTTTTTCTGGGCAAGCCACATATTTTTTGCCAATTCAGTCGATAGTATTTAAACGCTTACGAAAATATCCGTTAAACTCCGATCATTCTTACTAGTTTTATCAAAGATCAATCTTTCTATTTCAATTCAATCTCGCCGCGAACGATGATTATGCAAAACATTAAAATTTCATCATTCTTGCACGATTTTAACATAAGTATGGAAGCGCTCAATTTAACATACTAATTCTACCATTGAAGAGACATTTCCCGACGTTGAAACTAGAGTGTGACGTATATTTTAAGAACGAATGAAATCGCACGGGTACGCGCGAGAAATAATGTTCCCATCTGCTGGTGAAATAAGGAAAATCGCATTTGAATTCGTGAAACGCGATAGTTTCCTCTCGGGCCGTGAACGAAGAGGGGTGGCGAATGAAAAAAAAAAAAAAAACGTTAATCTGCTTACACAACCCAAGATAAATTCAACGGATGCGCCGAAGGATAAAATTGCGGCATGACGTCACGGCGTGGGAGGCATAATCGAGGCATCGATAAATAGGGGGACTAAACGGCTTTTCTTCCGCTTATTGCCAGCTCCGCGAGAGCCCAGCTTGGTGGGGAATGGAGACGTGGCGCGGAGTAGACGTTGAAGTGTCGTTAGGCGATGCCAACTAATCTGCGTTGCTCGCGCCAATTTCGCATCGGAGCTCGATATGAAGCGGAATAAAATAGCGCGGTAGCCGTCCGTCTCGTCGACGTTGACAAATACGGGCGTCAATATTTCACACGTAACTGTTTCGAGTGTCACTTTTCCGGCGAATTTCGAGTCGTCGAGATGCGACTTTTTGTCGCGCCAGAACGGTCGAATCGGCGTGGCCTCATTCCGTATTTTTGCCTTTTCCTGGCCTCATTGATCCTCGCCGGAGAAGCCGATCAACGGACAAATTGATTCGAAGCAATTTCATCGAAAGACGAGATGAAAATTCTTTGGTATCGCAGGTACGAGACTAGATGCATTGAAAGAATGAATGGACAGAGAAAACACGCGTTAATTTGAAAATTCGTTCTTCTCTTCCCGATCCGAAACGCATGGACGCAATTGTTTTGCAAATTATTATATAAGCAAAACGAATAGAAAACAAAAAAGGAAGGGCACGAGTCGAATTTGCAGAGGTGGAAGCGGTCTGGACGAGAGATTTCTCGAAGGACTGGGGGGGGGGGGGGGGGGTTTGGAACGAGGTGGAAATAATTAAACAACTCGGACCAGTAACGTATAGAATCTGTTTGGACGATGAGTTGCAAACCAAACTGTATACCAATAAATTAACTCGTAAATCGGAAAAAAATATCGTATGGGAGAACGGAGCACCGAATGTCGAGAAACCGGAACTGAGGCGATCGGCAAGACTGCGAGAAAGAAGCGAGCACGGAGGTCAGAATTAGAGGAGGAGAGTTGGAGTGTATGAGTGCGGAAAAAATAGAATTAGAATGTATTATCAAGATCCTTCAGGCCCCGAACAATCGAAACAAAAAAAAGCAACTTTAAAGAAACAAAGAAGCAACAACAACGAACATAATAATACTAATAGTAAATAATAATTAATAGTAATGGTAATAGCGCAACGCAACAAAAACTATTCACACTAGAGCGACAGTGAGAGCGAGCGTGCGGTAAGATAGAGCGTGGTAGGAGGAGCAAGTCCTCATGAGGGTTACCGAGGCCGCGAAACGTGCTCAGGTTCAGTTTGTGTTTAGGAAGTAAAGGAAATCATATCGAAGTGTCCAAGTATTAATTCGACCCGTTCCTATAAATATATATCAAATATATACATATACAAATATCGATCAGTACCGCTTGCACCTACGGCGAGCGACAAGACGTACCGATAATTTACCTGGGTGCCAGAAAAATTTTCCTTCGTCAAGATACGAATACCCTACATCTGCTGTACGTTCTCTCTTTCCAGCGAGTGGCGCTAGCACGAAGGAACGCGAGGGAGTGCATGAATAGCAAGGAAGTAAAAGTAGCGCTATACTTGCCACGTTCGTTATGCTCGACAACGCTGCCTTGCCGGGACAGAATTACGTCGGGATCGCGATGCGCCGACGTACCGTACCTCTCATGTACGACTCTTTGTCGTGGCACATGCGTTTGCGCGCACGGAAAAAATTCTCCGAAGCGGAGTCCGACGATAATAAAAATATGGAAACCAAAAGTTACGACGGCAGATCTCTTATTCGCTTCGACAACACTTTTCCGAAGTAAAAACATTGTTTCATGCGAGTTCCACGGGGGACACGAGAAAAATTCAATAGCCGTATACAAATATGCTCAGTGCCACGATCACATTTCATTCTCCGGCCTGGTAACGAACAAAGCTTTGGGACTGCAATACGCACCGCAAGTAATGAAAACTTTCGCGAGTAATTATTACGGTCGACGCGCTCACGAAATGAGCGCGCCTGCTCACGCGCAAGACGCGACGGCGATCAATTTGCAATATTTGAATAAACATAAATTTCGTCCGCGATACGTTTCCTCTCACCGACGATAATTGGTACGGTCAACGGTTTCCGTATCATTATCATAACGGGAAAAATGTTGACGGATCTCGAGAAATGTCCTGTCGCTCGCTCATTGAAACGCAACCGATACTGCGAGTGACAGGATATCCCGAGTGAAATGAAAACATTCTTGGAAAGTTCTCGGTGGCTCGTTCGCTTTTCGACGGACGGTGATTTTCGAACTCGCTCGCTTGTATCTACTCAATACACGATCCCTCAGGTGAAACGCAAACCTCGGTGGACGATTCCAGGGGCGGCGCGTGGCGATTAAATGAAAAATCTGACGGTCGCGTCACCGCCGTCATTCGACGTGCGCTCGATTGGACTCGCTTTCCCAGCGCGGAAGCGGGCTCGAACAAACAAGATGAAACGGCAGGTTTGCAAACAAACGGGCGAGCAGACGCGGTCCGGCACAGGTGAGAGAGAATTACAACGCGAGTGTTGCGGTGCGCGTCATAGCGAATGATTCGTACGGGGAACCGCGAGTGTAAAGGGTCGAGAGCCACGTGGGCAACGAGCTCGCGACCCAGAACGGACGTGGTACCCCTTTTGTCGTGCTTGTCGAGATCGCGTTAATCTACCGCAAGCTTCTCTTCTCTCCAGTGGCAGGCTGAAATTATGAGAAGTATGCAACGAGTACCGGGGAAAAGCGAAATTTTTACGGCGCCCTTTCGTGGATTCGGGCGAGCTCGCGGAAAGAAAAGAATTTAAAGACTCGCTCGCGTATCCGAGATTCTTACATAACAGTTTCAGTTGTCTCTATGTATATTTGAGCGTTTCCTCGGCGGGAACGTCTTCCACGGCATATAGAAAAGTTTGGATATGCAGTTTCCCGCTTCCGCGTAAACTCGGAGACGCGCATACCCACCGTGCTCTATTCTCCCCTCTACCGTAGCGTACCAACCGCGGCTATATCGAAACTTCTTCGTGGGTATTAAAAATTTCAACGCATTCGCGGTATTCCGGCCGACTCGGAGAAACGGTCGCGCTACTTCCGGCTTCGTGGACACAACGCGATTCGCCGAAAGCGTGGACCACTCGTCGGTGAAATCCAAACGATCCTACCTCATAATTTATGAACGATGATTCCTCGGGCGCCGCCCTACGTGGACCACGAAGAGATGCCCGGTGCCTTTCAACGAGAGGGCACGCCACCATTCGAAAAAGGTCGAATTCTTCGTCGACTCCACCTTCTTGGCGGAACTCCTCCGCGGTAGGTGGCTTGTTTGCACGTTTACTTTGGCTCTCGCATCGCTCGCGGCTTCAAGCGAACTCCACCCTGGCGTCACGTGCTCCTGCCAAAACGACGCTCGGCGCACGAACGACTCACCGATCCAACAAGAAAAATAATCCGAAAGTCGAATGGTCCTAATACAACAACGTATCTCTGGTACTTCGCCCATCCACCCACCGCGGGTCCTCTCTGGTCCACGAGGAATTTAGATTCCTCCCGATCTCTTGCTTCCTCGAATCCGTAATCACGGAGGAAATGCTTTCCTTATCCTGTCCATTCCCCTCTCGTTTTCGCTTCTTCCATTTCCTCTCCCTTCTCCAACTTCGAATATTATTCATTCCATCCGTGACTTCGCATCGATCGTTCCGGCCTAGCCTTTTCCCTTCGACTCAAGGCACACCGGTGTTACTGCCAATTAAATTTTTACAGTGCCTTCCCTTAATCTTATCATCCATTACGAGTTCCCCTCGTTGCCGGTTTTATCGACGCTACGTCGTCTACCTTCCGTGACCTTGATTGCAAGATACTCCTTGGTAACTCAAAACTCTACCCTCCCTCGCAGCCTCTCGAGCGCTCGTCCTTTCATTTGTCGATCCTCTCGTTACACTCTTGCCTCCCTCGCATTTCGTTTCACTTTCACGACGCGCGGTTACGATCGAGCAATCTCTTAATCCGCGCGTCGAGACAACGTCTTGTCCCGCGAAACACCGACGAGCACACCTTGCCTTCTCATTTCATCTTTACCGCGTCTTCGTCTCGCGACATCGTCGAAGGTTCGCGCAACTGACAGATTGCCGTTTCGAAATTGGGCAGAAGTGCGGAAATTTAGGGACGCCGTTACCGCTCGGTGAGCAGAGGTACTCGAGAGAGTGGAGGATCGAGCGTACTATTTCGTTCCACTCGATTGTCCGCAATGGCTGCCGATTAATTCCGCTCGACGTCGTACACTGCGGCAACGGAGTCAACGTTGACCGATAGACTGCGGCTCGCGTTATCATCGGGCACCCTACGAAGGCATGAATCAAATAATAACCGTAGGCTCGCCACGACGGGAGTCATTCGGGAGAATAAATTGCGAGAAAGTCTGCCAACTCGCGCGATAAGAGGAGTACGCGATGGATGCCACTGGTAACTCGTATTAAGGATAGCACCTCGTTATCGCGCATTATCTTACGGATTGGTAATTTACTGCGTTGAGTTTTGCAATCGCGGAATGTCCTTCCTTCGCTCGGAATGTACCGACCTAATGGAAGGTAAAATTATCGTCCAGTCGAGTCTCTCCACGGTCCACGCTCTCCAACGTCAGAGGATCTCTCTGTAACTTGTAAATCGACACGAGAATCGGTACCGACGCTTAAATTGTTATCCCTTGGATAGACGACTCCTTCAATTAGGCGACGCTTTCCACGAAGCTTCGTCCTACGCGTGCTCGTCGGACCTCGCTCGATCGTCGAAGAGAATCGACTCGAACGTTTCCATCTCGTCGTGTCCGGCATTAATAAGAAAGATCTTGATTTACGCCCGGTTTTGTTCGTGTATGCGCTGTTTGATCCGCGTGGTGAGGTCGCGGACGCGATTCGTACGAAACCTCCCTTCTTGCTTTGGTAGTGGTGAGATGATCGCCCCTGTGCCAACGTATTTGTGGCACCAGTGGCAGGAGGCTGACGTCACCGTGCCAACGTAATTGTGGCACCAGTGACAGGAGGCTGGCGTCACCGTGCCAGCGTAATCGTGGCACCGGTGATAGGAGGTTGGCGTCACCGTGCCAGCGTAATCGTGGCACCGGTGATAGGAGGTTGACGTCACCGTGCCAACGTACTTGTGGCACCAGTGACAGGAGGATGACGTCACCGTGCCAACGTAATCGTGGCACCAGTGACGAGAGGATGGCGTCACCGTGCCAACGTAATTGTGGCACCAGCGACAGGGGGATGGTGTCCCTGTGCCAACGTATTTGTGGCACCAGCGACGGCTAGGCGAGGGCGAGTGGTTACTCGTAGTTGAGAGACATTGGAGTTTATTCCGTTGCTTCAGACTCCCTCGCTCTATCTGACTCCGTACAGAATTTGGCCTTTATTTATATGATGGTCCTGTCCTTTCCAAGGTCGCTGATTGGTTCTTGACCTTGGAGAAGGGGTAGGACCATCGCCGGACGCTTCCGCTAGTTTTCGTGTGCAGTAAGGTATTTTTGCACACGCTCCGTCTCCTGGGTTTTCTAATTAGTCAGCTGCGCTGCACATTTTCTCGCTGTTGGGTTAAGGCGGCAATTGCTGCGTTTTTCATTAACGGTTTATTGCCGCCTTTCCCTTTTCCAGCGCTCGTCGCCGAGCGCTCCGCGTGACCCTTCCGCAGGTAGACAGAGCGTGCACGTGCGCGGCCAGGTTCTTGGGATCGCTATACGCTTGTGCGTATATCAATCTCAACCGGTGGACAAAGAAGAGACAAATGCTCGAACGTGCACGGTATTTCGTCGGTGTCGTTATTCAGTACGAGAGAAACGAGGACTTCGGCTGTGGCCTCGTAAAGCGCCGAAATGCTGCCGGAAAGTGGTCGAAGCCGCGTAAAATGCCGAAGCTATCTTTGCTCGCGAGCTCGAACCCTTCGTCGACGATGAAGGGGGTCGGTATGAGGAACTACCTCGAGGGTGGAATGAAGAATCGAGGAGGGTAAAAACGAAATGACGAGAAAACATGGAGCAAACGAGGCGCCGAGAGAAATGTCGGAAGAGAACGGGAAAAGGTGGCTACAAATAATGAGATTTTAGAGTATCGTCGTATCTGCGCGCCTGAGAGATAAACTCGAGCAACGGATGGGTTGGTGAGAGGATACAGACAGAGTGGCACGAAGGAGAGTAAGAAGAAAATACGCTGATCGCTACCTCGCTCCTCTTTCGTCTTACGCGTGGAAACAACCGTGGTGGAATCGAGATATCCAGATAGTCTGTGATGGACGATTAAAATGCCAACGAACGACACGTCCGCATGACGCGATCGTCGTCGATTCGATAAAGCGCGCACCCCACTATCGTCTATAACGCAAAGGGCGTGACGTCGCTTCAAAGGGAACGCAAATTCCATCGATCCACGTGGCACTTCCATTCTCGCCGTTCCAAACGACGAGGCGAATAAAAGCCGCATAGGAATTAGGAGAGGCGAGAGAAGTCGAAGATAAAATGACAAAGGCCCGTGGAAGCGGTAGTAGAAAATGAGGGACATTTGTTAGGTGCAACCGGAACAATGTCCCCTAAGAGAGCTCTCTCGGAATCGACGGTGTGGCAAAGAGCGAGAGCGCAGCTAACTTTTTGGAATCCTCATGAATATTTCTCGAGGTGGCGGCCTAACCTACCCTCCGCGGTGGACGCTTGCGGCGGGCTGGCGCGCGAGAATATGGATAGGAGAGAAGCGTCGCGGTTCGACGGAAGACGTCCAACGGCACGTCATCCCGCGTTACGTCCCGCTGTTCCACATTCGAATGCAAATTCGACGGGAGACGGACAGCTCTAGTGAGTCTGGTCTAGACGGACAGGTATGAAACGACGAATCGATACATCCGTCAAGCTGCAAGGAAGCCGTAATTTTTCTCGCGTTTCTCATCCCGCCGGAAAGAAATCTTCGGCGGCGAGGACCACGGTGGAGATCGAAGAGCGATTAATTGATTCGCGGAATAGACGATGGGGTGTTACGTAGAGAGTCAGGATGGAAGAAGTCTAGTAACAGATTGATTGAAACGACAGATCGAACCCGTGCGGTTGAGCTCAATCTTTCGTTGTTAGTTATTCCCGTGGAAAAAGTTCAAATGGTTGTTAATTCAGAGCCCCACTGGGATTTCGAGGTTAACTAATATTGAATAATATATTGAATAAGATGAGAATACAAGAGAGATCGCAACCCAGGAGTACAATAATGCTGGGAGCGATCGATTCTATTACAAGAATGTATAATTCTGTTCCGCGGTTTACAATGGTTATGTTTCGCTTTAAAACTAACTCACCGCGGAGGAGACACGTTTACGCGTTCGCGACGTGAATTTACTATTAATTACGCTTACAACTACAGCTCCAGGCTCTTGCGTGGGCTGGCAAAGAGTTTATGGGTTTCTACGCGGTTGAGTCTACCAATCCGTGGTCTACGCTTCTCGAGAGTCAAGTGCTCCGCGAACCCTTCCCGATTCTAAGTGGCAAAGCGTCTATTGCGCGGTGCTGTACTGTAGAGTTACGGGACTCTGTCCTTACCCGAATTGCAATGAGCAGTGTGAAAGAACGGAGCAGAGTGACAGCGTTACGACGTCTGATACTCTAAAGGCGCGATTGATCGAAATCGCGGGTCTTTTATTGGAAATGATTTGGTGATCATGTGGAGGAGCGGCATGTGGTGAGAGTCCGCCGAGTCTATTGGCAAGGAGCGCGCGGTGTGTGGTGCGAGTCCGAGCTAGAGTAGTCGACGCATTCCTTGGCTGCGTCGACGTGCGGCGTCTAAACGCTGACGCGTCTCCTTCGCGGTGAGCGCTATGCATGGGACGCGATACGAGCGTTTTACCTCTTATTATTTATAAAAATATGAGGTAGGTACCGAGTACGTAACAGGGGAGGTCGCGCGCTAACGTTATTCCCGTGGATGAGGAAACGCGGACGGGAGTAAGGCCGCGAAGACGGTGGAGAGAGATTCGTTATGTTCACGGGCGCAACCTCCCACGGGAGCAGCCTTAGTCGAACGGCTCGAGGGCGGAACGAGCAATCGCGCTCGCCTTATTGGCTCGCGCGCACTCCGAATACAAGCGAGAGCAGCCTCGAAAATCGTTGCGCGAGAACTTCACCGGTCTTTCCTTCCTCCTGTCTTCTCGTCCTATCTATCTCGGAGAGCCGAGAGCCTCGAGTAATTCTTCGTTATGGTCGTTCATCCGTGTAGGAATAATTGCTCATCACCTCGTCGATTATCCACACGCGATTAACTTCTCATCGGACATCGATACTCCGGGACAGTGGAGCCCGTAGCGCGCAAATTTCGTCTTGTCCTCTTTAATTCGACGTCCAATTAAACCCGCTCTTCGGCAAAAATACTCCGTCCTCCGCGGGTGCAAAACGTTACGCGGATTAAATTATAACGAGCGATCGATCGGCAGCTATGCTTTATTTTAACGCCGAGTGGCGCTGTTATTGAAGTGGGCGCGGCGTGCGCGCGCGCGCGCCCTCCACGATGACACCTCGCGGGACCACGCGCGAGGAGCGCCAAGTGGAGAGGAAAAATGTAAAGTGGAAAAAGGCACGATTCGTTAGACGCTCGCGCTAATGACTCCTGAGAGTACCGTTCCCGGGAGTAGTGATATCGTAAAACGCGTGTGGCTCCCTTGCTGACGCGCGGCTCCTCCTAGTCAGCGAGAAACGGTAACATCTTGGGGGCTCTCCTCGCAAATTTACGATCGTAAATTAATTCCAAGGTTCCAAGCATCGCGCGACCTCTTAATGTAATCATCGACTTATCGAAGCCGTAACGTTGTCGCGCGCTTACGTCGAGAGTCCTCGCGGAAGTGGGTGGAACGTCGCGACTGGGAGCGTGCTGCACATTCGCAAATTAATTTCTGCAAAAGCGTCCCGACCTTCTTGCGCAATCGTCGACTTCCCGAGCATCGTCGTACTGTCACTGTGTATTCGGAGTTTAGCGCATAATGGTGAGCTTTCGAGAAGTTCTCGCGAAAGAAACTTTCGACCGTCGTAAATTAATTTTAATCCAGGGAGCAGGAATCGAGGATTTAATGGATAATGTTTAAATCGTGTTCGAGGAATGTTTCCTGAGCGCGAAGAGCAAGATGCTTGCATTATCGAGGAATTTTGGTTTGCTGACGAAATATTTATCTACGATCGTCGCATCGCGCGCTGCCAAAAAGCAAAAGTCTTTCGGGTACGGATTGCAGAGTGGGGTCATCGCGATAAAGGATCACAGAGGGGACGGAGCAGGACGAACGAGAGGGGAAGGACGTGTCGGAGGAAAATAGAGGCATTTGTTACGTGCCCTGAGAAAATGTCTCTTAAGTGCGAGGTCCCTTCCGACGAACTCGTCACCATGCGAGGACGATATTGAGAAGAAAGTGAGAATCGTCGCGTCTGCAACAGAACCCTCTCTAGCGCGGCAAATGAATAATGACGCGACTAAGTCCTGGGACGACGATGGGTCTACCGGCGATTAATTAATTACTTCGAGACCTTGTCCAGACCTCGAAGGATATTCAAAGAGCGTTTGCTTTAGCTCTTACTTTCAAGCTGTAATAGTTATGGGTTATAAAGGTGCCAGCTGTCCAATTAAATTTTTCCCACCGATCGAATCCACCAACGCGATAAACGTCTCCTACTAATAATACCTATCTCGTTTTCATTAATTGGTAATAAAGTGAATTCGCACAGCAATACTTTAATTGGCGACCGAGCGAGCTGCTTCTCGACCAACGACACGTGACAACGCGTTCGCCGGTAGGAGGAAAAATGTCTTATTAACTGAGACGCTTCATCGCGTCCCATTTGTGACGAACGATTCCTGTCGATTCGAGTCTACCACGCGCACATTGACGAGCGAGGAAATGGGGAGGAAAAAAGAAGAATCTTGGTGGACCTGCCATCTTGACTGAACCTTAAACCTTTTTCGCGTCCGCCATGCTTGTCTCAATTTTTACGCTTCTAAGCGTCCGCGTGTATAGCATCGGCTATAGGTTCGGCGGAGTATCGAGAATAAGTTATCAGTGTTACCCCGAACTGAGCATTGGATATCATTATAAAAGAATAATGAATTGATATAAGTCCAATCAAAACATTTTCCAAGTCAATGGATCTTTGAAGCGTGAAAAAGTCTACTGCAGTAGTTCTCGAAATTTCCGATATTTTTCTTTCTTTTGGTTTGGTGAATCGACTATACCCTTGGACTTTACGACAGTACTGCAACTGTAGGTTCAATTGTATTAAATCTTCACTTTTTCATAACCTTTGATGACAAAGTACACACCGAATAATTTGTTCACTTTTATGAATGTATGCTACCGCTCACTAGATTGTTACATGGTAAAATTTAATTATGCGGTCATTTATTTAAATTATACCATTTATAAGTAATTTTTTATTATGCCTTTATTGCAGATTTCAATTATCAAATTAAATAACGCATCTACGGTTATTTTATACAAATGATGAAAAGACTATTTTCAAATTTCGCTTCAAAATGAAGAAACATTTTTCGCTAATGAACATATTTTCGCTACCGTTATTAAAGTGAAGCAAATTTTATTTACTATTGTGAGACAAATTTTTACTGTTACAACATTCAAATACAGACATATTAGTCACACGAGTTACATTCAATATCTGTGGGCAGGATGTTGGTAATTCGTGGAATTTACGTAGACCGCACGGTTTCTGAACTTGCTCCTACCTTTTCCCTCCTATCGTCCTTTAAACATTTATTGGGGGCATTATTGAATTGGTGTTACTTGGAATTTCAAGGGAGGCTCTATTCTACTTTCGAGTACCATCCACGCCCCCGGATCAAATTGGATTTTAATGCAGATGCGCCTGCTGCGACGTTCCGGTGAACTCTAAGAGGATACTGACTGGTAACCAATCGGAAGAACTTCGTCTTGTAGATTCATCCACTATTTGCGTGCGGCTAACGACGAAGAATAAAATCATCTTACCGTAAAGATTCATTCGATTTGCGTCATCCCAGTTCCCAGTTCCACTGCACATTTCTATAGGAGCACGGTACACTTTCTCTTTCCTTTCTTGAGCCACAAGAATGTGAATCCCTTCAGAGTCGAGAAAATTACAGAGAATCTTGTCCATATGTCGTAACATTATGCTCAAACGACTCTAAATTAAAAGATAATTTGATACTGAAGATGTGTACCAATCGTGGCCTGGTTATGTTCTTTATGGGTCAATGATGAATTTGATGTGTGCGTCGAAACGTTTGATCGGAGATTGATATTAGAGTAGGATTGAGAAAAGTGTGTGTAGCTTGATCGATGACTGCATGCGTCGATGACGGAATTGTGTACGCACGGCAAGGCGTTCGAGGGCTTGGGAAAGGAAGAACGAGAGAGTGAGTGAGAGAGAGAACGACGAGCGAAAGAGAGGAGACACGGAACAGCGATTAGTCGGTAGAAGACTGTGAACGTGAAAAGACAAGCACGAAATTATATTTAACCTTCCTGTTGTTCTTACTATTAATCACTTTGAGTTATTCCACCCAGTCAAATCTCTACATTAGTTTCCGGTACAGTACCGATTTTTATATTTCCTACATCAAAACTTCCCTAACACTTAGAAAACCTTATACTCAGATATTTTTAAAAATTTTAAACTACTGGGTGCGTCTTAGCGCTGATTCTACAATATTCATCGTGACGTTCTTGGCAAAAGTATTGTCATTAAACATATATATTATGTTTTTTATTATACGAGTACGCTTCATTATAGCGCATCTTTCCTCCTGTTTAGAATTCGAAGAATGACTTTCGGAAGAACAGTGGATACAGATAAGACTAGTAACGGTGCAGGAGGACCGGTCAGACGAATCAAATAAATAAATCTTTTTTAGGACGGACGGTTTCGGTCCTTAACAGCTCTTACAGCATCGTAGGCCCAATCGTAAAGAAGTCGTTCGTACTACAGTCTCGAGCGTCGAACGAGTCGCTTGGACGAACGTGCCACGTCGCAACACACGGAAATCAAATAAATTCACCTTTATCCTCAGTCTTCACTAATGTCACTAGAAGCTTCCAGCAATTGTCGCAAGAAACTTCAGGAGAGTAGGGTTGAACGAATAAAAATATTTTGAAGCCAAAATCAATAAATTTCATTGTGTGATTACATAAATAAAGACGCAACACAGCATAAATAGGAAAATTAATTTTTATTACACATCTCGTTCGAAGAGGCAACGTGTCTTCGTTTTTACTGCGCATATTCGCCTTTAATTCATCGTATTCCTACCCCCACGTGCTTCCTGTTCTCAAGTGAAAGGTAACTTTTGCCCGTCTAGCATGGTGACAACGTCTTCGACGGGTTTCTTTATCCGATACGAAAATAATAATGGGAGCACTTCGACAAATGTCGTAAGTTGGCGCGAAACTTGGTTCAAAGCAGAACTCGACTAGAGTTTTAAAATGAAGAGCTCTTTCTGGCATGTAGCCATTCTTAACACAGGCGCACTTAAAACGATTTACGAATTCTTTATTTATGCCCAGTGCAAAAATTCTTTGCTTTCAATGCCTCTTTACGAAATCCCATTTTTGTAGAACTTATGTTACATACTTTTAAATAAGTTTTAACACGACAGTGCTCTCTGCTATTACCTTCCTCTGCATTGTCTTATCTTGCTCGTAGATTAATTCTCCCACTGTTTACGTATTACATTAGTTAATCGTGACCTACCCTAGACTGCAAAAATACAAAAACACATTAAGAATTTTCTGTGCAATAGCTGTGCAATCGCTACTAGAATGGTATCCACTCACATATGACAAAAATTGACAAATTTTCTGCGATTCCTCGTGTACGTTCGCACTCGTATGCTATGCTCGATCTTGCCGTTGAACTCACGTGGACATGTAAATGTAAATCCGTTGAATCGTGAGAACCTGAAAGTGGATCGGAACACGAGGTCGGTGATGAAAACCCGGAACAGTCTGCAAGAGGATTAGCATCTCTTGCTAAGGTATTGCCTATTTATTCATTCGCCGACCGATCGCAAATGTCACCGTGACGCCGACGTTCTCAATGGGAAACACGCGCGAACCAATTTTCCCTGTTTCTCTGTCTTCGAATAGTATCGTAAAAGAGTCGTTCACTCGGACGTTCCACTGTTCTAGTTCATAAAGGGCGCAAATGAGATTGCACGAGGTCGTAGGATATATCGGATGCTACTACCTACTAACTACCCTCCCGTAGATTATCCTCGATGACCCATGACCCGAATTACACTCGACGATAGGTGAAAGACGACAGAGGAGGGACGGTGGGAATAAAAAAAAAGCAGAACGGCTCAGTCATAGCCCTGGCTTCACTCGATATTTACAGAGGAGGTTCTCCAAATCCGTATTCGCGCCTATCGTGCATCACGCGCCTCGTTAAATAAACCACTTTATCGTGCCCTCCTCTCGAATAAACGGGAGCACTTGGGTGCGGTATCGCGAATATTATAAAACATCAAGAGGCACTTCGCGTGAGCATGCTCGCGATATACCGATTGAGTATGATAATAAAGTAACAAACGCGTGCTCAAAAACGTTGAAAAAAGCTCGACCGACGACGGTAGGTAGGATGCGGGGAGAGTTGCGTTGCAACGAAAATAAGAAATTCATTGCGCAATTTGGTACCGTGACTCCTGACGCTCGTGGGGATGACCGATACCAGACGCCACGATACGAGGCATAAAATATTTATGTAGACGTAGCCCCTCCGTCGCGTCCACAGCGGAATTTGAAATTTTTGCGCGCCCCACTCCACGTTGCACATTCGGCATGATGCCTGCGTCCGATGCATCGGCACGTATGTGGGCTACTACTATCCCTAAACGCTTGCGGTTGCGGAGGGCAGCTCATCGCTATGTCAAAATATTTCGGAAACCTCGCGGAAATCAATCTTCGCGACCCGATCTCCTCCCGTCCATAAAATTCCATACTCCCGAGTGATTCGGCAGGGAAAGCGCGCGGGGACGTGGAAAATCGATCCGAACGAGGAACGAGGATCGCGAGAGGGAAGCATGGATCGACAATACGCGAAATGAATTCCCTCGCGTGGCATTTGTACGTCGTCGGCTCCTTGTTGCCCCTTCCACACTCGTGTTCATTAGTGGCTCACCCCTTCTCTCCATAAAGGGATCGTAAAATACAAGAAATGGAGGATGCAAGATATACTCCGCGGCATCGAACAATTTTGTAAAATCAACCGACAATCTTAGGCTTATTGTTCGCGTTTTTCGTTCACTCTTGGTGTTTCCTTTTCTCCTACCGCGGCGCGTTTACACAGGGGGCCTGGATCCAGCGCCCCGCTTCAAATCCCTCGAGGCCGGCCCACCCCGGCATCTAGGCCGTATCGTTTTCCACTCGCAATTTTCTTGAAATCGTCCGCGAAAGTGTCGTTGAGTCGACGACGATTCTCATCGATATTGAGAGAACGGATGAGCGCTCGAATTCGGGACGAGCCGAAGAAGGTGAGGCAGAAGAAACGCTTGCGAGGGTGGAGGGGTGGTGGTATTGGTTGAAAGATCAGGTGAGAATGGAGGACGGAAGGAGGGGGTGGGAAAGCGGCATGGGGCAGAGAGAAATATGCTCGCGCACTGCCTTGCCTCTGCATGGGTCGGCGATGGGCCAGTGTGGGCTTCGGGGGTGGCATTGGAAGTACGAACGGTGGGTAAAAGAAAGACGGAGAGTACCGGGTGAGAGAGAACGATGATGAGCGTGGAGAAGAGAGGGAGAGATTGTGTATGTGTGTGAGAGAGAGAGAGAGAGAGAGAGAGAGAGAGAAGTGAAAAGAGAGAGGGCAGGAGAAAGGATGGAAGGAGGGCAGTGGAGAGAGCGAGCGAGCAACGGAGACTGCGTGGAAGAGGGAAAACGTTGCCGAACGTAGAGAGGGAACGAGTGAAGGGGGTGAGAGGGAGTAGAGAAGAGCGAGAGAGAGAGAGAGAAAGAGAGGGTGGGAGGGAGGGAGCGAGAGCGAGAGAGGACGAGGGTTGGTTCGCCGAGCTCAGTTACGCCGCGCCCCTTGCGAAGAGCGCTGCGCCTCACGAGCGAGATCGCGGTGTCTTCGCGGTTCGAAAGCATCCTCTTTTTTTTTCTCCTTCCTCCACGTCGTGCAACCTTACGTCCTAGCGCCGTCCACCATGCGAACTATCAAGTTGACTTATAATAACTGGTGAATCCCGCGAAACGTCGATCCTTCTTCGCGCGACACGTGCTCGTGTTTTCGTTTCAAGAGGACCGACACGCCTCTGGTGATTGTCGAACGACACCCCCTGAAGGGCTCGCTTCCTAATGGATGCAAGAGGATGCTACGAGTCGAAGATAACAGTGGAGAAGCGACTCGACGAAGTCAGCAATTCGAGCGTTTCGCATGGGTAAACCGATAATCGTGTACTGTGCGCGGAGAACGTTCCACGCCGCTCTCGCGCTTACCGCATCGGAGGACAATCGGTGGGCGTGTTGAGAAACCGGAAGTAGTAGGGTCGTATCCTCTAGACGGATTTGTGATTCCAATGAGCCTTGGGACGGTGATTTTCCTCGAGATCGTCACGCGAGACAGGAAGACGACGGGATTGTGGGCGAAGAATCTTGCATAATAAATACCTCTCTCCCTCTTTCTCTTCGCGAGAGCAACGGGACCCGTTGCTTCCCATCGATAACGATGTTGCCAGTGGGATAAACGATCGGGGATTCTCTTCCGCGCGAGTGACTGGTATCGGATGGTTAGTGGGGCAGGTGGGGACGGTTAACGGGTAACGGTGGTGGCTCCGATCGAGATAAAAACGAGGGAGGAAGGGCTGAGGCGGCACGAGTGCGGAATATCAAGAGGGTGCGCGAGCCTTGAGATAAGGAGCGAGCGAGGAAGAGGAAGTCCTCGAGGCCGCGCGCATACTCCTCCGGCGTGGAAAAAGTGATGCTCGCGTGACGCCCACGTCGTCGTCACTCGTGTATTCGTCCTCCTCGCACGCATCGGCGGTGGGGCCACGCACGTGCGTGCACGCGCGCGCGGGCGTTAACCGAGGTCCACGGAGCAGGAGCAAGGGACAAGGACAAGGACTCGGAGGGTAGAAACAGGAGAAGAAGAAGGAGAAAACGAAGAGGAAGAAGGAGACGTGATGCATTCCTGGCGCGGATCATTCCGGTTAGCCCCTTGAGACCATCTATCAAAGGTAAACCGGAAAGTACCTACGCGTTGTGGCCGCGAACGTGGTCGCGAGATCCTCGATGCGATCCACGCCTCGATCGTCGATCGTATTTGGCCCACGCCCCTTCCGCATCTCCCTCTTCCTTCATCTTCCACATCCTCGCGAGCTCCTTCCTCCCACGCTACTACTTCGCGTTCGATCTGCCTATAAATCCGCCCGTAGACGCGAGTTTTATCGACTTTCATCGGCTTTTATCGACGCGGGGTGAGATAAAGGGGTAGGTGGGTGTTCTCGCGGCCCTATCAATATTGAACGGTGGGGCGAGAATTGACACATGGGGCACCGTCGTTGAACCCGTTCCGATTGGTACACCTGACGCTTATCGGGCCGATTCGATCGGATATCGGCGGGCTTGCCATGCTCGTTGTACGCGGTGGGTGTAACGTCGTGATGGATAACGCGGCCGCGTGCACGCCCATTTTCGCCACCGTCTCCGGGAGCGCGTGCCGCGCCGGAAACGTCCGCCGATATATTATTTTACGATGTGCGTATCCCGCGATGCGCGACGCTTTGATCGATTGATTCGCACCGCGAGTCGATGGCGGCACCGCCCGTTGACACTATCGGTCGATAGTGCGCTCCCCACGAATTTTCGATTACGAGCCCGTTCAAACTTATCGGCGATGACCGACGACCAGTGATTTACGAGCGATTCGCTCGTCGCGCGGATTGAAATCGACGGTATTTGATATAAGATAGTAACATTGTTTTCGTCTTTGGCTTCGTACCAACTGTTTGTATTCGTATTTTACGATGTCCGCCTTTGGTACCCATCGTCAAACTTTCGTATAGACGTTTGAATGCTATTGACGATGGTTCGCCGCGTGTTGCGGATATCCGTGGACGCGAAGACGAGGAGAGTAGGCTCGATACACACTATCGGTCCGCTCTCGGTTCGATCAAATATTCTTCCATTGTTTATAATGTACGTATACACAGTACAGTTTCGGTCCGCTCTCGCTCCATAGTGTGTATACGTACATTGTAAACAGTGGAAGAATATTTGATCGGACCAAGAGCAGCGGCGCGTGAGCGGACCGATGCGCGATGGTGTGTTTCGAGCCTAAGTGTCTTCGGCCCCAGCACCGAGGAGAGATTGTTAAAGAGGGTCAGCGCTTATGCGTCTAGGGGGGCCGATAATTTTCACTGCTTTCAGCGCCATTTTTGCATAAGTACATATCAAAGCAACATAGCTTACATTACAACTCCATAAGTACGGTTGATCGAATAGAGCACTACAATTATCTCCGGGACCCGCCGGGACACGGCAAAACGGCCCCTCCAAATACACGGGCGCTGACCCTCTTTAACAATCTCTCCTCGGTGGCCCCAGCGATCGTATCGAAGCATAGGCCGGATGTCTTGTTCGGTTCATCGGCTGTCAGCCAGCCGATAGAGCGCGCATTCTCCATCGTCGTCGCGAGTACATCGCAAAGACTAAAAACTTCTTCGTATCCATGTCTGTTTAAACGCGCGCGTTAAACTTAATCCGTGGTCCAGGGTCGTTCTGATTCGACGAAGCGAACAACGGGAGGAGAGCCGATCGCCAAGGACGGATCGCAAGGAAATCGGGCCGGAAGTTGAAACGAGCTTTTAACCGTCTAGGCGGAAATAGACGAGAGTGCAGTTGGCGAGAGAAGAGACGAGAGAGGAGAGCATAGGAGGTTCGCACTCGTCCCCTTGCACTAGAACTTTCCTCGATTTGGGCGGGCGTACGTCGAAGTTTTAAAAGTCGAGCGCCTCTCGAGTTTTCCGCCGTGCTCGACGAGGCTGCGACAAAGGAATCAGCGTAAGCGCAACGCCAGCTCGCCCTCTCCCACGCGCGTCGGATCTTTGTCCGTGTCCGAGGATGACCGAAGAGGGGCAATCGGATATCTGCACGCACACGAGGACGAAGGGCGCGCGACTGCGGATGGTGTCCTACTCCAAGATCCTCTAGGTCAAACCGCCAAGACCGATGGTGGAACTTGAACTCGACACCGCGCTCGACTTTTGCCCCCTTCCGCCGATATCCGTGGGTTTAACATCGCCGATTTTTCGTTCGAGCGCGCGCGCGACCAGGAAAAGTTTCTCGAAGACAGTCGAACAGGACGGATGAAGGGGCAACCCCCCCTTGAACAGAGCTCTCGAAGGGTACTTTGGAGTTCTTCGATGTTCGAAAGGAGAGTACCGAAGAGCACTGGCGTATTAGTCCAAAATGGCGAGGCATTAGGGGCGACGATGAGCGATAACTGGCCATTAGGAAACGGCGTTCAGGGGAAATAATCCGTGACTGACTGCACACTCTTTCAATCCGATAAACGTTTTATCGGATCGAATAAAATTCCAGGTAGAATTATTAATTTCGCGCTACACTTTAAAATGTTCGTTCAATCGCATTGAGAGCTCGTCCAATGGGAAAGATAAGCTCGGTGGCGGCGCAGCCGTGAGAATTACTAGATGTTAGCTTTCGATAAGTGTGTATCGAAAACGAGCGTGACGGGATCTTGGAGACGCGACGAGAAATTGAAGGTGGGGAGCGTTGGGTATAAGTGAATTAAAGGGACGCCTCCTTTCTTCGTCCTTGCCCCGTCACAGCACGTCAGCTCCCACTTCCTTTGCATCTCTTCGGCGTGACGCTTGCGAGGGGAAGTTGGCGAAGAAACATCGCCGTAGCGAAAATCCGGCTTGCTTTCTGTTCTTAGTCGACGGCTCGGATGATTAATCGCGTCCATCGTGGTGCCCCTCTTCGCTAGTCGACACGCGAACGCCTCTCGTTCGGTCTTCACGCCGTCACGTAGAGGGACCCCGTCGACTTTGAATAGTGAAATGAGCGATGATGCGTGGCCAATTGTTTATTCCTTTCCAGCCTCGATTATTCCGATCACGATTCCGTGCCGTGGGGGAACACCGTCGAGAAACGAGAAAGCGACAGTTGAAAAAATGAGAAAAATGTCGCATGCTTCTTATAGTGTAGGGGAACGTGACAGAGGCTCCTTGCGAACTTGAGTGTCCGGTAGAGATGCCGCGAAGGTACGAGACACTCGGGTCAAAGCAATTTTGCTCGCGGAATGAGCTCCTCTCGACCGAGACGCGCGTTATCTGAGCAGTCGATGGCCTACCACCCCTTCGGTCGTCCGGAGGTTACGACAGCATTTTCGGTAAAATACCTTCGTCGTGCCTCGCCTCGCCGCGACGTTTCTCATTATTCGAGCACGGAAAACTTTCCCCGACAATTACAGATTTATCTCGACGCGAGGCAGAAATAGGAGAAGGATCGTGATAAGGCGCGAGTAGGAGGCCCGGACCAACACGCAGAAGTTCGTCCTGTCTGGGTGAAATTGTATTACGTCAATTCCGGAATTCTTGGAGGAAGGGCGACGATGTGGGGCAAATTTTAATTTCTACGGAATCCAATGCGCGCGAGACGTGCCTGCGTACTTCGGATTATTACAGCAGAAAACCGGCACGGACCGAGGAGAAACGTTTCGTAGCTTTACCGGTGGTTGTATGAAAGAACTACTTTCAACAAAAAATTACTCAACTTGAAGTATGTACGCGGTGAGAATTTTGCTTGGAAAAATTTTCTTCGGCTTTCACGGTAGCGGACAAAGGAGACGCAATATTTTCTTTGTAAGCGTCGCGCGCTTCGCCGATGTTTGCTTCTGCATTTACTGATACAAAACCTTGACGTCAAAATGGGTGCCAATAGCGATCTATCCTTTCGCATCGCGTGCTTTTTCTTTTACGACTGCCATTCTAGGAAACGTCAAATAGAGGTCAGAAATCAAATGACAAAGTAAAGAAGGTATTTCAATCGTGTTTTTCTATTATGCGTCGCTGAAGTGTAGAAAGCAAACGGACCGTTCTATCTTCTCTCTGGGATAACCTTGTGTATCGAAATTTCGCGAAATGCGAAAAGCGTGTGTCGCTATTTTCCTTCTTTTATTTTATCCCAGCAGCATGCTATTTAAAAGATGCGGGCAGGTGTTGAAAATAACGCGACGTCGTTTACAGCTAACTACAAACATTTTCCCGTCCTTGAGTGTACTACATGCATGCGAGAAAGTGATTATTTTTGTTAAAAGAAATCACGTCCACAAAGAGGGGCTAGGTAATTGCGTCCTGAGCGTACCATATTAAATACCGTCGGAATAATAGGATTTACCGCGGACCACGTACATACAGCTTGTAAAGTAAAATATTTTAACCAGTCGCTCTTCCTCCGTCAATTAAATTTGATTTTTCTCCTAATTGCAAAGCTGCTACATCCGAGTAGAAATGACTTGCAGCATGAATAGCATTCCTCGTTACTTATGTATCGTATATTCACCGACAGGGGTATTTCCCACCTGTAATTAGGTACATAATATAATTTAATTCTCCGTATTTATTGTAACACTTCATAATTTAATACCTCGAATGAGCATATTTGACTATATAGATATCTACATTGCGGGTGCATGTCTAGTTATTCGAGCCAATTAATAATTGGGAGCATCGGTGCTACAGCCGGGCGAGAAAATCGCGATGAGGATTATTCTCATCACGTCGTAGTTTAATTTTGATCGCAAGCAAGGCCGTCGCGTGAGAGGAAACGAGTGCTCGAGGATGGTAGCAGGAGGCGCCGAGGACGCCATATGAGAAATTTCCTTCGACGGGATTATCGATGCGTTTCCAAAGTGTGCCTCCGACGAGGTAATTTTCTTCGCAAACGACGTATACTCTATCCCATATCCTTCATTGATATCGAACCTGTAACGCTCAAGTGGCACCGCTCTGAGGGCATGCCCGCGCGTCTGCTTCGACGAGCAAAAAGATATTCTCGGAAAATGAATATTTCACTATCGAGCCTATAACAAAGTTTTCTTTCTGTGGCTGATCTCAATGCCGTGCAAGTAAGTTTAGGCAGAAAAATTCGTGAATATGTCAATACGCAATCTGCAAGTGCGGTGACGAACGGATTACGTCCTTACATGCCATAGGCTCGATTAATCTAGTAGCAAAGTTCGTTTGGAATGGTTATTTAAGCGATTAAAATGCATTACGAACGTAATTGTCGAAGAAAAAAAATTGATTCGTGCCTTCTCAATAAAGAGAATATTGCGTAATACAAGAATTCATCGAGTACTCCGTTGCGTATCAATTAACAGAGATTCCAGAGATTACTAAGCATTGCGAAGTGTTACGCGTTAAAATCTTTAAAACGCGCAACACTGTTTCTTGTTTCTCGTAAAAGAAGAACGGAGCGGAAAAATCCGTACTTTATCGAAATAGGACACGATACAACTTTCAAATTACGCGGACAATCCTTGTCCTTTCTGTCTGGAACTCCAACCTGTGGTAACTCGGTCCATTCTTTTGTCTTCCAATTTGTCTCCGCAAGATTAATTTCACTGGAAGACGACGACGAGACGCCCGAGTACTTCTTCTCGAATAGGACAGACCACAGGAAATCCGATAATTGTATACCTAGGAGAGTACAACTTGGACTTGGCCGACTGGTCCTCGGCGTAGCTGCATTTTTTCTGGCTTTACTCCCGGGATGTTCAATCAACGTCGTCGTATACGTCGCGTCGATTCGTCGTGGCACGTGACGGTAGGACATGGCACTAGGGTCCTTCACAACTCGAACGACTCTCTTACTACTGAGTTATACCTGTCGATATTAAGACCTCTTTGCGATTGCGAGTGAAAACACGGAGAAGGAGGAAGGGGAGAAGAGCGCGAAGGTGTCGACACCGTTGCCAAGTGGAATTCACCCCTAATTGACTCTCGCGTCCAATTTTCTTGCCGCTTCCGTTCATCGTTACTTCCTTTCACGCTTAGCTCCATTATCTCTCTCTTCGGCTTAGAAACTCGCTCGAGCACGTCGTCTGCATTCGCGGGCGCGTGCGAGTTGAGCCCGCGCGTGGGATGAGAGGTGGAATAGAGGGAAAGAGATGAGAGAGAAAGTGAGATAGAGAGACAGAAAGAGGGAGCAACCAAGTTGGAAAGAGATGTAGAAATGGACGGAAGTAGGGAAAAGAGAGCTCGCAGCGAACTCGACGGTATGCGAGGCGCATTCGCGCGCACGAACGGAGCAAACCCACTCGACGAAGGGGAAAGGGCCAAAAGAGGGTAGAGAATGTGGAAGAGGTAGGCGCGCGCGCGCGCGCGCTCTCACAAAGATAAAAGCGCGCGTACATACGCGGCTGCTTAGATGTACCTGGAAAGAGAGCGAGCCTACAAAGCCAGAAATCTATTCGAAACCGGGTAATCCTTTTTGCTGGCGGTCGCGCGAGAGTGAAGAAATCGTAGAAAAGGGTGGTTGCGAGGAGTCGAGGAGCGAGAGAGATTTCATTAGCGCCAACTCGTAACGCGATTCCCTTATTAAGATAAGTGGACTCCTCGCGTTTTCACGCGTTATCCGTTCGGACGAGTTTAAACGCTTTCGCGACGCTGCAAATCTCAATGCCGCCGGTGTCGCGTCGCTCAATCGTAACAGTGCTCTGCTACTCCGCTCGATTAAAACGGCGGTGCCTGCGGATTCGCGAATGGGAGCTTGATTCTTCGTGAAACCCAATCCCATCGATGATCGTACTGCGAAACTACTTATCCGAGTGATTTCTCTGGCCTCTCTTGTGGCCAAGGAGGTGGAGAGCCGTTGACGGGCAAGGGTACAAAGGAATTCGCAAAGACGGATCGGTACTCATCTAGGGACGGAGAAGGGTTGAGGTCAAAGTAGAGGAGAAGGAGGAGAGATTGATAAGAGAGAAAGAGAGAGAGAGAGAGAGATCAACTTGCGCGAGGAGAGGAAGGAGGCTGAGAATCGGTTGGACCGTGTGGCCGCGATTACATCCGCATCCACAGCCGCAACGACGACGCAATTTATGGGTTCGTAGGAACGTAGGCATGCTCGTTGCTCTGACCCGGTTCGATCGTTTCCCGTTTAATCCGTCCCAGATAGGTTCCTACGATTAGACGATTCGACGGAAGCGGATGAACCATTGGAACCGAGCGAAATCCACCGTCCTTCGATCCTCACCCTCATTCCCCGCTCCACTCCACCGGACCCGCTGGTGGTTCACACAACGCGCGCGCAGTTTCGCGCACGATCCACGAAGGCACCCGTGTACCCATGAGAGCTGGGGCCTTTGGATACTCTACGGGCTTATGAGCTTTTCGGCGTTCGGATCAACGAGATCGCAGCTAATACGAACGTTGGTAACGTACCCGGTGTGCCGTCTGTGTACTCGCGTCTATGTGCTCGGGGGAGCGTGTAACTGGCCGCGATCGATCGACCACAATGAAATCGTCCTGCGTATTCGTAGGGCGACGAAGGCTCTTGAAAAACAAAAAAAGTGTGGGCGCGTATGTGTGTGGTTGCGGATGAGGGAGAGAGAAAGAGAGAGAAAGAGAGAGAGAGAGAGAGAGAGAGAGAGAAAACGAGCAGCGCAAAAGGGAGAACGGGGAAAAGGGATATCGAACGCCGCAAATTTTTTATATCGACCGCTCGTTGTGTCGTCCTCGGTTTATCCAACACACGTATGTACCGACGCTGGAATGTAATTAACGCTCTGTGCGACTCCTGGTCATGAGGTCAAAGCAAGATTGGATCTCTCGATATACGTGGACGTGATTAACACACTTTTACGGGAACTCGATATTCCGCCGACCATGCCACCGTTGCATCGTTTCGTCAACGGCGGACTACGAGCGTGCAGGACCGCCAACGACTTTAGACCAGGCTCGAAAAGCTTTTGATTCTTAATTGTACACACCCGATTAAACCCCGCGCTCTTTTCGGTTTACGACCTGACCGTTATCGCGCCACGAGACGAAGAGGCCTCTAAAATTCTTTTTCATGCGCCGCTCACGCTCGAACGAACCCCTATCTCGAGCGGTCGACAAAAATAAATCAGGCCGGCATAGAAGCTTACCGAATTGCAAATTGCGAGCCTGCGTCCGCGAGAGATCTCGGAGCGGCACGAAGAAAGTGCGATTACACAGCTCGTAACGAGCGTTTTGTCGAGATCGGACGTTACCGTTCGTGCGCCGAGGTAGGCAACGGAAAAAGGAAAAAGATTCGGGCAAGCGAGTCAGGCGAGAGCAGGACCGCGAGTTAAAGAGCGGGCTGAGAGGGGTCGAGCGACGTGCGCATTCGACTAAACGTGCTCTCGCGTGCGCGTTATCACGACCACGGAGAGATTTGTTTCCGCCTAAAAAGAGCTTATAACTCGAGTGATGCTCACCGTTTCCGCGCGCCCCAGGTGCTTTGAGGTTAGCGAATGGTGGTGCACCGCGGTGAATTTACAACTTGTGGAAATGCGCGGAGAATGTCACCTTCGGGGATATCGGAGATGAGCGTTTGTTCTCGCCTCGGCACGCGCGCGCGCCTATTTCCTCTCGCTAAGCCCAAGGGTGTCGAAGGCACCAGGTACCGTGAGACCACGAAAGCTCCGTCTTGCGTGGCGCCTCGGAAACAAAGGACGTTTCCCAGGCTTACCCATTGTTGTTGATATACTACACTCAAAGACTCCTACGTCGCCTACGGCGGACGTGGAGATACAATATCCACTACGGGTTGGGTCGAGCGCGAAAATCTTCCATGATAAACATACGGAGGATCGAGGGTCTCTCTAGCGCGGAAATTTTCTCGTTCTTTTCAGTATCGTGCGCGCGCGCGTTCGGACGAATATCGGAGACGCATGTCGGAGCAATTTGTTGCACAACGAAGAAAGCGTTTCGTTACCTCCCAGTGATGATTTATTTTATCGGTCTTAACACACGATATCCCGTTTATTCGTACCGAGGTCGATGGATATCGAGGCGATCAATCACAGAGATTGAAATCGATATTATCTGTACGAATCAACGCCTCGGCGATTTCGTTCCGCGTATCTCGACGCACGGCCACGGATATTGAACCGATCGCGGCATACGTCACCATTTCCATCGTTTTGACGATCCATTGGTTCGCGAACTTCCGCGTACGTCGTGGAATGAGAAAAATTAGTACGATAGATTGTGACTAGTGCGAACTAATGGATAAAAAATTCATCGAAACGTGTTCACCGGGCTGAAAGATAGAACGTGCTGATTATTAAAAGATCTGGCAAAGATGAAATTAGGGAATTCAATTTTTCGCACTACGTATCCGCTCGCTGACTGCAACAGCATAATTTGCCAATGTTCGATGATTCGGCTCGTCGTGAAATAAACGTAGATCCGAACCAAGTACGGTAGTGATCGCGGCATCGAGGACCGATGATTCTGGAAACTCGTGGAACCCGATAGTCAGGTAAAATCGTTCGGCATTGGAAGGAATTCTGAGAGGGGAGCAGAATTGCGTAAGTGACTCGTCAGCCTGAAAGCACGAAGTCAAGGGCAATCTTGAAAAAAAAAAAGTCGATAGATAAAAGATACGAATGCTGGGCACCTATAAGGTCCCGATACCCTTTCTTGGCCCGAGGACGATGCGACGCTTCCAATCTCCCGTTCGTCGGATAGGAAAATTGCACTCCCCCGTTCCTACTCCCGTTACACCGTCGGAAATTCCTTTCCTTCGATCCAGCGCTTCGACGCTCGAAGGTCACGGATGAAGGTTTCGCCTTCGTAAATATCGCCCGGCCGAAGTTTATGCCGGAGCGAAAGCGATTCTTGTTTATATAAGTGTACGAATACCAGGGTACTAGGACGAAATCCCGATGCGGTGGTGTACGAATATACGAGAGATGCGAGAGTATCGATCGACCCATCGTCGGTGAAATACCGCGCGGGTTCCACGACCTCGCTCCTCGAATCTTTTCGACGCCAGGATTTATGCATTACCGCCCCTGTCTGTATCATCGAGCATCGAGGTGCGCACGCCAACTATCCACGATACCCGCCCAGCCATTCTCGACGCGATCTTCGGTCCTCTTCTGCAGCTACGTGCGAACGATTTCGGTATCGATCCACGAGCTATTTATATGGCCTAGCGAAGGCGTCGCTTCGGCCTAGCTCTGCTTTTTGCAAAATCTCGTAAAGGCTGCGGCCCTTCGGGCAACTTTCAATATTAATAACTTACGAGACGCGCAAGAGAAGGTAAGTCGGGGAAAAGTAGCTACGGAAGGTCTTTTTCATTTTTCCAAGATGTTCCTCGCGCGATTCGTCAGAGATTTTCAAAGCTGTCTCAAGAAGACCGTGCTAGGTTATCGTAACTTTTCTTGAGTTCTTTTTCGCCTTTTTTGCGGCCAGCCGGCTCTTCCGCTATTCCGTACCTCTCTGCTGTAATCCTACTGCCGCTAAGCAACTGGACTGCGTCAGACCTAACCCATTCCTCCTTCAGCTGTACACTATTCCTGTTTATCTAACCAGAGTATGTGCTGTCCGTTATACTTAGGGGAGATTACTCTCGGGACATACTATATAATGAGCGCTTTCATTTGACCAGCTCATACGCCCTCGCTGGGGTTACACGGAACCACGGACACATGCACTTCCGTCAGTTTCTCGCTCGCTTCCGGTCTCTTTCACGATACCCCACGCCAGACCGACCCAATCGTCCCCACCTTTCACCCTACTCACAGTACACGCAGTGTGTTTGTCCCTCTCCCTCCTCCTCTTTCATGTTTCTGGAATCGCGTCCGAATCAGAAGTCGCAGTCGACAGCGTCACGGCGGATTGAATAATTTGTAATCTCGCTGGCGGAACAGTTTCTCCAACAGCGAAATATCGACGAGTGTCGACGTCCATTGCGCCGAATGTCGTACGTTCCACGCGCACCAGTAATTTCCACGTGCATTCACGGTCACCCGGTTTCCACGATATTTTCGCTCACCGCGAACAGAAATTGGAGGTGGTAATACCGCGCGGTACGTCGATACGATTTGTACCATCGGAATGAGAGCCAATTGCGTCACACCTCATAAATAATCTCGTTGGCCGCGGTGTCACCCGACGCCGATATATTTTTAAAGAACTGTGAACGTCCCGCTTCCACATTCTACGCTTCGAAATACGATTTCGGGGTGAGGCACGTAGCGCGGAACGTTTTTCCGCTCAATTGCGTTGGGTAGCGTTTTTTTTTTTTTAAATATTTCTCACCGCGCAGGTGCGCACGTCCTCGTTCCGTCCGCACTCGAGCAAATACGCGCCGCATAAAACGTCACGCGTATCCTTCGATATTCAAACAGCCCAGTGACAAAATTGACAATGGTCCCTGATGTAAATGAAGCATTACGGGCCATGGATCAGGGCGCATTGCGTCAAAAATTGCAGCTGCTCGCCCCGTTGAACGATTCTAATGAAAATGAACGACGTCCGGGTTCTCATTTATTTTTTCGCGTCGGTCGGTCCCTCGATATTCCGCTTTTAAAATTCGCGCTTCGTTTTTGCCATTGGGAATCGCTTGTAAAATTCATCATGCGACCGGTATACGAAGCTTCGCTCGTTCCACAAACTTCTTTTATCCTTTACACGAGCTCCCTACGTGCGAGGGGAGAAAAAGGAGGGAAAGACATTAAGCCTTCCGAATTATTTAAATTAAGAATGAAAAGGACACCGCCTGAGGTGTAACCTCGTAAACCGACCGTAGCACGGCGTGGAATTAAAACAGTTGTTGCAATTCCACGTAACCGCATGAACCACCGCAGAGCCGGCCGCCTTCGCCCGCAGTGCCAGAAATTCCGTGTAACTCGCTTCGAGAAAGTGCGAGAGCTTATTTCACACGCGTGTTTTCGTTGGCCGGGTGTTAGCGGTAGGGCGCGCATTCGACTCGCAGAAGCGGAGCTTACGGTGGCGAGTAAAGGAAGGTAGTGAGAGAAACGTCGTGCCTGAGGCGACGCTAGAGAAAACGCCCTACATGCGGCCACCGTTAAACTGGGAGGGAAATATCCACGTGGGAGGCTAGGCGCATACCGCGTTTTTCTTTCATTCTTCTTCGTCGTAAATCTGCCACGTCCTCCCTGCTTTTTCACCTGCCGCGCGTTCTCGTTAAGGTCGCAACCCCTCCTCGTACGTTCTTCGCGCGCTTGTTCTTTTCACGACGATGTTATTCTCCTTGGACGAGAGAAAGGTTGGCCGAACGACGGGGGTGGTGAGAGAAGAGGGCAGTAGCCATGCGAACTGTAACGACCGCTTTGTAAAAGTGAAACTGTATTCGTGTCTGTGATTCGAGGACTAGGAGGTGTTCTTTGTGTCGAAGAACTAGAGAGAGACGGTGATCCCTCTTGCGACTACCTGCACATACGCGCGACCGCTCCCCTTGAAAATAACTCGATTCACGAACATTGTGGGCGAACGTCACGCGAACTTATCGCGAAGCCACGGACGCTACTTTAGCAAATTAATTACCGGGACTGCAGTCGAAGCCCCCTGCATTTTTCAGTGTTGCGGTATCGGTGACGCGCCGCTCACCGTCCAATGATTTTTATCGCGTTTATTCAATCTCTCCGCAATCGTTGGGGCCACACTTTCCGTCTCACTTTTTCCGTGACGTTGCACGCGCTTGCGCACCCCTGTTTCGCCTGTGCGCGAGACATATATATCATTTCGACGAGAGTGGATTTATTCAATGACAGCGCGGTTCGCGCCCCATTCAAATAACGATGCCTCGTGGATTTTTACAAAGCGGTACGGGACGGTCGTATCGATCGATTAATTGCAAATCGAATTAGCTGGGAGGAAAATGTGACGCGGTTTATCCGTAGCTTGCCACGATCCTATCGTTCGTCACACGCGGTACGAGCAACCACGTTAAAAGACGCGCTTTTTATTTGGGTCGGTACGTCGAGGAGGAGAAATGAATCTCGACGACGCGTCCACGAAGGACAAGTTACAGAACAAATCTCGCAGGACGTCGTGGAAAGTATCGTCGCATAATCCCGCCATTGGCACTCCGAAGTGCCTTGCATTTTCTCCAAGCCCTTTGGTTCTCTCTCCTCCCATGAGTTCTTCCTCTCGTATTTTTCCTCTCGAAATTATTCACCTTGTCTCCGTTTCGTGGCTGGTTGAAGTACTAGTCGCTTATCTTTACTCTGTGCCCCTGTTGCCTCGTTGTGTTCGCATGGAGATTGTAATTCTTCTGCGGCCAGATATGTGCGCGCACGGGAACACGAGCGTGATGTAACGTAAATTCACAATGATTACGGCGCGCGCTCTTTCCCCAAGGAATCACCGGGCCGCTTCGTGATTTTCAAGGAATTACGAGTTCGCGAGGTACACCTACGGGCGACGAAGCTCCCCATCCTTTCCAATGTCTGACGTACTATTGGAGCGTGGAGAGGTCCCGCGCAGGATTTGCAAGAGGAAAGGTGGGACGTGAAAGAGCAAATTTATACGAGCAACGGTCACAATGAACGAGTGACCCAAAAGTGGGGCTTTTTTCCCCTCGTTTTTGATCCCTCGATTTTCTACTGGGATTTTATGCTAAATTCTAACCTTACGACGAGACCTTAATCACAGCAAATTTTCAGGTTGAGATGAGAAGTAGGTTCCGAGATGTGGCGAGTCAAAGTAGCGACAGGACTTTTATATCCGTTCAATAATATCAACATTGTTCACGGTTCATGGTTTGGCTGACTGCTAACAATGAATTTTACTACCCTAGTTAACAACCTCAACCTGAAAATTTGGTGTGATTAACGTTTTACCATGAGGTGTAATTTGGAATAAAGTTCAGGTTGAAAATCGAGGGACCGTAAACGGGCAATTTTTTGGGTCACTCTTTATAATGTCGCGCGAGAGCCGTTTTAATTTCCTCCGCTCTTTACCAATCCCTCAGCTCGAAACTGGGACAGTCCCCGAGTGCCTCGAAACAGCAACGCGTAATTTTTCGATTTGTCACGCGCATTCTACCCATTACTCGCATCTCATTTTTACTCCACGAATACCAAGATTCCCACCTACGCGATGCAGAGTTCAGAAGGCAGCTCTTCCACGTCGATCAATCTCTTTAGATTCTTCCACATTCGAGTGAGCTGTTCGAATTTCTTCGGATTGTTCGAATTCGAACAACTCCCGTACAGCAAACTTCGGACCTCCAACTCGAAGGCACTCGCCGACTTCTACCGTCCGCACGTTCCAGGGACAGTCGTTATCATCGCGGTAAAGAGAATTCAATGAAATCTCAGGAACGTTTCGCGCGAGTCGGGTATACGGATCGAAATACCCGTCCATTGACATTCCACGCAACGCGAAAGGTTTTCGCGAGACAGCGCTTCTCAGGTAGCTCCCTTTGTACCCTAGATAGCTCGTTACTCTCGTGCCTGCGCACACAGAAGGAGATCTTCAGTCGCTTTAGCTAGCCTCTCTTCGCACCGAAGAGAGGACCGACTATCCAGGGTTTCTCGATCGTCTATTTTCAGGAGATGCACCTCTCCGACGAAGGGATTCACGTTGGAATACTAAAACGCGATTCCTCCCCGTCGTCCTCGTCGTCGTTGCGCGGTGCATCGTAAAGAAGGTCAATCGAGAAGTCGTCACGTCGGCGTAATATGCTAATTGCGGAAGCCGCCGAAGGAGACTTGGAGTTTGTGTTCAATCTTCCACAAACATTCGGGGGTATCGCTTCCCGTATATGTATCCGTATGTACGTATATACGTATACGTATACGTGTGTACCTATATACGTTCCTACGATCGTCGAGTGGCCCGAAGAACTTTCGTGACGAATCTCGTTTCGTCCGTCCTCGCATAATTTCGCCATTGAACAGTGCGGGAGTTGGGCGCGCCCCGCGCGTTCTCCCTCGTTCCCATTTACCCTCCTCATCCTTCCACCTCCGGGAGGGCGCTCGCGTTCTCGCGCGCCCTTTCTCACCCATCTCACCCATCTCACCTTCGATAACTTCCTTCGGTTCCCTCCACGCCACACCTACTCTCTCTCTTTCTCTCTCTTTCTCTCTCTCTCTCTCTGTCTCTCTCTCTCTTTCTCTCTTCGCTTTTTCCCTTCCCTTCGTCACTCCCTACTTCTTCTACACCCTCCTCGCCGCCTCTCCCTTGGTCTCAGCATCTCACCCTTTTCTGCGGTGCACCCTTCCGACCCCTTCTCACGCCCACCCCATGGCTCTCTTCGCAGTTCGGAATACAAATTGCCCGGTAGCGTGTCGCCTCGCGAGTAAAGTAGATAACGGCAATTAGAACATCATCCCCGAGCGCGGAGGGGCGGGTCCGCCGGTCCGTTCGAAGATTCCGTTATTACTTCGCTTTTTCTTCCTCGCGTAACGAGCGTCCCAAACAGATAATTCCAAGGTGACTGGGCGGAACGGCGAAATCTTACCGGAACGATCACCTCGGGGCACCCCCAATTATCTCCTCGGAAATGTTCCGCGCAAATCTGCCTTACGCTGCTCCGGTCCATTCCGTAGTGCACAATTTATCGAAGGCAATGTTGTCCGGACGATTCGTTCGTCTTTGTTGTAAATTTCATCGTTGTAACTTATATTTGTACTATGCATTTTTAGGGACGACCGTTAAGGGAGTGACTTATGCAATCGCCATCCTGAAAACCGTTCGTATGTATGTGTGTGTGTGTCCGTGTATATCCTCGATTTCGGAAAAACGGCTGAACCGATCGGGACGAAATTTGGCACAAAATTCAAGTACATTACTGTGAGTTCACAATAAGGTTTGTGAGCCGCCATCTTGAACTGGTACAAAATGGCGGCAAATTCAAATATCGAAAAATTCATATCTTTGGTACTATTCATTGGATCCCGATAAAATTTTACACATACATGTACACGTATACAATGACAATTTCTGGAAATTTTCAAATTTCTTGATTGGCCGAATCAAAAATGGCGGCTCATTCAAATCTTTAGTTCAATGTTCCGGCAAAATGACTGAACGGATCCGAACAAAATTTGGCATGTACATCGAGTATATACCCATTTGGTGCCACGGAATTTTATGTACCGCCATCTTCAACCGTTTAAAAATTATGGGAAATTCAAGTATGGAAACGTGAGTTACGCGGTCGTGCCTATGGCAGGAAGCGAAGCTTTTTTGCACCCGGTAAGACGAGCGCGAAGCGCGAGCACTCGACGATCGTGCCGACCACTAACCACCACTAGTTCTAATTAACGCGAACCGATCTGTATCTCGGAGATAGACGATATGTGAGAAATGATGTGTAACTAATATATTTATAAGAAACGGCCCTCGTAAAGTCGAAGCACGCCATTACACTTAATAAATGGTACGATCCTTTCCCTTCTTCTTCACTGAAAGAAAGAAGCTCTTTAAGCACGTAACGCCCTTGCCACCGGTCCGTTGCTCCTCAAAGAAATCTCAACGGCATTATTACGACGAACCACGCTTCTCTCTTCGAAAATGGGTTCACGTAAATATCTTAGGAGTACGCGTCCGTTGAGCTGGCCCACAATTCATAAATCAGATATTTATTATTAATATTATTATCGCTTTATTTTACGCATATATGTGGATATATTTTTGCAATCGTTTTCTCTAACCTTCTCCTGTAAGAACGAAAACACGATGACAAGCTTCTCTTTCGCGAAACACGGATTCCCTTCCAGACGTGTATATTCGTTTGCAAGAAAAAAAGATATCAAGGAAGGAAAGCAATTAGCACGAGAAGAAACTTCTCGAGCATAGCGGACATTTCCATGGCAATGAGGTGCGAGGGTCTTCCACATAAAAACTTCAGCGGTGAATTTTCTTTCTCTGGCAAGAAAGCATCTCGACACGCGATCAGGACCTTCCACCGAGGCTCCAGCAAATTGTCATACTCGAGTAGGAGACAGTCTCAGTTGCCGAAAAACGCCACTCGCATAGAGCAATATAACGTTGTAACTCGCATTAGTCTTAAGGTCTTCTTTCTCTCGCTCGTTGAGCAAACAAATGACAACCGGTCCTCTCGACGGCAGGGCTACTTACTGTTATAGCTCGAAGATTTTCCACCTCACTTTTTTTTCTTTCTTTCTCTCATGGAACGCGTATCTCCGCGGTGGCCCCTCGCGGCGCAATAAGGATAGCATTATTGTCCCGGGACACGCTCGACCTTTTTATACGGACGAGTTGAAACAAGTGGGTATGGCACGGAAACGCGACCGGTGATATCGCTCCACTGAATCTAATAAGTTTTATTGAACGAATAAACCATTCTGTTACATGCCTTTGCATGGAACAGTCTGCTACGGTGTTTCCTCCCGTCCTCGCGCACGAATTCCCAACGCGATACCGCTTTCCCGGACCACGTAAAAAGCCAGGACAATGCCCACTTCGCTTTGTTCCTTTTGCGAGTGTTAACGAGAGTTTGCTTATCGCAAAAAAAATAAATTACGTCCATCAGAATTTCTCCAGAGCCGCCGGAAGAAACTCGAGGAGCGTCAATCGCGCTCCTCGTTGTCGTTTTGATAGAACGTCGCAACTTCTATTAGGACGATGAAGAGAGGGTAACATTTGGACGAGCGGTGTTTCTGGAAAATTCACCGGGGCTTGTCGGGGCTTCGGGCCGCGCACGATTCAAGCGAGACGCAATCTCGGCGGGAGTATTATTGGGAGACTCGCCATTGCACGTGGCACCGCAATTACCCTATTCCGACGATGCGCCGAACAATCGTGCGTTGACAAATCCCCATCTTGTTTCGCAGACGACTAACTCAATTCCAGGACGCGCGAGTGCTCTTCGAGTCCACTGGCCGAGGTTGTTCGAGTTACGCTCCATTTGCATCAGCACTCTTCGCGATTCGTAATTTTCTAATAAGAACCCCGTAACCTTCTGTCCCGGTCAAAGATCGATAAATAATTAGAGCGGGCCCGTGATCGATCCATCGAATCTACGCTCACGCCTTCGTTTTCCGTATGCAAGAAGTCGTATCGACAAGAAACTTCGACGCGAGGGCGTTTACAATCCGTCGAAGTCGAAAGCCGTTTCTAATTCATTAGCTAAGCGACTACTTCGATCACGAACAAACCTGCTTTAATCCTCACGAAGCCAGTTGGATTTTACGAATGTTTTATGCTAAACGCACCTTACGTAAGCTCCCAAACGTCCCTCGCGAAACTTCGACGCTGTGTCGGGCATTTATTTAATTAAATAATCTCGTCGGGAGATTTGGTGCATAGGTCCTGATTACGTCCAGGACCTTGCACGCGCTCGCCCAAACCAGCCATGCGCGCGCGTGCCCCGTACATGTTTGTACCACACCCCATGCCACACACAGAGACTACGAGCTCTTAGAATTTCAGGGTAGATCCTTCCACGCTCGTTCCCAAGTCTCCATCCAGTAGTAAGGCTCCGCGGCTTAGCGGACATCTACTGCTTGACTCGTATTACTTGCCCGTCCCGTACGTACGGCTTATCGTTTCCGCGCGCATCTCCCCACCTCTCGTCACGGTCTCTCTCGTGTACGCGAAATAGAAAATTACGAGGGTACGCGATAGCTGGGAGGCGAATCGGTTAAGGGCAATTAGGACGTCATCTCGCAGAGCGGCCGGGGCCAGCCGGAGATGAGTTTAATCGGACGGAACGCGTCCTCCTTCGCGTACCTGTGTATTGCCTGACAGTCGATTAATACGACTGCGCGCTATTCTTAGAACATATATAACTGGAAGGGGAATAGAGGATCGAGTATGTGTCCAAGTTGTTTGCGAGAGAGAAACATTTTAAGAAGAGAGAGAAGGACTGAGATTAACATTCGTCCGCAATGCGCAAGCGCGAGCGACCGAGCGACGCATGCTGACAGCTGACAGTGGGTTTCAAAATATTGAAAGGTTAAACCCGTCCGTAAGCTGTCAATTATACCATCGATACCTTAGTTAAGAAAAAATGCCAAGCCTATATTGTGTCCTATGCGGTAAACGTGATAAATCGGTATCGTATCATAAGTAAGTAATAATATTTCTCGTTATTTCTTATTTTGTTTGCAAAAAATAAAGTTTATAATTGTTGGTCATTGTGTGGATATTAATTATCATCTATTCAATAATCGTCAATTGTATCCCAAATTACATTTCCATTTTTAAACGGGGCGGTGAGCGTCATCCGCGTTTGCGCATTACGAGCAAAGGTTAATATCTGTCTATCTCTCTCGCACCGAATTTGGCTACAGATCTTTTACATGAGAAGCATAAGCAATTCCCCTTCCAGTTATATATGTTCTAAGGCGCTATTAGTCGACGGTCGACGGTCGACGAGGCCGTTCTTGCGATACCGGTGGTTATTAATCGAAGGGCATCACCCCCGTGGCCCCTTGCTCTCTCCTCGACTCCTTCGCACGACTTTCGGTCGCCCCGTCCGGGACAGGAGATATGGACGAGGTGTAGTCCCTCTGCGTGAGAGACTGACCGAGGGAGACGCGTGACTGGATTCTATTTGTTACCTGAGCCGTTTCGTCTCTAAACGCGTCTCTTGACCGTCGGATTAGAGCGAAACGTATTAGGATGGAATAGGGTCGGGGGGTTAAATTAGAGCAGATTAATTGAGCCGCTTGGATGTACGAGTGGCTGCTATTATCGACATTAGGCCGGATAATTCTAACGGCGTGCCGGCACTCGATGTCCTACGCGCCGATTAATTAATACGACTTTAATGCGACGTTAATATTCATCGCGAAACGAGGTCGAAATATTTGAGTAATCCACTTCGCTGATCCGGGAAGACAAATCGTGTTGTTTAACGTGACGTTAACCACGGCGAGCCATCCGCGAATCGATAATCAATTGCCACGAATCTCGTTAATCGGGTGTTAATAATTAATTGGGTGACGAGACGTTCCAGCGGATTCTGAGCGAAGCTGGAAATTGTTTCGCGCGGTTCCGCGCACGGATTTCGATTTACGAGTGTGACAGTTACTTCACGCTTGACACTCCTTGTCGATGCATCCAGATCCTGTTTGAAAGAAGTCGGTGAGAGATGTCGTTTGTGCCAATAACGATGATGATAATAATAATAATAATAATAATAATAATAATAATAGTAGAAATTAAGCACGCAATCCTATACGTATTCGTCGTTGGTGAGAACAGACAGTTGGAACGTACAGTAAAGGATAAGCGAGGAGAAGCTCCGTACGTTCTTCATTCTTCCAAAAATCACTCGACCCATATAACGCGGAATTCCTTTTAACGAGTGCCATTTATCCGCACGCGTGTCGCACGGGAATCTTCTACTTCCGCGTATGCGCGCGCCGATAGGTTTAATGATCAAGAGGGGAAAAGCACAAGGGTGGAATGGTGCACATCCACCGATGCAATCTGCACGTAACACATCTGCCGAACCGTATACGTGCCTGCCGTAAAACGTGCTTCTTCAACTTCATACGCGTCTCGGAAGGGCACGTACGAAAGAGTTCGCGAACGAATGGGAACGGTGGAACGAAATTAAACGGTGGTAGAGGTGGATTAGTAACGTTCGCAAGAACCAAAAACGATTTAAATAATTAAGGCCATTTTAGCCCTTCGTGTGCACTTTAGTTCTTACAACTAGATTGGCATTGAATCCTAGCGAGTCGACGGGAAAGAATTATCGGTGAACGTTAAGACGAATCGCGGGGTAAATGGTACGACGCAAATGAGGGCACTAGATGGCAATCGTTGGCTCTCTCCATAGGGGTACCGCGTTCGAGTCAGCGATTCTCCAGCACATTGGCATTTCGCTCTCTCTGTCTCTCTCCAACTTTCTCTCTCCCTCTCATTCTCACTCACCCTCTCTCTGTTCTTCTTCCACCTCTCCTTTTCTCCACTTCTGGATCTCCCTTTACGTCCGGTATCTCAACGCTTCCTCGTTTCACTCGGGTACGTCACTCAATTCTGACAACGAAGCACGATCTTTACGACGCTCCTATCACCGGTACGTACTCGAAATAGAGGAAGACAAAAACGATCATTCGCGAACGAGATCGTCGGCGCGACGTATGTAAGACTCGACGTACGTACATTCGCAATTTTCGACACTCGTGTAAGGATCTTACGCCTCGCATCCACGAACTTACCCCACGAAGAAATTCGTCCTAATAAGTGACACAGGTTTACTCGATCGGTGGAAGGCACTCGGCTCCCTAAAAGCTGCTCCCCCAGCTAAACGCTTGCACGAATACGATAACTCACTCCCCCAACGCCTACGGTTTACCCTTACCCTCCGGATTTACCCCATCGTACGCGGGGCCGCATTCATCCTTAACTACATGCACGCGGGCACGCGAAAGAGAGGAAAAGGAGGAGCAGGAAAAAGCGATTCCCAAGTACGAGGCGGAATGTCTTGGGAAGTTTGCTCGGTCTCCCGAGGAGGCAGATGCGCGCAGGTGGCCCTATCTTTAAGTATATCCGCGTGGAGCGGTGAAAATCGAAGAGGCAGAAAGAAGGGGAAAGAGTGGTGCTCGGTGAGGAGAGAAGAGGGTAAGGACAGAGGCAGATAGCGCGAATCTAACCGAGCGAGGAGGTGCCAGCTGCGGATTCATTCAACGTGACTAGCCGGTTACGGGGCCCTGCGCAGCGCGGAGTGCTCGTTGCATGCACCGGTGTGCACTACGCTCGCCCTCGAGACTCTTGATCCGAGACGGGGGTGCCGACATGGGCCAGGTCGTCGTGGAGTAAATCGCTGAGAAAAGCGATATTCCGAAACGGCGAAATAGCGAGGCAGTGAAAATAAACTGATAGCTACAGAGGACGACGTCGCGAATACGAGGTCGCCTGAGGGAGGATGGAAGCGAAGGGTGGAGGCGATGGCAGACGAGGGCACAGAGAGAGAGAGAGAGAGAGAGAGAGTGAATGAAATCGCGAATGGGGGCGGAAATACACACGTGTATCCGTGTAGCGGCGGGGCGACGACGCGTGCCTTCCTGCCCGCGAAATCTATTACTTCGGTGATGTCGGGACGCGCGGCTCGCCGCTCCCTTTGGGGTCCAGACCAAGGCAATTCATTACTCGCGTCTCCCATCACTTCGAAGGAGACCTTTGAACAGGATCTTTGAAAGAGTTCTCGAGTGCAAGGTCGTGGATTTTGGAATAGGAAAAATGTGGAGGTGCCACGTACGGAATTCGAAGCGGGACAATGCACGGCGAACGTGGCTTCGTTTCCGTAGTCGTCGTAGGCTGAACAAAAAAGGGGGGGATAACAATTGTGCAATAATGGCAGCGGATTAATTAGCCGGGTAGTTCGCTCGCCCACTGTCCGACATAATAAAATTGAAAACCGCTCTACGGTACTGAATAGTACGCCCCGGCGTTTTTAGTCGATTTTAAAAAAGGAACATTGCGTAAGTACTAGCCTCGGGTGTGCACATATTTCACTAGTTGGATATTGAACATGCCCGGGTGTGGCCAGCAAACTCGCTCGGTTTAATTCAAGCTTATCTATTCGAATTCTTTGCCCGTAACATCGGTGCGCGCATACGAGCTACAAATTCCAGAATAAGAGTCTTCTCGCACGACCTATCGCCACGTGGTTACGATCCACGAAACGCATTCCGTGGAACAAGCGCGTATCGCGTCGCCCTGACAACGGTCTATAAAAACGTCGAAACTGGGGCGGGATATTAAAAGACATTGAACACCCACGGAAGGCACGAATGCCTCGCGATAAATAAGTAAACAGCTATTACGATGTAACGTGGTCGACTCACCGTCGCCCACGGCTTTTCACCTTTCATCTTATCTATTCTCCGCGCCTCATCCACCGTTGTTCGGCGCGAACGGATGCCACCTTTCTCCGTCTTCCGATTCGTGTACACAGCAAAATCCACAGAGGCGGGTGGATGCTCGAGTTGCGAAAGGTGGTGGAAGAGGCGTGACGAGGCAGGAGGAGGTGGAGGAAGAGGACTAGATCGCGGAATAGACAAGGGGATACACGGAGAGGTGGAGAAAATGGGAAAGTCTGACAGGTGAAGGAGAAGGAGAGGGAGGAGTTGGAGTGACTTGGCGAGGCAGCCGAGAAGGCGGTAGACGGTGATCGCACGATCGATTGACTTCGCTCGAGTGTTTCCACAATCCCGGGGATTGAATCCTGAGCTGGCGCGTGGGCGAAATAGTGTGCGAAAGGATCGGTAAACGCGGTGCCGACGCTCTTGGAAGCGTTGGAACGGCGATGACACTGGCGGTTGCGACGCGGTGCGACGAAGCTGGGCTAACGGAGTGCCTATCCTTACTCCCGCTGCTTGCTGCCACCGAAACTCCATTTCGGCCTTGCAGCCCAATGAATGTTTGATGCCGCGCGGCGAGGTAGGTATAGGAGGTTGCGGATACGCGGCCCCAGAGTTCCGCATCTAGTAAACGCTCGCGGGTGCATGCGACGCCGCTGTCGCGGAGCTAGGAGTACGTGGTTACTTGGGCGTCGCACGGGTTAGGACGCTTCACTTGGGTAGCCCAGAGCGGCGCGTGTGCCCAGGCAGGTGGCCAGGGGAACGCCTATGGTGAGTTTGCATACGCAACAACGCCTACCTGGACCTTGGATAAGTATTACCGAAGATATTTTCACTCATTCTTAGCTTCCTCACCCTCGCAGACCTCGTTGTTCGTCGGTCCGAGCTTTGGTGCATCTCGAGGCTGATGGTCGCGTAGGAACTCCGTGGTAGCGACTTCCAGGTAGATAGAACGCCACGATGTCCAGCCCTGATAAGTAGTGCTACCGACAATTTCACTCATCCTTCGATCCTCACTGTCGCAGACCTCGTCGTTTGTCAGTCCGAGCTTTGGTGCATCTCCAGGCTGATGGTCGCGTAGGAGCTTCGTGGTAGCGGCTTCCAGGTAGATAGAACGCGACGATGTCCACTCCTGATAAGTAGTGCTACCGATATTTTCACTCACCCTTCGATCCTCACTGTCGCAGACCTCGTCGTTCACCGGTCCGAGCTTTGGTGCATCTCTAAGGGGGTGGTCGCGTAGAAGCTGCATGGTAGAGGCTTCCAGGTAGATAGGACGCTCTCACGTACTCCTCTCATTGTCCCGCGGGAGCAACTACTTAAAAATGCATCACCGACCATCCCTACCACAGAAACTGTCACGCTCGCCGCGGCAGGGGAACCGCCACCGTCCACCATTGCCGGCGCCGGCGGCGCAAGCGTTGCCAAGATACCGGTGGGGTAAAAATGTTCGGGCGAGATTCGCTCATTCCGTAAGACGTGACGCAAATCCGAGAATTTCCCGCTTGCATGCGACCGCTTCACCCTCTACCACCCTTCGCGCTTCTCCTCGCCGATAGTACCCGACTGCGCCCCAACGTAGGGTCAATTAACGTCGACTCCGAGGTAAAAAGACGCTCCAACGATTAAAAATGCATCAGCTGCAATCGAGGTTGAACGAGGAGCTCGAGCTTTGGCGAGTGGGCTAAAAGATTCCGAGAGAAGAGACTCAAGCGTCGGGCATTTTGTTGAGCTTTTTCCACGACGTGGCTGGAAATAGAATCCATAAATGGATTTCAAGCGCAGCTAACGTAAATCGATCGCGGACGATTAACGTGAAATTAGGTCTTGGCTCGATGTTCGATTTATTGCAAGTACAAGATGTTACGAGACACGTAATCTCGGGTCGTGAAGGGTGAAGAATGAGAAGATTCTCGTTCGATCCTACGCGTAGCGCGTGCAAACGTGGCGGGCGACGTTGATGCGCGTCGAAGGAAGGCGCGAGGTTAACTACTTAGAAATGCATCGTTGAACGCGACCTTTGCTCCCTCGAATGTCTCACCCGCATCGACGTATGCCAAGTGAAAATCGGGAGTAAAAGGTTCACGGCGAGCTTCCTCTTAACTCGTTCTTCGCGGGACGTGACTCGAATTTTAGACCCTCGCGTATGTATTAGCATCGGCACATGTAAATATCATGTACCGACGAAGCAGCGCGAACGTTTGAGAATGTACGAGACGTGAGTAAAGACTGGCGATGAATGAAAATGCATCCTTCATCGTCGATCTTGGTCCGAGCCGAAGACAAAAAACCACGAGTATCAATTGTCAGCGAGGGAAGAAACAAGGAATAAGAACCAAGCTACCGGTGAAGTTCTGTGTTAGTCTTGAATGGATACTGGACGAGAAACGCGCACTACCTCTTTGGCTATCTAAGCCCGTGCTCCGCTCGAATAGAAATCCGTCGACGTCTAATTGCACAATGGCGAGCTTACCTCGACGTCGAAGATGCCCTTTCGCTGCTCCCGCACTTCGGTATAATCAAGATCAATTAATTATCCTCACGCTATCCGCAACCGTTAGGCGATGCTAATTGGTTACGTGGGGTAGGTAACGAGCTAAGCACTGGACGTTCTTCGTTCGTCCGCCAAATATTCCACGGCACTGGCCACTTATCAATGCCGACACCGGCGCATAAGAAAATTCCTTTGTCACGGATAAAGGAAAGATAGCCTCGCGCGATCTCGAAAGATATTAAACGATTTTCACCTCATTCTCGTCACTGACGTCGCAATTAGCGCCAGCCAACGACCAAATTCGAATTACGAGTGTTTTAATCGCTTTCTTCCACCGTCCCTCTCTCTTCTCGTCGTACGTTTCGCGCCACGGACGGGTCCATTCCGAACTTAATATTTTGTCGCATAAAAGGGACGTAGGAAACTCGTTTCCCGTCGGTATGACAAATTATAAAGGTCGCCCCCGTGAAATCCGCTTTACGTCCACGTGATAAATTACGTCGAAGGCTATACTTTTTCGCGGGCACCCTGAAAGGGTTAGAGACGCTCGGTGCTTTCGAAGTCAATGAAGTCAGCACTACTACCCAATGATTTATTCTTCGTGGCTTTCGCGACGGTGTCGCGAACCGTGGATCCACTAGGAAAGAGGGAATGAGAGAGGTGGAACGAAACGACGGAAGATTTTCGCATCGCGCGTATCTACTTCGGAAAAGTTGATCGTATAAATTGATTCGCGTGACAGAAATCGGGTGATCGATCCACGAAAACTACTGGATATCGAGAATGCGGTAAAATCGGTCGGTAGGGTGATTTACTTAAAATATGCACCTCCCGCGCGAGATTTCGTCCATTCCGGCGAGCTAAAATCAGACGGCACGTAGAACCAAGAGGGAATTCCTCCAAGACGAGTGTCATCTTCGATATTTGCGACCAAACCACGGTAACGTACCTCACGTACCGCTCTCCTTACCGATGGAGAACCCAGATTCGCGTACTACTCGGAAACGGGAGTCCAGAACTGCTTTTAGCTACTTTCTTAATCCGGATCGTCTTTAGCTTTCTCAAGAGCAGCGCCCGGTGCACCTGTCGATAATTTTGTCAAAGAGCTACGGTGTTTTTACGAAAATTGAATTCGCTTAGCGCGTGTCCGCTCTGATAGCTTTCAAATAGTTTCCTCGACGTCCTGGCGTCTTCCACCTCAAAATTACACTTCGCTACGTTTGCAGACTTCTTCTTCAGGCGAATCGCGTCTGTGTATCTGCTTCCGATCCTCGTTCATCGCCTTCCCTCCACCCTTCTCACCTTCATCCTCGACCTTTCACCCTCGGCACGGTCGCCCCACGAATTCTCTTCTTTGGCGCGGCATTTTTATTCGAATTAAAGCCTGACCGGCCTCGGGATCGCGATAACCTGTGAAATACGCCGATGCGACCAACGTTGGAAATCGCGTCTATCCTTTTCCCTTCTGCGCCGCGGCAATCCTTTCGCGCCGTTTCTTTTCTCGCTTTTTGTCTCCTCTCCGTACCCGCCCTACCGTTCTCGCGCCTTCTCTTCCCGCGCGCTCGCTCGCTTTCTTCCCGAGAAAGTCAGGAGCGAAACTCGTTCACAGCCAAAATAAAACGCGCTTTAAGTCGACCCGTGGCTTTGTTACGCTCACCCTGTCGGCCACGATCGAAGAACGAAAGACGTGATTCTTTTTACTACGGGAAACGAAGGAAAACAGGGGATAGGGAGGGGAAGGGCGCTGATGCCGAACGGAGAGAGAGAGAGAGAGAGAGAGACAGAGAGAGTCGTCGGGGATAAAGAGAAGTGGAATAAAAGCGAAGGGACGAGAAAACGGACAAAGAGAGCTTTAAAGGCGTCGAGAGTAACGGCGCGGAGTAATCGGGCGATCGACAGGCAGAGTGATTCGTCGACGAGAAACATTTGTGCGATCTCGTGGTAGACGAAAGAAATTGAAAGAAATTCCGGAGAGTAACGTGTGTATAAACACAGTAGATTAGGTTCTCCAGAATTGCAGGGTTTGCGCGTGTGTCGAGCTCGACCGACTGTTCCATTTTCCATAGAGTAAAAACGCGGAATGCAACAGAAATTCCTTCGAGGAGATTCGAGAACGAAGTGTGCTAGGACTGGTGCTGGTGTCAGTGAATGGACGGACGAATATTGGAACAGGTTGACAGGCGGTGCCCACGTGCACGGTGGCTCTTGCGAACGCATGAGATCGGACAGTGAACGAGTGCTCGCGAGGTGGCCGCAACGATAGAAAGGTACGTCATAGCCCCGAGCGACGTATTGCGCGACGACTGCCGAACGATCCGTGAAACGATCGTGACGCCTGTCACGAATTTGCAATTCCGTGCCTTTAAATACTTCGCGAGCGTCCCGTGGAATTTTGAAATTGGAATCGAGCCTATTGTCGACGCGTGCGGGCTCACGCTCGCGAAACGATGACGCGTTGCTGTTCGCAGGCCGCGTAAATAGAGCCGTAAACGTCCGACGACGCGTGCGCTAAATGGCCCGTTCCTAGGAACGAAACCGAGGAGGCGAGTAAATCGGCGAGTAAATCGGCTCGCGCGCCGGAGGGAGAGCCAGTTACTACCACACGAGGCGTAGCCATCTCCGCGTAGGGAAGTTTACGGCGTTCCGGAACACGAGAATTCCGCGGAACGCGATCGTTCCCTCAGAGACTTCCCGTCGCGTTCTTTCCGCTTCCTTCTGGCCGCTGCTCCTGCTCCTTCTCCCACTCTCAAGCACGGATAGGCGATGGCAACTGGCCAGGCAATAAAATTAACCAGTCGGTTACTGCGTCGGGACCCCTGCAATGAAATGTCCCGAACGTTGCATTAATTGTAATTAAGGGGAAGGTAATTGGAATGGTTTAATGTTACCGGGAGGTTGTAAAAGGGGAATGGAGAAGCTGAGGGGTAAGATCGGATCGAAGGGTGGTGGTTGGAAAGGACGAAGCGCAGGGACGCGTAAGGACGCGCAAGGACGCACGCACCGATGCTTTCGTGAGCTCGGCTGACTTCTATCCGCCGCGTATCGGAGAATTTTAATCACCCCGTCGTACCCAAACCGAGCGACGAGATGTTGATTCAAGAGCGCTGCTTCCCGCACCGGTCATAAATATTGAAACATTTTTTTTTCCCCCCTGACTCGTCCCGTACGCGCGCGCGCGCGGAACGGCGCAGCGCCAGCGAAGCCGCAACAACGTAGACGAAGAATAAACGTGGTGTGGGCTGTGTTTTGTGGCACGTCGTAGTAATCGCCAGGGTGGAGAATGGAAATAAATACGGGAAAGCGGGAGAGGGTCGAAGACTTCGGGGCGCACGGATATGCATTCGAGCATTGGCGTGAATCCAAAGCGGGTAAAATTTAATATTTTTGCTTAACGAGGCTCGCTTTATTCCGGCTCCGCCCCAGTTACTCTAATTGGCCACCCAGAGGATCTCCTCCACCTTCGTCGCCTATCCGAATTTGAGGTCGGAGGTCTCCAACTTTGACCGTCCGACGATAACGATTAGCTGCGAGCGTAATTTCAATCCGTTCGGCTTTATTATATCACCTTGAAATATCACATCGTACCTAACGTTCGTTCGTTCGGAGTAAGAAATGACGCGCACGCGGCGAGTCACGGGTTCTTATCGTTTTTACGGGTAAAGGAGAAAGAAAAAATTAAAAAATACGACCACTCGCTGAAAGTCCATGGTGCCATCCCTACCGAGGTGAAAAGTTATCCCGCTGTCGTCGGTCTCGTGACGTTGTTCTCCGCGTTACCCTTGTTCCACTCTTGCAACAAAAAGAATGTAAAATATAATAACGAAGGTGGCCCACCATCGCGGTCCAGGACTTTCACGAGACTTCGTCGCCGCGAAGGAGGGCCCTCCCTCTTCACGCCCGTTCTTTTCACCGCGGTACCGTCTTACGTCCATTTCCATGACAATGAAATACCAGAACGTCTGGAGTGGAATCTCGATGAAATATCTCGCGCGGCCGTTGGCAGGAGGATTCGAATGACAATGGCGCCACCGAGTTACTCGGCACTTCGCCGTCGTTATCACGAGAAGAGGGACAAGAGACGATGGATCAGCCGTGGATCCACCGGGCGATTCTCATGCCCCGACTCGAATCGAAGGGGCTGCAAGAACCCCTTTAAATGACAAAGACTCCGCGATGCGTCGATAGTATTCGAGACCGGTCCACGGAAGATCAAGAAATCGTCAACGGAAACGATCATTCGCAGAATCGCTTCTTATAATTTATATACTTTACCCTCCATACGATTTAAGCCTCCTAAATTGGAGAAACGTACCTTCCAACGTCCACACTGGCGTACAATCTTCTGAACCGAGATAACAATGCCTGCAGAGAGATAAAGGTGGTCAGGATAGAAAGCTGGTTCGCAGTAACAGGCAGAGAAATGAAAAAAAGCGATAGCTTGTGAACTCGAAGAAGGACGAAGATCGAACGACAGCAACGCGGGATGACAGTCGTCGACAGAAAAATAAAGAGACGCGAATGAAAAACGTTAGTGAGAGATCGGAGAAGGATCAAAATTGAGGCGATGGAAAGGGATGTAGAAAGATGTTCTCGAAAGGACAGACGGTGGCGCGCGAAGAACGTCGAGGAAGACGAATATGCATGGCGTTAGGTACCTTCGTAGGAGCGGAGTTGATAGATAGACAGTACGCAGGCAGGAAGACTAACGGAGTGATATGTAGCGAGGAAAGCGACGGTGGTGGAGAAAGGGTGAGAAGGGGTAATGTGAAGGTGACGGTGAGTGAGTGAGAATGAGTCAACGGTGGAAGAAGAGAAAAGGAGAGTAAATGAGTGTGTGTGTGTGTGTGCGCGCGCGCGCGTGCGCGCGTGTGTGAGAGAGAGAGATGGAGAGAAAGAGAGAGAAGCGAGAGAGTGAGAGAGAGAGAGAGGAAGAGAGAGAGAGGGAGGGAGGGAAGTAGCGATGGAAAGGTAAGGATTGCGGCAAGGGTCGAGCCGCTCTGGATCGTAGAAGAGAACGAGACAGCGAATGCAGCCTCGCGAGAGAGTATCGCCTCGTGCCTGTCGTATCTACCAAGGGAGCTTGACTTATTGTTAGACTATCGGAAACTAATGCGACCCACTCCGCCTGCACGCGACGGCATCCTTGACGTTTTGGCTGCGGTGTACAAAGATCACCGAGAAGCGTGTTAAGAGCGCAAAATCAAGAGACAACGTACAACAAATACAATTGCAAAACATGGACGAGTCGCAATAACCTCGTACGACGTTCGATGCAAGCACGAAGAATTATTAAAAAGGTCTGAATATATTTTGGAATTACCGCGACTCGCCTGTCCACGATGCTCTCGAAAATGTCAATGGAAAATTGATTTTATCGAGTGGAGGGACCGTGCGATCGACTTTGGCTCGACCCACGGCGAAGTCAGCGCCCGTGAATTGGGGACACGAAACAGGGGAAGGAGACGAACTCGGGTGAGAAACAGACGAAGAAGCGTCGAAGGAAGGACGAAGGAGGAAGATGGGAAATAATAGATACGAGAGGACGTCTGGTGGAAGTCATAAAGGAAATTAAGATGCTTGAGCTTCGAAAAGAGATGGCGGCCTGACGATGTCTATTAAGGAAATGGCCATCGGAATGGTGGAAGATTGAAGAAAGAAAGTCGCTCGGTAAGAGAAAATTGCTTCGCAAACAAAGCACGAGTACGGATGACAGAAGGTTATAACAAAAAAAAAAAGAAGAATCAAACAGAGAGAACGGTGAAAGTGAGAGAATAGAACGTTAACTGCTCGAAGAGACGAAGATGAAAAGTTTACTAGGATATATCTAATCCGATCGCGAGGTAACGATTGAAACGTGAGATCGTTGCGTCCGTCGTGCCACACCATCGCCAGGAAAGATGATGAAGAAATTAACAGCCAGTCGTACAGCGCGCAGTTATTCGCACCTGACACTTCACCGGAATTACTGCCACCGGAGAATAAAGACTGTGTAACGTGGGTAGAAAGAGTACGGTTAGTACCGAGTCGATGCGGGCACGTTGAGGAGCGCGGGGCGAAGAGAAAATCTGGAAATCGCTCCAGGGCTCTTTGATGTCCCTGTCCAAGTAAACGGTCGAAAGGGTGCACGAGGAGACATCGAAAATAAAGTTCTCGCGCAATAAAACGGAAAGGGGGATTAAGAGAATGGAGGGCTCGATGTTCCTTTGTGGAGAACCGGACGAGAAAGCGGTCATATAGAATGGCGAACGTGGCGGTCCTTTGTTTTAAATGCGATAAGAAGAAAGGGTAAAATTAGCCGAATAAAAGGAACGACTCCGGGAGTGGCGGTAAGCGCGGAGAGACAGAAAGGGCGGAAGGAAGGAAGGAAGACATAGAGAAAGCTTAGAGAGTGCATTGAGTCGAGATAGCCTGAAACTCGCGTCGCGTCGGCTCTACGACCGTTCCGGACGTCGATCGGAAATTAATGCATCCTCCCCAAGCAGATGCAATTAGCTATCTTGGTACAGTATCGCTTACCAACCACCGAGGTGTGCATCGATAGTCCTCTTCCGATGCCACTGCTATCGTAGCTCCGCGTGTCCACCTCAACGCCCGCGTCATTGACCCCGATAATTGCACCGGCCGAAACTTCGTTACACCTTGTTTATAAACGCGCGAGAGGAGGACTCTCGGGGGAGCAGAATGGGCTGGTTCGAAATGAAAAAAAAGCAAAATCGACGAAATTCTCCGAAAAGATAAACGTGGCGTGGTGCGCGAACGAAAAAACGATGTAGTAGGGGGGGGGGGGAAGCTGAAAATAAAAAGCGAAAGAAAAAGTTCATGGAAACGCGCGCGTGCAAGCAGAAGCGCGAATGTGCGAGCCCAGCGCGTATCGTCCGCGCGAGTGCAATTTCCTGTATCGATAGTTTGCTTTGGCTACGGAGCCCGCGATTCGTTGTTGAAGGATGCGTTCCAGATTCGACGCGCCGCGCGCGAGTCATTCCGCACGCCCGATGCGAGAACAATTGCGTATCACGGGTGGAGGAGAGACCGGTGGTAGAGGACGGAGTGCGGGAGAGACATGTTTTACGTACGCAAGGGGAACGCGTTTTAACGAGAAAGTCGAGAAAGCGCGACGCTATTTCGCGCAAGCCATTTCGAGCGGGGATAGAAGCACGCTCGAGTACGTTGGAGGGAGTGGTGTGCCGTACCCGAGTCTTTGCCAATGTCATCGACGAGAATGAGCTTCGACCGAGGTATGGGGTGGTCTGGAGGGTGGCGAATCCCACCCTTCCGAACCACAAAGGGAGCCACGCCCGCGTAGCGAGATTTTTACGAGAATCACCGGGACGCTGCTGCCGACCTCGGTAAATTCACGGTAGCAGCATCCGAGGAGTCCGCAGATCTCCTCATAATGCATGGCTCCTCTACCCTCCGTGCCCTCCACCGAGCTTCTCTCCATTTTACGAGTAGGAAGCGATGGCGAGAGTGGCGCGACGAAATAAATCCATTTGCTGACTGCTCGCCCGAGAAACCCTGGGTATCGACACGATAAAGTCGAGATGCATTCGCGGAACAAACGAAACGAGGCGTTCGCGTCACGGAATTGCGCGAGAGGCTTTATCCTCCTCTCGTATAGATCCCGATCTTCGAAAATTGGTACGTAGGTATGTTGAAATTGCGCCGGATTCGAAGACGAGCGAATTGTCCTGGCAAGAGTAGAGGAAATAGAGACTTGTCGGGTGCCAGACGCGAGGTGCACGAACGAGGATCTACGGATGCAAGAATGGTTCAATAAAATTCGACCGTCTTCCTGGAGGCGTCACGACTAAATTTTCTTTTAAAAAGCGTGATGTAAATCACAGAGAGTGTCGAGACATTCGCGTTGACGATCCCCAAAACACGAATCTTCTCATAAAACTTTCTGTACCCCGTAAGAGTAATCGTTTTCTATTTGAAAAACCGCTTCGATCATCAGCCTTGTGCATCATGTCGCGTTCAGGTGGATACCTCGTAATACGCGTGGAGAGACGCGGGATTTCCCGCTCACGACGGAGGGCACGTAAGCTTCGTACCGACCCCAAGCGAACGCATTTCGCGTCAGATATTTTATGCATGCATAGTATTCGGACGTTGGAGGAGGGTTCGCGACGCTGCAGTCGTTCGTACCGCATTTATTACGGGCGTCGGCATCGGCCTCGTTACGTCGCCGACTGCCTTCGGACGCCCATTTCGTCGCGTACGAATGCGCGCATAAATGTTTATCGTCTCGAGGACGAATCCCAAATGTCCCCGTAATAACGTATAACGGGTTTCTCTGGAAAGGATTTTTTTTCATAGCTCGAGACACTCTCGCGCCAAAGAAAGAGTCGGTAAGAGCCGAGGAGAAGTACCTATTTCGACTCATTATTGTTCCGGACTGTATGCGCGCAATTGTAAATCATCGGAAACATCGTACACCGTTACTTTTCATTGGGTATGTTTTCCCGAACCTCCGCTTATTGTTAGCTAAGCGCACGTAAGCGGCTAACGTTTGCTACGCAATATTTGGCTGGACAGAAGCGCTTGAAGTTAGTTATAACCAGCCAATACCTTGAAGCGCTAAGCGGAAACCGCTACCAAACGAGCGACTGCTTAGCTAGCGAAGGTTCGGCAAAACATACCCATTTTTAACGACACTGCTGTTTTGCGGGACAAAGAAGCGAAGAAACAAAAAATTTTCGAATAGAGGGATCGAACGTTGTTCTGGACGGGGACTCGGAAGAGCCTGACAAAGTGAGTTTCGCTGGAAGCTCGAGTTACGAGGATGTTCGGTTCGTTATAAAAAATACGTCTTTCGATCCTCTACTCTATCCTTAGAGCCACGATATTATGTTTCGTTGTTGTTAGACGGAAGGAAAAGAAATTAATGTCCTTGCGAATTTCTGGCTAGTGGACCGGTTTACGTGCGCAATCCTTGTGCATTCTCCGTGGAGATCGCAGCATCGCATTGCATATTTACCCGATCGAAACTGCATTAGCGAGTCCAGCGGAAGTCGACGGGGAAGGGCGTTTCTCCGAATATAATCCATCTCCTGAAGTCGACTTTTGCAGGTCGTTTCGCCTTGGCGCGGCGCGTGTGGAGGAAGGTAGAAATGCTAGAATAATTTACAATTCTAGGAACTTCGGGGGAGTGGATCCTCGAGGACGCGGTAAATACGAAGATGGAGAACACCGTGGGATAGATTCGACGCGATAACGTCGAGTTTGTTTAGGAATCTCGTTCGCAACTGGCTTCCCTTTAAAGTGTACTGACTGCCCTCCTCGCTTCTGTACCGCTATATAATTCTAGCCCCTGTCTGTTCTCCTTTCTCGCTGGCCGCACCGTACAGGAGCGCGTTCGTTTTCCTCTTTCCTCTCGCCTTACCTCTCGGTGCTTTCTCTCTTTTCACAATCTTCCTTTTCTCCGACACTATCTCTCGTCGATCTCATCCCTCCGAAGGAGACGTAGGCGTTGCAACTGACACGCTAGAGAATCACCGGTCTTTCTCAGCTTCGTTTACTCTTCTCGGTGATCATTTCTCATTCCACCATCGGAGGAAATTATTTTTAATTTCTCGGAAATATCGCGCATACATGTGTAGAAACCAGCAACGCGTCTGGACGCTACAGGCACGGGCGACGAACGGAAAAGAAAGGCCGAGGACAACCTGTGATACCATTCGGGGGTGAAAGAGGTACGAGCAGTCGACTGATGCGCGCGAACGACCGACTCTCACGTTCATCTCCGAACGAGAACGGATAGAGTGGAACGGTGAAATAAAAGAACGAGCGATCCGTTTAAAATGCCATCCCAACTCGTGTTAGCGGACCGGTCTAAAAACCGAGACAGACCCCCCCTTCGGGTCACGAGGTTCCGGCCAGGCAGCGCGGGAATACGAAATCAATCGAATTCGATTTTGGATTAATTTAAAAAGCCAATTTATCGTAAATCTGACCGCGCGCGGAGCCACGTTTGTTCGCCAGGCTAAAGTGTATTCGATATATACGGGAATAAAATTGAATTATATGAACAAGTCATAGATTTTTTTGTTTTGTTTGTATCCTGCCAATGCGCCAGGCCTCTCTCTCTCTCTCTCTCTCTCTCGTTTTACTTTTTTTTTAGCGAACGCCAAAGCGTATAATAACACTTCCAACCGTTCGTTCATCCCGTTCGTTATATCGATAAAACTGCAACTCGTTTGGGATAAATGTCAACAGCTTCAAAAATGCAAAACAGGCTTGGCTACGGTCCACTTAATGCATATTCCACGAGGAATCTAATACTTAACGAAGATCTCGGGTACGGGAAGGATTTTCTCCCTTCGTGTCGATGAGTATTCAGCCTCCCTCTATCTGCATTCACAGGGTGAATACTTCAAGAATAGACGCGTATTTCTTTCATCGATAACGACGAATCGAGCCTGCCCGTAGTACAAGATTCTTATATTCGTGCAAGCGAACAAATGAAAATGGAGTATAGTCCGAACAGGAGGGTGCAGAAAACAGTTTCGAGTGACGCAATGCGTTTCGCACATAAAAAGATAAATTCAATAGCGACCGACCCCTACTACAATTTGACGGAGGGTGCACCTGCATTTCTCCACCAAGATTTTAGAATAATATAGAAATTCATTGAAATGCGTGTTCGTCGATGTCGCGGTCCCAATAGATTCGTCATCGATCGGCCACGAACACGAGAAGCTAACATTATTTTAATTATTCCGCGAATGCTAAACGTTTACTGTGTCAACAGTTTCACGTGTTAAAATCACACGCGAGCATCGTTTCCCTCGCTCTCTCTTTCCTCCCGTATCTCCCATTCCTCATGCCGCAAATTTCGAAAATACACGAGAAACTACTCCGCGCCCGACGTTTCAGCGCACAATGGAATAATCCTCGGTCAAACAAGCGGTTCAAAAAATTTTGCAAAATTCTCAAAATTAACTGCACCTACAGCGAATAGCAATCTCCCCCGGCGCGGTACGAAACGTTGGAGCGAGGGCAAGAGTGACCTACCTGCGTCCTACGTACCTACCTATCTGCCTACAAAGTGCCTAACTACCCACAAGCAGCTCGCTCCTGGAAACGGAAATTCAGCTTCGCATTAGGCCGGTCAGTGCCGCGAACGCGAAGCCGATTTACATGCCACTTGGAAACGTCACCGGCATCCGACTGGCTCCAAGACCGACGCCTCGGCCCACCCCATCCACCACAGTCTCCACTCCACCCCACCAACCCCTCATTCGTAGCGGTGGATAACCGCTGACCTAAAAACTTCGTGGCGTAGATCCTGCGGCCGTTCGGAGCGCACCGCGCGCGGCAAATTAAGTCTGCAATATTAATTCAGGCACCGCGCACGACATCGCCGCGACAACGCCCGGCACTCTCGCGTTCCTCCTCGCCCACCCCTTCCGAGTTAGTGTTCCCGTCGACGCATCCCTTCTCCTCGTCCACCACGCCTCACCCCATTGTAACTCCTTCGGACGTAATTATTTCTATGGATATACCGGTGACGCGCGCGCGCTTATAAATATGGAGTCTTCTACGGCCGCGACCGTCTCGGCCTCGGTCGGCGAGCTTTGGCTTTTATTTTGCGCGCCGGGCTAATATATCAAAGGTGCGAGCTGACGCGTAACGCGCCAGAGTAAGTCGCTTGCAAATTAACCGGGATACGAGGATATTTAAAACGACCGCGGCGACGGTAAGGGGGAGAAAAAGATGTGCAACAAAGAAATTCATTATCTTCAATTATTTCTGCACACTTGTGCTTCGTCCTTTTCCGCGCATGACCGCCCATCCCCGGACAAGGATCACGATTGTCAAAGTGGATGCGGTCGCGATTAAGCGCAATGCAATTTGAAATTCGAAATCGACTAGGCCATTAACGAGGAAGTCGACCGAGTACGGATGCTAGGTGGGGGTAAAAGGATGGATCTCCGGGTTACGGTAATTAATGGCAAAACTACGGGCCACTGAGTATTTAAATTTCCCCCGACGACCACGAGGACGCGTCCCTTGCACGCTCATTGGCACGATCATCCGTCGCGGCGCGTTTACGCTCGCGTATCTCTTCCCGCTCGAATTCGTTAATTTCGTTCATCCCCGAAATAGTTCTTTCCACTGGCCAATGGCGTTCACCGGTTTCCCGTACGCCCTGTTACGCGGCACAATCGCGCGCACGCTAACGCGGACGCGCTGGCATCGAGTTTCAATTACAGTTTCCAATTATACGAGGAATTTCGATTTTTCTCGATTTTTCTTTTTTTTTTCTTTTTTTTTTCTTTTTCTTTTATTCACCTTTTTTTTGAGACCGAGCGAGACGTGCTAAAAGCCGTTCGTACAGCAGGTAGTTGGCCGTAGGTGCGGCTGTTAATCGTCGGTGGAATGGACCGCGTCGATCCTGATAACGACTCTTGGCGGTCGGACACGTAAGATGTGTCGTAAGAGCGGCGAGGTCGTAGCTATTATGCAAATATATACTGATATAGACCGCAGTGTACCGCACCCTCGCTCGCTCCTTCTTCCTCTCTCGTTCTCTTTCTAGAACCTCTTGCCATTGTCGACGAGCTTTCGCGGTTGGCCTAGGACACGCGTGCGCCCATCTCTTCGATCGTATCGCCTTTCTCCACGATCTCGTAGGATACGTCGAATTTGTCGTTTACCACTCGTCGTCCTGCCGGATAATTGCCCGAACGCTGCGGATAATCCGATCGCTCGATCGCTCGATCGCATCGTCTACATCGAAGAAACGGGATACGAAGGTTTCACGCTGGCTCGTCGTTATCGCTCGGATCAAACCATTATGCTAGAGTGCCCCTCTTCCCCTCGTTTAATGCGGCTCCGCACCTAAGTGTCCGTTCGCTTACACCGACGCGCTTAAACAAGGATATACGATGCTAGTAGCACACACGAGGGTGTAGAGAGACCCGCGTTCCCAGCTATTCCAGGCGTTCGTGACATAACGTTAGGGAACGTACGAGTGGGGCGTCGTTCTCGCTCGACCGCTGTTTAAAGCGACGCGGCTCCTTAATTAGGAAAATGCGGCACGCCGGAGCCCTCTACGTTCTTCTCGACAATGGCCACTTGTCTTTGGGCGAAATAATTTAGGCCAATTCGTCGAGTGCCACCCTTCTTCTCACGGGGAGAATGATCGATGAAAATCCCCATTGGGCTCTTTCGAGCAATCAAGAGATACCGTAACGACTGTCGGCTAGAGTCTCTCCGTAGATTAATACCGTTTAAATGCACGGATAATCCGAGAGTTTCGCAATTACACGCGCACGATACTGAGAATCGGTTTAACGCGCGCGCTTTATAATTACGGGAGTTTCTAATCGGTTCGGTTACCCGGAACTCTCTCGAACTCTTCCGTTGCGCCACTTTTCCTCGGCAGGATACTCCGTGGCGCGTCCCTCTTGCAATTTCAAAGTCATCGAATTTTCTCCAACTTTCCCCGACTCGATTCGATTCTTCCCCTTTTCGCTTCCACCTCTTTCGTCTTACCTTCACCGCACGATCTCGCTTTCATCCACGACACATTGTCGAAGCTTTTACGTCGTGATTTGGTTATTCGCGTCTTTCCACCCCTGGCCTTTCTTCGCCTAGGAGTACAAACTGGCGCGCATAACGCCGAGAGACTCACGATCTTCTGTAGCCTACCGCCCATTAAGTGCAGCCACTATACGCGCGCATACACCCGAGCCGCGCATATATTCAGAAGCTCTTTACGTAAACGCAATGATATGCAGATATCGGGTGAGGCGGAAAGCGTCGAAGTTGTATCCCTAATGCGGGAAACAAGATGAGAATGTGGCGTGAACTTACCGGATCCGTTGCCTTTACCGAAGACTATTTACATTTTTAAACTTGCCAAAGTATTACGCTGTCGTTACTTCTTTTAAATGAAAATTACACGGACCGAAAAATGTTTTCGCACGTTAAGGCGGGTACAGATCAAGCGCGCCGATCTGCGCTGCGCCGTGCAAAACGTTCGCGAACGTTGCAGGCGCTTTCAAGTTGGACGGGTTACGGATCACAAACGCGCAACAACGCGCATGACCAAGCATTCGCAAACATTATCCGCCTGTTGTCGGTACATCAAAGAAATTTGCTTGTTCGTGCGCGCTCGCTTTGGACGGCCTTCAGTTTGTGCATGCATTTGTCAAGAGCGAACACAAGAGAAAACGCAAGCAGCTTTAATCGTCTATCTTTAATTTAATTAAAATGAAAGACGGCAATAATGCTGAGTGGGACCATGAAAGGGTTTTATATTTTATCAATTTATACGAAGAGTGTCCAGAGTTGTGGAAGCCCTGTACTTTTAATTGACAAATCACACAATAAGTCACTGCCGCTGTAACGATTTCTATTTTTAAACATTCTTGTCATCCACCATCGGCGATTGTTCTTCTCCTTTTTTTTAATATTTCACTTAATACAATAAACGCAGCACTTGCTGCTTTAATTTTTTCATAATCCGCCATGATTGCTATTTACGAATGAAACAAACGTACTAAACTCGGAATCTTGCCGAACATAGCCAAACATACGCGCATTTGTTCTGTCTGGACAGTTCTGCGAGCATACGCGAATTTTGTTCGTAAACGTTCGCAAACGTTTTGCACGGCACGGCGCGGATCGGCGCGCTTGATCTGTACCCGCCTACATTCGCACGAATATCCGTCGATGCAACGACGAATCGTCCTGTAGCAGCAAATCAATCGTAAAGCTGAGAAGCATCGACAAGAAGATGCTCTTAATATCGAGGGTAAACTGTAGGTACTCCCAGATGGGAGCGACTTCGCAAACGATGCTCGAGCACGAGTCGCGTAGGATCAATTTTCTGCGTGCGAATTTACGCGAATTTACCCCCTGACTCCTCCCGCGCTTATTCCGTAAAGCCGAGCGAAGACGAGAGAGCAGGCACGCGGATATCCTCGAGGCCGATATATCGCGTTCGCGATTTAAGCCCCGCGCAGGATCGTTCATCATTCCCGGACGAGCGTGCGAGACGTTTAGGAACCAAGTCGAATCGGTGCCATCGAAATGGCACACATATGTACGAGCCGAAGCATCCGTCGACCGGAGCTCGCAGAAACCGAGGGCATAAAATTTTTATTGCCGTTTTACGTGCGATCCACGAAGAAAAAAATCGAATTAGGAGAGCAGATGGCGCGTTTCATGGCAACGCTGGATCTGCCATCAAAGGAATCGACCGTTGCCGAGAGTCGAACGAGCTCATCGATAATTAAGTTAAAAGTAGAGATGGCCTTGTGTATCGATACGTCGAGAGGGATACTCGACGTGAGAGCACCGTTTGGAGTAAGCCGAATGTGGAAGACTACTCCGTTGAGCGAAGCTGATTACGAGCAGGTGCATAGTCGCTAGAAGGAAACACACCGCGAGATTGACTGAAAAAAAGAGAAAGAGACGAGTCTTATTATCGGACCTTTGAGAATCGGTCGAAAAACTCAATGTTGGATTCCCATGACTCGAGCTCATCCGAAAGAAGGATTCCACGCGGGTCGACGAATCCGCGTGGGCTGTGCACAAACTTTCTCAAACTTATAATTGGATTCTTCGGATGACGTAGAAATCGATCTTTTCACGCCTCGGAGATCGAGATGAGAATGCTCGGAGGTGACGGCAATCTTGATAGGTGATTAATTAACTAATCACGCGAAATACGGGGACGAGAGAAAAGCGTAACTCCGCAATTAGTCCTACCTTCCTCGGGTCCCGCGATAAAACGAAACTTCTCTATTTTCCTTGGATCCGTTCCACCCCCTTTACTTTTTCCACGCTTCTCTCCCTCGGAGTTCGTTTTAACGATTGTTCACCGGGCCCTTGTCGTCGGTCCGCTTCTTCTCTCACCGTTCGCCCCGAGGACACATCAGGGTACTTATACTCGTCAAAACTTCGTTGTCAAACTTCGTAAACCGTTTGAGACGGTCGAAATCTTCGAACGTGACGTCCCATTTCTCGCTTCCACGCTTTTACCATCCCTTTCTCTCCCTCTCGATTATTTCCTACCTACCCACCTCCCAGCTCGCCACTATCCGCTCTAATCCTCCGCCCTCGTCCTCGATCGCCATTGTTCGACGAACCTACTCTTCTACCTCGTCGTTCTCGTAGCTGCGCGTTTATGACGATCACCACGAGCGTGGCACACACCCCGGAGATAACTGACCCGCAAGAATTCCAAGATCCCGACGCGCGAATCCGTGAGAAACGGCTAACGTCCTCCCTTTCGTTTTCGGCCCTTCCTTTACGACCCTCTGGTACGCGAGTATGGCGTCGCGACGCATGTTTCTTCGAGCCGAACGGCTGTCACTCCTCTCGTAACTTCTAATGTCGGAAGGAGTGGCCCACGCAGGGTAAAAGAGAGGAAAGGAGAAAGGGATACAAACGAAAGGAGAGGAAGCGAGAACGAGTAAATGCTATATAGGTCGAGATCGCCTTCGCTGGGTCACGAGTCTAGGTCGACTGCGATGCGCCGGTGGTTGGCATTCGTCCAAAGCCGTTTCCGTAGACAAATGTCCATTCAGCCGCGAGCTAGTAAGCCTGTTTACACTGTGCTTTCTTTCCTACGTCGCTCCTATCGCCGGACGAGGGCTCGCTCGCTCACGAGGACCTGGCTGAACGGGAAGAAGTCGGTCACACGTGCGGGCCATCTCCGGCGACTAATCGATACGTCCAGTGAGATCGAAAGCGGAAGATTATCGAAAATGTTTTTCTCGATCCGTTGGAAGCGCACGATAAGGTTCCTCTTCGCTCGATCGAACCCCTCCATTTCGTACACCCGTCCGGAGATTCGATGTCTCTCCTGAGGGGACGTCGAAGAAATTAATTACAAGCGTATCGAGAAGAATGGAAGCGCAGGATCGATACAGGAACCGCGGCACTATCTTCTTCGCACGATCCAATTAATAAAGAAACGCACGCTCGATAATCACTTCTCGAGTATCCTAAAAGCTTTGTCCTCGGTGGTGCTGATTAAAGCGGAGAACACATATAGGCGATCGTCACCAAGATCGCGACCGCGATCAAACGCATCAATTGTTCATCAATTGTTGATCAATTGTATCAATTGCAATCGCAATCGCAATCGTGGTCGCGATCGCATATATGTGTTCTCCGCTTAAACGATGCTCGTCCCTTCGCCTCGCCCTAAGGAGATTAAGCACTACGCCTGACATATTTAGGGAGATCCCTTGAGGAAGCCAGCAGGAAATGCTTGATGCGCGAAGACGCGATTACGGAGGTGCCCGGCCATACGCATAATTTCTACGACGGGACGACACGGTAGAACCAATCTCCAGAGCACCACTCGACCTGCTACGAAGCTCCTCGTTGTACCGACTCCTTCACATTTCACGCATCCATCCTCAACGATGCAGCCATCGTGTTTCACGTACTTCGGATTAAAATGTCGTTGCAAACACTTGAAACGATCTTCTCTCTTTGATGGAACAATCGGAATGCTCGGACCAGGAGGAGAACGCGTTACCTAGTGGCCGAGCAACGAGATTGCACGAGAAGGCCTCCACTTTCAAAGAAACAATGGAGATGATGGAGGATACCGTGCGTCGCGTGGTTTCAAAGAGACGAGAGCACGAGGACGATGATGGAGCGTAGAGAGAAGAGGAAAGCGAAACGGTGAGGACGGAGTACGCATTCGCCCGTCCTTGCTCGATGTGTACTCGTAAACCTGCTTGTGGGTAATGCGCGCAGCCACCGAATCGCGGTGAGGGTGAAGAAGAAATGCGGGTGTACTGGTAACGCGCGGAGAAGGGTGGCAGCGGTGAACGGAAGAGAAAGGAAAAAAGGGTAGATGCGAAGAGGATGAAGAGGAGAGTCGCGCGAGATACCGCACACAGGAGGATCGCGTCCTGGGTACTAGCGACCGTGGCCGCGGCTGTATGCGAGACCCGGTAAAGGAGAGAGGAGAGTAGACTTTATCGAAACCCCGGATTTATGGTTTCGCGTACCTATAAGGAAGTAGAGACTAGAAGGACGGAATGACATCACGAGAGACGAAGAGATCGGCGAGAAGAGAGAAGAAGAAGGCAAGAAGGAAACGCGGTGGAGAAAGGTACGAGAGATGGGGAGAATGGAAGCTGGCTGAAATGAAAAACAAAGGAAGAAGGTGAACCGGGGCGAAGGAGAAAGCGCGTGGGTGAGAGTGGCGAGGAGAAGAAAAGGGGAACGGAGAGTGAATAATGGTTGTCCTTTGCTCTGGGCCCTGTTCTCGATACGGTGTACCATGTCGTAGCTAGAAACGCCTTATATGATCTTCTCGTGCCTCGCTCACCCACACTCGCGAATTCACGCACGCCCGTGTACCGTCGGTGCCGCTACAAAATAGACATGGCCAGCGGAGCCTTCCACCTCGCACGACGCTTTTACGGCTTTATTCACTTTGTTATTCCTATCCCGACGAACCGCGTTCGAACGCGCCGCGAATCCACGTTCCACGTTATACCGCACGACGTACGTCTCGTTTCAATGTCTATATGCTTTATTGTCCTCCACCGTGTTCCACCCGCTCGTCGTCTGCTTCGAACGCGGCCTGCCGCCGCCATTCTGCATACCCTCCTATTTTTAAAAGTACGTATACGCTCCGACGCTCGCTCGTGATCGTTATTAGACGTACCGCGGAAAAACTGTCACACCTAGGATCGCGCGCTAGATAATAGACTATCTCTAACTCGCGCACGTCAATTCCATCCTGCGCGAGTTTCCAATATACCAGCCGGTCAGCTCGCTCCACGTATAAACCTCTATACCCCAAGAGAAGAAACCTCATCACCGGGAAACCCCACCTCTCGAAGACCCTCGACATACTTCCTTCGTCTCTTGTTCGCTCGAGTGAGAACCGAGCGGTGCCTCGGGACACCGAAAGAAGTCGGTGGGCGCGAGGGGTGCGTGCGAAATGAGAATGGAAGGGAAAAAGAAGGGGGTCGGGTTAGGAGGAGGAAAAATGCGCGAGGACGTGACGCGACGCGTCTAGTCGTGCCCCGATCGCATCTCCTTTCCACTCTCGTCGTCCGATAATTGGCGACATCGGTGCCAGACGACCGGCCGAATTTCTCGTGGGACATCCTCGTGGATCCTTCTCCGTGCCGGTCTCGTTTCGTGCTGTCTCTTCTTCTCACGCGTCCCACCCTCTCTCTCCTCGTCACCCTCTCCACCGTATAACACTCCCTTCATCTTTTCTCCATCTTCTTCCTCGCCCTTCGTCACCCCGTTTTGAGATTCGGGACGGACCTTTCGAAACGGTCGAGAACATTGATCCGGTTGTTCCACTGGCAAACTTCTCGGAGGCCTTGACGTCTCTCAGTTTCTCTTCTTGCCTCCTTCCTTCCTTCACGGTTCAGCTCCGAGCTTGTCGTTTCTCGAAATGGACTCACATACGTATCTCGCGACGTTAACCTACGTAGGAAAAGTCACCTTGGAGAAATTACGTTGGCGAGGAAGCGGTACCTGCGCCGTAGCTGGCGGAACTACGCGGTGACCAAAGGCGCAATTTCTCGAGGAAATGACGGCAATCGCATGGAACGCCACTAGTCCTCCTCGTTGCCCTTGTCCTCGTACATTTGCTACGACGAATCCCTTCCTCTCTCTCCTTTTCTCTCTCTCTCTCTCTCTTTCTCTTTCTCTTGTACGAGGGTCTCGGCCTCTTACACGTTTTCGGTGCCATACACGTTCCTTCCTCTTCCCACCGACGTCGAATTTTCCATCCATTCTATCCTGTCTCCCTTCAATCCTCTTGCCGACTTCGTCGGAGCACGCCGTTGCGCTTGCCGTCGAGCGAAGATCGCTAAAACGATGTATATACATGTCCACCGGGGAATGTACAAACGACGTCGTTTATTTAAGCGCTCTGAAGGATTGCCCGCTCGCGAATCCTCCAATCCTTACCACGCCTGACGAATCTGTCTCTGCTCGCCTCTCCGCCCGGCTCTCTCTGATCCTTTCGGTTAACCCCGTTCCCTGCGTCTCTCGTTCGAGACAAGAATGTATAAGTCTATTTTTTATTTTTGGCACCGCCACCACGAAGAGAGCGACCTCGTGGCCCTCGAGATGCGGCCACGGCGGACCAGGACCCGGACTTTTCCACTTTTTCGGGAAATTGAATTTTCTCGTCGCGTCCGCACCGAGACGGTCGACGGCGTGAGTCTCGTGTCGTGCGATGATAAAATTGACGTTGATAGTGATTTCCTCTTGATTCCACGGACCCTCCTTCGCCGTTGAACGATCCGGTCCAAATGTCCAAGGGTCGAGCCCGCCTCCCTCGGTAAATTCCAGAAGGGATTCTGCAGTAAGAGTAAGCGCCGTCGGAAACTCTTCCCTAAGCATCCGATTTATCGAGCGTCACACGCTAATGGGACGATCCGGTTACGTCGTTAGACTATTTGCGCTTTGAGCTCGCGCATCTACTATCCGTTATTAGTATTCCTAGCTGGTAGGAAGAGCAGACCCCCTTAAACGCGTGGACCCCGCTCCCGTGGAACGTAACAAATGACCGGTTATATCTGGCTTTCTCGGTCCTTTATATACCTCCAGCTTATACTCTAAACCGGGCCAAGCAGTAGCTACGTCATCTCCAGAGACCACGGCGAGCCAGCTTAGTACAAATTGCCTCGAACGAACAAAACGGACTTAGTATCCGGAGATTCTACCGAGCGTGGCTGATCCGCGGCAACGAATCGAACAAGAGGAACTCTCGAAGAAAAGAGATAGGCGGACGCCGCGGACCAATCGCGCGTACGTCGCCGGAGAGGAGGCTTTACCGGAAAATTCCGCGACTTTCCTTCCGGTCGTTACCCTCCTGCGTCACCCTTATCGAAAGTCTCTCTACGCACGAACCATTTCCTACTTGCCGAACAAGAAAGTCCAAGTAGCCGAGTTGCGCAGTTTTGCCGGCTCGCGAGCGAAGGAGAGCGTACGAAAGGAAAAAATAAGTCGTTCAGATTTACTGGCTCGAGTAGAGTGAATTCACCGATACTTCCGTTCTAATGGCTACTTTACTTGATTAAGCTGTCGCGAAGATAAAGGGCTCGTGCTTAGCTGCAACGATGCGCAACAGTGGATTTACTCCGTCAACGTTAAAATAAAGTTCGAACCTACGTGAAAATTTTCTCTAATGTCATTATCGGTCTAACACGTTCCCCCTTCTATCCTGATCTTTTATTAAATACAACATAATCGGTCACATCGAGCAGTTCGAGAATTCAGCGACGCGGTTTAAGAAAAAAAAGAGCGACCTCGTAACTTATTCGAAACGGGAAGGGAGCTTTTGAATTTTCCAAGTGTAAATGGGTTTCAAATTTTAACGTGGAGCCACAAAATCTTCTTGTTTGAAACTGGGTCTTGTGAGCGATCGAGCATTACGAGTTGGCGAGCAGACGTCGCGTCGCCAATAATCGGCCCTAGTCGGTCGCAAAGTTTCGTACTCAATTAAAAGTTACAAATGAGTCTGTTCCTCCGTGAGCTTGGTTCTTACCTGCGCAACGTATAAAGTCCACCCCTCTCTCCACCGACGCGCCACTCCAATGGACCGTATTGACCGCTGAGAAACTATGCGATCGTATCAGCTCTATTTTAACTTCGATAAATGTTGCTCGGTAAATCGATAATTCGACTAATGAATACTCTTTTCAATTAATTTCTTCTCTCCATATATTCGTGTCCTTCGCAACGAATATCCCCATCGATCACCTCCGAGGTGCGACCCTCGTTAAGAACAAATTTGTTAAGGCTCTTCTGAAGAATGAAGTGTAAGCACTTAAAACCATTCACTAATGAATGTCCCCCCGGATGCGCGCCTCTCCGCAAGAATGTGTCGAGGGCGAAAACGGGGAAGTTTCTTCCTTAGTTGGCACGTGTTTATCCGACGACACAACTTGTAGTTTCGAAATTATCCCGCACAAGCCGAACAACGGTGGCGCTCAATCTTTACCCGACTACACCACCCTGCAAAGTACATAGTCAAAGGCATAGTTTGAGATTGAGTACTTTCGTAAAAGCACGCACGCTAGGCAAGTGTGTCCGTTAAAGGAGGCAAAAAGTCGGAAAAGTTTCTTTAAGTAAGACGTAAGAAGTAGTAACAGAAAGGTCGAGCTGCCGTCGATCCATCCTAAACGGAGAGGTGCAAATCGCGTTTCAAAACATTCGCCGACCTACCGGATCGCTTCTACGATCGATGGTTACAAAGAGCGATTATTCGTAGCCTCGGGCGCCTGCACTTTGCATCCCTGCACAGGCGGAGCCCAACGGCGACGCGTTCTGGTTACAAATGGTTTGACGTCACATCCGCCGACACAGGAAGTCGCTCTTGCCGCATAGTGTTGCGAAAACCGAAAAAAGAGCGCCACGACTGTATTTTCTCTTGGAAACATCAACGGTATCGTCATCGCTTGGAAGAAAGTCGATGACGCGTGAGGAGGAATAAATTGTTCGACGCCGACGTTGCGGTACGCTTTGAGGAGTGCTGAAAAAAAAAGGAAAAGAAGGACCAACAAAAAATATATCGTTCTCGCTGTTTTGCGGTGTAGAAGAATGAGGGCGAGAGAGCGGGTCCCTCTTCGCGACAGCTCGGGTGAGGAAAAATGTACGCGTAAGCGCATCACGTCGAGAGTACATTCGTCTCGGCAAAGTGGATAAAACGAGAGATTTCCCACGCCGTAACTACGGAACGAAGCTTTCACCGCACGGTTAATTAGTCGTAGTTTCGGGACGTTTCGGCCCGAGCGCAGGCTCTAACGGCATAATTTACTGGGAGAATTATCGAAATATAGGGTTATGATACCGTCTAGGCGCAACCGGGGAGCCACCTGCGAAAATATATAACGGAGGGCTCTCTCGAGTGGCTGGCGCATGTGTGGCAACGAGCTCGCGAAGGCTCATTATTAACTTCCGCGTCGGCTCGGGGAGCGAAGCTATGAAAAAGGCGAGGCCGCGTAATGAAATATTAAGGACGCGGACGATGCGCGCCGCATCGACCGACCTTTCTGCCACACGATAAATTCTCGGCTCGATGTAATTTACGTCGGTGACGACGACGACCACGACGCCACCGAAGCAGAAACACGGCCTGATCCTTTCAGGAAGGAAAGAAGGTTCTTCTGGACCAGACGATTTCTTCTCGTCGCGATTTTCTTCTCACGTTTGTAATTGTGGGGTTGTATATATTAGCCGCGAAGAACATTCAGTGTCACGTTTCGACGACTGTTTAGGACTAACTTGTAAGTTTATTACTAGGACGGTTTAGGTTTAAGCTTACGACTACGCCTGCTTAGGCTCAAGCAAGAATGCGCTCTGCCTAAGGGTCCGTTGAGTGCGCAAGGAGTGAGGCCCATGCGCGTGGCACGTGAAGTGGACTGTGGGTGGGCAGAGTGATGCGAGTGGGTGCAGTGATGGACCGAAGGGTGCATATCGTAGCGTTGAGTTGGAGATCGCGGAGGATAGATCTTAGAGTAGCGTTGAGTTGAACACCCGTTATGCGATATAAAGTATAGCGAAGACTAGAATGAAATCTTACTGTATATTGTCTTCTCAACCACACATTTTCCATATTACACAAATTACAATAGACCAATTCTTTAACCTGCCAACCACCATCATTTAAGAAATACCTACATAATCGCACCTTCGTTTACCTCCTTCTCAATCGGAGATATTACGCCGGTGCGCCCTCGTAGCAAAAGAACGATGAAACGAACGATAGCAGGAATTCTCGCAAAACTATGGCCACTCTAGCTGCCCTACTACAAGGCGGCCTTTGACATATCGTGCGTGAGATCGCAAGAACTGCCTCTCAGCGAGTTCAGAAGAATTACGTTACACACAAACGGAAAGTACGTTCCTTCCTGCATTTAACAGGTATAGCCGGCAGAACAGAGTTGTAATTCAGAGACGGAAGCCAGTAATTTGTGGAGCGAGCACGTGGCACGTAATGAGTTATGATGCTTTTCGTTGCAGCATTACAATTTGTCGCCTCTACTGCCGTTGCGGACGATTATGCCCCGTGGCCTTTATGCGTGGAGCACCGAATTTAAATTGAGCCTCTCGATAGGGGCTTTGCTCGGCCACCGATGCCGCGCTCGCCAATTGCTCGCTCGCGTAAGTACCGGCCCCGATACGATCATTCGCGATTCGATCTAATGTAATTATTGCTCCTAACGTAATTTTCATATTCGCCAAAAGCGAGATGACGAATTCAACCGAATATGGAGAAGAATCAAGATACAATCCTAAATAAGGTCAGGAATTCGGAAATTAAGGCAAGAGAAGATTTGTCTTGTACCGTACGAATCCAATTAGGAATTCTGTCTGCATTCCAGTCCTCCCTACATTCGTTGCCATTGCTTAACCACGGACGTTGGTCTCGAGGGTCTCGTAATCGGAGAGAAAAAATCTTGGGGGCATTTTCGCGCTACTACCCGACATCGTAATAACCAATAAATCCTCCGTGGACGTTCTTCTCCGAAAGAGCACACCAAGAGTGGATTCTCCTAAGCGTTGACGCCATTCGTCACGAATAAATCTCCGACGATGTAGCGGCGAATTTCTCGCCCGTGCTCGACGAGCAACGTCGTCGCCTGCAACTCGACGATGCCGATCCGCTCGTCTCAGTTTTCACGAGAAATCAGGCGAATCTTGTTACCTTGTATGTAACAAAAGCCAGGAGAGAAAGACACGCCCGTGCCGGCGGTGATCGAAGATGAAAGACATTTCACGCGCACTTTATTTCCGCGTCGAACCACGACTATGCGCTCGCAACGAGCTCCCCGGTAGCCCATTAAGCTATCGGCGCCGTAATGCCTCGTTATCATCGCCCAGGAGGATGATCAACGAGCGAGCGGTCTTCTGTTTTTTATCCAAAGAGCTCGTTCGTCACGTCGCGTCGCTCCAGGAGACACTGGAAAAGCGAGACACGGTACGCGTCATATTACCGGAGAATCACGTAGGCTTGTTGAGATTTTCCAACGATTCTCCTCACAGCGAATTTCTCGCAAAAACGTTACGCAGAAATTTCGTTTCAGCTGGGGAAACGTGCGCCAGTAAAATCCGTGGCGAAAACCGATCGATAGAATTTTACACCGGTGGCATAACTATTCCGTGTGCCCGTAAAAGCGAAGCGCTCGGAATCACTCGCGAGCGCATTGGAAACCCGTCGAGCTCTCCGCGGCTCTCGAAATGCCTCACGAATACGTCGGATGGCAGAGAAATTTTCATTGACGTTGTATTTCATTCGGTGTATAATAAATCGACGGGCCATCGAAAATTGGTGAAACGGCGAAAATCATGGCGCGTGCCGTAATTTACGCGTGGACGTTGGCCGTGGATACACGTGGAACAACGCGTTTTACAATTACCGATATCCCCTTTTGCGCGTGCCACCCTTTCATTTCGAGGTGTTCACCTCGTCCTCCACTCCTCGCTCGTTCCACTTCTCCCACCCACCTTCCGCTGTTACCTTCTCGATCATCCGGAATCGAAGCAAATTAATGGAAATGACGCGATCTATAAATTTAGGATAGTAAAGTGGGAGAGGGAACGGGAGGGGTGGAGGGTATAGCCGCTTATTAACGCGCTGCGCGCCGGTATGCGTATTCATAAGCACGACTGCCGTTTGTCAAACCAAATTCCAATTCTCTTTCACACCCAACGATATGAACGCGCGGTATATCTTTTCCGCTGCGAGTTTTGGCCACGAAATTCAAAAAGGTAATACGACGGGCGCGACTACGGATTTCCAATGTGAATTATTGCAGATGTGCGTGTTAACGGACACCCGACGACGAATCTCTGTCGCATAAAATCAAATGTTCGATTTTTGCGCACGGCGAAAAAAAAACGAGAGAGGCGAGGGAAAGTGGTGGGTACTTGCTGATGCCGCGATCGGTGTCGCAGGCAGCGATTGTCGTGCGTCGAGGAGGGAAAAGGCAGGTAAAACGGTTCTTCGCACCACCCACGAGAAAGTACATTCGCGCGGGACGACGAAACAAAAAGCGAGAGCCAACAAATTGGCGGCGCATATTTCGAAGAAGGTGCGACTCGACGCCCGCGTGCTCATCGACTCGAGCGCACTCTCGATCCCTCCGACGCTTCACCGTGACGTCATTGAGATTCCCTCTGATTTCTTTCGTCCCACCACCCTCGCATCCACTTCACTTTCACCTCTTTCGCTGCTTCTTTTCTCTCGACATTGGCGCTTCTCGGCGATCATTAAAATTCAGCGATAAGGCCGCAGAATGCAAATCTCGCGGCGTAAATTATACACGGCGAATTCAGCATCACGCCGAGGAGATTTGAAAAATGCAGGACTGACTCTCTCACTCTCTCTCTCACGAGGGTAACAGTGGACAGCGTCGCGATCCACCACGGGTTCGAACAGGCGCACAATCGCGATGGAAAATTTCATCGGCTCCGTCGAGGAAACCCCGCGATCCCATGGACGCGGGCACGTTTGCAAGCGAGACCGTAAATTTCAAAGGACTTCGACGATAAACGTAGATGGTACCTCTCCTCACAGGTGAAACTCGCAACGTCGATAGCAAGTTTTACATGTGCTGTGAGCCTCGCTACGTGCACCACGCGCAATAGCCCGCTTAAACCGACGATCCCTCATCGAAACTCCCGCTAGATTCAATTCATCAAGGAGCTCCAATCGAGCTCGAAGCATCGAATGGCACAATCGCTGACGGCACAATGATCCACCTCCTCCAATTCCTGTCCCAGCCCTCCTTGCTCTCCAGCTTCGAGCGCGATTCTCCCTCTCTGTCTCTCTCCTTCTCTCACCTTCTCTCTCCTCTCGTCACTCTGTTTCCTTTCGCTCATCGGCACCAAGCGCGCGCGCGCACATACGTAAGTAACGCGGGTTCTGACGGGTTCTCCTCGTATCCATGTGTCAGGCTCACAATTTCCACAACCATTCTCCGGAGCCTATAGTCTCACCTAACACTCGGTGTCATATCCTCCTACCGCCACGGTCACCGATACTCCATTAAACTTCCACGGAACGTCTTTTCCGTGGATTCGCGCGTAATTGCTTCCTCATGACGTCGCTCACGTACCTATAATGTATGCACAGGGTACTGTGACCCCGGTACGTGCACTTTCCACGAATGGATCACGTTCTAGGATTGACAATACAGTGGGGGTGGCGTTACGGAAGATGTCCGCATAACTCGCTCGACCTTTATCCATTCTCTATTTCTGACACGATTGTAAGTGCGAAATATCCTGATTCCTACTTCCGTTTACTGCCAAGAGTAATCTCTATTTTCGTTTGGATCAGTTCGACCTATTATTAACCTTCGCTTTCCACGATCGTACCTATAATACCGTTTCTATAATTAATTCCTAACGCGAATCATCGGTGGAGAAATAAATTCAATGCTTATCGGATCGATTCGATTCCTCGAATATTCCACTGCAGCTTGTATTGAGGTACCATTAACGAATTCACCGTTCCCGTTTTATCAATGGTAGTGAATTTTCGTGCGGTCCTTAGAGGTCGGTGTCCTTTCGTAAAACATCCTCTAAGCGGGGTATATTTTTTGCATCACAGTCGCGACAGGACGCATTCGTTAACGATTCTCCATACGCTCTCTCGATTGGAATGCCGTTCACTCCGCTTCATATGCTTCGCCGCTCCTGTTCTCTCAACCTGCCCGCATCTTCGCCGATATTCCATTAAACTTCCGGCCAGCATCTTCCTTGCGCTTCGCGCACCACTGCCTGCTGCCCCGCGCCCGCCACCCAACCGTCGCTCAATTCTCTCTCTCTCTCTCTCTCTCTCTCTCTCTCTCTCTATATATATATATACACATATATATACATACATATATGTATATCATACATATCGTATATACGTATACATATATCGTACATATACGTATATCTGTCTCTCTATCTCTCCGATGCGCAGCACTCCTACCGCCCCTCGCGACCCACCTACCAGCCCCCATGTATATGCCGCGTACGATCGCACACACCGACCTCGGCAGATATGCCAAGCACGAAGATCGTGCACGGTTGCACGCCTGCAGACCTTCTTATTTCGGCTAACTTACTTTCCAAAGAACATTGAAGGCGCATTCCGCTCGAGAAGATCCACTGTTCATTTACCGAGGTGAGATTACATGCATCCTTACGTCGACCCTTGTCACTCAGTCAGCCGTACCTTCTTACCGCGATAAGACGCCAAGGCAACAGGAGGACCGCACTGTAACCCGTGTCCTGTACGCGCGTAAAACATTTGTGTGATGATTACGCCAGAAAAAAGGATACTGTCATTGGGATTTCGATTAGCGCGAGTTTAATACCTAGGACTTAAGCCATTCCTTGCGTCATTGTATCCACATCTCGCTTTTGTCCTCAAAAAGTTAAACAGCCGACGTGTCTTTAAGGCTTGTGTTGGCAATATACCAGGTTTCGTGTCCCCAGAATGGCATACGCTTCACCTTTCGGCCAAATTTCGTCTGGGTCCGTTAAGTCGTTTTTTCCGCAAGATAACGTATACACAAACATGTGAACACTTTTTGTGATGGTGGCTGCATAAAGTCACTACCTTTGCAGTAGCAGACAAAGTAGCAGATAAAGTAGCGAAGTAGAAAATCCTTGAGCATCTTCGATTGGCCGGAACGAAGGATATTTCTTAAATTGAAGCTCGTCAGTGGGCGTTTACGGCGCGAAATGTTGAACCCAAGGGGAAATTCCACGTATGTATGAAAGAAAAGCGGTTCGGTCTCGCTTCTTTTCTTCCTCACACATTACATCCATTACCAATATCAGTGTTACACGCGACCGGTCGCCTTCCTCTCGTCACTCCTTGCCTATGCACGATAAACGCGGGCACATCGGGTCGCTGTGCGACGCGTATACTCGACGAGGATAATCGCGGTAATGGGATTGCCACTGTCGTTCCTGCGGCGGAAAGGTCGACCCTGTGAAAATTTATTATGCACACCGAGCTACGTACGCCCACCAGCAACAGCACCACTACCAGCACTACCAACGTCCTCGTTCTCGCTCTACGAAAGCTCTAGTCCGCTCGTGCTCACCCGTTCACGTGCCTATCGCGTCTACGTAGTCGTGCACGCGCATATAGGCGTCAGTCGACGGCGACGCTCGACTCAATTAATGCCACGCTAATTGGTGCCGCGGTCATGCGCCCCCCTCTCTGTAATTTCATTTCGTCGGTGTGCGCGCGCGACCCCGACCACACTTTCGAGTAAGCGGATTTTGAACGTTTCTGCTTAGGTATTACGACAGTTACGACGAATCAATCCGGTCTAATTGCGCTTATCGAAGACGCTACGTGACTGCCTAAACTGGGAAAACAAAGCAGCGAGCTGAACGTTGAAACGGCGTGGAGTAACGCTGCGACAGGTTACGCGAGTCCTTATGATGACCATTAACGCGTGCGTTTAAATATAAATGAGGGTGAATCAAAATAAGGCACTCGTGTCAGAGGATTATGGGAGTCGTGGATACCTCCACGTTTATAGGTCTTGTCCATTTGTCCTTTCACACCCTCGAGATCCAGACTGAGGCCCGATAGACACTCTCGGTCTGCTCATGGTCCGTTCATGGTCCGCTCATAATCTTTAACTATTCGCACTATGGAGTCGCTCACGGTCCGGTACGCGACCCGCTTTCGGTTTGATTCCATATGATCAGTATACTTTCTACCTAAATTATACAATCCTTGATTAGCTTTTACTAATCCAATGAGCATTTCATCTAAAAATAAACAAAAATCACGAAATTAAAATTTTATCACATATTTCTATACATGTTCATATAAAAATTAAGAGATACATCAATAAATAATATATCATTATAAAGCAGTATATATTTACGTACTTTTTTCAAATGACCAAGATTTTCTTTACTTATGTTGTTTCACTGCTCGACACTGCTCGAAATTAACAGATTGTGAGAAATCACGATCAAAGCCTGTTCACACCATCGGTGTAGTTCCGGACAAGTTCGATCACTCTCCAGCAAAATATTCTTTCGATGAATGGTGCTGGAGCGAGAGCGGACCGAAACTGTACTGTTACCCATAGTGTGTATATATTTACATTATAAACAATGGAAGAACATTTGATCAGATTGAGGGCGAAGCGTGAGTGGACCGATAATGTGTATCGGGTCTAACCGTGCCATTGTGGATACGAAATCTTGAGTCGAGACCTCAGCGCACGAACGAAATTCGTATTTCGAATCCTTTCGAGATGAAGAACTCGTTGAAGTGTTCTCGTCGTTGAGATTCCTGCCTGATCACTGGACAACTGGGTTATTAATGCCAGGAGATAGAACGAGATAGAGAACTGGAAAGAGATTCGCGCGTTAAAATATTAACGGTGCCGAAGCGGCCGCCAGGCAGCTCGAACATCGCGAGTATGCGAAGCATCGTCGTGGGAAAATTGCTGGCGTAGTTTACGACTATGTCTCGGAGGATCCGCGAGGAAATATTTAGAGGCCAACGACACGGATCGTCAAACCTACATGCGCTCGGTTCTCCCTCTCTTTTTTCTTCCGCTCTCTTTTGCATGCACGCGCTTTCCTTCATGGACGTTTTCCGCGTCGAACGGTGTGAATATGAAAACACCTGTGTGACGTGAAAAAGGGATACACGGTCGACTATTTTAAGCGCGTATTTTGCGGATGGTGCGACGACTACCGGCGCCCACGTGTAAATAAGAAAACTGATATTGGGGTTATATCGTTGCCGGGCTACAACTTGAGTGATGGGGATCTGCGAAATGCGCGACAAAACTGCCTGAGATTAACGAAATGAGAAAAGAGGTGGACATTTTCACGTGCACCCTAGAAACCTTCGTCTTCGTAAATAAAATTAACGACTGTCTCACTGCGCTCTTCTTCCGCAATCGGATGCACACTCGGCATTGAAAATTCGCAGGAATTTTGCGATGGACAAAACAAACCTGGGCAATGCAGAGTATAATGGTGGTGCGCGTCAACTTATTTGGCTCGGGACCAAAATGAAGCAGCGACACGACGACGTAGTCCTGTGGTAGACACACGAGAAGCAATTATCATCAAAACCTCCTCTAACTTTTTTTTTTAACCACGGCCCCTGTCAACTTTTTTTTCGTTCGTGCAGACGAAAGATGCTTAAGACTAGAAGCTCCTCGTGGTACCGGTGGATCAAAGTACATCTTTATCCGGCGAACGAAGGTAATGAATAGTAATTAAAGTACGGAAGCCAGATCTACCGGCTTAAATATTTATACCGAATTATGCAGAACGGATAAAAAGGTATGATCGAGGGCCACAACCTCGATGCTTCTACGTAACTACGTAAATCTTTCTCCCTCATTATGCACGTTTCTTACGAAGTCAAAGCGTACCGGAGGTGAGCCCGATGTGGCGAGCCCTACGGCATTCACGCGGACGCGGGATTACGGGCACTAGAACGTAATCGGGAAAGTCGAGGTCTGGCGAGTGGCCAAATCGTTTCGACGTTGTCTCCCCCCGCGGTGGTAATATTTCAATTCGTAGAATACTTACTTTCGCGGAAAAGCGGAAGAGAAAGCGGACGCGTGGAAGAGAGCTAAAGAGACGAAAGAGGGAAAGAAAGAGGGAGGAGAAAACGAGAGAAAAGAATAGCAACGCCACTGATTCTCCATTCGGAAGGCTCGCGGAGCTGTACTTTCGACTTTTCGGAGCATTTGTAAAAGTCCGGAGGAGAAAAGTAGTGAATGGACTTTCCGAGGGGCGCGAAGAACGGTGGGCGAGGACACACCCCAACGACCGAAACTCGATCCGTGGCTGTAAAGTTTCAGAAGCCGTGGCTAAAGTTCGTATTTATCTACTTAGAGTTTATTTATTGCATTTTATTTCCTCGAGCATTGTTTTAGTAGGAGAGAAGTACCCCGTAGGTAAAGACGAAGCGCGCTCACCCACTTGCCGGTTCGCAAACTGTGGAGTCGAAGCGTACGGCGCCGAGCGACGTCTTTCCTGCGAGACGATTCAAAGTCAATTTAGAGTCACGGTGGAGCGAGCGAGGCAAGCTCGATTAGAGCAACCAATCCCTGGAGGTTCGTGATATTTGCCTCACCCTCTCGAAAGAATCGTTCCGTCGAAACTTCCCTCTTTGCACTCTCGACCCAGAAGAGAGCGAAGCTTTCGGAAAGAGAGAATGGCCGATGATCTTCCTTCCGACATTCAAAATCGATATATAGTTTTGAGACACGCGCAAATCGGGCGCACCTTCGCGCACGAATGCCTTGCGGTTTTCGAGCACGTCGGGCCCACGATAATTTCTCCCTTCACGGACGATGGAACTTCAAATGGCGAAAGACCGGACGTAGGGTCGCGCCTCCGCACAGATACTGACGCGAGACCATCCGAAATTGCGCACGCACGTGCCGGCGGCAAGCCATTAGTGGGGACGCCGAACCGCGTACAGACGCGAATCAACCGTCCCGGTGATTACGAGTCGACCGCCGACCGCTACTGGAAAGCACCGATTTCTCAAGCTTAAATTCGCATGCTTGATTTCCAAAAGGTACAGGCCGGATGCTCGGGAACTCGGACATTCTACGGTCCTTTCAGCTGAAATCACGGTTAATATCGACGAGTCGCATGGACGCGTACTCGCGAGGACTTTGTACAGACGGAAGTGGCATCACGAGTGTCTCGATAATTCACGTGTCACGCAATAACAACCACTCGAGAAAATTACACTCGGACACGTAAGGTATCAATGGTTCCGTGGAACGCGCTCTCCCTTCGTTAGACGCGTGCTATGATATTGATGAACCATTAATGGCGCAATCGATGCATATAGACAGGAATAGTGCGACCTAATGATTACGAATCGATCACGCCTAGAAGCGAGACTGGCTCCCCTAGCGCCGATTCAGCCTCGGAGAATCGATTCCACGCACATCTGGCCGAGCTCGAATGCGGCCCTAGTGGGGTGGCCTAACAGTCCATAATCGCTTCTAATTATCGATCCCCGATCTCATCCTCGGTTCGCTTGGTTTCGAGGGTCCTGCCTCCAGCGATTTTCGATCGACCAAGGGATTCTTGAATTTCGCGCTTGAAAGGCCGACGTGCCGACGATCCATCTTCTTAACGCCCCATTCGCAATGAAGATAAATGAACAAAGCAGGAATCGAAATCGCAATATACGTGCGCACGGAAGATCCGTGAGAGCCTTTGTAGGGAGAAATTGAACGCTGCGCATAGTCAGGACCAAGTATGGGTCCTGAGTCGACTATTATCGAGGCTAATGGTTACGTCACACGCACAAAGTGGTCCTCCCTGTGAGTATAATCGGTCCCTACCGCCAGGAGCCCAAGGGTGTCGACGCGAAACGACGTGGCGCCCACGGAGAGCCTCCACACTTCCGTCCAAGCCGTCTCAGATGGCGAACGACGTCGTCCGTTTGGTTCTAATCACCCGTGATCGCTTGTAATTAGCGTCAGACCTCTGGATTTTCACGTTAGATGCACGTGCGCCGTCTATCGAACTTGTAAACGCGAGTTCCGGTTACTTCTACGTCGGCCAACGTATGAAACGCCACATCTAGAACAGGCCTCGAGAAACTTGTCACGAAGGGAGTTTCGCAAATCGAGTCGAGTCTTAACCCTTTGAGCGCTATGGACGCATATATGCGTCTGGCGAAAGCCATCGGTGTGGACTAAGGATGCATATATGCATCTGTTGATTTTTTCGATCACCTACATAGAAGACCTACTTACTTTTGTGTGAGATGAATACAAGTGCATTCCTTAGTAACAGCATGGTGATAACGCTATTTAATTATTTAATCTCGTGCAAAAGGATTGCTATAATTTATTACTATGTATACCTTGAATAGTTAATCAAGAGAGTTCAGTCTAGCGAAAAAGTATTCCGTCCACAACGATCGTCCATACGGACCGCATAAGCCACGAGTATTCAGCACTCAAAGGGTTAACGTGCTTTCACAGATCCATACACATTTGTTTTTGGGATAACCGTTTAGTTCGTGCGACTTGCTCCAATGCGTTAAGAATGCGCGTGACACCGCGCACGGTGATTGCTTTAAAATTAACTCTTTACACTCCTCAAGAAAATTGAAAGACTTTACAATATTTTATAAATTCCTTTGTATAATATTGAATTTAGCTCGACATTGGAGTTGGCGTAAGAAATGTGATGTCGAGCCATACTCGACATAGGAGTGCTAAGGGTTAAGAGGTATTTAATTATTTAATCTCGTGCAAAAGGATTACTATAACTTATTACTATGTACGCCTTGAATAGTTAATCAACAGAGTTCAGTCTAGCGAAAAAGTATTCCGTCCAAAGCGATCGTCACCGTCCGTACCGACTGCATAAATCCCGAGTATTCAGCATTCAAAGAATTAAGAAGAATAGATCAGAATAGGCGATTTCGATAAATCATCATCTCTACCTCATAAATAGCGAATTTATAATTATAAACACAAAGTGCGGTTCGATCGACGGGGTTGCATACATTTCCATAACTGCATCAACAGATCGACTCGGTGGGCGAGAACGCCCGGCAAGGAACTGACAGGAGGCGAGAACGATTATTAAATTGACGTCCTTTGACTCGGAACAGTGGAATCGATAAAATCGTTTCCCAAAAGGAGCATTGTCTCTTAATTAATTCGCGGATAACAGTGCTCGTTAACGTTGACGAGACCTAAATATTATGCTGTTTGTCGAAATAACGACTGCGTATCGTCAACAACGAGTTAAACTTCAGTTGATCTTCGACAAAAACGTCGTGCTCCGCGCGTGCGATACCGACGTTTCGCAGGACATTTCAACGAATTTATTCACGAGTTTGACATAACAGAGGGCAAGCACATGGAAAGCTTGGCCGATTGTCACTAATTCACTGAGCATAATTATGTATGCAGCGACACAAGGGACGTTTCCAATAATTTCATGCGAACCAGAGCGTTGGCCAATGTGACGCGTCGCGTAGCGTTAGTTCGATAAGTTCCAGCAAATAAATGTGATACAAATGGAAAATAACGAAAATATCGCCGTCAGATGGAAATGACGGGTGAGCTACCGGGCGGTAGAAACGCGCGTTATGGGACCGATGAACGTGAATGCGTCGTTAAATCTACCGCGCATCCAGTCTGGTGATGCCAGAGATACTCGAAGAAGCGACGAACGAAATCGTCGGATCGGAAGGCGAGACGTTTACGTAATCGCGATAATCACGCGTATTCATCGCGCGACTTCAATACTCTTCCATTTCTCGTGAGCATTCGATATTGCGATCCTAGGTATTCCACTGGCGCAAAAGTTGTCCTCGCTGCAAGGATTCGGCATGGTCGAATTAGCCACTTACGTGCCTCGAGAATCTAGAATTCGTGCGGATTCGTAGGAGCGTAAGATGGTCGATTATCGGCGGGTCGCAGGAGAAATAAGAGAAGGCGCGAGATACTCGTGATTTAATCGGGCACGAACTTCTAAGCGGCCGTAATCGCTGCAATTAGAGATTTCTACCTCCTATCTCGAGACACGCATACCGTTCTAATTAGATAGGATTGGTCGAGTGCCGAGTGTGGCCGAGCACACCCGAGCGCACACGTACGGTGCCTCGACGAGGCTTAATTGTCGCAAAAACTTCACCTTGCTTGGAATCAGACAATCGGGTCCTCTTTCGCAATTTATCGGTCCACCGTTAACTTCGCGCGAACATTAATCGAGGCATGGGCGGCGCCACGTGAACAATTATTGAAATATGGGCAACGTTGCTGGCGAATAACGGCGATGGAACTTCAAAGGTGGAAAACAAGGGTGGAGAGCGCGGATCGGTCGGAAGTGGTCGACATAGTTTACGCAGCAGGGCTTAGAAATCGCTCAGGGCCACGCGGTGCGTTAAAATTCCACTGCCGTCCGCGAAATAGTTCATACGGTAGAAATAGTTTAATGGAGCGCGTGAAATGGAACTTCCCGCAAAGACGAAGTATGCATTCAATGAGGTGAGGAGTGACAGAAACAGGTTTCGAAGCAATTACAGTGAACGACGACGCGGTACACCGTCGGCACCTTTGCACGCGGCGACGATTTTATCGCGACGTAAATCACTTTCGTAATCGTTCAAGTTCGAAGAAAAAAAAGGGTGCAGGACTCGATTCCCCTGATCCGTTCGGTCGCTCGTCACTAGAGAGCCTTAAATAAGAGTGACGACAAGGGGCTGCTACTTCTGATTGGTCCGCCATTTTCGATCGGTTCCCGCCGGATTTCAAGTTCGTGTGAAATACATTACAGTTTCGTTGAGATATCATTGCAAACAATGCTCAAATCAATACATACAGTAATAATACTCATTGTTAATCGGCGTATAAATAGATAAAGAGTATGAACAAAGTATTATTTATCGCAGTCCTATATTGTACAGCGTACATATCTGCACATATTGTTATTTAAAAGAACCATGTATCGCCATCGATTTATTGTCGTAATATTTACGATTCGGTAATACAATTCTTCGTTTATTTAAAAATTTCAAACGGACTGTAACTTTACACTATAATTTCGAACGCGTATCATGACAATATTGAATATGACCTGTGGGAACAGAATCAAACTTATTAACTAAAAACGTATGTAAGTTAACATTACTAATATTATTAAAATAAGGACTGTAATGTCTATAAATATTTTCCAACCGTGAAAACATTTCAAATGTTGGTTTCACATAACATCATTTTCAGCTTCCCGTTGCTTTTAGGTTAGAGGTGTGCTTGAATTACTCTTTTCACACATAAGACAGAAAGAACGCACAGAACAGAGAGAGCATATATCTCTTTCTCTCTCGCACGATTTCGATACAACAAGGTGGAACGTCACTCTTGTCGTCAGTCTTATTTAAAGCTCTCTACTCGTCACGGACCCTTCGAGGAATTCGTCGCAACCGCGAGAGTTAAGGTTCGGAATGAAGCGTTGAAGAAAAAAAAAAAACATTTGCGGGAGAAAAGCATTGCTCGCGTACGCGTCATTATTCTCAGGCACCCCAAACCGTCCGGGTGCCGCGACGTTCCGACGTGAGAAGAAACGAGCGCCGCGGCGGACACGTCGCGTGCGCACGTGCTGTCGTTGTAAGAGTGCGGATTCGCAGGATCGCAATTTTCATCTCCATCCGCGCATCGAGCGCCTGGCTTCCACCCTACCGCCCCCTCGGCGACCCTCCGTCTGCGTCCTCTCGCTCTTGCGCTCTATCCTGGCGCGAGTCCAAAATCCCTGCCCTAGGTTACAGCGCGAGACTCCATTATTTCTCGTCTCTTCGTTCGAACGTCGCATCCGTAGACCCAATGACCCAGACGGAGAACATTAAAAAATATAAACATTATGCCTAAACCGTGAGATATGAACTTCGAGCGTGGAGCAAGGAAGAATTCTTTATCTCCTAATGTATCACGGCGCGTCGGTCGGTGTTGTTGTGGTTGCGTGCATTGGATGGAACCTTGTTAACACGTAATTGAGCCTTTCACCAGCGCTTTTCGAAGCTTAACCTTTTCAATATCGAGTTCCATTTCCACGTGTAATTTAATAGTGGTGCTCGAATTAATGGATAGGAATGATAAAGGATATGGGGGGACTAACCTTCCTCTCTTGATTGCTGCTGTTCCAGCTAGGTCCGACGGTGTGGATCCTTCGTGGCAAGGCTCGACCCAAGATAATCCTTGGATTGGATCCTTAGTAACAGGGCTAAGTTTGGCAATGATAATCCGCGGTTAGTACTTTATAAATCGTATCCATTCTTGTCACAGAGTGCCGCGATAATGTTCTTTGAATATTCATAGATGTCTCACTGTATCAAACAAACCGCAATGCGATCGAGGTTCCGACTGGAAGAAATAATGTGCAATGCGTATAACAACGAATAAAGGTATCCTTTTTCCGCACTGCGTCGACCGACACTGCAACACAACGCGCAAGATATATCCGAACAAGTAATAAATCTCCATATGATTTATTTAGTAACCAAAAAATAGCAATGAAAGTTAAAGGAAACTATTAATCTGTTGAGTACGTGGGCTTTCGTATAAGCTTCGCCCAAGCGCGATTTGCGAATCAAACTGCAATGCGAGGGACTAAACCGAGCCGTTTCCATCGTGGAGCTAACAGGCGTGGCAGTAAGCTGGAAATTTGATTGGTCCTTAGGGCACAAAAAGAAAAGCAATCGCGCCGGTGTCTCTAATCAGAAACCTACGTGTCGGAACCAAATGAAATTACAGCATTTTAAAGAATCCGGATTCTAAGAACGCCGTGTACTTACGTTGCCATAACGTGTCACAATTACGCGATGTCAAGAAATATATTTATGTACTGTTTTAAAATCGTTTCCGAGCTATCGTGGTCCTCATTGACAAAAAGACAAAGAGTGTCGGCATCATATCGCGGGAATTTCATTTTCTATATTCGTTTTTTTTTGTGTGTAATTTTCTTTTTAATTTGTTATCAGCAGAATTCTAAAGGACGTTTATCGGTAAGCGAAAACTGTTGTAAATTGGTAACAGAAGGACTTCCTTATCAGTATAAACTTGGCGAAGTGACTACGGTGCGATACGTGCCGACGAATTCTGGAACACAATCGTATCCTGATACAAGGTTGAAACTCGTTGGTTTTAGAGTAGGGAGGTTACGTGTAGCGGTTCGTTTTAGCATGGAGACTTTAAAGGCGAAGACGTGCAGAATTGCAGGCTAAAATCATATATCTCAAACCTAACCTTCTCCAACTTATGGACGCTTATCATCGTCGACGTGTCATCCTTGCGTAGAAACTTCTTGATTTGCGGACGCGAATGCTCTTGCTCTACCGGACGGGTACCGAGCACGCAAAAAGGATTCCAATTTAAATATCCGAAGTTGCCTCCTGCAAGATTCTCCAATGTCATCGCAGGATCATATAAATGGCAGCAGAATCTGTTTCGCTCACTATCTGAAAACTCTTCTTTGAAACATTTCCCTCCATGCTGCGAATTTTTAAGTAAACACTCAGTATTAACGGAAATATCTAACAAACGAGTCGATACAGTATTAATTTTAGGAAATAAACAATCGTTAAGTATGGAAAGTTTGACTCACGGTACACAGTAGATACGCAAGCGTTTTCTTAATCGACCTCCCCAAAGCCTCAATTTCTCTAACAATAAACGTACAAATACGAAACTCGACGATTGTGTCGAATAATTTATTAAAGGAAAGTGCATCTAGGTTGTTTTTGCTGCGTACAAACAGAGCCCACTTTCGAGATGAAATTCGCATTTCACCATACTCCCGGATCTTGTCGAGGATAGTGCCTCACCCGCGATCGCGAACTTTCCACCCTTCCAATTTCAGCTCGTTACCGTAAAGTTATCCAGACGCGCGGGCTGGCTTTCGATATCTCCTTTATTATCGTTGCAATTAACTCAAAAGATGAATTACCGCGAGAGAGGGAGGGGGTCGATCTGGTAATTAATTGTTGACCCGCGCTCATTAACCGTAGCGAGTTCAAAGCGCAATTACGTACATATTGCGCGCGCGTATGGACATGTGCGCGTATACGCAAGCTCAACGAGTAACAGGGAACAATGCTATCCAATATTGGAAAATAGTCCTGGAACGGGAGGCGGCGCAATCGCCGATCGCCGACTGAAAATTCAAACTCCGGGCGATCGCGATATTCAAACGAGCCATCGAGGCACGGGAAAAAATAGCGGCTCATTGGACGATATTAAAAAATTTCGTGCGCGCCGCGTGTACGCGATTGGGTTGATACACGACCTAGTCCCGACACGCGCGCCAACCTCGTGTCACGCTCTTCCGTCGTCGGACGAGAACCGCTTCAATCCCTTCTTAACACCCTGACGAAACGGTAATGTTACACGCGCAGCGCCAAACTAAATGCGGAGCAAGGGCATACGAATGCAGAGGAGCTACTCCAATGTAACGTGCAAAGAGAATTTCGGCTAATGCAAGAGGAGTGGGACGTGAGGAAAACTAGAAACGTGGCTGGTGAAGCCGAGGGGGTAGTGGTGGTGACGGGACAGCAGGCGGATTCTCACTCATAAACACACAGGCCCACATACATTCGTATGTAAAACAGGGATACCTTTCCACGATTGTCTCGCAGTTGCCTTTTGTTAAAGCCTGCCTCGGCACGTCGTTTCGCCTCTTGTTATCCAGAGTGCGCCTTCGAAGTTGGGAAGGCATATCGTGGAAGTTAAAAGTATTCACAACCGGTGGGACTGGAAAAGAACGAAAGTGGAGGATCGAGAAGGGGAGGAGAACGGAAGGCCGCGTGGGCAAAGTTAAAAGTCGTCGGTAGTCCGCCCCCTCTGCGTCTCGGATGATCGTCTCGGCGTCCTTCTCCTCAGTTGCCACTGCCCTCTCTTACCGCTGAACACCCGCAAGTGCGCCAACGAAGGATGGAACGTACCCCTACGGATGTCTCGCGGAATCGTGAAAAGGTAGCGAGAAAATGGGCACGAGGCTGAACGACGTCGGGCGAAAGAAAATGCGATGGAAAAAAGGAGAGAGCGAACGAAGAAGCCTCGCGAGTATCGCAGGAAAGAGGGTTTTCTCTCGCCTAACAAACTCCCGTGAAACGATAGCAATGCGCGCCCTATACTGTAGACGAGAGATCACGCGACGACCGCGAAAATTTTTCTCCACCCTCGCCTCCTCCCCTCTACCCCTTCAATTCTATTTCAATCTTCAATCCTTCTTCCTTTCGTTGTACATCCGCGTCCGTTTCCCATCTCTCGCTCGCATCTCAACCGTCGGCTTCGCGCATTTCTCTTTTCAAACACTCCACCGAGAAGAGCATCCGGCAAGAGAGCAGACCGCATGGTTGTAAAATTTAAGTACAACTACGGCGGCTCTTCTCCCGAAAGGTTTCCGCGGAAACTTCGCGCGAACTGGAGAGGTGATAAACCGAGAAGTAGAAGCGGAGAGATGAGAGCCGCGGAAGGCAGCAGCGGTAAAAAGCGGCGCAACAAGAACGGAATGTCTATTCGACGAAGTTCGAAGGGCGAGCGAGGCGCGAGATGAAGAAGATCGTGAGAAAGAGGAAGCGCAGGGACGAGTCTCGTTGCGGAAAATGGTCTTGCGAGAACAAGGGCGACAGGAAAACCGTTTCACACCGAGTCGCGCGAACGGCTCGGTAAATATGATCCTGGTCGATGGAGACCTGGCCACACGGAGAGGCACAAATTGCACCGTATCCCCCGAGCGTTCCTTCCTCTTTGGCGCGGCAGCCGTTCCGCGGGAAACGATGGACTTTTTTACCTCCTCTAGACCACCCTCTCTCGATCCACCTACCTCCCTCTTGTCGGACTATTCGTCAGACTCTCTACTCTACTTGCCTTCGAGGATATTCGTGCGCTCCTTGTCCCGCGATATCTGCCATGCTCAGTACCTCCCGCTTCACCCTCATCCCGCTTCACGATTTCTCGTCCCCTTCTCCGTCTCTTGTCTTCGATCTTTTCCTTCGCACAATCAAATAGAGCTTAAGAGATAAAGCGAAGGATAAATGGCGGCAATCCTGCGAAAGACGGAGAAGTAAGAGGAGCGAAGGAGACGAAAAAGGAATGGGAATAAGAAGGAGGAAAGTTGAAGGAAAGAGTCTCGGCTTGGCTCTCTTCGTTCGGCAAGGATTTTTGAAGCGACTTCGCGTCCTCACCGTCTGCTTGACGGAACGGAACGGTACCCTGGAAATCTCGCTTCCTCTTGGACGAGCGGAAAAAGGATAAAAGTTGGATGTAGATCTAGAGGGACTAACGAGGCGTCTTCGTGAGCGACAACGACGCTTCTCACCCTCTCCCTCAACGTGACGTCGCTTCGTCCTAGAAATTGCGTTTCTTCCGTGTCGCGCTCTCTCGCGCGCTGTTTCGTAATTAATCTCACCGTGGATAAAGCGTAATGCGAGCGAGAAAATATAGAGAACCTGTGATTCGAGAGAAACAGGATCGTTGGTCGTGGAAGAGAATGCTGAGAAACGTGCAAGGCCGCGATGGTGCATGCGTTTGTTGTTCGACGTTACGCACGTGTCCCTGGTGAGAAGGGCAGCGAGAAGGGAGAACTAATTACGCGGGCCTTCCCATATCTCGGAGAAATTCGGTTGGTGGGTTTCTGTAGGAACCCTGGAGTCCATAAATCTACGTACTGGCGGTGTTAAGACTCGGTCGAACTACGTGCACGTAGCTCGCGTGTACGCGTGTGGAACGAGGTTGGAGGTAAGCGGTAGTGGAGCAGGCCAGGGTATCGGCCAAGTTGCTAAGTCCAAACCTGAAGTTAAGCCGGACTCCGAGCGGAGTGGGCAGCTCGCCTACGGAAATACCAAATGGGGTAATTAATCTCGACCGACGAAAATGCATCGTCGAGTTGCCGGGTACGTGGCAGTACCCGACAATCGTTTTCTTCCGCGCCGAACCGTTTGTGTTGAGGCTCATGAGAAGGCCATGCGTGCGGCGCACGGTTCAAGACCCGCGCTCGTTTCGAACGTATAATTAAACGAATAGATGTAACGCGCAAGGAAATTTTCAATTTTAAGTTCAGTGCAGGAATTTATCCCAATGAATTTACGAGGTCGCGTACAAGTTTTAATTTTTCAACGCGCCGTTCGTGACTACGATAATAATTCAGCGAGAGGTGTGCTTCGTGAATTGAATTACGCGAAAATCGTGTAATTTTCGCTCTTTCTCCCGAGAAAATTGTGTGTTTCGATAAAATTAGACCGCAATTAACGCGTGGGTTCGGTCTTCTTACAACGAGACGCACTTAGAAATCCCTTCTCTGGTAAATACGCGAAATCGAGACTGACCTAGCTAGAGGACGTCGCGACCTTTACTTTGCTCACTTTGGGTATGAACGGAAGCATGCGGCGACCCGTTGTCGCGCCAGCCACCATCGATTGTATTGTGGGTAGGAGCGAGAGAACGTGATATCCCTCCCCATTCATCGATACTAACAACAAGGGATAGGCACCGAGAAAGAGGCTACCCGTATCGAGAGTTGCCAGCAAGGATAAAAAATATTCCTTAGGAAATCCTATACTCACCTCTCGAAGGTCCACAAGAATGTGCTTCACCGGAGTGGAACGCGAAAGCCGAACCATGAGTCGATTTTGTACTGTAATTATGTCGACGAAGAAAAACCTTTCAATTTCTTTGAAGCGATTCACTCACCGTGAGGAAAAGACTCGAAATTGAATCAAGCTTTGGTTGCGATCGATATCCTTTTTCGACCGTGTTCGAGCTTACTCGAGCATTCTTTCAGTCTCCCACCCTTCCACTTTGATCTTTCGCCTTGCCACTAGATCGCTTACATTGCGTGCAATTCTCTTTCGTGAAGTGCGTGAGACCGTGCCAAACGTGGGTGCTGATTGCACCTCGTTGCAGTATAATACGCCAGCTCTCTGGAAACCTACTCCCATGTGCTTTCGCATTTCATGGACAGCTTCGCTCACGCGGAATATAAATAAGTTTCACCTGCATAAAATTTTATTACGAAATATTTCACCACTCTTCTCGACGATTTCACATCGCTATAAACTCGTGAGCTGATGACGAACGGTATGAATTAAAGTTTCCTCCACGAAGAAACCAACTGAGTCTGTTCTTAGTCTCATTTGTCGTCGAAGTATCCGGTGATGCTCTTGACCACATTAACTGCGAGAATTATTTTATCGTTTGGTTGAAATGGAGCGTATCCAGTGGGACAGCAGTTCGCAACTAGGGGATAAAGCCAGTGCACGACCACCTTCCGGCGAAGTGGTCTCTAATGATCCAATGTCTATTTCGTCTCTGTGATGATCCTCGTCGCACGGGGTTACTCAAAGTGCACAAAGGGTAATATTAGATGCATTGCTCGGTATCAAGCGTCTTCCCTGACTGCAGATCTCGGTGTAATATGTCGGCTTCCTATGATGCTACTCGTCAGGAACGTAGAAAGCACGCGCACTCTCGTCTGCTGCAAAGTATAGACACTAACTGTGAACCAATTCACTATTGTCACCGATCTACCTCGAGACTTATACCCATTATTCTAAGGTTGAAATTTGCGATTTAACCGTTTTAGCGCCACGCAGCGCGATCGCGCTGTTCGCGTACTGAGGTAAACTGTGCCGCGATGTTTGGTCACGATCGTCAATCCGTAACGCGTTCAGTTCCGAATGTAGCTCGTCGCGAGTTATATCAGAGTTTGCTCTCGTAATTACTATTTCTTTTTCAAATAATCGTAAACTTTTGAGTATTTAGTATAAAGGCGGGTACAGATCAAGCGCGCCGATCTGCGCCGCGCCGTGCAAAACGTTCGCGAACGTTGCAGGCGCTTTCAATTTGGACGGGTTGTTCATGCGCGTTGTTGCGCGTTTGTGATCGGTAACCCGTCCAAATTGAAAGCGCCTGCAACGTTCGCGAACGTTTTGCACGGCGCGGCGCAGATCGGCGCGCTTGATCTGTACCCGCCTTAACGTTTCTGATGTGATTGACGAAATAAAGCGCGAGAGCGTCTAACGGCATATTTCGACGAAAAGAAAATAGCAACGCGATCGCGTCGATCGGCATTTCTTGCAGATAAATAAACAAAGCGTTGTCGCGCTGCTTGGCACAATCCGACACGGATTCTTAAAAACCCCTGGCACTAAAACGGTTAAGATAATCTCGTATACGACACTAGAGCGTGTATTTTTTTATGTCTTAATATTCACAGAAAGTAAAGAAAAAAATCTCGAATGAAAAAATTTGTAGAGCACGATGGAACGTGCGTAATAGCGAGAATTCGCTCGTCAAGAGAACTGCGAAGTAAAGTGGCATCTCTCCTTGTTCTACCGCTCAGTTGATCGGGCTCGTAGCAGAGAGTCGCGTCAAATGTCACTGTTGATTGCATCTGAGGGTAATGTGTTACGTCAGAAGGTACCGGGGATAACACAGCGCCGTGCGGTGAACCGAGCCCGTAGCGTTGCTTCCTGCCTCCGTTCCCGGTGCGGTCGCTGTTGTTCCACAGGCTGGCGCGATACTCGCGCTCAAAATCCAAATCGGCCCTCGTCGCTCGTCGACCTCGATGCATCGCGCCGTGTAGAGCCAGCGCGATTTCATGACTAATGTTCGCTCGCTCTATCGCGCGTAGACGTAAGCAAAGTGTAGTAAACTGTACAGTTGTTCTCCAGCTTTTTGAAAGATTCGATAAAAATGACGTCACGCGCCATGGACGCCGTCACTCTATCTCGATGACTTTGACAATCCGATTTTTTAATTTTTTGTTGTTCGAAACGACCACACTGGTCGCTTGTCACAAACTCCAGATACAACCAACGAGAATTAATCTGATAGATACTGACAGAGGAAAGGAATCAATAATGCCTTTGCTTTGTACGGTCTTTATATTTGTGGGGTTGTATATATCAGCCGCGAAGAACATTCAGTGTTACGTTTCGACGACTGCTTAGGACTAAGTTTATTACTAGGACGGTTTAAGTTCAAGTTTATGACTACGTCTGTTTAGGCTCAAGCGAGAAAGCGCACGGCCCAAGGGCCCGTTGAGTGCGCAAAGAGTGAGGCCCACGTGCGTTGCACGTGAGGTGGACTGTGGGTGGACAGAGTGGTGCGAGTGGGTGCAGATCAGAGAGTTGCTTAGACCACTGAAGGGTGCAGAGGAGAGAGTTGTGTTGACCACCGAAGGGTGCAAATCGTAGCGTGGAGTTGGATATCGGAAAGGATAGATCTTAGCGTAGCGTTGAGTTGAGAGTAGCATTGATGTGAACGTACGTTGTGTGATACAGAGTATAACGAAGTCCAGAGTGAAATCTTACTGTATATTGTCTTCTCAACCACACATTTTCCATATTACGCAAATTACAATAGACCAATTCTTGAACCTGCTAACCACCATCTTTTAATTAATTCCTACATATTTTCTACGCGTAAGTAAAGTTTTCATCTTTTACGATCGTAACAACGTCTTTGACTTAACTACGATTCTTGATGAGAAGGAGGAAAAATATTCGACATCCACCACCGCGAGAGAGACGTTCACGGGGAATACACGGGCATGGGCGAACGCGAATGATTTGCGATGTCAGGAGAGTCGATCCCGGGAGCGTTGCACGGAAGCATCGGTGTAATTAGCGTACAACGTATGCATCGTCGCTCAACGGCATCGGCAATTACCGGGACCCCTGTAATCACGCAAAACAACGAAATCTACGGCAGGCGATTATAGTAAAAGTGCATTCGCAGATAAATACCTCGCAGCTGCCTTCGCGCCCCGTCCCACTCTCCGACCATCACTGGGACCGACTGGCGGCATTAAAAGGTAAATTAAGTTAAATGCGCCAGATTTAATTACGGGGCTAGAGGGTCGCGATTGCTCGCCATCCTGGGCGTCTTTGCGGAATAGCCGCAACGATGCCTCCGTGGAAGTATTCGCCTTTCGCGAGGAAGAGAACTTTACGAAAAAAACTACCGCGTGGAAATTTTACGATATTCGAGATACTATCGCGAAAGGGGATAAGTCACGCGTGCGAGATCTAATCCGATATGGTTAGTCGAGCGCCGCTATCGTGCTTACGAACCGTGGCACGGTGTACATATTTACACGAGAACGAAACTCCCAAAATCAGTTCATGGGACGTTCATGCGAGCAAAACAGGGTAGCAGGGGCCGGTGTCCAGAAGCACCGTGCGAGTTACCGCGGCGCAAGAACCTAGAGACTCCGAGTACATCGTGTACTTAAATACGTACAGCACCGACCCGAACCAAATGAGCACGAACTTGCGAAAGTATCTTTCCGTTGATAACATCCGCCTCTACTCGCTCTTACTTCGTCGGTGCGCGCATCCTCGATGTCTAATAAAATATTATTCTCCTTGGAATCAAACGTTATTTTCGGATGTTACTCTGTTCCTCGCGTATCTCTCTTCTCTTTCTTTCTTTCTCTCTGTCTTTCTCTCTCTCTCTCTCACTCTCTCTTGAAGAAACTCCAGCGAACGTAAGACTCCGCTTAAAGTTTCCAGTGAACTATCGGATAAGAAATTCCTTTAATACCTGTCTGTGTAAAATATGTCTTCCCGGAGGACCTCACCTCCCCTCACCCGTAGTGGCGGAACAGGCTCGCGCCAGTTAGAACGTTAAGCCCGAGCAATTACATTCGCGATTACCTACGTTGTAACGAAGCACTCAGCAGATTGTCCTTTTTCTACGAGGCTAGGACAATTTCGACCGAGTGTTCGTTCGTGTACGTACGATCTCAGACGCTACGAAGCCCCATCACCGGACCGTACGGTTTAATTGCCGCGTGGAAAAGTACGGCTACTTGACGAAACTTTCAGCCTCGATATAAATGCGACATAAATTCGAGAGGTGAGTCACGCGTATAGCGGAGTGGGGGATTCCAGTGGAAAGAAAAAAGTGCTCGGAATGCTCTAGCGCTCGACGTAATTAGGCGAAGTCATAATCGTCAAGAGGAGCGACGACGTCGGTGAGGCATCGAAATTGGAATTCCACCCCATGGAAAGGGGCGCCTTCTTAAATGCACGATTCGTGATGGTATTTCAATAAACCCTCCTTCGGTACGATACGTCTGGGCCCGCGCTCGCGCGCGACATCCGATGTGTCTGGGCAAACACGAACCGCGCAAAATCGTCAAGACGGCAGGGGTATAAATTCGTGTGGACTCAATTCTACGAACATTCATTGCTACCTGGGAGCGAAAGTTTTTTTCGAGACAAGAGAAAATCGCGTTAATTTCTCCTGACCCAATTCACCGCTGGAGGACGTTTAATTACGCGGCAAACGAGAGATTGTAAATTCCAAGGCGGTTCTAATTAAATGAAATATGAGGTGCCTGTACTTCCAATTTACCGTCTTTACCGGCCGTAATCGCGTCTCCTTCCAAATGCCAGCAGGATCGAAATCTCTTTGCGCGGGGTCTACCTTTCCGTCATCCAACCGTCCACTGAATATCTCGCGACCCGTCGAACGTTTCGTAGATGAAACTCTCAAGGCGCGGAGCTTGTTGGAGTACGAGGAAGGAGGTCGATTGAAAGGTCGTCGAGCCTCTCGACGGTACCCTCCACGTATCGGAGCTCCTTGACGCTATGCATCGTAAAACACAGGGACCTCACGAGCACCTGTATGTACATATCGTGAGATAGAAAAAGTCGATTCCTGGTGGCCGTTATCGATCGAAAGTACCCGCTTGACTCTTACTCCAGGGCATCGCGCTTTCTCCTAAGCTCCTTCGTCGCTCGTGGCTATCCCTGGTGGTGGATCGAATATCGGCCAAGTATTTACGACGACAAGCTCGTACACCACCGCGAAACAGCAAGATATTACCCACTATCCGTTTATTCTTCGTCGCGTCGTCCAATTATTTAACGCGGATAGCGCATAATGTCGCGATAAAACGCACGCGTTACCTGGGCGAAGCATCGCTCAGTACAAGGCGGCCTTTAAGCTGGCTACGACCTGCAAACCGCCTCACAAGAAATTTCATATCTCCAGGAACGCGCACATTCTTCTTGCACTCTCCTTTTTGTATCTTCATACCGCGGAGACAGTTATCCGACAATGAGGGAACACCTAATGATATTACTCCACGCGACCGCGACCCTCTTATATCTCCGAACGTTCCCAAAACCCGAGGCGTTTTCTCTTCTCGTAAGGAGCGGACTCCCCGTGACAAATTCACCGCTTACACCAACGAGCACGGAGTTGCGAAAGAAAAAAAAAAAGAGTAATGTAAATTGTACCTCGTGAATATGAAAGATCGAGCACGTACCCAATCGTTACACCCAGTTGCGCATAACTCGCGTACGAATCGGGAACACCGCGATATATTCAGGGTGGATGTTCGATCGTAAGTTCGGTGCCCTAATCCGGCGAGAAAGTTCGACGAGGCGAATGGTGAGACCGCGTTACAGCAGTGGCAAATACCTACGAGGCCTAGAAAGCTATCCCATTACCATCGACCATTACACGGACACGTTGAGACGATAGAGGGATAAGAATAAAAATTCCCAGTGATGGGATGAGAGACTATCGCGAGGGCACGTTCTCGGATTATGAGCCGCGACTGTTCGATGGTGAGAGGGTGAGAGGCTAAACGAGAGGCAGTAAAGAGGGACGAATACGCGCGCAAATGTAAAGCGAAAAAAGTAAAGATGGCATAGGGCCGGTAAAGTAAAGTTGAGAGAGATGGTAAGATCCATAGACATAATATGGACCGTTTATTTTGAAAGTGACGTAAGTCCATTTTTTAAGAAAAATGAGATATCATATAATTTGTGATTAATTTAGTGTAAACTTTATATTTACAACTAGTTAATTTTTTTTTTTAAATGGACTTACACCACTTGCAAAATAAACGGTCCATATATCTAGACTGCGCGTTGACGGAGTAGGGGTAGAGCTCACGTAGAAAAGGATGCACTCTGTTTTTGTGTCTGCGGATTCTCTCTCCCTCTCGCGCGAAAGGGAATACAGGAAAACAGTTGCTAATCTAAACGTTTCCTCTTCGCGCGAGTGCGAAAGAGAACGCACAGACACAAAAACGGAGTGCATCCTTTTCTACGTGAGCTCTACCCCCCACTCCTGAAATTTGGGAGAACGCGCAGTCTAGGTATGTTACGTCTATGGTAAGATCAGATGTAAACGGAAGAAGGCATCGGTGCGTCGCGCGCCGTGGAGAAGAAGAAACTTGACTAATTGTGTTGGAATGCGCAGCGCTTCAGAAGACTTGAAACGTCTTGAAACTAACAAGTAAACCTACCCAACGGGTACACTCCGATTTTGATCGGCTTTGAATATGTTGTAGTGTAGGTGAAAATAAAAGACACGTATTTTTTTATACGTGCCCATACGGCCGTTAAGGGGGTGAAACACCACCTTGAAAAGAAATTGATTTTAACGTTTCTGAACGAATACGTTGAAGCGGTAAAAGATAAAAAAAAAAACTTCAAATAAAACTTTTATAGTTTTCAGTGTACTTTACAACGGTGCACTCAGATTTTTCGAAAATGTTATTTTTTTCGTAATCCCCTCCGCCCCCACAATTTTTTTAACATTTCAAAATAACATTTTCGAAAAATCTGAGTGCACCGTTGTAAAGTACATTGAAAACTATAAAAGTTTTATTTGAAGTTTTTTTTTTTATCTTTTACCGCTTCAACGTATTCGTTCAGAAACGTTAAAATCAATTTCTTTTCAAGGTGGTGTTTCACCCCCTTAACGGCCGTATGGGCACGTATAAAAAAATACGTGTCTTTTATTTTCACCTACACTACAACATATTCAAAGCCGATCAAAATCGGAGTGTACCCGTTGGGTAGGTTTACTTGTAAGTACGATTACTGCGTTACCATGGGTCACGCCAATCGTTGTTTTATGTTGTGCATGAAGCACTTTCGGAGTACACCTTGCAAGACACGGACATGTCACGCTCACGTAGATTTCTGTATTGACATACCAATCCCGTTCAAATAAACTTCGTTCTGTGCTGTACAATTTTATTCCACGAGTAATCCAACAAATTGTTCCGTAAGTTACAATTTTCACCGAGTGCAAGCAGTTCGGGTACTGTCGAGAATAGAAAATTGGCTCGCGCCTAGGCGATCGAAGATCGAACGTTCCCGTTAGCGGACGAACGCACGCATTATCGGCCTCGGTGGACGCAAGGAAATGCAGGAAGGAGGAGGAAGCAAATTCTCGACGGAAGGAAAGACGGTGCACGCGCGGCAAGCTTACCAGTTTCACGCATAGCTAGGATAGCTCCTGTTTCGGTTCATCCACAATTGCGAAGGCCACGAGCTTCCTTCCCGTTCGATCGGTATCCACGCTCCAATGGTTCTCGATCGAGCTTCCATATCGCGTTATTCGCAACGTGCCCATTCGTGGGTACGATTATGTCTCTCGGGGAGAGACCTCCAATTTCGCCGGGTCGTCTCCACGAGCCAGGCTGGTCCGCCCAGTCACTGCGAATGCAGGGGGTGTATACGAAGATTACACGCCGAGCGAGATTTTCATCCCCTCGAGAATCCGTCGACGAAGCTCACGTGCGCTCCTCCACCCCGAGTCCGTCGACATCGGCAGACCCAATTGCCCAATAGATCGGTGATCTTGATTAGGACCTGTATCGCCGTAATCGTCTATTGTACAGTAGGTTTACGAGTGTTTTCGATGCGCGGCCAATATAGATGCAAGCGCGCGTGACAGAACGCTCGCCCCGTTCTTACTCGACCTTGTCGACGTGCGACGAAGAAGAGAGAAGAATCGATTGCGAATATCCGTCGCGGCATTACACGTTATGTCGATTGCCCCTGAGGTTCCTTTGTCAAATGACTGGCTCACGATCTCGTCCGGTTTGATGTTCCCAGTAAAAGTGGAATATCGTCGTCTTGGTGGTAGCTCGTCGTGGTCGTTCCACCGGAATTCGCCGCAATCTCCTGCGAATTTTTCAAGATTCTCGCCTAGTTCACGTACCGCAACGCGGTAACCAGAAAGGACTAAAGCTTACAAGGATTTTTATTACCCCCTGGACACTTTCGCGTTAGTGCGAGAGGAAAATTTAGTGATGGTAAAAAAAAAAAACACGAGCTAGCGGATTGCATCGCGAAAAATGCTCCCCGGAGTAGGTAATGTAACCTGAATTAACTGTATAATTCGACGGACAGAGATAGTACGTCTCCTTCTCCGTAGAGAAGAATCCCACGGTGCGGCGTTTTCTAAAGATCCGTGCCGTTCGAACGAGTCCTAGCAACTTTCGCGTAGTTCTCGCTCCGGTTCCCATATATCATCCGAGAACTTGGAGAACCGTTTTTCTTCGGCAATCGCAGCGACGAGTTTCCATCGACGATGGGACGCGGCCCTAATCCGCGCGCGAGTAGAATAAAGCCAGCAGCCTTCGCGCAAATTCGAGAATCTTTATGGGGCGAAGGAAGCGAGCAAGCTGGTGGGATGGGAAGGTAGGTCTTCCCGGCATTAGAGACAATGAGGAGAACAGGAGGTGGAATACTCGTGGAGAGGAAAAACGCCGACCGGCTCTGGGAACTGAACAGTCTCTCTCGTCCACCTTCGTTCCTTCTTTTCCTTCTTCTCCAAAGTGGAGAGGACTTCGTAGGACTGAATAGGATACGAACGAGTAGGTGGCCACGAGGGTGGCGTGGAGAACGTCGGGTAGAGCGAGAAACGGCGCTGAGAGAGAAACAACCGTGGAGGAGACAGAGCGAGATCGTACAAATTAGTGCTAGCATTAATAAGGCTAAGAGCCCCTTTAAGCCCTGCCCACCTTTTCCAACCCTCCTCCTCTCACCCTGGCCCTTCCGCGGCCACAACGTTCCGCACCTTATAGTCCTACTCTCTTCACCTTCCTTCCATTTCGTTCTCTTCGTCATCCTCCAGCAATCTCGTTCGTTTCCACCTCCCCGACCTTCCAGCCGTTCCTACCACTCCTCAACCTTACTGTCCCTTCCTCGAGCGTGTCTCTATTACTCTTTTGGTAGTTCGGTCCTCAAGTGGGTGCGCGCGGAGCCACGCGGTCGTGTCTCGGTCCGTGTCCTATTTTCTTCGCCGCCCAGCGCTCCCGGGCAACGAGGAGATATCTTCCCGGAAACTTTTCCGCCCCCTCCGCTTTCAGCTTCCTTCTCCCACCGAGTCGCCATGACCGGCCTCGGCCTCCATCCTCGTCGTCCTCACCCGCCTCTCTCGCGACGTCTCTCCCTCATTCTCTCCGATCTTCTTCCGTTCCTTTCTCCTCGCTATCAACGAGAGAGCCCTTAATCTCAGAATTTACAGCGGAGCGATGGCGCCTGCCGAATACGCGTGTACGTCTCTATGCCAACGTACGAGAGCACTCGGTTGTACAAGTAACCTGACGTGCTCGTCCGTACTTTCCTTTGGGAGAAAATGGAAGACGAATGGGGAATGGACGAGAGGCTAGGAATTAGCGCGAGGATGAACCGATGGGGACAAATCACGAGATCGTCTCGCTCTTGTCTCTAAAACGCGACTCTTGTATACGTGTCCACGGAATTGGACTTCTTCACAGTGCCGGTATTATGCCTGACTTTTCCACTTGTCGCAACAGTAGAGTCATCAGAAGGAGAGAACTAAAACTAGGTTCGTAACTGGTATCCCTTCCTTAAAGTTTACCGGGAAAAAAGTAATATTTCGTATGCATTGTTAAGGAGGACGGATGTACAGCGAATGCATTGTATGTATAGCGTGGCAGAGTTCGCTCAGGATGAAATTTCATTTCGTCGAACGAACGCAAACGACCGGTTCGTTCCGCAACTTCGACGATCGGCATGCTCGTATGCACACGTCCGTATGCCGTGCTCCCTGGCGAGGCTCCTCGGAAAACGTATCGAGGCTAACCCGTTTAATTCGGCTAATAAAATCTTTACGAATACCTGCGGGAACTTAAATTAGGCTGGGTAAAGGGGAAACGGAAACTGGGAACGAATGAGAAAGGAAGAGAAGGGTGAGAGAGGGAGAAAAGGGAGAGAGATAGTTCCGACCCTGCTTCGGGATTAGTGCCTTCCTCCTGCTACCATACCGAATCGCCTTCGCGATGGCCCGATTGAATTTCTCTTGGATGCGCTCCGCGGAACCGCGTTGCGCTTTCATTCGTTCTCGGGAAAATTGGTGGGCATGCATTTGACCTCGATGGTACCCTTTACGAGATCTTAAAATTCTCGCTCGTGCGTTAAGTTCCCTCGTAAGGGATGGAATTTTCTTTCGGCGAAAAATGGACGAGTTAACCCTTTGAGCCCTATGGACGCATCGTGACGTAATTTTTTATTGAACAATCTTTTCCTGAGTCATCGTCATTTATTTAAACATAAATGAAAATAAGCCCTATCAATCTATAGTTTTCAATCGATAATTGGGTTTTCGATTATATTGTTAATGGTACAATTATATAATTATTCGAGCGCAACTTAGCTTAGGATCGGAGAGAGAGATATAGAATGACGGCAGCTAGCTGTCGTCGATTTAGAGGACGTGGTACCCCTTTTGGTTGATATTGCCTGGAGAGTTTCTTTTTCTGAGGTGTCGTCGTCAAGCGTTGGACCTCTACTGCCCATTTCTCCTATTTTCCGTATACTCTGGCTTTGGCCCCTTCCTTTCCATCTCGATGTTTTCTCTCTCTCTCTCTCCCTTTTTCTCCTTTCTTACTTCTCTACCGATTTCTCTCTCTCTCCTTTTATCTTTCTATTCCTCTATCGATCTCTCTCTCTCTCTCTCTCTCTCTCTCTCTCTCTCTCTCTCTTTCTCTCCATTGCCTATTGGCAGGTGCTACCTTATGACTATCATTATAGCATAATTGCGTCTGGCGAAAGCCATCGGTGTGGACTAAGGACACATATATGCGTCTGACGATCTTTTTGATCACCTACATAGAAGTATTACAGTTACTTTTACGTGAGATGGTTACAGGTGCATTTCTTAGTAACAGCATGGTAATTACGCTCTTCAATTATTTAATCTCGTGCAAAAGGATTACCATAACTTATTACTATTTGCTTCTTGAATAATTAATCAATAGAGTTCAGTCTAGCGAAAAAGTATTCCGTCCACAGCGATCGTCACCGTCCGTACGGACTGCATATGCCCCGAGTATTCAGCACTCAAAGATTTAAAACAAAACTAACGAGATTGCGAATTGCTTGGAGTAGGTAATTAATCGAAGGTACAATGACAGACGAATTCGAAAATTCTCACGGTGGCTCCTGTCGAGATAAACGATAACCACCGACAACGTCGACTTTCTCCCCGAATTAATGCCACGAGGAGACGTAGACCTCCAATAAAGCTAGATCGACAAGAGCGATAGAACGTGCCGGAACGAGGGGGAATCTTTCGCTCTTACGAATGAGGGAAAGAAAAACGGCGAACGGGTATAGGTATCGAACAAAAAGCTGAGCCCATGGGCCGACGACGACGTTCCACGCCGAGAGGGCCATAATTCCTCCCGTCAACGAGGGCACTACTCGCCTCGACGAGGAAAAGGAAGAGAGGAAGAGTAAGAGGAGAGGCCAATGACGGTGGAGCGAGACGGTGGACGGGAGGTGAACGAGCGAAGGCGAAGCGCGGAGATATAGCGAAAAAGTGTAGAACGAGGAGAGAGAGGGGACGAAAGTGAGAGAGAAAGAGTAGAAACGGAAAAGAGATAAAGTGGGAGGGAGAGGGTGGATCGGGGTGAGAGGTAGGCTACAGAACGGTGGGTTAATTATTTTTCTCGAACACTCGAGCCCTCTCCCGGAAGGGATATAAATTTGCTCTTCCGCCTTCTGTTTCAGGATCTCCTGTTCGGAGGGAGGAGGAAGAAGAGGCGAGTACCTCGTAATTGGTAAGCACACCGGCAAGGATGAACACGCGAAACGATTTCGCGAGATGACGAGGATGTTCCCCGCTGCGCTTTTGTTTTACTTAACGGGGGAAGGCCAGACGTCTTGACGATGCAAGCGACCAACCTGTGAACAGGGGTGGTGGTTAGAGTGACGGGGAAGGTGAAGCACGGAGCGTCGTCGTTGTCCAACGGTCCAACGGACGGCTCGGATAATTGTAGTCGAGATAACAAGATGCGATTTTTCTTCCCGTCGGCTAATTGAACGTCCGCATCGACGATAAGGGTTGACTCGAGTCGATCTCGGATGACTGGAGAACTCGGGCAAAATTTATCCTTGTCCTTCGGAGTTTCGCGCGACAATCTCCGTGATGTATAGCCGAACACTCTCCTCGCGAACTTTAATGCACCGGACGAAGCTTCAAGAGCGAGCATTCTTTTCAGACGTTACCATCCTCAAGGTTGCGAAACGATCGGAACGAAGTGAGGGGCGTATCACGTTTAACGTATTAATCTTCGAGATCTTCGGTGAAAGGAAGTTGCTCGGCCATTTTTTGTTTATCGTCAGTATTTGGTTCAGCTTTAGCTTACCTCCTTGATGTTAAAATGTAAGTCACGCGTTACTAAGACGAGCAACCCAGTCGAAAGAGGATTGCTCGATTATACCACTGCTCTTGCGTTCTCGTATCACTAGGGAGGTCCGCTCTCGGGAGATTTTGCGCAAGGTACAAGCTGTCACTTTATTTTCATAGAAATTTTCGTAGGATACATGGCAGCTACGCCACTGTCGGCTTACAAGTGTGGCTAGCGCCTGTCTCCGCGGACCACGTACAAACCACCCAGAGCCTGCGCATCTCTCGTTCGCAACCACGCACGCACAAACTCTACGTGTTACGCGGGATACGTGTTAGAGAGATGTACGTGCGTTCCTTTTACAACCTCCTCACGATGTCCATCGTCATCCCGTTTCACCGCTTATATTTCCGCCCTAAAAAATACTACTACGTTTAATTTTATTACATAGAGGAGTGTGGTCAGAATATTCCCCGGTAAGCGTAGATTTTGAGAGCGAAGCTTAGCGGTAAGCTCGCCCTCCGAGTGGGTTCTTACCTTTTGAAAGGCTGAAACGTAATGCCAGCTCCTGAAATGACGGGGTATGTCGTCCGCGTAACGAAAACAGGCACTGGATGTTCAATGCGTGGATTAAATGCGAACAATTCAGAGTGCAAACTCTGACAACTGGGTGTAATAGGCGACCGGGGTTCCTGGATTAATCGTCGCGGTGCTTGATATAACCGGAATTCGTGCCCATTTTAGTATGGCGCACAGTGCTTTTACTTTGGAATTTAAGGTCCTTCGCGTCGGATGACGGCTAGTACTTGACAGAGAATAGTTTCGGTAATTTGTAACGTAGTGAATACGAGATTATACGTCCCTCGACGCATCTTCGGCTACAACTAACTACGAGAGGCGAATTTGTAGGGTTAATCTTACATACTTTACTGCCTTCATTTCCTGGCTATACCAGAGATGGTGAACCGCGTAACTTATTTTATGCAAGCTTCGTGCGCGGACTCAAAACAACATTATTTGACAAAGTGTTTATAGATTTCGAAGGCCGTCGAGAAAAATTCGATGACAATTCGACAACAGCCCTGATTCAAAGATTTGGAAGGTTTCGTACAGCTAACGTGCGCAGATGCCGTATACACGGCGCATTGATGTTTACGAAATAGAGAAATCAACTTTATTGTAACATTTATGGATTCGTAACAGTACCCTACATTCACCCAGAAATTCCTTTCATTTCCAAATAGACGTAGGTGGTCCGCTGAAAGCTCTCGATGAATTACCTCAATTTTGAAGACATCGTAAATACGAAGAATTACTTCCGCTTGGTCAGAGCTTTATGGACGAAAAGCGCCGCAAACTTTTCTAATATACTCGTATTTCGAAGAACCATCCCATTGGCGGTAGTGCATCTTTCGCCGTACCGCCGACACGTCCTCCGGTCTATCCATCGATTCTACCCGTCCCCCACGCGATTTCCTTTACCTAGCAGCGCTCTACGTGAAATCGTAAGCCACACCAGCAGCTGCGCGAAGGATTTCACGAAATGCACGTCGACGGGCAATATACATACGTATGACCTCCTAGAATAAAGTAGCCCGCTTCAGGAAGAGCGCCTTTTCGAACCTGCTTGGGTACCGTCGATGAGGAACGGGCCGTTGTGGCTCGTTTCGAAGCGAGAAATTCGTTTCAGAAAGTGGATCGCCGTATCCCTCCCCACGCTCTCGATCCACGCCGATCCTAGTGGCCCCTCCTTCTTTACCTCCTTTTCGCTGTTTCCCACTTTGCCACGTTCTTTCTCTTCTGGCCTCTCTGTGTCCGGTCTGCGTACTCCGGTAACCCGTCTCGTTCGTCTTCTCCTCGTCATGCACATGCATGTAACCACTCACCTTTCCACGGTGCTCGTTGCATTCTCCTTCCTCTCCTTCTCCCTTCGTCTCCTTCCCTGTCTCATTTCCTTGAAGCATTTTACGTGAGTGCCTACGTGAGCGCACCCATACTTTTCGCTATCGGTGCCGGCGAGGCGAGTTGCGGAAGTGTATTTGCTAAACGACTCCCGGAGAAATCGAATCGCACCACCCACGACCTCTTCGCTGTTCTCTTCTCTCCTTTCGTCGTAAGGCGACCAGGATGCCACGCGGCCACGCTATTTTACTTTCGAATCTCCTCTCCAGGCTCGACTATTCGTCTGTAGTTGCCCGGATGCTTCTGATAATGAAGTGCAACCTATATCGTTATTCGATACGTCGATCTACGAAGGGCACGATTGCAAGTTCGAGGGTAGGGCACGGTGATGATGATGATGAGGTAACCTTTGGTTGTAGTTTTCAAAGCTATCTCTAAAAATGGCTTTCTAGATAATTCGCCAATACGCCGAGAATGACTTTGCATTTTTCAACGAATATTCGTATCGGTTGGAATAGCCGCTTTAGACCGTTACGTAAGAAAGTCGAATATAATATACGTCGACCCACCTGCGCGCCCAGAATTTCAGAACCACTTGGGTACTTTTAATTATCCCTATCTTCTCTCACTTCCCCCGTGCCATTTCACCATGGCTTCGCCTTTCGGTATGACGCGCCGTGGAAAGACTATCCGGGAGTTGCGGAGAACGACGTGAGAAGGAATAAAAATTTATAAGGAAAAGGGAAAATACGATGTCGCATGAAAACTGGCACGAAGGTAAAGTCCCAAAGGTGGCTGAGTAAATTATATCGCCGGTTGGGACGAGAGCAGGTGGATGCATTTGGTATTTGCGCACGAGAATAGTAATGCCCCGTGACTCGACGCGTATATTCGTATGTGAAAAAGTTCAAGCTTTTCGTATCCGTGCAGTCGGCGGGCGGCAGATAGGAGGACTCCGAGGTCCGAGAAGGAAGAATGCAGATACATGGAGGTTTCAGTTTCCCTCTCTTCCACTCTCACGCTTCTCGACTCTCTCGCACTCTTCGCGGCCCCGTCCTCATTCTACATCTGTCCCTATCCATCTCACCCTCCGCCCCATTCTCGTTTGTTTTTTCCACTCTTCCCTTTTTTTCCCCCTCCCGCCACCGCTTCGCAAGATAATGACGATCTATGGCAGACCCGCTGTTTCTGCCGGTCACGTTTCTCCGCTGTACAACGTGCCTTCGAACGAACACACGCTCTCGTGCAGGCCAGTCGACTAGATGCGACGAAGAGGGTCACCCTTTCTCGAAACTGCGGGCCGGTAACTCCACTACCGGAAGTAGGAGAATTCCGTCGGATAGCGGAACGAAACACCGGCGACAACGTCGGCGCCCATGTCGCCCGTCATAGGTACATCAGCGCGCCTGCTAGTACGATTATATTTCCGCGTGAAGCACGGCCGACGTTAAACACAGTCGAGACAAATTTTCTTCCCGACTCTTCGAGATTCTCCAGCACTCGTGAATCACGAGACCGATGACTCCTTGGCCGTAACATTGCCATGCGTGAACACAGAGACGACGAAAGCACGCGCGTTCGGTAGAACGCACGCTCAGCAGAAATATCGGAATTAATATCCTTTCGGCCGAAGGGAGCTCGATAATGGAAAGTAGCAGTCGCGCATTAAACGAGTATCCACGGAGTATTCGCAGTACCACAACGCACAGCGTGCGAGCGCGCGCCTCAGTTAACCGTGGGGCCATAATTAACGGCCGCTAGAGCACAGAAATGTTTATCGAACCGCAACGATGACTCGCCTCCCTGGTCCAACTCGCCATCGCACATGCCAGTGGCTAACGGTGGTGCGCTAATGAATCTTTCAAGTTTTTCGCCAGTTAATCGGACGCTCGAACGCAAGCTCGGGACGGCAGATAGCAGGGAGTAATGAGAGACGATTGGTAATTACGCCGTAGAATCGAGCCTCCTCATCCTCCGGCTCCTTCTTCGCCTCCCGGTCGTTCGGTGAAAACTTTTACGGAACATGTATACCACCTTAATGCAATCAGCCGGTGCACCCCCTAACGCGATTCTCTCATTAAGAGCCTCGTCTATCTTGTACGCGCGCACGCATCTCCTCAATATCCACGGAATATCATCGGGCCGTACCTCTCTCGCGATGCCCATGGCCGCTTTTAATCTTTTTTTTTTCCATCCAACTTTGCCCCCCTATCCACCGACGCGCCGCTTCCGCGATCATAAAGACCACGCTCGTACCCAGAATCGCCAGGGGAGCGCGCAAAAAGCAAATCGCGTTACGCTGATTATCCGACGCCGGTTTTGGAATACGCCGTAGCGTCAGGTATGCACGATATTCGCATCTTCCTACACGGGCATAAAGGGGAGAGATAAAAGGAAGTACTCGTTGGGAGATTCCAAAATGGGATATCGACGTTCTCGAGGGACTTTTACTGCATCGTAGAGCGAACCTCGGTTCACGGATACTTCGTTTGTATGGTAATGCGAAAGGGGAATGTAAGGGTGAACTTGGAAGGAAATCAGGGTTGCGGACGAGTGCTTCCTTATTGTTCGAGGATCGATGTAACGACCATCGGAGGAAGGCTTCGGAATTGTCCACTGAACTCAAAGCTGACGGCTGACCACCGTCGTCGATACGATACACCAGGAAATGTAGATCGTAAATACTCCGTAACGATACCCGCGGAACGCCGTGACTCTCGAAAAGACATCGCAGACGAGAGTGACCGTTTGAGAGCGCCGACGGTACGGACGGAGTACCGAGAAGGAGTACCCTCGAGGGTGGAGTAAAGTTTAAATTTCGCAAAATGGCGCAAGACGCTACACCGGCTGTTACGAGGTAGTCGCGGACAAACGTATAAGTCCCAGAACGTATCTGAAAGACCGAAGGAAGCGTAGGGTGGCTGCGCGCGTGGAGTAGTTGCACAGGGTAAAAGTAAGCTACCCAGAGGAAGCGGACGCGGTATACGAACGCTGTTTCCGAGCCAATGATCCGAAGATCACACGGCCGGTAAGCAGTCCCCTTTTCGACCATAAAAACGACCGTCAAAGCTGCCGCACCACCGTGAACACGTTCCAAGGCCTCCTATGCCCAGCGAGCTGTGCTCTCGTACGAGTTGACCGTTTTCGAATCGATCCACCATCGAATCGACCCGAGTCCTCTTCGTTTCCTCCGTAACGGCGCACGGTATTTCATTCGTTACTTACCGTTCTTCACTCTGCTTATGCAAATGTTCGTCCCGTTGCTCCACCCACGACTTCCGTTACCAGGGCAAAACGCCCGTATTTCACCGCGACGCCAGTCTGGCAAGGAGACTGTCTCCCCGCGAAAAATCCACGAGCAAATCGAAGAATCGAATTAAAGCGAGTCGTACGAACGAATTCACGAGATTCACGCGACGTAGTTGAATAAATGCGCTCTTTTAAGTGAAAGGATGCGGGTCACGTCGCAGGATCGTCGTGGGCCTTTCATTGTCCCATTGGAAACAGCATCTGTAGACAGCCGGCGTAGGATAGGCGCGCGTGGCTCTTCATTTCTCACCTACTCGAGGGTAAGCGCGCGTAGATCTCGGGCGCTTTATGTGCTCGTGCTATATACAAATCCGCGTACTAGGTACGTGTCTACGAGGCCATAAGGGAGTCCCACGAGTATCATCGCTCTTATAAGATTCACCCTCTCAAACGTATGGATGAGAGTTACATAACGGAAGCGTCCAGGGTGAATACACCGGTGAATACTCTAGGCTCCACTCCGACCGCGAACCCTCGCTTGACCCATTAGAATCCTCTTGTTCCTACATCGAGAAATACGTGTTTTTTAATAACCCTCGTGGGAGAACCTCGTCGTTGCTCCCTACCTACGAACACGAGGAACTCGAAGGAGAAGCGCGTATGTTACTTCTTGTCGAAGATTGCAAAGAGGGGTGAGATTTTTTCCTGGAGAAATAAAAAGATCGATGATCGTGAACGCGGAGAGTAACCGTCGTTGAACCGTTTTATTGAAAAATTTCTCTAGGCTCCACTCTGACCGCGAACTCTCGCTTGACCCATTAGAATCCTCCTGTTCTTACATGAAGAAATACGTGTTTTTTAATAACCCTTGTGAGGGGACCTCGACGTTGCTCCCTACCTATGTGAACACGAGGGACTCGAAGTAGCAGCGCCTATGTTACTTCTTATCGAATATTGCAAAGAGAGGTGAGATTCTTTTCTAGAAGAATAAAAAGATCGATGATCGTGAACGCGGAGAATAAGCGTCGTTGAACCGTTTTATTAAAAAATTTCTCTAGGCTCCACTCTGACCGCGGACTCTCGCTTGACCCATTAGAATCCTCCTGAATCTTCTTGTCGAAGATTGCGAAGAGGGGTGAGATTTTTTCCTAGAAAAAATAAAAAGATCGATGATCGTGAACGCGGAGAGTAACCGTCGTTGAACTGTTTTATAGAAAAATTTCTCTAGGCTCCACTCTGACCGCGGACTCTCGCTTGACTCATTAGAATCCTCCTGAATCTTCTTGTCGAAGATTGCAAAGAGGGGTGAGATTTTTTCCTGGAGAAATAAAAAGATCGATGATCGTGAACGCGGAGAGTAACCGTCGTTGAACCGTTTTATTGAAAAATTTCTCTAGGCTCCACTCTGACCGCGAACTCTCGCTTGACCCATTAGAATCCTCCTGTTCTTACATGAAGAAATACGTGTTTTTTAATAACCCTTGTGAGGGGACCTCGACGTTGCTCCCTACCTATGTGAACACGAGGGACTCGAAGTAGCAGCGCCTATGTTACTTCTTATCGAATATTGCAAAGAGAGGTGAGATTCTTTTCTAGAAGAATAAAAAGATCGATGATCGTGAACGCGGAGAATAAGCGTCGTTGAACCGTTTTATTAAAAAATTTCTCTAGGCTCCACTCTGACCGCGGACTCTCGCTTGACCCATTAGAATCCTCCTGAATCTTCTTGTCGAAGATTGCGAAGAGGGGTGAGATTTTTTCCTAGAAAAAATAAAAAGATCGATGATCGTGAACGCGGAGAGTAACCGTCGTTGAACTGTTTTATAGAAAAATTTCTCTAGGCTCCACTCTGACCGCGGACTCTCGCTTGACTCATTAGAATCCTCCTGAATCTTCTTGTCGAAGATTGCGAGGAGGGGTGAGATTTTTTCCTAGAAAAAATAAAAAGATCGACGATCGTGAACGCGGAGAGTAACCGTCGTTGAACCGTTTTATTGAAAAATTTCTCTAAGCTCCACTCTGACCACGAACTCTCGCTTGACCCATTAGAATCTTCTTGAATCTTCTTGTCAAAGATTGCGAAGAGGGGTGAGATTTTTTCCTGGAGAAATAAAAAGATCGATGATCGTGAACGCGGAGAGTAAGCGTCGTTGAACCGTTTTATTGAAAAATTTCTCTAGGCTCCACTCTGACCGCGAACTCTCGCTTGACCCATTAGAATCCTCCTGAATCTTCTTGTCGAAGATTGCGAAGAGGGGTGAAATTTTTTCCTAGAAAAAATAAAAACATCGATGATCGTGAACGCGGAGCGTAACCGTCGTTGAATCGTTTTATAGAAAAATTTCTCTAAGCTCCACTCTGACCACGAACTCTCGGTTGACCCATTAGAATCCTCTTGAATCTTCTTGTCGAAGATTGCGAAGAGGGGTGAGATTTTTTCCTAGAAAAAATAAAAAGATCGATGATCGTGAACGCGGAGCGTAACTGTCGTTGAATCGTTTTATTGATAAATTTCCCGCCCTTTTCGTCGCGATCGATCAATCGGCACGGCGTCGCAATGATATTTACAGTTAGCTAACCTTTAACGATAATGGAGATTAATTCGGGCAAACGTAGCAGAAATACGAGTGGCCTGTCAATGGGCCCACCGATCGGTTCACCCGCAGGGCTATCGTATTTCGCGTTGACGGATCGCCAATGAAAACGTGCAGTCAGGTCGATAGCCTCGCTTTCAAGTTACGGCATTTTCCGACGTACGACCCCAAATACGGCGTTATCGCGCGCGCGTGGACGAGGTATCTCCATGTGTAGACGTGGGGAACGCGTGCGCGCGCGCACTGGCCTGCTACGAGATAGCATACGTAACGTGCCCGCTCTTCCACTTCATCTCTATTTTTCCCTCCTCCTTCTCGCGCCAATCAGCTAGCCCGCTGTCCCGCGAGTGCGAAGGAAATAATAAAAGAGAATGAAGGTGGGGTGTGAGCGTGACTGACGAAGTGGAAGAGGAGGTTTCGTCTGTGCGGGATCTGGGTCACGGTCCTGGATAAACCGGTGAGATTGAATTTGTTCGGGCGAGGACGGTGGATACATAGTTTAATTAAAATGTGGCCTCGCGTATGTCCTTAAAAAGAGAAGTCGGAGAAGAAAGAAAAAGAATCGATGGAACCGATAGTTTGGGGCTATGTGCAAGCATCGGGTACCATCGATTGCCGAATCAGCGTAATTTCCGACTTTTTGATCGGGGACGCGCCAGTACGGTCTCTCGCTTCGTACATATATTCGCTAAACGAGCGAATTCTTTCTCTTTGAGCGACGATCGATCGCAGCCCTCTTTTATTCAACGTACCGCGCAAATGTGATTTGGAAAATATTGCAAATTACTCGCGTTACGCGAGAAGTAAAGGGATCGGTGTAGTACGAGACGCGGAAGAAGTGCCGTTTCGAAGGCCCCTCTCTTGTCACGACGAATCACGAAATGGCGTGATTTTCGATCCCCCATGACGCATCGGGGAGCAACAAAGGAGGAGGGATCGCGATGGTTCGTTTCTCGCCCCGAAAGAGAACTACGATGGCTCGACTCCTTCTCGATACATAAGACCTCGTCGTTGAGATCTTTACGCGGGCTAGTGTCAAGAGGGTGGCGCCCCTCGACAGGGCGTCGTAAAGATGGCTTAACGGCTCCCTCGGTGGCTCAGGAAGCGTCGCGACACCACGGCGTCCTCGTACCGACTATCCTATCGTTCCGGCGCGATGCGCGTCAACTTAACACCACGCGACGTTGGGAGATTTAGAGTGATGCGCCTCAAGACGTAAATATTTTACTTTCCCGGGTGTTAATAAGCTATCAATCGCAAACTGTCCCGTAAGGGCGCGTGTCCCGATCGTCGTATTGCGAACTATCCTCTCAAAGTTCATTCTTGGATCTTGGGGACGATGCACGTTCGCGTTTAAGAATCTTTCGCTTAGAATGATTTTCTAGCTCGCGAAACTGCGAGCACGATACGCAGGGTTTGAATGTCGATAACGGCATGACAGCTCGGTCGAGCGGAAAATCTCTCCCATTGCCCATTACCGAAATCCTCGACATTACTAATAACGCAGCACCTGCGAGAGCACGAGCCAAACAGATAGATACTCGTCGGTTCGCGTGACATTTCGAATAGAGGGCACGTATCTGGTAATCAAGCTACAGGCAACCCGTCCGATTTACCGTGCGAGCGTGTAAATCGTAAGCTATTGTTCGCTCGAAACAATGCACGTGTACCGACGTTACGTCCATTACGTTTCGACCGATACGAAGATAAGAATGTGAGGGAAAATGGAAATGCGTCCTGCGAAAGAAGATACACGGCGCGCAGCGAAAATGATGAAAAAGCTTCCTGCATTATATTGGAATCGAAAGGGAGCGCGGACTTGCGCGCTACCGAACGAATGCGTTTGTACATTACGCAGTCTACCGTCGAGCACGACAAACGGCGTTACGAATAATGCCGTCTACGTTAACGTTCTCCACGGCAGGGCATCCCTCGAATCCTTACCACTGCTCGAACTACGTTATGGCAAGCGTCCTATTCAGGTAACCCAAGGCAGGTTTCCGCGTGTCCAACATTCCACGCGTGTGTCCATATCTGGTAACGGCCTAGTGGCCGTACATCGTCGTTCGCGGTGGTTTGGTTTACTGCCTCCTGGGAAACGTAGCTCTCGCCTGTGTCATGTCGAATCGTCCTCGTGGCTACGCAAACTACCCAGTTAAACTACCGAGCCATGACACAATTTCGATGGATCGACTCCGGAAAGAGTGACGGTGACCGCGTCACTAAATGTCGAGCAACTATAGGTGTTCCGTGTCACGACGGCGAACGGTGGAGTTTTCAAACGAAATCGATCACGTACGTGTTTCGAGATAAACGGATAAGCGAGCATTACCGTATTCGAAGAACAATCGACGATCCGTACGAGAGGAAAAAAATTACCTCGATATCAAGCCCTCGAGGTTTGGCAAAGCGAAATCAGTTTCGTTAATTCGCGCGTACCCCGAAACAACAAAATACCGGGTATAACGTGGCTGAAAATATCGCGCCCTACGAATGAATAATTAAATTACCAATTCGACGGAACGAGGTGAAACGTGAGCGAGCTCTGGAATTTAATCCAGACGAGGTTACGGCATTTCAAAGGTGATTACGAAATACCATTAATGCCATGGTAATGCGATAAAACGGGTTGTCGAGAGTCGAAAAATGGTGTTGCGTGGCTTTACGTGTCAAAGGGACGATTAATAATCCTCGGCGCGTTCTTACAATTCGAAATCAAAACCTATCACGGATACGATAAAAACTGTATACCGGATGGATACGATGTATCAGCGTCCTTGATCCTTCACACGCATATAATGGCACAAAAAAATATCTCACCGTCTAATGTAACTGCCTCGTCACGGTGTCGAATATCGAAAACCAGTGAAAGGATGCGTGTCAATCGAATGCTCCTAATAATTATTATTAATTAGTGGGTTGACAAAAATGTCCGTCTCTCCTTCTGATCTTCTCCTCCATCTTATTGTCGCTTCACTGAGGAATCGCGTGGTGCCTAGAGCGCTCAGAAGCTACAAGATAGATTGGAAATTCCTGAACGGTTATAGGCAAACGTGCGTAGCCGTGCCTAGGAAGGCATCTCCGAATATTGCCGTGGCCCGCGCGTGAATTATGCACGGGACGCACACCGTGCAAAAGGACTACAACGTTCCTGCCCCTAGGTCGTCCATTATGGGTATCGGAGGAAGCACTAGGAGATGGAGAACGAGGACGGTTACGACGGTTACAACCACGACAATGACAACGAGGAGTCCAACGATGATAACGCAACCCGGTCGATGGACGTTGGAACTAGTGCCCTCTAATACACGTGTATTCAATTCTTTTTTTTTTAAACACGTGTATCGGGTACCCGCGTGTAATACACGAATACACGTACTACACGTGTATTTATTTCACGAACATTTCAAAAATTATTAGAAAATTTATTTTCTAAGAAATATAAAAAAAAGTGTCGTAGGGATACAAGAAATATCTATATATGCAAATACATACAATTTGGTACAAGATTACATCTAAGATGCGGTGATAAAAATTTCTTACAGTTATCCGTGTAGCACGACACACGTGCCAGGTGTGCTCGTGTATTTTAAAATACGGTTCTGACCGGGAACTCTAGTTGGAACCACCGAGCTCTGCAATAATACAGACGACCTCGTGGAAAGTCTTGGTCGCTGTAGCGAAGGGAGGAAGTTAATCCCAGCCGGTGATAGCGTTACGTCGTTATCGTCATTAACGTCGTTCGAGCTTGCAGGCTTGTGATCGTAGCTTGATCGAATATTCGCTAATTGCCGATACGGCAAACACACGTACGAGAAGTTGGCGAAGTAAGCCTGGCGACGAAGTAGCGGGATGATTAAAAAATTCATCGTCGAGAATAACGAGAAATGGAGCCGTAGGTGTGCGCGGCCGATGTCAAGCACCGGATAGGGCTAGACGAAAGATATGTAAATTAAATGGCCCCCGAGTTGTACGGGACGTTACGCTCATGGCGCGAACATATAAGCCCCGACGAGGGGAACGCACGGCGTGGTAAATATTTATAGAAAGAGCCCCCCAGCTATATAAAGTGCGCCCTCGGCGCATTATACGCCTGACGTTTTTCAAATGTCCGAGCGTACCGGCGTCGCGTCGTGTCGACCAAACGAACCTGCCAGGCGTCGAGTAGCATTCGCGTTGAGTCGGATTACCTGTGGGTGGGGCAGCGATGCGGAAAGGTAGTAGGAAAAAAACAAAATGACACTGTGAGAGAGAGAAGAGGAGAGGGATGGAGAGAGAGAAAGAGAGAGAGAGGGGCGTGAGTGTCGAAGAAAGAGGCTGAGATGGAATGATAAGGGCGTGAAGGAGAGAGAAGGGTGAAGGAAGAGATGTCAAGGAAAAGGAACGAGTGCGGACGAGTAAGGAGGAAGGAGAGAAAGAGAAATAGAGAAGAGAGAGGAGAACGGAGACGAGGTAAAAGGAATTCCATGACGTCCGTAAGTCACTCGCCCGGAGACATTTTCTTCTGTGAAGGACCGAAGGGAATTCGTAATAAGAAGCCACGATTGACGATAAATGCAGAATCGACTACCACTTTAAGGACTTCCGATGCATCGGTAGGATTGGAGTAGGCGAGCCCAGTAACGATTAAGGGGCATTAGGACGTCAATAGGACACGGAGACGAAATCGCGTGATTGGTAGCAACGGAGAGATTCGCTTTGTCGACGATTCGACAAATAGGTATAACTCGATCACGAGAGGAGCGAAGGCGATCGCGCTGTTACGAGAGATGAAATGGGATCTTGATTATACGATCGTCCATTGCAAATGCCAAGTAGATACCTTACTTGCAAGCGCTCGAGCATAGATTAAGCGAAATGTCGATGAATGTCGTTGATCGATACACGCTTTTTAATTCTCGTGTCCCTTGCCGATATATCCTCCTTGTTTCTCTTCAGTTTCCTTGTTTTCTTTACCGTCGGATATACACCGAGTGTTTCGTGAAGTTATCCCGGCAATATCTCAAGGAGCTTGTTCTTGAAGGTATCTCAGTGAAGAAAGTTTATATATGTAAACATATACACAAGTCGCTGTATTTGCTGAGCTCTGCAAATTCAAAACTAAATCCATCTTAAATAAGTTTTATTTGTATGAGATACGAAGTAGCAAAATGAGTGATTACAGACTAAAAAGAAGAATTGTAATAGAACATTTTCAAAACTTCCACCTTCCATTTCAATCAGCGCAAATAAAGGACAACCGTGGTAACATTGTGACTGGAACACCTTGTACATATGTATATTTCTTTTCTTGGGTTGACGATTAATCATTTTCGTTTTCTTTAACTATATAGTTTCTTATCGTTTAGTCGTACTTATTCTAAAGCACTTATCTAAAGCACACGTGCGAATATTTATGGGTACACTTAGCCACACTTTGTTACTAACAATAAGCGCAAATTTGGTTATTGAAATCATTATCGTACCGCCAGATTGTGAAGCGCGCATTGTTATCGGACCTATTCGCTGCCTGGACGCGAGTTGAGGTGAGTTTTCATAAACTGTAGCAAGAGAGGTAGAGCATTGATTACTTACTGGCACTGTGAACGATCGGTAGATCGGGTAGGGTTGCTAGCGGACGAATAACGTTACACTATGGTCTGGATTCCTCTCGTGGTTGATTCTGAGTCTAGATTATCGATTGACACGTGGGCCATAGTTCACATGTGATCATATTCGTGTCATTTTGGTCTCGGAGTTCGCAAACGAAACGACATTCAAAAAAGATTATCAAAGTGTGTGATTAGTGCCAGTGAACTGACCAAGATGTTTCTTGTGAAGCCTGCCTTAGAATCGTTCATGACTCTAAACGTCTGTACCGTGAAGCTCAGGTGATTAACGATCGTTAGAAACGATCTCAGACGGTTACTCGAATGCCTCCTCTGCGCATGGCCAGTGTTAAAAATTCATGGACCGACCAGTTCTTGCATTCTTAGATTCTTTACCGCAAACACGAGTATGACAAATAGAGTCGACACGGTAGTAAGGATCGTTTATCGCGGTCGCGATCGATTTTGGCACAATGCCTCTTCCGAATTTATAATGAGGTTCCAGGGAGGTTATTTGGAACTGTAACGGCTCATTGCGGATAAACAAATAACAAGGATAGGCTGGTAATGCGCGTGACCAAGAGAAAACTCACACAGGTGCGTAATAGTGCATCGTTTAGTATGGTACGTCGTTATGTTGCGGGTTTATGGGAATGGCGGTATGTAGCCGGGCGTTAACACGCGAGCCCGAGAACCAGGAGAACCGCCGGCAAAATATAACGGCCACCCCGTCATTATAATTAGCTCTCTGTTATGCTTAACGTCCATTAACGCCATTAGTTCGGCCCTTTGCGCGCCAGCTACGGTCCTTGAGCAAGCATCACCTTGACAACGAAATTCTGTCGACCCCGATTAATAATTCTACCGATGCTCTAATTCTCTGGCTTGGGTCTGCGTGCCTTGTTGCTTCGTGATTATAACATATTACAGGGTGCGCGGAAAAAAACCTTCCACCAATTTACGGTCGCTTCAGCAATAAATCCACCACCATGACGAGGCATCTATAGTCCTTTCAGCTTAAGAATGTTTCCGGAAGTGGACGAGCTTTCGTCCGTTCTGTGCATATCCTTACACTAGCAGATATTCTATTGGTTGTGTCCTCACGTGACCGCTCCCCGTGGCCAATCGGCTCATTTGAGATGCACGAAATGGACACATTGGGTGCTTTCCATTTAGTGACACAAATTGACACAAGTCGACTTGAGTTATCACGATACGGCGAGATAAATTAAATGGAAGGCATTAGAAGTCGACTTGTGTCAACTTCTGTCACTAAATGGAAAGCACCCATTCTTAACACTAGATTGACCGAACATTTTTTATAAACAAGATTTCCTATTTGAACCAGTCAAATTGATTGGTTACGGTCAATCTAGTGTTAAGTTGGAAAGACTATAAAGCAATGTAGCCCAAGTAACGTAAATAAAAAGACATTCTCCCTATAGACACGTACCTTCGTTCGGCTACATCATCAGATTTTGAAACATTAGGTTGACCAAAGACGTTTTTGTGTATGGCATGGCGCGACGTGCTCTTCCTTTCAAAAAAACTTAAGTTACAAGAACTATTTGGTACACGAAAATCACGAGCGTAATGCACTGAATTGTTACGTTCAACGTCCATTAGTCCGATTAGTGTCGCCATTACTCGACAACTCCATTCTTCCAGGCCCGATAAATAATTTCGACGGTCGTGTCGCGCGTAATTTGCATCGATTACTGCCAGCAGAAGAGTTCAATCGGAAAAATATTACGCTGACTCTTTTGAAATTTCTACAGCAGATCGTCCATCGATCATCCAGCGCCCCAGCGAAGAAAAATGAAATAAAACGGCCGTCAGTTGCGCTTGGTATTAATTAATGTCATTAATTTCATTCTGACTGGTCGAAATTTTCTCCATTTCGATTAATAAGCCGGTGGCAGGTATGCAGGTGGAATCGAAACATGTTCGTTTAAAACTCTCCGTCGATCTTCGTGTAGCGCTTTAGATTAGCGCTCTTTCCGAGGGCGAACGTATTCGTCGAAAAAAACCAGAGATATTTGACCGTCACGTTTAATCTCCATTAACGTCATTAACTCGTGACGGCGAGCTCTTCCCATGGACGTGGACGCCACGAAATATTCTCATCCACTTTCCGATTAACATCCCTGCATTCGAATTTGCCTGTCAACCGAGAAAAAGCAGCGAAACTCAACGTCGACGGTAAATCGTAAAATATTTGTTTTAATTCGGAAAGTTTTGGCTAGGATAACGTATGTACATCCGTGGATGAGTTCACAATACTGACTTGAGAAAAGCCATGCATGCGCCCCGTCCTTCGAAACCCTGGTCGGTTGTGTTGCTGCATTACTACAAATAATATATTTAACAATGCTCATTGTTCGTAGGGAGCTTCAAAACTTCCCAAAACAGTGAAACACGAACCGATAGTCGTTCATCATACTCAACGTCCATCGACAGCGTATTTTCCGCACTGTACCGCGGACGTTGCATTATGCGCGAGACTCATTAAGATCAGCACAAATCTTTCATTCGATGGAATTATCATATACGCTGCCGTACCGCGAGTAAAATATACTCGCTCGTTACATTCGTCATTCCCACTTAACGATGTCGAGTAGCTTTGACGTCTCGTTGATTTACCACCTCGCCACCCTGTTTTAATTCCTTTTCACCAGTCGGTAAACCGAAGCACGAAAAATTGTCCGATTTTCCGATAAATATTCGCGTGCTTTAAGCGCGGCGTTTTATGACGCAGCTCAGCGCGAGAGGAAAAAGGGAGGGAGAGAGCGAAAAGGCGGGAGAAGGATGAGAAAGATAACGTGCAGGACGATGGAATGAGAGAGAATTATGCCGAAGCTGCCAGGGGCGATTCGAAAGCGTTCATTTAATTCGCAACGACGCGTAATGTCCGCGATTCATTCGGCGGAACGTGTGTACATATTACCGAAAGAGTGGAACCTAGCCGTCCATTACGCTTAACGTCCATTAGCGTTCGTGGTTCGAAAGAGCGCCTCAGCGCGCGGTCACTACCTGCGAGAGTCTGCGATCGCATGAAAACTTTCCGTCCCTCTTCTCTCCTTCCCTCCGGACAGTGAAACGCTATTAACGCAAACGATACTCGTATAATTTATCAGGAGATCGTACGGACGCGATGAGTGTAGACTACCTTCCCCTTGGCATCGACGCGTCGTGCCTAGAGCACGGTAGGGTTTCGTTTAGCTTGCACGAGGCAGCAGCGCGTTGGAAATTAGTGAAAAAGGCAAAAGCACCACGCCGAGCATTGCCCCGCTACTAATGCGACCATTAACGACCTCCTACTAAGAAAGGCTACCGGGGGACGATCCGTCCTCGTCCGTTTGAAGTAAAAAGTTCCTCCTCGACGCCCCTATCGCGTCCGACGATTACGTTTTAATTTACTGCGATATCAGAAAGAAAGTGGAGAACCGGCCGAAGGCGACGCCCGACGATAAAAGCGTTTCTTTAATTCCAAATGTCCTTTAATAGCGTGGCGGTGGTTCTCGTTCGTGGCGCGCCTATACAGATTATCGTGAAACTAGGACGGCCTCGTTCGTTATGCTTAACCTCCATTAACCGGTTCTCAGTTTACAAGAACGACGAAAGGAAAACGCTTTCGCGATATTCGACTTAATGGAGTTGCTTCTTACGATCGGTTAACGTCCATTTAACAATTAATGAGAAATCCACTGCGCGGCTAAATGAACTACCTACCAGCACCGCTCGACTATGCATTTCCGATGGCTTTGAAGCTCCCAGGAAAAAAACCATCCAAGTTCGAAGTGTGCACTTACCTCGGTCAATCGTAGCACGTTCAAGGAGGGAGTTTCGCCGACGGGGAGAATCGTATCTCCTGGCAAAGTGGTTTTTAATCTGGAAGCATTTACTCGTTATTTTTTGTGGAACGACTTTAAGAGGTTAACGATCGCGAGAGGGTGTATAGGGCGCGTAGAGAAGCGCATTTCGTATCCTCATTTCCAAACTTCTCTTCCTTTGTTTCCGGCCTCTATCGTTCTTTGCTTCAGGGCTTCGCAGTGGCTCGTGCGCTCACTTTATCTCCTCGGTATCCCTCGCTTCTTTCCGCCATATACGTTCGTTCCCACTTGGAAAGTCACGAGGATGTAATTTTCCGGGGTGCATGTTATTATCAGCGACGGGACACACTTTCGCCTCCTCCGGTACTCTGCCCTGTTACCTGCATTCGGCCTTCCGAGAGAACATTGTACATCCGCTAGCAGCACAATTTTCTGTAGCTTTTGTTTAACCGAGAGAACGGGATCTCTCTCCGCGTTGCTCTCCTTGTTTCTCTCTCTCTTTCTCCTTCTTTATCTTTATTTCTCACACGCACACGTACACACACCTCCCAATTCTCTCTCTCTCTCTCTCTCTCTTGATCTCACCAGCAATCCACGTCTTCACCTTTCTCACCATTTCACGCTTCCTTCGACGCGCATCGCGCTTCGCAAAGGTCCACACGTGTGTACGTGCCTTTTCTTCGTTCTTTCACCTAGCCACACGTGCGCGCGCGCGCACGTTGCTCGGTACGCGTAGGTATCCTCATCGCCGTGCAGTTCTTTCTACGACCTCATCCTCCCTCCGCACTCCACTCCTCCACTGTACATCTAAATGTATTCTTCTCCTTGCTCCGTTTCCGTCTATCGGTTGCGACACACTACAGCTATGTGCCCGAATAACCAAGCGTCTCCCTTTGCCACCGGTCTATCTTTCCCTTTCTGCGATCCAACCCTACCCACTTCTATCTTTCTACCACTGTTTTTCTCATTCGCCGGGTCCGTCCGTCCTTTGTGCCGTCATTGCTCGCATCGTGCATTTCTTTTTTTCTTCTTTCCTCTTTTGTCATGACCAGCATGAAATTTTCGGTGAGCCTTTTTGCTCTCAACGATAAACCATCGAACCTGTTCGGAAAGGAAGTAAAAAGCAGGGAGGAGGAAAGTAGGTCAACTGTATTCGTAGAGCAGTAGGTATAGAGCACGGGAGGAAATATTAATATTACCCTCGCTCTTAGCTGGACGAGAATTTTATTTCCAAGCCTTTGGAGGAGACGAATACCTTCAATCAACTGCGATGAAATCGCACGTCTTGCTTAACGAAGTCGTTCATTGCACACTTTCGGAATATGCCGTCCTATTTACGTAGTCCAGATTCGTAAGTTTTACTTAATTTCATATACCGTAGCGTTGAATTGTACGGTGGATTATTTAAGTGGATAAAAGCGTGAGACATTTTTCGGCGCTTCTCGCCAAGAAAAGTTTAACGGGCCACCGGTATTATCTACATTGTACCAAGTAATCGATATCCGAGAGCAAGGAGGCATCTCCGACAGTTATTTTCGTTTCATTACTTCTCCCGACCATGGAACCTCGATGTAATGTAATTTCTCACCGGGCCACTCTTGTAATAGATTAATACCATTTTACCTTGGGGGTGGAAAAATAAATAATACGTGATGTATAGGAAACTCTGTGTAATATGAGGCGTTTACTTACGTCGGCAGTAATTTCTCATCCGTCTAGGAGAAAAATTAGCTTCCTCGGATCCGACAAGGATGTACGTGTCGAATCGTAAGAAAATATCGATTTACGAATAAACATGCGAAACACGTTGAAACAAGTACCCGTGCTACCTACCAGATTATTCAAGTCGAAAATAATGCAGAGCGAAAACCAAAAAAAAAACACAAACTTTGTGCACGGACTTGCTTATCCTATATTTTTCAATAAATCGATACTAGCAGCTCTCAGTGGGAAGTAGCAAACGCCTGATGGTGCGTTGTAACCATTAGAGTTTAAATATTAATCTCTCCGTATGACCATGCGATACTTGTTTGGGGAAACCCTGGACGCTTAGAAGGGCATATCCTTATGAAATTATAATAACCCTTTACCTCGCGAATAGAGGTAGCTAACTCGTAAACATCGGACACCAACCAGCTGCCCGACGGTGGATAATGTCCCAACTTAGTTATAAATAATTCCAATCTTAAACAACGTTCTCCTGGTAAGCTTCGTCACGAACGAAAAAAGACAACGTTGTCGGACAATCTGCAGTATCGTCGCGTTAAGAAATCATTTCTCGAACGTTCGTTTACGATGAATCTGACAAATCCTTGGGAGAGGCTACGATATTTCAATGCGATACAGCAGAATTGTAGGAGCCTTTATAAAGGATTAATGCGTAGCTACCTCAGGTGCCGAGGACAGGATAGCTGGCAGTAGATAAGGATCGTCCTTGCCGTGGTAGTAGGTCATGTCTACCGACATCAGCCGTAATTTGTCGGACCATACCTTACCGCGCTGTAGCGCGTGCTCGCTAGCATCTGCTTGGCCTGGCATTCCTACTGTTCCTAAACAATACCAAATCAACTTGAAGTTTCTCCTAATCCCATCCGTGCGCGTACATTCACACGGCTCGCCTCCGCGCGCAACCCGAGTCAGCGTTTCTGCGACAAATTGACGGTTATTCATTCGCTGGGGTAGGGTCGCGCAATTAAGATAGGAAGCACGCGTAGTATCGCGAGGAACGACGAGGAAGATCCCGATACGAGTCGCGTACAACTTACGTGCACTTCGCTTCGTCGTTTTGAACGTTCCTAGTCTAGGTGGTGGGATACTATATGTGCAATTACGGAAACGACAGTCACTTACAATTAGTCGGTACCCACACTCCGGTTGCCAAGCTCAGCCCACCACTACGAGATATATCTCTTTCTTGTCTTCTCTTACCCTACCACCCGATTTGTCCGCGAGAGCGTTCCATCTTTGCATCACTCGTTGCACCTTCTCTCGGTCATCTCCCTATTCTCCTTCCGCTTCTTCTTCCACCTCTCACTTTTTTCCTCACCTCGCCGATCCTCGTCCTTTCTATTTCCACTTTTGCCTCGCTAGAGCAGACGCACTCAGTGAGCACATCCGAGTTTACCCAGAGGGAGTTCAGCGATTTAATATTCGAGCGTGTCGCCTTGATATTCAGTGGACAGATATTAGCATGTAGAGCAGCGTGCCTGGAACTAAGTTTCACGACGGATTTGCTTTCGTCCTGGTGCCGGGAAAGTCAACCGACAAATTTCTAACGACCGAGAATCTCATCGTTCGGTAACGCCACGGAATAGATGCTCGAATTGCGTCGACTTTGTCTCTCGAGGAAGTATCTAGTACCACCGCTCTGTGAGCTCAACGGAGTTTCGAAAATGTCGAAGCACGGATAGAAACGATGTCGTTTGTAGTGTCCGATTCGCGGTGGTGACTGTTGTCGATTCGTTTGTTGTACTGTTACATACTCGGTACCTACCTCATATCTTTATAAATAATAAGAGATAAGAGATTAAACGCTCGTATCGCGTCCCATGCATAGCGCTCACCGCGAAGGAGACGCGTCAACGTTTAGACGCCGCACATCGACGCAGCCAAGGAATGCGTCGACTCCTCTAGCTCGGCGGACTCGCACCACACACCGCGCGCTCCTTGCCAATAGACTCAACGGACTCGCACCACACGCCGCTCCTCCGCATGATCAACAAACCATTTCCAATAAAAGACCCGCGATTTCGATCAATCGCGCCTTTAGAGTATCAGACGTCGTAACGCTGTCACTCTGCTCCGTTCTTTCACACTGCTCATTGCAATTCGGGTAAGGACAGAGTCCCGTAACTCTACAGTACAGCACCGCGCAATAGTCGCTTTGCCACTTAGAATCGGGAAGGGTCCGCCGAACACTTGACTCTCGAGAAGCGTAGACCACGGATTGGTTACGTGTAGACTCAACCGCGTAGAAACCCATAAACTCTTTGCCAGCCCACGCAAGAGCCTGGAGCTGTAGTGTTAAGTACATTCTAATAGTAAATTCACATCGCGAACGCGTAAACGTGTCTCCTCCGCGGTGAGTTAGTTTTAAATCGAAACAACCATTGTAAACCGCGGAACAGAATTATACATTCTTGTATCAGAATCGACCGTCCACAGTCATATTGTACTCCTGGGTTGCAATCTCTCTTGTATTCTCATTTAATTCAATATATTATTCAATATTAGTTAACCTCAAAATCCCAATGGGGTTCTGAATTAACAACCATTTGAACCTTTTCCACTGGAATAACTAACAACGGAAGATTGAGCTCAACCGCTCGGGTTCGATCTGCCGTTTCAATCAATCTGTTACTAGACTCCTTCCATCCTGACTCTCTACGTAACAGTACAATAAAATGCACTGTTCAAGTTCCTCGAGGATCAAAATCGCCTCGCCTCGTTTAGTTCGGCGCACGCATGATCTCGTGGCGGCGCGCCGCCAATTTCGCGGTTCGTTGACGTGACCGATCAAAACGAGTGGCGGCCGACTACCCTCCGTTCACTGGGTAGGTTTTCACGGGCGCGTTCGCTTTCGATACGCAGAGAGTTCGATTATCGTGCGTTCTACTACGGATTAATTGCCATGGTTTTTTTTTCTCCACCGCCCTCTCTCCTTTCTCGCCGTCAGTTATCAGTTTTTCATTTTTTTGGTGGTTTCAACTACCACTCCCATCTCTCGCAAGGTTTATTCTCCTGCCTTTTATTTTCAACGTCCGGGATTTCGCGGGACTGCGCGCGAAACTCATAGATCCCGATGCGCTCGCCAAGACTAGCGAGCACAATCACCCATTTTGCCGTACAAATTAATGAAGCGCCTACGGGCGTGGCGACATTTTGCCACGCGCTTCGTGGCGATGCGCATACGACGTTACAATCACTACGACCGAGATTTTACGCTCCACGGGTGGCGATTGCAATCGTGACAGGAGGTTGGAGCGAGGGCGGGACCGAAACGGTACCGACGGGTCAGAGGTGACGGGGATGGGAAAGGGTGGAAAGTGCGAATGGAGAGCATGATACAGGGATTACGGGCGACGAGGTTCGGCGGCGTCGGAATTTATGGCCTAACATGCGGCTGCCAGTGACATTAGCAGCACCGGCACACGAAACGCGAATGACCGATATAACGCCATGGACAAACAATCTTTCGACCCCAGCTCCTGTCCGAAATTTGTAGTTTAAAATATCGATCGATCGCTTCTCGCCTCCCGTGTTTCACGAGGATCTCGTCGACGTGCGCTGCCGAACGTTGCGCCATGGGCGATATTGTTTTCACGACGAAGGTAGGCGTCGATCGTTCGCTTAGAGCATATATACAGGGTGTCTCAGACCACCCATACAATCTCTCGTGGGGACATAGAGCGGCTTGCGCTGAACATAAAAGTCCTGTACCGTTTTGCGATAATCGCAATATTTATTGAGTTATTAATTGTTAAAGATCAAAGGAAAGGGCGTCCGCCAAAATAGCAGCGGGAGAAGCGATGGAGTTTCTGCGAGCTGTAGGACGGCCCAGTTTACCTGCAAACAAATGCGGGGTGCGGTAAGGGGAAGAATAACGAAAAAGAAGCCGGCCGTGCAGCGGTGTCTCAGCCTTCCCCTTACCGCGTCCCGCGTTTGTTTGTAGGTAAACTGGGCCGTCCTACAGCTCGCAGAGGCACCAGCGCTCCCCCCGCTGCTATTTTGGCGGACGCCCTTTCCTTTGATCTTTAACAATTAATAACTCGATAAATATTGCGAATATTGAATAATGGTCCAGGACTTTTGTGTTTATATTAAGCCGCTCTACGTCCCCACGAGAGATTGTATGGGTGGTCTGAGACACCCTGTATATGGAGGGGGAATGCTGGCTTGAAAGTGTGTCCAAGTTGTGTACGAGAGAGAAAGGTATATGATCCTAATTGTTCTCTGTGCGCATGCGTTGAAAGTGGTCAAAAGTGACAGACGATCTGAATATACTTTAACTTACAAGTTAGCTCAGTAAAATGGGGTTTGGAGACAGACTTCAGAGTACAGAAAGCGTGGAAATTGTTACTCGCAAAGATCTCAACGCATGCGCATAGAGGACGAATAGGAACATACAGGGTGGTCCGTTATAAGTTGGCACTAGCAAACATGCTTATAGAGCGGCTTAAAACAAACACAAAAGTCCTGGACCATTATTCAAAATTCGCAATATTAATCGAGTTATTAACTGTTAAAGATCAAAGGAAAGGGCGTCCGCCAAAACGGCAGCGGGAGGAGCGCTAGAGACTTTGCGAGCTGTAGAACGGCCCAGTTTACCATCAAACAAATGCGGGGCGCGGTAAGGAGAAGAATAACGCAAAAGAAGCCGGCCGTACAGCGGCGTCTTATCCTTCCCCTTACCGCACCCCGCATTTGTTTGATGGTAAACTGGGCCGTCCTACAGCTCGCAGAGGCTCTAGCGCTCCTCCCGCTGCCGTTTTGGCGGACGCCCTTTCCTTTGATCTTTAACGGTTAATAACTCGATTAATATTGCGAATTTTGAATAATGGTCCAGGACTTTTGTGTTTGTTTTAAGCCGCTCTATAAGCATGTTTGCTAGTGCCAACTTATAATGGACCACCCTGTATACCTTTCTCTCTCGCACGCAACTTGGACACACTTTTAGTCTATAAGAAACAAAGGCTATTCCCCCTCCATATATATATATGCTCTAAGATCGTTAGTCGACGGGTTTTAGAGTGTCCACGCGTCTCGGTGGGTACGGACAGGATGACCTTTATTCGTCCTCGTGGCGAGCACGAGGCACGCCAATGTCGGAAAGGAAAAAGCGCCAGGTGGAACCGGGACGACGACGTTTCCCTTTCCAATTCCAACCTATTTCATATTCAAAGGCCGGCTCGTATGATATTCAGCAGTGGAACATTAGCATGTAAAGGGTCCGCGACGGTACGAAAAGGAGAAGAGGGAATAAGAAGGGGATGCTGGTGATTCGACCAGTCGAGAGCTGGAAGGGCACGCTGGGAGGATCTGGAGGAAAGGTGGCAGACGATATTCGCGGCAGTCGACCATACGTACTATAATAATCCCATTAGGCCGAGCCAGCTGGACCGAGTACGTGTAATCACGGCCGAGTCATGAATCGGGTGGCCAAATGGGTTGGACCAACGCTTATCCAGGAGCATCCAATCGTGACGATCGTTACTTCTTGCTGCTCTCCTACTTCTACGCATTCAGCATCGTCGATGGTAGTCTCGAAGGTGTTCGTACCTTCGGTGGCAGGGCTCAAACGTTAGGTAAGACTGGTGCAACACGAACCAGTCATCCCATAGGTACGATCGTGTGGATGGTATCAATAACCGGTGCACTGCATCGAAGAGTTGATTGAAATCCGCCACGTGGAATTGTCGGGACGAAGGGCTTTGGGTAGTTCTCCGTGGATTGATCTCATTTTGACGAAGCCAACGCTCTCGTCGCGTACACGGGGACAAGCACTGGGGTAGTAACGACGTGCGTGGTTGCAGCCAAAATGGAGATTCCAGAATTTATGGTTTTCATTTCTTGGTCGGTGTCGGACGTGTTGCCCGCGGTGTACGTGACGGAAATATTCAACCGGCCGAACGGCGGCTACGTCGTGTTCACCTAAAAGCGGCACGCGCGTGGTAAGTCTGAGTAAGGTACACCACCGTGTGTAAGTAGTAACTCGTAACACGTGGTAGCGGTTTCATGCCAGAGCGAACATGACGAACAACTCGCCCTACGAACCTCCCACAACCTTCCTCTTCCGTAACCTCTTCCTTTTCACCCTCTCCTGTTTCCACCACTCGATTCCGGTCCTTGTTCTTCCAGGATGTCGTATAAAATATTTCTTCCTTCTGTCACCTTTTACCGGTGCTCTGCTTCTCGCTTGTCTGCCGCGAAGAAAAGACCAACGAATGCACAGCGAGAAGGTATGGTCAAAATTTAGAAGAGAAACGAGAGAAAAGTTAGTCGAGAAAAGTAGCCCGTTGTGTCAAACTTCGCATACTTCCAGAATCGTTATTTCCCAGCGGCCTGCGTATACTTTTCGTTGTATATGACCCCGATCCGGTTACCGCCCTTTAATGGACATCGATTCGCCCTACGCCTCAATCTTACTTTTCTCCTTCTAACTTCTCGCGAACGAAATCGAAGTGAAATCGAATTCTTCGTGGATACCGCGATAATCGTTCAGTTTTACTGGAAACGTTTTACAGCGCCGGCCATAGAGTTTTTATGCCTCCTCGAGCCACCGACCTTTTCCCTCCATCGTCTCTACCTTCGAAACTGATCCCCGTGGATAGCTAAGCAACGTTCAATTTCCCAGGCAACAGCAGCAGATAATCGTAAACTATTTTCCATTTCGCTTCACCGTCGGTCACTCCGGGAATGAATGTTGTACCCAGGAGTGGAAGAGAAAAATTGCCTACCTCAGTTAAAAACTCTCTTATACGATCCTCCAAGAAAAAGATCACTTCTCTTCTTCCAACCTCGCGTATATCCGTTAGAGCCCTCGATCTCATGGATGCGCTCGTCCGAACGTTTTCCACCGTGTCGCGCGTCCAAGTGCAAAACTTTCAATTGTACCCCTCGTGACTTCGCATTAATACATACCCGCCGAAGCGTTTCACGAGCGCGTACGTGTGCGGACGGGGGTGTGCGTGAAACGGAAGAGGCACGTTCCGAGGCCAGAGGCCACATCGAAGGGAGGAGAAAACAGCGAGGAGTCCGGCCGGCGTTATCCTCACCGGCGTCGATTCTGCCATCGCTCGGCCGAGATTAAAATCGACCATCGATATCTCGTTCGATTGAGGAGGGTCCGCTCCCAAGGCGACGCCGACTTCCTTCGCGATGAAAGGGGCTCACCCACCGAATTGGGTCGGAAGAGAGTTGCCGCCTCGCCTCATCCCCTCTCGCCAATCGATCCCACGACGTCTGCCTAGACTTCGTTGTGCCAAAGGAAACTTAAAGTTGGTTCGCCAAGAGCGTGCGCCCTTAGAGACGAGGAGGCTGTCGCGACGTACTCGTCCTCCTTTACTTCGACGTTGGATCAACGATGATTTCCAAGTCAGCCAACGCTGAATCCACCGAGCGGGACCCTAGAGAGAAGGTAGTATAGGCGGGGGCAGACCGAAGGGTAAACTTTAAGTTCAACCGTCGTACGATTTTTATTTAATTAACGAACTTACGTTCCAACTCCAATATTATAGCAGGGTTCACTCGTATTAGGAAGTTGGGACTCGAAAGACCGCAGGAACGTTTCCCGGAGAAATTGCATTTTAATCTTCGCTCTGGGTGACGACGTCTCTAACATGACCGAGGAATGAAAATGAAAGGTAATGATAAGGAATAACATCTCGTTCACGTGGATCGCGTAGAGTGTGTGCATACGCGTCGAAGAGTGCGAACGCGTGTTGAACATCACCGGTAATATTTTCCAATCCCACGGCGACCAGAAGAGTGTCTTTGGCTCTACTTACCGCGATAATCGAGTTGGCTAAGGCCAAACAGTGGATGTTCGATAAACGATAACCGAAGAAGACACCTTCAAGACCAGAATTTAATAGACGATGGCCCCTGGCGTTCGTGATATTCAAATTGCGGCCAAGTTTCGTCCGCAACGTCGAGCCGCTTCCAGTTCGTTGCATACCGGTTAAAGCAAACTCGGTTTCACCGTCAACGTCCACCTACAGAGGTCTGTGGGCTCGTACGCGCACCCTATTATGGGTAAGTGCTTAAAAAAACTACGCGTGCGTACATCGTGCCGTAAAAAGTTTCGCGTCTCGGACGATAGAAGGACGTCAGGAGAAAGCTCGTGCCCCCCTGCGGGACTAAAAGTAAATGCAATTGCTCTCACGCAACACGAGGAAACATCGGTAGTCTCATTTCAACTGCGGTCGAAGGTGTGGCGAGGAGTAAGCTCGGACGTCGTCGGGAAAAAGGTTATTATCCTTGCAAACTGTCGTGTCGCGACGGAGCGAGCCGATGGGAGGGGTGAAAACGCAGCTCGGAAAAGCCGCGTACCCACCTACGGTTCCTTCGACGTCGTCATAAAATAACCTTTTCTTCCCTCTTGCTCGCTAGTTCCGCGACGCCACCTTTCACTGCGATATCTTCGTCTTGAAAAGGCACACGGAAAGAAGTCGCAGGAGCGGAGACAACGAACCGACAGTAGGATGACGATGCCACACGGATAAATAAAGTGTAGAACGAACGGAGATGAGTTAAGGAGAGAACGTACGCGCGAAAAGAGCAGAATGACGAATGAAACCATTGTATATTGCAGAATAAAGAGAAAACGTGAGCAATGAAACACCGCGAAATAGAATGAAGAGACGCGGCATACTTATAAACGAGGGAATTGTTTCGTCGCGTAATTTCATATGTCGAGATATGTTTGCCGAAGGGATTTTAAAAAATGCAAGTATTCTCGAGTAACATGTAACAATGGAATAACCGGATTCTTTGTCATCCCTTCTATTCTTCCGAAAGTTTCATTTTCAAGACTTTTTCATTCGACCGTCCGAGCTTAAGGCGCACGGTACCCAGAGGGATTCTTACTCGAGCAAATACGATGAGCCTACCATATTTCCCTTATAACCGTAAAAGAACTTTTACTTCTAGGGATATGGCGATCCATATTTACGATGGGCTCATACTTCCGCTTTCCTTTTGTTTTCTTATCGCTTGTTTCGAACGTGAATTTATTTCCCTCGCCCGACGGACAATATCGATATATCGGCGTCTGCGACGGAAGCACACTGGAGGTTCGTCGAATTTCAAGACTTCCCGTTATCGTACGTGCCGCCATCTTGCCCATCCCAGACCGCGTGGAACGTGGTAAAAGCGTAAAAGCAACGATCGTGCAAAAGCATCGGCCGTTCAAGCAGCTACAGCAGGGATAGGCATTCGTGCAAGCCATTTCGTTGTAGTGCGTGAGCAGAATCAATTGCCGAGTACAGATGTGGGTAGCGTATGAAAGAACGAATGGCACGATCGGCGGTCGTGTCACGCCACTTGGGCTATCACCCGAGAACGAATGAATCACCACTCACGATAGAACTATTCGATCTATAATAAATCCAAAGATAATGCACATCATTTTCGAAAAGCGGGTTCTCGCGAATCGATCGCCATCGAGTTTTTACAAAATATCGAGAGCATCTCGAAGGGCCGACGTAAATATTTTACAAGCAATTTCGAAGTGGTCGCGTGGGTAGAATCCATTAGGAGACACGTAGAGAGCTGCTCCAAAGCGCTCGTCCGAGATGGAAGCGCCATTAGTCACAAGTTCACGTACCATTTGTTACGAGCCGTGAACACGTGTGATTCGTTCCACACGTGCGACTCTTCCAGCGGGACGAACGAATGACGAGGAATACTTCAGAATAGGCGATTTCCCTATAGCACCTCACTACGCGGAACCCTTTCGCTCGGTGACGGAAACCGTGGACCTACAGAGAGACGGGTGTGCCTGTGTCGAAAGTAAGATTATAACGAGCTCATCCAAGGACAGAAGCATTACCAGCGCGGAACGTGACTGAAATTAATCACTGGCAGACGGATCTCGCGCAAAGCTCATTAATAGAAAAGTTCCATTCATTTGAAGATCAGTTGTCGGAGTTCTTTCACGAGCGAGAAGATTCTCATCCGGGATTAATAGCGATGCCACGATAATTCCCTGGACACCGGTGGACCGCGCTTGGTAAGCGGCCGATCGTTCTCCTACGTCGGTAATGACAGAAATGATTTTTCGAGAGAGGAGCGTGAGCGGAATCAATTGGAAGACATCGATGGCTACGCGGATGGCCGTGGAGCATCGGGCCACAAGTTCCATTAAGCTAGACGGAAGGAAGGTGGCACGAATGCTCGTGCATTTCAGTAACCAATCCCAGTACCTCCTCCATCCCGCTCACCAGATACTCTCTCGTCTGGCTCGTCTTCTCTCGAACCACCTCTCATCCTCCTTTCTCTCTCACTGCGACGCGCGTGCACGTGCAATTGCAAGACGATCGACTAAGTTTCGGGAAACCCGGACTTCGGCCGAGTGGTATGCCCGGGACAATGAGTCGCAATTAAGGGTAAGATGGACCGTCCGATATTCCCTGCGGCGAAGAGTCTCGTGGAGAGTCTCGTAGTAGCAGGCACCGTCGCTATAGAAAGCCCGCAAAGTCTTTCCACTATGATAGACGGTGGTACGCGGATTGGTCCGAGCCACTCCACCGGGATAAATTTCTAAGAATACGGCTGTTGGACGTTGAGAACGGGCCGGGTATGGTGGTGGATCGCCCGTACACCCTCGGACTTTATCGGTCCATTTCCTCCGACGACGGTTGATATTCGACGTGCGACCAAACCGGCCCGGGTTAAACGGGATGGGACGAAGCTGCGTTCAATTTCACGAATCTCACGGGTAGAATATAAAACGCCGACCGTTATTAACATGCGGATATGAAACGCATTGGACGACCGCGTAGGAGCAGAGTGTCACTGAGCACGGCGCCGCCTTTCGCAAAGGCATCTCTCATTCGAGACTTTAAACAGTAAAAGGTCACCGTGCGAAACTTTGCCAGCGGCGGAAAGAACCGTGAAGACGGGTAAGCGCGATGCGGCAAGAACACGATCTCATCTCTATGCATTGCTGCTCCCGGAACTTTTTTCCTAATTTCATGCGGCTTTCGCCAACTATGTCTACCCCTGAAAATGGATTACTAACCCAGCTACTACGTTATGAGCTCTCCTTCTAATTTATGCTCGGCTCGTGCGCGCTTAATATCACGGAATTAAATAATACCCACTGTTAGTCGGAAATTCCTACGGTCTCTCCAAGCCTCGAGTCGCGAATAGGCTTTGCGAGTATCTCGAATTAGAAACTCGGTAGATATGGCGGTGGCGCGTGGCATCAGTGGTTTGCTGGTCGGTGTTGGAAAACAACTGCCTCTTTCCAACTAACCTCTTGAGTTCCTCGACGTCCAGACCTTGCGTAACGCAGAAGCTGCACTGCGATTTCGTATGCCCGACGGTCCTTCATCGAAAACCACGAGCACGTCGAATAAGCAAGGAACGACCGCGAGAAAGGGCATCGAGCGGATCGAAGAGTGAGAAAGACAAGGGAGGAAGTGGAAGGGAGGAAGATGTCGACTGGTGCTCGGGGCCAAGAAAGAGAATGCTGCGTAGACACGGAAGAAGAACGAATGGTGAAAAAGGTAGGAGAGTCGGGCACCCTCGACGCTGAGGGTGCGAGCAAGGAAATCGAGAGGACGAAAGGCTTCGAGAACTGGATAGAGACACGGCATTGGTTGCTCGGCACGTGACGCGAATGTGCCTCGAGTTTCCCTTTCTCTCTTCTTCCTCGTTTCGTCTTTCCGCGTCCGCCATCCTCCCTCGCTAACTTCCAGGCCACTTCTCCCCACCCTCCTTGTCCAAAGCTCGACGCAACTTTCTCCATCTCCACCTCCACTTCGTCTCACCGTTCCTATTTGCCTCTTTTTCATCTTCGCACCTCTACCCAGTTACGTGACCCTACCAGGAGCACATTGCGTTGTCGAAACCCGCGACGATGCTCTTTCACCCGTTGGATCCGACCGCGATTGGCAATCGCACGTGAACGTTTCACCGAATCAGACGAGAACAAACGGTAGAAGGGAGGAGTACGACGAAATACGAATTCACTGTCTACCATTAATTCCGTACCAATGGAGAATACAGGGAACATATGCGCAGCGAGAAATACGAGTGCTCGACGAATTGTCCGTTGAAATTACCGAATCTTCGCATCGGACGATTCTCTTATGAACTCACTGTGCTCCATGAAAATTTGAGATAAATCGAGAAATCTTGAATAGGCAGATATAACGGAGAAAAGATCGAGTTGTTCGAAAGTAAATACCTCACCACTACTGCCGTGTACTCTTATTTCCGCAAACACCCGAGTGCACCTTCATCCTACTCGTTCCGTTTGCACTATTGACCGCGAAATTTGCCAGCCGCGCGAGAGTTGGGAACGATGCAGGAAAAATCCTGATCGCGAACGCCTCCCTTCTGGAAGCGAGGGAATGTTTAGTGGGATCGTCCGCTCGATAAGGTATCTCTCTAAGAAACAGCAGCAGCACTACCAATGTTATCTTGCCGGTGCACGTGAATGGGTATTGGCGCTCTCCTGCGCGAGTCTTCGAGCGGAGAAGCACGCGGAAGAACGGTAGGAAGAATGCGAAAAGGAAGGAGCAGCGAGGAGACGCAAGAGAGAAGGCCAGGCCACTAACCTCCACGGACTCCCCATAAGATCGACCGTCGGCTCCGACCTATTTCCACGAATCTCTCGAAAACGTTTTACTCACCCTTTCCATTTGCTCTCGGTGCTTTCACAGGAGAAGTATTCTCGGTGAATCGCAAAAAAATCAGATAGGGTCAGAAGTTGCTCGGCGTCTTGTTTGCTAAGCAAGCAACGCGCGTGTCATACCAAAGGTGAGCAAGTGGTCGATTCGAACGTTGCCGTACCCTTTACATTAAAAAGGTCAATACTCGGGTCTCTGATTTGTCCACGGAGCTTTCAGGGAAGAGATGACAGAAAATGCAATGATAACTCTCTTTAGGGGTCTCCTATCTCCGTGGATCCTACTCATCTCTTCGAAAATAGGAGTCTCGCGAAGGAAATCACACGTTTTCTCCCAGAGGTATGACTAAAATCAACCCCGGCCTCTGCTTCGTCGCATCCTCTGGTTTTTTTCTTTCTTTCTAGCTATTTTTAACCACGTCCACCTACGCGACTCTCGACGAGAGGCTCATACTGACGTAGCGTACCGTTGTCCGCAGTGGTATCGATTTTAAGTTTTATAAAAGGCCGTCCGCGCAAGCATCGCGGAAGGCAATTGTCGCGGCGACGAACTTGAAAGCTGGAAAGCGTGAAACGAGGAAACTCGAATGAGGGAGGGCGAGAGTCCATGAGGGGTATGACCTAGTGAAGATCAGACCCAGAGGGAAAAACTGGCGAGAAAGGGGGACGCATCCGTGATACGAGAAGAAGTGGAGGACCCGTGGAGACGGAGAGAGGAGAGCGTGAGGCGCTGGTAGAGAAGGGGCGTTTAAAATCGGTGAGCAAGATACGTGAGGAAAAAGCAGGAGGCAGCATCTCGGAAAGAAAGAGACGATGAGAGCGCCAGGGAGAAATGTGGAGAGAGGAGTGTCGAGAGAGAGATAGCGAGAGAAAGAGAGAGAGAGAGAGAGAGAGAGAGAGAGAGAGAGAGAGAGAGACAGAAGTACAGAAAATCGTGGCATCGGGGTAATTAGTTGCCGCTCTAAACTCTCGTGCAGCCAGTTGGATCGAGTACCTTTCTGGAAAAGTGCCTAATTCCACGCTCGGCATACCCCAGGGAGGTCGAAGACCTTTTACCACACCGATACCACCTTCCATCTACCTGTAATCGTGTGCAGGTCGTTCGCTTTTCCCCGTACTTTTTTCTCTCTCGCCCTTCCTTTTTTTTCGCCCAAGCCCCTCCATCCTCGCCCCGTGTGGCCACCAACTTTTCTGCCCGTGAGAAAAGCGGCCGTTCTACGTCGTCGTCGAGGAGCGGCCGTCATCGAGACACGCGGAGGGATTTCGAGACCCTCCGAGGGCTCTTTTGTCGCGTCCACTCGAGGAAAGAGGATGGACTTCGCGAGAGTACTTAAGTTCGAAGAAGGACTAACGACTATCGCCGTACCTTTCGCGACCTTCTATTCGACCCACCGCGCCACAATCCACTACAATCGATCAGGCTGGTGGATCGTAGGTGCTCGTGAAGAATGTCCTCGGAATGTATCGTGGCGTGTAAAGCGATTGAGGAAACGTGCGGTTTAAGCACCTCGCGCGATGCATCTATTCGATAGATTTTATTTCAAGAATTCGAACGCTTCCCGTAGCTCGCGTCTGCGAATTTTCCTCGACGCCGCTTAGATCCGGAAAGAAGCTTCCACGATAAACGTTGAGCACCGTACAAATCAGTCGCAACGATCCAACGATAGGAGAATGCAATTTTTGCCCTGCACGAGGAGAGGAAGAACGAGGTTGCAAGAGTTCTATCGCTTCTGAATACGCCACGGCTCGCTTGCGAGCGGTGCTACTTTTATAGGGGAGTACCTCTGGGCGATGCAATTTAGCTTCGTACGTCACGCCGGAGGGGGTAATTATCTACGTTTTATCTGATCTCTATCCCCGCCATGCGGCCCAAGCGTTAATAATATCTAATGCCCGTGCCATATCGCGCTGCGCCTCGATATCGCGAGAGAGCTCGTATTAAACCGGCGCTCTCGCTGCAACCCGGCTAAGAGATTTTAATCGGCCCGCAGAATCTTTCGAGACCGGTCGTTTTCTTCTCGAGCCTCGTATACTTTCCATTTATAACCACGGCTAAAGACCCCTGGCTAGAAGAGAATGATAGATAGAGGAAGGGAGGTTAGCTTCTCTCTAACCTTTCAACCACGCGTTCCGTCCTCCTCCTGCACATTCATCCCTTCTCTAACCTCTTCCTGTCCTCACTTTATCTCCTTTTTCTCCCTCCACCACCCTTTCTCGCCACTTACTTTGCCTTCTTCTACCCGTCCCCTTGCCTTTTCACCTCCGCGTTTACCTTACCTCTATAATTTTATTTATCGTCCTGTGGGACCCTTGTCCCGCGGTATACCTACTGCTTTCCTTCATTTACGCTCTCCCTTCCTGCTAATATACGCAGTGCTCCATTCCGTTTCTTCCTTTCTTTAAAGAATCCTCTTTCTTTATACTCTTCCGTCTGCAACCTTCTACCCATAAACACTTTGCCGCGTTTTATTACCGCAGCTATCTTCTACAGAGTGCCCGCGTCACGACGAATTTCGAGACTAAAGCACGAGTTTGTAAACGTTAAGTCGATCGTTTGAACGATGTAAGAAGGGAAACCAAGGACGTAACCACTGCATCGTGTGTATCAATGATACATCCCTTCCACTAGCAAATAAGATCCATTAGGCAACTGCACCTCTCATTTACTGAAGATCGTTAAAGTCGGGCTCTTTTCCCTTTGTATTATACTTCGTAAATTCTACGTAGTACGTTCATTGATTAATTATTAGAGAATGTACCTTCTTCCCTCCTCTGTCCGTGTTTCTCTCCATTAATAGTATTTTCGTAGAAAAGATTTTTCAAGAAATATTGAAAATTAACTGAAACATATATGGATATCCTTCAAACAGAATGTGGATAGATTGTGCTGGCGAATGAAAAAAGCGCTTGGATTCTACGCTTCGTAGTCGGCCAGAAGTTGATTGAAGTTCAATGCAAGGAACTATGGCTATTTAAAATCCTCAGAGTATTCATACAACGCGCCATAGCCAACCTTCTTACCCGCTGGGCGTAATTAAAATACACCGGTGCAGTTTATTATGATCCTTTGAAGATTCTAACGAGTGCCCCGCAGCTACGCTCGGTTTATATCAATTCGTTTTTGGTCGAGTTGTTCTTCGATTTAATAATGACGTGTCGTCGCCTTTTGGTACGTATTTTATAGTGCAATTTCGCTCACGTATCTCTCGTCGCACGAACTATTGCCATTCCCCTTGGGCGTTACCTCGATCGACGTAACCTCTTTTCAATTGTGACACCCGTAATTATTTTCTTTTTCGAAAATCAGTAACTCCAGCCACTTTCTGACTCTTAATTCTCTTCGAGCAAAGAAGCAGCGGAGCAAAAACAATTGCGAGAAACGGAGGAAGACACGGACGAATACTTTCTTCTTCTCGACTTTCTCCGCACGACCGCGAGCAAATATAATTTGAGGCGAGCAGAGAAACGGCGAGGGAGATTAAACTATAAAAAAGCTACGGACAGTTTAATCATAATAATTCTAATTACTGCGAGACAAAGTGAGAGCCGTGACCGCAAGTGAGGTACGGCGGCAACGTGGGGCTCAACGAGAAAGGGTGGTAGGTTGGGTGCGTCATATACCCTACCTACCCAGGACACTTTTTCCTCGTGCAAAAATTACCATATAGTAGGAATCGTATTTTAGTTCTCCTTTTTGAGACGTTTCTTGGTAAAGGTACTTGCGCCGCCATCGCGTAACTTAATTTGCGATGGAAGGAAATAAAGGAATCTTCTTTTGGAAAAACAGCTACTTTCCTTGGAAAAGGAGAGAAATCCCTTCTAGATTTCTAAACTCCCGGCGGACACGCTTGATACCGCTTAATCCCAATTAAGCAGTAGAACAAAGGCGTTATTATTGTAGCCGAATTAGAAAATGCAGACGGTCGCGATGCATAGGTGGTGGCCCCACACGGCCGATGAAAGAAGTCAGCGCCGTGCCGGAGGACCATACGCAAGTGACGACAAGAAAGGTCAGTTTGTCTCGAGACACGGTTATGAGACAACGAGGCGATACGTCGCCCTTCCGTCACTTCCGCTGTATCCCCCGTCGCGTGCCGAATAGATCTACCTACAGCAGGATATCTGAGTTTTCTTTGTGCAACCGAGAACAATCCTGATCCCTCTTCCCCCTTCAGTTTACAGTTCTCAGAAGTGGGATTCACCGATTCGTGCCGAAACGTCGCCGTCGGTTATTCGAGATCTGTTACGCGGGTGCTATAAGTGGCTAAGAAACAATCTGAGAGTGTGGTATGTCGTCTTTAATGGACTTGACGGTTGAACAACTGAAAATGGCATTACGAGAAATGAAGCTGCCAACGTCGGGGAGGAAAGCCGACCTGGCGCTACGGCTTGAGGAGGCAAATGCCGATCTCTCCAGGACGGCCACTCAGCTGGATGTAGGAACCGGGAATGTGCCCATCGGACAAGAAGTAGAGACTGGAAGGGCGCCCGGGAGTGCCGCATCAACTGCGTACGCGAGCGTCAACTCCGACGACGATATGCTGCGTCGTGAATTGGACTTGATGCGAAGGGAACGCGATCTTCTTGCGAGGGAGCTAGAGTTTTCCCGTCGCGACGATCGCGCACGTGGCAGTGAACCGGTTGATAATACGGCCTCTGGTCGAACGACAGCTATTAGCATAAGTGCTATGCGCGATTTGATATCGAATTTTTCAGGAAACGATAATTCTCTCGTACAGTGGCAACAACAAATCGAATTGATACGGGCGTCACACGATTTAGACGAAAGGGCAACGCGGATGCTTATCGGTGCGAAGCTTAAGGATAAAGCCTTAGAATGGTTCCATGCGAAGCCAGAACACTTACAAATCAGCGTGGACGAACTCTTCGAGAGGATGAAGACAATGTTTGGCCATCGGCAATCTCGATTGGCCTTAAAACGACAATTTGAGAACAGAGAGTGGCGGCCGAATGAATCGTTTGCTGATTATTGCCATGCGAAAGTGATACTTGCGCATAAAGTTCCCATTCCGGATGACGAAATCTTGGAATACGTGATTGATGGAGTGCCGGCGGTTCATCTACGAGACGTAGCTCGATTGCAGAAATTCGACACAATAGCCGATCTGTTGGAAGGGTTCGAAAATATCACACTATCTACCTACACGAAGTCACGGTCCGATGCCGCCCGAGGAACGAAATACGAGAAGCCGACGCGGGCGACTACCGAAAACGCAGGGGACTCGTCGCGAGGCAACGCATCGAGCAATGAGAAAATTCGCTGCTTCAACTGCAGTAGGAGAGGTCATTATGCAAGCAGCTGTGACCTACCGAGACGCGAGCCTGGTTCCTGTTTCAAGTGTGGAAGCAAGACACATTTGGCGAAGGACTGCATGAAGGAGAAGAGGACGCCGACGATAGCGGAGACATCCACGCACGTGATTCAAGGAAAAAGGATGCCGAAGGCGCCGTATTTGGTTCCTCTGAAATATGATATCGACGATAAGGACGGTAATCAGTGTAGGTTTAATCTGATGGCGATGATAGATTCTGGATCTCCGGTGAGTTTGCTGAAAACGACGTTCGTACCCCACGGGGTAATCACTGAACAGGCATGCAAAAATAAATTTTTCGGTATCAATGGCAGTCCGCTGGTTATTCTCGGTACCTGGGAAACAGAAGTCAATGTCGCGAATGTGAAGCAAAAATTGTTGTTTTACGTGGTACCGAACGATACTATCTCATGCGCTGCTTTATTAGGACGCGATTTCACGTCAAACCCTTCGGTAAAGATCACCTTAGGTGACACATGCTTGATCGAACCTGTTGTCCGAGGAAATAAAGGGAAAATAGAAACAGATAACGAGACATCTGATAACGCGATTCGGGCTATAATGCAAATCGATTGTGTGAATGAAAGAGAAACCGTCGATGAAACGTTAAATATTGCGCCGAACCTCGAGTATGAAGTAGTTAGCGAATTAAAAGAAATCTATCAAGAAGAATATCTCGCGAATAAGTCTGATGGTAAGCAGGTGACCGACGATTACGAAATGACGATACGTTTGAAGCACGACGTACCCGTTAACTTCAGGCCGAGACGCTTATCGTATGCAGATAAAGAAGCGTTACGCGCAATATTAGATCAATTGCGAGATGAAGGGGTAATCAGACCCAGCGAATCTCCCTACGCTAGCCCGATAGTCCTCGTTCGGAAAAAGAATGGTAACTTGAGACTCTGCGCGGATTATCGTGAACTGAATAAGATTACAATTAAGGAAAATGTGCCGATCCCGTTGATCGACGATAACCTCGATCAGCTTAAGAATAAAAGATATTTCACCGCTCTAGATTTGAAGGACGGGTTTCACCACGTTAAGATGGCTGAGGATAGCATAAAATACACAGCAATAATAACGCCACTAGGACAATTTGAGTATGTAAAAATGCCATTCGGGCTGACAAATGCTCCACGGGTATTCCAACGATACATATACAAGATCTTCGCGGAACTAATTAGGAAGGGAGATTTACTCGTTTATGTCGACGACCTCCTTGTGGCTACGCATGATATCGGTGAACATTTTTGCATCTTACGCGCGGTCTTCCGTTTGGCTCGGAAATACAAGTTACGATTCAGGTTAGATAAATGCTTTTTCTTACGATCCGAAATTACATACCTTGGATATCTGGTAAATGAGCATGGCATCCGACCGAGCAAGGCAAACGTCGAAGCCGTACAGAATTATCCCATGCCGCGTAGTGCAACACAGTTGCATCGATTCTTATGTTTAGTCAGCTATTTTCGGAGATTTATCCAAAATTGTTCAAGGCTAACTAAGCCACTTTATGACTTAGTTAAGCAGCCAGGTCCGTTTGCACTCGGCGATAAGGAAGCGGATATTATCGGATACCTTAAACAAGAATTATCGTCGCAGCCTATGTTGGCCGTCTATTCGCCGACATTGCCTACGGAATTGCATTGTGACGCGAGCTCTAGTGGTTTTGGTGCAGTATTACTACAAAAACAGAACGATGGCGTGTGGAAACCGGTATCGTATTTCAGTCAACGTACTACCCCGGCAGAGTCGAGATATCATTCTTTTGAGTTAGAGTGTTTAGCAGTAGTGTATGCGATCAAAAGGTTTCATGTGTATCTAGGCGGCATTAGTTTTAAAATTTTCACAGATTGTGAAAGCTTCCGTTTGACTTTAAGCAAGAAGACAGTCAATCCGCGCATATCGCGATGGGCTCTGTGGCTCCAAGAGTATGATTATGAAATAGTTCATCGACCGGGAGAGCGGATGAAACACGTGGACGCCCTGAGCAGATGTAATGGGGTACATGTCATCGAAGCGAACACGCTTGAGCGCGTACTGTCTATCAAGCAGGATAAAGATAAAGACATCGTGGAAATTCGCGATAAGTTAGAGAAATCCGAAGACAAATACTTTGAACTGCGCGATGGTCTGGTATATCGAAAAGGGAATAATCGCAAGTTGCTGTTTTATGTCCCTGAAATGTTGGAGAACAATGTAATACGCACGTGTCACGATGATCTTGGTCATGTAGGCGTAGGAAAAGTCGTGGAGAACATTTCTCGCGTCTATTGGTTCCCAAATATGCGCGACAAAGTTAGAAACTACATTAGTAATTGCCTAAAATGTATCGAGTTCTCTCCGTTACACGGCAAGCGCGAGGGATTCTTACACTGTATCCCAAAGGGCGATAAGCCTTGCGAAACAATCCATATCGATCATTGCGGACCGTTGGAGAAAACCGGTAGAGGCTTTCGACACATATTAGTGGTTGTTGACGCGTTCACGAAATTTTGTCGCATTTATCCCTGTAAAACGACTAAGACAGAAGAAACGATTCGGCACTTACGAGATTATTTTCGGAATTACAGTAGACCAAATCGAATTGTTTCTGATCGCGGCACTACTTTTACTGCTCACGCATTTAAAGACTTTGTAACGTCAGAATCTATTCAACACGTCTTGGTCGCAGTGGGCACACCGCGTGCTAACGGACAAGTAGAGCGTATGAACCGCGATATTATTCCGATGATGGCCAAGCTGAGTGACATTCCTGAAAAATGGGACCGTGTAATAGAACCAGTGGAATTCGCGATTAACAATACGGTGAATCAATCGACCGGCAAGACTCCGAGCTTGCTCCTGTTCGGTTTACAACAGAAGGGACAGATACACGACAAACTACGATTGTTACTCGAATCTAGTGACCCCGCGGTAGTAGATGTTGAGTCGACCCGGCAGGATGCCTCAGAAGCAATAAGAAAACGGCAACAGTTGAACGAAAAATACTACAATCGCAAGCGAAAAGGGCCTACCGAATATGTCGAAGGGGACTATGTTATGTTGCGAAACGTTGATGTGACACCGGGGGTCAATAAGAAATTACTGCCCAAATTTAGGGGACCGTACGTCGTTAAGAAAATCTTAGACCACGACCGATATGTAGTAGAAGACATCGACGGTTTCCAAGTTACGCAAATGCCTTACAAAGGTGTAGTAGGACCGGACCAAATGAAGTACTGGTCCAGAGAGTGACTGTGCGCAGGCATAATAGGTGTTGTAACAGACGCTGAATTAGACTTACAATTAGTGTGTGTGTGCGAAACTACATGTAACTATGTGCAATAAATGTATGATAGACAGAGACTGTCTAAACGTCAGGATGGCCGAGTTGTAGCCGAATTAGAAAATGCAGACGGTCGCGATGCATAGGTGGTGGCCCCACACGGCCGATGAAAGAAGTCAGCGCCGTGCCGGAGGACCATACGCAAGTGACGACAAGAAAGGTCAGTTTGTCTCGAGACACGGTTATGAGACAACGAGGCGATACGTCGCCCTTCCGTCACTTCCGCTGTATCCCCCGTCGCGTGCCGAATAGATCTACCTACAGCAGGATATCTGAGTTTTCTTTGTGCAACCGAGAACAATCCTGATCCCTCTTCCCCCTTCAGTTTACATTATAAATTCCGTTTCACTCCTATGTGCTTGTACACATTCACGAAGACGTTCTAATTTCAGAGCATCCACCATCCTTCTCCGACCGGTGGCCACGTCAGTCCTCTTCCATTCCACGGTGAATCATCTCACGCCATCTCTTGGTGGGCGAACGCGACGGTTGATATTTAAATGCTAAGCAGGCCGAGAGATCGACCACTTCTCTAGCCGTTGGTCTTTCTCACACCGTAGTTAGTACCGAATAATCGTTGAATACATTTGGACCGTGCTAGCCTCCCTTAGCAATTCGCTCACCCCCCTCGTAAATACCACCAGTCCTGGGATCTAATTTGCGCGACTGCCTATAGCGGCGCACTAAGCCCGTGCCACGAAAATCACTCAACGAATCGAACAGGTGTCCATTATTTTCTCAGACCACGGAATTTCGCCTACGGCCTTTTTTTCCATCTACCCCAATGTAATTTTCTCCGGTAGCAAAATTTCTCCAAACAACGTTCCACGGGGCAAACGTTTGAAACGACCAACTACCGTTTATCTTTGAACATTCCTTTGTCTAACCTCTAAGATCAAATACCGGCGGAAAGTATTCGATCCGCGTTACTCCCCGAAGGCCTTCCTTTATACATCCCTCTCGTTTACCTTATCATAAATACCAGTGGCTTGGTATCAACTCCGTAGGAATTCCCGAGTAAGGTAGGGATGATCAGCCTTCAAAATAGACAATGTTTTTGCACCCATCGAATTTTGATCCCGGGCCGATACAACGACCCTCCGCAGAGTGAAGGGGGCCAAATTCGTAACGAGGATAAGGGCGAGAAAGATTCGCGTTTCCTCTACACCGCGATACCGTCTGCTATCGTCGAACATATCGTGCCGAATGGCGATGGAATATATTTGGCTCGCGCTTTGCCGCGCGGCTCCGATCCTCTTTACCGCCATTTCGTTCCTCGTAAATACAGCGGGAGATCTGGATCCAATTTGCGCGAATGCTCGAAGCAGGAGGTGCGAAAGGGACTGCGATGGAAGTCCCTCTGGAGAAAGGATCCTGACGACCTTTCTGGCGGAGGGACCCGGCAAACGCAATATACTTTCGAGCGGGAAAGTTTGGCTAGTTACGACCTAATAATGGAACAACCACTACGCTGTATCCGTAATCTGTCCCTTTAGAGGAAAGAATATACGGTCTTGCTTGTGTCTCTCGCTCTCTTCTTTCCTTTCAATCGGTGAGTCCTTCGCCACGAACGTTTCGACGAGAGAAGGCAGGTTTATCCGAATGCGGAGAGGCGAGTGGAAGAAGCACACGAACGGTCGGATGTTAAGACGGTGAAAGGCTCTCCGATCTCTTTAAAGCCTTTCGAGAGCCCGCAGTGTTTTTATGAATCCGAAAGTTTTCCCCCTTAAACGAGGTAACGGCGAAACGATGATGTTCCGAGACGTAGGTAACTTAAGGCGAAAAAGATAGAGCCCGGACTCTTGGAAAATATTCTCGCGGATGTGGCGGGCGCGCTTGGCTGTAAAGAAAATACCGCTACGGAGAAATTCAATTTAAGGAAATATCTAACTGCAGCTACGAAACGGTTACGACTCGAGGGGGATCCACAACGGCTTTGATTCCACTTTCGGAATCGTCCAATGTTTTTCAGACCTGTCGAAGTTCGGTCGTTACGGTAGAACGAAGAGACGGACGTATCGACGAGAATATAGACGGGCAAGATGTGTATATTTATACGCGTGTTAAGCCTCCACGAAGGAGCATGTCGGAAAAATATTTTGTTCGCGTTGTTGGGCATGATGCACGCCAAGGTAGAGAAGTACCGAGTGAAGTCGCGAACTTCGAGATTCAATTTGCGAGAATGTTGAACGGCATGCACGGAACGAGCACGAGTAGAGTTTCGAAGGGTCTTGATAGCTCTTGGCAAGTACCGCGGATGTTTTTAGGAATATCGAAATTCGACCCTTACCCGTATAACAATGAACTTCGGTGAAGTAACTCGCGGTCGGGAAAGAAAATCAACGATGGACGCGCAAGAATATTGGCAATAGGGCGCGAGACGAGGCAAAATTGGGGATATATATTTTCCACGCGAATACGGACCCTGAGTATATTTCTGAGGAAAGCCAATGTCTCGTGATTCGATCTGTACGAATAGCCACGCTTGCAGCGTACGGTACGAGCGAAGCACTTTCGACGAATGCTTTTGAAAATTTCGAGGCGAAGCAAAGTTTTTTCCTATTTTCCAATTCTTTTGTAATTCGATCGATATTTCGCAAAAATCTTCATATCTGGAGAACACCAGAATAGACTCTTTGGAACGATGCGAAAGCTGAAATTCGGTGCGATTCGGAAATCGATGGAATATTCTCCATCCGTGCGCTTTGCTTTTAATAAACTCGTATGTACACATAAATCGGATTTACGAAATCGCCTATCCACGAATTTCGCGAGAAGTTATAATACGCTGAATATAACTTTTGATCCGCGGCTCGAAATCGTGGGTACGAAACGATCTCGTCGGTACAAGTGGAATAAGTTAGAATAATGTCTAGCGACGGTAACGGAAAGCCAGCGTAAGGATGAAAAAAAAAAAGGAGACGAGCAAGCCAGCTGTAGATGCCAGGAATTTCGGATTCAATTTGCACGAATGCCTGGGGCATGGCATCGCGGAGAGAAAGTTTTGAATGGCCTTTATCGTCGCATTTAAAGGCCGGTTCGCGCTTTCGGGAATGTCAAACTTTTGCGCTCGCGAAGCGATAACAACGAGAATAGTGGTGCAAACTGTTAACAAGTCCATAGACATCGCGGGACTGCTTAACTGGTTTAATTGAACCGGGCGTTAAAGCCGTAGCGAAACCCCCGAAGAAATATTTTCCATCCTAACGGAGATTGCTCGATTCGCTCGCGAGAAAACCACCGCTCGATCCCTGCGATCGTGGTGAGCTTCGAAAACGAAAGAGAGATAAGAAAATAGCAGGCGAGCTTGAGAGATACGTCATTCGATCCTCCTGCGATGCTTCGCCGAAATCGAATTCATGCAAATGTACCGGCTGAATGGAAAGGGTGACGGGAAGGGAAGGAGGAACCTTTTAAAAGTTTCACCAACACTCTATCGTAGCTTCGAGAGACATATCAATGTTTTCGCGAGAGCCTAACTCACCCGCTTACGACCCGATAAGAGGATCATGAGTGTGCGCATTCCACGGAGATACGTCCCATGAATGCCGCGAACTTCGGGTGTCGACGATGTGATAAGGAAACTCGCGTGGAAGTTACTAATGCAAACGGACGAAAGGACGACTGGCGCGCATCGGGCTGCCGCGTTACAAGGTGTCGAAGCGCGTGATGGGTAGTAACGGCGGGAAGAAGGCACATCGAATTTTATCGGATAGTCGAAAAAAAGGATAAGGCGGCATCGTGGAGCTTAAGGTTGCGTCGTAAGTCTGCGCATTATTTGAAGGCCTCGCGGATGGCAATCTCGGGGATTACGTCCCGAATCGGGCTGATACCGGGACGATGCTGCAGCTCGTAACGTATATTACGCTGGCTACGTCATCTCGGCACATTGTACCGCATCGTAACGCTGCCGGCATTAAATGTATTACGTGGTTATACGAGCCACGGGATAAGACGACGAATAAAATCACCGTGATTTATAAGGAACGTGCGTGCCGGCGCTCGCTGCGTGGTAGAGGAGAGACGTCGTTGGAAAATGTGTTACGAACGTCGAGAGGGTGGCGAGCGAGCGGAGCGACGATACCTATGGTAATCTGAATTACAAGGGTGAGACTGATCTTTTCGCGACTTTGAGATCGAGTCCAAGTTCAGAGCCAGAGTGGATCGCGAACTTGTCGGGATTCGTGTGGTAGGGGAGGAAAGGAGAGTTGGAACGAGCTAAGGGAAAATCGGGACGAGCCAGAGTCCATTCGGGGGTGCGATCGATGGAAGTAAAGGGAGGAGAAGTCGGCCGAGCTATAATGGTGTGGTCTGCTCTGACCATCGGTTCGGTTACCTCTCTCGAGCATCCTGACTCTATAGAACGCGCGGGCCGCAATGAAGCTGCCCGCAGGAAGGCGCTCGTATTCTTGCATGTCATCCGGTGCTACTTCATATATAATGCCTTCCTCTGTGTCGTTCGGGTGGCCCCATCCGCACCTGTTACCCCTATCAGCCACCCGTCGGGACGTCTCGTTCAAACTTCGAGCTTGGTGAACTTACGCGAAGTAGCCAAACTCTTTACATTACCCGCAATATCGGTGTCGAACCTTCGAGGCTACGATTTCGAAGTATTCCGTAAACCGTGTCAATCGAAATTCATACTTCCTTAAAATTGCGTCTTCGAGAAACGAAACGAAAGTTGTTAAGTGTCCGTCGCGGTTCTAGGGTACTCCATTCGAAATGTATCGAATTCACGCTGGCTCGAGACACTCAGTGGACACGAAAACTCGCTATTGCACATTTTCAAACGAGAGGGTTGTTCGTCAAAGTATGGGTCCTACCTCGATGGAGCTCCAAGCATGTAGGTGTCCACTTGATCGCGTTCATATTCGTGGATGTCATTCAAATATACTTCACTTATAACACGCTCTTGCTTCAGCGAGATGATGCGAGATCCAGGTCCCATTCGCACCTGTTCCCTCCGTTACTCACCGGTAAGGAACGAGCCGTGCATCAAGTATAGCAAAGCTCCTTTCGAATCCTCGGATTAACGCGAGCCATGGTAATCACGTGTAAAGACAGAGAATCGTGAATCAATTTTTCGTAATCCTCTTACATGAATTATTTCCGTCTTGCGGAGTCGCGTAACTTGCCCAGCCATCTCACGTACAAGCCGCTGTACAAGCAGGCTACACGATACATTTATGAGGCCGAAGTACACTTTCCGTGAAAGAGGGAAGGACAAAGTGGGAGCAAAAAAGAAGAAACATGGCGATATGATTTTTTAAGTGCAACATTAAAAGACACTCTGGTAGGACAAATACGCGTAGATCGAGGCCACTGTGTGCCTCCTGGCAATACAGTTGTACGGCACACGGCCAGGATAGGCGGACTCGCGGAACAACATTATGCAAAGTTCATTAAAACAGACCTCCTGGACCTGGAGGGAGCGCGGGCGCGGCGTTGGAAACGACCGCGGGTACGGGTAAGGGTGCGGCCTGTAGAGAGGTTTTCGTCGGTCTCTCTCTCGTATCGCTTCTGAAGCCACGAGAGGAGTAACGCTTTACCCACGACGTTAAACTTGGCCAACTTCTCCCACCCATGCGCCCAGTTCTCTATCCTCCGAGCTGCCTTCCACCGTTCTCCCATCGCAACCTCGACGTCATCCCTTCCATCCTCCACACCTTGATCTTCTTCCTACATTTTCGGTTCGAGCTAAAAACTTCTACGGGCTCTATCTATCGAGGTTTTAACGTCGTACCGGCCTCTCACTTCGTCCTGCGCAGCTTCTCCTTCCTCCTTCTCCTCTCGTCGTCCACGCCCAATTCTACACGACCATCCTCTTCACGAACTTTTTTTCAACCCTCTCCCAAGATCTACTGCAGCCACCGCCTTCTTTCCTTCTCGACGCTCCACCGCGTCACTCCACTCACCCATCCATTGCCTTCCGCAACCTTGCATCCATTTTCTCCCATTTTTTCGACACATTTAAGCGTACCCGGCTTACCGGAAGCGACACGCGACTCGGCCCAATATCCTCATCCTTTAACCCAACCCATCCCTTCCATCCTCTCGAGTAGATACCTTACCCCAGCACACGGTGTATATATAGCTCAAAGATTATATGTATATGGGCCGGAGGATACATACATAAGGCTGATCGATCGTGGCCCACTAGACAAACGATATACTCGTGGCGGTTGATTACCGCGGTTACATAGGCGGCTAAGGACAGCGAGGCAATTCTTCAAACCGTTAAGCTGCGATGAATAAGCTTCGAGCGTAAGAAACCTCGGGATGGAATTAAGGTGCCATCGGTGATGATTACCGATGAATAATTACGTATCATCGGCGAAAGGGGAAGCTGGACGTAATTATGATCGGACTTAATGGTCGTGCTCGACTTATTAGGATGAAACTATCGGCTGACTGGTGTATTATTGGAGAGACCTCTGATATATAATTCAGAATTTGAGACTCTTCGTGGACGAATATCTCTGGTCTTAAGTGCTTCAACTTTTCGTCATAGAGATTTGTGGTATTCCGTTGAAGAGATCAACTTCTCGTGTCGCGTACAAAAATGTTGCACGCCATTTAGATATATGCACAAATCTCCATGCAGAAATCAATGTTCTTCGCAAGTTTTGACGATGTCCGTCCTTCAACGTGAATATTCAACGTAGGATACCTCTGCCGGCTTTTTATAAAATATACAATTTGGCTTTTGCGTCCGATGGGAGTGTGCGTAATGGTTCCGGATCCGGTTTTGGTTTGAATATCACCCCTATACTTTATCCATTTTTCCTCGTTCGCAATATTTCATGATATTTTTATACAGCCGCGACCACCGGGCTAATATGATTTTTTGTTATCCGCGTCGTCGGTTTAAAGCGATCGCATAATTTCATATCGTCGGTGTAGATTGCGCGCATTTTGCGCTAGTCCAAAGGCATATCTCGATTGCGGATGTTTTCGACGAAGAATTCATTTGAAATTCGAAAACGTGCATCCTTTAACGTCTACTAATTCGTGAACGTACGTACCTCAAGCCCATCCATCTTTACGGCTACTCGATCCATCTTCCATCCGAAAGGATTGAGAAATTTTTGAAGTAAAGGCCGAGGTACATCATCGTTCATCGAAAGCGATCCTTCGCGAAATCGTTATCACCGAGCTCTTAGAATCGTGAGACGGTAGCAGCGAGGACAGAGTCTAGGCATAACTGATGGTGAATGTAAATTAGACGGCTGCACGCATACGGATGGCGTTTTGGCAAAGAGAGAGGACGTCGCTGACGTATGAAGCAGCTCGTGGATCCACGGCAAAAGGCAAATGTGGAATCTCAGGCGAAGACAGATAAATTTCTAACGGGGAGAGGAAAGGAAAGGAAGTGGCGTCGCGCCGCCTTCCCGGTTTCCCCATTTTGCAGGGTTCTTTTTCACGTAGAATCTTGTGGCGCGCACACACCCTCCACATTCCAGACAACCTGAAATATTTCTTTGGAATTACTCGAGTGTCGTGGCGTTGCACTTCCATGGAAGCATTGTAAGTTAAACGACGTTACGTATATCTGAAAATACGAAAAACATAAATATTACTCGTGTACGATCCTCGTTGTAAAAATAATTCAGACGTCAAATGACATCAGATGGATCGTAGTGCTGTCGAATGAGTGAAGTAAGCGAATGACAGATGGAAAAGAACGGATAACTTGTCATTGAGGATTTAAGAGAGAAGAACGTCACGGAACATCATCGTGATATCGAGCTTTCGTATGTGCTTCTCCTAAGAAACGAGTTTATCTCCCTTAGCCGACGTTTCGGGATCGAGAATGCGAACCTGTCGCGCAGCAGGCCGTGACTAGAATCGAAAAGGCAGCCCTCGCGCCGACAAACGTTCGCTATTAGCGGTATCCGAATAACCTTTCATTGAAAGGCCCGAGAGACTAGCGCAGGAGCGAGCCACGAAAAAGAACACGTACGAGACAGCGCTAGGGCAGCGTAATACGTGACGGTACAGAAGTGTCGTCTCCCGATTTCGATGAGCCCCTGATTTCGCTGCGTCGGCGTCGCAAGATCCTGAACATATAACCGTGACAATACGTGAGAGCAGGCTTGTCTTTTGCCCTCCCATTCCTGCTCCTGTCGCGACTATCCACTGAGCTACGATGCAGGTTAATCGTATACTCCGTGTTACAATCGTGTAGGATCAAGACGCATCCCTTTAATCGTGTCCGTACAGTCGATTCGAATTCGAGAATGAATCGCATACGTCCTATTTCTTCACACCGTGCACTTTTCGCTTCCCGAGTAACAGCCAAAAAGAAACCTCGATGCTGGTAATTGGCTTAAATATCGCCGGATCAACAAGCCATATATCCAACTTACCTTACGATTCCTTTTATGAGCACGAAGCTCCATTGTGGAAGAAATGGACAAACAGCCTGACTCCAAACAATTACGGCCTCGATCGAGGGCGCAGGGTTTCGCACCGTCGGCAATTCGCACTGAATGCCAAGAGAAAAGAAAGGCTCCGATGGCGAGCGGTGCGATTTCTTTGTTTCGTACAATTAATTCCCCATCCGACGAGCTTAATTATAGTTTAATTAAAATCCTCGCTCGGCCACCCGCCCGTGGGAAAGTTTGAGAAGTTAATCCCCACGGAGTCGGCGATACTTTCATATTAGCGAGGCACCCGACCAACCTCCTCTCGCTAACTCCCACCCTTTCCTAACCATCACGTTGCGCGCCAGAATAAAACGAGTTAATTATGTTATAGGGGTGAGGGCGAGAGGAAGAGCGACAGTGAGAGCGAGAATGTTCCTTCCATTCTTTCTGTTCTTTCCATTTTATTCTTCGTACGTGTCTCCGAAAGGAAAAGCAGGTCTCGTTGCAAAGACGCACAAAGCGCGCGAAAGGAGGACGGAGATATCCGATCGTATTCGTTTCTTCGACCTTCCATTTTACGATCGATTTCAGTCGGTTCTAGTTCTCCTCTTTCCTCCGCTTTGAACCGATCGTGAACTCGACAACCCTAGCTGTTCTCCGGTTAGCACAGATTTACATTTCATTAACGACCCTCCGTCCGAAAATATTTCGTACGAATTTTATCGGTAGCCGTTGTGAAATTTGAAGAACGTCAAATTTTAATTCTACGAATGTAAAATCTGGAGCAATCGATCGAGGCCAGTATACACGTTTTATCGTACCACCATATACTCCCGTCAAAGGACCCTTAATTAAAAATAGACGTGTACCGTGAAAAGTGCGTCAATATTGAATTGCATTGCATTTCAATATCACTGCAGATTTTATTTCATCTCTGAAAATATCCTTTGCCGTCCCGGTTGGACATAAATAGAAATATACTAAAAGTACTTTGATGAATTTCACCTATTTAAATGATATACGCCGTGGTGCCTTAAATCGCCTGCGGAGTCCGATTCTTTCACTGACATTTCAATATTCCTATGTTTCAGATTACAGCTATGTTGAAACCGCGGCGCACGAACCGCAGAAGCGGGAAGAGATAAGGTGGGGAGAAGGTCGCGACCCGCCTTACAGTCATGTGCAGTGTCATGTGGCTCCTTCGGCTTCTAACGACTTGCTCTCTTGCTCTTCTATCGGCATCTGATTTGCAAACAGGTACGCGGCATATCTACATCTATTCGCATTCGTGCGTTCGAATACACAGATACACGTGTATTTCAAACATTTGGGGTTTATGCGACAACGCGTAGATTCCACAAATGCTTTATCGAACTACAAAATGTTAATTTCACGAGCACGATTGTATTTTACGCGACGCGATAGGTAGGCCATTTACGAGAATTCTGTTGATCGTGCAAAAATAATGCAAGACCGATAATCTTGGACGATCGTGCTCGACGACACTCGTGCTAAACAGTCCGTGTTAACGCGCTCTTCCGCGTTTCGTCACTCAGCGCTGACCGCAGGTTACTCGAGCCAATTAATCAGCATTCCACGATGTCAACAAGCATGAAGATCGTATCGAGTGTGTCAGTTCGACCGAACAACCGCGCGATACCGAGCGTGAGTCGAACGATGGGGGAGATACGGAGACATTGTAATGTGCGGACGTGTTGTCGCGTGACCGGACCGATTATGCGCTAAATTGCGCGAAAACGTCACGCGGTTCCGCATGAAGTAACGATTACCGTCAATTCAGATGGCATCTCGATACACGTCGCAAAACATTCAACGAAATTCAATCGGCCCGGCTCTCGATAAATTTCCGTCACCAGGTGGATTCCATTGATTTTCAGATTTTGAAAAACACGCGTCACGCGCGTTCCTGTCCACATTAACGTTTCTAAACTCACGCGTATAAGTCAAGTGTGAAGTTTTCCCTGCTATCGAGCATCGTGACTAACGTACCTTGACACATTCAGGTAATGTAACGCCAATGGGGCTCGCGCAACTATGTGTTCGATAAAGTTGTACATCGGTATTACATAACGCCATACACGTCAGCAGAGAAGAGCCCTATTCAACGCGTAGATGCGGTGAACTAAATTATATTTCAGCCGCGCTGTCATCTCATCTACCAAGACAGAAGTTCCCATGAAAACGTGACAAAATTTCGGTTGAAATCTCCACGACTGAGGCGTGACTTTCGTCCAACTTTTTCGCACGCTCTAGAGTACGGGAAATATCTTTGACACTTTGCGAAATAACCACAGTTTCGAGATAGACTTTAAATGACAGGTACTAGAAGAAATTTACGTAAACGTCCATCGTGTGCGTAGAGAAACGCGAATGTCAGGTTTTACGTAGAACCTCGCGTGTATTTCGCGAAGTAAAAGCACGACATTGTGAGTTGTCACGCTAGCTCGTCTCGGCATATCGAGGTCGAGAGCCTCGGGAAACCTTAATGGATTCATCCATCTTTCCCCACGCACCTACGTAATGTCTTTGGCTGGCGCTCGGCCCTCTTTACTTAGAGGCTTTTTACCTGGCTACATATTTCACAACGAAAGTGCTGGGCCTACCCTTGCAAAGCAAAAAAAAAAAAAAAGAAGAAAGGAGGAAAACTAAATATTGGGGAAAGGATACTGGAGGAAAATAAAAGGTGTACGTTGACGAGTAACTTCCGCTTTGTCGCTAAACCCTCAAAGTGTTCCTGCGCTAAACTATTTCACGGAGTACATAACCAGTCGCTCTAAATGCTGTTTCTGAACACGAGCTAAGTCGTCGCTCACTCGTACAACGCAGGTCGCGGCGTTATCTCTCGATAGGGGTCGTTGTTGTGCACCGGAAACACCTTAAACGAGGATTGTTTCCGTCGTCGTCTTGTCAGATACTGCCAGCATCACCGACATCCGTCGAGCTGATCCACTGTATCTTACTAACGACCCATTTCCACGGTAATGAGCGCGAACCTTCGTCATTGCGAGACTTTCTCATCGCATTTCGTTGAGATTCGACGCGCTTTTTGATTTGCAATTGCAATTTCACACCGTCGTCGAACGGTCACCGCATAATTATTCACGTTGCAGGGATAACGATATTTATTTACAGTCCGAGTAACAATGGGACGCGAGAATTATCGAGGAAATCTTTCGGAATACAAGGGACTGCATGAAACGCTTCCGCCGCGTGCACGCAGCTATCGCGTGTCGTACGATTCGTTACCGTCATCGCGCATGCACGAATGGCCTGTAATTCGGGCCAATTCGCAGCACTTAATTAGGCTATAACGAGTGCATAACGAGTCCGATTGTAATTACAAGACCCAGGACGGGATGTGTACTAAATAAGCCGAATTTAATAAACCTCTAATGACGTGTACCTCCGTCGTTTTATTGTGTACCTTAAATGCGAGAGACTCGCAGTAGGAATATCCGGCTCGCTTCAATTACGCCGAATAACAGGAGGATCGGAGAAGGTGGCATGGGAATAATTAGTTGCGCGTATGTCACTTCCGACGAAAAATACGACGAAATAGGACAACGTGGAGAGACACGCGTAAGCGTCGTAAGATACTTATCCGCGCGACACGATACGGCACGCGTGAATATCCTTTTACTTATGCAGTGGGATTCGTAAGTCGTCGTCCTTCTCCAGCAAAATTGGACGCCTTGGGTGACAGTGCACGTTCAAGTCAGTGCACAATTAGCAGAATTTCTTGCACTTCACGGTGCGGTGGTCACGTTTCACGCATCAGAAACTCCAGCTTTCGAGTCGGCTGCAAGTAATGTCGAACGAAGGGCCGTAATTCGGTGTACCTCAATTTAATGGACGAAACGGCGCTAGTTACCGAGGAGCAGGGTCTTACTCGGCGCGACCGTTTTTGCCGAGTCGCGAGACGGCGGATATCTCTCACCGACCATCATTAATGCCAACTTCCTTTCGGGAATCGTCCGAAACGAATTGTCTCCGACGAAGAGTTTGTTCAAGCGGGTACACACCGTGAAAAGGAAAAGGTCGATAATTCTCCGCTCTCGTATTGGATCCAGTCGAGACGACGAAACGAGTCTGGTGGTGCATGTACAAATTCAGGCATTTCACGTCATATTAAAATCCGCGTAAAAGAGAAATAAGTTTGGAGGAGTTTTTCAAATGTACTTTTTAACACATTACCTCCTTTCTAAGAAAATTTCCTTTGGTACCAGGAGAAATAAAGGATAATCAGTTATATTTAAAATTAAATTTAACAAAACGCACAAATTTGTGCACCTGAGACGTAATGTGTTAATTGGAGATTGAACGGAAATTCAAGATTGTTCCGAATGAGAAATTTCAGGAAAAATTAGGATACTCAGGAAAGAACTATGGACACGTGATCTTTCGCTTTAGCATCAACCGTAAAGTACAAATTTATTTTCACGAATTTCCCCGTGCTAGGGGTTTATTATGCGGATGCTTGAACCGTTTCTGGATAGAGTCTCTTGCATTCCCTGCAGCTTTTGTATAGTACGAACCAAAAGTACCGAAGGAGGAAGATAAATCTGCTGGCTATGTAAATAAATGGTGGAAATTGTTAAATCCGTAGATTTTGCAATTTTAATCGGAACGGACCGGTGTTAGCATATCATGAATAATCGTGTTGTCTTTCCAAGTAGCTGGGTCGAACGTCATAAAAACATTACATTAAACGATATTACCGAGGAAAATGCGCCGCCTGGATAAATTCTGCATACACGAATAAAAGTTGGTATTTATCTTGCAGCGTATAATATCTTGTCAAACAAAAGTTGACAGTAAAATTATATCTAAGACTGCAAATTCTAAGAGTTAATTATCCGTCTCGTTTATCGTGGGTATTATAACGTAGAAATTTTGCTGGGCGAAAACGCAAAGTAATAATGATGTCATACAAAAGCAAAAATAGGTTAATATATTTTGTTAAAACCCTGCGACCATATCCTTCGACACTCACGGTACTTTACCGACTAATCGTGGTTACTCGTCTTTCCTTCTTGCTCGTTACTCTCGCTCCTTCATTTTCTCGCTTGCCTTTTATCACGAATTCGACGCGACTCAAACAACAAGCGCCGCGCTGTATGCGTGCACTCTCCAAGCACACCATCAAGCTCACTTTCTTCAATCGAACAGTAATAATATATATATTATAGTATATTATAGCAAGGACTATACACAATGAGACGTGTATCGATCCATGCAACCATGCAACAATGTAACGTTGTGTAGACGAATTAAAGAAAGTGCATTTTCCTGGCCGTCTAGACGTTTAATAAAATTGCATCGAACGGAACGTACACTACGAATCACGGATGCGTCGAAAGTACCGGTACTCATGTAAGTCAGATACGCGCACGTACGTGCATCTTATCAACGTGAAAAGGAAAAGATCGTCGAGGAGACGGAACGAAGGGTGTAAGTAGTTGCGGGTTCCGTTGTCGGTAGCACGGGAGAGCTGCACAGCGTGGAACGCGCCACGCTACGCGAATGCGCATGCATAAAACATGAGAATGCCGGTGGACTGTGCTTCGAATCGGAATTATTTACCGCGGTTAGCTCGGCACAGAGAAATTACGCCGATGGCGACGTCCTCTTCTTTACGGGGAAGAAGATAAACGATAATGGAGACGGCACATAGGCGCACATTTTCCATTAGAAGCGTCTCATCTTTTCGTTTCACCTCCATCGAAATGGTCCAATTGGCTGTTGGTGTTGGACAGGTGGCTTCGCACGATACTAGAATTATTAGTGTGACTGAAATCACGAGATTTCCTAGCAAATGGAAATTTTTATCCGCGCGATCAGACGTGGCAGTATTCGTTGTCTCGACATAATGAGAAATAAGGTTTGAATACACCCGCGATGGAGTACAACTTGTCGAGTTACGCGCCGAGAAGGTAGATAGAATGTCGACTTTTTCCCCTTTTGAAATACCTTGGAAAAGTGAGCTTGCGAGTAGTACAAGTATACCATAAGTACCGACGTCCCGGGAAAGAGAAATCGGATCTTCGTTTCAGCGCAGTGCCGAACGTCGTTTTTCCAAGCGGGTAATCGGCTTCGACCCCACTACGCAATCACAGCCGTCTATTTGCAAATATCTTGCAGCGTCGACGAAATAGAGCCAACGTCAATTTCGAGAGGCAACTTTGTTCCTTTCGATCCGTCTTCGGCTTACCGGTGAATGCTTTTTAGACTTCTTGCTACTTTATCTTTGGCGCGTAATAGCTATCGTGCACGCTACATTGGATGTCAGTGGGAAGAGAAATCGAAAAGTATTACAAAGTGTTACAAGACCTACAAGCGGACCGACTGGAACATTGCGGATTTCGCAAAATTTGCGAAAACGACACGGTGCGATACGCGCAATTCATTTTACGCGACATGTACAAGATATAAAAATTCCCAAACCTAGATTTTGAGAAAGAGAAATGTAGAAATTGAGAGAGAAAGCAGAACAACAACTGAGTGCTAAAAGTAAATGGAATCAGAGCAGTGGAGGAGAAGTAACTGGAGGCCCAGCGCTCAACAGAGTAGCAAGTCTGAAATTTGACCTACACACAAATACTACGGGCATCTATACCTTGGAGTTGGGTCCAGAGAAGAAGCATCGGCCACGCTGGGGGACCATTATCAGGTCCCGAGTTTCACCAGAGCTCTTAGAAGCACAACAACCCTCACCGATCCTTCCACCCCACGTAATTTCTCTCTCAGCGCTAAATGAAGAAAATCTTACTTAATTCGAGCCCTGCAAAGAAATTAGTTAACACATTTTTCTTTAATACTAGATTTACATTTTTTTATAAGTGCAATTTCTCGTTTAATGCGTCAAATTGACGAGTCTCCTAGTAAACCCAGTGTTAAAGTTCTTCTTCCTCTCTCAAACCAGCTTCCACGGAATTGCTTCAGCAAAGCAAATAAAATAATTATAACGCTCTCGTGTTATACTTGCACTGATCTCGACGCATCTCGCGGGTACCCTTATGCAAGCGCTCAATCTAGTGACATATAATCCCTACGAGTGTGTTGACCTCGTCCAATTAACTCGTACCTTCAAACGACCCGATGTTAACTCGCTTTTGCGCTGCCATCTCTTCCGTGACTAACAAATACTAATTGCAAACTGCCATATTTCCTCGAATTACAAGTCATTCGAATGGCAAAGCTACGAACGATTCGACGATACACGCATCGCAAAACATTTTCTACCCTAATCTCGTTTCTCCACGCAGTAGCATGCCCGTCGATGTGTTAACACAAAGTCAAAGCCGCACCAGATTCGCAGTCAGTGTTGGATGAGCGTACGCAGTTCCTCGAGGGCCTCTAGGTACCAGACACCGTAAGAGATGAAATTAAAGCTTCCCCAAGGTGGTAGCCCGATTCGGAGTGAAAAGCCAACAACACAGTACTACCGAGCCGTTGTTCGAGGAACAAGCTAATACGCACGCGTACACGTAGTAACCCTATCAACGGAATTCCTCCTCTAATGAGTAATATAAATCCATATTCGCATATTCCATTTAGAATCAAAATCTGATCGGGAGAAAACGCTTTTTTCCGAATAATCACAAAAGAAGATCATAAGAGACTGAGACTTAAGTTTGCTTTAGGTGCGAGTACTGCACAAGTGCACCTGGTGAATACTAAAACCCTCGAAAGCGTCACTCTAATGGGAAATTAAATTAATAGGCCCGGGGCCCGGTGTACCCGTGAGCGATTAAGACTGGCAAATATGCCTCTGCGCATTCGGATGTCACCCCACCTCACGCACAGATGTGTATAATGTATCCTGACGTATATGTACCGAACCATTTCGATGGTGGCCGTAGAGAGGGTAGTAACGCAAGGAAGTGAAAACCCGAGTGGAAACGGTTACCCCGTTATGCGTGCGCGCGAGCAATATCAACAGGGCAGATGCGTAGCTCACTTTCCCATAAGATAAATCTATTTAGCGTCGTTAATGTAAGCGGTGAACTTCCACGAGGAAAAGCAAACGTCAGTACATTCGCCACTCTCGCGTACGAAAGGAAAATACGTTACTATATTACAAGTACGTGTGCGCCACGAAATTGCCGTGCTTGTCGAGCCTCCTCGATTTTAGTAATTACAGTTTCAGGTTTAGGATTCACTCGACGAAGGCGGCGCGCGAGGAAAGGGGAAGAATAATTCCGAACGGTGGAATAATTCCCGAACGAATCGTCGTCGGGGCTACGAAGGAAATCGTGCAAGGCTTACCTCCCAACGACGAACTTTTGAGTGAGCCATGCGAGCACGTAAATGGCGTAAATCAGGACATCGTTTCCCACTCGTCCTCGATCCGACTTAAACGAGGAATTCGTTTTCGCGCGTTACGCAATGGTACGTACGCTCCTAATCGTGCGACGAGGACGCGTGGAACAACGGCGATACGGGTAAATAGAGTGTGAGTGGGATTTTCCAAGGAAATTGCGAAACTTGGGTAGCAGCGGGCCTGGTGGTACAGTCTGGAACTGAAAGTGGAAGCGACGGGTATACATTAAATGCAAATAACAGTGGAGAGGCGAAAAAGCTACGTTTCATATCTCGTTAACAAGAGGCTATTCTGAGAAGCTCGCATAACCGCGCCGTGTACCTAGAATAAACTATTTATGTAATTTACCACCGCGCGGTATCGCGGAGATGTTAAATATGTATGTAAAGTGCAAATCGGACGCGGTGGTTAAGATCCACCATCTGTATCTCTCATCTCGGAAGGTAGCCACAGTACAATGGCAATCATGCTCCCGCAAACCGTGGTCGAAATCAAATGTGGGGGATAAGAGAACGAGATGGAGATGAGCGTGAGAGGAGAGAGAAAGGGTGAAAGAGGAACGGAAGAACAGAAGGGATGCGCACGAAAGAATCGGGTACTGCAGCCGACGGCATGGCATAGCAATTTCAATACGACGTATAACGATTTTCATATTCGTGATAGAAACCGGGCCAACGACCGATCCTCCACCTCCCTCGTCGGGTATCCGGGACACGCTTTCGACAATTCCACCGGAATCCCCGATCAGTTTTTCTTCCCTCGGGCGTAGAGAAATTTCCAACGCCGTGCGTACGCGGAGGCGCGCCGACGACGCTAGCCGTGGAAAGAAAGCCCGAGCGAAGGAAGAACGATAAAAGAGGGGAAGCACCGAGGAGAGAAAACATTAGAAAAATAAAGAACGCGGAGAGATGCCCCGGAGAAAACTGGGGAGGTAAGGCGGAAGGATGGCGCTACACCGGAGGTAGGGAGGACAGACAAGACGAATCGAGAGACAGCGAGGTCGAAAGAAATACAAGGGGATGAAAGTCGGCGGTGGGCGCTATGCGCGGAAAAGAAAATTTCGCGCTCCGTGGCATACCGATCCCTTTTGACATGCGACTTCACCGTCAGATTATTCCCCTTCGTCGTATCCGGAATATTCGTCAGGTATCCGAGTCCAGTCCCACGATCCAGCGCATGCCAGAGACTTTTTCCATACGCGACAGATTCCGCGAGGAAACTCGCGCCGATCAATTGTCCCTCTTCAAAGTATCTCGGATTTGGCTGAGGAGCGAATGCGCATACTCGTGTATGTAGCTTTCAGGAATGCAAAGACTCGCGTGTAATGTTATGTTGTACGTATGAGTGCATTCTGCGAAAGGCAGAAATAGGGCAGGGTCGTACGTGACTCATCTTCGTCGTAGAATGCGTTCTGCATGGGGATCTATGAATGAGCGTAGGCTCGTTTGCTATGAGAAAGAGCAAATCGAATACCATTGACTTTCGATTAATCGCGCGTTGCCCAAAGTCGCGCATAAGTGATTTCCAAAATTCATTGCATGAGCGCCGTGCGCGGAAAAGAGAATTTCGCGCTCCGCGGCATACCGATCCCTTTTGTCATGCGATTTCACCGTCAGATTATTCCCCTCCGTCGTATCCGGAATATTCGTCAGGTATCCGAGTCCAGTCCCACGATCCAGCGTACGAGAGAGACTTTTTCCATGCGCGACAGATTCCGCGAGGAAACTCGCGCCGATCAATTGTCCCTCTTCAAAGTATCTCGGATTTGGCTGAGGAGCGAATGCGCATACTCGTGTATGTAGCTTTCAGGAATGCAAAGACTCGCGTGTAGTGTTATGTTGTACGTATGAGTGCATTCTGCGAAAGGCAGAAATAGGGCAGGGTCGTACGTGACTCATCCTCGTCGTAGAATGCGTTCTGCATGGGGATCTATGAATGAGCGTAGGCTCGTTTGCTATGAGAAAAAGCAAATCGAGTACCATTGGCTTTCGATTAATCGTTCGTTGCCCAAAGTCGCGCTTAAGTGACTCTCAAAATTCATCACGTGACCACCGTGCGCGGAAAAGAAAATTTCGCGCTCCGCGGCATACCGATACCTTTTGTCATGCGACTTCACCGTCAGATTATTCCCCTCCGTCATATCTGGAATATTCGTCAGGTATCCGAGTCCAGTCCCACGATCCAGCGTACGAGAGAGACTTTTTCCATGCGCGACAGACTCCGCGAGGAAACTCGCGCCGATCGCGACGCCTTACAATTTGTCCCTCTTCAAAGTATCTCGCATTTGGCTCAATAGCGAATGCGCATACTCGTGTATGTGGCTTTCAGGAATGCAAAGACCCGCGTGTAATGTTATGTCATACGTATGAGTGCATTCTGCGAAAGGCAGAAATAGGGCAGGGTCGTACGTGACTCATCCTCGTCGTAGAATGCGTTCTACATAGGGATCTATGAACAAGCGTAGGCTCGTTTGCTATGAGAAAGAGCAAATCGAGTACCATTGGCTTTCGATTAATCGCTCGTTGCCGAAAGTCGCGCTTAAGTGATTCTCAAAATTCATCGCGTGAGCGCCGTGCGCGGAAAAGAGAATTTCGCGCTCCGTGGCATGCCGATCCCTTTTGTCATGCGACTTCACCGTCAGATTATTCCCCTTCGTCGTATCCGGAATATTCGTCAGGTATCCGAGTCCAGTCCCACGATCCAGCATACAAGAGAGACTTTTTCCATGCGCGACAGACTCCGCGAGGAAACTCGCGCCGATCGCGACGCCTTACAATTTGTCCCTCTTCAAAGTATCTCGGGTTTGGCTCAAGAGCGAATGCGCATACTCGTGTATGTAGCTTTCAGGAATGCAAAGACCCGCGTGTAATGTTATGTCATACGTATGAGTGCATTCTGCGAAAGGCAGAAATAGGGCAGGGTCGTACGTGACTCATCCTCGTCGTAGAATGCGTTCTACATAGGGATCTATGAACAAGCGTAGGCTCGTTTGCTATGAGAAAGAACAAATCGACTACCATTGGCTTTCCATTAATCGCTCGTTGCCCAAAGTCGCGCTTAAGTGATTCGCAAAATTCATCACCTGTAACGTTCACCATAATTGCGCGTCTCTCTCTTTCGCGTTGGTGTAAAGTGAACGTTGATACGTTAGCGGAGGGTTCGCGAATGGAGTCACTTAGATCGTAAGATACGATGCAATCGGAAGGGTGGATGCCGAGTGCCTATCTCAGCGGGCGTCAACCGTGAAGGGTGAATCAATACCCTTGATATGGGGGAGCAAAGCGCTGTCTTCGGCACGCTTACACCCTCGTTTCGTCCGATTTACTTATCAAAGGGTTTCGCGACGTGTCCCGATTGGGTCCATCGAGGGAGGGTGTATGTACTTAATGAGGAAATGCTAAGAATAAGATCGAGGGCGACGCGTGAGACAGCTCAGTGATGAATCGTCGACGTATCTGTAACGCTTAAACATGCGTACGGTTGACAAAATGTGTTTGGAAAGGAAACGATTTTCGCTCTATATCCGATACGATCCGAGCTTCCAACGAGATCCACGTGTACAGATTTGTACGCACGCCTAACAAGTAGCATTTGTATGCTTTTTATCGTTAAACTTTCCCTTGCCCTCGGGGCGAAGTATTTTACGGCTATGCATGGCTGCGGTACTATCTACATAACCATTCCTGGGGTATAGGCTCTCTTCCTCTCGTACCCTCGCGGTAAACCCTCTAGAACTCGCTCGTCCGAGTTAGCGTCAAACTTGGCGGTCCTCGAAACTCAACGAGTACGTGACTTTCCTACCTATCGTTGCAACGCGCAAACCGAACGACCGCCCTTCCAACGCCTTTATATTTTCTCTTTCTCTTACGTCGTCGAACGTCGTGTTCTTTGCACTCCTTACGCGTGCGCGCGCGGTCTTCCTTTGCCATGAGTCGCTTGTTCTTGATTCACCAAGAGAAACTCGTTGATTCGTAAGACGGAGAAATTTAAAAGAGTAAGCCACGGATTCTTCGTAGTTTATAACAACTTTTACTGTTTATTGTCTGTAGATCTGCCTCTGACGACGGACTCGCTCTCGACGAAGGCCACGACCGCGGCGAAGCGATCGGTACCGACGGACTCACCGATGCTGAACTACATATTCGATGCTCACAGCAGCTTCAACAATCACCAGCATCATCACGATCATCGGTGGGGCCCGCATTTCGAGGGAGAGAGCAAGAACATTACGGTCCAAGCTGGCGCCAGTGTCATTCTCGACTGTAGGATATCCTTGTTGCAGGACAAAACCGTGAGTACGCTTTCCTCGTCCCCCTTTTTGCTATCTCGTATCTATTGGCCTGCAGCCAATTTGCCACTTTAATGCCCTTTGAGGATTAAGGGCGCATCTTTTTCACATCGATTCTACGCGCCGCGACGATTTAACAATCTATCGAAAACCAAGTCCACTCTCTCGCGTCTTGGATCGATGCGCTTCTCGAAACCATAGAGTATAATGACTTCTAGGGGCCTTTGAGAGATGTCGACGAGTGTCGCTTCTCGAGATGCCTAACCATATCACGGGATACGTGTACGTGCAGGCAATACCTACATAAACGCGCAAACGCTTCTCTGCATAATCTTAGGAGGTTGCGCTTGCACGCGTGCGTGAACACTACGTACTCTACGGAGTGTGTTGCGACTACCTAATGAACTACAGTGGCTCGACTATATCTCGGAGTATCCGAATGTTCCATGGTACGGTGAAGAAGCGTTACGAAAAAGCGGTGGTAGCCATCGAGGCCAGGAATTAGTTGATTAAACGCGATTTCGTATGCAAGAAGAATCGGCGCATTTGAACGTGTGAAAAGTTAACATCCACAGGTAAATATCGCACGCACCGTCGTTTACGTGTGATAACTGGGCGGTTGTACGCGCGGATGCATTGAAGCAGGGGTTTCTAACTTGTTTTCCGGAGTGGTCACCGTTCGATCGCAGGCTCCGATCTACATCTTTTCCCACATTGATTCTTTCTAGAGTGCTGTTAACCACTCTAAGTGGAAATTTCAATCATTCGGAGTTTCGTGCCAAACCGCAGTGACAAATTTGCATATCATATTTGCAGAGTTAATCTGCCCACGGGTTTACCAGGACCCGAATACATCTGACCCGACGCCGGTGCAAATCTAAGCTTCCGAATTACAACATCTACATAGAAATTTCATAGTACACGAGCTACCAAAATCTATCGTAATTAATGGACCGCCTTCGTAAGGTCGCGTGAATTTCAATGAAGGATCACACTCTCATTAGAGGAAGATGAACGGGAGATCTGACATGTGTTACTGAATTTTATATATAAACGCTCGACGTACTACACGGGGGCGGGAAACTCGACGGGAATATTTGCTTCGAGAAAGTTGAGAGACCCTGTGTCAGCTCATCTACCTCCGGCGTATCTCTAAGACGGTGCACTTCCCTCAACCGCACTAGCGCTCGCTTTGACATAATGTAGGCTATTAATGCCGTACCTCTTGCTATTACTATTAGCAGCATCGTAATATCCACATTATCTATGCGGGACTATTCCACGCGGATATGTACAGTACCGTGTCGTAGAAGGATGTGTATCAATTTGTAACGAGTTACGCGATGCAAAAATTATATTTTCGGAAGCGTAGGCTCTAGGTGGGTGATCGAGTGGGGGATCCAAGGGCTTAGACGATACGGCCACCAATGAAAATGAAGGTGGATGGTTGAAAAAGTGAGCCTCGACGAAGGAGTATTGGACGATACATCGAAATGCCGAATGTACACGTGCCCCTGGGTACAACGTACATGCACGAATCTCGGGTGAACAGATAATACCCGGATAGCTCGTAGATATCCATGTAGAAGATGTACGATATCGCGTGCATTTAATGGGGTTACTCGGAAACACACTATCCAATTCCAGTTACGCGGATAAACTGCACACCCTGCACCACGCCACCCTCGCCCGAGCACTCCTCCTCGCCCTCCTCGCTTCGACTCGCCTCTCACCCGACACCACTCTCGTCTCGATTGGCTACCTCTATTCCCTGTCAATTTACGCTTTGCCGACAATCAGATTATGTATTTTTACCTCCGCGCGCAGTACGGTGACGACGTGAGAACGGTCACAATATCTCCCGTCCATTCGAGGCCACCCACCCCCAGCAATATTTTCCATTCCGACGATACAGACGGATTTGCGCGGATAGTGCATTGGTTCGCGTTCCTTGTCAAATTCGCGATCGTCCGTTACCCCGTGTAAACCATTTTTGCGTGGAAAAATTCTCAAGTCGATACGTATAGAATGTTGGATACAGGGTATTTGCTTGGATTGCGTATCCATTGGTCTGTAAGCGCTCTACGGTCTACTGCAGCTAGGTGGTACTGCACAAGGGTGCATCAGCCCCGATGCTCTCGACTCCTGCCTCGTCCTCATATTAACTGCACTTTAATTATTTTAAATGCAACGTTACCGACTGGTACCTTATTAATAGCTTTTTTCCAATGTTACCTAGCGTCAATGGACCAACAGCATGTCCCTCTCCACGCTCTCTTGCCCGTCACCAGAGCGAGTGACTGTAGACTGATGGATAGGCAACCCAACCAAATGCCCTGTATCAAAACCCAACACTCTATACTTCAACGTATGCTTTCGCGAATCGTGTTTCGTTAATATGTACAGAGTGTTCCGAAGTGATACGCGGCAGTTGAACGGGTTGCCTATCCATAAATCTGTAGGAGCTCGCTCTGCTGACCGGTAAGAAACCGTGCAGGGTGACAAGCTGCCGGTTTACTGGCGGTAGGTGGCACTGGACGGGGTGGGGGGTTGATGCTCACGTCTTGTGGCTCGTCCTTATATTAACTGCACTTCAATGATATTAAATGCACTTTACCGACCGATAGCCCATTAATCGGTTTTTTCCAATGCCACCTAGCGCCAGCAGACCGGCAGCCTGTCACCCTCCACGGTCTCTTGCCGGTCAGCAGAGCGAGCGCCTGCAGATCTATGAATAGGCAACCCGTTCAACTGCCGCGTATCACTTCGGAACACTCTGTACATGCACCAAACACATTTAACCGTTCTGTCAGTAACCAAAGATTTACCATTCGTTCAATAACCGGGTGAGTATCGAGTTCGGCAATTAATAATTTTTATTGAATGGGTGAATTAATCAAATTCGGACGAAAAATTGGCGTCAAACTACTTCAACTTTGGTGATCCGGGCGATCGTAGAATTTTTTTTAAGAAGACGTAGATAAATTCTATCTTGAAAACTGAAATGGATACCCGGGTACCCGGTTACTGACCGGACGGTTAAAAATGACAGTTACAAACATAATTTACTCGATAATATTGTCACGCGGCCATCGGGGAAATGCGAACGCGTAGGTCACAATGGGTAGCCCCTAGAAAGCGTGTCCTTGCGATTCAGCATAGCTAACGAAGGAAATCATTAACGTGTCGCGTTTGCGAAGGATTTACCAAATGGTATTTACCTTAGCGAATAGCACGCGCTGAAACTTGGACCAGCACACGACTCGGGAGACAGAGAGAGATTGTGATATATCATATTATATATCCTATAATTCGCTTTGCGGACAGGTGTCCTGGGTACGGAGGCAGGAGACGGGCGAGATGATGAACTTGCTGACAGTGGGCCAACAGACCTACACCGGCGACTCGAGATACACGGTCGAGTTTCAGTATCCGGACAACTGGCGTCTACAAATCAAACGTGTCAACAGTAGCGACGAGGGTCTCTACGAGTGTCAAATCAGCACTCATCCGCCCAAGTTCATTCATGTGAATCTCCACATCAACGGTGAGTTCCGTTGCTGATTGAAAGACGAGGCGTCACGGCCTTTGTAGATCGTCGCGAGCGCCTGCAACCCTACACGTGTCTACAATCGCGCGTTAATATGCCCACCATCCGCCGCTCGTAACCTGCATTATCAAGGACGGGCCATGTCGAGATTGTAAGCGGACAACACGAGGTTACAACTATTGTTATCGCGACCGATGGAGGGTGCAAGCTGGGCTGCACGTTCTACCACTATATATCGCGGTAAACCGTGAAATCGGGTTTATTAACTGCTCCCGGCGGAAGTCCCTCTCTAATGATCCGGCAATACCGCGTTTCGATTGATAACGAAGGACACGAGGAGTTTTGCTATGCCATGTTCTACATACGCGAGCGCGTCCCACTTCCGTGGCTACGAGGCGCGGTCGAATCACCGTTCCTCCCGTTACACGTTAAATCCGTGCCATCGTCAAACATCATAGGAACTCGTAAAGAGAAACAAACTGTAGATACGGTATCCAACGCGCGACGGCTCGATTCGATTCCGACGAATATCGTACGAGCACGGCACCACGGCGCACGCCACTTCTCTCGCGCAATAACAATCGGCAACTCGCTTTCGTTCGTTCGCTTTACTCGCGACAAGTACTCCCCTACGTCGCTACAACGTCGAAAGAAAGTCTCTTCTCTCTAGGACGCACCTGGTTCACATTTCTCCCGAAAGCCCTTCTCTATTTATCGCAATACACAGATGGAGAGAAACAGTTGGCGGCAACTGGCACGAGGGTGATCCAATTTTTCATTTTTACGTCAAACGAAGCGCGAACAAGGGGACGTGTGCAGTCGTGGTACGATGTTCTCAGAATCGAAGAGGTTTCGGTCCTCTGCTGAAGAGTAGCGCGCGTAGCTTCGAGGAAGAAGAATTTCGCGACTTTTCGACGGCCGGGTCGTTCGGTCGCTAGGAGTGGAGTGGAGCGATGAGCCGAAAAGAGCCGCGGTCCACGAGAGCGCTCTCGTAGCTCCGGGTGAACAGGAGAACGGCGAAACTCCCAGTCGACATTTCCGTCCATTAGATTAGTTAAAGAGTGGAGCGGATAGATGACGGGAGATGAGGGCGGAAAGGAAGCGGAGACGACAGGCAACGGTCGAGAGCCGAATGAGAGGAGAAAAAGGAGACTGTCGAGCGAACCTCGAGTATTCCGCGAGCGATCGAACAAATTGGCTTCGTTCACGGGAACCCCTTGTGGTGTAGGCACTGGTTAGGAGGATAATTGAAGGCGAAGTGGCGTACCAGGAATGGACGGCGAAAGGTGCGTTCTCACCGATGCCCCACCAACACCTTTGCCCGCCACTCGTTTACCCGTCGAAGGCCGCGAGGAGGACGGAAGGACTTCATTTTGCCTTGTGGACGCCACGAGTGGATGGGATTAAGGTGTCGAGCTATTCGGCGAAATGAGAGGAAGAGACCGTTGCCAAGATGGGAGAGAGGAAAGGTGACAGGGGTGGAAGTGCAGGAGAAAGAGGATCTCGTAAGAGGATGAGAGTAGCTGAGAGTGGTACTTGAACGTAGACGTGAACGAGGACGAAGAGCCGGTGGACAGTGTCTCCGGAAAATTTAAAACGTTACAATGATGTTAATAAGGTCGCGGCCCGTGCGAACGAGCAGCAAGTGGAATTTGAATGTAGACGTTGCAGGTGAGCGTCGAGACGCTGCGACGACCGGCAATTATGTAAATTCCTTTGCCTTGCGTAGGCTAAATGCGCGCCGCGAGAAGTACAAAGGACGCGGAAAGACGATGGCGCGGCATACGAAAACATTAAAACGGGTGTCCCTCGTGTTTATCGCGGTTTAATTGAAAATTTCGCGGAAAAGGCCGTAACTCCTGTAACGTAGCTAAATTGTATGTTAATTTGCTCCACCGTGTTTTATATACGATCTACGTACCGTGGGCTCCTTGTGACGAACGACAGCGAACTTGCTGCGAGGCGTTAATTAATATTACCAACTTCTTCATCTTGCACCACGAGCCAAGCACCGCCTTTATCGCAACGATTCGGTAAATTTCGTCTAGCCAAGGGCAAATCAGCGACGAACACGAAACATCATTCTCAAAGCAAATGCGATTATCGATTATCGAAATCATGACTCACAATTTGCTCTCGTTTTTATGCAGAATCGCATAACGATATTTCACATTTACCGCCATTACGAATGAATTACTGCGAACGGTTAATTTTCTCGGCCGAAATACAGATTCATTTGCATGGAAACAATCGGACGTATTCATCTACTAATTGCAAAGATGAAAGAAAGATTATAATTGCGTGAAATTCGCGTATGCGCATGATGGCGCGTAATTTCGATTCGTATATCCCTATTTTCGGACGTACAATGTACATGTACTTAAAACGATATTTTGTAAATATAGAGAAACGTGGAAGAAGGTGTAACAAGAATTAGACTTAAATTTTTATCTTCGTAGTCTTTAATTCCGAACAAAAGTTTAAAGGCTTTATGGAACGAGGGTACCACTGCGCATTCTTTCATTTCGATGGCGATTTTACTCTAACCTAGACTGCGAAGTACAAACATCTATTAAAGAAGTATTTGGCCCCAATAGTACGTTTCTACGCATCTTGCAAGTTTTAACAGAAAAAGAAACTGCGAAGTACTACTTACCAGGTGTAAAATTTGAGAATCATTTACAGCACAACAGAAATACCAGTCATCGTTAATTTTCATAGCTCAATCAAAGTTACTCATTAGTAACATAAACTGACCAAATGTGACAACACTTGTTGCAATACTTCCCAAAATAAATGAAAGCCGCAACATGCCCTTATTGCAACTCTCCACATGTTCCCCTAAATTCGTGAAATGGAAGCTAAGTGATGTACAACACGTGTGGGAAAGTTCCTAGCTGAAAAGAGACGGATACCGTAACACCATAAATCCGTATCGCCCTGCTTAGCTGACGGCCGGAATTGCGAGAACGAATCTCTAACGTACAATATCGTCCAGTTCCTGGCATTGTTGCTCGTGCTGTATATGCTTCGAAGACACCGTATGCCGACCCTTACCGAAAATACTGCGTGGAAAGGTACAATTACTTCACCTTCCAGAGCAAAGAAACGATAGAAAGCGTTGAAAGTTGCAGAATGTCATGCGAGAGAAGAGCGAATTCTCGACCGAGAATGGTATCAATCGATGAGACACGGTCGTGAATCTTCGTAGACGAGTTTAGTCGGCGACGGATCAGGCGAAGGATCACTGACGGATAATCTGGCTGAAACCACGGCGGTCGTTGTTACTGGTAGGTACCAAGGCTGAGACACGAGTCTCGTCTTCCAACGGAAGAACGGATAGGGGACGCAAAGGATCAGTACTTAATCCTGGACCAGGATGGCACCTAGGACAGGGGATAAGGTCGGTGGAGTTTAGTATGCATCGTGCCTACGAGCAACCTTTACCTGTCGTCCGCCATTCTCTCACCTCTTTCGCACTCTCGTCGTTCCCACGTACTCTGCAGCCTGCATGGCCGAGAAGGAGAGAGGAGAGAGAATCGCGAGGTTGCGAGCTGCTCGGGCGCACGATGAAGGATTTCTAGAGGTATTTAGCACCCGTCGCTATACCCGAGAGAAATTCTGCGATGGACTTATTTCAACGAACTCGCGAGATACCTTCGATTCGGCGAGTGTCGCGTACCTGGATAGAGAAAATAATCTACGGACGAATGTTAAAAGGCCATGGAAATTACAAGTATCGTGTAAGAACGAGAATGAAATTTACTTGAATTCAAAATACCGGATTTGGGATACGGTGTACTCGAGTCCATGCGCGTATACAAATACACGCGTATAAGCGCGATACTCCGTAGAAGCTAAACAGATAAAGAAGGACATTAAAATATTTAAATTTCCACGTTAATCTCTTCATCCTCTAGATTGGAAAGGGAAACCCAGTGAAATCCCCACGGGGATAAATAAAGACGAAGAGAGCGTCGAGTCGACGGGAACGCAAGCTGGCATACAATGCGACGAAATATCGCCAGAGAGATTCCAAGCCTTGAGATATGCATGAGATTGAATATCACTCGAGAGCATTCCGATCTTACCGAAAACGCTTCTATTTTTCGCAACTTTGGCCCCTCGCGTTCGGCTTTTCGTGGACTATGCATTATACGTTCGACTTCTTGTTGGACGAAATCCAGAAGGTGGTCCAGGCGAGAGAAGTGATTCGAATCGGACATCGGTCGTTAGACGCACGTATGCACTGACAACCGTACTTTCGCGATATTTATTAATTCCTTGGACGTCTTCCCGGGATAGAAAGTTTCCGCTTATATTCACGATAAAGAAAAATACGGACGCCCGACTAAATCTCGTCCCAAGGAAACTGAAAATTTACGTAAAGTACTCGAAGCAACCTAGCAGTGTGCGTTGTCCGTGACGCGACGGGATGGTGTATCGGCAAACGAGAAAATAAATAAACCTCCACCGAGTAGCTAACTTGAAGCTTCGACCGTCTAGCGTGCTAACGAAACAGTGAGTCTTCGACGCAATATAAACTTACCTTGTTGACGTTATAAGCGAGGTACCGCTTGACAACGAGAGGATAACCCCACTCCTTTCGTATCTATCCATGACCTTTCACAGACACGCACGATCACGCGGCTCTCGCGACGAATTTTGTCATAACTCGCATCACAGACGTGCCCCAGCTCTAACTCGTCTAATCCCGTTTCAGCGCCGTCCGTCCAAATAGTGGACGCCCTGGGTGAACCTCTGAGGGACAAGTACTACGAGGCTGACAGCACCATCGAACTGTTGTGCGTCGTACGTCACATAGCGATGCAGGTGCAATACAGCGTAGTCCAGTGGCTTCATGGCAACAGGACCCTCAACTACGATACCACGAGGGGTGGGATCAGGTGAGAAGAATGCTTTCTCCGAAAATTCTCCATCGTCTCGCGTGATTTATCTATCCTTCGTGTCGGCCTGTACGGGGTGTTGCGAAAACATACAAGGCAATAGGTTGGGTTGCCTATCCCTCGATCTGCAGGCTAGTGGTAGAGAACTATCGATATTACTATCGATATTTTCCATAATTGGGACTATAGAAAACAATCGATAGTTTACAATCAACTATCGATAGTTTTTGATTATTCAGTCCGACTTCCCATTCGCCATTGGTTTCCTAACAAGACGATTTGAACTTCAATGCTTTCATTTCAAACCTTAAAAAGATAGGTTAAATAGTACATTTTTTTTGTAGTGACGAAAGATCTTTATTTTCAAAAATTTATTTTTTGTTGTTGTTGGGTAAGTATATTATTGCACGTTTTCCAACACTAATTGCATATAGTGTATATGTAGTAATACAAGCCATCAGTACTTGAAATCTTAAATTAGTGTTTTTATCACTCTTAATATTATGTTTATCTTTTTGAATAGTTCAAATTTAAATAATGTGATCTTTAAACTGAATTTACACTAAAAACCCAAATAATTATTATTTTATTTAAAAAACTCTCTATAATCAAAACTATCGAAAACTACCGATAATAATCGATAGTCTAGGGTTCAACTATCGATAATTATCGATGGCCACGACGATCGATAGTTCTCCACCTCTACTACAGGCGGAAGGGGACAGGTTGCCAGTCTACTGGCGCTAAGTGGCATTAGAAAAAACCGATTAATGGGTTACAGGTCGGTAAAGTGCAGGTAAAATCATTGAAATGGAGTTAATATAAAGACGAGGCATGAGTCGAGACCGTCAACCCCCTACCCCGCCCAGTGCCACCTAGAGCCAGTAGATTGGCAGCCTGTCCTCCTCCACGCTCTCTTTCCGGTCAGCAGAGCGAGCGCCTGCAGATTGAACGACAGGCAACCCAACCTACTGCCTTGCATGTTTTCGCAACACCCTGTACAATTAATTTTCTGCTTCTGTTTCTCAAAAACGTCTCAGGCTACTAGAGCAACGTTTCACTCGGTTCTCACGGATACAGAGAGCTCGTGGGATTTCGAACCGCTGATTGTCGGCGTCTCGCGATTCGGTCTTACGAAAGATTAGTTCGTTGAAAGATTGACGGTAAATGAAGGGTGACACGATCGATAGGAAGCAACGTGACCTCCGCTTCGTAAGGTTTAACCGCAAACCTGGTGGGACAACGAGACACGGTTAACACATTTGAGGAAAGCACCGTCGTCGTCACCGTCGCCGCCGTTGTCGTCGCCGTCTCTCGAGTGCTATGATTCTACGAGCTCCATCGGCGACCTCGAGCTTCGCCCGAGTAATTCCGTAGCGCAGGAACTCGCCATTCTAGTTTCGTATAACGTTCAAGTGCCGTCATTTATTCGTCCATCGAGCTGCATAAAGCCGGTCGGCAATGAAATAGGAAAAAACAACGTCCAGGAAAGAGGAGAAGAGTCGAAGCGGATTTGCATCGGAAGCTTAACGCATACAGGTTTAAGCGAAATCCACGTGAAGCGCGTCGACAAGCAGAGAGAAGATACACTATAACTATCTGCATATTTGCAACGAGCTCCCGTCGCGCAGATGAAAAATTTTCGCAAATTAACTTCGCGCTTATCGGCACAGTCGACTAATGGAAGTTGAGGCGGGGACGCATCTATAAAATCGATCGATTGATTTAAGGGAGCTTCGCGAAGGAAGACGCCGATCGTATGGATACACGTACGTACCTAGTGCATACGTACGCGCGGAAGGAGATCGAGTTACGGTCGTTATCCCGAAAGTTATAATCCAATGTCAACAATTCGGGATGCCTTCCCACCCTGCATCCGCGCACTCTCCCATGCCCCACGTAGGGATCCGCGTTAAGCAAACCTCGACGGTCTCTCGAAAATACGCGAAGACTGGGGTTGAGGGGGCCGAACGCAGGAGGGGTGGTAACATCCGAAGGAGGAAAGGTGAAAGGTATGAGGATAACACCGGCCGAGAAGAGGAGAGAGAGAGAGAGAGCAGACAAGAGAGAAGAAGACGAAGGAGACGCGCAAACGCGAAGCACGGACGCGGAGGATGTTCGAACAACGGTGGTAGGGGCATGATAACGACGCCGGGAACGGGTAGGTGCCTGCGTCGAAACCGACGGTGGTCGTGGGCCTGCTTGAGAGTAAAGTTAGCGTCGGAGACGTAGCTAGCGGTAAATGGAATTAGTTTGCAGTGCGCCCTGTACATACCGACGCGTGTACATAGAGCTCGTCGTCCCTTCGCGGCAGGAGAGGGACAACATTCGCCCCTTGCTCGTGAGGCGACCTTCCGTTTCACCATCCCCTCGATGCCCCTCCTCCACGTGGGACACGTGGCCCGCGTAAACCGCAACCCGTAAACACGGCGCCTCCGGAAGCTACTGCAATGCTCCTGTATACGCTCGCCACTTTTGCCTACGAAATTACTTCACCTCTGCACGCGCGCAGGAGTGCGCGGACAGAGTGAAAGAGAGAGAGAGAGAGAGAGAGAGAGAGACAGAGGTCAATAGAGGTGCCCGGTACAAATTGTTTCTAATTTCAACGCGACGTCCCTGTAAAGGGTATCGACAGCCCTGCTTAAAAGTCATTTGGCACAGTTACCGCCCTGCTCGGCCTGGAGAGGACATTTCGTTCAGGCGATTACCCCGGAACGATAATAACAGCGGCACTGATTATTCACCCGCTGACACGCGGCTACTTGTTCGGGCGAGTGATCGATCTTCTTTAATGTGCGTCGTGGATTTAATTTGAAGCAAAGTACGCGCGTCGATGGAGCATCGGAATACTCATTGAAATGCATTACTCGACCGAGCGTATTAATTACCGCCGTTCGTCGTTGTAGGGCATCGGTAATTGGTCGACCGTATGTCAAGCTAATTGTGTCCAATTCAGTTAAGAGAAAGATGAACAAATGAAACAATGGTCAGGAAGGGACTAAATCGAAGAAAAACGTCGACTGTGAAAATCATTATTTTGGGATGCACGATGTAAAGGGATACTGTACGTGTGTAATTAACACACCTTTTTCAGGCGAAAGCCACTCTAAATGCGCATTAGTGGGAACGAACGATCGTTTCGACGCTTGTACAACCAAATTTGGCGATATGTGCGATAGCTTCGACAAGCAATGGCACGATCGTTTACCCAGCCGGTACATTCACCTCGCATGCAGTACTTATCCGTTTCGCGTACTCATTACGAGAACGAACTCGATCGCATTTTACAAATTCTCGCGAATACGCGGTAGCGCGGATCAGAGGGCAATTTTTCATCGAATTTAACGCTATTTCTACCAGAGGTGTCAAAAGACACCCTCTCAGATTGTATTTTAAAATAATTTTCCAAGTTGAATTATTGTTTCTCTATTACTTCTTTCGCTATTCGTATATTAATTGTTACATTCATTTAGCAGTATAGGTTTCCTGCAGTTTATCCTGGACCCAAGAAGACACCTCTTGCTCCAAATAGGTTTACACAAAATTGCCGTAGAAATAGTGTTAATGGACGTCGGTAAATACGGCGTCTCCGTTAATTCGCTGAATTATTCTATTCGAGAGAATTGTGCGAAACCGAAGGAAAAAATGCGAAATGTTTAGAATACACGAGCAGTTGGCGCATCAGGAGGCTTGAAATTGTACGCGTCGCGAGCACCTCGCTTAACACACCTGCCACGTCGTATGCTGTCCTCTCACTTCTCACCACCTTTCGCCACCGCTACCGCTCATTTCCCCGAACCCTCGACACCCGCCTGGATTAAGGAACGATCGTCCTCGAACTTTAATCCCCAAGAGATAACAAAGAGCCGACAAATTGCAGTGGAAAAACTTTTTCAATTAAAGTATCTCCGCAGCTAAGATTCGGCCCGATGCCCTTTTTCCACCGGTTTCTCCATGGACCTCTATTCCCACCGCGCTCGTCGCTCGTATCAAATCGCTTATCGCGAGATAAATACGAGCACTGCGTAGCGGAGAATTTCCAAAATTCCCGACAATTCTGCTACTCTCCTCCGTTCGACTTCGTAGCCCGAGCCAGGCGCCCGCCTCTCGCGGTTAGAAGTAAAATTGGGAACACGAAAGTCGACTGCTATCGCGTAACGCTGGCACTCGTTCTTTGGAAAGTCCTTTTCTCCGGAGTCAAATTGGAGAGGACGGGTAAAACACGCGTCCGACCACTGCCTTTTCGTTTTCGTCGTACTTAAGTTTTCGAGAAATTGCGCGCCTCGAGGTTCCTCGACGCTCCGTGCTAGTTGTTAAATTGAAACCAGCAATTAGTGCACTTCGGGGAAGAACCTGCCGCCGCCACGGCGCCATTCTTCTTTCACAAGACGTACAAGTAGGCTCTTTTACCCCGGGAGAGCGAGGTAGACCTACTTAAAGACACCGGAGCGCGAATGTGTACCTGTCTTTGACCGTGTGCGAGTCTTGGGTTCGTTCACCCGTGTGTCCGTGCAAATCTGCATACCTTCCCAATTCAGCCGTTCGCTAACGATGGAAACTATCCGAGACAATTGTTGCAGTCGTTCGAACGTCGAGAATCGCGCGGAGTGAATTCGAGCTTAGCGGAATGTAAACCAAGGTAACGTACATTCGACGTAATATCTTGTAATTCGTTCGCGTACGATGAAACTTCCCCTCGTCTAAATCAATAAAATTCCATTTGGCGAACGACTCGCGTAGATTTTTAGTTTTATCCTTGGCTCCGTTACACGAGTCGTCGCACCAGGTCATTCCCTTTAACGCATCACGTGAAATTCGTGGCGTGTAAAAAGTCTCCGTACCCAGTCGCGTATTAATCCACCAGTCTTCTCGCAGACGTAAACATTATATTTGCAATGAAGACGTTCGAAGTACGCGTTCGTACAAACGAACCTCAGGATTGAACGATCGGCAGTTCGAAGAGATAACAGCTCGTGGAAGGAAAGAAATGCCAATACGAGTGCATTATCCCAGACATTATTATCCGCAAAGACCTAAGAGATCGCTACCCGGTACGCTAAATAGAACTAGATACAGAGAAGAAGGCTACCTTGGGTCAGTTCGGAGAAAGAAAAAAATAAGTAAAGGTCGAGGGGAAAGATGATGTAGTCGAGGGAGTGGAAGGTCGGCAAGAAAAGCGATTAACGCTGACGAACCGTGGGCTGTTAGCTCCGACAAAGAACTCGCGGACGAGACACAGAGGTGGACGAAATTGAAGAGCCCTCGTTACCCTCGAGGGCGAACTTGTCCCTTTCGTACTCGGAAAACGACGAGTGCGCGGGGACAAACAAGGATTCGTGGACCAGTTGGGATTCACTTCGCGACGCCCGCTCTGTGGACACAGCGTAAATGGACACGCGCCACGACGAGCACTTTAAGCCTTAACCGAGGGTAGACCGGTGGCCCCAGTGATTCCCTTTGATTAGGAAACAACGCGAGAAGCAGCGCGCAGTAGCAATATCCTCGAATGGCCACTGACCGAATTTTTATATCGCGCGCAACATTAATTAGAAGTAGGTACTTGTACGCGGCTTTAAATACAATAATTCTCGGTACGGACATTTCTCTGTGGACACAGCGTAAATGGACACGCGCCACGACGAGCACTTTAAGCCTTAACCCTTCGTCGGGCGCGCCTCGGAAACTCTCTAGATCAGGCGCGGTGTGCCTGAGCGACTCACTTTAGAGAACTTCCTATAAAATGCATCTAACCAATATAATGAAAAAAAAAAAAAAATTCATCGCCGTCGTAGAGATGTATTTGAAGAAAGTATTTTAAAAGTATTTTACTTTGAAGAAAGTAATCTTACATATTCAGTACGAAGTTCTAATTAAAATTCAAAATCATTTGAAAACCGTTAATGGTAAGCCACAACGCGAAACGCAATTGCTGTGCTGCTTAGATCGGCCGCGCCCGATGGAGGGTTAACCGAGGGTAGACCAGTGGCCCCAGTGATTCCCTTTGATTAGGAAACAACGTGAGAAGCAGCGCGCAGTAGCGATATCCTCGCATGGCCACTGACCGAATTTTTATATCGCGCGCAACATTAATTAGAAGTAGGTACTTGGACGCGGTTTTAAATACAATAATTCTCGGTACGGACATTTCTGGGAGCCAATTGTTGGCGAGCTCGCGCGAACCTTGCCCAATTAAGAAAGTTATTATTCATTGTTAAAACGCTACACGTTCCCCGTTAACGTAACAATGAGCCTTTGTTTAGAGGCACCGCAACGCGCTAGATGTAATGTCGCCAAATAAGCGAAAATATTTGTCTCCGTCCCAGTGCGTTCCTCCGCTATTCACGGCACGTGTGTCGCCCGTAGGTTGGCCGCGTATGCACCTCCGAGGAGGCACACGCGGAACCCGGTTACTCGTGTGTCGCGTGAGTGTCCCCGTTTGTCACGTTACAGAGAAGTACGGGTGGGGAAAAGTTCCGGGTAAAAATAAAAATGGAGGTGGGGCAGCTGGCCGAGGAAGGGACTTCAAGCAGCTACGGATTTAATGCAATTTTCCGTGGCAGTTGGCGAACAGGGTTTTCAAAATACGAATACGGTGTTGTTGCCGGGCCGCGGAAAGAAAGCGGACTGGAATTACCGCGCGTGTTCTAATTCGCGAGAAAAAAAGGAACGAAGGAGAAACGAGGTGAAGGAAAGAGGGTGGTATGGTATAATGATTACGCTACTTCTCGTTGCCGCGTTGTACACCTTCGTGGAAAAATAAACTGGGTGTTCGGAAAAAAGACGATACACCTCTTCCATCTGACAGTTTTGAAATTTTCAACGCGGCTTTCCCCGCTCGCCTATGTGTGTTTCAGTGTGAAAACGGATCTAATGGAGGAGGGGGCCAATTCGACACTCAGCATAGCGAGGGTGGGACCAGCGGACAGTGGTAACTACACGTGCATGCTCACCACCATGCCCAATCAGCCAGCCACGGTTCACGTGCACGTTTTGAACGGTGAGAATGAAAAAGACTTCGTTAGCCGTAACCCCGTTAGATGACGCGCGATCGAAACGCACTCCGATCCAGAAATCGCTCTCACTGTTCAATGCGAAATCGAGTAAAAGCTTCCTGAATGGTCGTGCAAGCCGAGGCGCGATCTATACGCGAACAAATGCATCGAGTAATTATGTCGAACGAGCACCGGGGCAATCCTTTAACGAAAACAATCGTGGAGAATTGGACACGTACTCGTTCGTACATATTCGAAAGATTTTCCAGCGACAAATCCCGTTTGCGGTCGCTATACTTTATGGTAACGCGACTTTTCGCATTTACAGCATTTTCATCCGTACAACGTCGGACAGCAGATGCGCTTCGCGGATCGTCCGAACGAACCTACTACCCGTTCATTTTTCAATTACCGCATTCGAAACGCTCGTAACGATTTCGAAGGAACAATAAATGCTCGGTGCACGCGAAAAGTTCTCTAATAGCCCGCCCATTACTCCACTGGCACGCGAAACGGTAGAACGGTCGGTACCTTTCGTTGATCCAGTCGATTTTCCCGCCAGCGGATATTACACGGGATAACTGTTAAAAAGTCGTAAACGAGAATAAGGAGAACCCTCGTCTCGGGACGGACTGCGCGCGCGCGCACGATGATCTTTACTGTTGGGCTTTCGCTCTCGCTACGGCATTAAACCCAGGTCATACTTAAAATGAGATGAATGAGAATTCGAGATTCGCGAGTAGTACGGGATGAACGTCCGAAGAGATAAGTAAAGCGTCGAATCGAAAGGAAAGACCCGTAATAATGAAAGCAGAATAAAGCCGGTGTTCGCAACCATTGGCCCCGCACTGAAAAGGAAAGCAGTCCAAAGCGTATTCTGCAATTAAACCGCGATGCTTTTAAAGCAGCAAAACGGTATAATCCCTGGATTCCCCTTGCGTAACGCGATTCTCTTACATCCACACGAACGCTCGGTACGACACTCGCATAATTATCTTCAGTCACGTCCCCGAGGAATCCTGAAGGACCGCGGATCTTGAGAGGGCATCCCTCCTGGGTGGAATCCTTGGTTAAGCCAACCTCGCGTATATTTCCTTCAAATAGAATCGCGCAACTATTTAAGTCTACGAGGGATACGCAGGTCGAATATATCAAGTCACTCTTGTAATTTCTTACCGATAATCACCCGAACGATTTATCTGATTATCACTAATGACGCTTGCAACTGTACGATATATCGTAGACGTTCCTACAATTTTCTTTTACTTTTTGCAAAATATTCAGAGAAATAGGAAACGCGGTCGGTAAACTTTATTTAAACAAGCGTGTAAAACATCGAACAACCTTGACATCACGGACGTGTATAAAAAACAGCTTTCTTGACTACCAGTTTTTTAATCGTAACTTCGCGTTTAGCATAACTTTTCTTGGAGAAAACACGCAAACGCGATCAAGATCCAGTGAGCGAGAATTCCTTCAAAGACCTCCTCGAGAATGTGCAGATATATTCACGGGAGATGCATTCATTCCGTTTTATCTCAGATCTAACTGGGCGTACGCAGAACCGCAGCTGGTTTTCCGCTACATGAACCAACATTTCGCGAGTAAGCACCGCTGGGCCGCTGCCACTGTGATTTCTTCGTATTACTGTAAACGACTCCTCGTGACCGCGCATTCTCAGTTAGACGTCTCAAATTAATTTAACCAACACCTCTATGGGGCTCTATAATCGTCGAAACGCGATAAGAAACATGTACCGCGGTACATCAACTTCAACTATCTCTTAATCATTTGAATGCCAAGCGGCTTTATTGCACTTCTTCTGTTCTGTGTCGAAAAGTACCAGCGTGTTATGGACATTGACGTTACGATGAGATTTAGTGGAATCAGAATCAATGATTAACAACCCCCTAATGTCCCTATTCTCAACGAGCGACCAGAATAGTACTGAATCGAAAGAAGTAAAATTTACCACATGTGTATGACAACCTAAAACAGCGTGATCGAGCTTCTTGGCATCTTTCGACACAGAACAAAAGAAGCGAAATATCGCCATTTGGCACTTTTGAATTGGAAAACAACAAAGACCCATGGAACTCAAACGATTAACGATAACGTGCTCTAAAGGAAATTTCATTTCGAATCTAAACTTTTAGATTTTCGGGACTACGGATGTTTTCGACCGCGCGTTGGTCACTTGTGGCTTGCATTTTTGAATTTCATCACGATATCCATGCAACCATGGTGTTTGAGTGCGCGACCGTTGTTTCAGGAGAAAGCTTAGCTGAATTGCATCACGGCGGTACGCGAGGTATTCGCGTAACCAGCGGCAGCTCCCTATTGCTGCTACTGACTGTCATTTTGGGCCAACTGCGAGTGGTTAGATGAAGACTCCGAAGAAAATGGCTGCCAATAGCGCCTAAGAAGCAGGCCGCGCGATATGACCATGGGTGAGGACGAGCCAAACAGCACGAACGCCGTGGCGACCACCGACGACGATCGACATGGGAAATCAGGACGAAAGTGAAAGCATCTGTGAACGTAGTCGGCATTGTGCGTAACGCGAACTTTACTTTAGGGTCGCGAAGAATTGCGCGAAATACGAAGCGGAAGTGCGAGCTTCGAAGCAAAAGAACTCGCGATAAGCTCGACCCGAGGACAAAGTCGCGTAATGCAGAGTTCGACCGAGCTTCCCTCGCATTCTTTGCGACAGATAAAAACGATCGTGCTCGCGTCTCGCAGCTGGCGATTGTCGTTCTCAGTCCGGTTAAGAGTTCATTTGCATAAAATCGCTCTTCTTATTCGAGCGAGTGACGCGCGAGCCGCGATAAACATAATCGTTCGTTCTCTGTGAGATTATTTATCGTTCCCGTGTTGAATCATGTATTTCTAGCGAATTTAGGTAAATCGTGGGAATTGTCTGTGAGCGTTGAAAATGCAGAGAGAGAGAGAGAGAGGAAAAGAGAGAGAGAGAGAGAGAACGAGAGACGATATCGGAAGAATGGCAAGTCAACGACGGTTTCGTCGACCGTGAGAAAATGTCAGCGCACTGCGACCCCATCCTTTGCGAATTCGCGTACGGAGAGGAGAAAAAAAGGTCGGAGAGACGAAAACGTTGAAAGGACCTGGCGCCCTTAGTAGCGCGTCTTTTACGAATCGCGAGTATACACGATGAACTAACGAATCGAACGTACAAGCTCACGCGTGTGGTCCACCAGAATTCGATAACGTAATGTGATATTAGATCGTGTACGTCTAACGAGCGACGCTTCCCAATCCGCAGATTTATTAATTATACGCGACGGCCGAATAGCCAGGCTACCAGTGAACAGTATTATTTACATTGTTTATCGTTCGTTCCGCTAGAGCGGACGGAACCACTCGCATGCCCGATCACGCGAAAAGAATCGATGAAGGTCGGCATCCCGAAGTCCGCGCCGGATTCTCCACGTTGGGTGTTTCACTCGTCTGATGATTTTGCCGTGCGGCTTTTACACGTTGGACCATTCGTTGATAGAAACGCGCGACCACCGCATTCGCTTCGTGAAAGAAACGACATGAAAGAAATTAACGTTCGTTAGCGTTCATATTTTTTGACGGAAATGAAAACTCGCCATTGTGTATCCCCACCCCCAAGCCACCCCCTCGCGATGTGCTCGAGTTCGCGCGCGTATCGAAGGAAGTCGCGGCGGCGCTCGCGCAAAAGGGACGCCTATCGATCGCGGAGAATTTAACCGCGAACGCGAGACGCGCGAAAGATTCTTCGGGATCATCGACCAAATAGTTCTACGTCGAACCATCGTCGAGAGTCGGTCGAATAGAAATCCTTGGCGAACGGTCAGTACGAATTAAGTTAACGTCTCCATAGGATCGGGCACGACACACTTCGACGCACGTACTCCCCAGAGAACGTCGTCGACGGAATGAGCGCTCCCGTATATCGTTGATTTTATTCCTCCTACGATGTACATCGTAAGAGGGTGGAAGAGGAGGAAAAGGAGGAGCGCGTATGCTCGTGTATCTCCACCGTTCGGAGGCCACGTCGTGGCAGACGATGAGGACGCAAGGAGACACTCCATCGAACGTATTACAGTCTCAATGCTCGTAAAACCTTCGAGGGCTCGAGATAGATGAGCGCGGATACGTTTGCGAGCGGCCGACCGGATGTCTACCTTATACCATCCCACAGAGTAATACCTAAATTCAAATTGTGAATTCAAAATTGTCTCGCTACGGCGGGATTACGAAATAAACAAGGCGCGTTTTACAAGAACACGTTTTCTCCTATTCTCTACAGTCATCTAACCACTCCGATCCTATTTTCCTCCTCCGATCGTCCATCGGTAGTTCCACGACGCTCTTATTCCGATCGGCGAACACTCGTTCGAAGGTACCGTCGACGAGCGTACCAGGCTACATCTCGACGATGGAAAAATTCAGGTAAGTAGACAATTTTGCTGCGAGAAATGAAGCGGAATGCGAGCGTCTCTTTCGTTCTACGAGAATGTACGGGCCGATGGAAGCAGTTCCCCAGGCTCCAGGAAAAAGCAGTTTTCCACGGAGAGAACTCGTAGGGGCCCTGCAACGCGCGCGACGGTAGGGCGGATAAATGAAACGTGCGAGGAAATACGGCGGGTGGAGGTACGAACCGCGAAGCAATTATGTCCACGTCAACCTGGCTCGCTCGCTTCTCAGTCAGAGTTCAAGTCAGAGTTCTCGCGCTACTTGGGTGAGTGCGCACCGCAACGTCAAAACTACGCGGAGAGGACGGGATGCCCTTATGGCGTAGGTACGGGTCGCCGGAGATTGAAGTCGGACGGAATGTATCCTTCGTAAACGAGAAAGTACGTACCTACGTGAGGAGGAATACCGGGAGGGCATGCCGAGAAGTATCAGGGCCCTCCGACAGACTCGTCGCCGCTCCATCGATCCTCGTTGGTCCAACTCTATTTATCCGACTCACCGAGAGCGAACACCTTCGTCGAACGAGATCCCACGGCGTGTCCTCTCCACCTCCTTATTCCTTACATGTCCGGCCAGCACCGAGGTAACCCAATGAAACGCGTCCGACTCCGTCGAGTAGGCCAACCTCCAATGGTTCATTCTCCGATTCTCCAACTCTCCACCAGCTCGGGAACTCATCTCGATTTCCGAACCTTTCTCCATTACGTATTCGAAGGCTAATCCTGTCGTTCGTGAATCCTCACGTGTAAACGTCCAACGGTCGTGTTCGTCCTCGGTACATCGTGAAAAGTGCGCTTTCGGGAATTTATCTGTTCTCGAGCTTTATCGGTAACGTGGATTCTCTTGCGACGGTGAATATTTATAATTGCCTTTAGATTTTGCGATTGGAGAAGCACTTTCTTCAACATGGTTCCTTCGAGAAAGAGTCTTCTATGCGGAAGATAGGAGCACGCGCCGCGCCCGTAGAAGGAACGGCCACCATCGATCCTCGTTGACTCGAGTCTATTTCTGCCTTTACGGACACCCACGGGGTCCTCTTTCTCACCATGCCCGGCCTTTTCCACTTTCGCTACGTATCCAACCGGCTGAGGTAATCGAATAGATAGCCACGGCGACGTTTCGTGACTTCCCTCGCGCTCGTTCTACCCTCTCCTATCTTCCACGACCACAATTCCTACCGCCTTTAGCCTCTGATTTCAACTTCCGCGCAAGGACCCGCTCACGCGCACGCCAGCAATTACTTAACCAAAGAGTAGGGACATGTTGCTCGTCGTTTTAATCGACGACGTCAACGGAGCTCACGACACTGGACTCCTAATTTGAAATCCTGATTATCGGATAGAGCGAAGCTCTACGAAAAAATCCATACATTTACGACAGAGGTCGGCAGAAAATGCACTTTTCGGCCGATTTTTAGAAAACTCCGCGTTCCGTCCCCTCCTTTCGCCAACAAGAGCCGATCGAGCCTTAGGAGCGTATTGTCGCAGAGTAGAGCCATGGAAAAACGAAAGAGAGGTGAAAACTTTTTTATTTTACGAAATGCTTGTACAGTAAGACCTATTTTTATACGGTCCTTTTTTGTGCGGTTTTTTAATGCGATTTTTTATGTGCGATTTTTCCATTTACCGCGTAAAAAAAGTTTTTCTAAAATGTGTTGCAAACGAAAACCTTATGAATTTGCGCGATATTTTTTTCGTATGCGATTTCTTTTATGCGGTCCCTATCCTCCGCGCAAAAACAGGTTTTACTGTTTTTATTGTTGATATTTGTTTCCAATAGTTTTCCAAACAAAAAAAGCATTTCATGAAATAAAAGTTTTCACCTCTCTTTCGCCTTTCCATGACTCCACTATGCGGAAAATACAATACGCTCCTGAGGCTCGACCGTCTTGGTGGCGGCGCGCGGTGTACCAAGAGAAAGGGATGAACGGAAGGCGGAGTCTTCCGAAAATCGGCCGAGAAGTGCATTTCGTGCCGACCTCCGATTTACGAATACTGTCTCATCGATAGTTGAAAGAAAGAGTAAAAGGAATACGCGAGGTTCAAGACGATATTACACAGGCAATAAATTAGACGACGAAGCTACGAGGGTCCACCCTTTCGACGAAGCTTAATCTCCGAAAAAACCCCACCCGTCCACCATGGGACATCTAATTTTACTTAACTTTCCCTCGGTTAAACTTCCTGCATGAGTCAGAGGTAACTAGTTTCAACCTCATCGTCCGTCCGCTCGAGAACGTCCATTAGTCAGAGAGACTGGTATGAAAGACACGATAGCTTGGGATCATCCCATATAGTATTTCTAGTCTGGTAAATAACGATTAAAACAACTCCTCGCGAATAGTCGGAACGTGCGAACAAATTGATCGATCATTCGCGATCACCTGGATTTTTGAGTAAGCTTGAAAATGAGGTAAAATGTAACGCAAATGATCGCTCGACGTTCAAGAAGCAATCAAGGCGATTTGACGTTCGCTGGGTTAAAATTCGACGATAACCGCAAGTAACTAGGTATTTAACTAGTTTCCGAATCATCGCGTGCCTGTCCATCCGTGCTGTTGCTCATATCGAGCTCTCGGTCTGAGCAATTGCGCGTACCGAATGGACGGGCAGGAAAATGTCAGCGGTGAGACATGTTAAAGTAGCAGATTCACGCTCGTTCGAAGACAGTCAGAGCTTAGAAAGAGGAAAGTGAAATGCGTCTACCCGTGCTTAATTTTCCGCCCGAGTCAATGCCAATTCATTAGCTTCCACGTGGCCAAGATGGGCTCTGGCAATCGAGGCGGCAAATGGAATCTAGGAGAATCCTCTTACGCCCTTCCGCGCGTTTCCTTCCGCCACGAACTCGTAAACTCGAGTTTTTAATGACGCCTCGCTACTGGTGCGTGCAGGCAACGTCATAATAAACAAACTGGATATCCCGCAGCAAGAATCTTATCGTAATTATAGGTTCGTTCGTAACTCTGCTCGGGAGAACGGAGGCTAACAAAAAGATGCGGAAGTTGGATAATTTACGGTAGCGCCCACTCGGGCAGCTACAAAGTCTCCAGTGAAAATCGTGAATATTCGCGATCCACAAATCGCCGGATAAAACGACGTTGATCCTGTGCGCCGGACAGGCTGAATTGTGGAAATTACGTGTACGGTGTTGCACCCACCGCACCTTCCTCTTGCGCACTGCAAACCGTGTCCACTCTACTGTGACGGAAAACAGTGACATTTTTTCCACTTTAAATAGGTGTGAAATTAAATCGGAAATACGCGAGATATAGAATTCTATAGAAAACATATTTACGGCTGTACTATTAGTCATATTTATCTAAAGCGGACAGCAATAACCTAACCGAGCCAACTCACAAATCTCCGCTTTAATCTCATACGTATTTAAAGTGGAAATAATCTCACTGTTTTTTGTTATAGTACAGTTTGCAGGGTATAGTCTGCGTATATCCGAACGATCTGTTCGCCACTTACCCCCGCTGCTTTCCGTGTGTCGCGAGAAAACTATTTCGCATCTTGAGGAGTTGAACCGGAGGATGGTAGGGACGTTAAGATAGTAAGAAAAAAAAGTTCCTCTCTTATAGTGTCACGCGTGACACGTGCACATCCGGCTTTTATCGCGTTACAGACAATATACTCTTGATCGTTTCCTTCTCTCGCGCAACGCACGGTAACGGATACGTAAAGGAGGTAAGGACAGAGAAAAATTCGGTATTCTCGCCTCCTGCTTTAATCTCGTACGTATTTAAAGTGGAAATAATCTCACTGTTTTTTGTTATAGTAGAACGGACACAGGTACTTTTCCGTTAGCCGGGCGCAAATGTCGCCAATTGTGAACGAAACGCGAGGCAAGTCTAATAATTATAATTTTAAGCCAATAATTATAAGCATTCTTTTTGATGTAAAACTGTTTTGTTTACAATTCATTAATATTTGTTTATAGTTGAACTTGTTTTGCTTACAATAAACTGAATATTTGTTTATAGTTGAACGTTTTCGACTTTTATTCCGTTGACTGTTTTGTCATTCGCGTTTGGTTCACAATTGGTGACATTTGCGCCCGGCTAACTGAAAAGTACCCGGACACATTTTGCAGGGTAGTCTACGTATATCCGAACGATCTGTTCGCCACTTATCCCCGCTGCTTTCCGTGTGTCGTGAGAAAACTATTTCGCATCTTGAGGAGTTGAACCGGAGGATGGTAGGAGGGCGTTAAGATAGTAAGAAAAAAAAGTTCCTCTCTTATCGTGTCACGCGTGACACGTGCAGATCCGGCTTTTATCGCGTTACGGACAATATACTCTTGATCGTTCCCTTCTCTCGCGCGACTCACGGTAACGGATACGTAAAGGAGGTAAGGACAGAGAAAAATTCGGTATTCTCGCCTTCGCTCGACAGAGGCAGAACCAGGCCGGAGAAGAAAAAGCACGCGTACTCGTCGAGAACGTGCGAAGGCACGATCGTACGTTTCTCGTCCGTTTCCGCGCACGTCCACGCGCCCAATGCCAGCCCACCGTATATGCATATATCCCATGGTTCTTACCTACGAGTCTCCTCCCACACATAAACGATCGGGCATTATATCTTGAGAGCAGCTACCTCGCGAGAGCTGGACGCTGCAAGATAGCGCGACATTGCCGCTGTTATAAATCGCCACCATTTCATCCGATCCTAAATATACGGGGCAAAGCTTTTAACCGGGACTCCTCCATTCGCGCGCTTCTACGTTGGGTAGATACGAAAAAAAGAAGGAAAATTCGTAAAACGTATTCAAGAAGCACGTTGTTTTGGAGAAGCGCAGTGTTAGATACGAAAAACCTGGCGCCACGTTGCTTCAAATTCGATCTTAACGTCCGAATATCGAAGGAGTTAGCTGAGATTTCGAGGGAGTGTACTCGCGAAACGAAGGAGGTAGCAAAAGAGTATTCATCGTTTGTTTCTCTCGAAGCCGTGCAATTTTCATGCAAATGTTTTTTCACATTTCCTTCTAGAACGAGCACAGGATTCCGCCAAAGTGCCCCACCATTGTACTCGTGTATCTTAGATACACGCGAAATCTGCCGTTGCACACGCACGTGCGAGCGAAAAGATTGGTACGGGTGTGTACGTACGTACCAGTCGATGTTAGGAAAGCCGGATGCACAGAATTGTTTCGGGATACAAAGTACCGTTGCAGTTTCGTGTCGATCACACCTACCGACACAGGGGGAGAAGGAGCCCCGCGTATGTAAAGAGAGAAACGGGACATCAGCTTTACATATACGCAATCTGACGCTTTCTTTCCAAGCCGTTCCAATCCCCGGAACACTGCTTTTTCTTCGGCTGAACGCGCATATGCAGGCTGATTGCACGATACACGAATAACCGTCGCACTGTTTTAGAAATCATGAATTAATCACGTTGCTTTCCGGATATATTAGGAGCTGTCTTTTCACTGCTGTGGTCAGATCATATCACATCATTTCAGAAGTAGACAAGACTCTGATTGGATTACCTAAAGTACACGAGAATATGATTGAACGAATTTAACCGAGCTGATCTAAATATTTCACTTCAATTGCGAAACGACAGCAACTATTGTCAGGCGCCATGTGCGCCACTAATTACAGTTTTATGGAATAATATCGTGGTGACATACTCGGGAGTGAGCAGAATTTCGTAAACGGCAATGATTCATGGAAAATTAGATCGTCGAACAGGCGCCGGCGGCGTTCTATTTGCCCGCATCGATTCGTGCGAACGCAAATGTATCGCAGTTCCGTTGGCTACTAATTAATTTCTCCATCCAATTAAGATGTCGCGCATCAAAAAAACGATTTATGTTTTGAAAATCCGATTTTACGGGACAAATGGCGTTCCAATAACCGGCCGCAATATTTCGTGTCGGCTCGTGTCCGTGGACACGATAAACGGCGAAACGGTGCCACAAGGCACGACACGGACAGTTACGTACGGGCGGTAAAAAGGCAAGGGGGAAAGGTCGAACGAGGGTGGCTCATACTCAGCCAATTTTCTCATGCGGCCGATTGCGGTCCGTTTATTGTCCGATTATTAATTACGCGCGATATTTCAACTGTGTTCCACCTTCCTGGTCCTCCTCCGCGCATCCGAACGAATCGTAAATATTCGAAAGCGCGGTAGGCTGTCGTGTAGCGATCGTTATTTACCGCAGAGTATTACATTACACGATTCGAGGTGGCTTCACGACGATCTGAATTACGAGAACGACGAATAAAACGCGGAGTTTGGAAGGTCGAGAAAAACATTCGTAGAATTTTCTATCAAATTACGATTCGCTCGACAGTCGCCACACCGAGGTACCCCCGTGCGCGGACGCGAGCTGGACATTATTGACTTTCAATAACAAAAAGTAGAAGCTGAGCACCGCGATGAGAGGTAGAGCGGAATGACTATCGTCCGCATATAAAAGGAATATTCTGGAATAAAATTCCGTGAAGAAGGAACTGTAGAGTGCGCTACGATATCTGACTATCTAATCGATGAGCGAAATAAAATATTCACTCAGAGCTCTATAACGCCGTAGAGAAGAGAATATCTCACCCAGTTAGCAACGCACGTGGCATAAAAATCCAGTTTTTAGCAAGTTCAAATCGTCGATCGGTTATATGTACATTCGTGACTCAATTGTACGAACATTTAGCTTCTTTCGGTATCGCACCGTTCACTCTGCCATTTACCTTCACGTTCGGCATCTTGCAATTTACAAAGCTCACCTTAGTTCCCGCGTTACGCGATAACGCTGGAACATTCCACTTCTACCGTTATCAAGCACAACTCTACATTTAAATGCATCGTTTTGATTAGGTAGAGGATCATAAACATTATACAGATACATCTGTGTATTCTCGTAATATGAAACGTTTGGCAAAGTTATGCTACCACCGCGGCATAGTCTAATTTCCGTATAAAGGTTATGCATATGCATATGCATATGCAAAGGATGCCGAGTGGAAGGACGAGTGAAGAAGGGGAGGGAGGCAGAAGACGAGAAGGGAAGAACGATCCACCTAGCTTGCGACGCTTGATTTGCGTTTCGCGAGTGCAGGATTGGACGACACACGCGGTATGGGGATCTGTGTGCTCGTGGAACCCTGACCCGAAGTTAGATTGGACGAGGTCGCATCGAGGTCGGAAACCGCTCCGAGGTCGCGAAAATCTCGGCGCGCGTACAACGTTGGCGAAAGTTCCGCTCTGGCCCCTAGGCGATTCGCCGTGTACCGCGTCTTGCCAATCAAAGGGAGGAACCGATCAATTCGATCGTCGAATCAGACGCGAACATCGTTATGGATTGATAAAAGGGTAATTAACCGGCTAAGCGCATTTCCATGGAGGAGACGCGGGCCTGCCTTTTCTCTCGAATCGATCGATTCGAACACAATAGAGCCCCGTTATGCGTTCCTATTTATCTAAATTAACGTCAATTTCGAATGCGAGGTCAGAGTTCGAAGTGAAATTTGGTTGGATCGTATAACTGGGAGCGAAAGCACTCGTAATCCGGACAATTGGATTTGATTTCGTGGGAATTCGATGTCCATAGATTCGTCCTTCAATTTTAGAGAAAATCGAATCATTCTGCAGCAGAGATTGCTTGATGTCGATTCGTCCCACCCCGAAGAACTCTCGAATAATCTGTAATGCTTCGTGATCTCATTTACGCATAACCACAAATCATAAAACTTTTCTGTATTCCTCGGCAGTGCGCCACTGGACTCTCCCCCTCGTTGCCCAGGGGCCGGTACTCGTGCCAAGTTCCGACGGCAAGTGTACCGTAAAATCGAGTAAAATGGATACATTTTCCAATGAAATTTGCGAGTTCGTAAATTTGCGTTAACCGTGTCACGTAGCGCGTTCCGCGTGTTACGTATATTTAATGTGTAAGCATCTCGCTTTCCAAGGATCGTTATTGCTCGTCGTTCAAAGAAGACAGGGGATGCGACGAGTCAAAGGGAATTTTCGAAATGCTCACGGTCCGTCCGTCGATAAAATAAGAACTGTAAATATGATAAAAATCGCGAGATTCGTAATATATCGAGGGAAGGGCCGAATAAAGTACTCCATTAAATTTGCAATAATTTCAACTACGATAAGGGAGTTACAGCGAGTTCTTCTTGCGAAGAAATTAGAAAGAAAGGCGAAAGTTTCAGCGAAGAGTGAAGAGAAGCTTCCGGAGGCTTTACGGGAAAAACTTTCGTTTCCATACATCTGAACTCGGCGTTAAGTAAAAATGAATGCGCAGAGGGATATTACGTCCGCGGCGAAGCGAATAATAATCGGGATCGCGACGCGATGTGTATCCTTTCTCTCCTTTATGCCGCGAATAAAGTCTACGAACGAAAGATAAAATTCTAAAGAAAGTAGCTCCGACGCGCGCGTAAACGAGCATAGAAATCCGAATGTACGTTCGATAAGCAAATGTAAGAAGTCACGCGTACATACAATACCGTAGGCTGTGCCACCTCGAGCGAATAGAACCCATTCGCTAAGCTCCTGACGTGTTCCGGAAGCCACCGCGTATAAAAGAACGAAGCGAGAGAATCTACGGAGATGCGATGCAAGCGAAACTAAAGAATCTCCGAAAAGATAAATAAGGCGATTTTCAAGAGTTTTCCAATCATACGTACAGGACACGACGAGACACGAGAGGTCGTCCAATTTTGAGTTCGAATTTAATATCGAGACACGCTTTTCCTTACGCAGCACGACCTTATCTCGTAACGCGAAATGGCCGTTCGTCCCTTCGACGACTTCGACGAAATATCCATGCGCATGCAACTTTATTGAGGGCGTGATAGGTACCTTGGAAAGCTCGTTTGCAGGTTGGATAACATTTTACACGAAGGTGAACGAAGAATGTCAAAGCGATACTTTATCGGAAAATCCGTTACGTAAAGTAAAAGCACCCTGAGGCTTTGCCGTATACGGTGCGAGGCAACGTCGAAGATCGAACTGTGGAAGATCAATGTCGTTGCATTCCGATATCGTGTGGCCACCTATATGCACATAGCTATATGCGAGCAGTATAGCGCGTAACTCTCCGAAATGCATGCGAGCACGAGAGATGTCCTTGGCAACTCTATACTATTTCTTCTGTAGGATCACTGAGATGTTTTACGAAATTTTGGCGAAACAAAATCAGAGTCAACAATTTTATTTTAAACAAAAATTCGATCGTGCTCGTTATACAATGATAAGAAAAAGAAACAATTTATGCTTTGAGCTATGAATCTCCATTTACAGTGGAACAACTTTAATGGGCATGCAAGATAAGATCAAGGAGAGTGGAAAATAATCTCCTCGTGAAATTATTTGCACAGCACCGTTTGTTTACCTTTATCAATGGAGAGCCCCGGGAAGGCACATAAATTGTTTCTTCTACTGCGAGTAAAATTCCCCTTGTAACACGAGGACTGAATTTCCGACAAACAGAGAGGAAAATAGATTAGGATGCAGAGTGCAGCGCAAATGAGATGAGCAAAAAGTAAAATAAAGAGGGTAAGAAAAAAGACTCGTAGATCTTACTGTACAGACGCAAACGACAAGTCTGTATCTACAGGGAATAAGAGCAGAAGAGCTAGAACGCTAATTAAGTCGTACTCGTAACGGATAGATTTAAGACTTAAGTACACCCTCGAGATGGAATGCATTACTAAAATAGCCAAACCAACGCTCGGATAATCTTTTAGACAAAAATTCTTTTAGGCCGAGCATGCGAGAAAATTCCCCTTTCATTGTTACCCGACTTATTGTAATCCCGAGACCATGAGTAACGTCGTAACGGTCGAAGCAGCAATAGTCAAAGTAGGGAAAATCTGGAACAGAGGACAATTCGCGAGGCAGCAGGCAGTAAGTCTTGGCATAAGTTCTTGGATAGTTTTATGTGTCTCGTTAGAAAGTTTTCGCAGTTGCCCGCTCGGTGTCGGAGTACTACTAATTGTGACAGCAAGATTTATCGCGGATTCAGTACATAAAGTGTCTCTGGATTTGTCGCCAACTCTAAACACGATTTCACAGTAATATGTCCCTGTACACCAGTGTACGTGCACAATGTTAGAAATTACGTGCATTATCCAATCGGAATGATTATCGCGCAATTTCACATTTAATTCCAAATAGGTTTAGCGAAACTAGTAACATCCGCTTCGCGAAATGTATCGCGCATGTGAGAGAATGAATCGTGAATGTATCTCTATTCACGATTCGTTTACAATAGACAATCGACATCGAATCATCAAATTGTTGCAGCTCGCAAAGGCCAGCCAATAACACGCGGAATACGCACAGAAGAAGTAGTAGACGTTGAAAAATGAAAAGGTGGTCAACTCGGGACAAAATTCCCTACGGGGCCATCATGGCAGCGGAGTGATGGAGCGTCGAATGACGAGGAAGCGAACTCATGGTTTAAACATCAGCCGCGTTTAATATGAACGAAAGCATAAAGGACAGCTGCCACGGGACAGGATAGGTCGAGGAGAAGGAGACGGTGGAAGCGAGCGAGACTTCTCAAGTAGAAGAAGGGAAAAAAGGGAAGGACGGACTGATCGACGTTGCTACGTTAAAGAAAGAGCGAGGAAAGAACGACCGGAAAAAGGAAGAGTGCTCGGTGGCCCGGAAAAGGGTGCAAAAGAGAATGCAAGCGACTGACGAGTTGGCTGGCCGATTGGCTCATTACTTCTTTGTTTCTAACGGAAGAGAACTCGCACGAGTGGACAGACGTAAAATGTAAGTACCTTCTTCGACCTTTTCCGCAGCAGACACATACGGACTGTTAAATTACAGACAAACGATAAATTATATCTAAGTGGTGATGTGACGAGTATGTGTACACAGTAAATTAGAACAGAAAAGTGGAAGATATCTGTACACAGCAATGTCTAATAATTGCAAAGCAATGCAGTAACAGTTGTTGAGAGGTAATCCTAGCTTTTTCATTGATTCTCATTCGTAATTCCTATACATATGTATAATCAATTTGAAGGAATGAATATTGCGCGCGTAGATGGCGCTACCGTACAGGTTTCCACACTGCGCTGCCATCTACAGCTTTCATTTAAATTTCTCGCCCCCTGCGCAAGTTACCATCAGACCTCTACTTTTAATACTATACCCGGTGAAACCCCGAAGAAGTAGTTATATCCGCTCAACGTTTTGGGAATATTAGTGAGCGAATAAATGCATTTAAAAATGACTCGTCCGAACAGTTTGAAATTCGCAAGAACCTGATCGTTTTTACAAGTAGAAAATTTAACGCCCTTGGCAGCCCGATAACTAATTAGGAACAATTACATACTATGGCTTAATGGCACATATTTACACGTTCCCTCCTTGTTGCATGCAAGAATAGCAGGGTCGACTGTACAGGCAATAAATTTACACTTGCAAGAGAGTGTACAGTTTACGCTGAAAATTATTCCTTGCGATGTACAGACAATCGAGCACGAACGATGTATGTTATCGTGCATTGATATTGTTACTCGCTAATCGATTCATTTGTATTAACGCAAATTGAAAATAACGCGCGCCACGATTATTCCGTTCGCCAGTGACTCGATAACGTTTGTTTAAGGCTACCGCGCATATCCGTTGGAGGACTACATTTTACAATAATCATGATATGCGTCCAAAAAAAGAAGTTTTCGCCTCCCCAATATACGCTTTCGTGAATTCATCTTATCTAGGTGCTTTGCATTGGTAATACAGAGCCTTCACCTTTATCCTCTTAAATGTTGTTTCTTAATTAGTCTTTCCGATAACTTGTCAAGTACACAACATTGTGTCAGAGCAACAATCATAAGAGCTCACCCCTTTGCGGAGCGCAAAAGGTCAAGATGTGCAAATTCTCTAAATCAGAGCTCGAAACGCGGCCTACGACGAAGTGGGAATAATTTGTATGCGCGTGGAACCGCGCAACTTCGGCCTATGCGATCCGGTGACCTTCACCGCTCAACTTTTATATTACTTCGCCAGCATCGGCAAAATTTTTCCGCGGTTCTTATACTCTACGTGTATAGAACCTCTTGAACGACAAGACACGCGTGCGTCGACCGTGTGGAATGTTAATTACTGTTTTCTAAACTCGTTATCCACATGATTATTCATATTTAGTTTGCTTCATTGGGTGTTTTTTCTTCGCCACGCGACGTTGCGCGTGGACATGCGGTAAGACAGAGACTTGAGGAAATCGTAATGAGATCCGTCGATGAGAACGCCGTGAAAAGAGGGAAGAGGCGCGAAACTAAGGCAAAACAAAGAGCCGCGGGGACAAGAAGTAGAGGTGTAAGAGTGAGAAAGAGAAGAAGGAGAGAGAGAGGGAGAAGCCGACGATTTTCGTTTCAGTCCACTGCATGGTCGACGGGAATGACAGCGCGACGCGACACGCCGAGACAGACTCGCGACATAGAAAAGTACGTCCCAAGGATCGCCCAATTTCATGCCGAGCCAGGAAAGTGACAGCGGATTAGCGCGATAACTGTCGCGCCGTTTCGTTACTATCGCGAAAAGAAATTACACGTTACGTGACAACTACTGATGGTCGACTATTAATTTTCTTATACGTTACACTAAAAATTGCTTGATCGAAGAAACAGCACTAATTGGAGCTCGTCGCGAGTGCGCCTGATGCCCTGGGCACCTCGGGCTCGTTTCGTGTATTATAATTTTATAAGACCTCGAGCTCGCTCTTACTTTCTTTCTCGTAACATGAAAACTCTCGAGAGTTCGTGGATCGTCGTACCGAGATACTCCGAACCGTTTCGCAGGATTGTGCTCACTGGCTTAACAGCATTACCGAGATCGCCTTGTCGGCTGGTGACGCGCACGAGCACGTGTACGGAAGTGATGCTGGTTGTATGTGACAAATGCAGTGAAGTACAGTGACGCCAAAAGCTTCGCATCAATGGACCGCATCACAACAAGCCGGAAAAGTTGAACGACCGTGGTGAACGCAGCTCGACAGGTCGTTATAAACGATCGTTGTGCACGTCAAATTTCATGATCGTCGCGCGACAGATCGTGGCAAGTGTAACTTTTTTAGACGATTACTATTCCATGCTTACGCGTGCGGATCGTGGAATCTAATCGATTGTCGTGAGACCGCTCTAGGCGATTCTCTTTTTCTCGCGGCCGATCGCACCTCGTGTCAATGGAAAAAAGTGTCAACGAGCAAGGATCGTCGAAGTGACGAAAAAAGATATCAATTTACTGCGCGCCCCAGATAGAACGAAAGCGTGTACCTGCATCCTTGGCGAGATAATACAACCGGACGGAAAACATCATTTGTTGACGACACGCGTGGATTCTTAGACTCTTCGAGGATTAATTATTCCGCGGACGACCGCCTGGTCGAGCAATCGTTCGAGTACGGCAACGTTAAAGTTACACGACCGGAAGAAGCGAACAACGGTGTATCGTGCGGTGAAAGAGGTCGGGCCAAGTTCAGCCGTCTTTGCATTTTTATTAACGAGAGAAGATAGTTTTGAAAGCATTCGCGATTGCGTTTACCACCGTATTTCCGTGTGATGCGTGAAATCAATCTGTACTTACGGTGCTCGATGCGTCGGTATCGATTGAACGTCTCGTCGAACGTACGCGAGATCGGAAGTGCAAATCGGAGGTATCTAACGCTGACGTAGACAAGAGTAAGAGATAAGAGAAAGAGATTAACGCGCCGAAAGAAAAGAACAAGAAGGTTGGAATTGAGAGAGTGGAAAAAAGTGGTCGTCCGAAACATACTGGATTGGCCGAGATAATGTCAGCCGACTTGGAACGCAAAAAGACGGAGTGAACCGGTAAGACGGATAGAAGAGAGAACAGGTTCGACCGGAGGGTACGAGGCCGAAAGGAATCGAACGATACGGGTGCCACGAGGAGGTGACCTCGGGAGACCGAGCGCGAAAGATTGCCCCGGTGGCAAGGCCAAAAGTGGAATCGGGGGTGACGCGTGCGGTAGGAGACGGCGGACTGCGATCGAGTGACCAGTGGAATTCGCACCGAGGCGTCTCGATGCACCGGAAACACCGTCAGGCAACGGAAACACGCGGTGAGGGTGTGGGCCACGCTGTGGACGAGCAGAGGAGCAAGGATGACGTCCACGAGGTCATCGATGGCATCGAAAAGCGAAGCGAACGACGAGCACGGAGTTCACCGGTTTGTCTCCTGCGAGAATATCACCGGCTTGATCATTCACACGGGTAGCCTCGACCTCCAGCAAGGAAGTTGGCGGAACTTGAGCGCCTACGACTCAGGACGTTCCGGACTATCCACAGCAGTGAACGCCACCTGTCTGCATCACGCTCCGAGCCTCACCTACGGCATGTTCGTCAAGGCCGTCATTCTCGCGGTCATATCGATTCTAAGCCTGGTAGCGAATCTAGCCACCATCTATTCCGTCACAAGAAATCGTCGTAGGCGCCATCACTGGTCCGCCATTTACACCCTAATCCTGCACCTGGCGGTGGCGGACCTACTCGTGACGATTTTCTGCATAGGTGGTGAAGCAGCCTGGAGTTACACGGTCGCTTGGATATGGGACAACGTTGCATGCAAGCTCTTCAAGTTCTTACAAATGTTCAGCTTGTATTTGAGCACGTTCGTCCTCGTGCTGATCGGCGTCGATAGATTCATCGCGGTTCGATATCCCATGAAGGGTTTGAACACGGCTCACATGTGCGGCCGGCTCGTTGCCGCTGCTTGGGGACTGTCCTTTGTGCTCGCCATTCCTCAGGTAAGATAAGATGCACTCTTGCCGTCATCCCGCTCATTCCTTTCCAAGATTCCGGTTTTCCTCTTGCAATTAGCGCGTCTTCTTTTGCAGTTATCGGGCGCTCGTTTAGACGGCACTAATTATGATCGAAGATAGTTACCAACATCAGTATCTAAGTTCACCCGTGAAAAAAATCTTTAGACGCTATCAGCTGTGTAAGTTAAAGTGGAATCTACACTATCGTTTCTTCGCTTACCTCGACAACTTCCATTTTACTAAGTGGTTATTGCTGTGCGCGATCGGCGAATGTCGTTATGAATACACGTTGGACTATTCCAGGACGTGTCGATCCATTCTATTGCGGTTTTTGATTTTCGGTAGATATGGAGAGGATTGACATTGAGAATGGAAATGTCAGGTCGAAAAAGTTGCTTCGACCAGGACCTTTCTACGACGACAACACCAGGTCGCGGTCACGGAAAAAAGTTCGCACATGTGCACACACGTGTGCGTAAAAAGTGTGCATCGTAAATTATAGACAATAACTTCGGCCTGTCGCGCTCGGTGGGGATCCGTTTATTCGATAGTCGTGGATGACCGATTTAAATGCTATGTTTAATCTATTTGGCTTTCTCCATCGACTGACGAAGGTGGATATGCCCACTCTTGTTTCTTCACCGAAAGTTATGTTTTATTCATGACCAACCGTTTATTTTCACAACGATCGAGATCTGAAAGATCAGCGTGTATCGTGGATCTTCGAACGATTCGCGTGAAGTGGTTTTTAGGCACGACTGTTAAGGGAGTGACTTATTTTTTTTTAAATTGCTAATTAACGCGTGGAACGCTTAACCCTTTTAGTGCCAACAGGCCGATCTATCGGCCCGCGGTCCTTATGCGAAAACTGCCACGGGCCGATGCGTTGTGGCGGGCCGACCGCCCGACGGGCTTACGTGTTGAGAGACTTTTGATTTAGTCCTTATCTCCAATGCCAATAGTATAGACCACACCATGCTTCGGTTCATTTGGTCTAGTCCTTATCACCTATAGTAAAATTTTCCTCCACGAAATCGGAATTTCGTTCCTTACAAAGCTACTCGTATAAGCGCGCATATCAAATCGGCCCGTGGCATTCTTCGCATGCACTCCGTAAAATGCTTGGCACTCAAAGGGTTAAGGAGCGATCTCACAGCGCGGCATTCGCCGATCCACGCTTAGTTCGTGTAGCATCTATTCTAGTGTTGCTCATGACTGCGATATGTACATATATATCGATACATACAATTTCAATCGTGATCTTCGCACCGTGAAATCTTGTTGATCTTATGTTAATCACTATTGCAACCTATTGGCAAACAAGACCTTGCCAAAGTAGTGTCACGAGTGCGCAGCAGAGTTTTAGAATTGCGATTATACTGGATATTAATAAATATATCAAATTGTACTACATATTGCGGAACTTGCACTCTAACTATATCCACGTGTGTTTTAGTCAGACGTCCGTTAGTCGAAGTCGTATAAGGATCACCGTGATAACGAAAAAGCACACGCTATCGAAGGGAGTAACCCGTTCGACGGAGATTCCACAAATTCCTGAAGCGCGTAAGACAGCTGAAGTTCTTGAATCGTTCTCGATCCAAGCGTCGCGTAACAGGTGCCCTCTCAATCGTCGACGAAGCAAGTCAACTATTGGGAGAGCCTTCGCGTAAAATCCACAATCCAAAATACAGTGGAATTAACAATTTAACCAGTAGCCATACTTAACATAGTACGTATAAAAATTTTAAAAATGTTCTTAATAGACGACGTCTGGGTAATTGCTCGGTGGAAATTTGGAATATTTGCGAATCACTATAAATACGTTATTGTGTAATATCCTTCGCGAAGTCCCATTCGTCGTGTCTGACGAGAGAACTATTTATATCTTTTTCCGCAACAAATGCATTTAGTTTTCAATGGTTCGATGCAATGTAACAAGAGATGAGAAAACAGTTCGGAAAAATGTGGCTGATATCCTGACCAAGCCAAACTTTTCATACATGTCCTTTTCGATCATTCGTATCTTGCAAATTGTTTATTTGATTAGCAAGTTGTTTCGACGTGATACACAGACAAACACTATTGCAACTATATGATTTACCAGAAGCAAACACCATTCGCTAAATATGTATATACTTTATACTCAACTTAGAATTAACGTACCGCATTGGAGTAATTAGTGGAAGCGTGTCATGGGTTGAAGAATACGCGCTGCAAGATACGGTAGGGAATGAAATGTTTAGCCTCTAGAAACTAAATCACAAGGAACATATGCAATGATTATTTCATATCCATTAACCGCACGAAGATTTTCTGAAACTGTCAACTTTCCACACATGCATCTTGTACTTCACGCAAATTTACATATCTACATACTCTTGGATACATCCTACTTTTAACAATCAATCGTCATCTGGTAGACATCTCGATATCTTCTTTTTCTTTATGCTTACTTAATATGTTAGTTCCGCGAGATAATATTATTACGCGCAATAAATAAATTTCTAGCCCATGCTAGGAAGCATTAGAGTGTTCGCAGAAATGTGCAGACGGGGCGCGAACGTTGCGTCTGTTCGGGGACATCATCTACATTGGTCTAACAATAAGTATACTCGGCTGCTTCGGGGATATCATCGTCCAATTTTCCGAAAGACCGATCGTTCGATAAATTTTCATTACCCACTTTTCTGAAAGTGTCATTACGTCGAGGATTTACTCCGAAGAAGTCGGCCCAAACTTCGGATATTGTTCTGGTTTTTCCATCGATGTTAGAAGATCCAATCAGCGCCTTGTCGTCGGAGCAGACAATTTTCCGTCGGTTTCGCTTGAATCGTGGCTTCCATCTCAACTTGTTCAACTGCTTCCTTTTTCTCTTTCGAGAATGCTTGTCGAGAAGAGCGAGTTCTTGCGCGGCGACCTCTTGACATTGCGCTTCGTTGTCCGTTGGTAGGGTATAGTATGCACCGTCTCGTCGCAGAATTCCGTAGGCCACGCCACGCTTCAATACTGTCCGAATCTATCCGGAGAGAGGATACCAATTAGGATTGGTTCAACGCAGACTCGTATTCTATGTCCATTACAGTGTACAAAGAAAAATAAAGAATGCTAAACCTGACGGCGCGCTCTATCGGTTGGCAGCTTGTACACGGACGTGACGTAGTCAAGAATCTTGCTCGACGAGGAACCCTTGATGCGACGAAGATTCTTGATCGCCGTCAGCACTAGGGGCAGAGTTGAACTCGCGATATTGACCATGGTTCTGGTGTTAAGGATGCACAAAATTATTTATAATTCGCCGTAGGTTAGATATAATTATGGTTTGATATAATTGGAGATACATTCGAAGCTAAAAAGAAATTGGGTTTGATCGAGGCGTGTATCGGATATGACGTATCTGAGGTGAACTATAAGAGATGGGCATTCAAATTCCGCGGTAACCTGTCGCAGATATGCGCAACGATAAACAAGGAGAGCGGCGCTTGTCAGTCTCGAATTTCAATGGTCTGCAGATCGCAGATACGAACACGAGATCGTTTCAGAATATCTGCATCGACTTCGACTATACGTGCAAGAAGTTATTCCATCTTACGGTCGATGTAACATTAAGAAAATATCGTGAAAAATGCCAGTTGAATAAAAGTCATACCTTGACGGATTTATTCGGGATGATACGATTAATCGATACTACAGTTTATCGTCACTCGAACATCTCTTTTACTGTAACGTCACTTTCATTGAATTTTTATTTTTTTCCCGAGACGAAAAACTACTAATTTACATTTATAGCTTAGTCCAAGATGGCTAATATGTAACATGTCTCCTCGATCATACTCGACAAGAAAATTGTCCCTGTATTCGATACGTCAAATGATTACAAATGAGTATCGCGTTGTCGATAATATTCGATTTTACGCGTTACAATGGCAGCAGGCGGATTGTTTTGTGTCATTTTAAGAGTTGGAATGGTGTGCGTCGAATCGGTGAAAAAGAAATGAAACAGATTGAAAGCAATCGTATGCACCTATGCATTTTGCAGAGCGCTGCGCCGCAACTCTCCGTGGCACAATGTGCGCAATTCTTTGGGCGCAAGAATCTGTTTACAAGTAGTCCTTTTATTTCATATGTAGATAACATGTGCATCGCGTTTAAGCTTCGAAAAGCTCTACCTCGCATAACGGCGCATCCACCTGTAAAAAATCGTCGAGATTATACATCGTATATGTTTATACGTTCTTGTCCAGTGCCACATGGACCGTTTATTTGAAAGTGGTGTAAGTCCATTTTTTAAAAAAATACGATATCGCATAATTTACGATTAATTCAGTGTAAACTTTTTATTTATAACTAATAAATCTTTTTTTTTAAATAATCTGACACCATTTTCAAAATAGACGGTCCTTATGTTGAATTTGTCTTAACATGTTACATATTTGTAGCTGAACGAACGCTTTGTAATAACGAACTTTCATTTTTGCAGATTGTAATATTTCACATAGCGCAAGGACCATTCATCGAGGAGTTCACCCAGTGTGTTACACATGGGTTCTATACTGAGCCCTGGCAAGAACAACTGTACGCGTGCTTCAGCTTGTTTTTCATGTTTCTGCTGCCTTTGATAATTCTAATCACGACATATGTCGCCACAGTGATCACCATTTCTCGTAAGAACCTTTGTTAGCTCCTTACCTTTTATAAGGGGACTGGTCGTTAGTAGAAACAGCTTCTATTTATTACCAGTACTCATTACTTACACGCGAACAATCGTAATATACCGTTCTAGTTACATGTCTGTATCTTTAAGTGAAACAGAGCGTTTACCATTAGTGGATGGCTCCATTCTAGGCAGCGAGCGGATGTTTAAATCCGAAATGACTAATAGTAATATGTACCACGTAAATGGCGACATGAACCGAAGAAGATTAATACATAAGGCGAAAACAAAGTCACTGCGTATCAGTGTCGTGATCGTTGCAGCATTTGTCGTCTGGTGGACGCCTTACTACACGATGATGATCATTTTCCTCTTTCTCAACCCTGACGAACACGTAGGTAACTTTAATCTACGAATAGGTACATTCGTAAATTTTATTCTTACACTAATACATTTCGAGGAAAAGAATTTTATGTTTCTCCAACCGGATCAAATCTTTCAGCTTAGTGAAGACTTACAAAGTGGTATCTTCTTTTTCGGCATGACAAATAGTTTGGTAAATCCTCTGATATATGGAGCATTTCATTTGTGGCCGCAAAAACAGCGTCAAAATTCCTTTCACAGGTAAAGTCTCTTTAGCAAAAGTTAAAACAGTAAGTAATACAAAAGTTTGCTTGTCTTCCTAAGTGTATTCAGATGTAATATTTATTATGCAGGGATGGTTCTACTATGCAACGTAGGAGTACAGGTACAAATGGAACTATTCTCCTTCGAGATACAAAAGACAAACGATTTGCATCTTTTACTTCGAACAGCTAGTAACATTCAAGTGGATGAAATATGATATTTCTTCGTTGTACCTCAAGGGAACAATATCTTGGAAACAGGAGGAGTTACAGAATTATGAAAAATAACACAGGTGCCATGAACTCTTTGCGGTAGCAGCACGCTGTAGAAACGTATACACCTGATCACAATTACGTATATTGTATACTTGTTTCAATTATACGTTTTATTCTTCCTTTATTTTCCTCATCCGGAACTTCCTTCCTTGTCCGCACCTTGAAATATACGTTTATATTTGTCGGACAACGTACGTGCCCGGTTTGAACGATAAAAGTGTTTTTTTAAGTATAGTCTGACCTACGTGTCACAAAATGAGATACAAGTCGTATACACTCGAAGCTATTACATTAAAAAGCGTCCAGTGCTATCTACGTAATTATAGTCAATGCGCCCATATACCTAGCCCCGTATTAGCCCAACTTCCAAGTTGTAAAGACCCCAACCTCGTCGCCTCGGACTTCGACATTTTAATATATCCTCCTCAAATTGACTATTTGAGGTGATTGTAAATTAACAATCTTGTAGGCAGTTGAACACATACAAGAAATATTTCATATCATAAATTTTAAACAAATGAAACAAGCATTGCTGCCATGCTTCTTTGAAATACAAACTAACGCGCGAATATGCCTCACGATCATTCGTCTAATTTACCTAAACAGTGGAACAATTGTAATATCAAGACACTTCAAATACAATTCAACTTTATTGTTAGTAGACCTCCTGTACTTCATGTATATATTGTAATATAGAGTGTGTGTGTTAATATGCAGTGCAATCGGTGTAATTATCTGTATACGTGTATACAGAGAAAAAAAGAAAAAGAATTGCAGTAGTATACTGAATGATAATGCCATAAATGCCACGGATATGGTTTCAATCAAATCTTCTTTCCTATAATGTATTTCTTAGCCGTTCGTGTATTGATAATGCAGCGATTTCTTACGCGCAATTTGCAAAAGGGTATTATAAGCGATAAAGTATTGATACATCAGATAACTGTATAAAGTGGTAATAGAATTTGGGATGATACGTGTAATTACATATATTTCATCGCTATTTATAGGGTTCTATTTGTAGTACATATGCGAGAGCAACTACTTATATCGATAGTCTCGATCCGTCGAGGATGTGACGTCACGCGCGTCGTTACTGCGCTCTAGGCGCGAACTGTCGCACCGACAAAAACAACCGAAGCTTGCGCGCCGCTGTCTCTAGGCCTGAGCGCGCGCTTTGTCGTTAGGAATAAGGACCAATGTCCCAGTTCTGGTGAGTGAACTGTACGGATCTAATAAAGCATATTATAGTCTCTCTTTTAAAACACGCAATATCTTTTCCTGTGAAAGCCTTCCTTTCCACCGAGTACTCTCCTTTCACATTGTTGCCAATATACAGCGCGTACTTGAATTCATACAGTTCAAATATCGCTGTAGGTTTTTGTTAACGAACATTAGACCCACTTTTTAAAGGTTATGCAAGAACATATGAAGAATAGATGGATGGTTATGGGATTCTAAAAATTTGTCAGGAAATAATTTCTTTAATCGCGATTGCACGACAGTAATTTATTTATTGCTCATGGTGTTATGACATTTCAATACAGGCGTACATATACAACGTTCCCTCTGTTCTCTGTTTGTAAAATTAATACTACATATTAAATTCTTCACACGTGTGCGAAGATGGCTCCTACGCCGTTCTAAGTTGCGTACGGTTGATACGTTAGTGAACTCTGTATCCAATAAAACACATAAGCGAATGCGCAGCACGTGAAATCCCATGGTATCTGGCAAGCACTGGCAAGATTGGGCTGAAAGTGAGATTCCGTGAGGTTGAGTTGGGTGAATAAAGTTAAAGGTCTCAACTGGCATAAAAATCAACAAACAATACAGGTACGATCATAAAATCGAGAAATTCAATGGAATACTAATTAATATGCGGTAAAATTTGTAAAACGTTACAGGTTGTCCAAAACATAACCAATTATAGGATTGTTCTAACTGATAAACTTAAATCAAGATCATATTTTATATAAAGAAAGAAGTAAAAATAAAAAAGTACAAATACATCGGGGGACACTGATGTTCTAGAGGACTTCACTCAAGCTATAACAAAAAAATCTACGGATACGTAGAAAACTACGAAACTAAGGAGCGATCACTTCAATACTGTATCACACAGTGATATACATGTTCAAGTTGAAGATCAAACTAAAACTGGAAAATTGTTAATAGGATCTACAACAATAGCTAATGCAATAAAAAAGATCTATACATCAGAAAAAGAAATAATACTAGATAAACTAAATGGTTATAGAATGACTGCAAAAGGCAATACCTTGCCCAAGGTGGATACCAAAACTGAAAAGCTCCAGACTCAATCCACTAGCATACTTTGTACTGAATTAAGTCAATGTTTATTTGACGATATTATACAGACACCCAAAGACATCAAAAATGTACCTATTCCTAAACTGACATCATGTGTAAGTGAAAAATATTCCCCACCTAAAAGCAAGCTTGTAAAAGATGTAAAGGGAGTGCACAAAATTAGAAAAATCAGTTTAAACAGTATAGACTGCGACATTCTTTCTGAGACAGTTAATATGGAACTATGGGATGAACCAAGCAGCAATAATTCGGAACACATTGCTTTATCACATGATTTAGATTCAATTATGGGTTTTGAAGATTATAAAATATCTTCAGATGATTTATTCTCTTCAACGATGTGGAATGATCCTGCAGACGATAACAATAAGGAATCTTCAGAAATAAAGACAAAACAATCCTCGGAAGCAAGTTTTATTAATGCACCTTGTAATAGTACTGATACTGTATCATATGCGCAACACATACAGAAAAAAGGTAAACAGATAGCTTTATACATCAAGTATAATTGATGTACAAAAAATATGTCAAATATTATCTAATCAACAGATACTACTGTAACTGACTTGGAACTTGTAATGAAAAACTTGGAACAGGAGAAGGAGAATGAACTAAATCAAGAAGGACAATGTGTAATCAAACATCATAGCATTGCTGTTAGGACAGAATTGATTATTTACTACAAAATGTTAAATAGGATCAACATTATATTTTAATATTAACATGGTTGCAGAGGCTGATGCCGTTACATATAAAATTAATACATAAAGTCCTACCTCAACATCAACTTTCACGGAAGGCAGAATTTCAAAGTCAGCTTCAAAAGTGTGAGCAATCTTACCAAGAAACCTTTAGTCGAGCAGAACATGCAATCATTATTCAAAATTGGTTAAACTTTTGTGAAGTAGGTATCTTAAGTAATATTTTCAAATTTGTTACCCAAGGAATACAATTAAAATTTATTAATCCAATGAACAAGGTCTATAAATGATGCTTTAATATAAAGCATAATAATTTTGTTAAGAAGAATATAAGCTATTTGCATATAAATTATAGGTACATCATTGGCATCCGCACAAAATGAAGGCACTCAAGAACTGGTTACTCGATGAAGAAACCAATGTAGGCGAAAAACATAAGTTAGGACAGTTTTTAGCAAACAGATTACCCTGGCGATCTGTACTTGCTGTTTTATCTGCATTTATAAGAATGCCTGAGTCTCATTTAAAACTTGAATTAAGGTAAGGGTACTAACTTAGAGTAAGGTAGATACGACTCTATTTGTTTTTTTAATCAATAATATTTTGGCATAGCAAACTTACGAAGAAAAAAAAGAAGCATTTAATTTCAAATTACCAAAACAATGTGCATATCAGAAGTTTAGAAAACTTAGCAACATTGTCAACAAATTCTGATTGTTATCTTTGCGAACGTTACCAAACATTAAAGAAAACAGAATGTGGTAATGAATGTGCATTATTGATATTAACATAATTTTGCAGAGAAACATAGCAATCTATTATATAATTAATATAGGATTTGAAGTAATATTCTTATTTGCAGCACAGTTAAATTTACCATCAAACCCGGGTGTTGAATGGACTCTACCATTAATAAAAGAGTTTCTAAATAAGTTACTTTGTGTCACACTGAGCCAAAATATTATCGAGTTAAAGTATGCTTTTATTCCGGATGTGGTGTGGAAAAAAATGGAAGAAGAAATGCTCATGGATCAAAGTGTTATGGAAAATTTTTGGAATCTGCAATTACATATGCAATTATTTTGCCCTGGTCCAATTTACTACAATGCTATTAAAATCAAATTGATCAAATAGTAAGTATAAATTTTATGGTTATATAAAAAAGTATATTAAATTAACTTTTTTATAGCATGCACAAAAAAGGAATAATGCACAGAGACAGAATTTCCTGGTCACATGTAGTAAAATATTTCGATGGGGTGACTACAGAGTTTCTAATTGACACTTTCAATATACTCTGTCAGCAACATTTTGTAGCTGCTGGTGAGTATTATATATCGTGCACACGATTCCATATATTTACTACTGATATTAGAAGTATGGTCATATATATTATTATAGGCAATGTAGCAGAATTATACGCAAAAATTCCTGTCATAGAAAACTATACATGTGATAAATATTTACCCCGAATTAAATTTCACGACAATGGGGAATTGGAAGTTATAGATGATTTATGACTCAACAGATGATTTGAGAGACTACACTGATGTCCATATGCAGTATTAATATAAGTAATTATTTCTACTTTGTAAGTAACGAATATAAGAGCATTACAATGACATGATAGGATGTTTTCATTACAGCAAAATAATATACATACTAGGCATTTATACTTATAAATTACTCAATACATCAATTTTGAAAATGCTTTATTTTATAAAACTTTTCCACAATATGTCTCAATAATATATGTTACCCCTGCGCCTGTAGTTGATATTAAGAAGTCAAAATAAATCTATTTTTTTTTAGATTCTTTTTCAACAGCTTTTTCTTTTGCCTTTTGGTATAAAGGTACTAATTTCCCTTCTTTAGCAAGCACCTTAAGCAATTCCATAATCAGAGGAAGATAATTGTGTTTTCGTCTAATATTTTCAATTTGATATCTTTTTGATTTACTGACTTCTTCCTCTATTAGTGCTTGTAATCGCTCTAGTTCTGCAGGATCACAGACATTTACTTTTTGTCGTTCATATAGAGTTTTCCGGTCAGTTACAATCGCCATTAAATTAAAATGTATTTCTCCTTCGTTATATCTGTAATGCGTAAAATGTTAATTAATACATAGTATACAATATTTTATATCCAAAAATTATAAAAGTGTATAAAAATATTTCTAATGTAAGCTATAGATGTATACATATGCATAGTATATCTCACTTATTAATGCGCTTTTGTATTATAGGCTTTGCAGCTTGCACCCATTGTTCTCCTGATGGGCAAGCCCCTAAGTCCATTGGTCCATCCTTTAATCCATCCAATTCATATAATCTACCATCAATGGGTACATAACTCACAAAATGAAAGACATCATCGTCTTTGGATGCTTGCCTCGAGTCATATTCAAATAATGTTTGCCTGTGGTTAATTCACACTGCATATAAAATGCCATTTACATTGATATGGAACCATATATGCAACAACAGACGTGACTAACCTTGAAAAGGAATTATGTACTTCTCGTATAACATCCGAATTACTCAGTGCGAGACCTCTCATGTTCGCATCAAAACCTTGGCAAAAGCTTTTAAATTCTTCTAAATTTGGGCCTAAAGATATGTCCGCATGCTTACAGTTTAGCAAGACACTTAATATTGCTTGCGTAGCACATGCATTGTTTATGACCTGAAAATACATCCAATAATTTATAAAATTACACTTTGCTTTATTGTTACATCTTTATTTTCATTGCCTTTCATGTTTCTTACGTCATCGTTTTATATTAAATCTAATTTAGCATAATCCGATAAAGTTACCCTTTCTCTTGTAAAAAAACATGATTGTCTTAATTAACTATGTAAATGGCTTATATATTAAATACTGATACCTGTTTTGCGAAGAATATTTTATCTAATCGACTGTCCTGTACAATACTTCCGGATGGCTCGTCATCTTGTACCCATTTAAATAAAAATATCAAGCCATGAATTGGTCTATAAGAAGAAACAGTAAATGCTACAAAAGTACACTGCATTATTTACGACGACATTAACTTCATAAATATTTTTTTCTGAAATACAAAGACTTGCATGTATACAGGGGATTATAGGTTATGTTGGAAACCAAACTTACTTTAAATTGTTAAATTGCTCGTCATCGAGACTCCATAATTCTTCTACTTGTGCCCCTTTGACACCTAGGGTAAATGATAAACAAAATATATTTGTTTCTAAATCAGATACTCAGGTCTTCCCATAAATATTTGATTGTGTTATAAAACACAATATTTGATTGTGCCTATTAACCCCACTTGAAACACAATGCAGTAAAAATAATGTAACTTAAGAACGTCAAATGGATATTTACCAAATTCTTTTATTAATTCTGTGAATACACCAGGATCACTCTCTATGAGACACCAATTTCCTGCTGAATCCGCCATATTTTACACAACTCTACGTCAACACGCTAAGATTGTTCAGTAATCTCAATATGAAACCTGTATAAAGATGACTTTTCAATTTTCAGTCAACGTATATCGCAAACGTTTGAGAATACGCTCAAGTTTTCTACTGGTTCCCACGCTTTCGACATTAAGTTTATGAAGTGTTTGGTATTTTTGTATTATCCAGGCACGGGCGATGTTCACACCAAATGCAAGTATACATCGATTTTTTAGCAGATCGATTATTCATAATCGATTCTTTTTTTTAAAACGGAGCCGATCAGCGAAGAGAAAATTTATTATTAAAATACACTTTTTCTCATACCAGTATTTAATCCTGGAGTGCTTTAGGATAATCAGTAACCACAAAATGGATATAAATATATAGTAATCCTATATCTGCTTTTAATTTGAAGTCTATATATTTCTTACACTGGTACAAATTCCATTGCTGGATTTTTGTGATTTGTACTGGACGCTATTCAAGAGAATTAGTGCACACAACTTGCTCTTGAATAGGTAATACAGTGACAAAAAAGACTAATTACACCGCACTGTACTGGGTGGTAATTTGACTGCAAACCCCAAATTCGAGGTGACGCAAAATACACGAAGATCGGTACTCTTATACTACTTACAGTACAAGGTAATTATGTTGTATAGATTTTAAAAATCTAAAAGTTGGTTAAATCAACATAGAATAAAAAAAATGTATTCCGAAATAGTTATATAAAGATCTGAAAGTATGTCCAATTTGTTGTACGTAAATATGCTACAAAAATTATACGTACAAGTCTATTATTTACTTTTCCCCACTGTTGGCGTTCTTATACTTGTAGCTTAAAAACCAATATTTAAATTAAAAATGATAAACGCTATGCTAACAATTATATTAAATCCGCCTAGTACCAAATGCGCATCTGAGATATGTAAATAATATGGAAAAAAGTAGTCCGGACCGGAACTCGAACCTACGGAAGTTCGGCATAATATGACATGAAATTTAAATGTTAATATCTCGAACAATTATTATTGTCATTAGACAACTTGGACATGGATAAACTTTTCTTTACTCTAATAGATTCGTGTCTGGAATCCCAGATGTCTTCCACCGATATCTTCTTGTCAGATTGATATTAGAAAACAAATGTATGGACAAATGTGTATATGATTTCAAAAGTTCACCAGAAATAAAAACTGTATGCTGCTTTATAATAATTTATTTATAATAAATTTGCACAGACATGCTCGCGGCACGCATTGCGTGATAACATGACATGCATGTATGTATATGTATATATTTATATAGATACATTCTCCCTCGATTTCTGCTTGTATTATTTTACATTACATACAGCTGCTTACATTTTTGTTTATTCTCTCGTTTCTTTTTTTTTGTGTTTTTTTTTTTAAATAATTCGTGGTCGAGGAATGCGTAATAGCTTAAATCCTATTGTAAGAACATGCTCGCTCATGTGACATCGCTCGAGACACGCCAAGTTTTCCCTTACGGTCCGAGAAAAGAATTTGCGCACTGTTAAGTGCGCTCGTGAGGATTTTTGAATGTTTTACTTTTACCGGAGAAAAGAGAAATAATCGACACGTCCCATTGATTGAAATGCATTGCCAATCTTGGAGCTCAATAAGTCGATGATATGCGCCGTATGTTTTTCTAATGCGTGCGGCCACGAAATTTTTAAGAGATTTGCATTATTATGGAAATAATTTGGGGCAAAAGAAAACAAACTAAACCTAGGCGCGACTTTTCACATACCTATAATTTTACAATACACTTGAGAGTAACAATTCTTGCTGATGGTTGACACACGAATTGCGATTCTTTATGGAATAATTCATTATTTAAAACAATTACAAGATGAAGCGATATTGATATCGATTTTAATTCGATTCTCCTTTTTCACATTGAGTTGTGTTTTCTTATTTATGACTTATGAAACAAAGGAGAACCGCCTTGCGGAAACCGCACCGGAACGTTTGAAAAACAATTGTAGTCGCGCCTGTAGACGAGTAGTTCAACAATCATTGAATATTACCGTCCAAATGAGTTTCGACAGATTAGGACCTGTAAAGGAAATGTTTAACGAGGAGACGATGGGGGAGGGGGGAGCTAAAAAATTGGTCGTCGATCGGGCACAATGGCGTGCCTTCAATCGTCTACGTTCGCTTCGCGTGTTACCGTGCACTCGAATGAGGAAACGTGGATTGTTGTTTCGTCTCGCAAAGAGTACATTTGTGGAAAGACCGTTTGGACACCAGTTTTCTCGTTCAATTCGTCGAATTTAAGTCCCATTACATCGCCGATGTACGCGTTAGAAATTTCACAAAGACGATTTACGATCATCTGATAATCCTATCTCTCTCAATGCACCGTTCCTCATTCTGTCGAGAAAGTTCGAGGATTCCTGTCGTAAAGCACGCTTGGCCAGTTTTTGCAACACGACAGTTCCATTCCTCGCTTTACATTAATGTTCAACTGCATCGCCGTCTTAATCGCATTAATTCAGCTACAAAGACTCAGGTCACATTCTTTTTGGATCGATTCTGTTTAATGCGCTATATATACATTTTCCGTACGTTCACTATTTTAATCCTCGCACATAAAACTCCGACTGATTTCTAGTAACGAAAATCACATGCCCCGAACGAGTACCGCCACGGATGGCTACTTTTTTCTCCGACGGTTTTGGTGTTCAAAAATCAGTTGTTCATTGATTCGAAATTTTGTCCTCGATTTTAGTCTCGCATCCTGATCAATCGACGCGTTTCATCCGCGAAAGATTTCGACGGAAAAGTACACAGAGTCTTTGAGGCGAGCTCGTCTAATGAATGTTCAGATCAGAATTTGGAAATTGTCAAATAACATATTTGCAATGAAAGCGCCATCTACGGTGAACGGGGCATAGAAAATTCGCTTTTTTGTTTTCTCTAAACGTCCTTCTTTCCTCTCATTTAAATCTCTTCTGTTTCTGATCGAAAAAAATACCTCTCTTCGTACGTAAACTATTTATGTACAAAACTCTACAAGTCATCGCGTCTAACTAGGATAATCTGTCCCTACGTCGTTAATACATATCCTCCCATCTTAATAGCAGAGAGAAAAATAGACTGCGAATGAAAAAAGAGAAAGAGAAAATATTATAGAAATTCTTTAAATGCTTTGGCGTAGTCGGTTGTCACCGGATCTACACGTGCACGAGGATCGTGCAAGTGATCTTGGCTTCCCACTCTTACTGCCATTGAAACTGTTCCATTGATATTCCGACTATCCGATTAAGTTGCAAAGCGTGTCGAACGATGATAAATCTCTTATTTCTTTGCAAACTCTTGTGACAGCTGTCGAAGCACTCGCGTTTCTTTTTTCCATTTTTCAGAGAACATTATCCAAAAGAAGAGAAAAATACATTCGCGCGAATGGATATCGAAGAAATCTTGCAAAGAGCACTGTGAATTGCCAGATCACTTTATCCGGTGACAACAGAACGAGCGCGTCCGGGTGCGACCGGTCGCGTTGAAAGCAACTTCGAAGCAGGTACTCGCTGAAGAACGACGCGTTGGTCGAAAGAACGTGTAAATTGGTCAACGAACGATTGCGTTTGGCTCGTGTCAGCCTGGTTGTACGGCGGTGCCAAAATTCGGAAAACTATTAGATATTAATAATTGAGGTCTCACGCTACGCGATCCCTCCTTTTAAAACCTGTTGTAATTCTGACTAAACTGATCGAATGGATTGTCGGAAACGAAGCAGGGAACGACCTTGCTCAATAGCTAACAATAAAATGATTAATGGGGGATCTGCGGCGCAACCCCCCGGAAAAATTCACCGCGTACCTCCGATCGTCCCCAACTGCGGCGAAACTAATTCTGCGCTCGGCAAGAGAAAAATTCGATAAAATCTTCCTGCTATTCGAGGCCTACCTCCCACCTGCTTCACGCTCGTCGTTGTCAGTTCCGAGTGAACGACAATCATCGCGATGATACACTGTCGTTGTAAATGTCTCGCGAGGTCTTAACGCGCCGTCGAGAAATCGCGCTGGATCGAATCGTTACGATCTAATCGATCGACCGATAGATCCTGCGCCACTCCTCGTCGAGCACGATGCTCGCAATTAATCGCGGTAAAACGTCGCAACGCCGTATCCTAACGCGCCTAAATAATCTCTTCTCTCTAATAGTCCTCCATTTATCTCTAGTGGTACGTACAATTTACGGTGACTTTCGCGAGCGCGGTGCCTCGCCTCGCGTGATATGATTAAAATGGTCATATATTCATTATTTATAATATATGTATGTATATAATACGTACTCTCGTCGCAAATTTCTCTCTAGTATAAAATTATTTCGTACTCGCCGGGGAGGGAAGGAGAGAGAGAAGGGTGAATGGGAGGGTGGAAGGCGCTATTGGAAAAATAATTTCGCGTCCTCTTGTGTCGTACGACCAGCGGCCTGTTACTTCGCGCTCTGCCACATTCTCTGCGGATCAATTCCATCCGTGAGAAGCGCGAAAGCAGCAGTCGTCCGTTTCGCTCCACGTTAAAAATACCATCAGCCTTTCGGACACGATCGTCGATGGTCGGCCTACCAGTTAACGATCTCATTTCGGTTGTCTCGTGATATTATCGAATTGCGTAACGAGACGATAGAGGAGTCGATTTTCGTCTCTAATAACACCGGTTATCGTATCTTCGAGGAACATGACCAACGGTTAGATCGAACGAATCCGATTCCGTTTAAATCCACGCCCGAATTCTTCGAAACTTTGCACGCGACGATTTTCTCTATTAATCACACGCGGAATTACGCGGGACGAAAATCGTTCCCTCTATCCACGATGTTAGGAAATCTATGGGACAAAGTCGAGGGAGAATTTCAAATGGCCTCGTCGACAATCACCGAACGGCGATCCTTCGATAAACGAACGAAGGAGACGGCGCGTCGTTTCACGTTGGCCCGGCCGATTTTCAGGATCCCCCGATTCATCGAACTCGGATGCAAGAGAGGCGCCCCTCTAATGCGCCAAAAGAAACGCGAGGTCGCAAGGTGACGCGCTGATCGATGTAAATCTAATTATCATCTGGGCGATGTGGGAACGCTAGAGCCACTTGTTTCGCACTACGCTGGAGAGCCTGCGTCCCCACATAAGGTTATATCATACTATCGTCCCCTGTATGTGCTGAGGATCTTGGGTGCCACCTTGGATCGTTGGTGATTGGGACGATGGTAGCATGGGACTCTGAAGGGACGGTGGATCGTAGAGGCCACCGAGTGAACCGCCGAGTCCGGCGCCCAACGGCGGACCCAGACCGGCGCCGAGAGCCGACATCGACGGTAGGCCCACATCGAGAATCCCTGTGTTGCTGGCACTTCCTCCCTGCGAGCCCTCCTCTGGTGGCGTCACCTCCAATCCAATCGAGCCGTTCAACGCGATCTTGATCGGATTGTGATTAGACGGATGTGAGAGCGCTCCCAGGCCGATGTCCTCCAAGCTGCTCTTCCTCCTATTCACCGTAAGACCCTGTCTCAAGGAGTTGCTACGTCTTAGCAAGATGTCGTCCACGACTCTCAACGAATTGGATCGTCCTCTGAGGGTACCGGCCACGGTCGGACTATCTGGTAAGGAGAGCGAGTTCGACTTGGTGGTGCCCAATGGAGGTGCCCTGGCCAGTCCTATGCCCGAGCCTCTTCTGCTACCTGGTCCACCGCCCTGAAGACCAGCGGACGCCACCGCCGCGCTCATCTGCGATACCAGCTGAGCCGAGCAGAAGCTGATGTTGCTCTTGCGACGAGAATTGTGACGCTCGAAGGTCTTCTGCGCGGAGAACGGGCTGGGTCGCACCAGGTAGACGATGTCGCCCTCCTCCAGCTTGAGATCGCAGCTGGGATTGATGATTACGTAGGAGAGACTGTTCCGCTTCTCCGAGACGTCGTCGTAATCGGCGATCGGTAGATTCAGGGACTCCATTCGCGAGCGTACCAGATTCGCGATCTCAGCCCTCTCGATCTGCTGGGCGTGATTGTCGCGTGCCTCGTCCCCCAGGCTAACCGAGTACTGTTGACGGAAGCATGGAAAAGTAAAAGAGAACGAGGTTAGAATCTGTGAGTAGAAATGGCGTCGACGTCCACGTCGCTTGATACTTATTTACAACGGTTTAGGTGTCGGCGCCAGTTATTTCCGTAGAAGTTACCATAGAAGCTTACGAGTACGTAAATAATAAGAACGAGTAAGACTTTCGATGAGAATCGAAATCGATATGCACGGTGCCAAAAGGAATTTCCACGGACGAGATTAAAGGACAATCGCGAGGAAGAATCCAGTATGTGAACACGAGTACGCTCGTTCCTACGAGCATCGAGGCCCGTCTCCAAAAGCAGGAAGGTGTTTTGACGAGAATTATCCAAAGTTCGTGTTGATCGATGGATATCGAAAGGTAACATTTCATTAAAAACGAACATTCGGTCCAACGTGCGGCATGCGCGGCTCGAGTGGCGCCGTGACGAGAAAGAAGTAGCGACAGTGGTGCGAAGAGTTAGAGAAGGTAAGAGAAGTGAAACTGAAAGAATCGTTTGCAAAGAATGAACGAGATTTAAAGAATAACCAGAGATACAAAGACAGAGAGAAAGAAGGAAGATAGAGAGATAAAAACCGAGAACATCTACACTGTACTCACGGCTGAGGCACCCTTGTCGCGGATGGCGCAATTGGCAAGGCACGATGCTGCCGCCGAATGACGCACCTTGTACGTCACGCCGACGCCGGCGTCGCTCTCCGCGTCTGAGTCGCCCTGCCAAAAACGACAAGCAATTCTACGCTTACTAAGGCCAGCCCGACATTCCATCTAGAGTATCGCGCATGCGCTCGCTTGCTTTAGTGTCGCGCAACTTTTAAGAGCAGCCGCGACCATCTTCATCTGTCCAGGAATTCTGTGCATCGAGTCACGTCGATCAATCGACCGACTTCGGCTCGAGCACCGTCCATAAGAACGGATCTAAACGATTTCCAACTTGATGCTCGATCACTCGCTCGATCGCTCGTTACTTCTTGCTCCATCGCATCGGCGATAGCCGGCCTACGTGCTGCGAGTTAACGCGTGATCCCTGCTAATGTGCTATTGGAGTATCATCTAAAGAAATGTGAAATCTTTCGAAGATCGTGGAAATTCCGGGATTGGGAGAAACGAATGTCAAGAGCAGAAACGCGAAGGGAGAATCGTTCAACAGGTATATTGGGTAATTTCACCAGCAAGATTCCACAAGCCTCGACTGATTGTCGTTTATCCGTGAGGTTCTGTCGGTTCTAGTGGTAATTCGCAAACGCGTAAACCGACTGACAAAACTCGCGGGTCATCGCTCACTATCTAATCGCAGCCGCAGTACGTGTCGTCGTTGGAGTAAACGATTTCAAATATGCACGAGGCTTTGCCTGCAACGCCAACGGTAGAAGCGTTTGTAATTCTGCGCTAGAGTCTACCACGATGCAGGGATCAAACAAGATTTGGGGATGGAGGACGTGCTTCGAGCATCGATTCAACATAATGCGAGGATCCACATTGGTTGTTTCGTCGCACGATCGAGCATCTATAGACGATAGTGACACGGGAGGCTGGAAAGGAGAGCTGGTGGTAAAGAGAACGGGAGAAAGAGAGATAGAGAGAGACAGAGAGCGGTGAGCACAACCACCATGCGCTACTCACAGCCGCCATACAAAATGATAAATTTCCTGCGTTCTTAGTAATCGCAAAAAGAAACAGCAGTGGCTCCTATCGACCGCACTCCTGCCAGTTTAGACTATCGCGATACAGTTTCTACTCACGTGCGAAGTGTCGGCCACCGTTGTATCCTGAGTCCTGTAGATCCCGATCGGTATCTCACACGTGGTCGAACAAAGCTTTTGGTACAATCTGCCATACGTTCGTATCCACATGTCGTCCTTCGTTATTCTCATCTGAGAAGGAGGATTCAAAATGAGAAAAAGAATCTTACGATAGTATGTCTTATGCCTATTGTTTATTGGTTTAAAATATATGAGTCGTATTAACGAAAGAATAGTTGAAAATGAACGACATGGCTAAAGGAATTTCTAAGAGAAAAAAAAGGATGTTGAACTGTTCGAAGTGCAAGACTTGTGACTGAATAGATTAGCGTTGAATGGCTTTATTACCGATGTTAAAAATCCAGAGCCTGGCGCTTGATCCACCCCCAGTAAGAGTCTTACGAAAGTAATGACGTAATCTTTTACAAACGCCTGATACAGCAATGTGTCCAGCATAGACGCGCTGAATACGCTGCCAGCGGCGAAGGGCAGTCGAAACATGTAGGATATGTGGGAGCCTCTCTCCTTTTCTCTCTAGGAAAATTGGTTCGACAAATTGATTAGCGGAAATGGGGATACATCTTCGTTGTATCTGTAGAGATTTCCGCATCAAATGATCCTAATTACTGTATCTCCCATTTGTGCGCAATTCTGTACAGTAGTTTCTAAGATCTATGTTAAGTGAGAACAGACAATCTCATTTTTTCACAGCGTGCACGGAAACAGTTCGGTTCGAAAGAATCTTTTTCATACTTTGCTCACGCTCGGGTTTGTCTCGGGAAACTAATCAGGTGCTAAATACTACTGAATGGGTGCTTTGCGTGTCTTCCTATAAGGTGAAATATCGCCTATGCGATGCTTACGACGGACTCCGTCGCAGTAATTTCGAATTAAAAGTGGCCAGTTTGTCTTGTGATTGGAGTACAGAGGTCGCTATCGTTACTAGTAGTGTACGTGTGTACCTTGTATATCTCAAGTGTGTCTCATTGTTACGAACAATTGATTGAATTATTGGATCCATCTCGAATGGAATCAAACGCGAGCAAATATTTAGGGTATATCATATTCTGAAGTTTTATTGTAACGTTATGTTCTTGAGATAGGATATCCTATAGATAAAGCTACCCGATGTACAAATATGTCGATACTGCGTGACATGCTCTCAATAAATAAACAACTATATGTTATATGTGTATTTATAAATACATATACGTACATATGTATGTATATATACGTATATTGATTAGCACTAACCATAAGGTTCTAATCTAATAAAGCATACTTTAATCTCGAAGCACGAGTTACTGAGTTTGAGCAGGCGCGGTGAGTGAAACTTTCCAGTCGTTGAAAAACAAAAACAGATATATTTAATGCCACCCATTTAATGCCCATTCTGTGACACGCGAGTACTTGTCCAAGGAATTGTCACTAAAATCAATTTTCATATTCGGTACTTGTGCATTGAGATTTGAACATTTACTTATCGAAGCAACTATCTAACGACGATGCTCTAAAGTAGCCATTTGGCGAACCCCGCTGTCATCGTAGCCGTGCGCTCTTGGAGAATGCCAAATAATACCCTAGCCCCGTCACAGTCTTCTCTTTTTGCCTTTCCGGGACAAAAATGGTCTTACGGTGGTAGCGCACACAGGTCGAGAAGATGAAAGGGGAGACAAGGGGGAGGACAAGGAAGTCAAGCTTTATATCAACGTATAAGACGTCAAGGGTCGCAAATTATTCGCAAGCTGGGAAATGCGGAGAGGCGCGCAAGCGCGCAAAGGAAAAAGAGCACTTAAAAGAAAGTGGCAGTTTCTTCGGCAGACCGAAGAGGGAAGTAAATTTCCTTTATTTTTGCATTTTTTCCCTTCTTGCAGTGCCTCGTCGCGGCAGGACGACTCGTGCTTTACGTTGTCAGCCAGTGATCACAATACCTTGCGGAGCGTTCGACGTTAAGAGTTAGTTCGTAGTGCCGGCAAATTGTATTATGCGCGTCAGGAGCAATGCCGATGAAAAGGGCGAAGGAGATTGTCAAGGAAAGCGCGTATATGCGTGCAGTTTGGAGAAGAAGGTTCAGAGGGTCTAGGAGAAGTTCGTTGACCAGAATATAAAAATTCGTAGCATAAGAATTGTCGAAATATTCGCTAGAGAACGAAGCTACAATTATTTGTATTATGTACAACTTTCAATGATACTGGAGTTGAAGGTTAGGAAAAATATTACAATTACACAAATTGAAACGTGCATTTCACGCGATTTACGGTGAATATCAAAAAATCAAACTTTCATTATTACCATAGTCCGAAGTAGCACCGAGTAAAGAACCCTAACCACTTCCACGACAACAAAAAAATTTACTCTATGCTAAATTGCCCGATAAATGCGAATTCCGAAAGATTCGCCGACGATGACAACGTAGCTCGTGGTAATTAATGGGTGAGCGAAAGAAATTCTTTGGCAGTCAATCGATCGGTCATATCAACAATCAGTCAATCAATCATCAACCAGAGGCCAGAGTGAGTGATATCGTGTTACCGGGGAGCCCATCGGAGGCTCATCGGGGTAGTTGTCACCGGAAGTAGCACTGAGGAGTACCTTTTCCATTTTGCTGAGATGTAGTGCATACTTGTCGTGAGCCCGAAACTGCATAAAGCGCATGTTGCTCGATTGGGACAGCTCGGTTATGCTCTTTATGCTGGGAAAGAATCTGTCGGCAGACATCAGACACGCAATTGTAATTAAAATATCGATTAAAACAGTCCGTGCAAATATATTTATGATTGTGCATTGATCTGCGGTAAACATGACAATTGATATTACGTGGGGTAAATTACATAAGCAAACGTATATGCACGTAGTTAAATATGAGTACGAATATATGCATATTTGCGTCGGTGCGTATAGTTTTTAAAAAATTGTCCCGTAGTATCCGTTAAGATAAATACAATTTTCGTCGACTGCGATTACATGTTCTTATCACGCGTACCCGTTTCTTGGATTATATCAGGACTTTCTATCGGTACACCGGTGTCAGTAGCACTCGCTAAATTTCTTTTACAGAGGTACCTGCTAGAAAAAATGGAGAAGAAAAAAAATCGGAGGCTGAAAGCATCCCCGAAATACTTACTTAAACATTGTTTGCACTGCCACGATGGTGTTGCAATCTGCCAAGGTATCTTCCTCGGCAGAATTGCTTTGTTCCTTGTTTACAACAACGACATTTTCCGCTAACGTTATGCCAGCGCGCAATAGGTCATCCAAACAATCTATGGAGCCCAGCATCCAGTATACCAGAGGGAAGTAGGACAATGCGTCCAGAAACGCAATTTCTGGCCTCCGTTCCAGCAGAAGTATTATAGGATTTAACGATGTTTTCGACCTGGTTAGTGAAGTGAGACATTATCAAACCATACTTTCAATATTAACATTTTTATGTATAAACGGAAATTAGTAGAGCTTAACGAAAAGCATATCGGCTGCGTGCCAAATTAGGCATACAAATTATTAGTATGGAAAATCAACATGCGTGAATCGCATATTAAAGTGAATCTGCGCACGAGATTATTATCATAATTAACACATATTAATACCTGAAGTGCGCCCTAAGGGGAATTATAAAATTATATATTCCGTTACTGGCGAAATCGGCTGCCAATATTATGGTCTTGTTTTGCCAATTATATTCCTTGGCGTTCCTATAACTGCAATGCTCGCAAACCTAATAATCAGAAACGCACGATTAAAAATCATACCGCGTATCTTTCCTCGCGAACTTTTATGCGTCCCGGAATTAATTCTATCGGTATTCCCCAATCACCTGGGCCAATTGAAGACAGCAGAGAGGCTTCTTCTCCTTCAGGAGGTAACACAAGGTAGGTGAAACTCCGATGAAGGGTGATACGGGTGGAAATCCCTTTACGATCCTGAAACATCGTTGAACATTTACACAGTCTGTCCCATTTCCGATGAGACTGGTTGAAATTAACAGCCAATTGCAGCGCCATCTCAGATTCATCTATTGAATTTTGTAGACACATATTTCATCTGTCTTCACACCAAATTTCGTAGCATTTCCATTGTTTTGTCAATAGTTACGACATTATAACTAAATGTCCAATGTGTCAGTTTGTCGAAAAATCGCTATGGAGCAAAGAGCGAATATCAAGTTTTGTTTTAAGTTGGGCAAAGCTGCTCAAGAAGCATTCGAATTAATGAAAAACGTTTACGGTGACCAGTGTCTATCCCGTGCACAAGCGCCGTGCGACTTCTGGCTATTTCCTAAACTCAAATTAGCGATGAAGGGGAACACCTACAGTACGATTCCTACCATCCAGAAGGCTTCGACCGACATCCTCAAGGCTATTCCAGCCCTCGAGTACCAGACATGCTTCGACAAGTTTTATGAGCGCTTTCAACGCTGTATTGACTCGGAGGGGGATTATTTTGAATAAATATGATGGAAAAAATGCACTGTAAAGCGTCTTCTTTTTTACTTTTGAGCAGTCTCATCGGAAATGGGACAGACTGTGTATGTAATCATTGCTTCCGTAAAACTTTAACACGGGCGGTCACCTATGTCAAATACGCTTCTCGGTAGTTTGAGCGACCGCTACGGAATGACAAGTCGATAACAGGGGAAGGACACGCGACGACTATTGATAACAGACACGTTTTGGTTCCACCGTGCCTTCCGTCCCTGTTCGGTGAGTAGTTAACTATGCGAATTCCGTTCTTTTGTTGCTTTGCCGCACTCGCATGTGCGCGTCCACTCATTTCTCTCTTCAAGTTGTTAACGCGCGACTCGCGAAATTTCAAATCTCCTTAAGACATGCGACTCATCTCAAATTTTCCACGCACAAGAGAATGTATTTCCTGTTGGAGCTCAAGGGAAGTGCGTATTTTTATACCAGCCTAGGCGCTCGTGAGTACCATTCTTCATTTCTAACAAGTTCTCTTTAATTCGATTCTCTAACGTGCCTCTTTCCGCAAACTCTTGTTTTACTTCGTACACACGTGCACGTACAAAATTTAATGCCACTGTGTATACACAGAAGCTCACTATTGAAGAGAATTTTGTTCATATCGAGGTTGTATAAAATTACGGGTTGTACTGTATTATGTTTGTAGTCAATCTGGGCGCACTATGCACGGGCATGACGACAGCCTGGCCGGAGCCGTCGTTGACGTATTTCGTGGTACCCAAAGAGATATACAATAAGAGCATGGCGGACGACTTGACGCTTCAGGTCATCATGAACTTGGGCGCCGGTGTCGGCACGTTAGTGTTCATGTTCCTCGTCGACATCCTCGGAAGGAAGATGTTGTTCGGTGTTGCCGCGATCATCGACTCCGCTGGTTGGGCCATTCTGGCGATTGCAGTCAGCAGGGAAGTAAGAATATTACATATACCCGTTTTCACATGTTGTTACATCGCGTTACAAATCGCCTCTTCAAACTTTGCGGTGTGACTAAATTACAATGGTGGCTGAACTTCCGTATCCGACCCTTGTCCGATCTTAATAAAATTTTACAGGTAAGTAGCATTTACTAAATCTAGTCGAACGTCATAAGTGCGAATTTAAGGAAACGCCTGGTTTCCGAGATCCTGAATTTTTAATCACGTTTATTTTTTTAGATTTTTACGTAAAAAAAGACTAAAATTCAGAAATGTTTTGCTGAAATGTTTTATTTTATTAATATCTTGCAAGATTATAAATACTAATTTATCAAAATATCATTAGAATACATATTAAAAACAAGAAATATAGAAAACAATTTTGTTTTTTTGGTAATTATTTACTTATGGGGAGTTACCTCGAATTTCAATGTCCTTCACATATGTCATCAACGTCATCACCCTGAGTAATGTTGTGAAGGTTTTAAGCTCCACTCGTCATTTATTAAATAGTTATTAACAGAAAAAGTTTTTCCAGAAATAACATTTTCCTCTGACAAAATTGGTGGTCTCCTCTCCAGAAAAAGATATTCAATATTAAAGTTGAAATATAAATGTGATAAATGGAGATTGATCTAACCAGAAAGGCCTACCACGCTCACAAGGTTAAATTATTTTTTTATTACGCACTTACATTTAGTAAGTGCTACGTAAAAGTAAAATTTTATTAAGATCAGACAAGGGTGGGATACGGAAGTCTTACCACAATGGTTCTTTCCAAAAATTGGTTTACTAACAGCGATGCTTGAGAAATTCCACGATTCGAAAATTGACAATAATTCGAAAATTGTTTGTAAATATATCTAATACGCCACACTGTGCACGGAATACTGTAATGCTATTATGCTTGCACTGTACGCGGCAAGTTTATTTCGGTTTTGTGAGCGATACGGAAACTAGAAGCATTTGCTACGAGGATACTCTTTGTTGAAATACAACATATTTTCAGCTCTACGTGGCTGCCGCATTCACGGGTGGCGTAGCAGTTGGAACGTTTCTCACCACCATGGCTCTCTACGTTGCGGAGATCTCATCGTCGCACAACAGAGGAGCGGTGGGCGCATTGGTGACCTTCTGTACTTACATCGGGGTGGTGCTCACCGAGTGCATGACGATATTTGCGAATATAAGAATTTTCGCCTTCGTCATGATTCTCCTCACTTTGACATTTGTTTTGAGCTTGACATTCTGTATGGCAGAGTCACCGTATTTTCTTTATCAACGCGGTAAGGTAAGAATTTTAGGTAAAGTAATGTTTTCTATCGTCGAGCGAGCGGGATATACTCGGACTTGCAGTATTGACTTATCGACTCACGCGACCGTGTATAACCAATACATATTTTTCTCTCCTGCCGCATAACACATTACTCGGTATTCATTACACATTGTTTTTTGTACTAACGATAAGGGACGATGTCTCATTCCGCTCGTACGAGAATCAACGGTATAATTACTGCATGTCACGTAGAATCTCACTGCAAGTCGGAATCCTATTTAAGCTGAAAAGTAAATCGGATCTAATAACACGACTGAACAACAGCTTCAGTTTCTTCTTTAACCACGTTAACTATTCAATAAATTCAATTCATCAAAAAGTTCACATTCTATATGTTCGACTATTCTATACTCTACAGACTCTGAATGCGAAGATATCTCTGAAAGCACTGCGAGGCGTCAATACCATCCTCGAGATCGATGAAGAATTCAAATCTATGGAGAACTACTTCGACACGAAGAAACACACTCTTTCCAGAATGTCCTTCCAAAAGGTGCTACATCCGGTGAACACGAAAAGATCCGTGGCTATAATCCTTCCTCTGCTTTACATCAGCCAAATGCTAGGAGGTCACGCTATCGACGACTATGCCGTAACAGTCATCAACTTCGTGCTACCGAATTACGGAAAGATCTTCCTCTCCACTTTGGATATCCTTTCCGTCGGTGTGTGCCTCTACATGATCGAGAAGGTAGGCAGGAAACCTCTGCTATTAGTGTCTGTGATAGGATCCACGGTGTGCTGTCTGGTTCTCGCGATCTATCGTTTCCTGTATCAGCCCCACTGTCAGCAAGTGGAGGAACACATCGCGGTGCAGATACTGATCATCACAGTGTACTATGTAGTGTACTCGTTGGGACTGATACCGATCCTTCCGATTATCACCGGTGAAGTCTTTCCCAGTCGAGTAAAGACAATTGCAGTAGGGTTGGCAATGTTGTTTATATTCGTCGTGACCGCCGCGATGCAGAAGATTTATCAGGTACTGAACGACACGACTGGTGCTTGTTTGGCCTTCGGAGCTTTCGCCATGTTGGGATCCACAGGACTGCCATTAATGATAGTGACATTGCCCGAAACCAAAGGGAAGAGCTTGCATCAGATTCAAGGGGAGATCGAGGACGTACCTGTCGTTATTTCGTAATAGTCATCAGAAATTAAAGACGAATAATTTATTCAGGAGCAAGTGTACCTGTTTTCCAAAGATGGCTGTGATAAGGTGTACAGAGATGCGGCTAATTAGGACTTCCTCAGAGATGCGCGAGTCAATATAAACTAGTATTTTCATAATTTATTATTGATTTTTTGTAACGTTATTAAGTAATACCGTATTATTTGAAGAATTAGAAAGTACTTTTTTGTCGTTGTTAAATGTCTGGTAAATTTAATACCGATAGGTACTTATTAGTATCAGATTCTGTTCAGTAGGGTTGTCGAGGCATCGTCTTTATTAATTGTGAATTTTCGTAAAAGCCTTGTGCAATAAAACGAATAAAGTGTAATGAAAATTATGTAAGAAGTTAATTGCTCTTTGTGTCTCAAATACGTCCAAGATAGGTTCCATATAGTAAGAAATAAATTAGCTTGGATGCTGCAATAATATGCACCCTCGTTAATATAATATGTTAAATATGTAAGATAATACGAAATGCGATAATACCATTTCCACGTTTATATTCGTGACGGTTTAGAATTAGAGATATCAGTTTGTTTTACTTATCAGTCCGTCACGCAACGAGGTAGATATATAGTTATAATAGTTTATACAAAAAACATGTGCAACGTGAGTCAGCCGAGATAGTTAAAAAACGCGATGTATAATGTCCACGTTTTCCTGATAACATGTGCTAATTTTGAAATATACATTAACCATTCATTAAGTTGAACACATATATTCACGATGGATGTTTAAATTTCTGCCCAAACATATTGTAAAAAGTAATTTCACCGAACGTTATCATCTACTTCTAAATATTCTACGTGCTACGGGAGATTCGCTAAAACAGATCTACGCGATTGAAAAAAAAAGGAAAAGAAAAAAGGGTGACGCATGTGCCACGTGGAAAAGAAACGCAGTAACAAATAGATAAATAATAGAAACTCAGACTCACCCCTTGAAGCTGCTTCACGAGAGTCGTGCGATGACAAGACGCAGTGCACATAGATGATGCGGGAAGGAAGACATCGAAAACATCCACGGGGATTTTTATAGGATGCGTTCAGGCAGGAACATCATCGAGCAGCAATTCAATGGCGCACACCGTCGGTGGCCGTGAGTGTCGGAGAGACATTGAGACAAGGACACATCGATCATCAAACGAAAACTTGCATAATTATACGTAAGATGGAACGAGAACGGGTATTGGAGCTGGTGGTAATGGTGCAAAAGAAAAACAATGCATGTAATGGTTGTATCCAATATTCCTACACTTTCTGCCTCTCCCTCTCCCATCCGCCCCGTCTCTTCTGGATTTTTCTGTCTCACTCGTTAGCCGCATCGTCCGCCTTTTCTCTAAACCTGTCCGACTAATTATTCTTAGAGATTTTTCAGAGAAAATTTTTCACACGACACCAGACGAAATTCGAAGCAAAATAGTGCACCGATTCGCAGTAAAATTGATCGACCAGCAAGAATTTTTCATCCATTTCCCACGTACATTCTTGCTAATTGCCAGATGCTTTTCGTCCAAATTGGACAACGATTGAGCAATTAATTTGGAAAATATTCTCTCACGTTTATCCGCAACAGGAGAACGCGTTCGCAGCTCCGGCCGGACAATTGCGGGCTTCTAAGATAGATAAGGAGATAAGGTAAGAGTGTTGGACGACAGTGGTGAACGTGAAATGGAAAATTCAAGCACTTGCACAATCGTTTTCAACGTAGACAACGGATGATAAGATCCCGGCTGGTAGCCTCCTACGACGACGTCGCTAACGATGTCGTTAAATTAGAAGAACCTTACGGCCTCCCGCGATTCTATCGGCACTTAAATTGCGCGGCGTTACTTTTAAAGGAGCACTTTGCAAAGGCGCGCCGCGTGATGAAACGCGAGGAGAGAGTGTCGTAAGAAATGGCGCGAGGAATGGGAGAAAGGAAGAGTGGAGGAGTGAAGAGGAAGAAGAAGTGAAGAGCGTACGAGAATAAAGAGTGAAGGAGAGATCACGAGGATACGAGAATCAAGAATAGAAGAAGAAAAAGGCGAAAGATTTGGTGACAAGGAGACAGATACATAGGTCCCAATACAAATGTTTATGCGTGTATACGTGTATGTGTGTGAGCGTAAAATACACGTAAATATGTAAATGCGATGCACAATGCCGTGCCATGCAGAATGCACGAGACAAGTGCGAGAGGGGGATTCGTTTATCCGTGTGACATAAATATCGTCATAATCAGGCCGAAATCAAGAAAGTCGGTGTCCGAGATGCAGAGAAAGAAAAGATTTAATTAATGGTGTGTCTTCTCTAACTAATCGCTATGTCTATCGTGACATCCAGAGGACACTGTCACCACCGTGCGAAAATCAAGAAAGTTCATACCCGAGATGCAGAGAAAGGAAAGATTTTATGAAAAAGAAGGTTCATCGTTCCTCTGACTAATCGCTATATCTATCATGGTACGTTCAGTCTATTGGTTCTGCCAGAAACGAGATAGAAACAGAGATTAGAAAAATTTGGTGATCCGTCAAGACTAACGACTGGTGGACTCGTGCGCTAGGCGCAACGATACCTTTTGATTCCTTGGTCCCTTGATGCCATGGATTCACGGATGATTCACGTGGCAGGATAATGTGTGTGTGCGACAGGCGTTATAGTATGTGAGAACTAGTGACATACTCACGCGATCTTTTCGCTGGGCGATCGCCACGGCACATCATCGTCCATCTCATCCTCAGACTCGTCACCTTCGTGATCCAAGGATTCTTGACCGGGAAGATGAAGCGTCGAGCTCGTCAGCATATCCGGTACGGGTAAAATGCTTGGTCTTCTGCTGCCTGGAATTTTGTATTCGTCAGAGACAAGTCGATGATGATGTCCAGGATAAGTACAACGGACTAAAATTTCTATCAATGAACATCAACGTGGGTTAGCAAATGTTAACTAATTAGAGTTCTTACAGCTGTGGTACCCGTTTATATTTGAATACTTGACTAGAATATAACAATTATGATAATTGAACTTGTAAAGTGTACACGAGTCTACACTTTGTTCGGTTATGGCGAATATCACGTCACGTCCATACGCATTTAAGGTAATTTTAACGTCTCAAAGTAGTTAAGAGACTCAAGTGACATTTACTGCTATTTGCTCACCTCTCCTTTGCGTAAGAATTTCTGGGCTAAGAAGATTCGGATTTGGATCGAGAGATCGTGGCACGTCTAGGTGATTTCCTGTTATTGGCGTTTGTGGGCTAGATCCTGCTTCCTTCAGACACTGTCTCGAGTCACCCAGTCCCCCAGGATCAAGATAAGTGGCTGCAAATGCAATGAATCGGATTCAAACGGGCGTCTACTCTTTGAGGATATGTCGCATGACGTAATAGTCACTCGTCTCGGTAAAAATGCTCGTGCGTTCCTTCGAAGGATATGCAGACGCAAGACTTCTAGAGTAGGAGTGTCTCGGTATTTACGAAACGTTATACGTTGATTTTATTTTGACGATGCAGATACACACATCCGACATTAATCCATTGACGAGAAAATGAAAGTCTTTGTCTCACGAAGAATTACACCGTATGTACACTTTACTTCACACTTCTTATTTAAAGAACTAATTCTCCTCGCAGCTCTTCGTATATCGCACTTTTCTTTCGTTCATAGATAATTGTGTTTGTATTTACTTTAATAGATTGCATCTGCAACCTGCCCCGTTGTTTCGCAATTGGCGATTAACTTTTTCAAAATGTGGCCAATGCGGAAATTGCAGTTTCTTCGTGGCACGCAAGATTTAAGTACGAAAGCGAAATAATCGAAAATTTCAAGTTGAGAATTTAACCGACTAAACTGCCAAATTACTTGATTTTTGCGTAAGACATGGTTTGGAGGAGAAGGAGGAAGGGTAGTGTCTAGTGTTGTTTCGTGAAAAAGAGATTTTGTTCTATTCGAAATCTCCACGCTCAACGTCCCCTACCGAACAGTAGAGATACTATTCTACTTCTGCAAATCGCCCTCAAGGGAGATCTCGTCGCCCCGAGAAAAATGTCTCTTCGTTTCACCCTCTCTTTCTCTCTCTCTCTCTCTCTCTCTCTCTCTCTCTTTGCCCTTCCCCTCACGAGATTTATACGCTGGCTTAGTTTAAGAGCAGACTGTGAATTTACGGGAAGTTGATGCCTACGGAACACTATTTTACGATACTATGGGATACAGGCCGACCACGGTCTGCCACTGGATTTCTCCATTTAAACTTGTCGGTTAAAGGTGAAAATGTTGAATAGAGAGCGTATTTAAATTATTATTGTACGTACACATTTGAGATTTGATGTTGTACGTGCGCATATTGTATGTACAGTAACGCGAAATTATAAAGTAGCTGGTATAAACTTGATAGGGAAAACTTAAGAAATGGGGGAGGGGTAGAGACAGAGACACAGAGAGAGAGAGAGAGAGAGAGAGAGAGAGAGATGTGAATGTAAAAAAAAAGACGAGGGTTTCTTTCTAATTCAATTCAACTCAACCCATAAATGCTTCCTTGATTCCACCCTTGTTCCACTTTCTCGTAAATTCGAGACCGTCCTAAAGATAATCGCGCACTTGCGCTCTTCGCTTCCTACAGTCCACGATGGAAGTGAACGGAGGGTGTCGAGTGTCGGTTTTCGTTGTACGTAATTATTCAGTAGTGTGTTGTTGCACGCGTGTAACGAAGCACGCACTTGTACACATAATATTCACGAGGAGCGAGCATAATCTCAAATCAATGCAGCACAATGTTTACGTGCAATTAAGATCGGGACGCGTGATTGAACGAGCCATAAATTACAGGTATATGCTGGTGGGAGATAATCGAGGGAATGAAAAGCTGCGTTGCACGGTGAAATTGCGAGCAGACGCATGTAGGTACGTGCGATAGGTGCGAGTTCGATCATTCATTCGTGTTTAAAAATCTAACGAATCGTGGAAACACTATGCGTGATATGAATACTAATGGTGCACAATTTACAAATGTGCCTACCTAATCTTCTACAAATCCAGGCTGTCTCTTATCTGGATGAAATATGTGCAAAAGTTCGATAAAGTTATGCCAGATGGACGAAAAGTATTAATGGCGCCCTATTGTACGTTCGAGCACGCGTTTAATGTTCTCAAGTTGAACAGCAAGCGAAACCTGTGAATAATTTCTGCACATGGAAAAAAGCGTTGCGAACTATTTACAATCGTAAGCTATCGCACCTATCCGTAAGCAGAACGAAGGATGAAGAATGTCCCTTCCGGGTGTGTCTAAAATCTCGGTCTAATCTTCGTGCTCGAGCCTGTGTCTCAAAAATACCTGAACATTTAAAAATACGCGCGCGAACTTTTGCGACCGCCCGTCCATTCGAAAAATTCACGTGCCTGGAGCGCGGACGAGATAACGCGACGATCGGGCGTGACTGAAAACCTTCCGCAACATTTTGCAAGTTCGTCCATGCGACACGCGCGTATGTCGGCAAAGGTACGTCGCGCACGGCTGCACGGTATAATTGAATATTCCGGATACAGTTGGTTTACATACTACGCTTCGACGCGCTCGCGTTGAACTCCCCGTCAGAGAATTTTCCGGCTGCTCTCTATTTTCGTTTCAATTGGCTATCCACGGGTTCACGCCTGCCGATCGTTCTCTCACGAGTGCGCGTCATCTCACCAGGGCGCCTCGATAGCAAAATTATTCTCTTCCCTCGAGCTTTTCTCCCTACTTAATTTTCACAAAAATTCCTTCTCCCAGGCAACAGTCCACAGTAACAGAATTTATCCACGATCATTGACCATTTGGACCTTCTTCACCTTGACATGCGAGCGATACGTAGAATGCACAGCGAAAAAAGGAAACGAAAAAGGAGACCTAGAGAAATAATCGTAAAGTCGAACGGAGAATTGGCTTGGAACGATCGCAAGCGGGATGAGCAGAAATTAATACACTGAGAGAAAAGTATATGATATATCTAACTATAATGGCATAGTAAGAAAATTATGAAAAATATGGAAATATCATATTTATGGTAAATGTTACCATAATGTCGGTAATAATTACGGTAGAGGTATAGTATAACCAAGTATACTATGTTTCTACCCAAAATTAAGGTTATTTCAACTAAAAATATAGTATGGTTGAAAATATATAACGGTAAGACAAGTAACTATTTTATATAGTTAATATTACCAGAATATTTCATACATAGTGATAGAACTAACTATATTCACATAGCACATTTTACAATACATATGGTAACAAGAACAAAGGTAATAGTTAATAATATAACCATTTGTATAAATCGTTCATTCTACTATATTTTGTATGGTTAAGTGAACTATAAAAATATGTTTGACGCCAATTTTAACTATAAAATATAGTGAGATTGTAGTAAACCCAACCATTTTTTTCTCTCAGTGTAGTGTCGAGCAGCGAAGAAAGTCTTTTATTTAAGGGAAAGAAAGAGAGAAGAGGCAGAGATAGGCGCATGCGACACTCACGGTGGACATCGGATGCGAGTAGGTTGTGGTGTTGGAGTGGTGTGGGCGTGCTAGGGAGGACCTGCAAAATAACCTGTGGCGGCAACGGGGCCCTGGGAGGCTGGCTAGAGTGTCCTAGGGCACGGCCCTGTCCCCTGGGCCCCGCGCAGGTCTCCTGCCTGCTGCAGGGTGTCTCGCACATTGTCAGCGCAACGTTACAACTCTGGGAAAATCTCCGGTGACCATCGGCACCGTTGCTCATTGCTGTACCGTTCCCACCACCTCCGGCGATGCTGCAGGTGGTCGTGGACAGTGCCGTAGCGGTGATCGTCGTAGTAGCCGCTGTACTCGTCGTCGTGGCCGTCATTGTCGTAGTGGTCGCGACGCCAGTCGACGAGCCGCCACCCGTTGTGATACACGCCGGATCGCTTTTCGTCTCGACGACGACCTGAGACGGCTCGGCAACTCCACCGCCCTGATGGTTCGCCACCACAAACGCCGAGTTCTCCTCCTTCGTGATACTCATGTAGTAACAGGTGTCGGTTTTCTTCATTATGTGTCGCGGACCTGAAGAGAGAGAGGTAGCGTAGCTGGGTTTTATTCCGACGGGAGTGCGTGGTTCGCCGCGGGTTTAATGGGTAACATGAGGCTGACAGGCTGCTGGGAACGAAAGGTTGGGAGAACGGTGGGTTGGTAAGAGGGCTGGGTCCGTGAGAATAATAGAGGTAGGGAAAGAGGATGCTTTTATTTAAAGAATGTTGGGTGCGAGGTCGTAGGTCAGGAGGATGGAGTGGGATAATGGAGTTGATGTGAGATGCAGTGGTTAGGTTCTGGGTTGGTTCGTGGTACCTGGGTTCAGTAGAATAGTGTCCTCGTAGAATTCCGGAAGTTCCGCCGGCCTTACCGCGACCAGTGCCACGCCGTACTTCCGATGGCTATGGAAGGACGCGTAGGTGAAGGACTTGCCCTCGTATTCGCCGAAAAATCGAGAATCACCGAGTATGATGTGGTAGATCTCGTTGCCTGAACATTTGCCGTACAGCCTGTGCCATTCCTCCTGAGATTGTTGTCCTTCTCTGAAAACAAGATGTTCGTCTCAATTTCGAAAGTGCGCGTTTAAAAGGATCTCAATCGAGTCGTCGAGAATCGCTTTGGTTGGCATGAAGTTATCGAAAGTTAAACTTACTGTCCTCGGGAGGTGTGCAGAAGCAACGTGACCAACGTGGATGCGCCTGGACACGTGCAGTTGTTTGCCAAAAGGGCGTATTTGAATTCGTCCTCGCATACCACGTGCTCAGCAAACTTCACGTGCAACTTGTTCTCCGGACGGAAGATTTGAACGTATTGAGGAACATTTGGTGCGAAATCCTTTACCGCCCACGATCTGTTATGTACGAGCGATTACGCAATTAACAATTGTTTTGTATTTGTTTCACGATAATGCAGCGTTGGTGTTTAATGTTTATAATAGGATTATCTAAATACGGAATGACGATGACAGATATTGGGAATTATTCAGATTATTTGTTTGGAATGATTGAGCGATAGCGTTAAAAAATACATATAATATTATATGTACGGATTTTATAATCTGTTAAAAAATATACGAAACTCTCTTTTAGATCCAGAGAACAAAGAGATACCTATTTGTTGACTTCGAATGGAGAATCCAATCATAATATAGTTCTGAAAACTGTATTCTTAAAAGTAAGCATGGTATCGTAACTAATTCAGAGTATAAACAGCAGAACTGGAAATAATGTTAAGGAATTAGAAACGTAATTATAATGCAGTCACAAACTCCGCGTTGCTTTTGTTCACAAGTTGTTAACGTCATCAGACTCATAAAATGGAAGTACGATATTTCATTTGAAGCGTTTCCATTTTTTGAAGCTTTTCCATTTTTTTGTGGATCGTTCCTGCCGAACTACACGTTCGGTTCTCTCTGTTGTCCATTTAATCGACACCATAGAAGCGCGGAAAATTGAAAACGATTCCGGGAATTCCGATACGAAGCCATGGAGAGTTTTGTAAGAATGACTTGGCGAATGTAAGACAACAATCGACAGTGACGCAATGTGAGAGGTCTCATCTGACCTGAGTATCGTGTGCTCGTCGGCGGCAGTTTTGTCCGCGTAATTTCTTGCCGCCAGAACGAAGCAAGCTTCCGCCTCGTTCATCCTGGCCCTCGCTAGATCGCCGTCCTTTAGACAAGATCCCTGAATGTATATTACCCTTTGCGCCCAGATTGGTACTTGCAGAATCATCCGCATCGTAGTGTCGAGCTCCATCGGCGACAAGAGCACCACGTAATAATCCTACGTAGAATAGTACGGGATTATTTGGCTCTTCTAATACGCAACACGCAGTTAGATAATTACACCTGCTGTCCTTTTTTCGCAAATGAGATATGCTAGCCATTAGGTAAATTGCAGGGGACAAAGTGACCGTCGTTAAAAAAAAATATATAAAATGCACGAAACGAACCTGTAATAGAGGATGAGCGTAGAATTCGTTCAAAAAATCCATGATGGTGTCGGCTTGTAACGTCGTACTGCAAACTACCACGTGCTTCTCGCTTTGGGCCCTGTGGGACGAATAGGAGCCGCCGAGCTTCTGTCGTTCCATCCACGTGAACGCCAGCTGCTCGAACTGTTCGACAAATTAATACGATTCGCAGTTTCTGTGTAAGGAGACATTATTTTAAACAAAAGTCAATTCTGATAGTGTTTAATAATAAAGATGAACTGGTTGATGCAGAGCACTCATGAAAATCAGAAAATGCTTCGTTCGGAGAGATGAAGAAAAATACACTGGCAGGTGATCCTAATCCCAATGAGCCGGCCCAACGACGATCGTTTAAAACGCTCGGGAGAAATCATTCCGATGACGCGTTCCATTATATCGAGAAGCTGAGCTTCACCGAATTCGACTATCAATCCGTGAATTATAAGAGGAGTGGAGGAGCTCGTATGTTGGATGGGTGCTACTGACAGGCGAACGTGACAGACGAAATCTGACAGAAGGGGCACTACTGGCTACCGTCATCACAATCGACGACTGACAAGGCCATCCTTCCCGAGTGTTCTGTCATCGGTCACGGACCATCATGCAGCAACCATATTCAAAAGGGGCACTTCCAGCGTGCGAACGTTTTACCACGATTTAATGACCCTTGCCCCCTCTTTCTTCCTCCTCCAACGAAATAACGGTGCACGCCTGCGGAAAATCACCAATATACTGCTAATGACGTTCTCGGTAAGATCGCGTAATTCAGGAGGTCAATTCGTCGTTAACTGCGACCGTTTAAACGACTGCGCGCACACACGGCGCCGATAAAAGGGGTAGCTCGTTTTTAATTTTCTCTCTAGTATGAGCACCTTAACCCTTTCAGGTTATATCATATATGATACAGTGCGCTCTCTTCACTTTTTTCGATATATTTCTGTTAATAAGACTTCTAAGCCTTCAAACTAGTTGATGAATATGTGTTAATAGTTTTTATGCAGAAGGAAATCATTTTGCAAACGTTGCAAGCAAGTAGAGCCGGAAAAACGGCTGTTTTTGTGGAATCAATTGGGCCACAATCAGAAAAAAGGTATTCGTCCACAAATAATTTTTTTTTTAGTTCTTCAGGTATTCTTTGATAACATAATTTTCACAGTATTTTTTTTAAAGTGCAATTTTTGGAAAAATAGAGAGAAAAACATGGGATAAAATGGTCATGCGTAAATTTGTGTAATTTAGCTAAAAAAATCTATATTTGGGACTTTTTCATATCGCTGACCACGATATTGATGTGTAAAATAAAATTCCATCTACTCCTGAGGGGGTGGTTGACAGAAAAATATAGCGTGATGCCTAATATAAATTCGTTAACTTCACAGTTGGCAGCCCCGAAATAAAAGTTTTTACTCCAAAATCGTAATCAGCATCTCGAAAAACCCTTTTATGCCAAATTTGATTGAAATCCGTCCACTAGAGTTAATGCACTCCTGAAAGGGTTAAACGAGCCTGTGCACTGGGCAATAGTTAGGCGCCAAGATGCAAGTGGACCTAACGCAAGCATAAAAGTCATTCCTTCTTGCGAGAAAAAAATCTGTTTCCACGAAAAGGTTTGATACTTTGTAAAATGCAAGTTAAGGAAGACGTTTTGTTAATATACACCATAGACTTATACTCATAGACCGCGCATTCTGTGAGAAGCGTTGAAGACAACATGATACGAGAGAGCAATACTGGGAGTGAGCCTGTCTCTGTCTAACTGGAGCGTTGGTGGGGGGAATAAGGAAAAAAAGAGAAGAGCAACGTTTAAACGCGAGTATACGTTGAAATGTTTAGACGCGTAAACGTATGCTCTTCTCCTCTTTTCTTTATTACCCCCACCAACGCTCCAGTTAGACAGAGACAGGCTCACTCCCAGTATTGCTCTCTCGTATCATGTTGTCTTCAACGCTTCTCACAGAATGCGCGGTCTATGAGTATAAGTCTATGATATACACACGCTCGCGAACCGTACAAGACCTGAAAAAACGCGTTTTCGCGTTTCTCTTCTCCTCGAAAACTTCGACGACATACTCCTCTCCGTGAACCGCGCCACCTCTTATCTCACAGCGAGATTACGTTAACGATTGCGCGGCGCTGGATGGTAGTTCTCAAGCGCTCGAGTATCGCTCGAAAGAAGTACGAAAGATATTTCTTACATGGGGTTATTACTTTTTCAGACTCGTGGGAAGAGCCGTGCGAGCGGTTTTTCGTCCCTGGCACCGGGAAACGATTGTTTTCGTTGTTACGCGGAAAATAAAAGGAGGTTATAACCCCGTTGGATCGTCGGTGGAATAATAAATAATCCTCGGGACGTACGTTCGGGCGCGAGAATGTTCAGACAGGATGCACCTTATTTCAGCTCCCGCGGGCATCCCGTCGGGCGTGACTTTACGATAGTGACCATAAAAAATCTATAAAAGAGCGGATGATCGGAGGGTGGGAGAGAAGGAAGGAGAGTAAGCGGTAGTCTGCGAGAGCGAGAAAGAGAAGGGAGACAGGATGCCGCCAAATGAAACGATCCTCCGAGGGCGAATTTACTACTCGGGCTGTAATCGGGCACCGGCCAAAGTGGCACGAACGATTCGCGCGGTGGCCAATCGTCGATACTTCTCATTCGACGGACGTCCAATGTTCCATGAAACGTGAATCCACACTCGAATTTTTATGGCTATCGCGCCGTCTTACCTATTCGTCTGGAGACTGCTCGTGCGAGAACGCGGAGATTACTTCGTAAAACAAATTCGATAATACGTATTACGGCGCGTGTGAATAAATTGATAAATGGTCAATAACACTGGAGATCCTTGAGCAAGCTGGAAGAGAGAACGAATATTTTTTCGAATTCACGTTCTTGCCTATGGCGCTTCAATAATGTGTAACTACTATGCTGTGGCACTGACGACTCTCTCGTTGTTCGTAGAAGTACACTTGTGGTATGTACATAAAAAACTTTCTACGATCTTAGTATCAGCAGTTATAAACGACGCGTACAAAAGCCATACGTGATTTTGGTCATTTCGATTTGAGTAAAGTATATCTGTCTTGGAACATTATTCGACGTAATTTCTGAAATTCTAAAATGGATAGACTCTCGTTCACGATCCTGACAATTCGCGAACTCGCGAGTGAGTTTCATCGGAGATGCGATTTCCCTCCGAAATGGCAGTGGCTCGCGGCGCGTATAAAAGCTCCCTCGAGCGCGAACGCATCCATTCACATTCATCGGTACAATTGGCTCGGAGCACTTACCTGCGTGGGTAGGACTATGAGAGCTACGCAGATCATAATGACCATGTAAAGCTGGGAGGGCCAGATGTCGGGCACGAAGTCCCCATAGCCAACCGTGGAGAACGTCACCACGACGTAGTACGTGCTCTGAAACAGATTCAGATGCCTGTGCCCTGCCCTTTGAAAGTGCTGGATCCCGCATACGCTGCAACAGAAACAAAGAGAGTCACGTCCTTCGGTACCCATGCGCGCGAGCCTCCTTGCTACCTGCTTTCTCGTAAAGGTCCACAAGATCGAACGAGAAAATTGGTGAGAAGAGTAAGGAAGCACGCTTAGTTCCCTCACATTTGCCTGTCACTTTGCTAACGTCGAGAGTAATGGCTTTCTGGGCGCCGGACGAGGAACATCTTGATTGTTTCTTCGTCGGGCATTTAGGAAATCGATCGCAGGGTCGTTCTCGCAAGCTCGTGCGGGAACAAAGGGATGCTGCTTGCAATCACTCGGGCAAAAGTCGACGTAGGACGGAAGGGCAAGAGTGACGAGAAAGGGATGAGAAGGAGGACGTTGGACGATGGAGCGCGAGAGGGGGAAGAAAAGGTTGAAGACCGAATGGGGCACCGCCACGGGGTAACGAGCCGCATTTATAAACGACAAACATCAATTATGCATGCGGCCCCGTTTCTGTAACCGGCGCGCGAGCCGCCGATTCGCAGCGAGCTCGGCGGATTCTCGCGCGTGCGCGCGTGTCTACTTGCTACACTGGCTCTCAATTCTCGATGACGGATTAGTTGGAGAGAATCATGAGGTAAAATGAGATTGAAATTTTTCTTAGTCTCGTGGATCACGATCGTGATACGAGCCGCTCGGTTGACAATTCGATTAACTCCCCTTATTGCATTTTTCATAAATTTGAGCATCGAAGCACTTGATCAAGTCCCTACTTTTTAGGCACGACCGTTAAGGGAGTGACTTATGCAATCGCCATCCTGAAAACCGTTCGTGGTGTGTGCGTGCGTGCGTGCGTGCGTGCGTGCGTGCGTGCGTGCGTGTGTGTGTGTGTGTGTGTGTGTGTGTGTGTGTGTGTGTGTGTGTGTGTGTGTGTGTGTGTGTGTGTGTGTGTGTGTGTGTGGTGTGTGTGTCCGTGTATATCCTCGATTTCGGAAAAACGGCTGAACCGATCGGGACGAAATTTGGCACAAAAATCAAGTACATTACTGTGAGTTCACAATAAGGTTTGTGAGCCGCCATCTTGAACCGGTACAAAATGGCGGCAAATTCAAATAGCGAAAAATTCATATCTTTGGTACTATTCATTGGATCCCGATAAAATTTTACACATACATGTACATGTATACAATGACAACTTCTGGAAATTTTCAAATTTTTTGATTGGTCGAATCAAAAATGGCGTCTAATTCAAATCTTTAGTCCAATATTCCGGCGAAACGACTGAACGGATCCGAACAAAATTTGGCATGTACATCGAGTATATACCCATTTGGTGCCACGAAATATTATGTACCGCCATCTTCAACCGTTTCAAAATTATGGGAAATTCAAGTATGGAAACGTGAGTTACGCGGTCGTGCCTATGGCAGGAAGCGAAGCTTTTTTGCACCCGGTAAGGCGAGCTCGAAGCGCGAACACCCGACGATCGTGCCGACCACCAACCACCACTAGTTATATTTGTAACGTAATTTTGAACATGATTTATGGAGTTAATCGATTGCTGCACTGAACGGCTCATATCTCGAAGGGGAAGTGAAAGGGAAAATTAACACTATTTCTACCAAAGGTGTCAAAAGACACCTTCTCAAATTGTATTTTAAAATTTATTGCCCAAGTTGAATAATTTTTCCTTAATTACTTCTTTCACTATTCGTATATTAGTTGTTAAATTAATTTAGCAATATCTTTTTCCTGCAGCTCATCCTAGACCCAAAAAGATACTTCCTGGTCGAAATGGGTATACACAAAATCCCGGTAGAAATAATGTTAAAAAGGTATCTGAAATTGAATCTCTTTCGTTGCTCATTGCAACTAACGTATCCACCTGCGGGAAGATTGGCTCTGACTACTTTCTGTTAGTATCGAGAGCAATAAACGTAGAACAGAAAAAATCTGCGAGGTTACATATGAATCGAGTGCCCGTTGATAATCGCAACAGAATATGTAGATCAAGCTTGGTTAACTGTACGAGTACGAATGTAGTGCGGAGCACCACTTACCCTGGATAAATAAACGAACGAAATGGAGAGAAGAATTTCAGAAGTGAGCAAGAAAAGTTTGAAGAGAGATTGCGTGGAGAATTTAAAGAGACATTATTACGAAGATGGGCAAGAGGTAGGGAAATGGATATTCGCAAGGTAGTTCCTAGGGAAAGTTTTCTTGGACAGTTTCACGGAGAGTGATTTTCCGTAAAGAGTTATTAAGAGTTTTATCGAGCGCTAAGTCCAATAATAGGGTAGTGGATTAATGTTCATTAATCTTGCCCCGACAGATTTGTTTGCTTTTTTTTTTCATTTCGCGGCTCAATTTGATGAATTTGTTGTCGTCTCGTATTATCTTAACTTCGATTATCGGCACGTTATTGAAAAGTTTTCTGTCCCAGATCGAATGAAGCTATGAGAAACACCAGACGCTCGTTTTGTTAGGCATGAATTACGTTTGGATATCGGAGTGGGACAAGAACAAGGTAACGGAAATGTTCAAATCTACGGGACGATCGCGTATGTTACGGTTGTTGAGAGTTGAGAATCACTGAAGATGCGGAGCACGCGCAAGTCTCCTTGACTGCGAATTGACCGCCAATTCCAGCGCAGTGTTTCTGTCTTAATATCGACGCGAAGACTTGCATTTGCTTCTACTCCACTTCCCTCTTTCTCCGTCTCTTTCTCTCCTTCGCGCTCTCTTCTCTTTCTTTCAAGTTTTGTCCTGTCGCGTTCTTTCTCTTTTATCCACGCCTTTCTCACGCTGATGCTCCATCTTGCTATCATATCGATAACAAGAATCGTCATTTCCCGTGATGCACGGATTTAACGTATTCCGCACTATTAAAACAATCAGCTTCATAGTTACAACGATATTTCTACTGATTTACCTATTCTTGATTTATTCAAAATCAATGCAAGCACGTTCTGTGACACAATTTAAGAAATATTCCTTACGTTTATCATTCCGCAAGCTTTGCCGGTGAACGGAGAAGCTAAAGGAATATTTACGTGTTCCCTTTTTTCTAGACACATTTAGCCTTACGTACTTCAAAGTTACCCTACACACTTAAGACATCGCATAGCGAATTCACAGGTTTCATAGTGCCAATTATTCGTTTATCGTGTGTTTATTATGCGGCTCCAGGCGAGAGAGTAAAGGAAAGCGGAGCATGCGTAGGTGGAATTTTTAAAAGTAAGATTTTGCCAACGATAGGGCACGCACGTCGCCCCCGATAACGAACGCCTCCGGCATATATCGCTGAAAAACTACCCCTAAACGGGCGTTTCTTTACGTGAGAACGGCGTGAGAAGCAAGAACGTGCGCCACGGACGGACACGTAGGCGTATGTACGATCACTTATCGCGAAGCTTGAAAAATCGTTGCTCAGGCCAGTAGGGCGTGAGAGAGAAAACGGTATCGCTAAAAACTCCTCATGGTGGACGAGATGGGTCTGTCGGAAAACGAAATAAATCATCGTCGCACTTTTCTAAGGACGATCAAGTGAGTGTTTATCACGAAATATGGTCGCTCTCCGCTCAACGTCCGAAGATGAAGAAGATGTAGGAACGAGGGAAAAGTTTCGAGGTAGGATCACACTCGTCTTTTCTCCCCCCTTTTTTCTAACGAAATTATTGCTGATAAGCTTTTGCGCCTGACAAGAAGTTGTCCGATCATTCAGCGGTATCTACAATAGCAGAAGTTCTTGCAATCAAATTTCCCCTTCACCAAGATGCTACGCGCGTCGGTAGTTTTCAAGATTCTTTCCTGAGATCCGCGTGTTGTCCATTCGTTCGCTTCATGGAATTTAAATTTGTGACTGCACGTCTCGGATGATTTTTAGAATAGTTTCACGGTGACAGCAATCGTGAATTATTTTTTCAAGAAAATTACGCGTCTCAAATCAGAATTAAGCGAGTTGAGAAGAAAAAGAGAAGTGGTTACCAAAGTATGAAAAGACACAACGAAGAATAAGTGCATACTTCAACTCTCCGGATCCTAAGCTTTAACACTAGAACTACCAAGCCGGTCAAAATGACTGGTCAACGAAACAAGTTTCCATATGAAAGCAAAAGTAAATGGCAGCTCAGTGATAAAATAAACGCTCTCTCTGTAAAAATGAATGGTCATCAAAAGAAGTTTCCACACGAAAACCAAAATTGGTAGTTCTAATGTTAAAAATAAACTCTTGTGAAACATTGACGCACCCGGTCATTTCGACTGGTCGATACTTCTAGTGTTAATCGTGGAGCAAGATGAGTGTCGGTGTAAGGGAAAATCATTGGTTGTGTCGTTGAGTACGCACGCATCTTACATGCGCGCCATTCTATCGCATCGATCGGTCTGTCTGGAGACGTGGTCGTACACTGTCACGAATAATTTTCATTGCGCTACGCGGTACTGTGGCCGGTGGCTTCTCGACGCAAAGGTACGACGACCCTGTCGGGAATACGAGATTGCGTCTCGTTTTTCCCCTTATTGTGCCGCAGACGCGGACCCACTGTGGCGACCGTGACGACGGCCATGACGGCGCGCATGACGACAACGATGACGACTTTCGTTGCCCTTGCCGAAGTGCGCGCGGCCGAGCACTAGCCGCCGTGACAAGGGCGAGCCAACAAGTGCGCCGTGCCAGAAATACCGCGTAAATAATAAATCCTGGGGCGATCGATCGCGATGCCAATCCATCTGCACAAGCCGACACATTTATTTATTAACACGTGTCCCACATTTTGCGATCTGGGTCGATCAGGTGGCTACGATCGTTCCCTACAGCTTACGGCCCTGTGCGCGCGGAAGACAAAGACAAAGAGGCGGCACTCGTGGAAAGGGGGTTGATACGCACACGTAAGGGTCGACTTGCCGTAGGCGATCGTGCGCGAGACGAGGGTCGAGTAGAAGGGTGGGATAAAATTGCACCTCCTTGCCAACTCATTATTTCTCCCCGATCCTGAGTCCTACGATGACTCAACGACATTTCCGATATCCACCTATTGCTCGACGATGATTTTCATTCTCTACCTCGTGACCTTCTGAATTCAATTTCCTTGAAAGAGAAGGCTGCGGGAGGGAAAGTTTTGACAGGGGAAAATGTTATCGGTCGACAGATTCGACGCTCGTCGAGTACGCGCTGCTAGGAAGAAGTTTTCCTGGTACGCGGGTACGGAAAGTTCAACTGATTTTCCACGTACTGGCACCCAGCGTCCCTTTTCTACCGTCTTCTCGTCCTTGTGCGCCTCGCTGCATCGTAGCGCGAAATCGCGTAGTTATGCATAGAATCGAGTTAATGTGGCTAAAGTCGAGCCAGACTGTTTGCACGTTTGTGTTTTCCGTCGGTCGGCCTGTCGAGCCACTGTCGAAACTTCTCATTGCCAGTGTTTCGTTTGTCAATTTCGGGAGTACCTGTGAGCGATAGTGATCGAAGTTTCTCGAGTAGCAGAGACCGTGGGAGGAGGGAGTGTAATTCGAATGTAGCGTGTGCAACGGAGTTCGGCTTTTAGCGAAATGCGTTCAAGTTCCTCGAAGCTTCTACGAGCTGTCGTTATTATCGACTGATCATTTGCAGGCCCTGACAATGATAGAATTAAACCAAAGAAGAACGAACTTTAACGCTAGATGTAGCGACCAGTCAAAATGACCGGGTGCGCCAATTTTTCACAAGAGTTTCTCTTTAACATTAGAACTACCAATTTTGGTTTTCGTGTGGAAACTTCTTTTGATGACCATTCATTTTTACAGAGAGAGCGTTTATTTTATCACTGAGCTGCCATTTACTTTTGTTTTCATATGGAAACTTCTTTTTTTGACCAGTCATTCTGACCCACTTGGTAGTTCTAGTGTTAACTAATGGATAAACTGAAATGTGCAAAATGTACTGTTTTCAGCGTATCTCGATATCAAATTACGATTAGCCCCCAACGATTCTATTAAGAAGGTGAGAATAAACATTACATCTTTTATGACGTCGTTATGATAATGTCGTTTAACATGAATCTGATGACAATTCGATCATGCGATGACTTTTATACTATGTTTGAAAAGTCACTTTTCAAACGCGTAGTAAATTTTCCTCTCAAACAATCCCTTCACTCTAGACACTCACGCCCCCCTCTTTGTGCGAGGCTTCAAGACTGACTCTCCGACGAAAGTAACGACGGAAAACTCGGCGCCATTGTTTCCCATTCGCGTGACTTCCTCGCACGGCCTTTCTGCATATCAGCGCGTTGCCTCACGGGAAGATTGAGAGGAACTGGCGCACGAGAAACTCGCGTCCGGAATTCTTAAACGTCCATGCGTCTCATTCGTCCTCTCTCCTCTTCTACTTTCTTCTTCTCCCGTCTCAAACCACCGGGAAACTTTTCTCGTTATTCGAATAATACAATAAGACCCGCGAGTACCGCAGTCAGACAAACATGCCCGGATTGGCGCCCGTTATGTAAACTTAAATAATATCCGCGAACACGAACTGTAAAGAGGCGCTAACAAGAAAACTATCTGGAATGTCCGCTCTCGATTTTGATAAATTTTTATGCACGTGTCTTAGAAATTTCAGCGCTGGAACTATCCAATTCTTTTATCCACGTGGAATTTTTTCTTGTTGATCCGCCGTTTCGATTTTTTTGGTAGTTCGAATGTTAATAATAACCCGAAAGCTTGAGAAAACGTTTCATCCAAATTTTCTGTCACTCCTTGAGGTGCCTTTTTATTCTTAAACTCAACAGACCGATATAAAAATGAAGATGAATGTAAGATTTATAAAAATCGGAAACGAAGGGTATTGGTAGTTTTTTCGTAAGCCAACATTCATCGTATAGGTTGAAGAATGAAAGATTCGCCGTTGATGCATGTGCGTACTTTTGAACTTTTTCTTGAAATATTAACTGAGACATATAAGTTGTGTTTCTCTGAGTAAAATCGTGATTTCCAATCGTCCAGACTCCGAACTCCCGTTCCATCGACCTACAGCGAATTTGATTTGTTGCTGGATCCAACGGATCGAATGCTTCCCTACGGCATCGTTTTATAGCGCAATGAGGGGCACTACGCGAACCCAGAGAATTGTGATACTGAAGAAGCCGTATCTTTTCTTTTTCGATAAAAAATAATGTTTGAAGAGTATTCAAGATTTTCAATAACATAAGAATTGAGCGAAAACATTAAGCATGATGCATGTGCATAGAGAATTAGGATCTTTATTCAGCTACTCAATATAAAAAATGACATTTAAAGAATAAGTTACATGACTGAACTTTCTTCAAAAGTTAATTAAACCTATAGGTTTGGACATTAATGGTTTCGAGTTACAGATGACGCGAAGAATTTGAAGTTGAAAGTTGTGACTTCTCCGTTTAACCCTATGCAATTCGAGCCTCCTTGCAGTCTATATGTATATCACTAATTTCGAGATGTTTTTTTTTTTACAAAGGAGATCCTATCGTTTCAAATAAAATGGCACAGTGTTAGAAACATTTAACCAAATTGAATAGTATGTGGAGTAATATTTTAATGACGCATACTTTATAAAACTAAATTTGGGATGATTACTACATTTATGATATTCTCTTATGGATAGAGAAAACAGTCGAGTATAAAAGCTTACATTGACACAAGCTCAGTCACGTGCTGTTAAGTTATTACCGTTGAAGATGCGAATCTGACCTTATGGTCGTACTCTTTCGCAATACATTGTTTATCGGAGATTATTGTGACATCTAGAAGCCCTAGGAGTTACGAGGTCTCCGGTCACGATTTATAGAGAAAATGGAAACAAGATTTCGAACACGGACAGACATAAGACCTTGCAAGAACCATAGTTTGCGATACGAAAAGGCACATAGCAGAAAATAGAGTAAGACTCGTAAAGAAAAATAAATAATGCATAGTCAAAGTATAATGCCATAAAGCCCAATTTTCAGACAATATAGTTTATTTCAACTGGAAGAAAACGAAAATTACGCGATGAAGTTCACCGAATTGTAGGTTACGCATAGGATTTCGACATTTGCATTAGGCCAGTTCTATTTTACACGCACAACACCGATTACATTAACACTAAGGTTTACGGCAGTTTTGTTATAAACGCGATTTTCCACTTAAACGCGTAAATTTAACGAGTTTTCGTAAACCTCGTGTTAACGAACCTGAAGGTAATTCTTGCGAATAAAAATGCAATGGATAGTGAGCAGTTTACCACTTGTTCCAATGAGCATAATTTACGCTTAAGAATTTATTCAATACTTATTTAACGGTACGCTTGTTTATCGCATTAGATTTGCAAAAATCTTCCTCATAAAGAAAATCTATAAAAAATATCAGTGGTGAGTAACGAAAACACAAATTTAACTCACCTAGTAAAGACAAGGCACAGTAACGTAGCACTAAGGATCATAAGCTGTTGACTCAAAGCTGACTGGGACTTTTGCATAGCACGATGGAGATCATTCTGAAACAGTCGTGTTGCAAAATTTATGTAAGCCTATTGATAAAATTGATCAATTATATGTACAGTCAATCAGTGATTTACTTACGAACATGTTCTCCAAGGAGTGCTTCGCTAGCCAACAATTGAGGAACACCGGGATGAACAGGTTTCGCATCGGTGGATACAATAACTACAAGTCAAAAGGAAGTTATGTGAATAACAAATTTGTGCATTTTTTCTGCTAAGCAAAACGCAGACATGTATTTATCTGTATACAAAGAAAACTAAATTTTCTATTTGAGTAAAGCGAATTAATCTCGACTATATCGCAACTCACATGTCATATGTAGTTAATTAGAAAATCATATGGCTACACGTGCATCTCGATGGACGTCTCAATCGATCTGTATATATAGTTCCATTGGGACTAGAGAATCTTGATGTTGAGATTGATAGATCATTTATTCAGGCAATTGTTAGGCGAACTAGTATCCTACTCCTGCACGTAACTATAAACGGAGCCAACCCGCACTACTGCTTCAGATAGACGTTTGCCGTGCAAACAGGGACGCGTATACGAGCTTGAATACTGGTTAGCTCATTGTGCTCGATTTCGAGCATCACTGCTCCTCTCCTGAGTGTCGAATAGCACGTGAAGCACCCCACCTATGCGCGTCTACCGTCTTATGGATAATAAAAAGGCCCTATACCTTTCCCCGTCGTGACTATTTCAATATTCTCAAAAAAATCCTCACTTCGTATTGAAAACCTCCTCTTTTTTAAAAGTCGATTAATTAGCTTTTTTATGCTGCATCGAAATGTGAAGCAATTTACGTACGCATAAAGCGTCAAACAGTCCCAGCAAAAAGGTGTAATGCGCTTTACTCTGCATTATTGAAGAAATGAAACGCACCTCTGCCGCGTGACGCACGACTAATGAGGTTGCGATAATTAAATTCCAAAGCACAATACCGAATGCACGTAATGTCGTTATATCCTATTCGCGTCGAGATAAAGGTTAATCCCTGTGGGACGCTGGGAGAGATCGATGCGCCACGATGATCGCGAGGGGCAACACTACGTGTAACACGGGAGGATCTCAATTCTTAATGAAGCCGAGAGCCTGAAGCTCCTTCTACCGGTACGCAATTCGTAATTCTAGTGGCGCTATTTATATGCAGATGTAAGTTATCCCGTATTGAGGTGATAAGTGTGTTTAAGCAACTGGTATGTATACTTATGTACCGGATAACACGCCATTTGTTTGTTACCGCGAAAACTCGGAAAGAAAGAAAAGTACCTCTAGCGCAAATAACTGAAGATACGCGTTGCAAATAAAATTCGAGCGCCGATTAACCCTTTGAGTGCTGAATACTCGCGGCCTATGTGCTCCATACGGATGGTGACGATCGCTGTGGACGGAATACTTTTTCGCTAGACTGAACTGTTTTGATTAACTACTCAAGAAACAAATAGTAATGAGTTACAGTAATCCTTTTCCACGAGATTAAATAATTAAAGAACGTTATTACCATGCTGTTACTAAGGAATGCACTTGTATTCATCTCACACAAAAGTAATCGTAATACTTCTGTGTAGGTGATTGAAAAAATCGACAAACGCATATATGCGCCTTCAGTCCATGCCGGCAACTAAACTCAAATATGCGTCCTTAGTCCACACGAATAGCTTTCGCCATACGCATATATGCATTCATAGCGCTCAAAGGGTTAAGCACAAACATAATTATATACGGATAATAATTACTCTCATAATTTCGGCATGCTGGAGTAATTTTTGACACCCGTGAATCTAACTTCTTAGGACTCGTATAACTAGCGTAAGAGACATTGTAAGAGCTACTCACCGTAATCGTGAAGGGTATGGTGTTGACCAACTCCAGGATGAAGTGGAAGGACAGAAGCTGCTGCCAGACATTTCCCTGCGGACATTAGGAAGACAGCTCAACATACCCAGCGACAATTTTTTTCAAGTGCGGGCACAGTCACAACAAAACATCCCGTGCAAGTGAACGGGAACGCTTTCGCGTTCTCGTTCTGCATCTTCCATTTTGAAACGATCGTCGCGTGGGGATTCCCGGTAGGAAACTGCGCCACCCCGATTCAATAATCCCCGTGAACGGTAGATTCGATCAACAGGTGCCTCGCATAATTAGAGAGTTGGGCTACGATTTATGCGATACTAATTAAACACATCGGTCTCTAACAGCTTCCGTTCGATTTCATAATAATTCACGTCTGTGCTCTCGCTGCTCGCGAGTCTGTAGTTACCACCGAAGCGTTTAAATATTGTAGAATATTCTCGTAACATTGGAAAGGATACCAAAGGGCTTCAAAGATCACGAATTAAGAGTATCGAAAAAACATTTCGAAGACGATTTCCGTCGCGTATGTCGCGCTATTAAAAAAAAGCGTCTTTACGTAGAACGTTCTGCATTTCTAATGTCGATGTTTAATTCAGGAAGGATTATACGACCGAAGAATTTAAGTGGTGCTAATTCGAGTAGGTAACATCTTCGTAATAATCACGAAGCTCTCATTACACGCTCATTGCGCCCGTTCTCTCGTACGCTACACGAAACGGAGAAGAAAAAATTGCACTCCCTTGAACGAATCTATGACAATCGCGAAGCCATTTCGCGTATCCGACGGCATTGGTAAGAAAATTTAGAGCGCACGTCACACGCACCAATTAGCACGACATGGGCGGTTAGAAAAGTTAATGAGTAATGATGCGTCTCGAATAGCGAAGCTGCATCTCGAGCTACTTTCTCATCAAAATGGAACAATACACGTCCTATAGTCGGATCAAAAGGTTACTCTCTTCCCGTTGGGCCTCTTAGCGCACTCGTTAATTCTCGTTGCATTCATTACGTCTTGCGGGTACGTGCCGAGCATATTGTGTGCTCCACTGACGCGTATGGAAACCAACGCGAGCGCTGGTGTACGTTTCAGAGAGGATTTGCATTGTACTTCTACGAAAGACCGAAGACATTGGGCACTATATAGCGCAAAAGACGGTCAAACACCTCGATGAACGAGTTTACTACGTCGCAATCGAAGAAGACTATCTGACATTTTATTTATCGTGTAGATTTAACACGCAAGATCACGCTCTGCAAATAAAAAACGAGGGGATGAAAAAACAGAAGGAAACGAGAAAGACAATGTCACTCTGAGACTTCTCGCGGAAGTTTAGTAATTTGATTCGAATCAGCTTCCAGCCCACTCGACAGTTTGCTCTTTGGGGAGCAAAAACCTTTTAATTCCACCGCCCTAGTATTTTCACTTTTTGCTTGGAGTTCTTGCGTCGGATCCACGACCTCCTACCTTCGTCCACCCTCGAGCAACTTGGATCCGCCTACGAGCCCCACTTCGAGGATAATCGGCGTGTTTTCCGTGTACCCACGGCGCATCTGATTTCCAATGGAAATTCCGACCGTATTACGTACGCGGACGGATGCAATCCCCACGTTAAGCGTATTCACCGAAAAGTTAATTGAATGGGCGCTAAGTCGGCGAATTTGAATTTCCCGCGTGACGCCCACCTACGTCGTTGCCGTTAGCCACAACCCTCCTCCTCTTTCCACTCTTCCACCCTTGTTCTCTTTCCTTCTCCTTCCCTTCTCACTGTGCGAGCACCGCCTACCCGCATGACCGTCTGACGTATGTCTTAGTCCTGAACTAATTTAGGAGTCTTCCCAGTCCCCGAAGGTTTCTTCGTTCCCGGAAGCCTACGTTCGTGCCTGCACGCGCATGTGAAGTCTAAAGTGCGCGCATGGGAACTTAACACGGGCTCTCGTACTTTAACGAATCAGCGTCCTAATCGAGTGAATTTTGAATGTGACGCCGTAGGAACGGAGCATCGCCGTGCTAGGAGAATTTCAAATTCCAGAGGCAAAAACTTTCGTCTCCGTCAGCGCACGGTGGCTTGAATAGTTCACGAGACCTAGCATACAGTTTTATATTCGAGGCCACTGGCAATGACGATGAATTATTCTCACGTAAGAATTTCCGTAGGTACCTATCGCGACATGCGCGGTCGTAAGAAATCCGTCGACTAGTCGCGCTCATCGTTACACCAAGTTACGAATGTCTACCGACAGAGTTGGTAACGAATACAATAACTTTTACGTGGAAGTGACTTTCGTGTTTCATTGCCGATTATCGGTCCGTCAATTTCGTTACATTTCAAGGAAATATCCTAAGAGAATCTCGTGACTACGTCATTTATTACGTCCATTGTAAGTTTTTCAATTTGTTTAAACCCTTTCCATCCTATATTATCGGTATTGTACGAACTGCACTTTAGACCCGTTATCGCCTTCTTTTACTACTCCTCCTTTTTTGAAACCATCTGTATACAATGTAAACTCTGACCTTTTCACTGTCAGAAAGCAGACTTCTACCATGGTATCGTCTGCCTCGACCATAAAAATATTACAAGAGAGGCGAATCACCCTTCTGCGTTCTGCTAGATTAACGCTTTATATTGTTCAGGTGGGACCACGATGGTATTTTAACGTTTATACTCAAGCCCACGAACTTCTCCGTAATGCGTACAACGCCAGGAATTTTAATAAAATTCCATTGAACGTATCCTTTAAGAGTCCAAATTACCTTCTTCATTTAGAAGGCTCCGTGAGAAATTTTTTAATCCGTCAGAAAGAGTTCTTGCCTAACTGAAATTAATAAAACTCCTCCACGGTTTCGCACACTATCCACGACTCCGTCGATGGCGAAGATAACCCGCAATTGAAGCGTGCGAACCGTGGAAACTTCAGATTTCTTTTGCTATTTTACAGCACGCGATTGAAAATCCTCTTGAGTCCCTTTTCTTTCCATCTACACTCTAACCTGTGTTTATGCCGGAAATACTCGCGAAGAGAAAGAAGAAGAGGGAGAAGATACCGCGTGTAGGGCGCGTGTGTTCACATTCCAATTGAAAAGCGAAGATATTGGAAGGACAAAAGAATGTGACGTATCCCGTTAGAAGCGCGAAAGAAGCTGGAACGAAGTACACGAGCTCTTTCCAGTAGATCGCGCGTTGGACATCGGTAAACTTTCATTTGTATGCGGGCTCTCTGCGTGTCTCTCTTCGTGCTCTCTTATAGGCGCATGGCCAGAGACACACGAGGGCGAGCGGTGCGAGAAGAGCGAGAACGAAGCGTGGATTTTCCGCTCTCCGAGCCCGTTCAAAGCGGTAAGCATCGCGGGATGTAGCGGTTCGTGCGAAAGAGTAAATCGAGAGACGCAAATCCGAGAGAGACGTGACGCGTCAAAGCTTTCCGCCTCCGTCTTCAACGTCGAGTCTTTCTCTCGTCCTCGCCATCTTTTTCTCCACTCTCACCGTCGTGCTCTCCTTCTCTTTAGCTCGACGTTCTCTCATTGTCAGTTGCTCTCTCCGCACTGTCTCTTCTTTCATCTCCTTACCAGTCTTCCTCTATCTCGTCCTCCAACGATTACCATTTAACGCTTCCGACGAGGCGGGCAGCAGCGATTTCCTTCAAAGAGCTTCCATTTTCCGTCGACCTTCTCCTTTCCGTATCTCTCAACTCCCCAGTGGCGGATATCCGGTGAATCACAGAAGCCGGGCCAAGATTAAAGAGGATTATTGCGCTTCGTTTAGTGAAATAACGCGCTTTTGTGAAATTTCCCTTTCCATCGAGCGATATGCTCCCCCCCAAGAGGATCGCTCTAGATTAAACCGGCTCACCCCTTCTTGGTCCACGCCGTACAGTATCGATAGCTCGAACGTCAACTACCAGTTGCGCGTTTCGACTCCGACCCGGCAGTCAATCCGGCCCTACGGATAAAAACGCTTACCGCGTAACGATTTCTCTCATCTCTCCTCTTCTCTCCGCATTTTCATTCACGAGCCATTCGTAATATCTTCGAAGGAAAATTAAATGATTTAGGATGCCACTGCCAGTGGACGATAACCGGATAAACCCTTTCGCCATAGTCACCTCTCGCGCTTATTAATAACGTTCCGCGTTCGGCTCTCGCCTATCCCCTCTTGGAGAATTTACGGACGAGGGATTCAGCCATTCCCTGGAACGTAGAAGAGAGCGAGGGCAGAGAGGACGCGCGCCGGTGAACGGATGCAATTTAAAAAAGTGCAGCTTGCAGAGAAGTGTTGGAAAAAAAGAAATGGGGTCGCGCTCCAACGAACCTTCGGGTTGGAAGTTTGTCGCCCGGGTCACGTGAAACGCGAGCGGACGAGGGGGAAATTTTAATGTCCCGTTAAACGAACCGTCCCTACTTTTCCTTCTATACAATCACGACGGTGACTTCCCGATTCGGCTGATGGAATTCATTTCGCATTCCCGGCTGTTCTCGCGCGATTCGACTGAGGGTACAGAGGCGTGCCCAGTGACTGTCACTGTTCATCTTCGCAAGAACGGAGGGTACCACCCCCGGGCGTATTTAATATTCATGAGAAACGAATCAAAGCGATCTAGCGGATTTGGTAGTTGCGCTCGATAAACGTCGATCCAATCCCCTAAGGTGATGCGTCGAGCGTCCAAGAACACCTTATTCTCTTCAGTGACAATGTTATAAGTTTGCGAGAACTCGTTGTTCATCGGTTTACAAACGAGATGCGTTTGTACCGAACCATTTTATAGAGGCTTCGATTTGGACGAAGCACAGAGACTCATTTGAGCTTGATCGAAAAAAGTGAAGTCGAAACGTACAGAAACCATTGACGAATTTTTCTTCTACGGAAAGGTTGCATACGTACGAAGCATTTCTGTACCTGGCTAATGTGCCACACCATACTTATCGAATCTCGTTACTCGAGTTTCTCAATTTTCTGGAAAACATTGAAGACTCTCCGCGTCACAGTGACACGTTTGGAATCAGTCGCACACGATATTCATCTGACCGTAGGCTTACGAAATGTGATGCGACGCGTAGCTCCGTCACCTATCTCAGGCACGTAAATTTCGTAAATCGGACGTTAAGCTGCGACACTTGCGATTCTTGGAGTGCACGTTTACTTCCGTAAACGCAGCTTCATAGTACTTCGATCGTTGGTAATATGCGCTAGGATTTACTTCCATCTGGGGAGAACTTCACAAGCATCCTCAGTTGCATTACTCGCGCATCTTCTTCTTGGATACGAGTGTACTTCGTTGTCCAACTTCAAATCGTTTCGAACAAGAGCAGATCTTGACTTAAGCACATTTCTTAGGCACGAGTTCACCGCGAATAGAATTTGTAAGTGGAGCGGTGTACTCGGTGACTGATTGACTGACTCTGAACGGCTCGCCCCCTGCTGATCCGATTTTGTACCTAACCGCTCGAACTAACTTCTCAAAGCTAGGGTAGACTTGGTGGGAAATCTGTTCGCCCCATTTAATGTCCGCTCGTCGAATCCACCTTTAGATCGCAACTCGTTATCGAATGCCAACGAGGATGAGAGCGAGTTAAAGTTTGTCTCGATAGACTGCGATTTTGTGCGTCGTAATGAGTGCAATAGAAGCACCAAGATACATCACTGATTTTATTTTATTAACAAGATAATGTTCAAAGATTAAGCGCCCCATTAAGCCTAAGAGGATTGCTCGATATATGAGCCATTCAGTGCACAAGTCGATTAATTCCATAAATTATGTTCAAAATTATTGTTACAAATATAAAAAATAGAGGCTTAATCAAGTGCTTCGATGCTTAAATTCATGAAAAATGCAAAAAGTGGAGTTAATCGATTTGTCAAGTGAGCGGCTCATATCCAACTTCCTTTATCCGATGTCCGTTGATATCCGTGTCAAAAAAGCAACGTATTATTTGCCATCAAGAAACCTCTTTCGCTCGTACATTAATCTACGGAAAATATCAGTCCACACGATTGTGATACGTATACACGTAGCACACATTTTTTGCACGTCGAAAGTGAGTGAAACTCGTTAAAAATTCTGAGAGAATGGAAACGCAGCAGTCGTGCGCGAAAATGTCGCGTGGTCCCACGCACGGCCGTCCCTGAAGACAAAAGGCATCCCACTCGAAAACATCCGATTGCAAATTGGTTACGCCGTAGCGAACGAGACATTTTCGTGTCCCGGGGTTGTTCCACCGTTAATCGTCCGAATACGACGTCGCTTAGAGCGACGCCGGGTAGATAAGTCTTATCACAGGAAATGTAACGCGAACGACATCGATTAGCACGCCTATATGTTATCTCTGTAACGTTATCGTCCCTATCGGCCGTTCTAACATGACGAATCGGGTCGCCGACGAATGCTCGATTAGCGAATAGCGTGCCAGGACGGCTACGAACCGTTGCAGATCCTATCTGGGCTTCTCCTTTCGCGGGTGTACCTGTATGCGTGTAAGAATAGGCGTGGCTGTGAACATATCCGTGCACCGGAGGGCGGTTACATCAAAATTCGGAAAGGTTTCGCACAAAGAAACAGCCTTTATTTGGAATTATCCGTGGGACGCGAGAAAAACGTCTGACACTAAAAAGACTGAAATTTTGTATATACCTATATTGTCCAACATTGTCATTTTTACTGCTTCGTGAAAGAATGACTAATGCACAAAGAAATGTATTTAAAATTAATTTCCAATGTGATTTTATATTATTTAAAGTTACATAATATGTTATTAGTAAATATTAAATAATAAAGAAAATTAATAATAAACAAAATCGCATTGCCTAGTGATGGGCGAACCTTCCAGATCATTTTCAAATTCTGCCACGTGCGGCGATGCACGCACACGCACGATGTTACACATTGTTATTATGTAGTGGGAATCGAAAAAAATTAAATATGATATTTTAATACATGGGCGGGTTGGTCGTATAAAAAATGTACGTAACTCAATAATAAAATTCATTTAATTAATATAAATTTCCAAAGTAATCAAAACGACTGCTTTGGGTAATTTAGTGTTAAAGACACATTAGGTGGCTAATAGATGATTTTTTCTTTCTTTTTATTAACGATTATAGGTATATCGTACTGATAGTGCTGCGAGGTAGACGTTCCTTTACCAAAAAGCGATTGTCACGTAAAATAATAAGAGTGCCGAAAAAACGCATTATTGCGCAAGAGGCACTGATGCAAAATGATGAATTTCTTTCCAACATCTTTAATACAACTGTTACGTGAAGAAAAAAACATAGCACCCAGTAAAACATGTAGTCGATTTTTTCTGTGTAGAATACCTACATTTTGTGTAAAATTCGCAAAAAGAATCGGGATCTTGATGTTGCTACGTTGTGAACTCGAGACAGTATCTTTTCTCTTTGCACGCGGCTACAGTAACCACTATGCTATCCAGGACCTACGGTCCAACCTTTCCTTGAATATTTCTTCAGACATTATTAAATCTGCGAAAACATTCGCGATGAACGATAGAGCGGAACGTCGACGAACAGATGTTGAAATACGCGTCGGACTTGAACAAGACCGTTTCACTTCCACGTCCGCCTAACATAAATTCGTACTACTTTCCCTGTGACCCGACGTGTAGAGCGTACGGAAGGTATAATCACGCTGGGCGATCGATCGCGAAAATGGAAAATCGCAGAACGAGAGAATGCAAGGAGCAACAACGACTACGCATTCCAAGCTATACAAAAACAATGGCTTCAATCAAATAAACGACAATAAGAAGTGGTGATTCGAGAAGAGATACACAAAGAGATTAAAAACACGCAAGTACTACCTACGTTTAGATACTTAATAAGTACTTAAATATTGTAATAAACGTCGACACGAATAAACATTGAAAAGGTGAGTGAAATGGGGCAAATCTCAAGAACTACGGGGTCTTCCCAATGGACGATATTCGCGCGTCGCGTTAATCGAACAGCGACATAACCGAAGCGACTGCAACCCTTCCCTTTTCCTTTCTTCACACTCGAAGAGTGTCACGCTCCTACGGCATTGCATTAATGTACAGCCGGGAGTAGTTCATGGCCCGGAGTCGTCATCGTTAATTCATCAGACCCCAGTAAACTTTTGCAGCGGCGAAGAAGCCATTCGAGCAACGGCCGTGCATCGACGAGCAAGGCAGCACCGCGAACGAAGGGGTAGCGAAGTACGATGAGAAATGGAAAAATGAGGAAGAAGATGGGTGCCGAGAAAGGAGTCAAATGTGTACATAGATGTACATACACGCATACGAATGCACATTTATGTACCGAAAAAGAGAGCGGAGTAAAGTTAGGAGTCGCTGTAGGCGAACGAATGTTCCTCGAGGTGGAAACGTTGCCCACGTACCTTGTAACCGAGATAGGCCAGCAACAAGGCTTCCGTCAGCGATACCATCGCCAGTATCACTTGCACTACCCACAGCTCGAGAGGTCTCCTCACCCAGAGAATCGCGTCCCAGTTGATGGTCGGACGCTCCTGGAACTCCTCCTCCGTGAGATTCTGAGAGGCGAGGAACTCGGTCTTGTTGCCGGGCGTGCAACCATAGCTGAAAAAGAAGAAGGAGCGAGTGAACGGATAGTCGCGCGACTCTTGTCGCGTCTCGAACTAAAAAGAGGGAAGCTCGTAAGCGTCAAGATTAGAGAGCAAAGAAAAACGTGACGCGGCATTGTCGACGAAATAAAGCGGAATAAAGGAGCATGAGGGATGAGAGAGAAGAGGTAAGAAACGTAAGGAAAGAGGAACTGAGGAAGAAGGAAAAGTAAGAATAGAATAGAATAGAATTGAATTTATTATTGGGCCTGGATCCAAGGTCCTTCGGGCCCCAAATAATAAAAAGAAGTGCTAAAGAAAGAAAAAATCAACAATAATAACAACAAAAATAATAATGACGAAGAAAAAAGAGAAAAGAAATAATAATAATAATAATATTAATAGTGCTGATCACGCGCAAGAGAGAGAGAGAGAGAGAGAGAGAGGGGGAGGAAAAAGGAAAAGAGTCGAGAAACTAGCGAGTGAGGCGGTGGCGCGAACGAGTGGCGCCCTTCCGGAAGACAAGAGGGTGGAGGAGAAGAAGAATAAGGAGGTTGAGAAAAAAGAGGTGGAGGGAAGCCCGAACGAGAGTCCAACAGTTTGGAGGAGCGAGTCGAGTATCCCTTGGGAGTATCGCGAGCTTTTGCCCGAACGGGCAATAAGACGCGAAAACATTTTCGGTTGGAAAGTCTTATCTCGGCCTAGTATCGCGGACCGGAACACTACCGCTACTACGAGATACCGGAATCGTGCATACATATTATGTTGATGCCGTGAAGTGGAACGGAACCCTTTACCTCGTAGAAATTTTTCTTGGAAAATTGCGTCGTACTCGCCAATTTTGCACAGTATTCTACAGTGTCGGCTCGTAACAATTTGTAATATTGAGACTTTAGCGATCCAAGCAAATAAAACATTGACGTGTCCCGGATGACAGGTAATATTGTGAAAAATTAAGAACTGCGATAACAAACAGAAACTTTAATTTTATGCCAGGAGAATTGCAGTCCTTTAGCGCTTATGAATGTAATGCTCGTTAGTGGTATTTCATTTAGGCTGAAACAGAGGGGAGGAGAGCGAGAAGCATAGAAATGTAGGCAGATTGTGACTAAATATGAGCCGTTTATTTTAAAAGTGGCCTAAGTCCATTTTTTAAAAAAATGAGATATCACATAATATTAAATTATCGCACTAAATTATTCACGAATAAAGTGATATCTTATTTTTTTTAAAAAATGGACTTAGGCCACTTTCAAAATAAACGGCTCATATATGTAGTCTAATAAAAACGTAATAATGCATTGTTTATTTTATTCGTTCTGTTTTCTACTGGCCTCACTGCTTTGATTTCCGCTTCGGTACTTATCTTTCTAATTTTAAATGTCAATTCGCGCATACGAGGATATTCCTTGCGAGAACATGAGCAATATTACCAAAACTTTAAGTTTTTTAAGTTTTATTAACTGTAATGTATAAAACGACCCATAAGACACGAAACACTAACGGCAATTCCGTATGATGCGGATAGATTGGATTATGTATTGTTCTTTAGAGCATCCTGATGACATCGGACGAGAATGAATGAACGGAACCATGGAAAATGTACTTAAATATATACACACAAATAGTCGGACAATATCATACGAACGAATCCACTCACCATGCGGCGAACGTAGGATCGCTATCGGTGATAACTCTGAATATGTATAAGAAGCATGTCAGCAGCTTGAAGAAGAGATTGGCCAGTCTTATCCTCAGGCCTGGAAAGGAGAAAAAGAGAGTATTACATGCTTTATTACACAACGCTTGGATGAATCTATCGTCTCATCGAGCATCACTGTTGTGAGATAGCGCGAGTTCACTTCGCCTCTCTCCAAATTGTCAGATCGAACTCTCGCCCGGCGTATCAGCACCGTGAACGAGGAACCGACTCATTCGAGCCATGAATGCACCCGAAATCTCTTTACGGACGAATAATTTCTCCCTAGAGTCTGTTCTCGACTAAAATACCGCATCGATCCATTCGATATTCACCACTTCGATCGATGTAAACGCGCGTTGATTTGAAAACTTCTACGCGAATACGTTCGATCGTGACTCCGATGGCAACGTCGAATCGGTGAAGTGATGTCACGATGCATGAGCGCCCACACGTTCGAATTTCCCATCCAACGAGGAATCATCTTCGCAAATGTGACGTCACTAAGAATTACTTAATTAAAGCGAGCTACTTGAAATCTCTAGAACTGTTACGATCCTTCGTGGTACGTCATGGCGACGAGTGACGTCACAGTAGACCCACGCGCTGATTTGAAATTCCCTCGCGAGCAGGATCGATCGCGCTGGTCGAGGAAGTAGGGGTTGGACGGGCGGCATGACCGTAGGGTAGCCTTTTAACAACGGCGGGCACCAGTGACGTCACAAAGCACAGGAGGCCGCGAACCCAATGACCTGTTCGCTCGCGGACGTGTAGTCGGCAAAGCTCGATACGCAGAGATCGAGGCCGGGTTTTGCCAACGACATTCGTTGTCGGCCCTGCTTCGTCGTCATCGTTGCTCGTTCCACTTCTAAAGTGTAAATCGGGTCTCGATGGAGCTCGTACCGATCGGACCATCGAGGTGAACCACGACCATATGCAACGGACGACATACACGAAATTACGTTCCGTGGCTGAAGGACGGTGAGAAACCACGATGGAGAAGCAAAAGAGAAGGTCTTTTATGAAAAGAACCGTCCGGTCCGACGGCCGATCCGATCGAGAAATGGAATTTCAGAAGAGGTTTCCCGAGGAAATGACGTAGTGGTGGCAACGAGCCTTCAGAATGCACGGATGATTTGTTTCGTCAGGTGGCTTTTCTTTCCTCGGTCCTTTGTTCGAAAGGCATACTGTGAGGAGAGTTTGTGTATTGAATTCTTTCCATGCAACCGTCGTCATATCCGACCCACGAACTCATTTTGTAAGCTAATTTTTCTCAATTTTCTTTAAAGACAGCGTTTTTTTCGTAAGAAATGTATTTATCATTATTTAATGGGCTCTCAACAAGTCACGTCCGAATAACACGAGATATTATTGCAAGGTATTATGGGTGCTTGTGCAACGCGACATATTATTTATCTTTATACCGTGCCGTTGGGAAATGACAAAATGAAAATTATACTACACATTAAATAATGTAATTTGTTAGCGTGCTGCTTATTTCCGAAAAGTGGCTATGATATTATCTATAGAATAGTGTAAGGTATTTTTACTGAATAACTAACCGAACGAGAGCTCTCCTTGCACGCAAAGTAACAAATAATGAGGAATTCATTCTGTCCCGTGTAATAACGTAGCATTAAAATCACCGGATACGCGATCAAAAGAATCTGTACGCATTCGTGCGTTATTGGAAATAAGTATCTGTAATAATTTTTCTTCCTCGTTTGATAACATATCTTTAGTACCATCGACGTAACTAAATTATCCCGTGAAACGTGCGTATTTTCAAATTTAAATGAACACGAAGTGCGGGACAGGCTTATCGAAGCTTTATACTTCGATGACTCGTGAAGCGTGCATGCGCGTGTTAAGTCAAGCGCGGCAGGCTTACGTCGCCGAGTAGACGCCAGGATGCCTATATGCGCGCGTCTCGACGCCTTGTAACGCGAGATACAACGAGGAAAACGTGGAGCGACGCGAGATCGAAGGAGATTTAATATCGTGGCATTGAAGTTTCCCCGGGGTAGTCGACGGAAAGTGTAATATGGTGTGTGAGCATTTCGTGTCTAGCACGTGCCACAGTGTGTTAATGTTGAAATTTACAAGGGGCGCACCTTTCGCTTGGCTCGCGCGTTGCTTCGACATTAAAGCAATCGATCGAACTCAAATGCTAATCCTTCTGACCAAACGGATTTTCATAATCTCCGGTTGCTTTCAATGGTACGATTTACACGTATAGTATCGAAAGTAGTGCCCTCTATTACACGTGTACACGAGTACACGTGTACGCGTGTATTTAATTCTTTTTTTTTTTTAAACACGTGTATCGGGTACCCACGTGTAATACACGAATACACGTACTACACGTGTATTTATTTCACGAGCACTTGAAAAATCATGAGAAAATTTTTTTTCTAAGAAATATAAAAAAAGTGTCGTAGAGATACAAGAAATGTCTATATATGCAAAGACATACAATTTGGTACAAGATGTAGGATGCTGTGATAAAAATTTCTGATAGTTACCCGTGTACACGTGTATCTACGGATATCCGTGTTAGATATAACGTGTAGTACGAAAACACGTGTCACGTGTACCCGTGTATTTTAAAACACGGTTCTGACCGGGAGCTCTAATCGAAAGTCGTTTCGATTCGTTTCGTCGTTAAAGCGTCAAGAGCGTTTTGTTAACAATAAACGACGACGTTGACGGCGTCGACGCGTTAACTGTTCACTCCGTCGTTTACCTTTATTTCTCTGTGCATTTACGAAAATCATTTAATACTGTACAAATGCAGGCGAGAATTATTCTGTTTTTAATTCAAATGGGCCTGAGCGCTCATTAAGCGCAGAAGTGGTAGTAATGGAAGGGACGGTCGGTCACGTTATAAAAAGGCGATAACGGGGCATCGGTAAGAGCCGTCGCTAAAAGCTACCCCGCATGGATCGTTACGACAATCGCTGGAATTTATCGACGACGTTTTACGAACCGTGATAATAGCACTCATATAAAGCATGCAACGGCTCCCAAAAACGTAATAACGATATCATGCTTTACGGGTCATTGAATCGCGATTTTCATCGATCATGAGCGCTCTTCTGAAATGGCGAACTATTCGCTCGTCGAAATTATTGTAATAGAGAATGACGGATCATCTATCGTGTGTTCTATGCGAATTGAATCAACGCTTATCGACACACCCTCTCTGCATACCTTTCGTTCAGAGTTTGGTAAAGTCACCGTTGCGTACTTGAGCTTGATCTTTCTTGAATGTATTTAAGATCGAGACAAAGCACAGTCTTGTAAATGTTCCAAGCCCACGACAATACGAATAACCTACCTTACTATACAACGGATAACCTATCCTAACATAACCTACATACGAATTCACCCTAACGCGAAATTTATCCAACGTAATTCTAGTCAAAGACGCGTGACATTGTACTTACTCGAGCGTTGGTTCTTGATGAAATACAGCTGGAGTCGTTCCTTGAATGTGTTCTCGTTCACGTAATATTCGACACGAACTCTGAAACAGAAGAGAGAAGAGCCGCCATTATTACTTGCTCGGATGTCCTCGCTAACGCTTCCCGACGAAACTACCGTAAACAGTTACGTACTCTCACCCCCATCCGTCCGACCAACTGGATAAATTAATATCCCAAAGGAGATTCCCTCGGCTGGGGATTGCCCCTCGTATCAAGAACCTTCAAATATACATTCTCCGTATCTCGTCGTAAATTGCCTGAATACTGGAGAGTTCTGATGAGTGAACGAGGTAGAAAGAGAGAGAGAGAGAGAGAGAGAGAGAGAGAGGAGAAAAAAAATCGAAAAAACGACATTACAATCGCCTTGTATCGTTACCGATTAATTATCAATAAAATTTCGCAATAAGGTAACAGTGAGGTGCATCATTCCCTGATTATTTTCCACTGTAAAGGCCCGGCGCACATTATACCAGAGCGATCGATTTCGTCCATTTCACGTAGGCATGATGTGCGCACGGGTCTTAAACGGCCAAGAGATAGAGGATAAAAAGAAAACACGGTAGAAAAAACAAGAAACGGGTAGATGTTACGAAAAATGAACCTCTCCCACCGTCTCGTTTTCCATGCCACTCCGACTCATCAAGGAAATCGATCATTACTATCGACTGGCCAGCGCATTCCATTAACGCGCCTTCTCACAATCGTTCGTCCGTACCTGCAGGACTCCTTGTTATTATTATTGCAACAACGCGGCAAACACGAACCAATTCCATTGAATGTAAGTGCATACTTTACTTTGTGCCCTGATGGTGCCCCCACCCTACCATCCACCCATTCGCCCACCTCCGCAACTCGCGGGCTAATTTTAGACGCGGTAATGCGCCGGCGTAGCCGAGAATAGCGTCGCGTGACGTCACCTTAGCAGCGTCGACAGGCGGTCTGTCGTACGCGATCGTTTCCAGTTGTTGAACTGGTTCTTTGACCCACATAGTGACTACGAGTGCCTGACCTACGGACACCACCTTGTCCTCGGGTGAGGCGCGCGAGCTGGACGGAAAGGATACGCCGATTTCGCGGGATGTTCGAATATGCGGAACAAAATCGATAGTTCCAGTGGCGCGTGAAACTTTCCAAACTAACAAAAGAGAGATTCCTCGCTCGTAGATACGTTCGGTGTGATCCTTACGAATTTTCTTCCAGGCCTTCGCGTGGAGGGTACACGAGTATTACGACCAATTAGGCCATATCGAATAGAGCTTAACTTCTGCGCGGTTAACCTCTTTGCGTGAAAGCAATTATTATTAGGAGAGAGCTTTCATAGCCAATATAATTCGAGATCTGCTGGACTCGTCAATTTTCCATCGTGATATCGAACGATCGTCGAAGGGATCCGTGGAAGGTCGATAGGCGCGGCGTACCTTCTTCTCGACTGGTGCTAGTGCTCTGCCGTTACTATAAGCATCGTAAGTCAGGCGCCGCACACATCGCAAACACGTAATTAAGGGGCCGGGCACGATACGGCGCCGCTGGCTACATAAACTAAGGAAATAACGTCCAAGCTCCTCCGGACGAACCTTGCGGTCACCGCGTCGTCAGCCTCCTATGGATAATTAAGGCGAAATGTCGCGATAAACCGCTCATTCGTACGGTAGACGTGGGCGTGCCAGATGCGATTCGGCGCGGCACACGCACCCTTCTCTGTTCATCCTTTGTTCATCCTCTCTTCATACTCCTTTACTCTTTTCAACTTCCTCTCTTTCGACGTACGCACGCGTGTACGTTCCACCTCGGCGAACATTCATCCTCTCTTCATCCTGTCTTCATCCTCTCTTCATCCTCCTTTACTCTTCTCAATTTCCTCTCCCGAGGTCCTCTCCCTCGACGTAGACACGCGTGTACGTTCCACCTCGGTGAACATTCATCCTCTCTTCATCCTCTCTTCATCCTCTCATCATCTTCTCTTCATCTTCTCTTCATCCTCTCTTCATCCTCTCTGCATCCTCTTTTCATCCTCCCTTACTCTTCTCAACTTCCTCTCCCGAGGTCCTCTCTCTCGACGTAGACACGCGTGTACGTTCCACCTCGGCAAACATTGGTCCTTGCGTGAGCTCATTAAATTACTAGATACCATAATACTCAACTTTCGCACGTTGCGTTCTATTATAAATATAATGCGAGGCTAATTGAATTTTGCCCAGAACCTTCGACGAGTATTTCTCCAGAAACTACGAAGACTACGGCAATGATGGGAATGTTAAGAATAGAGAACGGTGAAGGTGGTAGTAGGTTGCAGAGCCAGGATCTGAGCCGGTGTTGGAGAAAGAGCAGGAAGAGGAGGACGCAGGCGCAAAGTCTCGTCGTAGCACGAACGTGTACGTACGAGTGCGTGCCAAACGCACGCGCTCGAGCGTGTCGCGCGACGAACGATCGTGCCGCGCGTCGGAACTTTTCGATCACCGCGGAGCTTCCGCTGCAGAACGTTGCGGCTACTGCGGGTCGCTCGTCTGCTTGTGTGTTTGCGTGTTTCTACCTATCGTGTAGTGTAACGCGCTCGTTCGGCCATGCGAGCGTACAGGATTAGTCGACTATGAATAATGTCACTGACAAACCTCGTCACCCGACCCGCTCGTTCTCTCCAGAGTCCACTGACATTCGCGCATTTTTTTCGTTCCCTTTTTTCCACAAGATGAATTTTCAAAGTTACCCCTCCCTCATCTTTCTATCATCGACTCTTACGCACGGAATTTCCTTGTCACACCCGACGAGACTATCTATGCCGATGAGATTCCACTTGTTTTTTGATAGGAGCGTTAATGAAGCGCGAAGAGGATAGGGCAAGCAGGTTGAAATGAGGGAAAGAAGAACGAGGCTGAGAGGATCGCACGACGCGACAACTCGCGCGTCGAAAGCGCAAGTGATTTAATGGGTGGTTGTTGGTTAAAGGGTCAACGATCCTCCTCGCCATTTGAGCTTGCACGCATTTAATTTATTGGTCGATGGAGTGATTTGTATCTTGCAAATTGAGAGACGAAATTGAAATTTCTTGTTGAATCGATAGGTTGAACGATGTATGGTCGTGAAGGGACATTGTGTACTTGTCGTGGGATCGAGAGAAGGGTAGATTTTGCATTACGATTAATACCGTTGCACTCCGAGGTTCGCTTTTTTTTTTACGGTTGGCATCAAGTCGCGGTTTGATGAAAAATAATGCTATATCCTTAATCGTAGGTACTTATCGTCACGGGGCAGAATCTGAAACAGTTTTATATTCAACAATTTACGAGGATACGACCTCGATGCCACGAGGTCCGATACCCTACTCCGTGATTGTCCCAGGAGTCACGCGTCTGGTTCCCCTTATCGTTCCAGTTCTTCCGGTCTCTCGCTTTCCGAGTAGCGTCGAGCAAATGGGTCGATATTAGATCGAAACTACATTACATTACAGAGTGGAAACTATCGACTTTCTCTCCCTCCTGCCTTCGTGCGCGCGTGCACGCAACCGAACCACTTCCCCGATACATCGTACGAATTTATGGCGAATCCGATGAGACCGATCTAGCTCTGGTATAATTAATTGCGGGGCCGCGTTACACCCACGCCAGAATAGGATCCACCTTGAAATTAATGGATCTCTTTATCCACGCTCGCGCATCCCTCGCAGCGTAATTACGCGAAGGGGAGGAAGTGGATTTCACGAGGGGCACTGGGTCGAGAAAAGGATGGTTAATGTAATGGATAATCTCTTTCCATCCGTTCGCGGGACTAAGAAGCCGTAGAGATGTTGCGATTAGGCGCGAAGCGCGAAAAGGATCGGTGGGACTTTTCCGTTTACCGCAGCGCTCGTTTACTCGGAGTTTGCGAAACTTCATTACAGAAACTCGCGTCGAAGAGACGAAGAATTCGTAAAGAGGCACGGGAAACTCGAAAATTCAAAAAATTCTGAAACTTCGTGAAAACGCAGAGTACCTCGCTCTGAATTGCGCCTTTCTTTTTGTCGATGCCCAAAATTGGTGTAGAGGGGTGAAATCGTCCCTTAAAGGAAAGTCGATTATCTCTTTCGCGCCGTGTATACGTGGAACGATAAGAGACATTGAAAAAAAGTCAATGAACGTTTAAAAGGATTTAATGAGTAAATTGCAAATATTTATGACAATTGTTTATAACAACAAAATCCTTTTAAGTATTGACTTTCTTTCAATATCTCTTATTGTTTCCAAGATGAATGGCGCCGAATGGATAATCGACTTTTCTTTAAGGGATGATTTCACCCTTTCAAACCGTTTTTTGACATCAACAAAAAATAGGATCGTATTCAGGAAGAGTTACTCCACTCGTACGTTTCCACAAAGTTTCAGAATTTTTCGAATTTGAGATCATTTCTTGTCAATTTAGCGTATTGATGCACTTTGTTTGTTCCTATCGATGGATCAACTTACGCCATACGTGCCCGCATATTGCCGCGCGAAGCATTGCCCAGGTTCGCCGAGTGCGACAGAAGTTCAATATTAAGTTTTACCGTTGCGAAGGTTATGAGGTGGAGGAGAGCGACGGCAAAAGTTAGGAGGATGCACACGAGATTATTGCGAGGAACGTTGCGGTTCTTGTAAATCTCTTCTTGTAGCACAGACTTCTTCCTCGTTCTCGTCCTTCTCGTTTCACGTCCTGGAAAACTTTGCACCAACCGGTAGCGCGTGTCAAAGGGCGCAGCTGTATTTCCATTCTCAACCACGGAACAGTTTACTGTGCGCACAGTTTATGCACCTTCACGGTTGGTTCACGAGCGAAGGCTGCTGGTGAAGCGTTTCGATAGTTTACGAGGCGGCGCTCGTCAATCTAATAAAGCGTATCTTTGTCAACAAACTTTCAACAGGAATGAGGTTGTTCCTCGGTACGCGGAACTTTGAAGTCTACTCGTCTCGTAAAATCGTCTCTACGACCTCGTCGAACGAATATGATCATTTGCACGGATACCTTTGAAACAATTTTACTCGAAGCTAATCAAGGGTATGCGTAGCGAAGTTCCTTTTCGCGCGTGGAAACTATCACAATATTAAACAATCCAGTCCTTTTGACCAACTGGTAAAAGATTTGTCCAACTTGGGCTTTCGCCGAGGATAAGTGTCGAGATAAATATATATCCCTTTTATCTCGCTGATTATTACTATTATGATTTATTACTTGGAATCTGTTACACGTAGCAAACTAATGGTAAATGAATTCCATGGAATTTAATGGTAAATAATTCCAAAAGAAAATTAGCGCGAGGATGAAACTTGTGTCCTCGATCGCGGTTCGATGTACCGCTGAATTCCTGTTAGTCTACTCAAAACATCCTCCCCCGTTACCTGCTTGATACAAAAAGGTGTAGGATGGAAAGCCGGTCTGATTCACGTAGTTAGAATTTAACAAAGGCTTCGAGAAATGCGAGGGAAGGAGAAAGAGCGTCGAAGGGCCACGACACGTTGGCAATCAAAAGCGAAACCCGCGAGGCGGGAGAGTCTTTCGTTTTAACAAGATTAATGGTCCGCGCGGTTTTCTCGTCTCGGCCTGGCGCGCTGAAAGGTCAATTCACAGTAACGAGTTCCGGGAACTCTCATCGACAGTTCGCCACGAGAAACTTTCATCGTCCTACGTTGAGACGTCCTTCTCTTGGCGTAGGGTTGAACTGAGAAGGGTGAAGTGGGTTAGAGAAAGGAAGAATGGCGGAACTCAGGTGGACTCACGAACAGAATGCAAGCAACTAAGCAGGGCATTATGAAGCAATCACTGAATGGATTTAGTCTCGATTATCCGCGTGATTAAATCGTTAAATAAAACTGACAAGACGGTGAATGATTTCCATCGCTTTCAGTCTCTCGTTTTTTTTCTCTCTTTGCGTGTTTTCAATATAGAAGATCCCTTTTAGGGATTCTTCAGTTTTTTCCACGATACCGTAATTATGGAAACGAGCGATATTCTTCGGTTCATCCGTTTCGATAGATTTTCAGATTCCAAGGCATTTCTTCGGGTTCGGCACTACCCGGTGCGCGTAAAACGTCGTTGTATTTTCAACCTGGGAGTAATTTTCATTCTAGGTTGAATTTGAATTTATAACGTTTGAAAATACATTAAAATATGATTTTGGTAACTTCTTGTTGAAGAAGCGCAATCTTATTGCCTTAGAATGTTGATTTTTATGAAATTTCGTCTATTTTTGCGATTTAAAAAAAACTGTGACGTGGGAGGAATTCTGATGTCAGATTCGAATTCAGCGGGACAAAATACATAAGACTAGCCTAGTCAGATCGCCAGCACAGGGTACTTTTTTTTTTGTGGGCCTGTGTTATCGGCGGATTAAAGCAACAAGGAGTAAAGCTAGAGGAATAACAAAGGGCGCGCCGCACTTACGTTGGATTGACCCCGCTTTCCACGTTCGACCCAAGAGTTTCTTCGATCCTCGTAGCGCGTCTTGGGAGAATAACTTCACCTCTCGAGTGATCGTCGATTGAGGTAACGTACGACCCTCACCCCGTTTTCTAAGGATGCAAGAGGAGTGCATCGTTACTCGAACTTGAAACAATACTCGAGTCAATTTAACAAATTGAGGAGGAAGTTTTTTGCCGTTATTTGGCTCGTGCCTTCAGTGCTGGGCTCCACTTTACCGTCGCATCCACGCCCAACGTCTCGGTGAATTCGTAAGAAAGTTTGGTAAGTGGATCGTCCGATTGAGTTTGGTGGTCACCCACTCTATTGGCACGTGGGTACACCCAACTTCTTTGTCGGCCGAACTTTATGAAATTTTTCCGTAATTGGACAAAGTGAGGGTCCTCCTCGCGTGCTTCCGACTTGGTTTAACCTCATTTTTGAGTTTGCTCGGTCGATCGGTACAATTTGGTTTGTCTCCTCGTATGACGTTCGCGCTGAAATATATTTTTCAAGACGTCAACGCGGAGTTCGCTCTTCGATCGTGTACTATGGTTCGCAACGTGTTTACGTCGCGACCCAATGAATTTTCTACACAGGCACCACGACCGAAACATTATCAGTTTGTTATATTTAACAATCTAAGAAAAGAGAACAGCTGATTTCGTCGAATCTGGCATGACACGAACGCAAGGCGTAACATTTCACGACCCATAAAAGTTGAGGAACGCTCCTATAATACTTAAATTTAGCCAAATGAGACTATACATTTTTTAAACTCGCATTACCGAGTGCATTACCGACCTCTTTAGTGCACTTTTAAAAAGAGACATACCTCGTTTTCCACCGTTATATCGTCGCAAAGGATTTTAATTCTCAAATTTCACCGTTCCTTCATTCGCCTATGCCTTTTTATTTTCCGGTGGCGTACAAGTGCCACTAAATGGTTCACACCACCTTACGCTCGAAGGAAACTGAATTTTGGAAAAAAGTCTTTCGCCTGCTTTCGATGTGACCCGCTTTTATGGTACAGTCGAAGGCTTTCCGGTGAAGCAGAATGAGCATGAAGATAAAACGCGAATAAGGCAATTCGCGCCAGCGAGGGATAATAAAACATGCACTACCGTATCCACGAAAAAAGCTGAATATTCTTCTCGTAAGTTTTGAGACCCGAAACCTCCTCACGAAATGAGTAACGAAATCTCCTCCGTGAATATTCCTTTTCGTGTTTCCTATGCTCTTCCCCTTTTTCATTTAATACAACAAGTAAGTGGACGGTCTTTTATCATTGAAATGTTCGTCGGAAATGAAAAATTATTAAACTCAATTATGAATCAAATCATTATTCCTACGTTAATAAGTACAAAAAAAACTTTTGGTCAATTGTACTACAAATTTAATTATACCAAGAATTTACATCAGATTTAATACAACGAGAGACTTACAACAAGTCCGGTATTCCGAAGAAGTTCAGAGTTTTCACGACTCTCGGATACATTCCAAACTGCAAACACAATAAGTTCCATGGATTTATTAAGAATTTCTGAGATTCTTAGCCGGTGAAAGTAAAGCAATGCCATTTCAAGACATAATTCATTACTTCACGACGTGTTTCCTCGACTTATTAATTTTCTACCTCTGCTCTCGTCTGATTTTCTTTAAAACCGACAGTTGCATCGATTTTACATCAAGTTCGCACCGACTCCCTGGATTGATAGCCGATATCCTCGGAAACCCAACATAATTTTCATCCGTCCTGAAACTACGATATCTCGAACTACTCTTTGTGCTACAAATGTTCTCTGAAAGGAAAGTGAAGGAAGCTTACACGCTTGAAAATGTCCCAGCGTTTCCGCTCGACGACACAGTGGCTCGCAAATGTGAAACGCGAACCTCATAAAAAAGTCAGGCCTGTTTACGAGTCAGCCTGCCAATCGTAAATCCATGCGATATCAGCCGCAAATTGAACCGCGGGCGAATTTTCGCAGGTGAGTGCCCGCACCTACACGGCGCGTAACCTGTGTCCATCCATTATGCAATTGTTGCTGGTGCAATGGCGAACGGAGTGCGGGTCCCTCGCGGCTTGTTTGCCAATCGATCGTTTCTACCTTGCATTGACGTCGATCGTTCCAGTATAATCGAGTCAGTATCCACGCGGAAGGGTCCTTCTTGACCCATGTGAGTATTCAGATTTCTTAAACATTATTGTCGCTAGGGTGTACCCATTACGATGCTCAAATTTCGCCGCCGGCCTCCCCATCGCCTCTCGTCAACTACACAGGCCAAATTAATCCTGGTAAGCTCGCGTACCACCTACTAGTACATAGGTCTGATAGAATATGTAATTTGAAACGCGATTAATTTCAGTGCGAAGACAAGTCGCAATATTGAATGACCAAAAAAATACCTTAAGCTCGCGTATCACCTACTAGTACATAGGTCTGATAGAATATGTAATTTGAAACGCGATTAATTTCAGTGAGAAGACAAGTCGCAATATTGAATGACCACAAAAATACCTTTCGTCGAGGGATTATTCTTCGAAGATTACTTTTCCCTCGTTTGTTTCATTTTGACCGCAAAACTTTCGCGCGGTGAATAGCTTAGGCTTCTATCGAGCTTTATTTTGTTCACTTTTGCCTTTTACCGCGATACGCGTGGTACACGGCAATATGCGATGGGATGTGTAAGGGTAAAAGTATGAAAGCTCGGGAAAAATATGAAAAAATCGGGCTTTCTATAGAGTGTATTGAATGCATGACGGAAGGCGAAGGCAATATTCGATGTGCGAGAAAAACAAAAAAGCTTACAACTCACTGAAAGCGATTGTTACGCGCGCTGGCCGATTAAGGTTTTTAACCGTTGATTGCGTTCCCCCTTTGTCCGCGCATCGCGTCCATCGTACCGCTAGCATTCTGCTTTTAAATTATAACCTTTATAGCTTTGCCGATAGTTGCGTATGTTACTTAAGTTGAGCGTATAGGCACGTAAACATGGGGTTGAATACCGATCTTGCGGGATGCAATATTATTGCGAACAATATAGGCTAGAAATATTCAAGATTCTACGTGAATCTTACATTGTTTCTGCAAATGTACCGCTGCCCACTTCACTTCGCATGCTTGCTCATTGCCCCCGATATAATTAATAGCGATTCAGAGAAAGAGACTGAGAGTGAGAGTGAGAGAGAGAGGGCGAAAGAGAGAAAGAGATAGATAGATAGAGAGAGAATGAATGAATGAATGAATGAATATTTTATTAAGCTACAGGACCTAAGGTCCCATATAAGCTTCCGAAAAATTACAAAAAAACAAATAACAAAAGTGTGAGAGAACAATAAACAACAAGAAAACACAGATAATTTAATTGTTCCTCAACAAAAAAGAAAAGGCAGCTTTTTTAAACCCACCAATGGTGGAAGCCTTGCGTGCAGTTGGCGGCAACGAGAGAGAGAGAGAGAGAGAGAGAGAGAGAGAGAGAGAGAGAGAGAGCACGGACGACAATTTTATTCCACAGCCAAACAAATGGTTGAGATGAATAAATCAGAAAGCGCGCGTGCCATTGGCCAATACTGCTCATACGAGAGATTCCATTCCAAGAGAGTCGACGGGCGACTTGGAAAAGTACTCGATACGCGAGATACATTTCTCCAGATTGGAAGAGAATCCCGCGATCATCTACGATCTGTTTTCTTTACTCCCACAGAAACCGACGAACTTCTCGCATCGAAATCAGTCACGAGAAAATACGTCGGATACAATGGCAAACATTGTCGATAAAACTGCGCCAGCTACGTTTTTACACTCTACAACTTCGCAAGAAGAGTAAACTAAACTTTCAGCGACAGCTAACTGTAAGTGTCAGTGAAAAAGGTAAGAACCAAGAAAATCCCACCGCGCGCGAAACACTGTGACGAGTTCATTCGCCAATCGCGAATCGCGAATGAACTCGTTCTTTCTCCCAGCGAAACGAGGAAGGGAGAAATATCGATTGTGACTAGGGTACATCCGCACGATTCATAATGCATGAAGCGCAGTTGTACCCGGTATTAAAAATTACTCGAAGCGACTCGCGATGGCTCTAGGAATAAAAGTACTTGACATCGTTTCCACTCACGCCGAGTTAAGGTCAAGACTGTGCTCGAGTGATTTTCATACTCGAAAAAAGGTTAGTTCTCGATCGGTCAAACTCTTCTCTTGCCGTGAAAGAGGATGCCCGCCCTCGCAATACTCTAGTCTCTCTTGTTCGGAAAAAGGATCCGTACTCGAAAACGACACAAAGCGTGGACCAAAGGTGAAGACAATATTCGACTGTTGGGTGGAGGAATCGGAACCGCAAAAGTTTCACTATGAAAAATGCAAGGGCGCGCCTCGAGTTCGACGGATGCGCTTAATATCCATCCGAGTGTCCACGTACACTCGTAAATGCAAGGGGACACTCACGACCTATGTCTCGTCCATCTAATTATACACAACTGTCTTCGTGAGGCGACGCGAATAGAACATCGCGGGCTGGTCGACGCATAAAAATAACCGTTCTGCAACCTTGCGCTGCATTGACCGCTTTACGATCGCGTTGCAACGATCGACGACGTGCAATTTACTCGGAGCATTTGTTTCCTCGTACCCTAGGCGCGCGCGTGCGTGTATGTGCTCGTGTGTCTCAGCGAGGAGCCTGAGAAAGGGGTAGAGAATAAAGAGACTGTGAGAATAACATGAGAGACAGAGAGAGAGAGAGAGAGAAAGAGAGAGAGAGAACAGAGGATGGATTATACGTATTATGGATCGGAATTTGGTAAAGGACAGTAGACGTTTTATGTGCGCAGTGCGACGCGGAAGATCGAAGACATCGAGGTTGTCACAAGGTTAAACCCCGACAGGGGTAGCGTATTCTCTCTCTCGCGATTGTTCTTAATGCGATGATCTCAATAAGGGATGTTTTCTTCCAAGAACCACAGGGGATTTATACGAACGAGCTCGAGTCCAGACCGTCTGAGCATTCTTTCAATCATTCGTCTTTTAAAATGTGTAGAACTGTGTTCTAAACGCGAAGAGACACAAAGTTTTATAGACCTTCGTGGGTAACGAATGCGTAGAAAGAAAAGGTGCTTGGGCTCGTCGAATTACAATACGATACTCTAAACCCAAACGAGAGATGACGCAAGAGAATGCGTGTTATGTGCCCTAATGCGCAGGGGAGGAGAATATATTTTTCGTAACAATCATCTTCCATTCCATTCCACTCTTCTCTTACAACGTGGACAGTGAATACATCTTCATTCATTTGTGTTACTAAGTTTTTTTAACCACTTCGCATCTATGGACGAGACATTTCGTGACTTAATATCATTCGTGACACGCTCCGGACGAGATATTTCGCAATGCGATGTTGCTTACCATACGCTTTGCACGAGATATCTCGTCGATAGTTTTGGATAAAGCTTACTTTATACGTTATTGCATTCGCGTATACGAAGGAGGTTAGCGATATCAAACGAAGAATACGTTATGGTTTTTTTTGACAATTTCATTTTTCCAGTGAATGATATAATGCAAAACACGGTGTTATACATAATGCTACGTTACAATTTTTACAGAAATAGCTACTTTCCTTATCCAAAACTATCGACGAGATATCTCGTCCAAAGCGTATGGTAAGCAACATCGTATCGCGAAATATCTCGTCCTCAGTTGCGAAGTGATTAATACAAAAATTCAAGCCCCTTTACCGAATGCGAGGATATCACTGGCTCGCGTAAACTGCGTCTTAACCTCGTGAAAGAGAAGAATAATTAATTAGGCAAATAGAGGTTTACCGCAACTACGTGGTATCTCGTCGGTTCATGGTGGCTTGTGTACCGTCGTAAAATACCAAAGTGTCGTCATGCGAGCCCGCAACGGCCTCCTAGCTGCTCATACGAACATCCTCGCGTGTGTACCATCGGGAGGAGCGAAGTAAAAAACACCGTGAAACCAGTGTTTATGGACGAAGCGTTTCGCCAATGCGTATACTACTACGCTTCGTACTGTCACGGACAAGCGTCTCTCGCGTCGTTGATTCGTCGATTCGCCCGCTAAAAATAGCTAGTTTCACTTTCCAGTGTTCACGAGCACAGGTGTTTGCCGCTTCTGACAGCATTTTTATCTTGCACTCGATAAATCCGACTGATAAGGAAGAACGCCAAATAACAATTACAATTTCCACTGGAACAATTGCATTGACGAGAAATAGTTGCAATTCTAAGAAACCACTCGACGAAATTTTATCCACGTCCTAAGATCCTGTCTAAAGATTCTGTTCGAAAATCTCGAGAAGGTGGCGACAAATATTCATGCGGAAGATCACGCGGGGACATTCCATCAAGAAGAAAATGTGATACTGCAGCACGTCGTTTATAATCGGAGAGAACTACGCAGTAGGTGGATAACCATTCGCTTAGGATCAATAGGTTAGTCGCGTTTCGTAGTGATTCCGAGTGAGCGAGAAAAACAGTGAACCCCGTGTAGCGTGGCAATCGATGTCGAGAGAAGGCTCGACTATTACTTATCGCAAGGTAACATACAAATCATAGAGTAGTCGGACGCCCGATCGTGCGAAACGCGGCACGCTACGCGCGATCTCGTCAAAATACAAACTGCAATTTGTCCGATGCCAATGGTCGGCGGATGATGCACCGCGATGAGATTGCGAGCTGTGTGGCGCCCGACGAAGTAGAACGAGGCAAATTGATTGAACACGAGGAAAGGTAGCGGAGGGTGTAAAACCGACGCGTGCGATACGCCGAGATAAGATAGGATACGATGTGCCGTGGTGATCGCAAAGCGCGTCCAATACGACGAGGTGGCATGGAACTATTTTACAATTGTGAGAGCGCGGAAGTGTGAGAAATCGGGGGACACGTGCGAAGAAACGTGCGAAGAAAGGAGACGCGAGAAAAAAGAGACAGAGACGCAGTAATTAGCAGTTCATAAAGTAAAGTCCTGAATTCACCGCGGACGCGACGACATTCGCTCGGACGTTCTCGCGATAGTAATCCTGTAGCGTTCTCCTAAGTATTTCACGTCCGGTGAATCGCGATAAGGGTAATTAAAAGGTGTATATCCGAGACGAGGGTACATCAGCGGGCATACATTTTTTTATCACCTTATTCACGCTGGTAGAACCGGGTCGTCCGGCGCCGCATATCCCTCTCCCTCCCCAAGACCCAATTACGGAAATAGCCGGCCGTTATCTTTGTCGTGTCATCTGGTGACGATTGCGCGAGGAGAGAAGGAGGGATGCGGAAGGAAGGAACTTAGGGGATGAACGTGGGAATGACAAAGAAAGTGACGACGTAGGAAAGACAAGGTGGAGCGTAGAGAGTACCGTGTGAAAGAGGACGAGAGAGAAGGGGTGGTCGAAAGGAGACGAGTGCAAGGGTGGAAGAGAGAGAATAAGAGAGAAAGGAGAGAAGAGAAGAGGTAAAGTGGAAAAAGGAACACCTAGGTAGGGGGTGGACGAGCGTGCGTGCGTGCAGAGAATGGCGTATGCTCGCATGTCCGGCAGCCATCTCGTGCGCGGTTGCATAAATAAATTAAAGGGCTAAAGGGTAACGCGAAGGGGGTGTGTCGAGATAGGAAGGGTAGGGTTAGAGGGGAGGAAGAGTATCGCGTCGGCATTGTGTCGCCAATTAGGATAATACGCTTTGCATTGCGAAAAATATCGAACGGCCACACACCGTCGCGTTGAGAAGCTCGTTCGCGACTAGTCGCGTGTTTTATCGTTAATTGACTGTTGACTGCACGAGCACAGTCGGTTAATGTGCATTAAGAAGCGTGCACGACGCTACGAAGTCATCGAAGGAAGTGCTAATACGTTCGAAGGAGGTTTAAGTTATTAATTCGATGCGCGTCGAACGTTTCAGTTGATTAATGGATTTTCCGATAACGTTTAAAAGGAACGTTTAAATGTTAACGCCATTCGTTGTAATGCTCGTATCGAAGTGCTCTCTTAAACAGCAGAGCGTAATCTATTCCACGGATCGTTTTGACGAAATGGAATTGTTTTACGAGGACGCGTAAAAATGGGCGCTTTTGCGTATAGGGCGCGAAACGGTTGAAAATGACGAATGTCGGTATGCAAGAACGGAAACTGGACGCTGCGCGCGACGGGAATCAAGCTTGACAGGTGAGTTTTGTCTCTGTCTCGAAAATCACGCGTGCTCCCGATTTCGCGTTGACTGACGGAAAAAAATTTTGCCTCGGTCGATCCGATGAATACTGTACGAGAAAGTTCTCGGGTCCCGTGGGATATTTTTCCACGTCGAAGGGGTCCTTTTCCCGAAAACAGGAAACATCTCGACTGGCGCGTGCGCTTAGGCGGTGTTACGCAATGAAATGCGATCAACATTTGCGACGGAGAAGTTCGTTTTCGATTTCGCGACTCCGATATGCCATCCAGGCCCAGTGCCAAAGCGGACTTTGAATCGCGCGCGAGGTTCGCGATGAAATCTTCGAAAATGGCGAACTCTCGGTGAACGCAGCACCTCGGCCGAACGTCCTCGATACCGATAACCAGATTCCTTGTAAGGACCCCAAGGCGAAGATCATACGATAGGGTTCTCATTGAATATTGTACTCTCGATAAGTTCAAGTATTGAGAGTATGGCAACGTTCGTTGAATGGACTTCTTGATTATCTATAATATTGAATTTAGTTGTTCAGGTGACAATACGCTTTAAGGACAATTTGTCATTTTACCTTAATACACACATTTTGTTATAATTGTAATAATATAGTATGTTCCGAAGAGAATAAAAGCCAACGGGCAGGTTACCTTGAAATGTCATAATTTATAGTGAGTACAGATGTCTCTGCTCCTGAAATTAGTGGAAAACTCTAATTTGCAGCTAATTTTCTAGGTGAAAGTCCTAATAGCATACTTTTTACCTTACGCTTATCACAAAAGGAGATATATCATTTAGAAAGTGCCTTTGTATCGCGAGGCAAATAATTCACGCGACATTTAGTGACGCGTACGTATGTAGATCGAGTAATATACACGGAAGAGCTCGTCACGCAAAGTATCGATAACTTTTCATTTTCTTCCGTCGTACAATGCCTCGAAGTGCAATATCTGTTGGAACTCTAACTTTGTTTATTTGAAATCAGTAACGTTAATTAGAATTAATATTGTTCTTACAGCGGCGGACAATCGACAAATTTCGATTTTTGCTTTTCTAAGTTCTCAACATTGTAGCTTTTTAAAATTTTCAATTTCACGAGCTCGCTACCAAAAAGTTTGAATTTCGTAACTTCACCAATCTGCCACTTTAGATCTTTAGGATTCCCTGAATCGCGTTCAGTGTAAAGTGCGGACAGAATCGATTAACGCAACGTTGTTTCGAGCGTCAAATTCAATTCCATCGTGTAGCCTTCATTTACCAGGTGCCTGCATGGAACGGAGGTTACAAGTTGACACCTTCGGGCTATTCCAGGATTTTTCATTCTCTCGAATCGCGCCTCACCAACGAGTCATGTAATATATAAAATATTTACCGCATTTTATTCTCTCCTGAATCAGGCGTAGCGTAAGGCCGATTATTATCGAAATCAGTATTGCCTTGTAACGTGACAAGATTGGAATCACCCTTGCACAGAAATGAAACTGAGTAAACAAGATATATTCGTTGAAACAGATCAACTATAATGTTATATGGCTATAATGTTTAATACTTCACGTTGCTAAAGAATGTTAGAAGCTACAAACAATAGCTTCTTTAGGTGTTCTGTTTTCAGGCTAATCCGGATCTTTTTCTATCGCACCACGAAAAAGCCTGAAAATACCCCAACAACTCTCCACCGCTATCCAATTGCGCAATCTAAATAACCTGCACAACCAACAATCTATAAAATCGAAAATTCTTAATCTACCCCCGTCTCTCCGCGTTTCCGGAACTCCGAAATTCTCGAATACGTCACAATTCCAAAACCACCTCTTCTCTTTTCCTTCTCCTCGCCATCGTCCTCATTCTACTCCACCCAACGGCACATAACTCGCAAAATCGTAAGGTACCCTCGATCGAATATCCTCGAGCTTCCCTTGCTATTCTCTACCTCTCCGCAGACGAGATGAACGTATCGAAGAGCATTCGTCGATAACCGTTACGGGCTCTCGCGACTCTGACGAAATCCCTGAGATCAGGTCGATGCAGTAACCCACAGGATCATCCCCTCCGCTCTGCTTTACATCGGCGCACGATGCCATCCTTTGGCTCGTCGCTCCAACCTCAGGCGCGGATCGAGAAATTTTCCTTTACGAGCCCCACGGTGACGTTCGTAAAACACTCTCCGTCTCTCGCATAGGGTCTCAGGGTCGTAAGGACTGGCCCCGAAGGGCAAGAAGGGGGCGGTATCGTCGGATGAAAAGGATAAACGAAGGAGGGCGAGGATTATAGCGTTGTTGGCGTTGGTGCCAGGACGTAGGTGGTAGAAGATTTTTACGAGACCGTCTCCGTAGTCGCGCGCCGTCCTACTCGGTCGCGTGGTTGTTGTCAGTTGCGCGATGTCGCTAAGGGTTCGAACGATAACGCGTCAGGCGACAGGGGGAAGCGATAGATTACTCGACGTAAAATATTTAAACCCTTCCCGTGTGGCCTGCGGGTGCGCCCACTCCTCGAAGGTATACGACTCTCTAAACATTTCGGAGTGAAGATAGCGATTTTTACGATGAACTCGTGGAGGAGATTTTTACGAAGAGAAGAGAACGGATGCGATGAAGCTTCGAGCTTTCGTACGTTCCAAGAGAAAGATCTGCCCGTCTTTTTGACGAATGCGGTATTCGCATTTGGAAATTGCTCGCTAAAAATTTTCGCGGAAGATCGAGCAAAACTTCTCTCCTTCTTATTCGAGCTCACTCACTCGCCGTATCAGGATATTACCCATAAGGGTAAAAGGACGCGTCGACGAAGCGAAGAGGAGAGATCGATGGTTCGATCATATAGACTCTACATTTTCACTGCAATCGAGAGCATATATGAAATTGGTCATTCCTGCTTTGTTCAGTGCTCTTAGCGGAAGCAGCTTAGTAACGAGCGAACCAGTAACGAGAAATGGAAAGTTGTATCCCACTGGGAAGTTTACTAAAAATATTGGTCGGAAGGATTGGTATGCCATCATCGTAATTGGCCGTGTCCCTAGCCAGATGCGAGGATGATAAAGCGTTCATCGTGCAGAAACTCGCGTTCTACGCGGACACCCTACCACTAGTTCCATCGTGCGCGCTCGATCGTGCGCGAATGTGTCTCGGATCGACGAAAATAATGGAGATCGAAATCCAGCTGTCTGGATTTGTGGGCGGGCGACGCTCTGTTTACGATACACGGAGTCGTAAAGCTGTGAAAGCGCGAGCGAGCCACCGAGAACGAATTACGGGGAAGCGGAGCCGAGCTTGTGACAACGACGAAGGGTGACGGAGAGGTGGATGTGGAAGAGGAGGATAAGGGTGGAGAATGGTTGCCGGTCGATGATATCGATCCGCGACTGCCAACACGGTCCTCGCGACAGACTGGCAAGCCAGAACGAGTGGCACAGCCCGCGAACCGGGAGAAACAAGTGCCTCGAGCGAAGCGGGGAGGTAGGCGCGCCGATAGCCAACTGTTGAGACCACTAGTTTTACTCGATGAATGTCGAGAACTTAAAATTATCGGCGTCCCATCCCCCGGAATTTGTTCCCACGAAGTACGAGCTCGATCGCTGGAAACACATTTGGAAAGAGGGCTTTCGACCGATACACTCGAGCGCTCGATATCACGGAGTAATTAACACTAGAAGTACCGACCAGTCAAAATGACCGGGTGCGTAAATTTTTCACAAGAATTTCTCTTTGACATTAGAACTACCAATTTCGTTTTTCATATGGAAACTTCTTTTGTTGACCACTCATTTTGACAGAGAGAGAGTGCTTATTTTATCACTGAGCTACCATTTACTTTTGTTTTTATAAGGAAGCTTCCTTTGTTGACCAGTAATTTTGACCGGCTTGGTAGTTATAGTGTTAATTATCTATTCCTCGAGTACAAGCTTTTGTAAATCGCTATTTACGAGTCGGCTTGTATCGTAGGAATTTCATTTCTATTTTTATTATTGTCCGAAAGCGTTTTACATTCGGCGTACGTCCTTGTAACGCGCACAGAAACGTTCACGCGAGACACGATTAATAGAATTACATTGATTTCGTCGAAAGATTCATTGAATGTTGCTTCAAACCGCGCGACGCTCTAACGAAGGCGAAGAGGTACAAAGTAAGGAGCCGGGAGAGTTCTCGTTGCCCGGTTGTCAGTAACATGCAAAATACCACTCGCGACGCGGAGATCAATGCAAAATTTATCGATTCGGTAGTCACCGTGAATTTCCATATCTGGAATATGATAACGGGGGGCAAAGGACGTCGAGCAAGTTTCGAGTCGGTTCTAAAATTAGACCAGTCCCTTTGGTTTCTCGTAACAAGTGCTCCTTCGCTCGACGGTCCATTGTAGTGGCCGGAGCAAGACATCTCGGAGGATAATTACGCTCCTACGTAATTCGGACTGTCTTGACTCGGAAGCGCATGCAACGCCCAACAAAGAGATTCGCGAGAATCACCTGGCCGAACCGTTTGTTTGTAGTCGTCGCATTCGAAGTAACTTTCCACGAACCGTTCGATTCTTAAGAAGCTGAGGCGGAAGGAGAAATCAATGTGCGATGCTATTATGTAAAAATAGGAGAATAAGTATATTCGGTGTATAGGTCTTAATGCCAGGGCACTCTACATCGAACTACCGGCCTCCGCATTCGACACCTGGTTCTCAGACATTCCCTTGTTCCCATCCGTGCGATACAATAATAATGGGTGTTTTCTCTTACGATGATTAACACATTACATTCCGTGTGTACACATTTGTGCGATTTATTAAATTTGAGCTCAAAGTCATTCATAGAATGCAACGAGATGAGATAAAGGTGTGAAACTATTGAATCATATTATAATTTCTAATTGGTTTTAATTTTAATAATAAAAAGTTCCTATGTTCAGATTCCTGAAGTTAAAAGAGATTTTAAATCCAATTGGTTATTTTTAATTTCACCCGGTAGCAGTGGAACTTTTCTTACAAATCATGGCGGAAGGTAATGTGTTAAGAATCGAGTCCCGACACTATAAATATCCTCAGGCACTAAGAATGAGAACGTCTTACAGATCGTCGATCGAAAAAATCTTTGAAATTCATTCAAATTTCTCCAAGAATCTTTCGATTCGGCGAATGTATCTCGCCGGTGTGGTTCCACCGGGAGCACCTCGTGAAAGTCCACTTGATGGATCTGCTCTCAAGAGGCACAGCCACAATCTTTCGCACTCGCTCGGTGTAGATTCTCTCCTCGGGACGAAACTGGAAGAGAACGAGAGTTAGGTACTCGCCCATGGGAGAAAAAAGGAACGGAGCCTCGAAGATGGTAGCCGTGCCGTTGTTGAGCCTCTCCTCTTTCCTACTCCTTTTCAGTGATTTAGTAAAGGGATTTAGACGTCACACATCACTCGCGCAAGGCACCTTCGGGAACTCGAAGGAGGAAACTTCCCCTGCTCGAGCTAGTAGGCCTTCGGTGGACCACGTCGACAGGTCGTTCGATCGCTCGAAGAGGCCGTCCACTTTCGTGCTACTCGTATCGCCACGCGCCGACCCGTACAACGGGCGTCTTGGCACACTCGTGAAGCGAAAGTCGGTGCTCGTAGCTTTATTGATATTTATTGGAGCCCTGCCCATATTTACGTGCTCGTAGCTCCGTGAGCGTATACGAAGGACCGGAAGCAATTGTGAGAGGTAGGACGGAGGCAGAGGGTTGAGAAATAAAGGGACGAAGGATGAGTGCAGTCGATCGGTTATTGCGTTCCGTGGGATGCACTCGAGAGCGCCGATCGACGACAGCGAACGACAAAAGTGATTCAATTTGTTACGGAATATTGACAAACACCGCGCATCAAGAATATTGCCAGGCCACGATGAAGCTTTCCGCTGGATATTCTTTCGGGTTAGATTGGAACCTTACGCTTGGTATTCGGAGCTACGTTCGTGGATGCATTTTTTCGTGAGAACTTTTAAAGCTCGTATGACGAGCGAGATGAGGAGTATGTGTAGGAGAGACAAAATGTTTGAGACAAAATCCTCAGAGAATATTTCGCGACGAACGTAATTTCCTTTAAATTATTATTCTCGTCGCTTCTATGAAAAATAACGATACTTTGTACTACGCGGGTAATTCCCACGAGTTGAATTATTCGAGTAAACAGTAAATCAGCCGTTTGTTAAATTCGGATCTTCGATTATGTTCTCATAATCCAAGTTATACGGTATGACGAGCACAAAGGCTAGCAGTTTCACTCTACATATGTGCTGTTCAGTGCACAAATCGATTAACTCCATAAATTATCTTCAAAATTATGTTACATATATAAAAAGTAGGGACTTAGTCAAGTGCTTCGATGCTTAAATTTATAAAAAATGCAAAAAGTGGAGTTAATCGATTTGTGCACTGAGCGGCTCATACAAGATTAAAAAAGAAATTCTCCAGAATATTCTGCACGTCTCTACTTCGTCTTTAATTGCTTTGTTTCTCGTCCATTAATCGCTATTTCAATCGACTCGGATAACGCAAGGCAACGCAAAGGCTTTATCGAAATCGTAATTGAAACGCCGTGAAAACTCGATACGACACGGGCCCACGTTCGGACTTCGCGGTCAAGCGCATTTGGAGGCTCGAGGTATAAAAGTGTATAGGAAAAAGTGGAAGAGACAAAGGGAAAGGTGATTCGCGCTAGTTCCGAACTCTTCTCGATCGGACGGTTGCAAGCCCGCTCGACGTATGATAGGCCAAAACTTATTTCCCGCGGGTGCTATGATTCTATCCGACACGGAGGAACGAGTTTACGTTGTTCCACGTCTTATCTTCGCTTCTCCTTCATTTTTTCTCCCTTCTCGCCTGCCCCGGCTTCGTCGTAGGGGATCTCCGTCGCCTTCCTTGGATCAGGCCACCCCGCGTCGTGCTACGGGAAAAATAGCAACTCTCTCGAGATCGGTCTCCGTGGAAGAACGCGAGAACGAGGTATTGGAAGAACAAAAGCTAAAAAAGATTAGGGTTAGCCGCTTTCACGATATTTCTAAGATTCGAATGAGTCGTTCGACGGATGCAAGTGGACTTTCCAGAGAAAGTGTCCTTTTATCGTATTTCGATGAAATCTATCGTTCCTTTACGACCGACGAGTGAAAGCTACCGAAGATTTCTAACTACGAAACACGACCTTCATTATTATTTCACGGAGAGTCTAAGACGATTAACCTCTTAGGCACGGCATGCTTATTCGCAAGTCTGCCACTCTGAGAAAGCGCGCTTGGTCATAGATGGCACAAACACCGTTCATGACGATTTCCACTACAACATTGCATCTAAAAATCATGATATTCATGAAAGACACTATAGTGGTGCATCGTGCCTAAGAGGTTAACGAGCATACGCTCACGATCGAATCACTCACACGTGATAATTGTGATTAAACCGATTTATTAAACCGTGAAACCGATTTATTAATCACCGGTAAGACGGTATTAAATAGTTCCTAATACGAAACTAAACCTTAAGCTTTATCCGACCAAATGTGTAACGCTGCGCGTGAACCTGCGATGCTCGGACTTTCTCCTCGAATATAACTAGTGGTGGTTAGTGGTCGGCACGATCGTCGGGTGCTCGCGCTTCGCGCTCGCCTTACCGGGTGCAGAAAAGCTTCGCTTCCTGCCATAGGCACGACCGCGTAACTCACGTTTCCATACTTGAATTTCCCATAATTTTGAAACGGTTAAAGTTGGCGGTACATAAAATTTCGTGACACCAAATGGGTATATACTCGATGTACATGCCAAATTTTGTTCGGATCCGTTCAGTCGTTTCGCCGGAATATTCGACTAAAGATTTGAATTAGCCGCCATTTTTGATTCGGCCAATCAAAAAATTTGAAAATTTCCAGAAATTGTCATTGTATACGTGTACATGTATGTGTAAAATTTTATCGGGATCCAATGAATAGTACCAAAGATATGAATTTTTCTATATTTGAATTTGCCGCCATTTTGTACCGATTCAAGATGGCGGCTCACAAACCTTATTGTGAACTCACAGTAATGTACTTGATTTTCGTGCCAAATTTCGTCCCGATCGGTTCAGCCGTTTTTCCGAAATCGAGGATATACACGGACACACACACACACACACACACGCGCGCGCGCGCGCGACCGGTTTTCAGGATGGTGATTGCATAAGTCACTCCCTTAACGGTCGTGCCTAAAAATTTGAAAATTTCCAGAAATTGTCATTGTATACGTGTACATGATATGTAAAATTTTATCGGGATCCAATGAATAGTACCAAAGATGTGAATTTTTCGATATTTGATTTTGCCGCCATTTTCTACCGGTTCAAGATGGCGGCTCACAAACCTTATTGTGAACTCACAGTAATGTACTTGATTTTTGTGCCAAATTTCGTCCCGATCGGTTCAGCCGTTTTTCCGAAATCGAGGATATACACGGCCAAACACACACGCGCGCGCGCGCGCACACACACACACACGAACGGTTTTCAGGATGGCGATTGCATAAGTCACTCCCTTAATGGCCGTGCCTAATAAACGGGCGTTCAAAGAGAATTCCCTTGACTGCAGGCTCTTCTGCTTCAGCCCTGTTCAGAAGCCCGTAGGATGCGGGCAAGCGAATGCGCGAGGGAAATGCCGCGCGAGGCGGCCACGGATTTCATTGGGTTTTTCCTACCCCAAAGTGCCTCGCCCGGAGGCGGTCTAACCAGTTTTCGAAGGAAACGTCGTTTCGCCCGCGAAGTCGCTCGCTTTAAAGCCACCGTAAACTGGGAAATGGTTTTCATCGGTGCACAACACCGTGACGCGTTCCTACGACGCGACGCGAAGCAAGCGAGCGAACGAGCGAGGAGGTTAAATAAGCGAACCTCGACGGAAAGTAATTTCAAACGGCCGCCACTTTGCGTTGGCAAAGTGCGCGAAATTCGATGATAATACGGCAATGTGTCAACGCCGTAGGTACCTCATCGTTCTCCTCTTCTTCGTCGACTTTGCCCTCCTTCCCGCAAAAATCTAGATTTTTCCCATGAGCGGACGAAACTCGCACTAGACTACGTAAGGAATGGAGAATAAGGAAGAAAGAGGATTGCGAGCGAATCGATATTAACCCTTTGGCCTAGCGCACACGCATCGATTTCGATCGTACGGAAAAATATCGTACGATCAAATTCTCAGCATTGCTTTTCTTTGTTCCACTGAAAGAATTTGATCGTACGATATTTTCCTGTACGATCTAAATCGATGCGTGTGGGCTAGGCCTTTGAGTGTTGAATACTTGCGGCCTACCGGCCGTACGGACGGTGCGCGGCTAGCGCTGACGATCGCTGTGGACAGAATGCTTTTTTGCTAGATTGAACTCTGTTGATGAACTATTCAAGAAGCAAATAGTAATAAGTTATAGTAATCCTTTTGCACGAAATTAAATAATTAAAGAGCGTAATTACCATGCTGTTACTAAGGAATGCACTTGTATTCATCTCACTCAAAAGTAATTGTAATACTTTTGTGTAGATGATTGAAAAAATCGACAAACGCATATATGCGCCTTCAGTCCATGCCGGTAACTTAAGCTAAACTCATATACGCGTCCTTAGCCCACACCGATAGCTTTCGTCAGACGCATATATGCATCCTTAATTCAATCTCCGAAGATAACCCATCAATTGGACATCGGTGCTTACTTCGCAGAGCTTGTCGGGAGAAAACAAAAGAATACAAGAGCAAGGATATCAACGTTCGAGAGAATCTTTGGCGATTAAAGCGAATATTTTAGAAACTCTCCTTTAAGCAAAACCGACAACGGATAGGAGAGAAACGATTTAGCGGCCAAAGCGGCATCTTCTCGAGACGGTAGTACGCGATAAGAGCGCCGGATGAAGCGATTAAACCCCTTAGGGAAGGGTAAAAGGAGAGAAGAAGAGACTCTGAGTAGTGGTACGAGTCGAGCGTTGAAACTTTTAAGTACGGAATTAAAAAGCCTCGACTGATTTAATGTCTAATAGATTTTCGTGATGTATTATCCCTTTATCGGAGCGAACATCGTGAGCGTTGATGAGACATTAATCTATCGTCGTACATTAGTTAATTCTGTCGCGCTAGATTAGTTTTTCTCGCGGATCGCAGATCAGTATACGTTTGCAAGTTGAGAACAACGTTGAACGAATTTTTCTTTGCAGGTACGACATTGTATAAAAAATCCTACCATGTAACAGATAAGCAAAATATTCTCGAATCCTGTAGTACTTGAACAAAGTCGATCACCGTATGGTATAACGGTATTTTCAGCAAAAATGCAACGTCACAATGGACCCCCTTGGAAACACGTCTACTCGATGCAGTTGCGAAATTTTGTTTTCCCACAGTTCATCCTGCTATCATTCTTTTCCACGCGTCGGTTGAGAAACAGTGAACAGCGATGCATTATCCCAGCCGTGAAAAGCACCCTCTTTCAATTTGAACCCCAATCGGGGCCCCAATCGTTTGTCTAACGAGGGCTCGTACGTCAGGCTCGCCGATTCAACTGGCAACAGGTGAGAGCCGGTCAGTTCCGAAGTCCATCGTAATGGACGAGATTAAAGTGGATGCTAGTTTTTCGTTCGTACAGGCTCAACTACTCGTTAGTCCCGTGGGTCTCTTCCGTCCCATGGGTCCCCGGCAGGTGTTCACTCAACACCAATGTAATTCGACAAACGTTCGCGCTCTTCCTCTTCCTGCTTGACATTCTATCGGGGTCACCCCAAAGCCTAACTACCTACGCTGCCCCCCTTCGAGCAATTAACTCGAGCCTCATTCGTATCGTTCCCCCTCGATCCCAATCACGCTTTCAATCCTCTCCATCGCCTTCCTCTACCAAGAGAGCTCGATCCCAAGTAATTATTGGGGATCGACGTGATCCGAGCACGATCTCGAGGCACAGTCGAACCGGCAAAGATCGACGGTAAACGAATCGACTGAGGATTATAATCACGCGTTGGCATCGTGGATTTGCCTCGCCTGCGAAAGATGCGTGCTATCGAATGAAATGGAATTACCGTTGGATGCAATAGTTCGTCGTAATAAGAGACCGAAGCGTAAGGCTCGAAACACTACACTGAGAGAAAAAAATGGTTGGGTTTACTATAATCTCACTATATTTTATAGTTAAATTTGGCGTCAAATATATTTTTATAGTTCACTTAACCATACAAAATATAGTAAAATGAACGATTTCTACAAATGATTATATTACTAACTATTACTTTTGTTCTTGTTACCATATGTATAGTAAAGTGTGCTATGTGAATATAGTTAGTTCTATCACTATGTATGAAATATTCCGGTAATATTAACTATATAAAATAGTTACTTTTCTTACCATTTTATATTTTCAACCATACTATATTTTTACTTGAAATAACCATAATTGTGGGTAAAAATATAATATAGTTGTTTATACTATGCCTGTATCGTAATTATTACCGACATTATGGTAATATTTACCATAAATATGATATTACCAACTATAATTTTGTTACTATGCCATTATAGTTAGATATATCATATACGTTTCTCTCAGTGTATCAATCCGCTCACACTTCGCTCACGCTCCGCTCTCGGCCCGATAAAATATTTTTCCATTGTTTATAATGTACGTATACACACTATGGAGCGAGAGCGGAGCGAAAAGTGTACTGTTACCCATAGTGTGTATATTCTACCATGATGTAAGAAGACAAGGTGAAACATTGCGCATAATGGCGGCCAGCCAATAGATTCTGCCCCCAAAAGCTGCGCGACATTCAAATATAGTATAAAAGTTAAACCATAAATACCCCTCTAAAATGCGGTGTAATTAATTACACAAAATTAAGTAATGCAAGATAAGTATAAAAATAAGCTCAATATAAATGTGTAAAAATTTCAGTATAAATTTAAGATATTACCGAACTCGTAACGACCCAACCTATAGGATTTGGGGGCAATCGTTCATTGGTCAACACTGCGCATCCTCGGAAATGTTTCACCTTGTATTCTTACATCATGGTGTATACGTACATTATAAACAATGGAAGAATATTTGATCCATAGACATAATATACCTAGACTGCGCGTTCTCCCAAATTTCAGGAGTAGAGGTTAGAGCTCACGTAGAAAAGGATGCACTCTGTTTTTGTCATAGACTTATACTCATAGACCGCGCATTCTGTGAGAAGCGTTGAAGACAACATGATACGAGAGAGCAATACTGGGAGTGAACCTGTCTCTGTCTAACTGGAGCGTTGGTGGGGGGAATAAGGAAAACAGGAGAAGAGCATACGTTTACGCGTATAAACGTTTAAAGGTATATGAACGTATACTCGCGTTTAAACGTTGCTCTTCTCCTTTTTTCCTTATTCCCCCCACCAACGCTCCAGTTAGACAGAGACAGGTTCACTCCCAGTATTGCTCTCTCGTATCATGTTGTCTTCAACACTTCTCACAGAATGCGCGGTCTATGAGTATAAGTCTATGGTTTTTGTGTCTGTGCGTTCTCTCTCGCTCTCGCGCGATGGGGAATACAGGAAAACAGCTGCTAATCTAAACGTTTCTCCTTCGCGCGAGAGCGAGAGAGAACGCACAGACACAAAAACGCAGTCCATCCTTTTCTACGTGAGCTCTACCCCTACTCCGCTAATGCGCAGTCTAGATATATTATATCTATGATTTTATCGTACCGTGAGCGGATCGTGAACGGACCGATAGTGTGTATCAAGCCTAATGAGTCTCGATCAACGTTGAAGAAAATTCAATGGAACAGCGGCACGAAACACAATTGAAGGTTAATTTCGGGCGAAATTCTTTTTTTTTACCTAAACGCAGCGCGTGCCAATACGATTAACGCGTCGACCCACGATAAATTCGAGAACTCGTTAGCGCGCCAGCTGATGAGCTTCTGCGGTGCGCGGACGTGTAAACTCGTTTCATGCTCGTTCGAGTTCGGTGACCGAAATTCCCGGATAGCGGTGAAATTGTGTCGGGAGGGAAAGGTCGACGCGAACGTAAGCTTCGTAGTTCTTGTCGTTACGATCGGCAGGAGGCCGCCCGATTAACTCGTCGTCATGCGAGAAACGAACCGGCGGTGTATCTCATGGTACATGCGTGATTTCTATCCCACGCGATAAAATCGGATAACAGATAATTAGGCTCGCACGTAATCGTTTTAACTAGTAATGCTTGTTCGTCGTGCTATAAGCTCACACGAGTTCATCGGTGCCTGTTTAGACATTGCGTCACATTTTATTTCGCCTCGAAAATTCAAATTTCACTCGCATAGTATTTCTAGAGGTATAGAAAAGAAGGTAACATGTTTAGTTAGTTCGCGGAAAGTCGCGATAGGAAGTGTATTCATATGGAAAAGTTTATCAAGTTCTTGGTCCGTGCTGTATAAAAGCATTCGATCACGATAACCTCCGATTCAAGAATTGTAATTGGAACCTCTGCATTGGCCGTGGAACGTACGTGTAGAATCATTCACAGGGATATTCGCTCTGGTAGTGGTTAGAGCAGTCGCTCGGAAAGCGAAACACTGCGATTCAAATCCCGGTCCAGCAACTCAAAGGTTTCCACTTTTTTTTACGTAGATCCCAACACAGTATTCGAACGTAAAATTCGTCGGAAAATTCTCCGTTTAGCCACGGCAAACAAAAGCTCGCATCGCACCACCAAAAGAGCTACTCTTTGCATAACACAATTTCAAACAACGAAATCTTGTTCTCAAGATTTTTTACAGGTAAGTTTCCCTCCTTGTTCCTAACATTTAACGAATGTCATGTCCACCCGGTGCATTGCTTTTCCGTAATGGTTGCATTATTTGGCGCATATCGACACATCCAACGGCCGAACCGAATCGTGTGAATATTTAAATAATCATTGAACGGGATGGATCGGAATATTTACGAGACCCGTTAATTTTTGTTAAATCGGAAATACGCTTATGACAGATGGCCACATTTGGTAAAGTGTTCCGCAAAATGCGACCGTACAATCTCGAATAGGGGATAATCGAGGACATGGTTAGCGAGGACGAATGGACTAAAAATGAGTACGTGTGCAATGGTCGTCAAGCAGGTACGAGGAAATTTAGTGTGATCAAATGTTTATTGCCCGTTGGAGTGCGCAATCGGGATTCTGAGGTGTCAGTAAAGTATCGTTCGGTAAGAAGCTTTTAGACAGTTGACTCGGTCTCCGTTTCCGTCACCCATATACATATATAAAAACTCAAAAAACTGAAATGAAAATGAAACATCAATTGCTATCAATTTCTCTATGAGCCCGGAGAAATTCTATAGTTCACTATCTCACGAATCTTTATCTTAATAAATTGTAAAACGCATACAAGAGAAATCTTTTTTCTACTATGTTTTTCTACTATTATTTTTCAAATGAAAATCATTATTTGTAGTTAATGATCCAGTGGATGCTGAAACAAACACGGCAACGGAGACAGAACTGTCTATGTAAAAGCAACGACAATATCATCACTGAATGTAAATGAAGATGGAAATTGGAGACAGAACTGATTGTTTAAAAACACCTTGACTTTTTGAGGCCCGGCGATATTAACCCATTTGCATCATTCGGAAAACTGGTCCGCATCACCAAACATTCGCGCATCGGTAATAGTGGCCAGGCAAATACCACGCATATATGCGCTTCGGTGATAATGGCCAGGAAAAATCCGCGCATATATGAGCTTATGATGCAAATGGGTTAAAAGTGTCCCAGCATTTCCATGCGTAAATACGCACGGTGGGATATTTTTTTAACCATCTCGTAATATTCCGTGCAACATGGATCTCTTTACTTTCTAAATTCCGTACCTCTAAGCATTAAATCGCAACCGCTCTCTTCAATAGATACACGTACGCGTAGTCTCCGCCTTTCAATGCACGAAATGCAGCAAAACGAAAAGCCTTTGTACGTTAAACGTTACCTCGTCAATTACCCGCGTTCTTGCCAATTTGTATTTTACAGTTCCACGAGTCGCGAGAGTGTGGGATATTTGATTGATGGTAGCTCGATGTATGCGAGGGATGGAGAAAGTTTCGAGCGTACTCTTTCGACTCTTAAACCGAAATTGCCAATGTGCAATCGGGCATGAGCGAATCGAGCACGATCCCGCGTAATGGATATACAATAATGGTTATGACGTGTCGAATGATTGATTCGTTTTACAATCAACGTATTTACTCTCGTCAAGCGACGCATCGTACTTTGCAAACGTAAGTGACGCATAATCTCCCACCTAGGAAGCCACTATTCGAACGACCTTCGGACGACCCTTCCAAATTTTAATCCGCCTCCTGCCGTCCGATAATGTGGACGACAACAGCGAGGCGACATCGCTGACTAACGTCTGCGTCGATTAAGCGTAATCTCGGCCATCTGAAGGGAATTGTCACCGGGTCTTACCAGATTAATTCTCCCCCTCTACGCCTCACGGATTCGACCATCATGACGCCGATTGACGTTCGGCCGTGTTTCATTAACAGAACTGGAGAGACCGAAGCGTCTCGCGTCGACGGTCTACATCCGACTTCCGGTAGTGACGTAGGGGTGGCGCAAATGTGCTCGCGAGAACAAGGCATTTCGATTAAGCGAACGGCGCAGTCCTCTCTCGCCTCGCTTCTCTCTCACACAAGGCGTCAGTCTGTCCGTCTGTCCGTTCGTTGGCCTTCGGCAATCCTCTGGCGTTCCCTGTGCTCGAATTCGATTAGCGAGCGGGTCTCCAAAGGAAAGACGATCTCAGAGCACAGCCTAGGAAGATCGATATCGCGCGAGCGTGCGTCGCGGGATATCGATTGCAGGAGGATGCGCGTATCTGTTCCAGAAGCCTCGGGAGAAGCACAAAGTAATCTTTTTACGGACATTGGATCGATGTGTAATCGTCCTCACAAAGTAGACCGTAGGACGAGTACCACGCGGTAAATTCACGAGCCTCTTCTTTGCTAGGTTCATATGACTCGGAAATTGGTTGGTGGTTGTTATCTCCGAAAATAGCGCGTAACTCTGATCTACGTTTTCCTTGATTTTCTTCCATGAGGCTGGGCTTAACACGCGCGTGTCGCAATAGTGTAGTTTAAATAGGTACTTTAGAAAAAATGGTATGAAGAAAAATGAATTTCGCGTAAAAGTAAGAGATATGAAGTTTTAGAGATGATCGTGTATCGAAGATTTGTGAGAAAAGAATCAGAAAGGAAAGAGCGAGAAAGAGAGAAAGAGAGGAGGGGGTTGAGAACACAGAAGCTTCTATAACCCATAAAGTACCAATGTTCCCATTTGGGACTACTCAAACTTTATCGATATTTTATGTGTTTATTATTGTGTATATCTGTAAAAAATATATTTAACCCTATAGAAAAGTTGGTACTTAATGGGTTAAAGACATAATTACGTCGTCACGAATGACAACAAAATGAGTAAGGTGATTTTACATAAAGTCGATATAAAACCCGATGGACACGTCAGTCCATCTCCTGCTTCTCCGAAATTAAGGTTTCCTGGATACGAGTAAAATGACGACGGGAAACGAAAAAGTGGGAAAGGGTAATTAAAAAGTCTACAAAATTTGCGAGCCGGAGGGACGTACTACTTCGTTGCCGTCGCTGTCTTCTCACTCGTTACAAGTTCCGTACATCTTCACCGAGGTAAGCTCCACTACGGTGTCCGTTCGCCCGACTGTGTGTCGCCTAATTTTCCTCGTCACGCGAGAACCGCCAGCGCTGTGGTTTTCAGGACATACCTCCGAGGTCCTTGGGATTACCCGATTTTTCCTCTCGCGCTTGCGCTCGTCCGTCCAGAAAAAAAAATTCCCTCGACGTTTCACCTTTCGGAGGGTAATGTAACGCGTAGGTAAGCGCGAACGAGCGACGAACACCCCAGAGTAACGAGACGATTCGATTATTCAGACTTCATTCCTTCATCCCCGTTCCACATATGGTACGATCAGAAATGTCGCGCGAATCGTTCACCTTCGCTCTTTAAAATGTCCGTACGTCCGAACAATCGTACCAGCCGAACGAGCGTAATCCGACGGAATAATGATTCGATGCTCATTACTAGCCCACGTGGATCCATTTAACGTGCGATGGAAATGGCGGAAAACGAGCGAATAATGTCACATTAACGTTCGTCGCGTGAAGAATACGGAATGAAATCTACGAGAAGTGAGAAAACTAGAGAGATATATGTATATATATCGATGGAATCTTGAAAATTTCGCGTTATATACCGCGTGCAACTAAACATTTTGGTGTTCGTGAAACTGTCCGTCATTTCCATTATATATTGGAATGGTCAGTGGGAATGTTCTCTCTGCCCTCTGGTACTACATAGAAACGCACTTAAAAGTTATGCGTAATGCGCATTCAAATGTGCTATTTTCATTTTCACCATCTGCGGAAAATAAAGAGAGATAAAGGGGAAATAGGGTTGAAAGCGTAGCGAAACTTATCGAAATCTCTAAGTCGAGAAAAAAAGGACATAAAAGGGTGGGAAAGAAACGAATGGCGCCAAGATGAGATAAGTTTTTCGTAGTATGTGTCTTTCGTGCCGCGAAAGAGTTCGGCTCGCACGACTACCAGGAGTATGCACAGTTATTTAATAATAGAAAGGCGTATTAGCGAGAGTGCATCGATGACGTGACTGTCGAACCTCCCCGTAGTTCATAATGCGTTGTCGCAAAGTAGAGTAGGCGGCTGATTGTAAGAGTGTCAAAGTATCGCCTGAGATGGTTATTGGAGACAAAGTGTCGGAAAGGAAGCGTAAAGAGGAATTGTAACGATTATTTCGATTACGTGGAATTGAGGCGTGAAAAGAGGAAAGAAATGGCGACGAATGGTTTTCAATAGTAAAGCATCCCACGCATTATCCTTACATCGAACCGTAGGGCCTAAGAAGCGTTTAACAAGTAAAACAGTCGCCTCGAAAGAGAAAGATTCGAGATCGAATTCTGTTTCATCAACCCCAACGTTTTAATTTTGTTTCGCAGATTCTAAAATATAATTTAAAGGTGAAAATTAGATAAGACAGAAAGATTCTCCTCACTTTACGTTTGCTCTGCCGTGGCCTTGACCGATAGGGTGATAAGCGGTTTCTGTAGCTTGCATTTAAAGAACGAGTGAAAATTACGGAGGGTGTAAGAAGAACGAAATATTATTTTTGCACCTGTAGAGAAGAAACGCGACAAACGCCACAAAGAGTGACGGGAATATTGGCCGCGGGGTGAAGGTAACGGTCCGGCCTCATCGGTCCATTTACCCATCTTTCAGCCCTCGTCAAAACAGCTGGGCCGTTAAATGGCGATGATAAAGCCGCTTTGCACGCGAATGCACAATACCGCAAGAATGGATCGTTAATATTTATATCGAGTAAGTAACGCGATCGTGGGGTTCTGCACAACCGGATATGCACGTTGAAGAAGCAGACAGGCGGAGAAAAATTGCAGCCTCGCTCGTTAATGCATTATTATGAAAGAGCTAACGCACGTCGAATGGATTCGACGTTGAAGATAAACGGTGCCTTGAAAAGCATTTGTTGCTTCCGCCTTATCCAAACAATAGGTGTAACAATGGAGGGTGGCGTTAAGCATTTTGAGAAAGCTCATCGTGTATTCCCTCTCTCGCGTAACTTTCAGACAGAATTTATAGTCTTTAACGAGACTAAGAGACTTTAACACGTGAAAGGGCAACGATTGATTTTAACTATAGAAATAAGTACGGCACTTAACACGGTGTCACTTTATGCCCCTTTTGGATAATCCTTCCAATTTGCTGAATACCGATCGACTTTTCGTGCTACTTTTTAACCCTTTCAGCGCGGAGTTGTCTAAAGTTAAGCATGCACTGTGAACTGCCCACTTTTTACGACAACGCCCATGCTGGACTGGGCAACTTTGAAATTTCATTGCACAAAAGGATGCTTAAACGCATTATCTTTTTATATTTCTAGGCTTGCAAGCATCAATCACCTATTTCCGTTCATAACCTAAATTTAACGGTTGTGCGAGAACGCATATATGCGTTCATAGCGCTGAAAGGGTTAACACTATTTCTACCAAAAGTGTCAAAAGACACCTTCTCAAATTGTATTTTAAAAATTATTTTCCAAGTTGAGTCATCTTTCCTTAATTACTTCTTTCAATATTTGTATATTAGTTGTTAAATTAATTCAGTGGTATAATTTTCCCGCAGCTCATCATGGACCCAAAAAGACACCTCTTGGTCGAAATGAGTATATACAAAATCGAAGCCCTCAATAAAAAATAGTGTTAAGAAAATTTTAAAGGAAATAGTGTTAAGGAAATCTTGTACGGAGTTTCGTGATTACGAAGTAACAACGGGAAACTGGCTATCGTGTGCGTAACACTTTTTGCAGCGTTCAGGCGCGGCAACCCCTGTCGAAACGGATCCCCGTTACCGAACCCACGCAAAATAGTGGGGCGTCCAATCTCGTTATTGCGTTTAGATTCCGAGTGCATGCCGTACACCACCGGTATCACGAACTTTCTTTCCATGGGTAACTAGGCAATCACGTGCTCATTTCACTTCAGCAAATGAAAATCTCGATGTAGATCGATGGCGCTGCGTCGATCTCGGCTCGTGTTTCACGCACGCTGGAATTCCCACTTCTCGTTTCCGACTCACCGAAAAGTGACTCATTCTTCAACCCACTCTCCATTTCTTTCTGACTCTCTCCATTGCGTTTTCGTCAAAAGCGTATCGAAAGCCAGTTGATCTATTAAATCTTACTTTGAATTGTCAATCGTAGATATTCGAGTTCGTCTCATGTTGTTTTATTACTTGTTCATGGTTCATCCGACCCGATAAACGATAAGCCCCACGTCCGATTTATTGCATCTTTCGATTCACCGCACTGAGAGAAAGAAATGGTTGGGTTTGCTATAATCTCACTATATTTTATAGTTAAATTTGGCATCAAACATATGTTTATAGTTCACTTAACCATGCAAAATATAGTAGCCTTTACAAAATATAGTTACCTTTGTTCTTGTTACCATATGTATAGTAAAATGCGATATGTGAATATAGTTAGTTCTATCAAATATTCTGGTAATATTAACTATATAAAATAGTTACTTTCCTTACCATTATATGTTTTCAATCATACTCTATTTTTAGTTGAAATAACCATAATTTTTGGTAAAAACATAATATAGTTGGTTATACTATGCCTCTATCGTAATTATTACCGACATTATGCTAACATTTACCATAAATATGATATTTCCAACTGTAATTTCGTTACTATGCCATTATAGTTAGATATATCGTATACTTTTCTCCCAGTACGTTAGAGCGGTCTCCCTGGGATTCCACCACCATGGAGTAGTAAAAAAAAAACGTAGACTTCGACTTAACCCGCGCATCTTCACGCTTTATGTTCGTTTACAACACGTGCTTCGATGTAACGAGTGTCCAACGAAGATTCGAAATCCAGCAAGCCTTCGAATTCTTCCGTAGGGAAACAGTCCCGCGTGGGCTCGCAACTGGAGAAACGATGATTCCCATGTGGCCAGGAGGATATCATTCGGAATTGTTTCGGCAGGTTCTGGGTCGGAACGAGCACGTCAAGGGACCTACGCCGTTGGGACATTACGACCCGAGCATATTTAAGCACCACTCGTCAAACATACATGCGCACCTTCCTCACTCTACTTTCTCTCGCTTACTCCTCTCCGTACGTAAGAAAGAGGGAATCCGACGAATTCGCGCATTCAAAATCACCACTGGATATCAAATATTTACCGGCTACTTGTCGCACGGCGTTGTTAGCGTAGAGGCGACGAGCCAGCCTTTGTCACATTTTACTTTCGAACGCAGTCCGGAGGAAGGAAAAACGTGGTGCTTAGGCCTCGATTGGCGAGCTTAATTAATGAAGCGCAGGGTAGAAATTAATTACCTTGTGGAGAGATGGACGAAGAGAGGTGAGGATGAGACACGAAGGAAATGAAATGGGCGGAACGAGAACCGGAAGAGAAAGAATCGAGTGGGCGCGGAACCCTGCGAGTGACCGCATAAAATTATTTATAGAGGCCGTGCCATCGTCCATCGTATAAACGTACGCGTGTATACGTAGGATATTTTACAGATGCTCGAACGAGGGAAATAGAAGGGAAGGGGAGAAGGGCAATCGCCCCATCGTACGATCGCGTGTCGGTACATGGTTCACGGATGAAATGTAATTAACCAATCGGTAAGGGGATTATGACCGGTAATTGAATCCGCTGCAGATCGAACGATCTCATGCGGAAATTTGCAACGGAGAAAGCTCGATGAATGACGGTGGGAAATGCGATGGAAAGGGACGAGATGGAGTAATGCGAAGAGGAAGATGGAGCGAGTCATCATGGGAATTTGAAAGGACGTGAGAACAAGGGAAATAGCTTGATAGCGAAAGATGAGACATCGAGAGATAAGCTGATCGAAACAAATTGCCATGGAACCTCGAGTAGCCACAGTTCGAGCGCAAATTCTCTCTCTCTCTCTCTCTCTCTCTCTCTCGCACGTAATACAGCTCGTAGAACAAAAGTGATTTATTCGCGAGCGTGACAGTGGCGAAGAGGACGTTCCTAGGGACCGTCACTTTAGGAAGAAGGGGGGAGAAAGCGGAGAGGCTCACATCGCAAATCGATAAGGAAGATTCCGTGCGAGGAGGAAATTTGTGCATCGCGAGGGCTCCTCCAAGGTGACATCGTCGATCGGTTGGGTAGACCCTGCACGTCAGGATTTCGCCGCAGGTAGTTAATTGCATTCTACTTTGGCTCAGGGCCGACCCATTCGTTACTATTATTGGCCGTCATTACTCAAGGAGCCCCAGTGATTTGCGCTGGCCCACGAGATTTTCGCGCGAGACTTCCAAGCGAATCCCCACGATTTATCCGTACGGACCATGGGATGAGGCAGAGGACGCGTCTTCGCGGTACCGTTTTCGCATACTCGCCTTCTCGTATGTCAACCGTAAATACGACGCCAAGGATCCTAATGCCTTTACAGAAGAGCCTGGAACGCGCTCAGCTTTATTGCAAGATGTTAACGTTGCTTTAAGCGAGTGTGAATACGCGCGGAACTGCAAAGTAAATAATTCACATACCGAGGGTGATACATACCAGACTCCACAAGATGAATTCAAATTTAAGAAAGCGCGTTAAAAAGTCATTCCACATTTTCCTCGGAATTCTCCGAACGTGGGTATTCGAACACTTATTAAAAATTCAATCTTCGCGGCTCCGTGGAAACGTAAGATGGAAGAAGAACCGTTCGCTCTTCCGCGTACGACGCTTTCTCCAAAATTGACTTTACGTGTTTCGAGGACCTCGATCGTAGCAACGAAACTCACTTAAGAGTAATGCGATACGCCCGGGCCACTTGCAATAATCGTCCCCTGAAATTTGAGACCACAAAGTGCTCCAGTACCGGAAAAAATCAAGAGGAATCAAGGTGCTACTGCGAAAACGAAATGCGATACGATCAATCTGACGGCTCGTCGAGTAGTTCGCGAATGGCCGCCGGAGAGAATGGCGGGTTAACGGTTCGCTCCGGAACACTGGATATCTAGATGCGCAGTACATACTCGAGAACCTGGTTGATAGATTCAATCGAACGAGATCCAAACGTCGTTCATTCGAGAGCTTAGAAAGTATGAAATTACTTTGCGTTCTACTCGGTACTTTAGTTCTCCACCTTCGTACTCTTTCTCTCCACTAATTTATATCTCATCTTTGTCGAAATGTTTCGCACCAAGATCATGCGCCTGTGAATCGAATGCCACGCGGTGAATCGTGCCCGTCAACGAGGATAAGGTAGCAGTCCCGCGAGGAATAATTCTACGGAGATTCGACCGATCGAACGACAATCGCACGGCCGTTGTTCACGCATCAATGGTTAATACCTTGGTATCCTATCGTAGCTGTCCCAGCTGGTAAGACAGTTGTAGCTGCTGTATCTGCTAGAAGTCGTCATCGCTATCATCTTTGACGTTAGACGATCCTTGCTTGCTCCTCGCAGTTCAATCACCGACACTCTCAGTATTCTCAAGCACCTTTCACCTTTTCCATTTCACTGCACCCGTCGAAGCACCAGAGCCCCACAACGAATTTCTCGTTACTATTGATTCCCTTGTAAATTGGTAATCGTCGTTCGGCAACTGGCGCGGTTCGACGGATACCGACACGGTAAAATACTCGTGACGCGCACACCAAGCGCGAACTCGTAAATTCGATGTCAATCGCACGACGAATCCGGAGTATTCGCGTGACGAACGTGCCCGGTGGAGTCACGAGAAAAATAAGAAGAATTCGGTGAAACACTGATAAAAAATACAGTCCATCGATTCTAGGTGGACAGCGGTAGCGAAATTGCACACGGTGCACGCGGATACGTCGAGTGTTTCCTTGTACTTTTCTTTTGTATATCTTCGATTACGGTCGCGTGCCGCTCGCCACCACCGTTGATTATAACCGCTACGATAACAACCTAAGCCACTATTAATTGGACCGCGTAGCTATCTCGTACCCCGCTCTTATTGGACCACTACGTTCCACCGTCTTCCGCATAACACCACTAATATTGGATTATGATTTTTTCTCGCCTTCTTCTTCTATTTTACTAGACTTAATTAGCCGACCACTGGCAGCGCGCACGCATGGCGCGTGCACGATCAGGGGATGACGTGCGAGCTCGCTCCCTCGAATACACGTACTCGTTCGCTTAACGTGTAACGTATATTAAAAATACTCTACGTTTTTGGACCCGCCAACCAGCGTGTTCGATATTATCGTAATTGGGAGGAAGGCGGTTGCCATTCGCATACTCCTCTTTCCTTCTTTCCTTCCGCCCTTCTTCGCCTTTCTTCATTCGGCCACTCCGCAATTCTCACTCATCCGAGCTTCTCCCTTTCCCTCGTGCCCACACCTTCGTAGGATCCTCCTCCGTACCTTCCTCCAACGACGTTACTTCCTTAACCGAATACACATAATCTCGCGGCACAGAGGTAACACCGCGAAAAATCATAATTGTTCCCCTCTTCGTTCTTGAGTTCCACTCGTCCTACGTATCGACGACGGTCCTTCTTCTTCCTCGAGGAATTACACGTGATGTCCTTAAAGGTAGGCCCAGGATCGACGAGAAGGGAAAACGGAAATTCTCCTTCTTGCGAACATCCGACGATGCCAACGAAAAAGAAACGCCGCTCGTTCACTTTTCTCTCGCTGAGAAACAGTTCCTATTGTGTCACCTCCTGGACAGCGAAGGTATGGGGCCGACGAGGCCGAAAAAGAGGAAGAGAGCGACGACCACGACGACAAGAAGCCCGTGATCGATCACCGAATAATCTTCGAGGATCTTGCTCGACTCCGAGGGTCCGAATCGAGGGTCCTTTGAGTTCATCCGCGAAATACGTTTCGCGGTGGTTAAGTTCTATCGTTGTTACCCAGTCTCCGGTTATTTCTCGAAGCGTGGCTCTCCGCAGGGCACGCGCGCGCGCCAGAACGACGTGTAGCTTACGAGGGGAGAAGGCCTAATGACGCTCGGTTACACGTACTCGTTCCGAGGCATTTCTTTTGGTCGTTTCTTTTGGTCGTTTCTTTTGGTCGAATTCCCCGGAAGGGTGCGAGAAGCCGACGCGAAAGTTCTTCCTGCCGTGGAGGAGTGGCGAGAGCGGAGTAATGTCGCTTCTTCAGCAGGAGCCCGAGGGCACGAGCGCCGATTGTTTTTGGTCCCATCGAAAGCCCACCGGTCCCTCCATTTTTCGCAGACGCGGACGAGAACCGATCACCGAGGACGCATCCCTCACGATCCCCTAAGAGGTCTCGATGTGCGATGCGTCCCTCTCGCGTGGCACAAACGCGCGCGCGCGCGCGCGCGTAGCCCGAAGAAGACGATCGCGCGATAGGAAGTCGAAGGTGGAAAAGTGGCACGACGACGAGGGTAAATGCGTAGAACTTTCTCGAACCACCTTAACTTCGAAACTTCGTCCCTCCACCCTACGTCCACCCTCCCTTTTGTCCCTCCTCTTCCTTCCACTTCGCTCGTCCACGTTCTCCCTTTGGTAGTCGCACGAGAACAAGTTCGCGCACGAAACTCTCAGGCCGAACTGACTGGCCGAAAACGAAAGTTGCCGAGAAACGAGGAGGAACGCGGCGAGACCATGGGATCGCGCATACCTTCTTCTTCCTCTCTGTTTTCGCTGTCGCGATAACTTCGCTTCGAAGTCGACGCTAGCTCGATCCGCTTCCTCCCTCGATCTCTCACCACCCCTTCCTCTTCCTCCTCCTCCTCCTCCTCCTCCTCCTCCTCGTCCTCCACCTCTTCCTCTATTTCTTCCTCTTTCGCTTTCGAGGACCTCTCCTCACCCAGGCCCACTTCTTCTTCTTCTTCTTCTTTCTCCTCCTCGTTGCCGCGACGATCGCGGGTCTCGCGCTCCGAAAATCACGAAGTCACTGTCACGGGCGCTCAGCGCGCTTGCGGTACACCACGTCGAGGCAACGGCACTTCCTCTTCAGGTACCGCATCTTTTGAAAGTCCCGCCGCCACCGAGACCGCGCGATCCACCGCGTTACGGGCCGTTTTGAATCTTAGGCCACACGCGACGATGTGCTCCCATAATCGGACGGGCTAGGATTCGTCCGTGAACGGTGTCCTGCACGCTTCACGTTTCCTCGTGCGCGCGTAACTAGTGGACGATCTTGTCCGCGAGTTCGCCCCGAAGGGATACCTCTTCACCGCACAGCCGCAAGCTCCGTTAAGCAGAAGGCGCTTCGCGTGGCGTGGCCCAGCGCCGACTAGCGGCCTCCCTAAAAAGCTCGCACGCCGCCGTACGGTGCGAGCGAACCACCACCATCGGACAACCTCCGCGCAAACTCCGTTCCTACATCACTCTCCGCACGCCACCATCTTCACCCTCCCACCCTTTTACTCCTACCCTCTCCTCCTTCCTCCGACCACCCTCCGTTAACTCTAGCCTTTCCTTTATTTTTCTCCTTCACCTACGCTTTCCGACTCATTTTTGCGTCCCTCAGCCTTCTTCCCTTTTCATTCCTTCGGGCGGTCCTTCTCTCGTTTCTTATCTTGGTTATTTTACTCTCGATATCGTTAAATTCATTTACCACGAGATAAGGGCAAATGTTCCTCGGCTCTTCCGTTCTCGCTCCCGTCGGCCCTTTTTCGATTTTTTACACGGTTGTCACTGTTGATTCGGGTCCTTCCATCTTCTCCACTTGACGTTTTCCTTGTTTTTACCTTGGAAAGTTTCTTTTTTGTTTTTTGTTTTTGGAGTTTGTTAGCGTCTCACGACCCTTCCAGTTGTGCTTTCATTTCGTATGTTCGTTCTCCTTCTCGGTCTCTTTTTGTCTCATTCGCTCGCTCTCCTCCGGTGGCCAAGTCTCGCGCGCTTCTCCCAGTTTCTCCGCGTCTGCCATCACTTTCAGGGGAGGACTGACAAACAATGCGGTAGAAGCCAGGAGGTAGGGAACGAGGAGCGGGTCAGATGAAAAATAATAAATCGTGAGACTAGCTTACATGTGGCGAGCTCCCTTGCGCGTGTAGTCCGATTTCCGGTCTGCTGCCCTTCTTTCATTCTTGGCGGTAAATGGGCTACGTCGCCTCTTCTCGCTTGATACATTTGGACGTCGAGGTGATAACGCACCTTGGCGTAGTTCTTATCAATATTTCAGAAGTGACGCATTTTTCTCCAAGCGACGTTTCTCTCGTTAGTGCGATCGATGTAATTAAGTTGTCCGCTCGATCTCATTTGGAAAGTGTCTATGGCGCGGTGTCGTAAGTCGACTAATTTTTAATAAAACAATTAAAGGGACAAGTGGATGAAGGAGTTACGTACATATGTAACTTATCTTATTAGGTTTTGGAAAAACTGTTTTCGTAACATGACTCCTTCATCCACTTACCCCTTTAATTAACGTCGGGGTCTTTTAGGGCCATCGCAAACACCGTTGCCCGTTTTCTTAATTTCGTAGAATGGTGAATACGAAAATTCGAAATACCGTTCAAACTTCGAATTCGTTTTCCGGGAAGTCAAATTACTTATTTGCATAGATACGGATCAGCATAAAGTTAATTGTGTACGATTGCCGGAACAAAATTGAGGACCTTCGTCCGTTTTTGGACTAGAATTCCCCCAGGGTCTCTCGCTTTCCTGGTAATTGCTCTAAACACCGAACTACGGAGGCTTTACTGTCTAAACTTTCCACGGACGAACATATTAGTCGCATGGACGCTGTAGGAACAGCGATCCTACAATTATTATTTCGTTCGTCATAATCTCGCGTCACGTCATCCACAGAAACTTACGAATCTAATAAGATCGAGGCTCAATCGATAAAAAACGCGTGTTACCGCGCGGATCCTTCTAATACCTGGCACAAAAGAAATATTATTTTCCGTACTGCTAGTGCAACCAACGGAATCTTACGTTAATGATTATTAATTTATGAAGTAGATTCTCTTTTTTCCATTTTCCACCTCTCTGTTTCTATCTTCCTGTCTTTCCAACTCTTGTCTATTCAAAATTTACAACAACGCTTACTCGTAATTTTCTTGTATATTCAGTGAATTTCAGGATACCACCTAGATGCAAATACAATCACCTTAACGACAATCATATTACATCCGATTGACGGCGGCCTTTATTACCGGTGAGCGTTTGCGGGATACGACGCCAGTCAATAATCGGAAACTCGGTGTGTACGCACGATTTACTATCGAAGGACAGAATCTATAACGTTCCCGTCAACATCGGCGCCTCCCTTCGTCGTCGTAGTCTGCTCTGCTGCTTCCCACGACACTTGTGCTTCGCGTTCCAAAAATTGGGCAACTCTGTGGACGTTTCGGGACGCCTATTTATCGGAAAAACGAGCATTAGCCTAGATCCTTAATAAGGAATGCTCTTATCCTGGTTTTCCCTGTTTCTCTGCCTTTTTCGGAGGACGATGAAGAAGAGAAGAAGGTTCAGCGACACTAACAATAAGGAAATAATCACGAAACAATTGTGGACAGGGGCACAGAAGGACGAAGAAAGTTCATGCCTTAATTTTCTTGTTCAAGCTTCGGAGATAGAGAGTAGCAGGAGGGTGCGTGAAAAATTTGCCGAGAATACTCCGATGGTGAATTCGCTCGATACTCTATTACGTAGACGAGATTTTGAAGTCGCGCGACTCGGTGGAGGTAGGAACTTTTCGAACATCGCGCGTCGTGTCGTCGGAGATGAAGGGAGCTCGAAACAGAGCTGTACGTAATCTACGAGAGCGGTCTTCTCGTCATAATACAGGGGTATGCGGTAAAGCTTGTAAACCTTTGACCTTTCTGCCCGCGTCTTCTTGTCCCGCGCATCAAAAAATGAAGAATTCGAATAAAACTTTCGTACCGAGACGGAACGATTGTCGGACGAAAGAGCTGGATTTACAAGAGAAAGTTTTTAATCCGAAGCGAAACTTTCGTGCCGATGGAAAATGCGTTGCTTAGGTGAACGTTGTTTCCTACCTGAAATAAATCATTCCCGGGGCTAATTTTGTCCCAAGTTGCTTTCATCTCTTCCTACTTCTCTTGCGCTCGACGGCCTGCTCGAAGCAGTATCAAAAGTGGGCGTATTTAATCCGTTTATCTGTATTTCCATAATTGTTCAACGCGAGTCGGAAAATCGCGACGGGCGCAGAAACGATAGCGGAAGGAGCAACGACAGTGAAATCCACGGACACCAAAGTTTCCATCAGATAAACTTCACCACTTAAGGGGAAGTTTTGTCGTCCGATGCACCGAGTTTCCGTTCCTCTGGCTATCATTTTTCTTCCTATGTACAAACGTCCGGCGCCTAATGTACAATAAAGAGAACGTTGCGCCATTTGTCATTCTATCGTTCCCAGTCTCTCGTAATATTTACGAGAATTCGTCGCGTCCTTTATTCGCAATATCGACAAATTTCGGGATTTTCGGCATCAAAAGAGATGATTTTCGTGTATTATTTTCATTCGTACGAAATAATTAAAAGGAGTGGCCAACGTTTCGAATTTCGCCGCTCGACGTTCGAGGACCTCCTCGCTTACGCAAAATTGATGCGTCGAATTTTAACGTAGAGTGACTATTTGTAAAAGAAAGGCAAACACGGTCGTCGCGGAAACAGGGTGGATGTAACGAATTTTTCAAAATTAACGAATTATTCGCATTTCGATGTCGCCTCGTAGCCTCCTCCTCCTCTCCCCTTTTCATTATTCTTTCCAAGTACGATTGCAATTACATTTTCGTGTCCACTTATCTCACGATTGTCTGCAACGCACAGTACGCGCGTAACCATGTATTGTCAATACATGAAGGATACGAAAATCACGACACGAACGAACAATATTGCGTTCTACTTGCGCACCACAAAGTATTCAAATGCCTGTTTATTTCCACGGTAATCGGTGCGATTGAAAACCCGGACCAGCTTTTTTTCCTTCGTGCAAACTTTCGGGATACCACGTGTTCTTTTCATCGAAAACCTTCTCTCGTTCAGATAATTCCCTTGTGTGCACTCACGTTCACCAACCAGCAAACATTTTCCTCAACTATTGTTAGATCTTATAACCGCATGGTTAATCAGCGTCAATGTCGATGTAACGTCTCGACGACGGCGCGTCGGTACCACTTTGCCGGTATCACTGTCACCTATCGAACACGAGATTTTCATGGAAATTAAGCTAGGCGCGGAAACGGAAGAATCTATTGAGCGAAACGAACGGAGCTCGGTTGTCAATTGATATCGGAGCCAATCGAGATGAATCGGGATCAATTGAAATCGGTGGAAATGAGAGGCACGCGACGCACGAGAGCTGTTAAAAGCGACGGGAGATGCGAACGAGACCAATTGCAGGAGATCAGTGGATATCGCCGAAGATCAATTGAAATGGATAGAAATCGTTAAACGACACTTTATCGGCTTAAGTAATTGAACGTTCGTGCCACACGTGGAAATTCGGCGATGCGCCGGTACCAGATAGTTATAATGGACGCGTCGTATCCTTGAATTATATCGATTCGAATGGCTACTGAATAATCGAGGGAGTAAGACGATGGATTCATTAGACGCCGAACGATGACTGTCCAGATATAAGTTGCGTACGGTGCGTTAGTGGCGTCGATAATGATGGACGAGACACCTCGCATTGATAAGATAATAAATAAATAGGTATCGACAGTTAGCACGAGAATGGTAGCGACAGTACGTGCGTGCTCGCGTGTTCGCATGCTTCATTCATTCCTCGAGGGACGCGGTCAGATGATTCCCTGCGTCGGAGAAACACCGCGCCGGAATGACCATTAATTTAATTCTCTCGTTATTTTCTCGTTCGACGATGCCTCCTTAGCAAGAGTTTCCTGGAAATCAACGCGCCATCTTCCTGGAAATTCTCTTGTTTTCCATCGATCGCGGTTGCCTCGCGTGCAATTGTTGCGCTTCGCCGTCTTTCGTTTCTCACGCATCCCACTAATTTTAGTTCGGTCCGCGATAAAAGCTTATTAATCCGGCCGACATAAAACGCGTGACACGAATGCGAGAATGCGGACGAGTACCGTGTTATTTCCTCAAATGATCGACAAAGTTCTCCAATTAGTCGCTTGACGTTGAAACTCTCGGCATTGCCGATTCGTTGAAACGTTGAAATTCGCGAAAAACTCGCGTATCTACTTTCGAGAAGCGTGTACACGAGGATCCGCAAAGCTCTCTCGAAAAGTTCGCGTAACGACGAGTAAAGCGAAAACTGTAATCAAGGATCGATAATAATTTTGTCCATCGCACCTCCGACGTTCCAATTACATTTCAGTCCGAGTCTCCGGGTGTGCGAGCCCATTGCACACTAGGGTGAGACGACGCTTATCGTGAATATTAAAGCAATTTGCTTACGATCAATTGTTATCCCACCTATCGAGACTACGTGAGTAGAATTATCACCACTCGGCGGGATGAGCATTCGTATTCGGGATTCGTTTGCTAATTTGTCGATGGTTAGCACAATGCGCGAAATATCAATAAACCGGTCTTATTGAACACGGGGCACAATCCAGGCTCGTATTCGTGCTTTGATTACAAGAACATACATGGCATAATTAGGACGTCCCCCTGGACACCCTTCCAAATTCGTAGCCCAACACGATGTCAATGATTGGTGTAAAAGATCTTTTGTTTCGACGATGAAATTGATATCAGAAGCACGCCTGTGATCCTATGTAAAAATAACGCCACCTACGTTCAGTACCAGATAAATGATATCGTTGAAATTTCATTGTGCTTCATCCTCTCGATTGCAAAACATTACGCAAAGGTGATAATTGTCAACGCATTGCTGTACCGTTGCTGACCCAAATTTACCGACTACGCGTATTACATTTCGAAAGCAGTTTTTTTTATAATATTTTCTTTCATCTTGCCAATGGCGCAAAATATGATTTTACGATCCCATATTGTTTTTCTTTTCACAATCTTGAATCGTTAGACGCGAATACGGGGTACCGAAGTATCATAGACGGTGTAACCATAATGATGCTCCAATCAAATTTGTTATCCAGCACGAGAAAACTTACGGGTAATACATCAAATTCAGTCGTATTTAAAATAGAACGAAAGCTTCGGTTATCGAAGTTCATTTGCGAATCATCGTATTACTTTCGAATCTTCCGACGTATTATCGCGAAATAAAACGCTCTATACTAAATTCCTTTTCACCACTGCCCTCCTTTTCATCCTTTCTATTATTATTATGAGAATCTGCTTTGAAAGCTCAAAGAATTCTCCTTCCGCGCGATTGCGCCCCTTAATACACTTCCCTCGTAGCTTCTTAAATATCCTTCGATCGCATTGCGCAAATTTTCCCGAGAATTTTAGACTTCGTTACGAAGCTCCGCCGCGGGAGAGAAGTCAGCTCCTCTTGGAGGCGAGTGCGTTCTTAACCATCCGCCCTATCGCCTTTGACTCGCGCCCTTTCCATCCATCCTTCTGGTACCTCGAAGACACTTCCTCCGCCACGCTCACTTTGCTTGGGTAAAAAGGGCAAAGAGGTTAGCGCGACGTTCGCGTCGAAGATGTTGGGGGCGGTACGTGGTTGCCTGGCTGGCATAAGCCGAGAATCCAGCTCGAAATTACGTGCAACGGCGTGCACCAAGAGAGTGAAAGAGAGAGGGAGAGACGAAGCTCGATACGATTAGGGGTAATATCGTTGAGAGTCCACTTCCGCTGCATTAGCTCGCAGGAGCAATGGCGACGGTAGCGTTTCGAAAGGAGATAGGTTTGCCGGTGCAGCGCGAAAGAAACGTAAGAGACGGTAGTGAAGAAGGACGAAGGTATGAGAGAGGGGGAGAAAGAGAGAGAAAGAGAGTTAGAAAGAGAAAGAAAAAAGAGTGTGGAAGTGAAGGTGTTGAAGGGTGGAAGTGGACGGCGGATCCTCCTCGAGGAGATTCGTTGGTACACCTTATCACACTCACGCCATCCTTATCTCCACCTTCTTTACTCTACGCCAATGTTTCCCTTTTTCTTAACAGCTTCTTCCTCTCTCTCTCTCTCTCTCTCTCTCTCTCTCTCTCTCTCTCTCTCTCTCTCTCTCTCTCTCTCTCTCTCTCTCTGTCTGTCTCTCTCATTCACTCTCCCTCTCTCTCTCTCTCTCTCTCTCTGTCTGTCTCTCTCATTCACTCTCTTTCACTCTCCCTCTCTATCTCTTCCCCTATCGTGTTCCTGCTTTACCCCTTTCCATCCCCCTTCGATCACCTTCTCTCCGCCTGGTCACCGTAACGAAATTACACCGGCTAGACCGAGAGATAATGCCCTCAGCGTTGACAGGCCGAAGTACGGAGGAAATAGAGACGACTGATACTTTTCCAGTTCGATCAAAGTTCGCATTCGTCACACCGACGTCCGTGGCAGCACCGTGGGTTTCTTCATCAAAAAGCACCGCAAGGCGCCCCCTGTACACGAACAGACGTAACCATCCGTGCTTCCGACATGAAATTCCGTCCTTCACACTCTCATTTTACCCGGCGGCGGATGAACGTGTCGCAAAAGAGCTTTCTATGTGCGTAAAATTTCCGATCCACCAATCGTGTAGGGTCTTGCACCTATCGCTGCGATGGAGTTTAAAGTAATTTTTATAATTTCTTTTCGGAGATTCTTGAGATTTGATAGAGGGATCATTGTAAGGATGATTTCACCGCGGAAAATCTGATACGAGAAGAATTATTTAATGCATTTAAAGGTACAGAGATGGTTATTTTAAAGTGCATTAGGGTTTTTAATATGCTTGGATTGTCGTAGGAAGAGTAGGTTCCATGATTTAAGATTTGATTTAGGAAGCGTGATTATTACTACGATTTGGCCCCACCCTACCTCCCTTCCTGAGGAATATAAGAACGTAAAATTCCGATTTCGAAACACGATAAATTACAGTGAAATGGTTACACTCGTTGGCGCACGTCACGAATGTCACTTCGGGGTAGTTTACTGGGAAAGTTTCTCGTTCATGAATATTATCGAAGTTTCTTGAAAGCGCTTTGCGAGGCAATCCGAGCGAAGCAGGTACGAAAGCCTTTCAATCTTCGGCGCTAAATGGAAATCGCTTGTGCGCGTAATTCTTCTTTTAGGGAGGCATGATAGAAATCGACCATAACGTTTTTCACGCGACCTTTGCGGCAGCGCGGACCACCGTACCTCGTTATCGAGATAAGTTACGACCGAAAGCCTCTTCGCCGATAGAAGGTAGATTTTCTTTATTCGTCGTTTTCCTTTCTCCTTTTCGGACTCGAAGAAATGCATCGATGTATGAGCTGTTTCCAGAGCGCTTCGACGTGAAAACGGAACGCGCGAAAAGTAAAATCGACGAGCGTGTATCGACTGTAAGTTTCTTCATTTTATTTGCTCGCTAACCACTCTACGTCGAGCGCCACCCTCGAGACAAAATGTACTTATTGTTAGAAAGCCTCGAATTAAGATGCATCGATAAGCAATACCGCTTGCAGTGATCGTAAAACGAAATATACCGCCTCTCGGAGCGTTGATCGTGGAATAGATTACTCATATAAACGCGCTAATTAATACTTAAAATGGCATTAACAACATGACCAGACGTTATCACGAAACTCCAGGTTAGCCGAGCGACCCTTTTTCTTACCGATTGTTTCATTATTGTTACGGCTACGCTTAGAAAAGTTTTTCTTACCTATTCCCAGCTAACAAGTAGTGCCCGAGGCCCTGTCCCAAACTTTGCCCCTCGCGTGGGAAGGTTCACCTACACGGCTACAAAACAATGTTAATGGGGAGGGCGTGTTGGAAACTCACGTGTGCTCCGCCAACGTTCTCGTGCCTGGTAAGACCAAAATATTTAATGGGATTTCCTAGACTATTATTTGGAAAGAACTTCCTGCAAGCGCAAACTTTTTCAGCGCTCCAAAAGGTAAACGGCAAGCTGCCCGTAAATAATCTTTTTATGCGGAGCGATCTTACGGTACAAAAATATCCTAACATTTTTGCGGACGTTAAAAGTTACAGAAGCTTGGCGCATTTTTGCGCTAACATTTTTTTCTCGACGAAAAGGACATAGGTAGAAAAATACATTCATTTTGCTCTCTATCGTAGAGAGTCTCCGAACAATGCCCGATCGTCATTGACTCGAGACAACGACGATAAAAAATGTCTAAAGGAGTCAGTGGTTAAGGGTCGCACGTGTACACGGTAAATATACAGTCGTTACCAGCTGGACAGACATTTCCAGGTCAATGTCAGATTCGTCGATTCTCGATTATCGATTTCACTTCTACTTCACTCCTTTCCCCTCGAAGGGCATAATACACGCTGGTACAACGACGACGCGGTAGAGACAGCGATAGGGCGTGACACAAACAGTGGTCTAACGATGAAGATAACGTTTGATCATGGATACATCGACGTACTGCACGCACCATCGTATAACGACATCAACAGTGGCATTTGTGGATACATTCGCGTAACAACACCCCATTGGAACACCGAATCAATCCTGTGTAATTACACTGATAGAAAAGTATATGATATATCTAACTATAATGGCATAGTAACAAAATTATAGTTGGAAATATCATATTTACGGTAAATGTTACCATAATGTCGGTAATGATTACGTTAGAGGCATAGTAGAACCAACTATATTATGTTTTTACCCAAAATAATGGTTATTTCAACTAAAAGTATAGTATGCTTGAAAATATATAACGCTAGGAAAAGTAACTATTTTATATAGTTAATATTACTAGAATATTTCGTACATAGTGATAGAAGTAACTATATTTACATATCGCATTTTACTATACATATGGTAACAAGAACAAAGGTAACAGTTAATAATATAATCGTCAATGTATAAATCGTTCATTCTACTATATTTTGTATGGTTAAGTTAACTATAAAAATATGTTTGAGGCCAAATGTAACTATAAAATATAGTGAGATTATACATAGTAAACCCAACCATTTTTTTGTCTCCGTGTAAAAACCGCCCCGTCAATGCTCGTAAATTTGATCGAACTAATCGTCAAAAATCCTCAGTGATTACAGAATGTGGTACAGAACATCAAGACACAGACGACAAACGTCACTGGAGTTATCCTTTAATCCAACGACAAATCGACATTCAAGGAAACGAATTTCTCATATGCGCGCGAGCATACCTTCAACGTTTCCTTAAATCCGAACGGTGTTCTAGTTTGACCAGGCTTTAATTCTCGACAAGATCACGAGAAATATAGAGCGCATCTGTGCGATAGACGAGATGTCTGTTTTGAAGAGCCTCCCATGAAATACTTGTCGAGAGATGTGATACGAGGACAAGACAGACGGTCCGGTTTTACGATGCTTTCCGGCAGCGGTCTTGCATCTCCTCTTACTTCGATTCATGTGCGCATTTAAGTTAGGACGTGGAATATATCGATTAGGTTTAATGTTTCGATTCCGTGCAGCCTCGCATATAATTTTACATTAATAACATTTCTTACGTTTGCCCACTTTCATCCACGAAAAGACGTTATGTATGCAACATTACCGATGTGTAAATTATTAAGGAGGCGTCGGTAGACGATAAGTAGCATAGTAAGAATTATATTAAAAATATCGGCGTAAGTAATTTCAATAACGTTTCACCTTAATACCACGGTGTCCTTCGTATGGCGTCTCACGCGAGCTTGTACCTTCTACTTGGGCTTTATAGCTTCTGGCGACAATCTTTGCGACAAGGGTGTGTGTGGTTGATTGGTTATCCTAGGCGTGGTGGAGTATGGTCGATCATTACCCATATATTACACTCCCTATTTTTTCGCTCCCATGCCGTCCTTCTTCGGTCCACCCTATCCACATTAAGTCTACTTTCTATCACGTTCCCAATTATAGAGACGAAACGAGCGACGGTGGACCGAACTGTCAAAGCATCGTCTTTTAAATTAAATTAAAACTTACAGAGATCACGGTATCAATGATTTTATTTGCAACAACTCGATCGATCGAGACAGCAGACGCGGCGCCACGACAAATACAAACGATGGTTCGTTAATAACGCAGTCCCTTTCGTTGTCCGATAATGAATTCATTATGCGCATTTAATGACGTTTAATTGCCAAAAGCTATAGACAATGAAGAAGAGATAAATGTAGGCTGCAATTTTGGCGCTCGAATTTGCGACTACGTACACTTACGTGAGATTTCAAAAGTGAAAGAGAGAGATATTTCAACAAGAGTATTACACGAACTGAGATACCTAATCGTGCTAATTATGCGCATAGTTTCCAAGCCCCGGGTACATTTTATTGTTGCCAGCTGAGAAAGAAGAAATGTGAGAACGGGGGAAAAGAGGTCTAGTCGTTCCTCGGACTGCTCATTAAAATCGCTTCTCATCGATTCATCGATCGCCAATATTTACGCTCCGCTTTTTGCAATGGGGAGAAAGCGGTCTAATTAAGAGAGGGCTGTCATTACGTTAGCGGCAAGAGAGTAAAGAAAACAGCGCGTCCCTAAAGGGGAAGCACTCGAGGAGGAAGCTTGAATTCGCGTTGTCGATTGATCGAAGGGAGCATCGACTATCACGGTAGAACGATTTTTTAATAAAATTTACGCGGAAAGCCAATATTTCCTTTTGAATGCCTTTCGCGTGATTTCGAAATGAAAATGTGCGGATGCCGATGGACGTGGGTGTGGATGAAAATTGATGCTGCAATACGTCCCATCGTGCTCCACGTAATTCCTCAATAGACGTCCACTGAATTAATTCAGCGAGTGAATAAAATTACGATAACGATCGCCCTTCCGTGACAATTCATTACATTAATTAACAGCTCTAACGAAATATCAAAATTACGATTATTCGGGGGCCGACTACCGCGGAATTTCGTGCGTGCGCGTCCCACAATCAACATTTGGTAATTGTAATTGGAGTAAACCGAACCGAATAAATGCTTCGTTTCGAAGCGAATAAATGCAATGCCAATTGAATTTCTTATTGCTGATTTTACATCGGAGCTTTAATGAGGCTTACGTTTATTTCACGCCTTGTCCCACTGCTTACCGCCTCGCTATGATAAAACCATTAAGAAGTTCCACCACGGCTTTTGACTCGCTTTACATACCAAAAAGGAACGTTGTTAAGATCGTCGGACTGCCTAACCCTTCGCGCTTTGCGCCGGGATTGCGACAGCAAAAAGGAAATTACGAGAGGGACGGCACGTAGTCGAGGAAAAGTGAGGGTGAAAATTAATTTTCCGTCGCACGCCTCGTGGGGCGAAGAGTGCCGTGGTCATTAGAAGGAAGCACCTCCGGAGGTTCATCATAATGAGATGGCAGACTCGAATTAGTGGACTACTTGATCGTGAAGTGCGAGCGCGTTCATCGATCGTTTTGATTTTATTCGTATGGAGTGCAGAAAAAAGCAATTATTCCATATTATTTGTCAAATTTGTTTTCAAGAATCGAATTGGAAATTTGTACAGGGATGCATTGTGTGTATACGTTTTATAAAAAGTAAATACGAACCGGTGAATATTTTGAATAACATTTTTCGCGAGATGAATTCGTCAAATTCATAACCCCACGAGAGGTTTAAGCGCAAGACCCTTGCAATCCATACTATCGATTAACCCTTTTACTGCCTACGAGCTGATATGTTCTCGGCACTCATGCGAAAACTCACTGGCCGATGAATCGGCCCCGTGAGACGTACATATCAAATGGACCGTCGCAAAATGCGGTCTTTGCACATGCCGCATAGATGGAGCTGGACATTGAAAAGGTTGAATTAGCGAGATAAGCCCATTTGTTCCACAATTCGGTCCATTGTAAAAGCTTCTCTCGTACTCGAAGTCGACGATTCGAAGCGTCAAATCAACTTGGCCTATCTCGTGATCAGTAGCCTCTCCAGCTACGAAAGTGGATTTTTTCGAAAGTAGAAAAGAGAAGGTGGAGAAGTTAAAGTAGAATGTGGAGATCGAGGTACTCGAAGCAGAAAGAAGATGCGTACCGTTGATCGTAAAACTTACCTTGGAATTTGGAAGGCGATCTCGTCGAGTGAGTCGCTCGGTTGCAAAGGAGCACGCTCGAAGAGCCTGCTCGGGCCCCGATGTACTCTGTTACAGCACTGCATCGATCCTGCGGTCGGTTGGGGTTGGTCCCCGCAATTGGTCCCACGTTGGCCACCGCCTTGGCCGCTCCCGCGCATCAGACGCTTCTTTCGTACCTCCTCGGCCTGTCGGCGCAGGTTGTGCAACCGGAAGAAGTACATCGACATTTCTGTTCCAAAATGCACTTTCCGATCAAGAAACCCGTCTCGAATATTCTGTACGTTCGACTATATCCGAACGAAGATTTTTCGAGGACACTTCAAACTTTTTCATTTCTATACCCTTCTCCTCCCTCCCCGCGTCGTCAACCTTTCTTCTTTTTCGCGACTCTTGAAATTCTCTCGATATATTCTCTCCTCGTTCGAGTATAGAAAATAATTTGATGGCGATCGGAAGTATCTTTTTCGTCGCAAAGAATATTTCAGATTGCTTTCGTGTAAGAAGAGAATTTTATTTCGATGTTGCGTCATTTTGATCTTTCTATTTGTTTGGATTCTTTTAAGTTCATTTCAAAATGAGTTTTTGGTCGAAGGTGACGCCAATTTTGTAGATATTGCTATGGATCGACCGTAATATATTTATTTTGCCGCAAGTGGAGATAGCAAAATTTGATATTGCAGTGTAATCAAAGGTTGAACATAACAATCTGTTAAAGCGACAGGAATTTGTAAAACGATATTCCTTTCTGTATGGTTGAGACGAATGAAATGAGTATCCGTGAAACCGATCGACGGCAACAGCGAGATAAAATGTATTTTGTCCTGGATAGAGACGGAGTGGAACAATGCAATAAAAAACGGATTGCCGCGAATTTATTTTTAAATCGGCAGGAAAACCCGGGAAAAGTTATTTGACCAAAAAGATACTTCGGATGCTTTCGCAGAAAACTGACATAGCAATGGATACAATTTGTTAAAGAAGCACACACCACAGACACCAAAGAGTAGACACGGAAATCACGCAGCCATTCGAAGGGGTTACAGTGAAGGGAAATGACGGACATGCCACGTAAAAGAGAAAAGACAGCCCGTGATCTTCGGCTCGTTAAATTATCAACATTAACTAGCGTCGAATACGTATATTAAAAAATAATGTAAAGCGTTTCTCATGCGATATCGCTGGACTCGGCAATTTTAATGTTCGCATCCAAGCCTGACAAATCGTGCAACGAAGAATCTGCTTAAAACACGCTTATCACACGGATACAATAACTTTAAGTCAATAACACAGACGCAACTCTCTGGACATTTTGGACGGGTTTTTTTATACAGCCAATACATTTATCCAACACTTCGACCACATTAACAAGTCCAAAGACAATTAAAGACATCGCTACTCTAACTGAGAAAATTTTAGCACTTGAAACATAAAAATTGCTATTGGACGACTGCCAGAGAACAAAGTATCGGCCAGCTTAAATGTCACTGACATTTGCTTATTACATCCCAGTCATATATTACGACACGTATACACAAAGTCTGTGGCATGCAATCAACGACACCTTTTCCAAAAATAGTACGTCGAAATCTGGAGTCCACTCTGGAATTGTCAAACCGTTCGCCCACGAAAGTGCCACTTAATTGAATTTGTACACTCTGATTGGACCGAACGACCGAGAAAGGATAGCAGTCCTAACACAGGCACCCTCGAAAGGGTAGTTAAACTTTCCCCCGGAGGGACCATCTCGCGGACATCTTTTTCCAAGTAGGAAGAGGGGCTACGTGGGTAAGGGGGTAAGCAAACTGGAACAAATTTTCCGCATCGACCAGTGTATTTACTGCTCGTGCAGCGGCCTCCGAGCGGTAGGAAAATCCGTTTATATCGAAAAATGTTATTGCAATCGCGCGCCCACAATCAATTTTTAGAAATTTACCGAACTATCGAAAGTACGTAGAGCACGTGGTCAGATGTCGTACTTCGTAACGTTCATCCGTGAATTTATCGAGCATTATGCGCGAAGGACAGGTGCGTGGAAATCTAACAATAAAAAATCAAATTAGACTTCCACGTGGCATTTCACTAGACCACTTCACAGAGACAAGCCTTCTAATTTTCATTACCGCATGCACGTGTAATTCGAAGACGGAAATGGTTTTAATAAGCTCAAAGATTTCGAAATGAGCTCGAAGACAATAAGGATTGTCAGTGCTCCGAAGGATAACTACGCGGAGGATATTGTTGTTTAGATACCTTCTAGATTTACATGTAACGTCTATGCAGCATCTTCTCGCATCTCAACCTAACTAAAAAGATGTTCAAATTAGCAGGAGTGCGCGGAAATAGGGACGACCTTGTAAATAAGGAATCTACGATGAGGAAGCAGTATCGTATTGCGTCAACTGAGAATGAAGAAGGTAACGAGATTGAACTACGAGTCAAAATTACGAGCGTCGAACGTGTTGCTGTGATATTCGCGCTCACCTAGCCAGCTATCCTTTAGCAATGTCCCCGCAGTATCTGCCATGCTCTCCTATATTACGGAGTCGGTGACCTCGTAAATCCAGGGTTTCCCTTCTCAACACCATCGAAACGATTTATCCATCTTGATGCCAATGAGAAATCGCGCGATAGAATGTAATCATGTTCTGCACGGAAAAGTCATTTGGCGTTCATTACATTGCTCAATTATAAAGAAATTAAGAAATTATCGATATCCAGAAGAAACGGTAAATGAAGCTTTTATAAGTACACCATCGTTTGGAATACAAACGTCAATGTATTTTGACGAGGCTCGTACAACTGAGGAATGGTAGAAAAATGATGAAAAATTATTAGTACTAAAACTTGTGTAACAGACGTTACTAAAAAAAAAAAAAAAAAATAAAGAAAGAAATAAAAAGAAACCTCCTTCGCTTCAATTCGAAACTGAATTGCTTGCAAATACTTATTGAGAAATTAAAAAGCGATAATTCGCGATAAAGGCGCCATTCGCAATTTTTAGATAACGCAACTAACGCCTCGTATACATACTCCGTACTAGGCTCACAATTAGGTGAACGAAGTTATTCCGTAAGAGGATGCAAAGTCTGTAGTTGAGTGGATTAAGTGATCCAGGCTGTTGGAGTAACCCGATTCGTTGACGGGCACCTCATTCCGCACCCTACGCGCGTCTACTGTAAACCACCTAAAATGCTCCGGTGGCTTACTCTAATCTCGCATGTCAGATGGTTTTCTAATTTGATGTAACGTACCCATCTATCCTATAAATCACGCACGTAAACGCCGAATTACACGAGCACGACTAATTTATGCAACACGCTCGTGTACTCACGATAGATGCGCGAAGCTATGGATATGGGCGGAAGCTCATCTCTACAGTTCCGGCGTATTTTCGAACGCCCTCTATAGAGTTCCTCGAGTATTCCAGCATCCTGCATGCGCTTACACGGATAATCCCAAGTGACTTCTTGGGGTATCTCGTGCAAGACGTGCGAGACTAAAGGTGATAAACTGAAGGTAAACTGCACGAGGGCAGACGAGTGCATCGACAAGCCTGGGCTAGTATTGAGAACCGAAAGTTTGCAAAGAAACTGTGTAAAATTGCTTTTCCACCTGCCAAAACTACAACGTAATAGATTATCGCTGAACTCGATGATGAATGCGTGCTAGTCGTAAAACTTTATCCACAGTGCTACCCTTCCAAGATAAAGGGATGTGGATGCTGAAGTGAGTATCGTAAGATCGTAAAGAAAGCGTCGTCGGTTAGGGCAATCTTTGACGGCAAGAAGCATCATAAATTCACGTTAGGGTTTTTATGTGTGCGTTCAAACGCGAGAGGCCGCTCCATTTCAAGGTGGTGTCATATGGCGGTTGGTTTTTCTAGAAAGCAAGTGATTGATATTTCAGAAATGTCACGTTTGGAATTATTTGTCACTTTGCTTAGAAGTGCGTGAAGGCAAAGTCTAAACACCGTTATGGACCTTCGTGTAGAAGGCCAATGCTTATCCTGTTTCCTCAAAAGTTCTTTTTAAAAATAAACGAATATTCGGAACATAAAACAATGTTCTTGTCCTGCGTAGTATCTATCGTGGTGCATCATGCACCGCAATTTTGCGATAGTGGTAACAGATACAAGTTAATGCGATATAGACCGTACGCAAATGATATCGTAGAAACTTAATGTGTTTTTTTGTTTATGAGCACGGTTCTAAAATTAAACCTAGATTACATACAAATGCTCTGTTTAATGTAATCAATAAAATATTTTTCTACAGGAGCTACAATTAATGCCAATAATCCTCGTATCGTAATATGCATTTACCTACGTACGCAGGAATCTTCAACTTCGATGGTGAACCTTTGTTGAATATTTGGATACATGTTGAAACTTTTGCAATAAACTTTGATGTCGATAGAATTGCACGATTAGAATCAGACAACTAAAGATAACACACGACACTCCGCAATCGATAAACAAACAACTGGCCGACCTGCGTTTTCCAAGCTCTGCGAACCAATCCCTTCTCTATTATCGTTAATTGACGTTGGCGTGTTTATTGAGCACTATTTACACCTCTTACCAACTGTTTAACGTCTTACCTGGCTTATTTTCGTGACCTGCGCTAATGTCACCGAAAGTAAGCACCTCATTTATGCCGAGCACACATACGACCAATTGTGGTCGACACCGATGAAGGCCACGCGTAGGGTGGTCGCGCGCACGCACGATCACCCTTATTTTCAAAGTGTAGTTCACGCGACCACCCAAAGCACAGTGTGCGTCAAGTCCATAAAAAAGCATCCAAAGTCCAAGACGGTGGCAACCACAAATGGTTGATGTGCCTCTGGCCTTAAGGTAGACGTCCACATTTTCGCATCGTAAGTATCGGACGCATCGCATCAAACGGATCGTAGTATTCTTTGTATAGAAAACAATACAAGTGCGTATGCGTGTGCGTAATACGGGTAGATTCGTGCGATCCGTACGATGCGGATCAGAGGACGCACTTGTATTGTTTTCTTATACAAAGAATACTTCGATCCGTTTGATGCGATGCGTCCGATACTTACGATGCGAAAATGTGGACGTCTACCTTTATTCAACGTTTTCTCTTGACGCTCTCCGACTTCTTTTATTTTACCGCAGACTTCTCAGTTCGTTAAACCAACACCCGGTCTGATTGTGAGTTCTCCGAAACAGGACGCGACGCTATTATCATCCTACTAATTAATTTCTTAATTGGGTATTATCGTCCAACTAGAGCCAACGTTTAATTAAGATGACTATCAAGCGGCAATTATTTCTCGGTTATTCAACGAGAATTCGCAAGGCTCGAGCGCCACGAGGATACAACGTGAAATAATTACGGGAGGATAGAAAATTCGAAACGGAACCATAAATTCCACCAGACGTAAACACATTCCCAGGAATCGTTGGCGATTCGAGCAGAACCTTCTTCTCCGACGCCCCTTCGTATTGGACATCATTCAATTTCGCAAGCTCCGGCAACCAATCAAGCGAAATATCAAGCAACCCTTACGTAGGTGCGCACCTAAAGCGAGAAAGGTCCCCTTAGAAGGGATTGGAATGGTTGCCTATACTATATCGGCGGGTACACCGATTCCTATCTCATCTATATGCGCGCTTGCCGACACTATAAGGAGCCACTAGGACAATTTCTCGATTGGATTATCTTCCTTCCACGGATTCTCCACCAACACGAAGAGAGCGGATCTTCCACACCATCTTATCTGCCATGCACCGTGACCTACTTCGCGAACTTGACCACGAATCCTGTCACCACCTTTCTTCTCTGTTCTTCTTCGTGAACGAGTACTCTTCGAACTCTCCAACGGAAGTACGAGTAAGAGGACCACCTCCGATGGTTCACGACACTAATTGTAAGTTGTCTTAGTTTCTGGTCCATATTTGCTCGAGTCGTTAATCACGTCGTCTCGTAAAAAGCGCTACGCAAAAATCTACGTAGGCGTGGGTAGAGTTTTACAGAAGGTGTCGAAGGAGAGTGAGCTGTGCCGGAAGGAGAAACAATCCATTCGCCGAAGGAGAAGTCTTGGGGCGCGGTGCCTTGCGAGATCTCGAAATAAACGCGGTAAACCAACCTACGCGTGAGCCCGTTCGCCTGTCCGTTTGTATCTCGAGAGGTAGGGTCCTTTCAATTGGAACCCGTAAATATTTGGACCCCATGGGCTCGGAGCTTCAACGGCCGCGTGCGAAAACAAACGAAAGCGAACTTTCTAGGATTCACAAATTAACGCGGATAAATGTAACACGGTAGTCTCCAACGGTGCGCCGACAGAAGTCGTTACAAACGAGAATCACGTGCTTCAGCCGAACCCAGTGGTTTCCGGTATCCATCTATCTTCGAAAGTTCCGGAGAAGCAGGCGAGTAATCGAAAGCGGGTTTCGCTTCTCCGGCACGTGTAACCAGAGCCTCTCTTTGATTAAGACTTCATCAGTTTGCACTCCAACCGAGACAATCCGACGTTTACAAAAGCCACGACTGTTTGTTTTTCTGGATATCGGTTACCTCTTTGCCTCGGTAATTTTCTATTTCGAATTGCGGCCAAGCGATTCTTACGATGGGCTACGAAGAAGAGTCGAACCTCTACCAGACCTTCGTAATTTAAGAAACAGCTCTAAAAGATTCCGAAGTAGTCGTTGAGAGGAAGCTGCAATAATCATGAATAATAGTAGCGAGCAGATTAATGAAAGGAAATTAACGGCGCGTCTTATACGGCCATCGTTGCGACGATTTAACGTTCCCGAGAATTTAACGATCCTTTTCCATCTGTCTTGCTCGCTTCGTCGGCGAAGCGATTACGAGGAAGGACGTCGAAACTAAAGCAAAACTCCGTGAAGAGTACTCCAGGAGAAGCCGTAAGATATCGCGAGCGAGGCGAGAAGAAGCGTAAGTGTCGGACGTTAATTGAAAACCGCAACTCGTCCTTCTACACCGTCGCTCTCAAACACTTTCCACTTGAAAAAGCCAACGAAATCGCCCGACGAGGAGATCATCGGATTCTCGTTAATTTCGGTTGTGTACACGGAGTAGTGGAAGAACGTGGCACGGAGGTCGAAGGTGCCGTCAAAAGGCGACGTCGAGACGCCAGGATGCATCTGAGATCTCCCATCGATCTTGCCAACCGACGATCACGTTCCTCTCCACGAAGCCACGGAGACGTTCTAACCTCTAATCCAACGTCTAACCGCACCCTACTCCTCTACGAAGTCACCTCTGAAATGATCAAATCAAGGAGAGACTCGAGGCGCCTTACTTGCTAGTCAACATCGATTTCAATCACTGGACCGCGCCGAGGTACCGTTTCGTGCCTTTGACCGCGATTACGGAACCCCTGAGATGCTTCGGGATCTTGGCCAAGGTGTAGGACGAAATATTTCAAGTGTTCTCAGCTGTGTGGGGAAAAGCTTCCTCCCGTCGATGAGGAAGGATGCAGGTGGAAGGCAAGACGAAAGAATGTATTTCGTCGATCTTCCGCACGTGCCGCACTTTTCAGGTTGGAGGAGGAGAGAGGATAGGAAGAAGAGGATACCTCGAGCGTCCCCACGGGGGCAGTGACTAAGACACAGTGCTGTGAAAGTCGAGAGAGCTGCTCTCTCCTCGAGAGATTCTCTGATCTACGGCCTGACTGTAAATCGCCCGGGTGTTCGTGGCTGGAAAACTTCATAACCGTGCCCATTTCCCAGGGATCTCCCGCGAAACCTTTGACCTGACCTTTTCCAAGCTAGTTTGGCCTCGCTCGCATCTCCAAATCGGACGGAACACGGTGCAGGTAGCTCCGATGACGGCGGAAACTTCAGAACGGAATGTCACTTTTCTGGTTTCTTCACTTGTTTTCGAGCAATTGTTTGTTCTCATTGCCTAGCCTCCGAATCCGCAAAAGAGGCGAGAACAAGTTTTTGGAACTCGAGTGCGATATGATACGCTCCGCGAATGATAAAATTCAAGAGGCGATTGAACATTGAAAGGTATCGTGCATTTCACGGAAATTTTCGTGTGAGTTCCTTGACGGATAGTTGTGATGAATTCATTTCTGGTGCAATTGATCTGGTCAAAAAATAGAGCTTTTGGAGATGCTAAATCAGATTTCAAACGAGGATCTTCCACTTTCTACGCACCTACTCTAATTATTCCGTCGATAGATAATTCTTGTGGGTCTTGATGCCAGATTGATATAAGACGGTGATAATTTCGGTTAATGTCTAAAGTAACTTACACGAGGAAATGCTCAATGCTGCACCACCTTGCAGATGTATTGTATTACTTAAACGTGGTATGCGGAGTTTCCGCGCGCAATTAAGAGTGTACCTGGACAAGTCGGAAATGAGAAGCACGAGTACACGTTGTGCATGCAGGAGACCGTTGTGTAACGTTTATATCATACATTTTTCGCATTTCACTCTCTTCTTGCGCACGTCTCTTTGTATCCGGAAGAAAGCAAACCAACGCACGTGTCCCCGATGATAATTACCACGAGGTCTCGACTTTTTACTCGTCTCACTTTAAATCTCTCCGAAGAAACCCAATTGTAAGGTGAATGCAAACGCGGACAAAGAAGCTACCTCGTCCTATTATACATCTTATGAATGCAACGTCTTTATTAATACTAACCTGTCCTGCACCATTGAACCGCGCGATAATGCACAGAGCTTATCTCACGATCTAACATATATCGTTTCGCGCTCGAAGGGGTGCGAAGAGAGAAAAAAATCGCAAAAGAGAAATTAATTGCTCGAAAAAATGTCACGAAATCGAGATACGTCGAGAGTGAAGATCGGTCGTCGATATTCGCTCTCGCAAATTACATTTTTTTCAATTCCCTCCATTCCTTTTTCGAGGAAAAGCTTCTTCCTACGGTTAGAAGATTAATCCTCGACGAGAGAAGGTAGAGAAGGGAAAAACGATGGAACCAGCTCCGAAATTGATATCCTGTCCCGATTACGATGGAAATAAGGGAAAGGGATTCCGCGGTATAAAAGTTATTTTCTACCCTTCGTCTCTGTGGACCTTGGTGCTAGCGCCGCTACCGTTCCTCTTCTCGATTTTATCGGACGGGAGATTCGTATCCACTCTCTACATTTCTTGTTCAGGGCGTTACGTCTGTCGTTCGTTTCAGTTACGAGATTTTGCTTGTCCCCGAGGCCCATTATAAATTGCGAAACGATGTAGTGGAAAAGACGTAGATACAGTTCGAGAGATAAAGTCGACTTCTCGAATTGAAAATATTATCTTACGACATTCGCACCCGCGGCGAAACAAACTAACCGATCTGGACGAACCTGAAACTGTCATCGTGTATTTTAATAATAATTCTCCGCGATGCGGGAAAAACTGTTATTTTTACTCATCGAGATACATGAGGGAGAAGTGACCGTGGCAATTTACTTTGCAAATTGATTGCGTGTAATATTCATGATTTCTCGTGCACCCCGTTGATGCGACCACCTCCCCGAAGAGCATTATAGTTGCTAGCAGCTAAATTGCAAAATTATCATTTTTCATCACGTCTACCATCTCGTGCCACCTCGATATACGACACTGTGTACTACTAATCGCAATAATGAAAGCCCGGAAAGAAACAAGCAAACATCGCGCACGGCCAAGAATAGCATGGAAATTGAGGGTTTCTGAGGGTACCCGGATCGGCCCACTTAAGTTAAAATGCTTGCTCCGCATCCTGGGACGATGTTATGAAAGTGGAGGAGAGATTACGAATAAAAATAAACTTCTCGAGAGCACACGGTCACCCCTCGTGCTCGTACGAACCGCCAAATTCCGTTTGGAATATCGCTCGAATGCACACAATTTCGCTCTGAACATTGACTGCATTTGGGGCTGTGTTCCGATATTCACTGCCAGTACTGGAAATCTATAGTTTATGTCAAGTGTACTACAGATTTTCAGTACTGGCAGTGAATTTCGGAACACAGTCTGGATAGATTCTATGAGCAATAAATTCAACACGAACGTGACTACTCGCTTACTAAATGAAGATCGATTCCTACTATCCATGTCTCTGTCAGTGAAACGTTAGGCTAAAAACATATGGAAGCAGACAACATATAGAAACTAAAAAGCATCGAAATTCTCCGAAACAAGAGAAACTGTCTTTTATCTTTAAACGTGTATACTCGTGTCCCGATAAAAAACACATTGCTAATTTTCTTTGGTTTTTAAAAACCACGAAATAACTTTTAATCGAACCGAGGACGAATCCTGAGTGTATCACGATAACCCGCGTGATACCTTATGCTCAATGATCCGTAATAGTGCCACACTTCTTCTTTTTCCAAAGCTTTCTTCGGAATGTTATCCCAATTCATCGTTGCACTTAAATTCGAGAATATCAAGTCGTCCATGAGTTTACATGCAAGGACCTCGGGACCTGGCAATGTGTAATCCAGCGTTCTGCTTTTGCGCCACTGCAACTCGTCTGGACAGTTTCTCGAGCACGAAATCGTTCGAGATCGAGTAAGAATCTCCGTCCTTGTGCTTTCCCAGGTTGCTCCCTTGCGTACGAACGCCAGAGGTAGTTTTAAATTTATCTCTGACGGCGTGTATTCGCGACTTCCATCGGCATATCCGATTATTATCGAAGAGAGGTACAGGCCACGTCTTCCTCTGCTTTCGCTTCTTAAAATATAGGATTACGCGGGACGTCGTGGAGAGTGTTCGTAATTCTCCAATAGTCGTGCCCATGATGGTATATTTTAATGCATCTTGCCCTGATTCTCCTCCTCGTTCATCCTCCTCATCTGTCCGATCCATGTCGGTCTCGTCGTCCTTCTTACCCCTTGACAATCCTGGGGGAGGAGACTAAGCGAAAGAGAGCTTCCAATCCATTTATTGACTTCTGATGAATACATGCAACACCGAGGTGTCGGTTCCGCTACCACCAAAGCTTTGCTCTTTCGTTAAATACCTAGAAGGATACGGAATTCCCCCATGATCCGATTGAATCGGTAAAAGTATGTCTGCTCATCGACGCAATTTGCCAGAGTCCACGGTAAATCCTCAGTTAGCGCAAAGCCTTTGGTACCGCCATTAGCACAATGCTTAATGATAATGGATAACCGATGAGTAAATTCGGCTAATCTATTAAGTAAATGTAGTGCCACGTAATGCGCGAGTGCGCGTGCGCGCCCAGTCGTGCAAATTCATCGTTGAATGTTGCGTCGAACGTTCGCGAGATAGGTATGTTGCGCGCGTGCTACGCGGCTTTATCTTGTTAGAATGAATTTAGAGACGGCTAGTCAATCTGCCTAATCTCTATTTTACGGTCTCTAAGCGCAAAGGGATTTGCAAAGCAGCTTACAACCCATTATCACTCTTCGAGTTCGACTGGTACTTTGAAAGCTGGCCCATGTTAACGTTGATGCACCGTCGTGAACTTTTCCCAATCGATTAATTGCCGGTTTCAGAATTACGGTCGAAGATAATACGTATTAAGGGGGCACATACGTTTGGAGCTCTCGAAAAAGGCATTTTTCATGCATTTTTTTCGGAGCCAAGAGACAAACTATAACAATGAGGTTTTTTGCATAATGAAGTACACCTTCTATACTTCTTATTCAAATTTTATTGAAACGATATAGTTGCAAAATGCCTCCTCTTTACCGTCGTGAAGTCAATCCCGTACGACATGCGTGATTCCGCTGTAACAATGATTTCTCCTTACTCGTTCATCTAAAACGCAGACATCAAACACCTTAAAGAAGAGTGTTTTTTATTGTCGTTGATGGATCTTCAAAGTTGCCGGTCGATTTTTGCTAAAAATTCCATTTTTCTTTGTTAAAAGAAAAATAGAAAGAATTGGAATTTTAAAAATCAGATCCGTCAACGACAATAAAAAACACTCTTCTTTAAGATGATGTTTGATGTTTGTATGCAAAAAGCCCCATTGTTATAGTTTATCTCTTGGCTTCGAAAAAAATTCATGAAAAGTGCCTTTTTTGGGAGCTCCAAACGTATATGCCCCCTTAAACACACAGTACATTCGAACTAATGTTAATAATGGATATGATGTTCCAATCTTCAAGACAATTGTTTCGTCTGCTAGTGCACTCTTGGCTGCGTCCACACGTTCGTCAGATACATTAGAGAAATTCACAGTCACAAGAACCCTTTAAAGCGAACGTCGCATAACATTCGATGGCTTCAACTTATGGGAATAGCAATCCATCACCGGTGAACTTTGCTCTTCATTAAATATTTCCCATCCGCTAAAGATCGCGACCACGCAGATCCGTTTCAGCTCGGTACCGCGCCGAAGTAACACGCGCCTTGATCTGTCTAAGCCGGATCTGGCACAGAATTAGCCTCCTTCCAGTTTCTACATTGTCCGGCTACAGCCCCCAAGGGCCTCAGGAACGAGAAAACGCGGTGAAACATTATTTATAACGACCTTCCGCTCTCTCGGCGTATCTGAAAACTCGCAAAACCGATCCTGTAACTTCTCCAACTTAGTTACTGCAAATGTTCAACGTTTTCAAAATCATCTCGATAAGTGCTTTAGTTATCGTTCCTTGGAGGGCCAAAAGGAAAAAAAAAACACGTCACAGTTCTGCAGAATTTTTTTCAGTCGACATCGTCAACTGGTTAAAATTCGTGTTACAAGGTAAAACCATTTCAGGATGACGTTCGATATAATTCCATGTACTTGTCGGACACAACTCCAATGTCCATTCATCGAAATCGAAATTGGCACCATTGGGCTTCCCGTCGCTTTATGCATACGATTCCAAAGTTCTTGCCTCCAGTCGTTCGTCGAGCATCCAAACCGGTTGGTCCCGTGCGTGCAACCTATTTGTCGCCTGTGCGGTGGACGAGCTTGCGCGCAGGAGTCCATTGAACTTCGCCCTTTCGTTAAGCGCTCGCGGCTGGCTGGAGACGCTTCACGGCGCGGTGACCAAATTCGCGATTTGTCATGACAATGGCGGCGCATTCGAAAGGACGTCCAAGTAGTTGGAGTACTGCAGCACGTGATCTCGCAATATGGCGCGCCATCCCTCAGTGTACGTATACGAAAGTGGACACGATACGACAAATGGATCTTCCTACACGGGGGTGTGGATTACCCGTAGTGTTCTGAAATTCGCCGAAAGTGAGAAGGAGCCGGAACGTTCCGAGAAACGTCAAGAGGTCTACTTCGACCCGCCCACGAAGCGATATTCGCTTACCGGATAAATTATGGGAGGTCGCTAAGGTAAAACTTCCCTGAACTGACTTCAGGAAATTTGCTTCATTCCGCGAACTCCTTCAGCGACAATCGTCCTGGATTTTCTCAGAAGTACAGTTTTCAAAATGTGGAAAGAATCGAGAAATGCCCAGTTGTATGTAGTACGAATGCATATATTGATGCATTTAAATATCAGTAAATGCAATATCAGTATTAAAGTAAATTTCAGTGGAATTTCGTAAATAATATTGCGGCAAATAAGTTCCTTCTCACTCTAGACTAATTTCATTTTTGTCACTTACAGTGTTTTCTACGTATAATCTTCAATTATTATTTCTTTATCTATTATTTTCTTTTCTCGAATTAAGAAATATTTCTGACCGAGTCGAAACGTTTACGAGTAAGGACGCTTGGGTACCACGTACGAAGACGATAAGGTTAAACCAAGCATGCCTCGTATTTGGATGCTGTGCCGAGGTAGGTGTTCGGGCGCTCGAAGGTAGATTGTATCGTTGAGGCATGAAGGCACACGTATCGCATATGCCACTTCGATATCTGCAGCTCGGTGAATGTCAGAGCAAATTAAAATGTCAGTAGGTCAGACGTCCCTGGGATTTGGAGATTTATGATGCATCGGCACAACGTCACTCGAAACTACATATATCGATTCAGTTCCCCATTTTATTCTTCCACGGTAATATAAAAATGGAAAAATTGTCTACCCGCGATACGATACCGATCGTTTCCGTAATCATTCGAATGATCTTGATTAATGTTGGTCAATAAATTCAGTTTCTTAAAATCTCAATAACAACGGTAGAAAATGTGGTTGACATTTAAACTAGTGCCCTCTATTACACGCGTACACGAGTACACGTGTGCACGTGTATTTATTTCACGAACACCATAAATTATGAGAAAATTTTTTTTTTCTAAGAAATATAAAAAAAGTGTCGTAGAGATACAAGAAATATCTATATATGCAAATACATACAATTTAGCACAAGATGTAAGATGCTGCGATAAACATTTCTTATAGTTGCACGTGTACCCGTGTATCTACAGATATCCGTGTTAGATATAACGTGTAGCACAACACGTGTCACGTGTACCCGTGTATTTTAATACCCGGTTCTGACCGGGAGCTCTAATTTAAACAAACTTAATCCCGACGTATAATTGCACTTCAAGCCTTTGTAAAATTTTTAATTCAGGCAGCATAGACATTTTGTATATTATTCTTATATCCGCGCATGTTTCCAATTAACTAAATTATATTAAAGCATGAATGTCCCACTCCACAACTTACATCACCGCCTCGCAATTCTCCCTTCATGCCCACTTAGAAAGCGCAATTACATTGGTGAAATGCAGTCACCGCAAATTTACTGCGACCACGTAGTACGTGTGGCTTCCGAAGCCTACGCCGAGAGGAAATTCAAGTGACAATTCAATCGTTTCACGCGCAATATCGAATTTCAAACATTGGACTCGATGTAGACCTTAAAATTCGGTGTGCAACATAGGACACATATATACTAGTAGTAACAAGTCTAGGTTCAACATATTTTGTTCAGAAATGATTTCGTATAGTTATTATATGCATAGATAAAGATAACACCATATAATAATGGTGTATGACTAAAGATAAAAATTGTTCTCGATTTTTGACATAAACCAGTTTCGTAATCACTAAGCATATACACAATATTTTCTGGATGCGACAAATTCTGGATCCACTTGGAATCTGATTGCTTATATAGATTACAATATTCATCAATGAAATAAAGAATACCGATGTATCTATCAAAAAATAAGAATAACATTTGACCATTTCCGTAGCAAAATAAACAATTGAAACGAATGTTACTTCCAATAATGGAATAATGCTATGAAACTCGTCAAACGCACCGATAAGAACCCAAACAACATCAAAGTTCGTTCGTGCCATTTCAAGAATAGTCACGCGATATAACAAACTATTCGTTCAACGTTGACTTTTAACATCTGACGTAGAAGCGATTCATAAGAAAAATTCGCTCAAATCGATCGAACCGACGTGTACGCCGAAATTTTCGAACCTCCGATCAGTTCGCGGATAACTATTCCCAGACTCGTTCCCAAACTCGAATCTCGCCGATATATTATCATTATTGGTGGGGAGGCCCATCTTTCGAGAAACTTCCGCATTAGAAATGCGTTGCGGCGAATACAGCGGGGCAATTACCGAGGCAGTGGCCATCGTGGCAAGTGGAAGCGCCAGGCGCAATCTAATTACGCCGGCCTTCCGGCATCAACGAGTACCGATACGGTTTGCGCGGAATGCCCCCCTCGTATCTTCCGTAATTCCCACGTCACAAGCACCACACACAAATTCTTCCGGATTCGGAGGTAACCCTCGTGAAAGCCACGTCTCGACGAGGATTGGAATGGTAGGAAAATCGAGAAGCGAGGTTCACGAGTGGTGGGTTCGTAAATGGTATGCGGTTAACTCGAATTTGTTAATCCATCGAAACGAAATCGTTCAAGGTTTTTTCCATTTCTTTTTCGCATAATCATTAAAAAGTACTAAATAATGGTATGCGATTAACTCGAATTCGTTAACCCATCGCAACGAGATCGATTATGTTTTCTTTCCATTTCTTTTTCGCATAATCATTAAAAAGTACTAAATAAATTGGGAAAGTATTTTTCACGAAAGCCCACGCTTTTTAGAATTACGAAAGCAACGATAACATGAGATAGTCTCAACAGTTACGCAGTTAGTTAATGCTAATTTCGAGAACTTCGATGTTAAATTTTGTCTCCATGGTGGCCATACGAACATATTTTATTAACACGTTGACTACCACGTCACCTTGAATTTTGGTGATTGTTTAGCTAACTGTCTGAAACTTACGTCTAAAACTTAGTTTACTGTCTAAAATTAAACTTCCAAATACCTATTTTGATCATTTCTAATCGGACACTGAAACCATCATCCACATATGGGCGACGCGACAGTCAACATCTTAAGGAGGATCGATACGCCCAAGCGTAACTACCAATCTTCCTCAACATTGTTAAAGGTCATTAAAATACCCGTTGCAGATAATTACTGAGGAAAAAAAAGAAAGAAAAACATTTACAAGGCAATATCGAGTCTTCTTTTAGGTCGGAAGCTTACAACTACAGTGCCACTTTCAATTACCTTCCGCCATAGCTCTCTAAAGACGTAAGACTCGCCGTAACGAGAAAATTCGATTTTCCTCCTTCAACCCACATAATATCCCTCGGTAGGGTGAAGAACCTTCATCAATAATTTTTCTTTCACACCGAAAGAACGCGCGACGTTTTCCGACTACCTTCAGGATTTACGAGCGATACTCTCCTAGTCGGACGAAAGTAACGAAGGGTCCCGAGAGTGCGTCGAAAGAGAGGAGAGCGCAACTGCGGGGAAAAGTTGGCATAGGGGGGAGATCCGTCGCCTATCGTGCCGCAATGCAGGACGGTGCTGCTAAAATCCGCCGCTATCATGCTGCGGAAACGCGCGCACGTGTTCGACGCTCGTCCGCCTACACGCGATCAAAAACACGCGGCGCGCCAGTCCGTGCATTCAAAGGCGCCAAGGAGTCCCCGATCGGGGATGTTCCTCCACTTTAACATTACACGCACCTCATCTCGTTCTTTCCACACGCGTAGGAGAAAGTGGAGCACATTGGGACTGTTAAGGATTTTAAGCCTGTATTTTCCACAATTTTCATCCAATTTAAAATTTGTAAGAAACATAAGATATGTTGAGGTTTTTGTTAAAGGATGATACCGGCTAATAGGCAAAAAAAACCGTTAATAAAGTAATTTGTTAATAAGTGCAAAATGTCCGAATCTGCCCCACGGTGGGGTAGTTTGGGACTGCGATGGAATTCCTTAGAAATTACAGTTAGAAAACACAAGAATCTATTTATTGGAAAAAACTACCGTCCACAATTTAATCCTTTGCAATCGGTTATCCCCTCTGAGGGGAAAGTATGAAAGGCGCCGGGAAAATGCCGAGTGCGAATTGTTAATAAACAAATAATCTACCTTTTACAGATTAGGAATGTTAAAAATGTTACTGTACGTTATAATAATACTTCTGAATTTCTTCTAATTCAAAATTACTTTCGATGTCTGAATCCATTGCTTCATCCTTTTGCATTTTTTAAATAATTTCCTCTGTCTCAGTAGCCTCATCTGTTGAATCTAACTCTGCTCTTTTTCTATGACGTTTTTTTATTTGTATATTCACGGGTGCTATTTTCTTCGAACTTTTGTATTAGATCTGTGTGATCATTGGGATTGAGAGGACAAGCCCAATCTGCCCCACTTAGGTTGTCCCAATCTACCCCACAGGTACTTTAAGTGGAAAACGCATCTATTCAACAATTCCTTCTATGCATTTCATAAACATAACTTGACTGTATAAAGTCAATACAAGATGGAATATGTTGAATATCAAACAGAAGCTTCATTATTTATTTTACTCAACTTATAACCTTAAGAACAGACACAAGCAATGCTTATGTGGATACCCGAAAACACTAAAACTTTAATATCTTCAACAGTTTTTTATCTGTGATTGTGAAAGCGACTGACATTGAAGGAATTAGTGTCTAACTGATTCTGACAAGACAGCCAACTGCTAAATCACAATAATTGCCGCAAAAATCGAAATGTCCCAATGTGCCCCATGTCCCAAACTACCCCACTCTCCCCTAGTACATTCGTCAATTTAACTCTTTTGCTGTCGGTGATTTTTAAATCGTCGTAAAAGTCGGTGTCCCCGTAGCAGGGACATTCGCAAGTCGCCCTGGAAACGAAAGAATGCACTATGTAATTCATTCAAACTTAGCTGAATGCTTGAATCATTATTCAAATTTAATAGAATGACAGAGAACTATCCTCCCGATGCTTCCTCATTCAAATATTTCGATCAACCTACAGATATCAATGTTTATTCATTTTAACTGGGAAACACTATACTTGCTCCGATCTGCTATTACTCCCAAGAGTGACATCTGCCGACCGCAAAGGATTAATACTACGCGCGAGTCACCAGTTTTCCCGACATAAGCACAATTTTGAAGTTAGAAGGAGTTAATGCTAATTTTAGCTTTGAATAAAAATGCAAGATTAACTTCGATTGAAATACAATCGCCATTTGGAAACAAACACGCTTGGTTTATTCGCATCCGGAATTGACCTATGTGCATGTATCCAAAGTGGAAGATCTACAAACATATTATTTTATTATTTCCTAATTTTCCAACGACTTTATCGAAGTCTTTAAAAAACAGTCTACGCGTACGTCACCGTGCGACAATGCGCATTGCGTAGAGCGTAAGCTCCAATGGCGGAACTCGTTTCCGTTATATCGCGAAGCAACGACGGAAACGTCAAGCACACGCGTTACCTGTCGGAGGGGGTTGAAGTTTGGCAGGATTACAGAGTTCGTGACAATGTTTTTCCGCGCGTTACAACGTTTTACCGTCCATTCGCAGAGGTGGTGAGTACCCTCGCGCATTCACCGTCCTTTTCAGAACACTGTCCTCGGGAGCAAGCCTGTGTAATTCCGTCATTCATCTGTCCGGCTTGGTGCGCGAAACAGCCCGGTATATCGAGAGAGAGTTCCACTTCGTGGACCCTCGTGACTGTGGGTCACTTCGTCACGTTTCGCATTACGATAAGCCAGACTTGGGCAAATGCTGCTCTCGGTGCTCTTCAAGACCACGGCTGGCTACCGCCAAACGGAGGAGAAATTTCACCTTCCACCTACCTATCGCATCGTGCTTACTTAGGATGCACGCGTGTACCCTCGCTCATACATAGATACTACGCTGTGGCTTCGGGACGTGGCACGTGCGGACCGATAAACACAAGACGCCGGACAGTGCATTACATAGATAGAAGAGAACATTTCTTCTCCGTTTGGCGGTGGCCAGCGGTGGCCTTAGGCTCGAAACACACTATTGGACCTCTCACAGCCGCTTTCGGTCCGATCAAATATGTTTCCATTGTTTATAATGTACGTATACACACTATGAGTCGGTCCGATCTCGCTCCGCTCTCGCTCCATAGTGTGTATACGTACATTATAAACAATGTAAGAATATTTGATCGCTCCGCTCCTGGTCCACTCTCGGTCCAATCAAATATTTTTTCATTGTTTATAATGTACGTATACACACTATGAGTACAGTACTGTTTCGGTCCGGTCTCGCTCCATAATGTGTATATGTACATTATAAACAATGTAAGAATATTTGATCGGTCGCTACGCTCCGCTCTCAGTCCGATATCGGTCCGATAATATTCTTCCATTGTTTATAATGTACGTATACACACTATGGAGCGAGACTGGACCGAAACCGTACTGTACTCATAGTGTGTATACGTACATTATAAACAACGGAAGAATATTTGATCGGACCGAGAGCAACCGAGAGCAGCGGACCGATAGTGTGTATCGGTCCTAAAGAGCACCGAGAGCAGCATTTGCCCAGGCCTGCCATAAGCTAAGCCGATGGGGGTTGAGGAGCGTGTGAAACCGTTGGTGGAGAACACAGCGTGACACTCAATAAGTGGCCGTTGGTGTCCACTTAACTTCCGAAGGTATGCAAATTTTCGAAGCAGCACGAGCTTCGAGAAGGCAGAAATTATGACGGTATCGTGGGATGACCCCCGAGACGATGTCTGTCATCGCGTCGGATACCAATTAAGGAACTATTTGCCAAGCGACACGGCCGAGTAATCGCGCACCCAGATCATTGGCGGTATTGGAAAGCTACGTGTTTGAAGTCGTCAGGAGTGATTGGCAGTTCTAAGCTTAGAAGGGTCTTACGCGCTTGTTATAGCTGATTGACACATTTAAATACCCGATCGTTGTACGTAAACATATTGTTACCGTCCATATTTGACTGATAATATTTTATAGAAGACACGGTACGCATACTTTATATTTGCCGAGAATTTTTAACGCATATGGTTTTTTAATTGTTTACTAGTTTACACGTCATAAGTGTCCTGTTTTGTTATTTAAAGCCGGGTACAGACTTGAGCACGAACGCACATGAGGCAAGCCGAGGCCGCATGAGCATGCAAGTGTGGACGCTGGTCCGAGACGCGGCGAATTGCCTCGGATTATTCGCCGCACGGGCTCGGACCGAGCCAAGCATTGTGGGTCCACGAGCCGGGTACAGACTTGAGCACGAACACGCATGAGCATTCGGTGTGGCCTCAGGTTGCCTCATGCGCGTTCGTGCTCAAGTCTGTACCCGGCTTAAGATCATCGCGTGTTCGTAAACAATGAAGCATCCTTGTGTAAAAAGTTGGGCAAATGACATCCAGGAAAATATTTCGTGAATTGAATTTATGCGCACACTGTCCACCCTGGTGATACCAACTTTTAGTTGTAACCCAGTTATATGTATGTATAACTACGACGACTCGACAACTGAGTGCCTCCTGTAGGTTCACATATCCGTGCGCGGCCTGTCCAATTAGTTGGCTAATTATACCGATTCACCCGGTTTTTAGTCGTAAGAGCGCACGGGGTCAAGTTGCCAAATTTCTTGTTCTATAGCGCGCGCAAAGACTCAACTCTCAATTATACAACTACAAATTGACAATATCTATTAATAGGTCTATCTATAATAGGTTTGATTTATTCGAGCGTAATCGATGAAACCTTAACTGTATGCACAATGACGCGAAGGAGATAGTTGTCCCTACAGATAGGGATAAAAATTATTTAAATAAGTGTATGGCGATTTTTTTATCACACAGGAATATTTCTTACCGAAAAATTCAGCAAGATTTTTTCATCTCGTGTTTTCTGTCCTTTATGTGCTTAAAATACATATACCGATATAGAAAGTTCAACAAAATATTAGTCAAAGCTATTGACTATAGTAGAACTGAGAATATCGGTACTATGGCTATTGGTGAAATTCGAATTTTATAATATTACAATATCTAGATATGCAAATCGGTCTATATTCGAATAATCCGCATATAATATAAAAATCTAAAAATTATTTATTTTGCATCAAAAATGTATTTACCGATTCTACGTGCATACATATATCGACGAACTTTTTAAAAAATATTTTAGCGCAAAACTCGCAACATTTTCTCTGTACTTTCCTTGGGAAAAAAGCAAGAAATGCTCGATTAAGTATTTCCTCAAACGTGACCCAGAAAGTTACCGCGACCCAACGAACCCAGCGTAACAAGGGTAAGAAGTTGCGACACGTCGAATGAGTCCTTACAGAAAACAATGGCGAGACACTTGGCTATAACAAGGCACAAGGCGGGTAGTGGTGTAATCAAGAACGGGGAATGTAGTAATTTAACGCACAACCACCGATGCAACGGCAACGTAAAGGGCCGTACTAACATTAACGTAGAAACGTAGCAGTATCGATTGAACGGCAGTAAAACTAGTCCGCAATCTATTTACCTTCGCACTCTCGTAGCGCGTGAAATATATAGATCAAATATAAAAATGGACACAGAGTGTTACATTACTCATTCGAGTAAGCCGGTGGTCCCTATGTAGAGTCATATCTTCTTCGACAATTTAGAACAAAAGCCAATAAACATTGCACACGCGATATCGAATCGAACGATGTTTCTTCTTATTTCCTGTCATCGACAATTCGTTAAAGACGTACGATTGACTGAAAGTGATCACGTATAAGAGGTTATTAGTTGCGCCACCGTAAGTCGGTCATGCCATCGAATAAGGAACAAGAATATACACAGATAGCATGCACAATACATTGGCCAGCGCATTAAAATCGTTCGCTGGTATAGTCATCGTTTGGACACAGATAAAAGCCAGCGACAAAACGTTCGTGCGATTCGGTCGTTGGGTAGAGTCGAAACGAACGAGTCGACGCGCGAACGAGAGAGCATGCGAGATGATATTATCAGAGAGACACCCACCTACACTTAAGACATTTCGTGCAACAAGTATATACACTCTCTTTTCATTTAATCTTAAATTTTTCTTTTTTTTTTTTCGTTAATCGGGAAACTGTGCACAGTACCTGCCGGTCGTCTCACACTTAACACTTCGAACCGCTTTAGTGCGTCGAAAACAGAGCGATTTTCAGGAGAGTGCCCTCAGTGTCGTATAGCGGCGATTTTCGGCGAGTACCGATGAATCTGAAGGAAAAAGCTCAGACGACTCGTTGCGAAAGACAAGGTTGTCCGAATCGAACGTAAAAACTCCTACGAGAGGTTGTTCCGTCGCCCTTCCTCTCCTCCTCTTATAAATATTTACAAAATATTCAGCCTCTTCGATTTCTCCGTATTTTCTTTCTTTGATTTTGCCTCTATATTTTTTTGTTTCCTTTTTTTTTTCGTTACTCTTCACTCTGTTTGTAAACGGTAATTGACTCGGTTATTGTAATCTTCTAAAAAATGGCCCCTAGGGTGTATAGTGTGTCGGCTGGAAAAATTGTCCGTAGGTAATGCTTTCTCCCTGGTTCGTCCGTTCATTTATCTCTTCGTTAGAAAATAGTTTCTTTTTCTTTTCTTCGTTGACTCTTTGGTCCACGTCTCTTGTACGATAGGTAGAATGGCGCGTCAATTACAACACCGCATCCTATTTCAATATCCTTTGCCTCTTCTCTTGAGGTGCTCACGGGCGACGCAGATATTGTCGTGCGCCTCGAGATGACCTCTAGGCATTAACTACTCGAACGACTGCAAGAAAGATTTTCTCAATTCGCTAATTAACTACGACGACGCGGGCGAACGTAGCGCGGAAAATATCGGCACGAGTGAACTACAAGACAGGCGATGAGAACCCAATGCTAATTAAGTAATTACTCAACTCCCGTTGCCGGGTAAAACATCCCACCCTCCTACCCTCGATCACTGCGCGAACGTACCCGGCGGTGGTGGTCCTCCAAGTGGAATCAGCGATGAGATAGCGTAACGCGAAGTTTATCCCCATCGATTTCCCGGCAAATTATGCCGCGAGAGATGAAGAAAATGAATGGGGATTAATTGAATTTATCGATTATCCCAAGCTACAGTTCTCTTGTAAGGAATAAGAAAAAAAAGAAGAAAAGAGTAATGACGGAAAGAAAATAAGAACAATTATAACTGAACAGTGTAAGCGCATCTGAATTTAAAAAGATGAAATTTGTTTGTAAAAAGTTCGCACTCATAGAACTTTGAAATTCCCGACACGTGTATTCGTGTCTGTTAACACGTTCCATGTCGCGTATTGTCAGTACACGCTAAAACGTATTTGTATGTCAACCTCAATTTTTAAAAGTAAGATATTAGAATCTAAAAATTAATTGTTAGTATCACTATTGTATAAAATAATGATGTTTAGGACACTGTTTGAGATGTGTACTAATAACGGTACAAATATATGTTTTCTCTCATAAGCACAAAAAAAACAATATTTATTTCAAATTATTAAATTTTTAATGTGTACCAAAAATGGGACGTGTTAACAAACACTAAGTTCGCCGTAAAATGACTTATACGAATTCATAGTAGAGTAAGCCATCGATTAAAAGAAGTGAACAAATATGTAAACGACACTTGTCAGTGTGTTTTGATTATTTTAATACATTAAAAAAGTCGTTTTACCGAAATCCAAAAATTCTACAAATTCAATCCCTTGGAGATACGACTAAAACAAAAAGATACAACGAAACTCTCGATTATAAAACAAATTCATTTTCATGAACTCAGATTCAGGTTCGCGCAGGTGTAAAACTGAGGCCAATCAAGTGCGAAAAGACAAAGAAACGGATGAAGGGCGAATAGAAAAGATAGTGGCAGGACTGCGTTTTTCACAGCGGATTTTTTATTTTGTATCGACGCCATAAATTCAGGTGAATCCTCTCCCATCTCTCATTGTTACCTTCGACCTTACCATCTACGGTAGCAACGTCTATAACTGGTCTACTTAGGATCAGCACACAGCTGCGTCGGTGCAGAACAGACGAGCGTCGTTCTAAATGCAATTAGGACAACTTAGTGCAACGGGTACAAATACCGGTTGGCACTCAGGCGGCTCAACCACAAAGGGACGTCATTAATCGCCGTCTCCCACAATGCGGCAAGAAATGTGTGTATGCACGCGCGCTTACTGCTTCACCCACATCCCCAAGAAATGCGCTTACCTTATACGTAGGGATCAATCCTAACTACAAACTGTGCGCCGCGATTAGAAAATCAATTTCTTCGTGATAGAGGAATCATTAGTACCATGACTGAGTACTCGTGTTTGGCACAGCGCCGCAAACGATGAGAAACGTTCGGAAAATCGGAGTGAGAATGGATTAGTTTGTCATAAATATGCAAAGGAGCACGAGAGAGAGAAAGAAATGTTAATGCCAAGGGATTTGCATGGCGAGACTTTGACGAGAGTTTACACGGTCCGTTTATTTATTTGGGTGAATTTATCCCTATATACACGAAATGCATTCGTGGGAGAATTGGTATCTGTATACAAACAGTATTCGTAATCGCGGACCTTCATTACTGCAATTCCATTGTCGAAAATTACAATTAATGTCACGTTGAAATTAAGAGGTCGTCAATGCCGAGATTGTGAATCGCTAATTTAATTGGATTAGGCTATTAACTGTTGTAATTTCAATTAGTTTCATCGGTAAAATAAATCACAAAAGAGATACGTATTTCAAAGTGAAATTAACTTTTGTGTCGATCTACTCCACTTATGTGGAGGATTTGTTAAAATGTTATCTGCAATTCTATCAAACCGCTCGGCGGACCTTAAACAGTCTGTCAGCCAAGAGTCAATATCTCTTTCCACGGCGTGCGATGTAATCTCTCTAAGGCGAACAGAAAAAGCCGCCGTCAGGAGTGACACATTAAAGCGGCATCGCGCGAAAGCAATTCTCATTATAAAATCTCATTTCAGTGTCTGGTTTTCAAAGCGACTAATATATTCGAAGATCCCCGGGCCTCGTGGTACCTCGAAGCTGAGATTACCGGGCGCTCCCGAGAGAGAGATTTTACGAGTTTCCTTTGATCCGTTTACCTGCCTACCCGCGAAAGCCTCCTACGAATCGCGTAGAAATCGTTTCGCCGTGGAAGCGGAATATTTACTCATCCATTTTATTCTCACGCGAACCGACCGAATTCAACGATGTCGTAAAATAAAATGTTCGTCGGCCGACGCTTAAAATAAAAACGCTTTTATGAGCACCACGCGAATTAAACGTCACGACAAAAAGTTATGACGAATGAGGATTAAAATTGTCTATTTGCTTCTGCTCTTCCATTCGTTTCATTCCGTTGGAACGAAGAGGAATCAAGAGGGTTGACACTCTACGTCGAGCAGGTCTGTCGAAATTGTATTAACCAATTCGCGAGAAACCTCGTGAAAGCTTCCACATATTTATGAGAATTGTTTACTTCGACGGTAGATGCGAATAATGCATCGCAAGCGCAGCGCATCGTTTTGGATTGTCAACTTTATTCAACTCTGTAGAATGTTCGATACGATTCTCACGTGTACGACATGGGGGTAGGTTTGAAGTTAATAATGCAATGTATGAAGGAAAGTGGGTCGCGCTGAGTGCTGATTTAACGCGGTTAGATCGGGCCAATGCAAGGGACGAAGGGTAAGGGTAGGAGGAACAGAAACGCGTCATCACGAGTGCCAAATTTCTTTTCGGGGGAGCTCACATTGGGGATAAATAGCTAAATATGGTGCAGTACGTGCTCGAGCGTTAACGGAAGGTCAAAGTGCAATTTGGATCGGTGCGATATTAAAAGGCGAAAGAATCGATTGTTTCTGACCACGAGTACCGACGCACAGGTACGAACGTCGTATCGGAACTACGACTGTATTATATCTGTGTCAAATACGTGCATGTACAGGTACGCACACGGACACGGTTTCACAGGAGAGAGAGAGAAGTTTAAAGGACGACGCGAAGGTATCGATGATTTTAGAAACGTTCGGCTCGACGGAAATCTATTTCGAGTATTCCAATCTTCGATTGGTCGAACGTATAAAAGGAACGTCGCGAAAGAGAGAAGAGAAATCCACACGATCCCTTTCACTCGATAACTGTATCGATTCGAGCGAATAGTTTCTTTCGTATTTCCTATATCTGGCTAGTTTTAAGTCCACCTAGCGCCATTGTGATTCGAACAATAATAATAGTCGCGTCACTTGATACCCGTTAAGACGAACTCTACGAGATCCATTGTAACGGTTAAACTTCAAGCATACTAATTTAACTTCAACTTCCAAATAGTTGCGAATAAAGTTCCGCGGCAGGATAAGTAGATAGAAGAGAAACGAACCTTTCGTAAACGTATAAAATGAGAATGGCGAGGCGAGAGTTGAGCTAATTTACGAGTTTCCAGTTCGAGCTCTGCTTATTTTAATGCAATTATTTTCCTTTTTGAAATTTACTGCACACCCGACACTGCATACCTGTGAGTGTAGCGATAAGCGCCTGTATTGTGTGAGCCGTCCTACGGTCGCTCGCTGCCAGAAGCTGTCGGTTGGAGCACTAAGGAGCTTTAGGAGAACGGCGTACACGTGAAACTCACAATATTACACTAAAAGCGAATTTATAACAATAGTTTACAGTGGATCATACCGCCTGTGCGTGTAATATGTTTGCAACGTTGCGTCTAGATAAAACGTAAAATGCAATTATCTCATTTATTAACGTGTCTCGTAAATTACTCGAAAATTAAGAAGCTGATCGACTAATTTTCCGAATCGTCATTTGAATGTGTACGGGAATGCAGTGTGTAGATTTCTTTTTATCCAAAATGTACATTCACAACTCGTTAACATGTAAAGGTATTGACGAAAAGAAAGGAGAGAAAAAAAGATTCAGCTTATTTCAATCCTGTGATATCTTCCATAAAGGCGCTCAACGTGGAAAATATGGATATTTCGATGATTCGTATTATTTTGTTAACATGTTGATCGTCACGTCACCCAAATTTGGGTGATAATTTCAGTGCCCAATTATAAATGATCAAAATCTGTATTTGGAAGCATAATTAATGCTTTAGATAGTTAACCAAAATTCAAGGTGATATGGTGATCAATGTGTTGAAGCATGTGATAGATCAAAATTCCAACAGCCCTCATAATGGCGGAATCGATGTAGATAATGTAAAAATGTAACTAGAAAAATGTACGCAAAACTGAAGGTCAAATAAAAATCGGAATATACAGAAAGAGAATTTCAATTTAGTTCAAAATATTACTTTGCGATGGTCTGGATCGTGCAAAGAGACGGGCAAAATCATTGGTCTTCAAAAAGGCGCTCAAACACGCTCTTTATGACTGATTGACAAATAGTAAATGCAATCTTCACCGAGCCTCGGCGCGCCATGTCGAGAAAATTGAAAGGCTCGAAAGACTCGCAATCAAATTTAGTAAACTCAAAGGGCCCGTACCGTGACCTTAATAACGTCACGCCACATATTGCGAGTACTAGGCAATAAAATCTTTTGCCATTAAAATGAACCCTTTGATAGTCCCGACATCTTTGAAATTTGAGATCGACGAAGCAACGAGATTTCCTTGCACAGAATACGCTCTACCAAGCACAGACGGAATACCTGCAAAAGCATCGCATTTAAAGTTTTCTTAACGAAACCGTCCGCCTATGAAATAAATCGGGCAAAACAATGACCCTCCTCCTCTCTCGGTATCCTGCGAAATATTCCATTCTAATAAAGCTCTATGCTCGCGAATCACGGATCACAAAAAAGTTTGAAAAAGTTTATAAAACTTCGAGCGACGCACAACACTCGCACGGTCTTCGAGAAAGCCGTAGAATTCATCGCCAGATTTAACTTTCCTCCAACCTCGGACGACGTACGGTTTCTTTCATTGGCTCTGAGCGAATGAAATAACGTTGGACTGGGAAACGGAGGAGGGAAAAATTGGTGAATTAAAAGCAACGTACGGCCTGGCAGGACGCGTAGCGCCAACGCGGTCGAGGTGAAAATGCAATTAAAGTGCAGTTATTGTCTTAGTTTTCGGATTCGATCCAGTGAGCCCACCATAGTTGCTCCGCATGTGCGGTAGAAAACCGTACAGCCAGCAGGACTCCATTTGCTCACCGCAGACGCAAAAGTTTGTACGCTTTAGTGAATAAATTCGCTCCTCGACGATCCTCACGGTAGCGAGCAATTCGATAAATTCGTTTTAGACCGACCGACGCTCCAGTAAATCTTTACAATGGGGAGAGAGAGTATTTTAATGCTTGGAATTTTTTCTTCACCAACCCCACCCCGTTGCCTTGCTTCGTTCGTGACCCTTCGAGGTTAATCCGTTTTGAAACTACCGAGTATCAGTTTGACATAAAAGCCTCAAAAATTATATTAACAAAAAGATGTACAATAATTGTGTCGGTCTTTTATTCAAGGTTAGTTGCAAAAAATGCATCATTATTCAAAATTGGATATCAAGATTGGATTATCTTAGAATTAATTTTAGCATTTGAACAACTGACTTTCAATGGATTCTTTAAGCATTCACTAAAATTTCTAGTGCCTGTAAGATAATCAGCTTACACGTGACCAAATTACGTTAAATTGGAAGAATTTTACACTGAGATGTTTAATGTCACGATGTCGTTGCATTATTCAGAAAATGGTATGGATCCACTCAAGTCCTGCGCTATAAGGCTGTAACCGTTTCGCAATTCTTGCACGTTACGATGGAGATATACGAGCAGATTTTCGAGGCAATAAATCTGAAGCTTTAAAATTCTCCTACTTCGACGTAACGTCAGTAGTGCATCCTAAACATGTCTGAGCTAGAATTCTCCGTAGGGATCTATCGATACTCCTTCGTCACAACTGAGAAACATGATGTTTCAATGCTCCTACGTGTCTGTAAACATTTTGCAAATAATCCTGCAACTATGATAAATTACACGAATTAAATAATTCACGAAAGAACTGCAAGGTGCAAACATCTTTGTAATTCATAGACGCAACTGAATAGTGAACATTATTTCTTCTAAATATTGCATCCAGTTGAACTTTACAGCAGTATTATAGGCCTGTGCGGAAAGCTCATTCTATAGCTGACGCGAGCTTAAGAGAATTGGCATTATTCGACCGGACAAGTCAATGGATACTATAATAATTAAACACTGTAAGCGCAATAATGTACATGAATACCTAAGTACAACTATGCAATGTCTAATTGAAAAGACATTAGCGATTGTGGTAAACTAGAATTCTCCGTTGCGATGGATCTGGAGATCTACAAATTTCGATCACGAGTCTCAAAAACTTTTATCATTCATATTTCGAAATTTCCGATTCTCGAGAAAAAACGTTGGAACACTGAAATTTAAAAAAAAATCTCCATATTCGTATTTATATTTCAAAATTAAGATTTTACGAAACCTTATGATAAATTTTAATTTTTCAATATACTGTAAATATGAAATACTTTTTTAACATAATTAAAGGACATAGAAGATTTTACACGTGAAATTTTAATTATACAGTATTCTTATAACCTCCAAATACTCGTGAATTTCGGAAGAGAATCTTGAAAAACAAATGTAATTTTAGTTTAGTATTTCCAGAAATTTGAGAAATCTAAAAAATCGAAAACACAATTAACAACAGTACGCGCACTCTTTTGAACGTGCAGGTATTCGCGAATCGTGACGAAAGCTCAGCTAAAATTGTGGCAATTGAATTGGTTGCTTACTATGTTCCAGTAGGGGAAATATTGCAAACGGCAAACTCCCGGAATATTGACACAGTGAAACTCGAAACAGCAGACGTAACGCTGGTAACTTCCGCGTGTACTTCGTGATTTGTTTTGCTATCGCGCGCAACTGATTTCGAGCGACGCGCGAGTATCGGTGTTTGCATAAGAAATGTACGTCGAGTGCTTGCAACTTTTCTCACCCGTCTGTGAAACGTTCTCGATAGAGGAGCAAAACACTCTAGAAATTACAGATCAAAATGCAGAGGAAACGAATAAGTTTTTTCCTTCGTTTTGCCTGCAAGGTGCTTCAGCCCGCTTCAAAAAATTTCTTCACGGTGAATGTTTATCGAGGAACAGTTTTGTAGATCAACTGAATTCCACGACCTTTTCTCATGTACCTTTCGCACACAACGTTACAAATTTTCCTTTCGTGATTAATGGTTTTGCGAATCGCGGCGTAATCAACGAAATCAAAAGCAACCGGATACAGCGCGTCTTTCCTGCCTCCTCTACTCCTATAAAGTCAACTGTGGTCATTATGGTGTTCCGTGCGTCGAAGCCTCAAATTTGATTAAATTCCCCTAGCGCTGTGAGCAGCACGACACGCCGTGTAATCGTCGCGCCATTGGAAACTTAAATCCAATAGTCAATCGATCATCGTTTCCCGTCGGCCATCATTTAATTACAAGTAAACTACATAATCCACCGACACCCCTTCACTCGTTACCCCGTCCATTGCTTTTTCGAATCCCGAAATTAGCTCGACCGTTCCAATTTCCCGCCAAAACTCGATCTCACGAACCGTTCATGGGTATCGCGCTTTCAATTTGGAGGAAGCTGTTCAACCTTTTCGCGCTTCCATTGCCGCTTGCTGGGAAAATTAGAGACGATCGAGAGGAAACTGGGTCAGCATGTATAATTGCGACATTCGATTCGACCTTTTTTTTCTCCCACACCACCGCCCCTAATCCGTCCTTTCTCTCGACCCCGTTATTCACATCCCTTTTTCCTCCATTTCTCCATCTAGGCTTACTTTTTCTCTCTCCACTCCAGTCCCTCTCTCTCCCCGATAACCGCAAGATGGGTGGGTTCGCACGTTGCCGTACCGCAAACATACAACGCCCATCCCACTAATTTCGTCGCTGTGAGATTGGAAGCGGAAGAGAATATGCAATTAAGCGCTCTCTTCTCCACCACCGTCACCAACGCCTTTCCAGCTCCGAGCATTTGACGCCCATCCACCCTCTGCAGCCTCCGAACCGAGAAGCCTCAAGAGACTCGCTTAAATTGTAAACAAATTGAGTAACGAACCTCCGATGGCATTAGGCGAATATATTCCGCGCTTCGTTATTTTTATGGACACAGCTCAACGACGCCGGAGCCCGCGGTGAATTTTGAGTACGCGTCGTTTTTCGGCCCTCCCTTTTTTTCCGACCACGCTCCACGGACGGATCAATTTCACGAACAAACGAAGGGACGGGAGCCAATTCAGTGCCCTTAACAGGATCGCGGCCAGAGGTTGAAGGGAGGTGGCTAGGTAAGGGGAGACATGGAAACGAAGGGAGCGTAAATTCGAATCACGGTGGAACTCTAAAATTAGATCGCGCTATTGGAGAATCCGCGAGCACGACGTAATGATACTTCGACGGGCGTTTCTTTCTTTGTTTCGGAATATAACGCTCTCGTCGGTCTCGCGAATCACCGGCAAATTTCATTTTCTGCTGTCTCCAAGTCGGTCTTCACACCGGAATTGAACGAGGAAAACAGTATTTTAGATGGAAGACTAGAGTGAATCGAGACTGCAAACTGATATCGGTTGTCTACTACACTGAGAGAAAAAAATGGTTGGGTTTATTATAATCTTACTATATTTTATAGTTAAATTTAGCGTCAAACATATTTTTATAGTTCATTTAACCATAGAAAATATAGTAGAATGAACGATTCATACAAATGGTTATATTATTAACTATTACCTCTGTTCTTGTTACTATATGTATAGTAAAATGTGATATGTGAATATAGTTAGTTCTATCACTATGTATGAAATGTTCTGGTAATATTACATATTTTCAACCATACTATATTTTTTGTTGAAATAACCATAATTTTGTATGAAAACATAATATAGTTGGTTGTACTATGCCTCTATCGTAATTATTACCGAAATTATGGTAGCACTTATTATAAATATGATATTTCCAACTATACTTTTGTTACTATGCCATTATAGTTAGATGTATCATATACTTTTTTCTCGGTGTACGCTTTTGAGGTTAAAAGGAATGGAAGAATCGGCGCGCAAACCAGGTGAATATATTATGGATTACTCGAGAGGGGATAAAACGAAGGTGTGAGGGACAAAAAACGAAAGTAAGAGAGAAGAAGGAAATCTGAGAAATTTTAGGAACGACGACTGACTTTCCAGGAGGGGACTCTGGATTCGACGAAATCGTGGATAATAAGCGCGAGCTTAAAATTCCGTGGTAGCTATTTTTATCACCGTTAAGCATAGCACATAATTATTCCCTTTTGTCTTGGACAGAAGCATATTTCGTCGATGGAATTTTTAGCTCCAGACGAGAATGAAGTATCTTTTTCCCACGAAGAAAATGATTTACATCTCGAATCATCGATAAACACATTGAACCACGGTAGGATAAGTCAAATGAATAGCTTCCGTGCACCTGTGCATTCTGCTCAACGACGGTATCCTTATGTTCTGTGGCCACAGTAAAAATCACACGATGCTTATCTGCGCGTAGCTATCACGTTGATGCTGGTCAGAAAAGAAGAATTCACTCAATGTTCGTCACTTTTCTATCAAACACGAATGCACGCGACCACTCACATTACTCAACAATAGGGAACACATCATTCTGCGCTGCTGCAGCATTAGGAGGAATGTGCGAAAGTAGCCCCGTGGGCACGATGCATCGAGCACTCCGAATATTTTCCATAGCAACCTTCCTGGATCGGTGGTACATCGCACGCTTCGTGATGGGTCAATAAATAAATTTCAAACTCTCCATAAACTCTCCAGATACATGAGCGAGGTCGCTTTACGCGCGAGATGACCGTCGATTGATCGAACGAAGAGACAGATAAACCAGAAACCGATGGGTGGTACCAATACTGACGGAAAAAGAAAAAAAGTGAAACAGCGACAAACGAAACAAATGCGACTGAAAGATTAGAGACGTAGTAGCTAGAAGCAGAAGGTAAACTGGGAGAGGTACCACGAGAGAGTAAACGATAAACAGAACGATAAGGAAAGGAAAAAGCGACGAGTGAAACAGGAAAAATAAACAAACGAAACAAAATGGAAGAACAACTGGCAAGGCTTTTCACGAAGACCGGAAGAAGCTTGCGGAGGTCTCTCGTGAACGTACACGGAAATACAACGAGTAAGAATAAAGGAAACGACGAGCGAAACGAATAAAATGAATAAACGAACTAAAAGGACTGAAACTTCCGGAAGACCGATTCACGAAGTCGGGAGTTTCTCTCTTGCGAGTACACTCGACGGAGGTGACAGTTAATCGATGCGTACGGAGACGAATCGGAACGATGGGTTCCGTTTTTTTTTTCTCCTCCAATGTCCGACGACGTATTCCGATACAGGACCGGAAGGCGAAGAGAAGCACGACGTTACGGCGTGCCAGGCAAATTGCATTTATCGTCCCTCGAAACATGATTTAACTGCCTAGCGAAGTGTGAAGAGAGATTATAGGCGCATCGAAAGTTTCTCCCTTCTCATCCACCCTCCACCTCCTCCTTTCTCTCTCTCGTACAGCTTACACACTGAGAGAAAAAACATGGTTGGGTTTATTATAATCTCACTATATTTTATAGTTGAATTTGGCGTCAAACATATTTTTATAGTTCACTTAACCATAGAAAATATAGTAGAATGAACGATTTATACAAACAGTTATATTATTAACTATTACCTTCGTTCTTGTTACCATATGTATAGTAAAATGTGCTATGTGAATATAGTTAGTTATATCACTATGTATGAAATATTCTGGTAATATTAACTATATAAAATAGCTACTTTTCTTGCCATTATATATTTTCAACCGTACTATATTTTTAGTTCAAATAACCATCATTCTGAGTAAAAACATAATATAGTTGCTTATACTATCCGTCTACCGTAATTATTACCGACATTATGGTAACATTTACAATAAATATAATATTTCCAACTATAATTTTGTTACTATGCCATTATAATTAGATAATATCATATACTTTTCGCTCGGTGCACGAAGGGATTGAAATTCGGCCGGTAATTGCTCCGTTAAAGCATGGAAATCGTTTGCAGTGTTTGGACAAGATAAAAAAAAATGTCGAGTGGAAAACGCACAGGCCGCAAAAACATCGGAGGACAGAGCGCGGTAGAAAATTATAATTTCATAGAAAATCTGGCATTTTCGAATTTACGAGATAGACAATAACTTTCTGAGTGCAAGCGAAGGCACTACGGGAACACAAGGGGATTTCAAATGCACCGCTCGACTGCCACGGGTTTGTCGTGCAAAGCAAACTATTCTCCGTGGACCAACGCGTTTACGGGCTTCGCGTTCCATTTTAACGCCACTTTGTAAATTTTGTCACTCCGGCGCATTTGAGCGCGACAATGTCCTTTGCAGCCAACAAGCTTTCACCGCAGGTTGCGGAAACTCCTCGAATGATTTCTCGGCGCTTAGAAACCGAAGCCCCATGAAATATTATCGAAGACGGTGGAATTAACGTGGCACCCTCACACGCGTGAATGGAACCGGCACGAGGGCGTATAGACGATCCGTCGCGAATTCCTCTTCCGCACAATCGCATTCTCCGATGGATTTCACTGGCGCCACCCTCGCGCGCTCCTCGAGCTTCGTAAGGGGTGTGCGCAATTTTTCGTTTCGCTTTTAAGCTGAATTTTCGCGCGACCTAAGCGGCCCGATTGAATTTGCCGCGCGACGCCGAGCGGGTAATTCGATCGCAACGAGATTGCGGGAGACGGGTGTGAGAAGGCGAAAGAGGTTCGAAAGGAGAGAGAGAGAGAGAGAGAGAGAGAGAGAGAGAGAGAGAAAGTAAAAAGGGTAAGCGTCCTTTATAGTGAACGGCGCTTGACGACACGAGGGCTGACGAGTACCCCCACTCGGATTGGCAGAAGAGGAAAAGAAGTTAAGGAGAGAGCGTAGCGTATGCATGAGGGTAGACACATATACATATATATGTGTATACATATATACATGGAAAGAGAGAGAGAGACAGGCTGAGAACGTCTCGAAGCGCAGATCGAGCAGAGGGTTCGCGCGATCTCGTCGAAGGAGAGAAAGGAGGCTCTTCGGACCCCGTCGAGCGGAGCACTTCGGAACGCATGCGGCGTCCATTGCGAAAGTGCCAATTAGCGAAAGTGTATCTTGCAAAAGCATTCCGATGACCTCGTTCCGGTCTGCCCGTTCCGGTCCGCTTGGATTCAGACCGCTTATAGTGGCTATCGACGATTTGCGACACGCGACCGCCAAATTGACGAAATTTCCGGAGCGTCTCGAGCATGCCCATTTGCGAGGCCCGCACTCACTCCTCCCTCGTTCCTTCTTCTTCTTTGCGAATCGAGAGGTACAACGTAACGACGATGTTTGGTTTCGTACTAAATAGAATTTTCGCTTTTTTTCACACACGAAATCTTCCGCGCGTTTCGGTGCGAGTTCGCCGCCGTTACCTCGTGCGACGTCTATATTCGATCGAATATGGAGCGCATTTACGGGTTTTCACCGCTCGAAAAATCGTAAATACGCTCGACGAGGTCCGCGCGATTCCGGCGAACGCTCGCTTCTGGCGGCTACGCAACGCGCCGAGCCGTCGACGCGCGTCAGTCTCTCGCCGACCGGCTTGTACTCTCGGTAAGCTCGCATTCTCGCTTATCACGCTTCTCTCAAAACGCTCGCTCAGTACAAGTCCGTCGGGAGCTCAGAAAATTTAGTTCTCAGTTTCTGCTTCTTTTGTTCTGCAATTTCTCCCGCAAGGCGGGCGGCGTCAACTCTCTCGCGTTCACTCCGCGTGCGCTCTTCATCGTAGCCTCGCGCGTTTGTACCGCGTACGAGCACAAAATCCGCGTCGCGGCAAGAACCTTAATTATCTCAATCTTAACGACCCGCCGCGCGCCGGGCTAATATTGCGCGCGTCCGTCTGTTTGTCCGTTCGTTCCTCGTGTCGCTGTTCCTGGTCCGTGGCCGCAAGATCCTCCGTGGCTGCGCGCGCCCGCACCCGCAAGATTGTCCACACGTTTCCGAGGCTACCGATCACGCGCAAGACCAAACCGTGGACTGTAATCTGGTGCATAAGGTGCAATAAAGTCGAACTCTTACTTCTAAAGGAGACAGGAAAATTCCCTTCTCACACTAGTTCCTCTCCCATCACACTCCCGCGACCCTCCCGGGGCAAACCGGCCGCGAGTACCCGCAACCAAGCGAGAACAGACGACGAGGAGTTAATGTTGCTCGCGGAGTGCGGACGAAAGGGAAAGAACTCGTGAAACAGAAAGTTCGAGCGGCAAAGAAAAGGAAGGAGGATTAAGGCGGCGGTAATGTGATTGCGTCCTCGATACAAATTCCAGGGGAGGGTGTCGATGTAACCAACAGATGGACGAGCTCAGCAAAGAATTCGCGAATTAGTATCGCACTTGTGAATCACTGTGCGTTTGTTGCGTGCTACGCGAGCGAAGATGATGTCACGAAAAGTAAAGGGTGGTATGATGAAACGTGCAATTTACTGGTGGAATAGTCTTTTAAAATCAATTTCGTTACACCGAGAGAAAAGTATACGATATATCTAACTATAATGGCATAGTAACAAAATTATAGTTGGAAATATCATATTTATGGTGAATGTTACCATAATGTCGGTAATAATCATAACAGAGGCATAGTATAAACAACTATATTATGTTTTTAATAAAAATTATGGTTATTTCAATTAAAAATATAGTGTGGTTGAAAATATATAATGGTAGGAAAAGTAACTATTTTATGTAGTTAATATTACCAGAATATTTCATACATAGTGATAGAACTAACTATATTCACATAGCACATTTTACTATACATATGGTAACAAGAACGAAGGTAATAGTTAATAATATAACCGTTTGTATAAATCGTTCATTCTACTATATTTTCTATGGTTAAGTGAACTATAAAAATATGTTTGACGCCAAATTTAACTATAAAATATAGTGAGATTATTATTTTTTTTTCGCTCTTCCCACTCCTTTCGTATTCATTGGATTCGGAAACACGACTGTTATTTTCCGCAGCACGAAATATGCGTACATTGTAAATGTATGATCTCCTGAGAAAATTGGGATCTTCGGAACGCGAGGCTGTGATTTGAATCCGTGTGATTTGCTTTTCCGGAAATGGTTCTAACTATTACATAGAAGCTACCCTGACCCTACAGCCCGACGTTGCCGTGGATGGATATACAAATCCCATGGGAGATGTTGGGGTCCCGATTCCATGCAATCAAGCTCCTGTTGCGTAGATTCGAAATATGCACGAATGCCCTAGATTGCATTATCTAGTAGTCACTGGCGACTCGATAAATTTCGATGGAAGTTGGTTGGCAAATCTTGGCAAATGAATATTGATTTAACGCTTTATAAAGGCACTAAATAACGTACACGCGAAGCGCTGGTTACAAAGCGAATTCTTTTTATTCCTGACTACACTTTTCACCCAAACGACTTAAAAAAAAAACGTGTCCTTTAAGTCAATTTTAAAAGCCTATTATTGAACAATTGCTACACTTGAAGCTCACCACTCTACATAATATCAATGAAAAACCCACTCTTTCTAACTATCCAAAACAGATCACTTTAATCCTTTTGTTCTATTACAGAACAAGAGAGTCGCTTGATACGAGAAATTAAATAAAGTGCAATATTAAAAACGTAGGGATAGGATTATCGTTGCTCTATTATGCATCGTACTTATACATTTCGACATGGTTAACTTTTATAACTTTAGTTCAGGTGGAATTGCGGATGCACCTCAGCATACAACGCGACAAAGATCTCGTCGATTCGAGTCACGCGCGAATCGGAAGTTCGCTCGAGAATCACTTTTCCCGACGCATAATTATGATCTAGGTCATGCACGTACGCACAGTGCCGTGATCGATGCAGGCTAATAAAACAGCTGTTGTCTCTAATCGCGCCTCGTAAAGTCTTGAAGCAACCGTACGACTCACTTCTCTTTTTTCCATTTTCGCCTTTGTTCGTATCACCTTTATGGCTCCGGCACACTGGACGCGGCAACGCGGCTACGCGTCAACGCGTCAACGCGGTGGCCAATCACTGTCTTGCTTTTCTGGTAGTACTAATTAGTTATGTATTAAAGCAACACAGTGATTGGCCACCGCGTTGACGCGTTGACGCGTTGCCGCGTTGCCGCGTCCAATGTGCCGGAGCCATTAGGCTCGAAACACACTATCGGTCGCTCTCGGTCTGCTCTCGATTTGATCAAATATTCTTCCATTGTTTATAATGTATGTATACACACTATGGGTAATAGTACGGTTTCGGTCCACTCTCGCTCCACAGTGTGTATACGTACAGGGTGTTCCGAAGTGATACGCGGCAGTAGAACGGGTTGCCTATCCATACATCTGCAGGCGCTCGCTCTGCTGACCGGCAAGAGAGCATGGAGGGGGCAGGCTGCCGGTCTACTGGCGCTAGGTGGCACTGGACGGGGATGGAGGGTTGATGTTCATGACTCGTACATCGTCCTTATATTAACCTTACTTCAATTATATTAAACGCACGTTACCGACCGGTATTAATCGGCTTTTTGTCCCCATCGCTTATCGGCCGGTAGACTATTAATCTAACCATATAAAAGTAACTGTTTTGAGCGATATCACAGTTTAAAAAAATATTAAATCGTAGCATTTGAAGAATATTATTATATGAACTATGCAATCTCATATAAATTATCTATTAATAATTATCTATTAGCGCTAATTTATCTATTAGCAATGTTTTCAGATTAATATTTATATGAGATTGCACAGTTCATATAATAATGTTCTTCAAATGCTACGATTTAATATTTTTTTAAACTGTGATATCGCTCAAAACAGTAACTTTTATATGGTTAGATTAACAGTCTACCGGCCGATAAGCCGTAGGGCCAAAAAGCCGATTAATACCGGTCGGTAATGTGCGTTTAATATAATTGAAGTAAGGTTAATATAAGGACGATACACGAGTCACGAACATCAACCCTCCACCCCTGTCCAGTGCCACCTAGCGCCAGTAGACCGGCAGCCTGCCCCCCTCCACGCTCTCTTGCCGGTCAGAAGAGCGAGCGCCTGCAGATCTGTGGATAGGCAACCCGTTCAACTGCCGCGTATCACTTCGGAACACACTGTACATTATAAACAATGGAAAAATATTTTATCGAACCGAGCGTACCAAGAGCGGAGCGTGAGTGGATCGATAGTGTGTATCAAGCCTTATACGCCTCGTTCGTCTCGCCATTATACGACACGGTTTCATCGAGAATGTCGCAAAGTTCGCGCTTGACTTTACAGAGGTGTCGTAACGCACAAATTCCGTTTTACGAAGACGCGCGCGGATCGAGCGCCGCGGAATGCACGCACGCGGTTCGTCGCGCGAAACCTGGAAGCGACGAGACGCTCTGTACGCGTTCTCCGGTAAAACGGAATTTATTAGTACGGGTAGGCCCGAGAGCGAGTTATGAAGGGGTCTCGCGAGCATTGCATAATTAGAGGGTTCAGAATTTTTATGCAGGCGTACCCTCCGGAATTAATTATCCACTGACGTCGAAGCGTCCGCGTCCGCCGCGTGCTTAATCATTGCCGAACGGACGAAAGAGGAAAGGCTTTTTTTTCCCTCTTCATTCTCTTTGCCCGCCTCTTCTCATCGCTGACGAACACCCTCACGCATACACGTACTCTGACCTGCGCAAGTCAATTTTCGGTTACTGGATAATTGCAATACTCTCGGGTGCACGCGGCCCGAAAGAGGCATGGTTTTCAATCATTTCGCATTTCGACGAATGTCCGGTGGAAATGGAAAGACGGGATGGGCCAACGTCCCTGGACATTTGAAAACTTGTCGAATACGACGAATTGGGAGAGACAGGTTTAAAGTACCTTTCTGCTAGAGAGATTATTCAATACCTGGAATAAGTAACAGGCGTTAATTTAATTCACAAATGAAATAAAAAGGAAGAGCGCTTGAAAAAGAACTCGACGATAAGTTGAGTCGTATCAAAATTACCACAGCGAATAAAGCGGAGGAATTCTGTAAAATGCTTTTGTCCGATTGCCAATTCAATGTATTGAAAGCTCGCAAACATTTAGAATATTCACACTAGAAGTACCGACCAGTCAAAACGACCGGGTGCGTCAATTTTTCACAAGAATTTCTCTTTAACTTCTTTTTTCGACCACTCATTATCACAGAGAGAGCGTTTATTTTATCACTAAGCTGCCATTTACTTTTGTTTTCATATGGAAACTTCTTTTGTTGACCAGTCATTTTGACCGGCTTGGTAGTTCTAGTGTTAAAGGCTTACTCTTTCCAGCAGTTATATACCGTTACAATCGCAATCGAGGATCGTAGCAAAATTAAAAAGTCTGATCAGGAAACGTAAAACGTTCTGTTACGAATTAAGCAAATGTCCATTACGAATCCGATAATCGCGAAGAGAGGATTCCGGTGAATCTAAATTGAAACATTTACGGCTCATTAAATCAGAGGACAACGTTCGCGGTAATGTACGGTGTCTGCTGTTACCGGGTCACACGCCCACGTTCTACGAGCGTAACTTCATCGCATCGTCAAAATTGTTTATTCGCCTCGATAGGCAAAACGGTGCACAACTAAATGTCATTTCGAGTAGACGAGTAGCGCGTATCTGTCAACAACATCTGCTCACGTAAGAGGAAAATTTTCTACCGTGTGCGCTCGCATATCTCCCGTTTGAAATCGATGATACCTCCGCTCATCTTCTACACCCGAGGAAATGCCCACGCTTCTTTCCGTCTTATTAGAAGTAAGAGACTCCCCCATCGGATTTCAGAATTTCATTAAGTCTCGCTGTCCGGGAATCCCGGATTACAATCAGCTTAGATCCTTTCAATTAGTCGGTGATTCTCGCTCGGAGACTCGGTCTCGTTATTAAAGGAATTTCGTCGATGAATGTCGCAACTGCCATTTATCTTCAACTCGACTCAGAGTCCGTAGTGCGCCGGAGTTTGTTTGGAGGAGAAACTTTTCGAGTCCCAAGTTCCGTTGTACTTCTAAGTACGACGATTGTGATCCAAGGTCTGATCAATTACAGATTCTCAGAGAACTATATACCGATTGAGTAACGAAATAGACCGTACAGTCTTCTTTCTATGCTTATTCTTCTCCAGAAAGACTACAAACATTTACCTTATGGTAATTTAAAAGACCATAAAGCTACCCTTACAATTCTAAATCCCTCCATCATTTTCCTACCGCAACATTCTACGCTTCATATTATTTTTTTAATGTTTTGTCAATGGGTTCTTTGGATATTTAAAACGATCAAAATACTGGAAACTTTCAAAACTACCTCCCTTTACCAAAGCAGTTTACAAGTACCGTAAATAATGCACTCTTCTCCTGTTTGTGCTTCCACGTTTCCAAAAATACAACAAAGATTTCCTTCTCTCGCGATTTTTGACCCATCGTCATTTTCTTATAGCAAACCACAATCAAATTACAAGAAACTTTCGATTCTACCTCTGTTTGCTAAAACAACTTATAAGTAACCCAAGATCAAAGACTTGTTCGCAAAGTTCCACTCCAGGCAGAATTCAACATCACCCAAGAATTGGCCCACGCACACATCTCAAAGCGACGACGCAAGAAAGAACCTGGATTGGCTTTGCAGGGTGACACACGCACCCCGCTATCCCACCGTCGGCAGTTCGATTAATTACAGGCTTCGACGTGGCCGGCCTTGATTACGGCGCGACGACAGACCGCGAGATTCAATTTCTTTTCCTTCTCGTTTGTTTTATGTCGCGACAGTGGGAGGTCCGCCGATATCGGCAGGAGGCGTGTGCTACGATTTAATTCCCGGGGATATCACGTCTCCGAGTGACGAGTTTGATTAGAAAGATCGACGAACGTGTGTTGGTCGGCTAAGCAGAAGCCTAAAGCCAAGATCGAAGTCAATCCGGATGGGTGCGACGGACACCAAACGTCTCCGACGAAGTTACTCGATTACAGAAGTCGATGGAAACTCTGATTAAGACCCGACCTCACCGATCTTACGTTCCACGTCGAAGCAACTCGTAGCTGGACACCCTGTGATCGAAAGGAAACGCAAAAATCTCGTAGACGGCCAAGACTCCTTTGCTTCTGATCTCCGAGGACGATGAATCTCAATGCTACTCGTTATTCCCCGTCGCGCTTCCGGTCGAGAACTCAGGATACCAATGGAGGTCCGACGGAAGGGTCCGCCAGAAGATTGTGATAAAGGTCGGTGTAAATGTAGAGAAATGTTCGTAGGGTCGCGCGGAGTGAGAGAGGATCCAAGCTATCTTCCCTTCGCCCTTCATTGACTCTACGAAATTCCGAATAAAGCCGGAACGATTACTAGAGAACCTTAAGAAGGATAAGAGTTGAGTACTCTTGACTTTTATTGACATACCTTCTTCATTGCACGATAAACGAGGGTGCGAATACTTTGCATTTATGGGAGTTGAGAAAATTGATGGGATGAGAAACGATATAAATACAAGACGAGAGATAGTAGCTTGTCGACGATTCCTTCGCCCAGACCGTTCGAAATCTATAAAGGCGGCAATGATCGATTATACGTTCCATTTCCTCCGATAGAGCGAACGAACATTCATTGACTTTACTGTCCGTTGCATTGAAGGTCTATTCACTTCGCTCGTGAACTCAACTCGTCCACGTTCCCGCAATCTGCGACGTTGCAATCGAATAGGACGCAACTATTCTCTCCGAGGATTCGTTTTTCACTCATCCGTCATTGTCGAATATTAGAGGATACTTGAGAGAAGACAAATCATTGCTTACAGGTGCTAAGAGCCTGTTCCTTAGTCTATCGAGGAGGAAGGTTTTCTCCACGGGTACGAATGAACCCATGTCAGACGAAAGAGTATCCCTAGAGAGCACGAAAAATAGTCGAGAAAGATATTCTGCCTTGCCGACGGAATGTTAACTCAAGAAAGTTAAAGAAACCTGTGTTTTTGTACTACGGACCGGTTACGACTCTCTTTTACGACTACCACATTCGGAGAAGATATCATTTACCTCTCGCACGTCCCCTAAGAGTAGCCTCCTACGACAATTCGAATTTGTCCGCTTGGCACGTCACCCGCTTTCTTTAATATTTTGAGGGCGTAAAAATGAGACTGTACTCATCGATGAAACATCCTTAATATACCACTTATCTTGTTATTTCTTCTTTTGACCCGGAATCGAAATATTAACTGATTCAACTAATTCGAGCAATTAACACAAGAAGAATTTCTTCTGAATTTTTCTGCTACAATTATTCGTGTCGACCTACTAGTAATTGTATATCAATTGCTTCTTGGATGAGAGAACGATTTCTAAGGTAGTAACGAGGGTAGTAACGACTGTCTTACTGGAAACAATGCCATTGTTACATAGTAGAAGCTCGTTACTGTCGGCTGCGACGTTTCGTCTTGTTTTAAAAGAATCCTAAAATGATCGAAATATCCACCGTGTACCTCTTTTCACCCTTCTTCGTGTTCACTCACGAGCGAGCCAATTATCTACCCTTTGTCTCTTGATGCGAATAATGCGGTTTATGATGTAAACGACCCGAGCCATCCGCGGGTAGTCACACGCCTAGAAGGCATTCTTTTTTCACTAGATAAATTCTCGCATCCGATAATTTATCATCGTACAGAGACAGTGTGTTCCACCTGTTGAGTTCATTACCGCTGATTCTTCCTTCGACGATAGATTATTCATAGACGTTGATGAGAGTTCGAGCATCTTTTTTTTGCTTACCACTGGCTATGCGCGGAAAGTTAACGCGCGCAAGAAAACCTCACATCCCCTTTTCTTCTCTATATCAGGTAGACGAGACGGGAAAAGACTCAAACGAGCGTCGTTAGTGGCGGAAGGTCCGTGCTTCGCGCGTCTTTTTAATTAACAAGAGAAAGAGAGCCAGAGAGGGGGGCAGAGAAGAACGACGAGTGAAAAAACAGTCTCCCTAAAATAAGTCTCTAGAGAGGATTTATTTAGAGCGTCTCTAACCGTTTGAGTGCCACGGATTTTTCTTGTTTCGCAACCCAAAATTGCTAACAATAAGCGGCGCGATAGCACTTGTCTCATTTCGTGTCGAAAAATGTCAAGAAGCTCGATCGCGCTATTTTATATTAACATACATGCATTAAAACTTACTTCTTTCGATTCAGTAGTATTCTTCTAATATCTCATTGAGCGGGAGTAGGGACAAGGGGGTTGATTAATCATTGATTGTGATTCCAATAAATCTCATCGTGATGTCAATCCACGTAATACGCTGGCACTTTTCGACACAGAACAGAAAAAGCGCATTATATTGCCGCTTGGCACTTAAGCAGTTGAGAAAGTTACACTCGATGACTCGTATGCGCGCATGAAAGGATAAATCACAAAATCGCTTTCAACTTTGGACGATCAACACTAACGATTCACGACGATACATCATTTTAACCTGCATTTGATCTACAGCAATCGCCCATTTTGGCTTCACCTAATTTCACCTCTGCTTTCGATAAACTCAGCTACTACAAAATCTCGGATTTTCAGGTTCTATGGCAGTGGTTTTTAATCTTTTCAAAATCACAAAACACTTTTGATTAGAAGAATAATTTTCGGAACATAAAAATTATTCAGACGATTAAGATCATATTTTTAGATGGTGGCTCAACCAACACTGCGCCGATATATGCAAAAAATTCAAATTATAGCATTTTTGTGCGAACTGCATATTTACTAATTAGGTATAATATACATTGACGCTTTCATGATTTCCCGAAACATTTGTAACAAGTCCGCGGAACACCGGTTAAGAACCACTGTTCTATGCGAACGAATCGTTCACGATGATAGTCCAAAGTGAGAAAGTGTGCACTCAACTTTGAGTCCTTCGACATGAAATCAGGAAAAGATCGGAGAAAAGCAACGTCATGCGCGTAAATACGGTCAGCGGGTAATTGAGGATCAAAACGTTCTCAAAAGTTCAACAGAAGTCCTGAGCACACCTATATCGACTCGCCGCACGGCAATACCGCATTAACGAAATTATTCAACGGTCGAGCTGTCGCCTGCCTACCCCTAGGAGTGACTGCAATTATAACCTACGCATGTGCACTGTGCAACTTATGCGTCGGATGCTTGTCATCGAACACTGTCCCTCCCTACTCCATCATGTCCTACTCGCACCGTCGACACGCGTTCTCATCCCTCGCCCACGTGCGCGCACAGCGTCCTCTTTCCACAATTTTTCATGGCAGAAAAAGTATCAACGGAACGGCGAGAGACAAATTTACCTCGGCTCGCGAACACGATCGAAAAAAAGGAAATCCCTCCACGAACCGTCGCGTCATGTTTGCATCGGCATTAAGTACTACCGAGTGGAGATGAGCCAATGGCAAATCCCAACTGGTCACACTCGCTGCGTCCACTTTTTTCGTTTGTCCGATTTCACCCATCCGGTAACACCGCACCTGCCGTTGCTCTCACGCTAGACACTCTTCCTTTATCTCCGTTTTCCACCTCCACCCTGCAACCGTTCTCATATCGAAGAAACCTTCGATTACCGCGATCGAGCGAATTAACGAGAATGGAAAACGTGGAATTCACAGGTACGGTACGCCTGCAAGACCCAATCGCATCGAGAACGCGATTACATCGAGAATACGAGAATTCGTGAGCCGAAGGCAATAACGTTCGATGCCCGTCCGGCAGATGTAATTTTCCAATTAAAATATTAATTCTCCGGCACGTATGTTGTGAGAGATCACGCGAGCTTTTTACGCGAACGCGAGAACCGAACGGGTGACCGTCGTGTGCTCATTTCCGCGGTTCGGCATTTTCCTCTTGTAACCGGTGAGAGAGATCGATGACAAATCGACGTGTCATCCGAGACCGACACACCCAATAACGCGAACCAGCAAATCCCATTATTGAGGGCTCATCCGGAGCGTGTCACGAAAGAAGGAGGCACCACCGCGCGGACGCTCGAATTTATCGAGAATTTTCTCGCGATTTCAACTCCTCGATACTGTGAAAATTGAAAAAACCGCCGCTCCTTCGTGCTCTCACCCTGATTTCGTCGCTCCTTCGATGAATTCGTGCGTGATTGGATGCCGGGACGTTTGCGGAAGAGGGCGCAGAAGAAGTCGTCGTCGTCGTCGTCGTGGAAGGATAAATATATTAGAGACCCCTGGACCCGTATCGATGCGAACGTATCGGAAATGATTCGATATCGACTAAACGTTTCGCGAGATTAATCGATTTATTCCGGTCGGTTCGTCTTGCGAGCCTCTCCAGGGATCATCGGCTACGTTTTCATTAAAGCATCGTTACCATAAGCATCTCGCGAGCATCTCGAAGAAGCTTCAAGAACTCGCGCGTAGAGAGTTACGTCCACACGGTTAAATAATCCTTAATTAATCGTAATTCGCTTAGCAATAATCCCGTCTTAATTATCCTCGCGTCTGCCTCCTACTCGATTTTCATTTTTTAGGCGCGCCGCGGTCTCTCCTCCTCGGAAGCACCCAAGTTACGTCAATTACCAGTGCTTAATAGTGATAAACGAGTTAGTGGCTTCGGCGCGCGATTCTCCTCGCACGGAAACGTCGAGGATGTTCTCCTCTGGCCGAAAGATAAGCCTCGTCGATTGCGTTCTCCTTCTTTCCTTATTTCCTCGCGCTCCGTTCTCCTCTCCGCTCGTGCGCTTTCAATCATTACCCTCGTCCTCCGTAGCGATTAAGATAAACACTGGTAAAAAAATATTATTCCGCGGAACATCGAAGGTGGCGCCACAGCTGCACAAGAGTTCGAACCCCAAAACTGGCAGAGAACGAGACCCTTTAATCTATTCCTTCAAGAGCGCGTTTACTCAATGGAAAATTCAGTCCATAAAAAGATCGTTAATCTCGTAGCTGCGACTGTTTACGCGAAAACAGGCGCGACACCGGAAGAGATTACTCGTGCTTCGATAAAAGAGCAAGGAGGGTGACTCCGAGTCGTCGATTATTCGTGGCAACGGAAGATTTGAAAAATGTTCGTCAAACACTCGAATTCGTGGAGAAACGCGAGGGCCGTCCTTCGAGGGTTCTCCTCTTCGTGGGACTTACGCGTACGGCTCGCTAAACAGGCTCACACGAGCATCCCCAGACACGCGCGGCTCGTCCGTCATTTCCCCCTTTCCCAACTCTCACTCCCTCGGTGTACCTCGCGAAGAACGTGGCTGCTGGTCCCTTCCGGTAGTCCCGGGTATCGAGAAGACCTGTCCGGTCGTGTCGGGCGCCATGTACTCCGTTTCGACTGCCCACGCACCAAATACAATTTGCAACGATCCACGAGAGCCCTCCTCGGCCTCACTCTCCTCCAATAACTTTCTCACCTCTCTGGTTACTTATCTCAGAGAACACTCGGGTCCTTCACCTCGTCTTTATACTCTCTCTCTCTTCTCTCTCACGTTCCTAGAGTATCAACAGGGCCCTTCTTCCTATCACCACCCCTTCACCCAGAACTCTCTCTCCTCCAACTGGTGTTCAATGATCCTCGGAAATCACCGCGTCCGAGAATGCCGATCGCGACACCGAGGGTATCCTCCCGAGGAAATCCACTCCGAGGAATTTGCGCGCGTCTCGTTGCCGCCGGACGAAGATCGAAGCGACACGTCCGCTCGCCCGAATTCTACTGCCCCCCGGGGGCCATCCGTCGACGCTCGGTGGATGAGAGCAGAGCGTCCGCCTTTGACAACGACTAGCTCACGTGCGTGTCCATCCGGTCTTCCTTCGCGACGGTGGCCACCGCCACCACCACCACCTCCGCCAGAACCACCACCACCACCACCACAACCACCACCACCACCGCCGCCACCTCTTCCACCACCGGAGGCGAATGGCGCCACGACGTCGTTCCTTCGAATTTCGAATACCGAGCCGCGATTGGTTGCCTTCACTCTCTCTCTCTCTCCCTCTTTTTCTCTTGGCAGGCTCGACGACGGAGGATGAGGTGGAGGGGAAGAGCGACAACTTCAAGGCGCGAGAGGTGCACGAGGTCCGAAGTGCCGGTGGATCTCACAATGGAACGGTACGGCTCGCATCTCAACCGCACGACGGCTCGGAGTCGACTGCTATCCCGAGGGCTTCGACGCCCTCCTCCTCCCTATTCGCCACTCTCTCTCTCTCCTTTCTCCTCTCTCGCCCCACCAGGCGCAGACGCCCCAAAACAATCGGCCCACTCGCGATTTCTTCTTCGTCCGTATTCCTCGAGACGCGTCTCCTTCGTAACAATCGATTCTGTCCACGTTCTTTTTACCTCCGTCCACGCGTCGCACAACGTTCCTTTCCTACGGAGTTGAGAAATTGCAACAGAGGACAAGTTTATTTGGTATTGTCCGTGAATTTTTCGGGGAGCTGCTAGAAGGATTTTTATTTCTCACGAATGCGTGAGCCTCGCCCACTCGAGAGACTCACAGGTTCGTATTGCTTCGTGATCTTTTAGGATTTTTCCGATGTATCGAAGTTCGAACTCGCGATTTTCTTTCCTCCTTGCAAATCCGCGCCCATCTGAACACCCGTGGAAGGTGCGACGAGGGTTTTACCTATGCGAGAGCTCGTGTTTCGCTCGTGGTCTTTAGGTTGCTGCCCAGAATTTCTCTCTTACCTCCGTATGCTTCTCGAATTTATTATGCAACGTTCTCCTTCGAACATCGAAACGAAGAACGCAAAAATTCCTCTCGCGCATTTTCGCGATCGTGCTATTTCTGTTTACTTCGCCGTTTCCTCCGCCTGCTTCCGTCCCCACGCCTCTCGATGATTTCGAAATAACTCGCGATCGAAAACACTTGAAATTCCCTGGTTCGATGGGGACGCGTCGACGTTCGCGGAACGTGTACGTGTGCAGTGCGGTTTTTTACGGGAGATTGCGGCTGCATTAAGTATAAAAGTGCCCTGCGTGTCGTATTTTTTATCGGCACGTCTGAGAGTCGCGGCGTCAATAATTCTCTCCTCTTTTCTTTCTGACTCTCTCTCTCTCTCTCTTTTTCTCTCTTTCTCTTTCGCTCTCTCTCTCTCTCTCTCTCTCTCTCTCACTGGCTTTCTGCCGCACACATACACACACACGCCATACCCTCTCTCTCTCTTCTTTCAATTTAACGCGGAAAAGATACGGAACCTGTTACAATCTCAACTCCGAGACGCCTCCTTCAGTGCAGTATTCAAACAGTGATCTTCGCGTTTGGATATTGGCTGAAAAACCATCTGCCTGGCTATAAAATAGTATTGATTCTTGTACATTGCACGAGCGAGTAGTGTCTTATCTAAATTCCAGTACTGCCTTTGGACTTCTTACGGTGTTCTTTAATTCACTTATTATCTTCATTCTCGTATCTTTTTTATGTATGCAGCATTATTTCTTTCTTTTTTTCATACGCGTTTTGCCCTATGCAGCTCCGAAAGACCTTTCTTATTCCCCCTATAAGTGCCCTCCACGGACTTTTGTAATCCGGGTCCCAAGGGCTACGGAATAAAGGTTCAAAGTTAAGAAATAAAATAAAATACCACAGAAGCTTATTCATTCTCTATCTCGTTCTCTTTATCTCTCCTAAAGTGACCTGCGTATGGTCAATATTATTGCCGGTTTCGTGGCCCGGAAAATTTGTATTGGCTGAGGTTCGCGTACGAATAGTTGAATGAACGAACGTGCGTCGTGTTTACAGTTACGTGCCTTTCTTGTTTTTGTTGTGATTTTATTTATGTATTTGGATCTTCTTAGGGGACCCGTGATCCCAGTACATTGTAAATATTTATCCACCTACCCCCTCCTTGTGATTTCAAGCGCAAGCGCCTGCAATTCCTCCTCCCTTCTTCCTCTTCTACCCTTTTCTCCCTCTTTTTTATCTCTATTCCACTTTTCCTTCCACTTCACTCGAAGCATTCGCCCTGTCACCGCAGCTTGCAATTTTCGCCGCCAAGATTTTCCTACAGTTATTTCCAATTTCCATCGTCCCCTCGTTCATTTTCCACAGCACTGCCGCAGCTCGTACCTCTCGTTCCTTTGCATTTCCGTATGCCGTGCATACTTTCGTCTTCGAGCAGACTCCGTTACACTTTCACGATCCTCTCCACGTTTTCTCTCTTCTGCCGTTCGCGAGAAGTCTACTGTCCTTTCCTCGAAACTATTTTACGCGGGATCACGACGGCATACTTTCGAGAACGTTCTCACCCTTCGACATCTAGACTCACCGAGGGGGAAATCGGTTTTACGTCGAATGTAGAGAATACCGAAATGGAAAAGTTCTTCTCGATAATGATAATTCTTTTTCTTCGTCACACTTCGAGTCTTCCCTTTTCTCTTCGTAATGAAGAAGTTTCGTGGCGCGATATAACGCGCGCCCTCTCTTTATATTCCTCCTCGAGCTTTTACGGGATTTAGAAATTTCAAGCCAAATTCACAGATCTTCGAGAAAGATGGCTTGACTTTTAAATCAGGATGAGTAATTTATGTTTCCGTTTTCCAACTGAGATGCGTGATTTTTTTCTTCTTTTTTTTTTCTAGGGGTTGAGTTGCTCGACGCGCGACCTACTTTCTCCACCTACCTACCTTCCATCTTTCCATTCTTGCTTCCTCCCTCTTTTTATTTCCTTTATGTCCTCGACATGGTCGCACGACACCCGTGACTGTCTTTGTCGATCCTTCTATCCCGTTGGATTTCTCATCCGCGTAATTTCGAGCGTAGATAAAACAGATTGGGACAGGTAACCGTCACAAAGCTACCCGTTGAACGAATAATGGATGCACCATTTGGGACAACGAACATCTTAAAAAGCTCTGACGTTCTTATTTCGCGACACGCGTGATCCGATACTGTTTGACGAATTTTTCTCTCACGGACACAGCATTAAGGCTAGCAAAGCAAATTTCGTATGTCACGTATTAAGCTCGTGTATCGAAAGAAGGTCGTAAGAGGCTAGAACGTAATTCGTAATGTCAGAATCGCTCGATCCGATTGAGATCCGAGCCACATGAGGGTAAGAGCAAATTCTGAGGGTAAAGAATGTGCGACCAGAAGCGAACGAGCGCTACTTGAAGTCATTTTCGAGCCACCTGCCAAAACATTTACCTTTCCCCGACTCTGTCGACATTTGCTCGATTCAGTTCTTCGATATGTCCTGGGGAAGGCGATTATTAATGCTAACGGGATAAACGGGAGAATGGAGAAGGGCCGTGATAAGATCCGACCCACAAACCTCTATTCCAGAAATAGAAATACCGTTAGAACCCTCCGTTCACTATTCGCCCCAACAATCACACCGAATTATTTACAAAATAATTTTACTTTCTCCGTTGTGAGTTACTAAGGTTTATTTTATTACTACTGCACCTCGTTGTTGGTCTTCCACCACACAAACTTCATAATCAGTCAATCACCATATCGATTGCTGGGTCTTCGCTTCATCTTCTATTTTTTTTTTATCGCCGTTTCAGTACCTTATCTCACGAATGTATCGTGGCACTGCACGCGCGATAGAGGAAACGTGGGTGTACACGTTTACCGAAGATGTCTTTGACAAACTTGGATGGTCTAATTATCTCGATGAGGCTGCTCCGTCAAAAAAGTTTCGTTTGACATTCTTTGATCATCCTACGACAATCTCCCACACTATTTCGTCTTGAAAAGGAATCATGACATTATTTGTCTTCGCGCTTCTGGCTTAGTCCCCGTGGCTTTTCCCTCGTATTTCTTTTTCCTTTTTCTCCCTTCGTTCTTTCAACTTCGAAGATCGCTCGTTGGGCTTTCGTTAAATCCTTCGAGGTTTGGAATCGCGTTGATCCTTCCTTCAATCCCTGGTCACACCGTGGGCGGATAGGATTGTTGCCATAAACGCTTTCAATCAATTTGTAAATATAAGGGCAAGGGATGTAAAATCGTTATCGACGCTCATTAGAATGCGGTCCACTAATCCTCCTATGCATATCATTCTGACTAATATTAAATGAGCTTAGGATCGTCTAATCACCGACATTTCGTCACTTTTACTTTGAATATGGATAGAATTCGATGTCTTTGGTTTATGTCCTAAAAATAAAAATTTAATTACATTTGTAATGCTGCAGAGTTGTCGAGTGTTTAAATTATCGTTTAAATTAAGCATTAAGAGGGTATTCGTCGTCGAAGGGAGAAAGCTGTAATTTAATATAATTGCAAAGCTAAGATACTGTACAATTCAAACTTATTCTCCGGGGTAGCGCAGTCCATAAAGTTTTCAGGTGTACAGCGGAGAGCACGCATTGCAGTATACATATTCTCAACAAACGAAGACAAACTAAGCTTGGTGGAAACAACTTGAAATAGAATTCTCGAGCAAGGATGTCAGTTACATGACAAGTTCTTAAGCCCCATTTCCGTAGAATATCCATTTTCTCTCGACGTTTCGCAGATTAATTCGAGATAAAGCCGTGTATTGTAAGAGCACCTCGTGTCAGTAATTATACGGTCTTACACGTTGAACGAATAACGTCGTAATGCTCACGAGTGAAATTAAATCGCATCTCCACGGAAGTAGATAAAAACCGGAATAAACTCTGTCTAAAGTACCGGTGCATTAATTTTCAGCACCTTCCGCCGTAATACACGAAGGTAGGCATGTTTGATGCGAATACATTTTTTTTCCAAACACAAAATTTCACTCCCGCAGAAAAGTGACTGTTCATTGAAATTGAATTTAAAAAGTGAAAGTGATCGAAGAAAATTGAAAGTTTCATTCTTGCGTTTCGTTTCGCGATAAACGTTTAGAGGAAAGAAATTAACGAGGAAATGTGGCACACGGAGGATCCAAGTATGGAAGGCGAGTTCATCGTGCCCCACGGAGATTACGTATTCTCCGGACGTGCATGGAAATTAAAAATCACAATTCGCGCTGAATTCGACCCACGGGGGTAAGGACTCGTAATGAATGTTGATTTAAAGTTGCCAGCGCGAAGGTGCCGGTTGTTAAACTTTCAGGCGTACCGACCGTCGTTACGGCTTCTCGTGGCCTGGGTCACGCCTGTTTATTAAAACGAGTGTCCACGCGAAAATGCTGAACCGTTCGAGCTCTCGGAAGACGCTTTGGATTAGAGAAATAGAAGAAAGTCTCGGAAAATAACGGAGAACAGGGTCGTCGGCGCGCCTAGTGTGCAGGTAATATGATTTTCCGTGGAATTCCATTTGAACGCGCTCCACCTTATTAACGTTCCGGATTAAGCGTAATCAAATGAAATGGAATCAGCGCTAGAAGCGCTTTAAATGCAATTAAATCAATTTCGGGCGTTCCCCTTCGTCGAAATTTTCTATCTCGAGCTAGGAAGCATGCCAGGGGGTGAGGCCGATGAGGCAGTCTTTGGACGCCTCTTGCAATTACGGTGTCGCAACGTCCAACGGATGTTATCAATTTACGAGCTGATTCAATAAACTACGATTTCTTCCTTATGACGATGGCGCGCTTTACAAGCACCCTGCTGAGTTGTTGGGTCGGAATGAAAGGGCACACTAGCGCGAACGTTACACGTTTCTCCACTTTTTCTACTGACTCGATTCAGGCTTGAACGACATGCGAATTATTCGAAATCCATCGAATTCCACTGAAAAACGACGAGTGAGAGCAAGTGTCGATCGCAGTCCCGAATAAAAAATACAAAGCAAATAACGCTTTATTCGTAGCACTCCTCGCGGCCACTCCACGGACAGTTGGTGCTGTTCAATTATTTAAGCAGCAATCGTATATCTGCTGTTCAAATTGTTAATGAATTACTAATAGAATCGAGTTCACTTTTAATCCCGTCCAATTAGCGAGATGCATAAAAGAACGGTCAGTTAAATCGCTCAAAAAGTGAGTGAGACCGACATCAATAGAGTCGAATGGAAAGTTATTAAGATGATTACGTCGATTAAAATTAAAAGGAAATGACATTATAACTCCGATATCGAATTGAGCACTGCCATTTTTTCTCGTTTCAAAAATACAATCGTCGGCACAGCTTAACCCACGGAACATTTAGTCCCGTTTTCTCTTACAAAAGTAATTAAGGAAATTGCTCGAGCACCGAAAACCGCAAGAAAAGAAAATGGTTAAAGCGCACTTAGAAATTTCCTTCCCTGGGTTGCGTAGCAATAAAACGGCCCAGCCGATAAATTATTCTTTTCCATCGAAAACTCGTATTTTCGGAGAAGTTGTCCATACGTCGCCGCGGGGCTCATGAAATTTGCATTACTTCCAATTCGCAGAACCGTTTACAGATTATCCTCCCACGAGATCCTCGCGCCTCCTCTTTCATCGTATATCTTACAAAACGTTCAAAACGGTAGAAACGCCTCCGGCTTGGGATACGTTCGAACTCTCGTCGCTCGATTTTAAATTTAATCTTCCCTTGCGTATGTCTCTCGTCCTTCCCAACTTTTCCACCACACCCGACCGCGAGAAGATCGAAGCTTTGAGACTGCGAGAAAGGTGAGTCTAACCATGCATAATTCGAAACGAAAATTCTCTTTCCACTCTAGATCTTCGTCAGCCGTGCCTTGTCTCGTACCACCCCGTCGTCCGTTGAATTATTCACTCGCCACGAGGTGGCCCTATTTCGGCAATGATTACATCCTTCGTACTTTCGACACTTTCCACTCGATCGTGAGACCGAAAGGGAGAGAGAAAGAACGTGGGGGTGACGAAACCGCCTGCCCTATGAAATCACCGCGTCATCGAATGCATATTTTACGAGGACATCCGCGCGTCCTTTTCGCATGCGCTGCGATACCACCGACTACGTTGGTGTAAGGCTAGCCAACGAGTGTTTACATATTCAACGAGAGATGTACTCGGAGACCTCCGGCCCGAAGTAGGTACTTTCTCGAGTCTACACCATACACGATGTAAGCTCTAAAGACGAGGCATACTCGAAGATCTCGTGGTCTCGCGCGAACTGGTCAACAGTGATTTCGTTGCCCCGTAAACGGGATCTGTTATACGACTTTAACCCTAACACCTAACTGAGTTGTTATATGGGCAAGTATATTGTTCGTAGCGCGTAACTCGACGATTAAAACCAAGGCAATGAATGTGAATCAGAAAAAATGACGTTGTTACTCGCGGGTTACTTACTAGTAAAAACAAAATTGGAGATATCTTAAAAATTACACCCAAGTCGAACAAACGGATTCGCTTTTTGGAATTAGCATTCTCAGTTTAGTAAGGTACAGGCTTCGTTTCCAGGACAACAAAGAATGCTTTCTTTGTTTATCCGAGTCATGCGAGTGGCGTGTCGAAGAATTTCAGTTTTCCAACTGAATTATAATCCCTGACTGCAATAAATTGAGCATTGGCACATTCGATCGCAAAGATTGGATATTTCAACGAGTCGAGTTGTACTTGTCAATTTTCAAGGTTCTCTACGTGCGACGAAAACCAACGTTCCTAGAGACCTCACCAATACCAGATCCTTTGAAACGAGAACGGTCGATCACTTGGGATGGAAGGGTGGGTTACTGGTGAAAGGTTAAGAATTCGGTCCTCGTTCCAGTGACCCGATCTTCTCCGCAACCGCATCTCGGAGACGAGTACGCATATTCTTCGCCTTCGAAAGCCCCACAAGAATGCTTGAACCTATCTCTCCACGGAAAGCCCCTGCCTTTCTCGAATGGCATCGGATAAACACCAGGATCGGATATGCTATGGCTTTTCACCGACCAAGAATTCCTCGTAGAACCAGCACGGACATCGTCGAGGATAAAGCGGGAGTTGCCCAGTGAGAGAAATGTCGTAGATTCGAGTTACACGAGCCCCTTCGACGATATTAAACTTCTCATCTCATACGCGGTGGAACTGTACAGCAGAATTACTCTATCACCAAGCGTGTCTGATCTATGATCACCATTTTCCACTGCAGAAAATTTCTTCCATTTCAAGATTTGTCTCAAAGACACGGGGTCGTACTCTCACCCGTACTTTAGCAGCGCTCGGATTTTAGATGGGCTCTATACATATGCATACGTATGCATGTTCATGTCCACACATGTCTATAAAACGCATCTAAAGTCCGAGCGCTGCTAAAGTACAGGTGAGAATACGGCCCATGGGTACGAAGAGACTGTCTCTAGTACAGCTTTTCTCGTACTTGTTTAACCCTTTTAATGCCGAGCGAAACAGAGGTACCATGCGAAGATGAATTTCACGAATTTACAAGGGTTTGGGAAAAGGCTCATAAAAACCAAACTAAAAATGATATTTACATGATTCAAAAAGCAGCGTATTAATCATCTTGTAATGAAATTATACCATTTGTAACCTATTATAAATTTATTTTGAGATAGAGTTTTCCTGCAATGTGAACAGTAAAGCGCTATTAGGTGCACGCCGATATATCGGCGTCCGGCACTGAAAGGGTTAATCTGCTTTGTACTCTGCATACTATTACACAAATTACTATGCACAATGCGATATTATAATCGCGCGATAATGATAAATCATCGTTCCCACGATCGAACGTCTTCGCCAGACCGTTCAACGTCAACTAATAGTCGCGTAAATCGGGAGCAAAACTAATTGAAAACTCGTTCAGAAGTTAAAAGCCCGTGAGAGCTGCTCCCGTGACGAAGAGATGGCCCTTCGAGTGCCGCGCGGAACGTTGAAGTTTTCCCAGGAGGTAAAAGGGCACGAAGTAGTCAGCGCGACGTCAATCGACGCATCCAATCGCGCCTGACACACCACCTTTCGACCTCCTCAAAGATATCGCGCGCAAGTAAGGCCTTGTAAAGGTTGCAGGTCCCCGCGTTCATTTCCCCACATCATTTCCGGCGGATATACGTTCAGCGGGTAGCTGCTCCTGCCTACGCTTCCAATCGCGAATGAGACCTGTCCGTCGACGGATCTCTCGTCCTTTCAATTTTCTTCCAGCTGATGGCAAAGAACAAGGTAAATTCAAATTTTCGGCTCTTAACACTATTTCTACCGGCATTTTCTATACACCTATTTCGACCAAGAGGCGTCTTTTTGTGTCCAGGATGAGCTGCAGGAAAATGATACCTCTAAATTAATTTAACAACTAATATACGAATAGTGAAAGAAGTGATTGAGGAAAGATTATTCAACTTGGAAAATAAATCTCAAATACAATTTGAGAAGGTGTCTTTTGACACCTTTGGTAAAAATAGCGTTAACGCTATTCCTACCGACCAGTCAAATGACCATTTCTAACATTTCGATTAGAATTTCCTACATACAACGTGATTGCATCGCCTTTAAATTTCATGAGTTTTTCTAGAATATACGTATAATACATTTTTGAATATTTTAGGGAAAGTTGTGAAATTTCAAAGCGATGCAATTACGTTGTATATAGGAAATTCTAAACGAAATTTTAAAAAGGGCATTTGACCGGTCGTGGTAGGTATAGTGTTTAATAATAGTGTTTAATGTTAAAATAACATTAGGGTAAAATGAGATGGCCAGCATTTTGGAAAGGTCTTCGTGTTGAGTTCTTTCGGTGGAGGTTGAAACTCGGGTTGATTTTACTTGCTACAATTGTTTATCTATTATTGTTTATCTATGATTAGTGGAAATATATGCCGAAGCTATGAGAACTTTCTTATTTCTTTGAAAGATTGTGAAAGATTTGTAGTTGGCGATTTATTCTTAGAAAGAGAGAAGGGGTGTATTCTTCGCCATTTAACTCAGTTTTACCACACATTTGCCAAGAGTATTAAAAAAAGTAGGTAACAGTTTTCGTGAAATCACCTCTTATAGGTTACACATTCTCACCGGTCTTCCGCTCTCCGCATTTCACTGACACCGCTTTCGTATACTGTGTATTTTTAAGAGCGTCATTTGGAAAGTAGTTACACGGATACTTAGGCTCTGTAAAGTATAAAAAAAATAATTGGCCATCTGTTCCCTACCGGTTGATCGCCACCTTAATTGAAATGCTATGGAGACTCTTAAATTTTTAAATTACTCATTGTAGACCCAGATGCCTATAGAGCCATAGTAACTGTCTGCCTTGTAAATTGTGCTCGCCTAATTTAAAGCATTACGATAACTAAAGATACATTGATAAAGTGCACCAATTCTGCTATTTTTTAATATCCCATTGGGTATTGGGAAATTCATAATTTAACTGTTCGTTATTTCTCCCTCCTGGTCGTCTTATCTAGCACTGATATATTAAAAGCCGAACGGGCTGCAAGTTTCATACAATTTATTGATTACCAGTCTCTCTCCCAATTTCCTTCTCAAGCGAAGATTGGCATTTAGGTAACGAAATAGTCGAAAGTAAGAAGAACTTAACAGTCGTGCGAAATATTCATCAACTCTTGAAAGATGCGGACTCCTGGGACAATTTTAGAGATGCACAGTCGTGAAGTTTTGTACAGTTAATTGAACGTGAGCAGCTGCAAATCTTTTTAATTTTTCCAAATTAACGAAAACTTATTACCTCCGCAATGATATACAACGATAAAAGACCCTACCCATCTTCCGAGACCTCGAAGAAAATGGATTTCCGTTGATGGCGGCGTTGAGTAACCACTAGGCAGAAGACCAAATCATAACGAAGGTAATTTAAAATCTCCAAATTGGCTTCATTGAATCAGGAAAAGTGAGGTGAGAATATTGCGTTGGAATCCCTTCCTCTACCCGCGAAAACGCTCATTAAGAGGAAGCAAATTGTCGAGGGGTCGGTCTACGGCACGCCGGCCGGTAGCGGAGATGGAAGCGATCGTTAATAATTTTCGAATGTGCCGGGAGTGCCTGGAAATTTTCATTCCTCGTTTCACCCATTAATAAACATAGCGGTGCCCTCCGTGGCACGACGTCAAAAGGGGAAACTCGAGCGGGCCTAAATTATATATACGGTCATTTCTATCGAGCCTGAATTCCCGATTACTCGACACTCTCCGTGATTGAGAGCGGATGTACCGTACCTTGACGTGGAACGATCGAGATACTTCCGATGAAAAATAATTTCTCGTATTCCGTCGATTTTCTCTAAATTATGGTGCAAAAAAATGTGAAACGATTTAACCGCGTAGCTCGTAACAGTAAGATCACAGTTTGCAATTGACGGATATTCGTCTAAAGTCCTTTTTAACCGGGACAGGAAGAGCGAAAATTTCTCCAAAGGTATTTATTTTTAATCAGTTAAAAGCAGAGCGGAGAATGAGAGTTGGCTTAGATAAGGTCGTCTGGATAAGTCGGCACTGACACGCCAGATTAAGGTTTCATCACTCCACAGTAGTACGATATTCGCGTACTCAGATTTTTCTGATTACGGATTACCGGACTCGGTGGCCTGCAGAGTTCCGGCACAGGGGAATTTCGGAAGCGATAGTATTTGCATGCATTGCTACCGATTTACATATTCCTGTGCAGTTCAGTTGGGGAAAAAGTTAATACGTAGAGACAAACACTACTATCTTTGGGGTATAACGCGAAATTGGAAATCGAGGTGGATACCAACGATCACTCCTGATTATATTATACAATCCTGGGACTGTTTTCCTTTTTGCATTCCAATATTGCGGCATCTCCACGTTTTTACACGAGTACACGAATTTTTAATCGTGTATAAAAATTATAAAATTTCCTTTGTTTAAATGTTTCGTACGTCCAATCGAACACACAAGGAGGAAAAATAAAATCGTTACTTTTAGATAAACAAAACGGAGTAATTCACCAACGGAATTCGTGAATTGACGAAAAACCATTGCACGGCATTATATCTTTCGTTATGAAACCCCAAGCTGAAGGCTAAAAGCTTTATTTGAGAATATCACGTGGTAAGTACCTGTCGCGACGTTACTCGAATCTGCTTACTGTACCGGTGAGGACAGTCTAAACATTGAAATATACCTTTGAGGATGAAGAAGGGTAGAGCTGTGCGAGCGGACAGATACAAATCGCGGCTCTCAGAGCGATGAAACCAGTAAGCGCCGAATAAATCTCTGAGGCGATCAGCAACATTATCCGGACCGGTTTCCCTTTATTCTTTATTTATCTCTGGCCCTTCTCCTCGCGAGTCCCCTGGAAGCGAGCATTTGAGATTTTCATAATCCGCGCTTGAGATAAGGAGCACGAGAGAGACGGAAAAAAGCTCGACTTTTCGAGAGCTCCACTTTCGGCCCCAATCGCGGGGTTCGTTCCCTTCCTCGTCATGCGGGATAACCCCGAATAGGCGGTCGACGACGAAACGATTATTGCCATCCTCGCAGAAAGTACCGACGAAACTTTAATGGCGGAAGAGACTTGGACCGTGCGGCAGGGCTCGTATTGAAGCTAGGTGAACGACGAATGCACAGGCGCCTCCAGGAATTTATAATGAGAGGAGAGACTCAAATACTTTCCGAACATTTGTCTTTATCTTCATCTTCAACGTAAAGGAACCAAAAACATTTCTTCGAAAAATGAAGATGTCTTCCGAAAAGTGCTACTTATGCCAAGTGGAAGCATGTGTCGATGTTGAAGCTGTAAATGTTAACGATATTGAATTTTCCACGCACTTTTTCTAATTATTCACGAAACATTCGGCCATCCTCTTTCGCTTTTTATCGTGCATCTATTTATGTGGATCATTTGAAATTCTGCTCTTGGATCTAGAGAAACGGAAAGTCGAGCATCTGTGAGAATTTCGCGAAACGTGCGAGGTTCTCATCTCCAAGTGGTCGGTAAAGCAGAGAGGTGGCGAAAAGAAAAGCTCGTGTCGTAAAGTGGTTCACCTTGTAGGTGAAAAAAGCTACGCGGAGCTGTTCCCTCTGGTGATCTACCTTACCAGCCGAGATACATTGTAGGTAGGATATTCAATCTGTGTGACCATCGACTACCAAGAGGAATTGGAAGACATCTAGACCATCTAGACGTCAGCGTGTGGCGACTCTCCATCCGGCCGATGATAAATCAGCAAAGGCACGTAGTTGAAAAGCGCGAACCACAAGTAGCGACGTTTTCACACCGTAGTAAAGAGACGCAAACAAAACAAAGAAGGAATATAATTTATTATCCTTGTAGAACCTAAGACTTATTAAGTCTTATTGTTAGTCCTGTTTCCAAAGGAAATATAACCTTTAATAAAGAAGAAACTGCGAAACAGCGTAGAATGATGAAGTAAACTAATCCAATACTATCAAATCCTAATGGAGAATACTGTCCTGTACTCATCTATGAAGGTATCCGGATACTAGAAATATTTTAGGGTCCCAAATAATTTTATATTTGCAAAAAAGTTCCGTACTCGAAGTATGATCCTCGGGTTAAGCTTAAAGAACGAAACTTTTTCTTCACACGATACTTTTCATATTGAATCTCTCTCTTCTAGATATGTCGTTCCATCGAGAAAGACAAGAAGAAAGGGTGAAAGAAAATATAAGAAAAATGTATTTACACCTTGAGCATCCTATCGTCGATGGTCCTAAGATCAACCTGCTACACGACATGTGCTCAAATGCGTTCACATTCGCGAAAAAAAAACTTTGATTGGCTTAATATTCTGCACGTTATTGAACAATTTGTCTGACACTGCAAGGAAAAAAGTATGATATGCGACATTCTTCGGAGAAAGATAAATAGAGATAGCGAGAGAAAGAAAAGAGAAAGAGAGAGAGAAAAAAATTTAAGAAAAAGACAATCGATTTTCTGGGAAGTAGGCACCCCACGTCGACGATCAGCTCCGATGGAGTATGATAATACGAAAGAGGAGAATCGTGTATGAAAATACTTTCACCTCGTCGTGGCTAATTAACACTCGCTTCTTCCATCAAATCGATATCCATCCCTTCCTCACCTCTCTCTCTTTTTTTATCCGACTACGGTCCTCTTATCTGGGTCAGATCGGTAGTCCGCTCTGCGCAAAAGAGCAAAGCACGAGCGCGCGCGTACCGGGCCGCTCACCAGCTCGTGAGTCTGTCATGCGAGACAACAGACGAGGCGCTTCTTCTGAGCCTCCCGCGTCTACGAATAGATAATGGAAAGTGGAATTTATAACTCCCGCGAAGAGGCAAATACACGAGGATCCTAGATGACATACCTGTCCGCTTATTTACGTTAAAGAAGAAAAAGTGGTATGAATTCATTGTCAAGTGAAGTAACCCATCTACGATTTTTTAAGAATATAAAAATGGAACATGGTAAGAGAGAGTAAAATTATTCCGTTTAGATATACTCGTCAATTAGACACAGCTTAATAGAAAATCGTGCTTCTAAAGAAAGTTCTCTGAGTCTATTATCGAAGATAGCAACAGGAGATTTCAGGATCAACGACTTATGGGCAAGGAGGATTTGTGTCCATTCGAATTACCAGTCCATCCAATGACGAAGAGAGCTTCGTTTTCTCGAACAGGAGCGTGCTTTCATTTCTTCATAAATTATTCCTACGTCCCGTGTGCACTTGATTGGAATGAAGGGAACAGAATCCCCTCGTTTCTGTATTATGCCAGGAAGATAGGAGCGCTTAATGGCATTAATTCCCCCTTTCACGCGCCGGCATCGCCAGTGCAAATGACGTTACGGTCAATCCGCCAACGACCATTCTCGAGAATTGACGAGCAAAGCGAGTGAGCAAGAACAGTGAGGCTGAAATTTACACATACTCACGGAGAGAGGACCCGCAGTGACACGTAGGACCCTCCATCGTTTGCGCTTGTAAACAATTAATTATTTAACTGCTTTATTCACGGTGGCATCGAGAGGGTCGAAGCGTTCGAGTTTTCAACTCGGAAATGCGAAACCGTATTTTGACGTGCTTGTAATAATGCGCCCAAATAAATTGACCTCAGGCTACATGAAGGCTATAATATTTTTGAATAAAGATTTATACTTATCGACGCGTGGGTCAATAAGCAGCACTACCAGCCCGAAGTACAACCAATACATCATTAATATAGAATGTACAAGTTAATGAAATGTATCTTGTTTAATGCAAACCTACGTATGTACCGATCGAAGAAATTGACAAATGGGAAATAGCTAAATGTAATGGATGACAATTAAAATGCGGTCAATTTACAGTGTCCGGATGATAACCGGAGAGATAACGTTCAACGGAGCTCTCATTGATCATCGCTTTTATATTACGCGTAATCGAAACGTTGCTTTTCCAATCGATCTGTATTGATACAACCCCACCGCGTATAAACCAATAACAATAAATAATAATCTGTTTCTGCAATGCATAACCACTTTTCCCATATTGTAAATATACACTTGGACTATACATTTTCACTCTTGCGCTGCTATCTGGCACATTTCGTTATAAATGTGCTCAATTTTCATATCCGTTCGCAAAATGTCTCGTTTTGTTCTCTAAAATGTATCATCCTAAACTAACACTGTGTTCTTTCTGAGGCACGCTTGGTCGTTAATCATAAATGTTTGTAACACGTGCCGCTGGCGTTTCTTTTGTCGATGAGATAGCGCGCATTTTTCCTTCGCAATCGTAGAGACCAAGTCCGGACAGTCGAAGCAACACGCGTCTGTGACATTCGTTCTCTCATCGATTTGTCGAAATCGATTTGCTATACGACCGGTTATGCGTTCATAAAACATCCACCTGTCTCGCAAAGTGCATCCTTACCAGACACTCGTCTACCTTAACTAACCATTTGCAACAAATGGGAGCTAAAGACGTATCTGTAAATAAATATGCTACAAGAGCGTTAGCGGAAAGCGCAGACTGTTTATTTAATTATTAACGACATCGATGATATTCGATACGATGCGTGTAAAGTAATTAACAGTAAATAATTTCCGCATTCTCTTGTTATCATATTTTCGTACGCGATAAGATCGAAATGGTAATGCACGATAATCGTGTAATTGTAATTTGTTAAAATCAGACTCGTATCCATAGGAAACGCAACTGGTTATTTTTGATATTTCTATTCACAACGGTTCGAAATTTACACGGAAATAAAATCAAATGCAACAGATTGCCGAACAAATTGGCAAGCAACTACCAACATTCAACGGTGATTAAGTCACTTGTTAATTTATTTCGTAATCTGTGGAACGTGAGGTCGTAAAACTTTGCTCGTGAATACCCTCAATTTCCCAAATCTCCCATCTGATGCTCACTCTCACCATGGCAGCTCGAATCTCGCTCCTTTTCACGGCGTTCTTGCTTTCCTTTTTGCCAGGATTTACTACCCCCGCGATTGTGTTGCCGAGCATTGACGCGTGGGATATCGAACCGGCCAACGGACGAAACGAAAGAATCGTCGGATGGGTTAAATAAATTCGTCCATTTTACCGCCGCTGCTTCTATACAGCTGACCTCGATAGAACCACCGTAGAGGATGGTGAGCATAAAACCCGCAGGGACACGACAAAACCATTACTGTCCTCCGACATATGTTTCCACCGACAAGGCGTTTGAATAGAACGTCGAGAGGACCGTGATATTACGAACACCTCGGATAAAAGCACTTACTCTCGAGAATTCCACAAAGAATGAGAAATGCCTGCTTCGCTTTCCCGCGTGCTTTTAAGTTTCTATCAAATTCCACAAATAAAATGCTTTTTCAACCATTTGGGCGAATGATTTCACGCAAATATTGATGAACCCGACAGGCTATCGTCGACGGTAAAAAATTCAAAATATTTCACATATGTATATACAGGATTGCGATAAGGTAGCGGATAAATTGAATAAGATCTAAAACTACTTACTTGGTAAAAGGACTATCTATAATCTTTTTTAAAGCTGTATCTTGTGATGCCTTCGAATCATTCGTAACGTCGCTAATCCAAGAGGTGTCACGTGCCACTAGTTGATACATGTTTTCAAAGCAACGTAAAAAATGACAGAAGTATTTCTTAAACAAGTAATTACTTTTGGCGATTTCAAATCTATCCATTACATTATGACAACCCCGCGTACAAGACTAGTTTTTACATTGACGAAACATACTTTTTTCTCGTCACACCTTTAATGTGTTCATCTCACAATTCAACAGATTAATGACTTCTCGTGTGTTACTTTCGATCACGAAAAGGTTGCATTTTATTTAAGTGCTATCAATTACTCACTCCACGTCGCCGCCACTGGTCCATTCTGACAAACGAGCATCTTCCACTTACCTGAAATGAAATTAAACACACAAATGAGCATATTGAAGTGTAAACGAATTAAACGGAAATCGTGCGTGCGAGCATAACAATTTGGATGATGCGTTTAAATGAACGGCCGCATAACTCCATTATCGGGGACTAATGAAGCATTTTGTTTTATTCAACCGGATAAACGATTCGCATAATTATCACGCATCCTAAAGTTTGCACGGCATATGGGATGAGGATTTGATTACCCTATTATAATGGCAATTTACCCTCATTAATTATTGATAGGATTTCGAATGTGATCAAGGATAATTGGACTGTGTTTCGTGAGATCACGAAATCGCTGAAGGCCAGCTACGTCCCTCTGCAAATTATCCCGTGAACATCTACCGACTTGTAATCCCCAGAACTGCGAGGAGGGATGAACACAATTTTCAAGTACGGAGGATTCATCTTGACGACGGTACGCCGTTTGCGACTCACAGAGAATCGGCTTCATTCCCATCCCGCCCAGCGGCTTATCCTTCCATACCAGCCCAGCCGGTGAGCCAAATTAAATATTCAATCTTGCCTTTTGAACGAGAAATTGCGGCTGAGAAAAATCTCGTTTCGTGCACGTCGAGGATTCGAGAGAAATGCGCTCTGCGGTTTTTAACGTTACGATGTAGGCCAGAAATTATTGACGAAACACAAACATATTATTCCGGTAAAAGCAAAGCAGTTAACTGTAAAACTGCCGAACGACTTTATCGCATGATTAGGATATTTATCTTATTTTTTTCTTTTTTAACGATCGAAACAAACTTCCGAGTTTCTTCTCATAAAGTTGTAACGCCAGGCAAAGAAACTTTATGAGCTCAAAGTTGAATCCCTTCTGATAGTTACATAGATTAGGAGCGAGTATACGTCAAGCTTAAGTTTATTTAGAGGAAGAATAACCAACGTTATCTTATATCCGGCTACCTTCTTCTTCCCTCGTTTCAACGCCACCGTGAGAAAAGATAAAAGTGTTCTTGCAGTAGAAAAAGCAATGTTACGCGAACCCTCTTAATCTCTGCCATTTCCAACCAGCCCTTCTTGTTCGCTTTATCGAATTAGGTCACCTTGCTTATTATAAAATCTCGTATAGGGCCTCTACTTTTATTGTTCTCCACCCCTTTCACCTAGCAAATTTTCGAATCGAACCGTACACTTTCTCCGAGGAACTTCTACTTCCTTTAAAGTCACAATCTTCCCTCAATGGAGCAACGAGAGACGATAAACGCTCACCTTTAATTTCTTCCGCTCTCTCACTTTCGCAAGAGCAACAGACTTTGCTGAAATCCAACACCCAACGAGCCGCGTCTTTTCTCACGTCTCCATTTTCCGAGCGATAAAATGCAATTCGCTGGATATTGGAGACAGACTTTAACCTTCACCAACTTTTCAACAGCGCCGCTAACGCACCGGTGACGATTGAGATGCTTGCCTTTAATCGTCACCATTTCCGCCAGCTTTTAAGCGCTGCCCGCTTTTAGCGGACCTTCACGCTCATTTTGGACTCTTTGAAATTCGTTCCAAGTGGTCGAGCATTTTAGTAATTCTGCCGCTCGGTGGAAAATATCTAAATCGAGACCTACCCCTGCGAGTTCGGGATGAAAGGACACCTACTTGAGGATCCCCCTGGAGCTCGTACACAGAGATGCTTTTACGCTTAGTAGTCCCCGAATGGAAACATTATCTCTGGTAATGACCCAGGTCGCTAATAGAGCCGTATAAAAAGTAGCGCGCGACGTAAAAAAGGAGGCGTGGAGGACACCTCCTAAGCGTGGACCGTTAAGGGAAAAAGTGACTCTCATTTTTCCACGGCTCAGGATCAACCACCCTCCGAACTCCTCTACCGGACGCCGACTGATCTCACCTCGCGCCATTTATCAGAATGGGATAGCAAAGCTTCCAGAGGGACGACTAAACGAAAGATTCAATTTTTATCAACCCCATTTGACGACTGAACGATGAACCGATTAGCACGTCATAGATCATTTTAACGTACTGAGAAATAATTAACATGCAGACTATGCAATACAAAAAATTTGTTTCTCCTTTTAATTCTCTCTTTTGAATCGTCGGGAAAGGGGCCGTTAATGATCAGACGTAATAATGGCTTGCAGTATTGATTACATCGAGGCGTTAACACTCATTATCAAATTATCCAATTAATTTACGTATTCGCGAAAGCGTACTTAACAGATTTGGTAGTGTATATAAGTTTTCGGCCCGTACGTAATTTCTAGCTGGAAGATTTCTAGCCCTTCACTGCAAGCGTCGACGTCGTATCGCTCTGAGCCCAAAATGAAATTCAGGCATGGCGCAAGCAGAGATAATAAACGAGGGAGAGAAAAATTCTTGACTTCTGTACGATGTGCCGTGGGAGAAAACTGAATTCAACAACTTTCTGTAAGAGGGTCGCCACGGTGGAAATGCTCGAATTTCCTTTCTACTATCTATCGTCGATCTCTTTGGTACCTTTAAGAAAAATGAATTCTACGCATTGCCTCTTAAAAAAAATTAAATGTATATATTATTAACTCGCAAGGTATTATTAACTACGTAGTAAGGTACGAATTATGAAAATAAAATACGTATCCTGTCTTTATAATTAAATCCATTACTACCTCTACTCTCTTTCGGAGGACATAAAGTTTAGTCGGTAAATAAAAATGGAATAGCCACTTCGCGTGGATACGGTGAGACTATAGGTAGAAAAATAAAATATCTTAACGTTTCAGGAACGCTATGAGAGCCGCACTAATTAAACTCGAGAGTGTCGGGGGTTCATAAAAAGTTTCGTAGAATGGCGACAAACTGCGAGGAATTGTTTCGATCACAGGACCCTCGAGTGGCACTCGAAATAATAAGATACCATCGGCAGTTTTATTTTCATCGCTCCACCATTCGTTCTGAAGACATAAAAGTTTACAACCCCTCACATTCTGAAAATGTAAATGGTCTATCCCTCACGAGACTATCGGAAAAAGATTAGGCGTGATTTGTAAGTAAATGCGAGCGGGTTTCGTGTTTCTGTTTTTGTATACTCCTGTAAGTATTATACTTTCAATTTGTACTTTACCTCTCATTCACAATATTTTCTTATTCGACAAAGACTCGACAACACGTAAAAACGTTAATTTCAAAACCATATAAATCATTTGATTTTTCATCATTAACTTGACAGGTTTGTGTGACTGTTATTCGCCGTAAAGTAAGTGTGATCTATTACGAGAGTAATATCGAACAAAGTTAACGACAGGCGAAACGATGGCAACAATTACGAGAACGATGATGAAGACGCGAACGGCGAGGAATGATGCATTGTCGCTCGTAGATTCGAGGATCGATCTGTCTTCATGTTCTGCGCTTCTTCGGACAAATCGAGCCCTTCCCCGAGAGCTCGTACGCCTTGAAAAACAAGGCGGGTAGGGAAACGTCGCCATAAATATCAGAGCCTTACGTGGTCCTCTTCGCAGAGTATATCGACCGGTAAGACGTGATGGCATGGCACATCGAATCATATTTCCTCGAGACAAATATAACCTACTGAGACTGTCGTTAAAAGTAGGCGGCTCTACTTCACGTTGAAATCTGCGAGAGAACGGAAAAGAGAGAAGTTGGAATTATTGACGTACCGTTTCCTCGTCATTTCTAATCCGTAGTGAAAATCAATTGTTATACGCGAAGAATGAAAAAAACAAGTAATTTGCTATTCCAAGATGAAAACAAGACAATATCATTAAAGCGGCTATTATCGGAGGCACTAAAGTTTACAACTTCGTTTTAAAGTCTCTTCGTTCATTCGAGTGAATCGTCTATCGGCTAAACGAAAGAAATACCTATGATACTCTTGCTTACAATTCGACAGACAGGATAATAAATTTTCGTTAAAAAGGCAGCTAATAGCTTGTGATTGCAGAGGGAGTAAAAGCGCGATGAAAATAAAGGTAAAATAAATGAAAGCACAACGTTGCACGGCCAATAAAACAACTGCAGCACCAATCGCCATTTAATTGTCAGTGTTGACGCCAATATTTGTCTTACCCTTCGCTCCAGAACGGAAAGCTAATTTCAACGTTTCGTTTCCCGACAGTACTACTATTCGTCACTCCCACCTCCATGCCCTTCCGAGTGTTCACCGGTCCAACAGACAGGCCGCACTGGCCATTATAGCGCGTAAAACAGTCTGTATAATGTTACCTACGTATACCCTCGCTCTATGTCTACACGGACAGAAAGAATCGGAAAGAGCGAGTGGTTCAAATAACGATGCAGTCGTCTCGACATTGGAAATCCTCAAGCTCCATTCTTGTTCCCACCGAGTATCCTTTTCTTATCGAGGATAACAATCTTCGTCATAAATTTGATCACACTTTCGAGAACACTCCAAGTAGATCACAATTTTTTCTCCGACGATTCGCCAATTGAGCCGCTCACTTGACAAATAGATGAACTCTACTTTTTCCATTTTTCATAAATTTAAATATCGAAGCACTTGATTAAGTCCCTACTTTTTATATTTTTTACATAATTTTGAACAGAATTTATGAAGTTAATCGATTTGTGCACTGGACGGCTCGATTAATAAAACCATCGATTCACCATTGGCCAATGAAAAAATGAATCTCGATCAATTACGACGCATTAGAGTTACCTCGCGCGAGAAAAGATCTTTTGACAAACGACACGTTCGGCTCAGAGATGCCATCGTTCAAAAGCCGTCGGCAATTTTGTGAGCACCACGTCGGCGTAGCGGTCGACCCGAATCTTCCACCGCAAATCACGCCACATTTTCTTTGGGGCTGTTCACGAGGGGTGCTCGTTTGCGCTTAAAAAAGAGAGGCCTCTGGTGCTCACGGAAGCTTCTCGCGTTCGTCCGACCGGCACACGTGCGCATAACGGCGGGATGCACTTTAGAGCTTTCCGGAGTTCGCGTGCAACCCGACAGAAAAAACTTTCGTTAGGACGAGACGATGTAAGAGGTTCTTCGTGGTCCAAGAGAACCAAGTACCTCGGCCAACCCACCGGGGACATTCTCGATATTCAAGGGAGGTCGTGGCTCGCCGGATGGCACGCAAGAAGAGCGTTGCGTCGTAAAGATCACGGGTAAAGGAATCCGACCGGAACGCTTTAAGAGCGCCATGGGTCAGAGGTGAAACGCAAAAGCGAATCGAAGTAGAGCCTTGCAAGTAGGGGCCTTGCAATCGGGACGATTCGTTGACAATCGGGATTAGTTCGGTGCCGCAGCAGCTCCGTACTTATCCAACGAGGCAAATTAACCCTTTCGCTCCGAATGGCGTATATATATATGTATACGCCCTCGAAGAATGAACATTCATATACGAAGAGCATTATACGTTCATACCATACACTGAGAGAAAAGTATATGATATATCTAACTATAATGGCATAGTAACAAAATTATAGTTGGAAATATCATATTTATGGTAAATGTTACCATGATGTCGGTAATAATTACGACAGAGGCATAGTGTAACCAATTATATTATGTTTTTACCCATAATTATGGTTCTTTCAACTAAAAATATAGTATGGTTGAAAATATATAATGATAAGAAGAATAACTATTTTATATAGTTAATATTACCAGAATATTTCATACATAGTGATAGAACTAACTATATTCACATAGCACATTTTACTATACATATGGTAACAAGAACTAAGGTAACAGTTAATAATATAACCATTTGTACAAATCGTTCATTCTACTATATTTTGTATGGTTAAGTGAACTATAAAAATATGTTTGACGCAAAATCTAACTATAAAATATAGTGAGATTATAGTAAACCCAACCATTTTTTTCTCTCAGTGTATATACATTTGTTTCATATTTTACATATGAGATATTTTCATTCATCGAGTACCTACCTTATTGCATGCCTTATTTTAAAAAATAAAATTATATCACTAAAGATAATAAATTTCATTGTAAAATTTAGAGAACGAGAAATGACTTGTAATTACTTCGTAACATTCCGTACCTCAGTGTCGATTAGTCAGTAATCCTCTCCGTTCACAGCGATCATATTTTGTCACAAGCGCGCCGTAGCGAAAAGGTTAGCATTGCAGCGCTAATTAAGCAACTTGAGAATTTTCGAAGTACCTCGGAGCTAGAGGAATTCCGCGCGGATACGTCGCGGTTTAATTATCCGACGGGCTCACGAATTTTCAAAGTGAATGCGAGGCTAGAGGGATTTTATGGAAAGTCTATATTAAATGCGATATCAAGAGTGTGCGAGTACTTCCAGACAGACTGTCATCGACATATTCTCGCGCGTTGAATGAAACTTTACCCTTGTACAATGCAAGTGCTAGTTTGCCTCGCGTGTCTAATTTCGCGCACAGTTTTGGGACTTCGGACGTGCGCCTCATTCAAGCACGTTCCAATATCGGCGGCAATTATCGAAGGAAACCCAACGCCTGTCACAATAGGCAACTGTTTGCACCGAGATAAATATGCCAGAGATTAAAGAATTGCATTGTCCGAGTTCCATGGCATCGATCAGCCATCGGTTTCCGATGAATCATCGTCCGCATTCTTGACAGTGCTTGCCAATAACTGAGAACGCGTTCCGATGCCGCATCGACACGCTATCGCGATGCAGTAGTAAAATTATGCTCGCCGAAATCGACTTGCGGTGACCGCTTTGGGCGACCACAAGACTATTCGATACTCCATGGACGCTTTTCTCTAATTATCAGATACTTCCTTCGAGGAGGAGTAAAAAATAATCAGTAGTTGATAAAGAAGAGAGCAATTTTAAAGAAAGCAGTATTTTTGTACGGTAGAAATGGAAAACAATCATCCGTTCGGCACAGTTTGTTTTTAATTGCGACAGTCATTCATCCACAAAGGGCTAAAAGTGGGATATGGTGTCCCCTAGGGATCTACGGAAGAAAATTGGAATTTAAGCGAGTCAAGCGGAAGTTCAACCCTCGACCTTTCGTTTATTGGACAACCGGTGACCCTTTCGGAAACTTTCTTTTTCGGTGATACTTTCATTAACGCCTGACAAATCCTCGTGACAAATCTGCTCCGTGCAATGTCTCTTCGTCGATCTTCGTCAAAGTCAGATATTCTGTACGTTTAATATAAGGCGTGAGTAAATCGCACGGCCCTTATTGGACAAAATCGATACTAACTAGGATAAAGTGCCGTCAGCCAGTGGTCCTTGCGTACGAAGGATTCGAGTAAAGATCGAGAATGGAATTTCATTGAAAGGATTAGAATTTGCGTCTATTCAATCTCACCCCACAAATCCCATCTAATTCGAATTCTATGTGAAAGTATCTCGTCTCGGCATCCGAAAGGTCGAGGTGATTTCGAATTCGCAATTTCCATCTAATTTACTAACCTTAGTATGCATTGTACGAGAATGAAGGTTATCCTCTAATGGCCTTCAAGGCAAGAAACCGGTGTCTATCTTCCATTACAAGTGAAGTCGTGATAAGAGCATTAAGCTGCGATGCTTTGTACGCAAACTAAGTTGCGCTAAGCTTCGCGTATTAAGTGGATTTCACTGCTTCCCGTCCCCATCTCTCGCAATCTTCTTGCTCGCGAGAAGTTCAATTATCAAAAAATCTAACATAGAGTTTCACCGAGAATCGCGCACTCTTTTTCGAGTGATGCAAATGTAAATCTACATTCTTCAACAGATGCAATTTCCTACTCTGCTAATGTTTTCTATAGCGCGTGTGGCATTTTTATTGCCAACGCATGACGTAGATGGATGAAGGAATTCAAATTCATTAAATATCCTGACAACTAATATGAATATGACGGATACACTCGAGCACAGTATCGATTGCCTTTAAAACCAATTAACGCTCCCCCAGCATAGTTCAACAGCACGATGCTCTTCGCTAATAATAGTATCAGTTAAAGCATCACTTAATGTTTATTTTGTAGCTACACCGTCCAACTCCTATCAGTCAACTGAAAATAATCAACGGAATCAAAACATCTCGACATGTTCTCGTTCGTGAACGGCCGGTAAGCTCAATATAAGTTTATACTACTTGCAGGAGTACGTGTTGGTGAAAGTCAGTTTCACTCTCTTATTGCATATTCTTGTGCACTTAATGGGACACGTTATTGCAAAGTATAATATCTAAAGAGACAACAGAACAAAACGAAAAAATTCTACCGAGCGTATTTCAACTTAAAGGAGTGGCTGCCTTAACGCAAATTCATCCTACTTGCACGGGTAGTAAGTGAAACAGATCAATTTCTCGGATTACGTGGTTCCGTGTGTTTGGTATCAACAGAATATATCACAGTATTGTAGAATACTGGATTGTATAGAATACTAACGTGCAAAGGTGTTAGCTCCGCGTTATTTTTACTTAATAAACGAACAGTGCACCTCACTTGCAAAAGAATACTTTTGATTTCGAACAATCACAAAATTACCTTCTCCCTCCTCTCGATTTTAATGTGCATGTGATATGTTGTAGAGGGGTTAAAAATAAGACCCACATATTTTTTCATATGCGGTCAATTACCGGTTTAACCGTTTTAGTGCCGAGCAACGATATATCGTCATTAGCAACATTTGCAACATACATTATTGCGCATTCTACAATTTTTACAAACTTTTCGCTGAAGAACATTTTTTGTTTGGCACTAAAAGGGTTAAGGATAAAAATAACCCTCCGAAATCCTTTCACTATTCTTTAAATATCGGTCAAACTACTCGCGTAAACAAAAAGTGTTTCGAATAAAAGTTGCATAGTTCCGAAGGGTCTACAGGACCCCGTAAAAAAATAAACTATAAAACATAAATACTTATAAATTTCTGCATTTCTGAAAAAACATTTTTTTATATAAATTTTAGTTTACCGAAGCTTGTAGAAAATTCGAAACTATTATTTCGAAACATTTTTCGTTTAAACGAGTAGTTCGGCCGTCGTTTAAAGAAAAGTGAAGGACTCGGTTATCTTTCGGAAGGTATTTATCGACCCTTAAAGCTGCGATTCAGTGCATATAAAATAAGTCACTCCCTTTACGGTCGTGCCTAAAAATACGCGTCCCTTATTTTTAACCCCTCTACAACGTATCTCAAACGCATTAAAGTCAGAAGAGGTCACTTCAAGCAGTTTCCTTGTCGGTAGGTTTATACTACTTACACGAGTAACTAGTAACGCAAATCAATTTCTACGTCTATGTACTTTAGCGTCTTCACCCTCTTGGTATAGCACGTCAGACTAGACTACATAACAAACAAGAGCATCCGGAAGCAGCTTTGGATAAGGCAGCCAATGGCTCAAAGGACTCGAACCTCGGCCTGTAAGTCGTAGGTTTGGGTCACATCGGTTTAAGCTAGCGTCACCATCTAACAATCTCAAACATTCCTCCCAGCAAGCATGTCTGCATTTCAGAAGTAGCACGCGTAAACTCGTACACAGTTGGTTGCGGAAAAGCTTCCGGCCTCGTGCAGCTGCATTTCTCTCGCGCAAAATCCTCTCGTTGCTCTTCGCTTCTCCATACGAGTGCTCGCTTTGTGCGTTATTGAGGCAGAACAACGGATTGGTGCCTGTATACGAGCGAGGACGGGATGAAAAAGGAATATATCATCTGCGGCATTGACCTACCTTGCCTCTTCCTCTTTGTAGCCGAACGCGCAACCAGCGGGGGGTCTACAGAACCGGTTCGTATAATAGCGACCTGGGTAGTTTAATGGAAGAAGCAGTCAGACGAAAACAAAAGATCTTCTGGTAGGACACGAGCAATTAACAATCGAGTTCTACTGTGGCACACATGCGTAACACGTTTGCGGTATCGTGGTCATGCGCTTCGTTAACTATTGTCCGCGCAGTGGAAGATAAAGTTATGAAATGAATTTGGCAAATTGTTCGAATCATTAGACTGGAATAATTCGTGATAGTTATCGATGCTTATAACAGCCTCCGGATGCAAATTATCTCATTCCTGCGGTAGCAGAAAATCGTAGAGTTACAGAAAAGAATCTTTTTTATCGATTTCAACTAAAAGATCTTTCTACCCCTGTATGTCGATATTCTTGTAAATTTCTTGACTGGATATAATGCTGTAACTGTTATTCTTGAAGAAAAAACGAACGCACGTGTATATTAATTTACACCACTCCAGTGACCCACGATGTCGGTGCGAGAATGCGACATCGCTATTAGTGTGCGACGACACGTGTTGGCACAGTACTAATTACGCGCCAAAAAGCGAACAGAATTGAGCACTAACTGGGGCAAGGTTCCAGCAAGTCATCATCCGGTCACCCTACTCTTGTACCTCCAATCTTGCCCCAATCCTTAGCAAACTTCTCCTTCCTAATCCCTCCGATTATTTGCCAGCCACTGCGGACGACGTGCCCTTTCTCTTCCGCATTCGTTCCCCCCACTTGTGATGCAATTTTCGTGCGTCCAATTAACCTCAATGAGATAATCATTGAACTAGCCGACTGTGAATTATCGTCAGTACTCCTTAATCATTAATTAATCGTGAAAGAATTATCACATTATATTATCATATTATCATACATTCATGATTAATATCGGTAGCTCGTGGAAAGAGCATTGTATAAATCAATTTGAAAACCACCCGTGCCACATTCTATTAGACCACATGCGATACATTGCAAATATGCTTCCAATAACGTAACAAATATCCGGAGCATAGAAGTAATTGAGTGACCTGCCTAAGCGTACAAAAAAAGAGAAGGTGATCACGTGCGAAAGCAATTGCTGACCCGCGTAGTAAAACGTTTCAGTTCGGCAATTCCCCTCTTCGTGTCCCACCTTCAACCCCCCCGGAGTTATTTCCTGCAGAAAAATTAATTCGGCCGCAACACAGAGGTTTCCTAAAAGCCATTATCGTTTCCGTTCGGACTGATGCGCGATGTAGACGAACGAAAACGTATCCTTGTGTAGGAAGAGCTGTGAAAACTTTCCCAATTCGTAATATCAACGGACTTTCGTAATCCGTCCACGACGAGAAAATTGATGAAATTTCTAGTTCGACGGTTCGCAGGAAGATTCTGGAATTTTTACAATTCGCTTGGAATATTTCTAATCCTTAATCTTTGAGAAACTCGCGTTCCTGCGGCCTAACATAATTTCGGCAAACTGGTATCTTTCCTCCGATTCGCGTCCTTATCGCTAGATTCTTCACTGAGTGTAAAATTCTTTCCATCATTTTTCACCCTCTCAGCTTTATCGTAGGTTCGTTATAAAATAACACCCTGTGATCGAGAAATTGAGTGGACTTTAATATGTTCCAACAATTTTTCGGTCTATGCATACGAGTCTTTGGAATATCCTTCGCGTTTTTAGTCACACAACGTGGCGTAAACATTCCGTATCCACGTCTATTGTCGATTTTTCTGTGTGAAAATAGTTCTGATATACGTGGATCCTGAGAAGTGGACATTCAGGAACACGTGTACTGCGTTTCGTATGGAAGAAACTAAATCGCATTCAGATCGTTCTCGGTGCCCTCCTATTCAACGTGGAACGAATCGCATTCCAGCTAAAATGACAACGTTCTCAATGGAGCAGCAATGTAAAGGCTTTAACGCCCGAGTGTACTACAAGGTATCTGGTGAAATTCCATTCTCAGAATCGACCAATGTGAACAAAGACCACAGAACACCGCTTTCTGTTCGCCCACTTTTGCGAACAAAAATAGTATTTACAAACTGATCATCTACACTATAATTTCAACATTTAATTTGACGTATTTCACCTCTTACGCGAATTTTAAAAAAACCAAGAAGAATTAAACGTACAAAGTAAGCGATTGCATATGTCTAATCGTTGAAATATCCACCTACCTCAAAAGAAAGACATCAGAAAACTGTTCCTTACTTGCTATGCAAGGCTCGCAAGTTGTCGACGAATCAAATCAGCCATAGCGTTTCCGATCACGCGTATTGTCCTGATTGGTCAATTAAACTATTTACACCCCAAAGTAGCTATTGAACGCTTTTAAAGCATACCGGAAAAACAGGCGAGCCTAGAATTTTCACATTTAACAATTTCCAGTATATTTTTTGGAGTTTTATCAAATGAGTGGTTCAATTTAAAACAAGCTTATCGCGCAATAGAAGTGACTAAAGTATCATTCTGAAGGAGATAAGATGGTACAAGCAGACCAATCTCCTTGCCCATTCTTCCTTCACCCATTACAAGCGATCAACAACTTATCTCTGCACCGTAAGAACCTTGGCAACCGAAGAAAAATCAAAACCCCAATCCCATCTTTCCCACAAACAACGTGTTCCTTTCTCACACCTCACACGTTTCATCCTCATCAACATCCATTGGTTCAATCGTCCACGTACCTATCGTCCAATCTAAAGGAAGATCTGGAAAGGTCGCTCCAGGCCGACATGCTGCGACTCCGTCTCCTGCATGACGTTTGAGGTGCGAGGAGCCTCGAACTGCTTCTCCTCCTGGTCGAGGCGATGTTCTCCGCCTGAAAGTACACCCTCGGTGTGGTGCTCTTCGGCTGATTGTTGTTCGGTGGCGTGGAAGAAGGTGTGACGGCCGTCGAGGTGTGAAGTTCCGGCAGTGCCTCATAGTCCCATCCTCTGGCGCCCATCTCGAGGAGAGGCACCGCTGAGGAACCGTTCGCACCTCGAAGGGGGTCCCGAGGCTTGCGCTTTTCAAGCAGGGCGAAGATCTTCCGTATCGTCGACGAGTCCTCCTTCTTCGCAGCCTTTCTTTCCACGGCCTTCCCGCTCGACGGAAACTTCACTTTGAAATCGTTCGTTGCGCGCTGCCAGCCGGAGACCAGCGCGCTACCACTTCGTCTCTCCCGATTGCAAGGACACCCGGCGAGCTCCTATTTTTTCCTCGAGCCCTTCTTCTTTCCCGTGCAACGCATATTGCTCTCGTGATAAGAGTCACGATCGACCACGCGGAAACGCCTCTCGATGAGATATGGTGATAAGCTTGACTCGAAGTCCTTGGCACGTTTCGTATTGGCATTGCGAATCGGTTCCATGATGACGCGAGAACGGATCGCTCCAAGGATCGACAGGAGACGTGTTTAATGGGGATGAAGTTGTAACTCGAGCGAAACTCGTATCAAGATAAATTGATGGAAATCAATTCAAACGGTTAGGACAGACAAGCTGTGGCTTTCTTGCCGTTTACGCGATGATGCTTCTACACCTTGATCTCTCGCTTACACGCTAAAATGCCCGGAGGAGTACTAACGATAGGGTCGCCGTAGCATTTGGTACAAGAAAATATTTCTTTCTGGAACGAGCTATTTGTATTTACTCTTCGGCATTGTTGAAAAGAGCTTTGGCTAAGCGTATGACATGCTGCTCCTCATCTACGGCATTTAAGTACTTCACTATGCACAAGTATTTGTAATACTCCCGATGAAAGCACTTCTCGCCCAGGAGGGTTGTTTATATTTGAGTTCCTCCCGGATAGATGGCTCTCGCTAAGCGTATGTTATGCTGCACTTGCTCTACAGCAAATTACTGTCTAGAATATTTCTCGCAATGATAGCAAGTTTATTACATCATTCTTCAACAATGAAGTGTCAACAACTAATGCACTTGTAGCATCGAGCTTTGTACGATAAGGTCGATATTATTATTGATCTCTAATAGTCGTTCGTATTGCACGGGATACCTGAGATTCTTAAAACGATGAAAATTCTTCTAAAAATCGAGTAGGGTCTCTTCGTATGCGAAGGAATCAACAATTACCATGCCTAGGATAACAAGTTTAAAATTGAAAATGTATCAACGAATCTTTCGCGTCGGACGAAATATGCTGAAATATCCTTAGTTATTCTCGTATTAACAGTCTCATGCGGTTCATAGTCCATTCGCCACCAGCACCGTACGAACGTGTGCACTGAATTTTCTCCTGCGGCGATCTTCATTAGATAATCACATTTTTAGAAGTCACATTGCTCGTCCTCTCACTTTGCAAAGAACCTCAATATCACTCGGTCCTTTCCATTTTAACTTACGAGAACTCACGAAGATCCCCGTCGCCCTGCCCAATGGTATTTCGGCCGGCGAGAGTACTCGTGCCTCGCATTTTAAATAACAAAATCTCACGCACTTTCTCCTGTTTAATCAAGTATGTGTATGTTTGTTCTCAGCATAAGTTAGAAAATGTTGTCCACTCGAGATGCTCAATGGATACCATTCTAAACAAAGATCTCCGGGCACCGGCAAAATTCCGCCAATGTTGCCCAGTCTAAAGTACGGTTAGGAGTCACGGACGATGGTTATCCACTGTAATTTCCTCACTCGTGTTTTCCTCGATGAACCGAGCGGTTTCGCGTGTCGTGAACATCTCGTGCGACAAATTTCCAGGCGACACGTTCCGCGAAACGGACGACGAGGTTACGGTGGGCAACGACGCGAATTTAATGAGGGAGGCCAACCTTCCCCAGAACCCCTCCACGGCTCGCGACGCGCTTGCGATGAATCGTCTTCTGTCCTTCCTTTTCCCGCCACCCTTCTCCACCTTCCACCACCTATCCCTTCTCTCTTCTTCGCGCACGATCGCAACAGCCACGTCCCGCATCCCACGGGGATCGCTTCGCCTCTCCCTTCCCCAAGGATCAATCGAAATTGTCGTCGGTCAAGGTTACCGCACAGTATCAAACACTCTCGAAAGGATCCCACGATCGATAGCTCGTTAGCAAGTAACACACTCTCGAGTTCGCTCTCTCCTACTCGAGAGAAGATAACAGCGGTAGGTGCCAACAGGCTCGGTGCCTCGTTTCCGACGCGTCCACTGAGTGACGTCACACGGTCGTCAGAAGCAAGGTCACGACCGCGAACAATTCTTCCTTCTTCCCGTAGAAACGAATCCCATCCACCGTGCTCCAGTGTAGAAACATGTACAGTAGTATCGAGCTTGCGGACACTTTCTGGGCTGGCACAAGCTGGCGTGCGCCAAAAGAGTTACCACGACGTACGAGCGTCACATGCACGGATCGCGTTCTCGCGACGAACTGAGATCAAGGTCGTGAGATATTGAACGATCGTTTCGTAGATCTGCTCGCTCGATCCTCTCCAGCAACCTCCACCTTTCGTGGTATTCCCTTTAACGTGACAGAGGTTCTCGTATAAACGAAGGGTGGACCTCATCGGCCCGGCTGTAGTCCCGGGAGGGGTTTAATCGAGAGCCGCTAGGGTGACGAATGACCATTATCGTCACGTTCAACGTCTAATAGGGCGGCCTTGTCCTTGTCGAGGTCCTCCTCGTCGGAGGACTCGGTGCACTCGATGATCGTCTCGTGCATCCTCGTCGATTGACGATTACGGAGAGAAGATGAGGCTGGAAGAACGTGACGGAGAATCGCAGCGACAGTGTTCACTCGCAGATGGTCGGGACGATTGGCGAACGTTCTTCCTTAACGCGCTGGAAACGTCAATAACGCGGTGCGTCCAGACGCCAGATATTGCTCCACCCGGGATTCGAAAGCGGAATTCCATTGTTCGTACACGTCGAATCAATCACATCGTTCTTCTCGCGACTCGCGTATCCCGGTAGTTTTCAGACACCTACGCAGAATTTCGCGGATGGTTATCGTCAGCTGATCGCCACACGGAACTACCACCCACTCCGACAACATCAATATACTCTAGCGCGCACGTTCTTCCTTCTTCTCTCCCTTCTCTCCTTTCTTTACCGTTATCAGGTCGCTTCGTCTCTTAAATGGATTCCTCTCGGTGGAAGAAGCGATCCTCGAATTCGAGAAAGTAGACCGGTGGCTCGTTTCGGACCGGCGGACTCGATAGATTGCGTCAGGTGGTTGGCATCTACGTTGGAGGCCCAGTTCGACTGTTCGTCCTACCGCATCGTCGCTCGAGGCTCCTTCTGCGACGACCGTCAACACGAGGACTCCTTTTTCTCGTTCGTCGCGTGCGGCATGCCGCGCGCGCGTCCCACGACGGAAGGCAGCACCACGGGTGGTAACGACAACGCTTCACGACCTTGAAGAGAAATGCCAACCCGGTTGGCGAAATTCTCCGACCTCTAGTCTTTTCTCTCTCTTTTTCTCTGTTCTCTCTCTCCGTCAATCTATTCTCTCTCTCTCTCTCTCTCTCACTCGCTCACTCAATTTCAACCTTGTCGTTCGACTGGCGAACGTGACGTCCCGAACGTCGTGCGGTCCCACAGCAGTCGGTCCAATTGCTCCCTTCGACCGATGGCAAGTTTTTCACTCCGCGGGAGAGGCTGACTCTCAGCTCGCCACCCCGTACTGCGGTAGATCGTAGCGGTTTTCTCTCGTACTCGCAACCTCGCAAGCCCCCGAGATCCCCACCGCCTCCTCTCATCCCTCTCGCCTGACCACCACCACCATCACAACCACCACCACCACCCTTCTCTCTATTCCTCCGTTCGCTCCGAGAGTACCGCGCAACTCTCTCTCCTTCTATCTTCCTTTACCACGCGCCCTATCACTCTTTCTCGAATCGGCTCGATTACTCCTCTCTCTTTCTCTCCTCTTTCGACGTGTACACGTGTGTGTCGTACGCTAGTGTGTCTCTCCTTTCGTCGTGTCGCTCCGTCACCGCCAGTGGCACTATCTCGCACTCCCACCTGAAAGCTCTCCGAAGCTTCGTCCCTCTTCTACCGACGTCGCATAGGGCCATCCGGTCGCACACACGCACGTGGCGCCGCCGTTGTCAAGGCGACTGCGCCACGGGACACATCAAGGAGTACCCTACGCTCACCATGACGAACCGTAGTCCCAAACCTATACCCCTTTTTTCGAGGATCCCGACCGGATGAAATTGGTGGGCTCTAAACAAACGGATTTTACGAGATTTCGTTCGTGACCAAACTCCGCGTCTCGTCGATAATATTCGAGATCTGCGAGGAACACGGTTGAATTTATTAGTAACAGTGATCGTCGACTCGTGGATAATCTAATGTGAATTTAGAGAATTCTGGAGGAGGATTATTCTTGGTGTTTATGAATACGATGCGGTGTTGGGATGTGCTTGTCTATTTAATAAGCATCGGTGGGTGTTATCCGGCACGTGTCAAAACAAGTTAGGATAATTCTCGTCAGAGGGACCTCCCCGTCTCGTAGAATTCGGAAACGGCGCCGTCCTTTCTGAGCAGCTCTACTAGGGACGGGATGAATGGGTGACCGGAATACGGCATCGATTCGCGCCGGGGACGGACCTAAACTCTCGCGTGACGAGCTTGCGCTCTTGCATGCTCGCGAAACGGCCACTGAAAGCACGAATCTCGCGTTCCAAGGTACGCCACGTGCTCGAGCTCGTCTATGACGCGGACGGTGGAATTCAAAACTTCCCGCGCGCGACACGTTTCTCGTAATTGTGCGAATGGTTTTCAGCACCTCGCGCATACGTTCTGAAGCAGCTCCCTCGTGTGGTGCTAAGACTGAGGATAGCATGGGATTGTACACGGATTTAGGATGTGTTAGGATGAAATAAGTCTTATTGGATAACAAAAGTGTCGCGTGAACATTTAATGGTAAAAAGAAACAAACTACAATGATATTTTAAATCTACGAAGACGGACAAGTGTGGTCAAGTAGGACAAGTGAGAGTACGAATAGCCATAAGTGTAAAAGACGAAATAAATAGTGTGATAAAAAGATAACGTCATGTGCCTGATAAAATAATCAATTTTCGATGCATCACGAAACAAAAGTCAGTCTTCCGTAAAATCGTTTTTTGGTTTCTATTCATTTTATTTCTTCTCCCCTTTCCTCCTTTGCACAGGCTATGTTTCAAGATATTTTGGGTCTGTTTGGTCGAGCTGAAATGGGAATCGTTTAACACTGGGTTTGCGGAATTTCTTTTATAAACACAATTTTTCATTTAATCACGTTACATTAGCCGGTTTCCATAAACCTAGTGTTAAACACGATCCAATGAAAGTATGTGTATCCGATACTATGTTGAATTACTTCAGCAAGCTTCTGAATTTATGTAAAAAGTCAATTGAAAAGTTCGAAGCACGTCTTTTCTTGCACGCAACTGGCCTAACGGGTAAGTGCACACGAACGAATTCAAAGCTTCTGGCAGTCCAACTAGTACGTTTGATACTCACAATTGACATTGTGATACTGACAATAGACATTGTCAGTCTACTCTAAACATACTTTAAGCGCAAGATGAAGAGTCGCATGAGACCGTTGGACTCAAATAAGAGTCATTGCTAATGAAAATTGTTCATATTTGGTGTCGCGAGGTGAGCTGCGAGCAAGATCGTAGACGACGACACGGAGTAAACTGAGATTACCAGTGTTTACCGAAGAGGGTAAAAGGGATGGAAGCTGGGAGAAGACGGACGCAGACGATTCGGTCGTACGTACACAACATGATACGGTTAGAAGGGCTCTCCTCTTTACGCTTGTTTATCTCTCTGATGAAGATTTAATGTCATCCGGGTTCACGGTATATTCGGCAAATGGGAAAATGTTTATCCGGATGAGGGCTTTCTATTTGAAGAAAGACCACGGAAATATAATCTTTCTGGAATCTCACAGATTGAGTTTTGCGCGTAAAGACCGAGCAGCATCGGGCAGCAGATAAGTCGTAACCCAGGGAAACGTAAGCATGTAGTCTGCTTTCGTTTTGCTTTACATGAATTTATCCTTTCAATCAGGCAAGTATCAAGGAATACGGTGACTTATTTGGTGAGAGCTCTTGCGCAGAAAGGAACGCGTGAGCCTTCTGGTATAAGGTAGATTCTGTTAATTGAGCTTACATGTCTGATTCAGATTCTCACTTCAGTGGAAATGGCAGGGTTTGTAGGTACATGATACGGTTGGTGTGGAGGTAAGCTTCATTTAGGAAAATCTGTAATTGCAGTCAAACGGTAAAGATTGGAAAGATTGGATCTGGGCTTTTGCGCCTGCTTAGACCATGTAGTAACAAATTAGTATAAACCTACGGAAACTTCTTTGATTTGTTAACGAGTAATAAACGAGTCACAATTGGCCATGAAATACGTGCGAGACATGGCCAATGATGTACAAATTATTCATAAATAACATTAACATAATAATTTATAAAATCAGAAACACTGTAACCAATGAACTTTTGTCGTAAATCTTTTTTATCCAAATTTAACTATTAGTCCAGCTTAACCACCTCGTCATTATACAGCATTGAAAATACCATACAGAAAACTTTACCTCGACCGATCATATTGCGGTTTAACAAAAGCTTGATTTAAGGAGGTCAAGATCTTAACAAAATGTTCCTTTGTGCTTTTTTCACGGCGCAACCTAAGTCCAAATCGTATGTAATACGAGAGGATGTTATAAATGCGCCATGGAATAGGATGAAGGGCTAATATCACGGAAATACCCAAGTTGCTCCTACATTATCCGAGAAGAGGGTGTTCTTTAGGGAGGTTACGTCAGCTTAATAGAAATTTATTTCGTGTGTGCCCTTAGACCTCGCCTCCGCACCGACTATACCCTACATTAACGAGTAAATGCACGCGATAGGAGGAAAATTATATATGTATATACATAAAATTTCCGAGCACCGTTCCTATTAGCGCGCGCCCAAAGACACGCGGTTTCATTAAAATTTCAAATAGAAAGGAGAGTATTCCAAACAACGAACGAATGCAGCAGAGGAACAAACTTATAATTACTCTGTGGATATGTCATGAATGTATCGTCTGTTTGCATTCGTTATTAAAACGCGATACTTTTTTCTATCCAATTTTCTCTCCGACGGCGTATCGTTTGATAAAAATTTTCAAAGCACTGGCTTCACTTGAAATTTCATCAATTTTGTACGCGCCAATAAGCAATTGCTCGGGTCAATCGCGCCGACAAAATCGTTGATCCTGAAAGAAAAGAGGAGTCCTCGAACGCGTAGGCGACGGACGATAAATGAATAGCGAATAGGCGACCTGTACTCATCGAATATTCATTTGAAAAATGTATCATCCGTTGGATATGCATCCATCTTGCTTGTCGGCATGCGCATTAGGGCGTTATTATTCTATGCGCAACCTGTAAAATCGTTTATACAGCATACTCGTATGTCCTGAGATAAATTAGAGTCACCTGGACAAGAATTTAATGAATTATCGTAACTATTCGAACAAGAATATTCATTGCTGATGCTCAATATTAACGTAAAGTTTTCGCGATGATTAAATATTTTAATACATTCGAACCAAAAAATTTTCTTTGAATAAAAAAAAATTGTTTTTTGTAATAATAATATATTCTTTTTAATATATTTGCACTAATCCTTGTTACAACGCTGAACAAAAGTGCGATCGCCTCTATAAACTCAATTGCGAGATATGTTAGAGAAAGGATCGTACGGTCAATAAAAATAAAAAGTCCATCATACTCCGCAATCCTTGCTCCGATTGGTTCTTTCATTACTTTTACGTTCAATAGCTGCTATGAAAATCTTTTACGCATGTCGGAAAATTTCTGTGGAACGAATCGATATGGGTCAATTCAGACTTAATTTGAGAGGATCCTACGGCTTCACAGTCAAACCGAAATGCAAATTTGATCCCCCGTATAATGGCGTCCTATCCTCAGAATTCCTGCTAGAGAGATAGGACCCTCTCTTCTAAGCACCGACGTGCGACGTTACGACGCTGTAATACCTTCGAGCCGCAATTCGATGAGTAGGATTTTCCATGTAATACCCTTATCGCATACGTTTATGAATGTAACCCTTTCACTACTGAAGGCGTATATACACGCCCTCACCAATCCATCGATACATACGAAAGGCGTAAATATACGCCCTCTGCAGTTGTTTACTATAACCTTTCCTGCTTTACCAATTGATTCAATTTATTTCCAATTATTATTTATTTAAACCTTAAGAATGGTATCAATTCTTCGGGTACTGTTTTGGTCAGTAGTCAATGGAGAATCAAGCACAGCGACTAACATGTGAATATCGTGCCGTCTGTATTGATGATTTGTTCCGAAAATGCATCGGAGTGAAAAGGTTAAAATTTAATAAGTCACTTCCTTTACGGTCGTGCCTAAAAATTAACTCCTTCGTTTACTCATTCTCGAATTTGTTTCTCATAGCGACTTGAAAAATTGATTCTATTTTCTACGTACCCCAACACTAGGCACCTTGTCCCAATCTTGATTTCTCAGTAAAAGCGGCAGCGTATTGAAATTTTAACCAGAACATACAGAATTAACTTTCAAATAAACTGGAATATAGAACGAGTTTGCATTTTAACTAGTTTTAATGTATTTCAAAATAGAGAATGAACAAAGATCGCAATAATTGATCCCTATAACCCTGAAGAGCGCAGCAATTGCAAATAAAGCTTGTATAATTAAAATGCCTTATTTGTCAAAATTAGGAAGTTCCTGCGATCAAGGCTGCGACCACAACTCCAAATCATAAAATCCAGGACAGGAATACAACTCAAAACCTGTGTCATTCCAGAGCGTACAAGTAACGCATGTTTCCTAAATATTAAGCGTAGAATCAGATAGATTACTGCATCCACAGACAGAAATATTAATTTATTTATTGGCTACTAGCTAAAACGGTCACATGTACAATGAAGTGCAAAGCTGGTGTCCCATGTCGGCAGCCAATAGTAAGCCAGTGCCGACGACCCATCTATTTTTGCGATTCATCGTCCAATATTTCTTCCTACGACTCCATTTATACATCAATATGATAATTCCTGATAACCAGATTGCACGATTTCTCATTACAACGTCGTAATGCTTCCTGGTTAAAACGTTGGAAGCCCGATTCAAGCACCTCAGGAGGACACCGACTTTGCACTAGAGTGTACATGTCTGTCTCGCGACATCGTGCATCTACTTCCTACGTAAGACTGAAACGAATAAAAAGGAACTGAGAAGCATGTTTCCTCGTATCACCAACGGAGCGCACTCTGGAGAGTGTCTGGGGTGACGCAACGATTATCCCGGCCGGGCATCATCAGGCATCAGCGACACTATCGCGAAAAAGGTAGGGCATCTCGACGTCGGCGCCGTGGTGCGCCACCGGGAAGCTAGGCTGTCGATAAAGCAGAAAGAAGCGCGTTCAGCAGAGCGTTCACAATCGCCCCTGTGCATTTTGCTCGAAAGCTTGGGGTCAACGGCAAAGAGGGTGGAGACGGAGAAAAGGAAGGAGAAACGAGGAAGGGGATGAGAGTATCCGGTCGTGTCACATCTCGCGTGCACCACCCTTTACCTCGTCGAGAACTAGCGAGCACACATTGTTGACCTACAAAGCGCACCTCACCGTTCTTCCTATCGTCTCTTCCTTCCGCGCATCCCCTTCATCCCGTCTGCCAACTCCCTCGCCGCTATAATTCAACCAAGAAGCGCGCTAACGAGAGGGCGAAACACTGCAGTGAGACGGAAGTGCGAACGCTCAAGTTTGAAAAACGGTGGAAGGGAAGAGATGAAAAATATAGGGAATAAAGGCGAAGCCAAGAGGAATTTGCCAATTGGAAGGAATTGACTCGAGGGTCGTGAATGGGTTTTATCCGTCCCGAGAAGGCAGAAGAAAGCACGTCGAGAGATTTTTAACCCTTTGAGTGCTGAATACTTCCGCTGGAAGCACTTCGTCTGGACAGTGATCTTAGTAATTGCAAATCGTGCGAAACGAAATACCTTCGGACTAATGTAAATTCCGTTTATTAACCCTTTGCACTCGAAGCTTTTAGTAAACTCGGTAAGGATACAGTTTGTATTGTTAATATATATATATTTTATTAAATTATTTTTCGAAATTCTCCCGTATGTTTTGACGGACTCTTTATCGCGTCAAGACAAAGAGCGTGACGAGAATCAATGGGATGTCATAAAACGGAATCGTAAATTTTAATGGAGTATCGTATCTAATGATTTACAAGGAGCACTTTGAGTTACAACACATCGATTCGAAGAGCCAGGCATACCGAACCAACGGAACCATTCAACGGTTACGAGGATTCTCGTAATTTCCGCCGATTGACGATCTCGCGTAAAGTTGACGTCGTGACGAATAATTGCCAGACGCCCCACTAATTCCAACGCTAAGCCGCTCACGAAACACACAGTGACACGTATCAATGCAGATAATCAGGTCTCTCATTTGTAGCCCTCTCGGGAGAACAGTATTTGCATAAACGATGTTTACCGAACACGAGTTTTCCCCTGAACGCGCTGACCTACCGAACGAGATTAGAAGTCCTTTACCTGTCAGTTTACTTTACAAATTGTTAACTGCACCAATTGACCAGCACTCAATCGTGTTATGTATCCTGGAGAGCATTAAAATCGCAACACTGCACCGAACACCCAATAAAGCTTTTCTTCAAATATACCTACGACTAATCTGCTTTGGTAAATACCGCGGAATCTCTACATTCGATGTTACCGAAATTTAACAATTTCCTAACCCAAGCGACAAGTCTTCGGATATAATGCGATTTTGCTCGAAAACGTGTGATTAACGCCAAAGTTTCGTGGTGCTGCAATTTTAAAACTCACAAAAGTATTTCGGGCGTTCTTGACCTCAAACCATTATTATAGTCGCGCCAGAAAAGTTCAATTATCAACACCCGCGAGGTCAAACTCGTGCATAAACACGAGCCATCAAATTCACAGTAACAGCATATGCGAGCTGGGGAAGAAAAACCACCAAAAAATTAGAACGAGCAAAATTAAATGTGTCCTACATTCGAAAATATCTAAAATTCTATTTCACCGATTTAATATATAATTGTATATAATTTTTTATAACAATTTATATAATTATAAATATTATTATAATTGTATATAACAATAAGGGTAAAAAAAAAATATAAAATATAATCCACTTCGTTTCACCAACGTGCCGAGTGTTTGATACCACTGATTGACTAATTATTATCAATTTGTATACAGCACCGTTTGTACCACTTCCGACTGGTAAACCATATCCGGGAAAGCGATCAACGCGAAGTACAAACTCAATTAACGCGGTCCGCTCCTATTCGACGATTTCTATTTCCTCGCGTGGAATAGACCTGGGCCACACTCGCATCGGTTGCTTCGATTTCCTCGGCTCGCCACTTTCATACTTAAAAAGGTATCATTTTACCAGAAATCGTTTAACAACGTCCACCGTTTCAAGCACTCTACAGAACGGAATGCAACTCGTAGAAGAGACGAAGAGTACGAGTAAGTTCAAAAGCGAACGAAAGGAGGACGTAAAAGTAAAGTTGCCTCGCAACTTTTACGGATGAGAGTGCTTTTAACTGATTCATTAGGCTAATTATCTTAATAACGTCTCACTTTCTCGCGCTCACTTAATCCACTGATATCCTAGTCTGTAGGTTACTATCCTTAGTCGCCAAGTACCGTGCAGCGATAAATTTTACGCTCTCAAGCGAAACTTTCACGCTCCACCCTTGTCATGAATTTCGATCGTAGAATGCTCGTCCCACAATAATGTGGCATTAAAACGTTGTTGCGCGAAGGTGAATGGGAGTGCAAATGAAAGCAAGTTTATCGCCGTAGGTTTGTTCCATTGCGGAAGTAATAGAAATACGTTCTTGGGGCGAGACGAATACCTTCCAAGGTAGTTATTAAGATTATTTCATCGTCTGGCCGCGCGAACCAACATGATGATCTTGTGGTAATGTTGTTTACCGAGCGTACTAACCCACGTGCGCGAAGGAAATTTACGATAGCTCGTAAAAGCTCGATTACGCTTATCACGGTTTATAAGTAGGTTTTAACGTATAAAGACGATCGTTCGAAGACTAATGCGATCCAGATAAATAGATAAATAACAGTATAAAGCGATGACGATTTATAGTTTTATCTTACTCGTGTTACCACCCTCTTCAAGTTATTTCCCTCTCTTCGTCAATTACTCGTCACACTTGAAACTCGAGGTAATTCGTAATCTTGCCACGACGTATTCTCGAGCACGAAAGTCGACCACTCCCCCTTCGCCAATTACGAGTGCACAAAGGAGCCTCGAGTTAAGCGTTGAATTGCACTCCTTCCGAAGGTAAAATCTGAAAATCTTGAAACAGTTACAAGTGATACCGTTTCGAGTGCTCGCGCACAATTACGCTGTAGGGGTGCAGAGGTACGAGTACCTCGGCCACTGGGCAAATTGTAAATCTGGTGACCCACATTTACCAATACCTTCGTCGTCGCTCCCCGATTAAACTGCCAGGTTAATCGATAAATTAATGGAAAATCTCATTAATTCTAGAGCAAGATGGACAGAAAATGGAAAGGTCGCAAATTATCGGACGTCAACGGGCAGATTGATTTCAAGGGTCTATCCTTTCGCGTTAAGAATCATCGGATCGCTTTCGAAGTGTAACTTACCACGAGTTTTACCCCTTGAAGGATTGCACTCAGTCGGATCTTTATGGTAGGATTAATTATCAATGCGAAGGATCTTGTCGAAGCAGAATAATTGGCATAATTTATGTATCGAGTTCCTCGTTCCTCGCGACGTACATACTATGCATTTCGAGGGTTTTTTTCGGACAGCTTGGCGTGAACTCGTAAAATCGATGGAGAACACTTTAACGCTTGTTTTATATCTCATTAAAGTCTATTACGATATCCGACATGTGGAGTCCATTATTAATGTCGATGTACTATGCACTTCGCAGATTTTCCATTTTGCTAGCGGAATTGAAGTTTAGGTATATTATGAAAAATAATCTGAAAAACTGCCGCTAATCGAAATCCCTACGGCGAGTAACTGGCTTTAGGGCTGATGCGTTTTTCATCGAATCCCTCACTTTACATTATTGAAGAAAAAGACTCGCCCCTGCTTTATCCGCCACCCTCCACGGATTATCTTCAATTGATTTTGAAAGCAGTCCTTTCGCGCCCCCGCGCGTTTATCGTTCCACGTATACCTACGAAATGCATGGAAATGCAAACTCGGTTTTCGATTTCCTGCGGCCGCGCGGCAAGTGCGAGAACAATCACGATCCGCTTCCTCAAAGGAGAAAGAACGGATCAATTTACTGGGCTTCGTCATTGTTTCTCGAACTTTGGTGAAAGTTTTCCCCAGCTTTATATCACGATGGAACGATAACGCGTGAAAGTTTTGTATCTTTAGCTCCGGATTAGCTCTTCTCGAACAAAAATCATCGCGCGTTGTACGGTTTAACAGTCGAATGAAATTGTTTCGAGTAATGAAAAATTTTGTCGAACATTAAATCCACTACTTTTGGAAAAATAAAATTATTCTAAGAACTAGCTGTACCCGGCCACGCGTTGCTGTGGCTCAGTCTGGTTAAATGGAAAAGAAAAAAATTAACGAAACGAAATGAAAAACAATGAAAAAAGAAAAAAATTATTTATATAGATGATAGCTGTGGCCCGCGATTTCACCCGCTGTTTAATTTAAAGCGCACGGGGCTCTGCCCCCTAGTTTTCTTTTTGCTTGGTTCCTAAGGGTCGTAGCGTGATGTCAATAGCCTATAACCTTCCTCAAGAATTGAGCTATCAAATGCAAAAAGAATTTTGCAAACCCGACTGATAGTTTCAGAGATTAGCGCGTTCAAACAAAAAAGCAAACAAACTCTTCAGCTTTATTATATTAGTATAGAAGTATAGATATAGAAGTATAGATATAGATCAGAGGTCGGCACGAAATGCACTTCTCGGCTGATTTTCAGAAGACTCCGCCTTCCGTCCCCTCCTTTCCCTTGGTACACCGCGCGCCGCCAAGAAAAGCCGATCGAGCCTCAGGAGCGTATTGTAATCTCCGCAGAGTGGAGCCATGGAAAGACGAAAGAGAGGTGAAAACCTTTTTATTTTATGAAATGCTTATATTTGTTATTGATATTTGTTTCCAATAGTTTTCCAAACAAAAAAAGCATTTCATGAAATAAAAAAGTTTTCACTTCACTTTGTAAGGAATATGAGGTGCGCCTACGGATAGGCAAGCCGGAAAACTATATTAAATAGAGTGAGAGACATAGAGTGAGATACCGAAAGTGAGAGAGATAGAGAGAGAAAGAGAGAGGAGAGGAGAAATGAGAATACCCAAAGGGAAGACTGATGGACGATCGGCAGTAGAGGCCCAACCAAGCCAGGCGAAAGTAGAGGAGAAGACGCACCTAAAGCCATATTGGAGAATAACTAGAAGGCGCTCCCAAAAACCATATTGGCGAATAAGACAAAGGCTTCTACAGCGACGAAGGCCCTCTACAGCGACGAAGGCCTCTACAGCGACGAAGGCCCACACAGCGACGAAGGGGATCAGATCACTCTCACCCTAACTCTCCACGATTAAGTTAAGTTGCAATTGAAGAAACCGCTTACAACATTATCATAAGCACAATTTCTCATCCCGCGTCAGGCCAGTGGCCGATTCTATCCAGTAGTGGATTTCCGTTAATTGTTATTAATAAATTACGAAATTTACATTAATTGTTATTAATAAATGACGAAATTTACATTAATTGTTGTTAATAAATGACGAAAGACAGGGAAATAAATGTGAAACAAATATCATCACAACTTTCGCCTTTCCACGACTCCACTGTGCGGAGAATACAATACGCTCCTGAGGCTCGACCGGCTTGGTAGTGACGTGCGGTGTATCAAGAGAAAGGGGAGGACGGAAAGCAGAGTCTTCCAAAAATCGGCCGAGAAGTGCATTTCGTGCCGACCTCTGATATAGATAAATGTAGGACCAATTACCAGGACATTTTACAATTTGTCCCGATCTCTGAATATCTGCTTGCTGTAAATAAGGTTGAGCGCATTGTTTCTCGTCCTGGTTGACAAAATCTGCTGTACGGATGACCACCGAAGCAATAACGTATTAGTATGCATCGAAGCGTGTGGCGAACCACGCGTGCGCGCGTGTACCTTAAATATAATGGCACGATGCTGACGATATTACAAAACGCGACATAAACTTTAACTAGATGCATATAAAACATCACAACATCGCCCCGTGTTTCGAGGCTATCGCGTTCTACGTCGGCGGCCGTAAAACAGAAATAAAATGTTATCGCGCGCCCTCTAAACGTTTACGCCAATCGCGCTCGCGTAGAATCGCGCGGCTAATTCCTCGAGGGAAATATCAAGCGATCTTTTGCCACGAGAACCCCTTACTTTAATTATTAACAATCTAATAAAGCTAATAGCAGTGCACACCTATGTCCAACCACTCGAACAATTTGTATACCGATCCCGTGGAGACCGAAGCCGAATCCAAAACTGGATCGCCACGAGCCAGAAACACGAGTGTTTCCTTTTCACCGGACAAGACCAATTAACCCTTTGCACTCGAGAAGTGACTCTCACTCACCATGTGATTCGATGCCGCAACTGGAGAGGTGACTCTCGTTCACCAATTAGTTTGATAGGAAAATTCGATGCGCGGCAGTGACTATCTATGTTTAGTATCTTTGGAAAATAATCATTTTAAGTTAGAGGTAAGAAATTCACCAAATATGCTGCGAAATGTCTCGAATTCATCAAAGAGTTAATGCGAACAATGAAGAATTAAAAGATCGAACGACAGATCGACGCCCGTTCTTCAAACTCGTGCACACACGTGGGACCTACTAAAATTCGAGGGGCGCGTCGCACGCTATTTGTCCTCGGCTTTTCTACCGCATCCCTCTTACACGCTGCGCGACCTTCGTGGGCACCGAAGAAGGATGAAAGGGTATTCTGCGCTCGACTGAAAAAAACTCGTTCGTCTTCGCGACTGAGCGAGTATTCATCATTTCCCAGGCCCAGCGCACGAAGAACGTCTCCTAGGGTTATTCCTCTTGCTCGAGGTATCGTCCTCGGTGATTGCGATTTATCGAGATATACGAGGGCGGGCCTTGAGACAAATCGGTCGTATCTAAAAGCAGGTTCATTGACAATATCTGCCTCGACCTGAAATTGCGAGGACGATGAGAAAATATACGTCCTTGCGCGAATAAGCCGTCGTTAGTTCACCGTCGTGTCGTTGAAGTGCGTGTTTATCCACGATGAAGAAAGAGGTACCCATCCGATTCGATTGTCCACGTTCTGCGATTGCGACCCGTCTGAACTCTCCCTCGCGCATCGTTGCGTGAACTTTACACCTCACATTGCGCTTATTTCACGAATGGACGTGTTTCATGAACCGTGTTTCATTGGACCTAGTCCCACAGGATTCGCGAGAAAGTTTGCTGAAACGAGTTAACGTGGCACGGAGTGTCGTTCGTGATTTTAAGAGGTGGTGTGCGAAGATCAAGGATAGATTAACGCCGTTTAACACCTTCGGGTAGAACGTTGAATGACTCTACTCGCCTTCTTCCATCAAAACTTTATTTCAGAAACTGTGAAATATCGGAAACTCAAAATGCAAGTCGATGCAGTAAAAATGAAGTCGACGCAATACGATGCGGCGCTCGATATAAACTGTATGGCTGTGGAATCTCGTAACACGATGGACAGATCCCATTGGAGAACACGCGATTAAAGAAACTCGCGAGGGAGCAAGTAATAGGAGAAATGCGAGAATGGTGACAGTAGGCTGCGATGATCGTGAAAGGAGAGGATAAAAAAGGCGATAGAAGTGAATAAGGTTCGCGGAATAACAGCGAGAATTACGACCTCTTTCAACACACGGGGCTATGTGTAGGTAGATTATAACGAGCCAGCTGTCAAAGTATCAAAGAATATCGACCATTAACTTAAGTGCATATCACGAACTTACCGCGAATATTATGTGCCGTCTATCTCTACTTCCTTCGCAATTCCTTTCTACGATTGACATCGTTAATTTTATGGAAATGGCTGCGTCGTATAATGAAAGCACTATAAATGCGTTTATAGTTGCTCGTTCTTGTTTCTACAGTACTTGTTATTAAGTTTACCAGTTTTGGTTGGTATATACATTGTTAATTTCGGCTAGTTAAACACTCGTTTAACCAATCACAAAATCAATTTGTAGGTTTTGCATTTTGTATTTCGGGCATCTCCATGGACTGCGTTTCGGGGTGCAATAAATGTGGCTTTTCTTTATTTCTTTGTTTCTCACCTGCTAGACAATGCTGTAATAAAGTCCCTGTCACCTTTCACCCTTCATCGAAAAATCTCTGCTTCGTCCTCGCATTCACTCCGATTATTTCTCACGTTCTGGGCATTTCGTGCCGTCGCAACGCAGCGAAATGTTTCATGCGTATTCCCTCGCGAGAAATTACATTCCCAGGAGGGGATAGAGCGATGTCGAATGAAAAAGGCTCCGAACCCCTCAATGACGTCCAACCTGTCAACAGAAGCTACTTTTCCTTGGCTCGCCATCTGCCCAGCGGTCAGAAGGGATGACGCGCGTTTCACAAACGACAGAGGTCGATTTGAGACCTATCCAAGCGCGAAACTATCTACTGACGACGAATCGATCGAGCGATGTACCGTCTTAAGCCGCGTTCTCACGAATAGAGTTTATTTAACCGTTTATAGTTGATCGACAAACATCACTTGTATCAATGTTTGTTTACTCATTTCAACAGAGACTGATCAGAAATGTCAGTTTTTTAACCCTTTGCACTCCTTAAACAAATTTAAAGATCTTAAAATATTTTAGAAATTCCGTTGCATAATGTTGAGTTTAACTCGACATTAGAGTAAGCGTCAGAAATGTGATGGCGAGTCACACTCAACATAGGAGTGTTAAGGGTAAAGTATATCTTTGCACGCCTGGTGTGACCCTTGAAAGCGAACTTGACAGTAAACCGAAGTTCGCACGTTTCAAAACAAGTTTCAACTTAAAAACGAAGGCGGATGACTCGTCACTTAAATGATAAAGTTTGACTGGGTGAAACTTTCATTGATGCATTCGAAAGTTGATCAGCTCTATTGAAACAAAGGTTCTCACTATAACTTTCATTCAACTTTTGTCGATCAACTGTACTCGATCAATTAAACTTGATTCATGAGAACGCACCTTAACATTAAACCTACCGAAGATTTCTTCCATATGGAGATTTTCTGTGTAAATGGAGTCAATTGGCCCCTTCTTAGTAGCTTTAGTATTAAGAGATCACTGTGATTTGGAGGCACCAAAATTAAACCTTGTTGAGAATTTTTTTTCTCCTAAACGACAAGGAATAGGACATTCGAGTTTTTTTCCATATTTTCCATACATCGTACAATCTAAAAAATAATGAACGAAATCGCAGAACTTCGAAACACGAGCGAGACGATAGTTCGTGAAGGTCGGGGCACGGTAACGAAGAGTGGACGAGGGGAGAGGAGAGAAATAGAGCAGAAGAAAAAACTACCTGGAGAAGGAGGTAGAGGTGAACCGCGAGAAGGACGATGTAACGACGCTCACGAAGATATCGTGGAAATGGCGAAAATAGAAACGCAACTTCGTCCCGTGGGTCGATATTAATTGTGTCAAGTGCGGGTCGTCCCTCGGTCCCTGCACGAAATAAGACAATGCCTCCACTCCTGCTCGCCGTCGCGTCGCTTCAATTCGCGCGCTCGTCTGTGCACCTTCGTCTTAAGCCGCGTCTACACTGACTGAACATTTGCTGTTCGCAGAACGTTCGACCATTTTTAGGCACGACCGTAAAGGGAGTGACTTATGAAGAGTAGTAACGAGTGACAGCAAATAACTTACGTATATTCACATTTGCTGATAATTCGGTGTTTGCAAAATGCTCTGACACGTGCATATTGCGCGCGAATTTCCTTCGATGTACCGCTCATCGAGCGAACGCGAACCGAATGTTCGCTTCCCATTGAGTTCGTCATCCACATATATGCCGGTGATTATGAAAGTGGACTAACAATAAGTTAGAAAAGTGTGCTTCACAAATCATTCCGTATTTCAATCGTATAGGTAACAATAACGCTACGTAAACAGAAAAATTAATTTTTCAGAATTATTGACTTAGACCACTTTCACAAACACCGGCATGGCTGTATTGAAATAAGGAACATTCGCATTTGGCGTTCGTTCGTTGTTCATTCGTCCATTGTAGACGTGGCTTTACACGTTCACACACATTCGTGTTCCTCCTCGCTATCTATACTTATGGCACAAAATTCCCAGCTGCTCTCCTCTCGTCTCCAAACCTCTTCTGTACCTATCGATCGAATCAGCTCGGTATAAATTGAATCTGCATGCGCACTAGATCAGCGCCCAGTAAATTAAGATTATTTATAAACATCTGTAATGTGCGTATTTCTTAACAGGTAGGTGAGTATCAACGAGATTGTATCTAGACCCAGCTAAACGAATAAATTTTAAATTTCAAATTCACCGTTCCCCTCGACTTGTGTCGTCCTGTTCTCTCGTCGAAACGAACTGATGCTCGAAGCTCTCCGCTCCAAGAACAGGCGCGCGCGCGCGCGGATGATATCCCTCGTCCCTCGTCTGGCATATATTTGCATCGATGAATTCTCGATGGCAATGGGGTGGCAAAGAGGCGGAGAGTGGAAAGGGAGTATATCGCCGCGGATCGAATCGTTAAAAGCGACGAGGAACAAAAGAAACGAGGTCCGGGAATATCACTCGTTCTAGCCAGGGCGCAGTGTTGGTGTAGGGTGTCTTAACCGCGTCCTCTTGCGCAACTCTTCTCGCTCCACCCACCCCCGACCAATCTCCCACCGCACCGAGGTACACGTCCAAGGATATTCATTCGTTCGATCCGGATAGTTTCCTCGGGAAATCAATTTGTCGATAACGATTCCGGCTGGTATTGGCGACGAGAGGAGTCACTGGAAAACAACGTAGATAGGCATGCCCCGATCGTACACCAGCGAGCAGAGTAAATAAACGAATGCGGGATGGTGTCGCGCGAAACCTGGTTCAGATAGTGTGTTTATAACACGCGTTGCTCAAATTCTCTTCGCTCGCAACGGCACGAGTGAGAAAAATCTGTTACTCGTTCGTGAAACAGAAATATGTCAAAAACGTGCTATCTGCGGATGTTCTAAGAAGCTCCAAGAGGTTTTCTTTTTTTTTTAATAATTAGGAATGGATTGTTTTGTTTTACCACGGGTTAAATCGCGTGTCCACCACCGAGAAAGCTCGCAAGAATCTGCTTTCTGCAAATTCTGTTTTCGATATCATTTTTAAATTGTACTGTAAACATATGCATTGGACGGATTTGCGAATGAATCTGTAGAGATTAACCACGGAGGGAATCTTGCGCATTATGTTACAGGAAATCAATGTCAAATTGGTAAAAATGGTATATTTGAGACGAGGGTAAAAGTAGATTCCGAAAATTTCTGCTTATTTGCTGACAGTACAGAACAACTGTAATTTGAAATTGTGCATGCCAATAACGTCCGGTACCGATGCGAACATTCTCCGGTTTTCTCGAGTAATATGTTTCTCTCGCGCGTATCGTTTTTTCTCCGCCTTCCACGTACAGCAATAAATAATGACACAGGTCTACGAAGCGATATGCACATACGTAAATGCGTGCAACAAAAAAGTGTACGTAGAAGAAAGGTCGAAAAGGGGAAAAAAGAGTTTCCGAAGCGCGTATTTATTCCAGTTGTACGAACGGACAAAGTGACGTAGCGCGTGGCAGCGAGAGTTCCGCCAATAGTTTTATTTTATACGACGCTCGACGATTTTCCGTCCGCGGAAAAAGAGAGCCAAGGGGGTGTAAAAAATTGAGCCGTCGAGTGAAAGGGCAGTCGACAAAAACGCCGGTCTATCCGTTCGGACGATACAGCGATCATTTATCATTCCAAATTATTCATGATAAAAACCGTGATGTGTTTTCGTTTCGTCCTACCTGCACGCTTTCTTTCACTTTAAAATTTCAAACCTGCACGTGACCATACCTACCAGGTAGATTCATCCATCTAGACAAAGGTTGTTTCGTGCATTCGAATGCAGATGTTCAAGCATTTACCTGTACGAGTATACAGATAATGAGAATAATCTGTTTCGCGGATCTGAAGTTTATCCAAATATTGCGATGCACGCCGTTGTTCCTGACAGTATTTATTATTTAAGTTTGACACACGCAACTTTGTGAAATCTGAAAGTAATTCGAACGTCGAAAATCCCTTACTACGAATGGAATCTCTCTATTAACCCATTAAGTACCAATGTTCCCATATGGGACTACTCAAATTTTATCGATTTTTTATGCGTTTATTATTGCGTATATTTTGTAAAAAATATATTTAAACCTATAGAAAAAAGTTGGTATTTAATGGGTTTAACATACAGAAGTCCCGATGTCAATTTTTTTCATTAGAGATCGCTCTGTATCTTTCAAATACAATGCAAGTTTCTTTCACATTTGAATCTGTATAACGTTGAAAACTACAGCAATCCCAGATGCAATCCACAAAATTATTTTTGTTGCATCTCTCAAATTAACCGCGACTCCCACAAGATTAGGTCAATCCCTACCAGGTGTTTTCACGTAATTGTGAGAAAAGCTAGTCATGCTAGTCACACCCGACATTGCGGTCAATGCGTCATATTCAACGATGTTGGCTCCGCCACTCTTGCCAAGAGCACGAACCAGAGTGCCGACGACGCACGTGCTAAGTATGCGAAAACGGAAGCAATCTCATTGAAAGAGAGGAGGGAAGAGACTGAAGAGAAAAAGAATAATTCAATATCTTGCTCCCTGGAATAAGTTCCACAGGGTGTTCGACTGCAGACACAGAGTACAAAAAAGTGGTATAAGAATGTAAGTGTGCAACTCTTCTATAACACAAGATTTTTAAAAGAAAAAGCAACGATGATTAAACATGAGAAATACAGAATAAGCTTTATCCAAGAATAACAATGACGGAGAGACTTACACAGGTGATAAATGGCGCGCAACAATGAGATGTTTATACAGTCTGCTTCTGAATCGTGGAAGCCTGTCATAACCCTAAAAGCTTCTAGAGAGAGAGAGAGGGAAAAGGAGGGAGAAAGAAAGAGAACGAAAGAAAGAAAACATAGAGGGAGACGAATGAACCAAATGTCAACAACCCCGTGATTCGAGCTCAAGAAAGCCCGTCGTAGAAAAAACCCTCGAATGTCAGTCGATTCGCAAGCGTACGCATGGCTCGCAGGCAGATGGGTATTACAAGTTTTTCCGCGATGAGAAAATGGTGTCTCGGGAAGAGTAATCGATCACCCGTCGAAACACGAGCGGCCAAACGAAACGTTCAGTGAACGCAAATGAACGCGACGAAAGGGCGTCACAATTCCCACGTGAAACGCGCAACGAGCAAATGTTTGCGTTGATGGAATTCTCATTTTTCTCTCTATCTGTTTATAGACTTTCGATAACGTTGACCGATGGATGTAGAACGAAATTACTCGAGGTCGGAGAAAACGTTTGAAAGGCATAACACTAGAACGGAAGAAAATAATAAATTGAGGACTCATGCAGTATCGAAAAACGTCAAGAGAATTATTACTAAATATTACAACACGCACTAACTTACTGTAAATAATAATAATGAGACGTGTGCCGTTTCTTGGTCTCGTTCGGAAAATGCATTCGTCCAAAAGGATAGAGTAGGATAACTAGCCCACGGTTACTATTTCATGATAAGCCTAGAACAGACGTCTCGAATGAGGCGCAGGCATTGAATAATTAAGCGAACTTCCTAATAGACTTCTTTAACATGACATCCACCGTCCTTGTCGTGTCTGACATCCTACTGTATTATTTCGCAAAAGCTCCAAACATCCTGCCAATTTTTCATTAAAATCCCTTCCCAAGTTTTTTTCTCTCGCAAGAATGTTTGCGATGCGCTTTCATCCGATCATAAAGTACACACTCGAATCTCATGTTGACAAAATCCCGCAGCGACGACGAAATTGGCCCGATTATAATAAAGCACCCACGGTTGCGTTCCAGATATTAGCAGAGCTTTTGAGGTCAGCTTCCCTCATTTCGACATAATTGAAGGGCTTAGTGGTTAGGCCGTGCCGGCTCGCGAGAATTTTCGTGCGAATGGATTTCTAGAATAGCCATCACACTTTACGATGTTTCGGATTGAACGTTACGAACCGCGAAACATTTATCGTGACCATCCAAATTGTCTCAGTCTATCGATCTTTTGCGACGGAATTGTGAGCTTCCCCTTTTTACCGTCCATCTACTTTAGGTGATAATCAGCCATCGGATCAGGCTGCACACTAACTTTCAGCGATCCCATCAGTTTCCGCGGTCTAAAAGGTACATCGATTCTAACGCAAAAAAAGTATCGTACGTGTAAAGGTCTAAAAACTACAAAGGGTTCATCGATTTTCGACCAAGAACTATTGTCGAGGCCTGTGACACACTTTCTGAATCGAATGCACAAGAATCGTCCGCGGATTACGCCAATTTTAAATCCCAACTACAAGTCCAATTTAGTGCACTGACGGTAAAGAGTAAATCGTAAACATGATAAATAGAAAATACGGATCAAGGAGTTGATGCGATTAAACAAATCAGAACGACGTGTAGCAAGGGCCGTGTACAATGGTTTTAACACGTGCACACAGTGGATAATGTAAACAGGATAATGTTTTACGGAATTGTAAAAGCTTTTCAACTAATTTGACATTTAAAGTTGCCACTCTCACGCAAAATGCATGCACATACGCGCGAATCGCGCTATCCCAACGTATCTCATATCACATTACAAATTTCATTTTTCTACGTTTTACAAACGAGCGAAAAATTCTTTTAAATTCGATAACCATACAGAATATGATGCTTGTAGTGTACTTTATTGTTTCATCGACGAGCGAATGGAACTTCAATTTCGATAAATGTAAAGCACTCAATCAATTAACAAATGTCGATGGCTTATTTATAGGCTGGTGTTTAACGATAGCGTAGAATATTAAATTCCTCGAGTACAATAACATTGAGTCTCGAGTTGCCGAAGATGAAAGAAGCGCTCTTCGAAAGCACAGCTCATCGGTAGATTGTAAAACCATCATCCTCGTCACATTCCTCTATCGATTAGTAATACACAAGCGCGAGTTACCCCTCGTTTTACGACCAGTTGCCTCGTTATATACAAACCGCCACATCTGCCCTGTATTCTGCGGTGGAAATGAGAACGCGAGCACAAAGGTGGAAATTAAATATTTATGGACGACGAATCACAATGAGCAAAGAAAATTCCAATAGTTCTCTTTTGTATCGAATTAAAATATGAGAGAAAGTTACAACCGTAATCATGCGATTGTTTCAATCGTTCTCGACTTTTACTCATCATTCGATAAAACATCTGTCCACAAAGATGACAGTACGGAGGACGACAAAATTAGTTTTCTTAATCATCCAATATCCCAATAAATGCTTCATGATTACTGAATCATTGAATTACACATGGACACTCTTCTTCTTTCGGATAATTTATCACGTTCGAAGAGCAGTCGACGGATGCCCTTTCGTCATGCGTCGAATTAACGAATTAACGCTGCTAGCACGATGTTTGTTACGCATGTTTAAATAAATATTCAATAGAGGAATATCGAGAATACAACTCGTGAATATTTCTTCTTGTATTCAAATTAATCCACGAGAGACGCCCATCTCAAATATTCGCGACTCGAAAAAGGACGACAGCGATTCTTTCTCACTTTTCCGTGCTTTTCGTCGTCGAGAGCTTGCGAACCTCAAGCTCCATCGCATTTTTGCACGTTATCACGAGCCTCTACAGGTGCTGAATTATAATATATTTCAGATTCAGTGAAATTGACAGCAGTGAGGTTACAACCTTTCTTTGTATGAGAAAACATAGCAATAGGACAATCATTGGAATACTGATACAGTAATCGTGGGATTCAGTAATGAACAAGAGTGAGTAAGGGAGCAGGAGAGTGAGTGAGGAACGAGTGAAAGAGTGAGTAAGACAGTGAGAATAAACGAGAGAGCAAAATTCGACAAAAAATCGAAGTTAGTCGAATTTCGAGTGAATGCTTATCGCGTGGGCTCTTGGTTGAGGCGAATACCAAAGCAATGTAGCCTGAGCAGCGACTGAGAAGCAGCGTTGTGAATAAAGTATACACTTCACCGCATAAAATATCCATTCCTACATAATGTAGGTGTAGGTGATATTCGCATTTCGAGCGTCCCACGATATCGCGCGTTGACTCCTTACGAAACTGCGAAGGATCTTTGCCTCCAAAGGCTCAATAAGGGTTGACCCTGTTCCCCCACTTATTGCGTAAACGTGGGTGCGAGTTAGCGTGTTCCTGGTTATTCTGAGAGAAGCATTAAATATACACGCCTTTGTTTTTCCTTATTGATGACAATTTATTTTCATCCACCTACGCATCCCGACCAAGTGTTAGTGTTGAAGTGAATACCCGTCCTTTCTCATTTTCCCACAATAATGATTAAATTTAAACCATCTCAAATGTTTACCAATACGATTTTGCTAAAAGAAATACTACTCCGTGAAAATGGAGAATTGAAGTGCCTAAATTGAATGCAAACTCTTTCTGTTCTCCCCTTACAAAGGAACGATTGTACCCGGGAAAATCTTTTTTAATTACACGAGGGACCTTTCATGGCTTCTCTTTTCTTCCATTCCCTTCTTTAGCTATCACCACCCATCACTTCGTTAACTTCCCCCATCTCAACACCAATCTACCGTCCGAACTTAGGGGGTATTCAAGCGTATTTTCCATCGTAGGGCCATGCGTTCCCTGACATTCTCATTCCCAACTTTCGTGCCCAACTCCGACAATCTTGACGAGGAAAACGGCATACGACACGAAGCGAGGATAATTTCGATCCAATTTCGTCGACTCGGACGAACGTACCACTGACCCGAAGTTGAACACGTGTACGCGTTCACATTATGGCAGGGGGTGAATTAGTAATGGATGTGCCATGTGTTAGCAAAACGTATCTATCCAGATTATCGTTAAAACGGAAATAATTGTACAGTGATTCCAGTCAATAAGAGATTCTCATATTATGTAATAGTCTTACCTACATTCGACGTAAAAGCACGCTAGAAAGAGCGATTTACGGTTGAGGGTCCGATTGAGTGACCAATTGAAACATACTTGAAGAATTAACTCCGCCAAGACGAAAAAAGCAAAATTTTACTTACACGTACCACTCTATGGTTAACGAAAATTGTTAAACTCTGTGTAAAAATTCCTAGGTGGAAGAACTTTTCAAAAGTGTTCGATACTGCGATTAGAAAGTTAGTTGCACATTTATATTAGCTCACCATGTTTGCTTACGTACTGTAATATAATATCTATTTCTATGACATATGTAATACGACACATATTGCTTATTTATTATAATATCATACCTATTTGTACAACATCGGTAAATACAGTGTAAACCGCCTGCAGCGCGAAATGTCATTTCAACGGTGTAACATGTTGAGTAATTCAATTCACTCTTCGGGACACCTTGTCGCATATATTTAAAGTGAATAATGTTCGTCACATACAATAAAATTAATTAAGGTACCCCGAATTCCCACATACATACAAATTTTACATGAGTGTCAATATACATAGAATAAAACTGTCAACAGGACCCAATAAATAAATAAATAAATAGATAGATACGGTGTAATATGTATAAAAAAAAATGATAAATTAATTTACCTTGGCACATAACACGCACTTGGAGAGAGATATTTTAATTGTTTGTCATGAAAAGGAAAGAGAATAAGTTTTTCTTATTTTTTCTTGTTTTTACCAATAAGTCTGGTTACAATAGACAACGGGCATCGAGCTCTGAACTCTGGTTTTATTGGATTCTCGGGTCTTTAACACTATTTCTACCAGGATTTTGTATATACCCGTTTCGACCAAAAGGTGTTTTTTTGGGTCCAGGATGAGCTACAGGAAAAACATACCACTAAATTAATTTAACGACTAATATACGAATAATGAAAGAAGTGATTGAGGAAAAATAATGCAGCTTGGAAAATAAATTTCAAATACAATTTGAGAGGGTGTCTTTTGACACCTTTGGTAGAAATAGTGTAAATGGATACATAGATTTGATTGCAAGGCTTGGAGCTGGTGGCCACCGTGGTTTATACTCGACTCTCTTGTCTTTCGGCGTAATTCGTTAGGCCCCTCTCTCTCTTTCTCTCTCTTGTGCCATACCTTTTCTCTCTTGAGCTTTACCCCTCCTTGTACCATCCATATTATAATTTCTACAACGGCCACCCAAAATTGATATTCCTTGAGATGCACATTGATCGTTCGAGAATTCTTGATACGATCTAATGCCTCACTTCCTTCCCTATCCACGCCCGCAGATTTTTATCGCGCACACAAGCAATATTTGTACACGAGCAGGGTCCTACTAACGGATAGTTGCACGCAACTTTATGGCTACTGGCGCATACCTTCGCTCGAACATGCCGTTCCTTTGCTGCCGGAGTAATCCTATCTATCGTTCACCGTGGTTCACCTTATCCATCCGCGATCCCTTTCACCTAATTCACGATGAAAAACAAACTTGTGGGAAGACTAATTCGCCATCCTTCCGACGGAATTCCTTCGACAAATTAAATTACACTTTTGCTCTGAACATCCGTAACTTCTGTGTCATTCGGACATGCACGCGAGCGAAGCATTTGTCCCAACCGTAGGCTCCCTCGATCTTGGCTTTATCTTCAAGTACAAATGGTGGTTCGTGTCTGTCCATTCGCTTCATTTTTACAAGTTATCTCTACATCGACTTTAACCGTTTGAGTGCCACGAGTCTTTGTTGTTTTCCAATCCAAAAGTGCCAAGCGGCGATATTGCGCTTCTTCCGTTCTGTGACGAAACATATCAAAAAGCTCGATCGTGTTGTTTTAAGATAACATGTATGCAAATCTTACTTCTTTCGATTCGGTACTATTCTGATCGCTCGTTGGGCGGAAGTAGGGACATTAGGAGGTTGTTAATCATTGATTCTGATTCTACTAAATCTCATCGTAATGTCAATGGCCATAATACGCTGGCACTTGTCGACACAGAACAGAAGAAGCGCAATATCGCCGCTTGGCACTCAAACGGTTAAAGAATCAAAAGGAAATTTTCATAGAAACTTAAAAACCTCCAAGAAGGACGATTTACCAGAGTAATCGTCGAATCTTGAAAAATTGCAACCTTAGCTTCACACGAAATTACGGTTACGTTTGATGAGCTTCCTCGAAACGAACTTCCCCGAAAATGAGTTGAGAAGCTTTCATCAAAAACTTTCGACATATTCTCGGCAACAAATATGAAAAGAAGAAGTATCACGAGCAGCGTTTAATTCGGTGATAAGCCAGTGGCACGATGGAAAGAAATTTACACCGTGACTCGTTAAATCCACGTGAAATCACGTCGCGCCGAGGCATACGAACTGTTTCGACAAAACCGACAGAAGAGAGAATACAATGAGAGAGGAAGAAGGTGATGAGAGGAGAAGAGAACAAGAATGGCCGAAAGTTCGACCTGGTTAGATGCCTCGGAGAAAATTAAATGGAAAGGAAATTGTTGCGGGTGCCAGCCAGCGGCACGCGTCGTGTCGCGTGATGTTACATTAACGTGATGATCCACCGGGGCTGGCAGAGGGGCGAATAAGCGTGCAAATTAATGTCCCATGGGCGCCGTACTTTCAGTCTCGCCTCGACGTCGAGTGCCACACAGAGAGGACACGCGCGTCCTCCTCACCTCTCTCGATGGAATGGCGCGAAATGAAAACGCGTGGGACGAACGGCATGCCCGTGAGGAAACTCAGACCCTGTATTTTGTTCTCGAGATCAATTACAATTGGTTTATGATAAAATGTTCATCGCATCATTGCCGCTCTAAAGAATAATTTTTCCTTAAGAATACGTATTGAATCACCTAGGCTGTAAAGTTAAGGCTATCACGAATAGCATGCTCGAGAATTTAAAGAACGCTGTTTAAGTCAGACATCCGTTCTTCCTGTATTCGTAGTGTTGCATTGATTTCATACCGAAGCACCCTCTAATTGCAAGAACAATCGATGGCTGTAATTTCTAGAATTTAAACGGTAATATAAACGTGTATCCTGTATAATAAATTTATAAAACAGAGTTGTTAGGCGTTAGCAAGATTATTTTTCACAGTGATCCATTCTGCGTGGTTGGGTATGTTGTCTTATAAGAATCGGTAATTCTGATATTAAATCTGCAGTCAAATGTCTCGTGAAAGTGAATTATGTGAAATGGTAATAAAAGTGATCCATAAGTTGTACGGAAAAAAGTTTGGACTGAGAAACGTTTAACGCATATTAAGAAAAAAGCTATACCTACATAAATTATATGAAAAATGGAAGGCGCATTCCTATGCACCCCTAAATTATTCGATTTTTAACAAAACATTTTGGCCATTGATGATAATAGTGACGTGATAGTACCGTATGGTGTGTGCTAAAAATCAATGCACACTTGCCGTTTCCGTATATTCTTTCCTTCCGATCAGCATGAAAAATTACAAGTAAGCGCAAGTGTGAGTATGGTGCACGATGCTGACGATTTAACCATTTCAAGACGATTTTTGTGTCAATGCCACCGTGAATAAATTAAGATTGTAAATAATAGTCATTGGTCCGTATATGTTTCAATTGTCTCGAAACGATTGGAACACGCCTACCACCTTCTGCTGTTGTCCGATGCCATGAAATTAGACAAACTGAATCTCAAGTAACCCCACTTGGGCCGATTCTAATACGTTCCGCTTCGGCTCAACGTTCGTGCTCAAGTTCGAGCACTTGTTAGTAGAGTTGAGCGGAAGCGGGAGGGCCCACAGGGAAAAAGATCACTCTCCACTTTGGCGTAAACCAATATAGCTTCGCGATTGGTTAATCCCGAATTAAGGAAAACGACGATCGTGTGAGAGATTCGCTTTGACTCTACTTTATTTTAATTGCATTCTTTCGGCCCAGCCTTGGACCACTGGTACGCTCGTGCACGCGAGCTCCTACGAGGAAATTCCATTAATCTCTGAGAATCCGAGAAATTCTCATTCCCGTGTGAAACCAACCGTGACACACATTCGATCAAACTTTTCTCCCCCGAGGCTTCAGAATCGATCGAAATGTCAAGGAGACAATGAAAATACTATACAGTAAAAGCTGTTTTTGTGCGTGGGATAGGGACCGCATAAAAGAAATCGCATACAAAAAAAATATCGCGTAAATTCATAAGGTTTTCGTTTGCAACACATTTTAAAAAAACTTTTTTTATGCGGTAAATGGAAAAATCGCATAAAAAAAACGCACAAAAAAGGACCGCATAAAAACAGGTCTTACTGTATTATCTGATCGGCCCAGCTGATTGTGAGTAGGAGCGAAAAATCAGAAACTGTAAGAATTTCTCGCACACGCATGTTCGCTTTTTTTATGCCGAATTCGCGACTAAATTATATCACAATAAAATATTTGGATACATTTGTAAGAAACAAGATTAAGAAAATATTTTGAAAAGCTGAGAAACAATTGACTTTTCTAAACATTTTCTTGTTTCACCCTACGTAATGCTAGAACTGTTTTAAAGATAATAGATTATTAATCCGTATACTGAAATACCTAAGCTGGTTCTCGAATCGAATTGTATCGATTCTGTGCCGATTAAGCATAAATAACTTATCGGTCTTTGATCAATCGCTCGGGAATGAACTAGTTTCGCGAGAGAGGCGCTGTTTTACAGTGAACCTCAAATGGATGAAACTCACATTCCATTAGGTCCCTACTGAGCGTAAATAATCTTTGGTCCCCTCTTCCCTTTTTTCTTCGAAAAGTTTTTCAAACCCATCGTCGAGCAGTAAAATAACCCTAACCTAACCGTTCCTCGAACGAATCGTAGGAGCGCAGAGAATATTAAATGCTGACTTGACGAACTTGAAAAGAATAGTTATCGCACGCGCACCCTTTCCGTTCAGACACGAGCTAAACTTTTGAACATCTTTAAAGTATCGTCCAAAGAAGAAAGCGATTCTCCTCCTGAATATTCCGCCATCTAGTGCCTGACCATGATGAATTTTGATGCAACGTAACGATGGAAAACTTTGGAATGTGATCGTTCGGACTGCGTGACGAGGGATGACTGAAGGAGGTGCAAAATTTGCACTCGACCGCGTAAGAAAGGACTTGGCGATGCGAGGTTCCGCCGAATCTTCTAAAGTTTTCTCCGTCATGGTACAGTAGCAACCAGTAATGAGATCGCGTAACCAAGCACTTCGTGGAAGGATGTCAGTGGAAGTTGCTCAGTCGATTTGACGATTAGTTTGGCGTTGAATTCGACATTAAAATGCGCCTTTGCACCATTATGTTACTCCAAGGTAAGTCGAGTAGGGTGATTAACCCTTTGAACGTTATGAATGTTTATATGTGTCTGGCCAAAGCTATCGGTGTGGACTAAGGACGCATATATGAGTTTAGTCTAAGTTGCCGGCATTCACTGAAGATGCATGTATGCGTTTGCCGATTTTTTCGGTCACCTACATAGAAGTATTAATTACTTTTGTGTGAGATGAATACAAGTACATTCCTTGGTAACAGCATGGTAATAACGCTCTTTAATTATTTAATCTCGTGCAAAAAGATTACTATAACTTATTACTATTTGCGCCGTGAATAGTTAATCAACAGACTTCAGTCTAGCGAAAAAGTATTCCGTCCACAGCGATCATCACCGTCCGTACGGACCGCATAGGCCACGAGTATTCAGTACTCAAAGGGTTAACGTGCTTTCACAGATCCATACACATTCGTTTTTGGGACAACCGTTTAGTTCGTGCGACTTGCTCAATTGCGTTAAGAATACACGTGACCCGTGCACGGTGATTGCTTTAAAATGAACCATTTGCACTCCTTAAGCAAATTGAAAGATTTTACTATATTTCAGAAATTCCGTTGCATAATATTGAATTTAGCTCGACATTGCAGTTGGCGTACGAAATGTGATGTCGAGCCACTCTCGACATAAGAATGTGAAGGGTTAAAAGGTACACGATACCGTGTGCAAAAGTCAAACTTTGAGAAAACGTCGATCATGACCGGATTAAAGACGCGGAACATTGAGATCAGTGGAGGTCAAGCATATAACGAGAGTGTAGTAATAATAGGATGGAAGATCGTCGTACAGCATGTTTTTTTTAGAACGTGTAACCACGGACAAGGAATTATTGTGTCGTTTTTACGTTGACGATGCGCGCTCCAAAAGGCGGACGATTCTCCGAGTGCATGCCACCAGCGAAAGTGACAACAGGATAAAATCAGCTTATTGCTACTCCAATAGTAATGTCACCGTCTATCGACCTATGTAGGCCGATTCGCGTATTTGAGCCTTTTATTTTGAAAGTCCTTTTTTTAGAAAAAAATAAGACATCACATAATTCGTGAATAATTTAGTGCAATAATTTTCTGTTATGTGATATCTCATTTTTTTAAAAAATGGACTCAGGCCACTTTCAAAGTAAACGGCTCATTTACTCACTTGACTAATTCATTTTCGTTGACATTTGTTTATAGAGCACGCGTAAGAATGCGTCTCCAAGATGATATTGAAAATATTGGTACACAATGTAACAATTGTTGGGAGAAGTACTTTTCATCCGCCGCGATAAAACAATGTTAGTGTAAAATCAATAATTTATTAAGGCTCGCGATTATGCTCGCACCTCTGATATATCTATCCTCTGCGGCTACTTCAACACGAGACTGGGAACTTTAACACAAAGTACGGGATGTAGAAGCATGGAACGTCAGGAAGAGCTTTTATGTCACAATACGCGAGTACTGCGACATTTCATCCACTTTTATATCTTCCCTCCGACGATCGTGCATCGCGACATTGATAGTACCGACGTTGGTGAAGTAATTTATTTATCACGAGAACGAGAATATGTACCGACCCTAAGGACACTTCCCAGCGTGGGTGCGCGTAAGCGTAAAAGCTGTCTTTCCCCATCGTGACGAAATTTCATCTATCGGTGACGAAAAGCATTTTTCAAAATGGAAGTAAATAGAAAGTAAATTTTGTTGTTCTCAAAATCTTCAGAAACTGTTTATATTCAAATAAGCGTGAAGGACTTGTGTCAATTACACCAGTCTTATCTATTACTAATTGTTCTTGATCCAATCCGAACCACGTCTCATGTCACATCCTGAACGACTAACGGATAATCCTCTTGAACTAAACAAAGATCAATATACAATAGCGTACCCAAACTTGAGACAAAAATTTGCCCGCAGAAGCATTCGAAAAGACTCAAGCTGTAAATCGCAAAGAGAACCAGGCGCTGTTAAACCGAAGAAAATTAAAATCGTTCGGTTAAATCCTTCGGTTAGTCCAGTAGTTGACAAACTCATTAATCAACAGAGTCAAATATCAACAATACAACGATTGAAATTTCTTTCGAAAGCCAAATTTTTTAAACCAAAACTATATATTGGGTCTATGCATAATTCCGTAGCGAAATTTCGACAGGAGTTTACTCAATTTTCGCTACGGAATTATGCATAGACCCAATAAATAAGTTTTTTCTAAAGGTAAGCAATTTCAGTTACACCCTCGTCTAACACCACTTCTTCAAAACAAAACCAACTTCTAAGTATAGACTACGAAGTTTCAATCGAACTTTACGTACGCGCCCGCACGTGATATTCTGTAAAAGAACCACGCTCAAGAAACCAAAGAACCGCATGTGGCTAGAGAGTTATAGTTTACCGACCACTAGGTTAGTCCTACTCGAAATACACGCGTCCAGCAGAAGGTCCTAGACGGGAGTCTCATTACGCACTGTTTACTCACCGTTCACCGTCGTCATTGAAGGCGTAATCCCCGAGGATGAGGTCGCGAAGCCGATACCTTGGCGGCAGGAGGAGAGGCAGACAGGGATCTGGCTCGTTCATCGTGTGAGCTGCTTCCTCCTTGCCTGGTGATTCCTTGGCGATCGTCTTCGCGTAACTCGCCGCCCCCTCGGGGCTCCCACGAAAAAGTACGCTCACGTATGCCACCGTTGGCTCGATCCTGAGCGAAGCGCGCGCTTCACTATCGCGATGATGGGACCTAGAAAATGTCAAATACAACACCGACTATTGAATAAACGTCTACTCGTGTGCGAAGCCTAGCTAGTAAAGTGAGGGTCGATCGTTAAATTTGTCGATATCCTTTCGCGGGAGTGGTTTACCGAAGCGGAGGAGGTAACCAGGCCATGTTTATCGTCCTTCTCCTCCGTGGGAAGGTCTTTGATTTACGGGATGATCGATGGAAAGTTTTCTCGAGAAGAAGCTTATGGAGATTAGGAGAGAACAGCATGAGGCGGGTTTTTGCCCCTTATTAATGGCCAAGTGAGTAAGTTTACGATCACGATCCTTGCTTATATTAGCGCACATGTGTTCACCAAGTTCGAGAGGAGATTGAGGAACCTTATGATGGAGCACGTGCGGTGAACTAATTGTAAGAAGTAAGAGAGTGCTACTACATTACTGCTCGGTTCGTCGCGATATTTACGTAAATATCGTATCGACTTCGTACTCGTGAGGTATATCCACGTGTAATTCACTCTTTACTACGATCTTACGCATTGTTTTTGCCAAATCACATTTTCTCATGCCACTCGACACCCAATTACGAACCGGCCTTGGCTTTGTATAATTTTTCGAACAACCCGGCGCGGAAATTTAAATTGCTACGACGAGAAGAGGAAAGTCACGCGATTCGCAAAGTGGAATAAAGGGACAAGAACGTGGCGGGATAAATTTTTTCAAAGGCACTTCCCCCTCGTTTCACGAGTTAGCGGATTTCGCGTTTCATCGAGCACTTCTTTCTCTTCTCCATCCTCCTGCGGAAGCAGAGGCCGCTAATTATGCCACTGCACGCGGATATTCGATTCGACCCACAAACGAGTGCTAGCGTCCCGCGTGGGCGGTCGAGCGTGTACAACTACCGGTCGAATAAAGAGATTACTTCAGTTACGAGCTCGTTAGGCTACATGATAAATGCATTTGGAGTGACAATAAAGATTGATTCGTCAAATCGGAGTCTGCCTATCGGATCGGCCTTGATTTTTGTCGAAGATGGGGAGGCTGCTTCGAAAATTGACCCGTACTCTCGTTGCTCGCGAGGCAGTGAAGCGAGGCGCTCGCACTGAGAGAAAAAAATGATTAGGTTTACTATAATCTCGCTACATTTTATAGTTAAATTTGGCGTCGAACATATTTTTATAGTTCACTTAACCATAGAAAATATAGTAGAATGAACGATTTATAGGAATTGTTATTATTATTAACTTTGTTCTTGTTACCATATGTATAGTAAAATGTGATATGTGAATATAGTAAGTTCTATCACAATGTATGAAATATTCTGGTAATATTAACTATATAAAATAGTTACTTCTCTTACCATTATATATTTTCAACTGTACTATATTTTTAGTTGAAACAACCATAATTTTGGGTAAAAACGTAATATAGTTGATTATACTATGATTATTTATGGTAACATTTGCCATAAATATGTTATTTCCTACTATAATTTTGTTACTATGGCATTATAGTTAGATATACCATATACTTTTCTCTCGGTACGATAAACAACGGAGAAAATAGTTTCTCCGTTGGGATTATTTTCACGCGTGACGTCAACCGACTTTCCAATAGGCGCGTCCCCCGGAAAGAATGATGCTCAGTCACCCTGCAATTTGCTTATTTGCCGTGACATTTGAATTCGCTCCCTCGAGAACTCGTCGTTCGGCAGAAAAATATTTACCATATACGGTACGGAGGCGGGAGCGCCAGATGCATTCGTTCGCCGTGAAACGCGGATTAATACAATTCCTTTAAACGGATCCTGCTCGTGGAAATGTGACACCGAAACTAACAAGTCAACAGATTCTCGGAAGTACGATCCGATAAACATTCTGTCGTTATTCGTGACGATCGTCAATCGTGCTTAAGAATCCTGCTACGAAGAGAATTATTGAGAATTTATAATGCACGTGAGAAGAGAGCTTTCTGGAAAGCGTCGGGGATATAATTAAAGGCACATTCGGTGCATAAATATTGCTCTCCGCTATCCCACCTTCCATTTCGTACCACGTAATACACATAATTAGCGAGGAAGCTTCTTTCGTTAAACAGGAAACATCGTGCGCAAATGAAGAAAAGTAACAAATGACAACGAAAAGAAGAGCTGCGGAGAATTTTGCAATTGTCGAGATAAAATCTTGTGCAAAGTCGCAGAATGTTTCCAGGTACGTGTGGAACTATGATTGAAGGACAACGGTGTGTTATCCATGAAAAAAAAAATCTAATTTTGTGCGCAAGTTCTATCCTAAGCGAGAGCGGTGACCTGCATAAACGACGTTTCTCTCTCTCCAGGAAAAAAAAAAAAATACGGTCTGCTGCTACGTCACTCGACGAACAAGTGAACGAAGAAGTCGTGAAACTTTTACCGCGCGGTCATTCGTTCGGAATAGAACGGTCCACCGGAAAAGCTCAACGCGTCTAGACAGGCGGCAGAGTTTTAACACCGTGTCGCCTTCTTTTATGGTACGTGCAGCATCAATTATCGTCGTTAACGTTTCGTAAATGTAGTCTACCATACGGTGCCGCGCCACGAGCTACACTGTCGTTCACTTAACGAATGGAAATCCAAACGTACGTGACGAGTCGTCGAGCGCCAATTAACGCCTCCCTATCTTTTGCGCGAAAGGGCGCGACGGATGATCGTGATCGACGCGAGCGATCGAAATTCGATGCGAGCTTGACGTTCCTCGAAGCACTTTGAAGATTCGCACCTCAAAGTAATTTACGCTCTCGGTGTCGCGCGCCTCCTGGTAAGCGACCCTAAGCTTTTTCTCGGAGCGTAATATCTCAAAGAGTATACGGTAAAAGGGCTTCCTCCCCGGGATGCTTTCGATAGTAATATAACTCTGGTTCTGGCTTACTCCAAGAGTAAGAATTTATTTAGGCTTGACAGAGGAATTTATTCACGTTTTATTTAGTTCGAATCGTCCGCCTGATTATCGAGTGATGATTGAAGTTTCGGTTCTACCGTTTGTTTTATATTCACTGCATTTATTATTTTCGACAATCTAATAATAATACGATGATCGTTCCATGCTTGATTATCAAGGAACAGAAGAGCGAACGTGCAATGAATTCTAATGTGACATCATTCCATTTCGAGAAATCATATTCGATTGTAATGTAACACCTAGGAATAATTTTTGTATCCAGCTCGATAAAAATGTAGATACGAATGGATATTAAAGGACGTATGCAGTATACGGAATAAACTAATTCGCATAATCGAAATTCCAATATCACCGTTTCCGCGTAAACCTTTAACTCAAGGTTAAGACCGAAGCTGTGACTCGAGGCATTAATTGTAAGGCCTCACGCACTATAAGTATGTACAAACCTAAATATTTATAAGGCACCGTTTGAACGTGGCCAGCCTCTAACTGACGTACAACGAGGTTCGATCAATTGTGTAGAGCCCGTCTCTTGATTACGAGCGCGAAATTGAACGCCTGTGATCGGAAGGTACTCGATCAGCCACCAGCCCGACACTCGATGCGTATTGCTGTTAAGTGCAAGAGATTGTTATCGATGAAACCGAATTAAAGCCACTTACCATCGCGAGCCGGACAAATTTAAAATAAATTAAAAGGGAGATTGAAACCTTGCGGTTTTTTCAACGTTAACGAAGGCGCATTTCATCCCCAGCCATTCACCCGCAGCCTACGCTCGTGCGTCACGTGATACTTATCCATCTCGTATCCCACATTTGCATATACTTTGCGGGTTACTTTTAACGATCGACCTTCTCGCGAGCCGAGGAGAACCGATAAATAATCGAGATCCGACGTCACAGTTATGACGATCGCTCGACGTTGTGTGACGTCGTTTCGCGAGATACCCAATAAAAATAGAAAGAAAGGAGATTTCTCGGTGAAGCGACAGTATTCGCAAAAGGACCAAAATTTGGGGTGATTGAGGAAAGCGGCGTAATTTGATTTTCTTCGGTGCTTCGCGCGAAAGAGATAAAGAAAGGGAAAAAATGAGATCTAGATCGAGCAGGAGCGTCAACGAGAATATCTTGAAATGCCAACGACACGTGCGTCTTGCAAAAAATTCGAGATCGGTATTTGTCGATTACTCGGCATTGTGGGAATTCAAGAAGCACTCCTTCTTTTCTGCAGTCTGTGCTTCGCCGTAACTGGAACGGTGGGTGCGACACTCGATACCGTTTACCCGTCCTAAGAGAAAATTCGCGCTAGAACGGTGTATTAAAAGCAATATAAAATTAGAAGAAGCGAGATCGATCGGCGTGCATTAACGCGAAACACTAATGCGAATGGAAAAGGGAAAAGAAAGAACGGAGGCATTTCAAGATTCAGAAGACATTGACGAAAGAATTTCCCTACGCATTTATGTCACTCGCGTTTCTACGCACAATTTGTATATTCTTACAGTATTTTTATTTACTGTCCTCTTCATTAAAGACATTAACGGATCCAATCTGCGAAGATCTCTTTCTAAAACCTGCGCTCGAACCCGGAGAAGCGAAGAAACTAAAGGCGAACTTTACAACTTTGTAACTGACATTTACAGATAAAAGTCACCTGGTTCTCGCGGGCCCCAAAGGGACCGGTGACGTCGCGAATCTTTCTTTATTTTTTTCAGACATTGTCTAGCGGTGAATCCTTCTTGAGCGAGCTTGCTTCGAAACTTGTTTACGTATTCCACGAGAGTAGAAGTTTTCTCTCCGCGGTAGAATTCGGTCGAAGGGCAGCAAATGCCTGTCCCCGTAAAGGGTGCAATTTCTATACTCGTGGTCAACCAACCCTCTGGCTTTCTATCGAGAATACGAGCGTGCCGACGATGAAATAATTTCAGGACGAAAAGTTTGCCCTAACGACGAGTTTCTCATACATTCGAAAAAAATATATGAACGGAGCAATAAGTGACAATGAGATGAATTTATTGTCTAAGAAAAGGTTTCTTAGGTAGAGAAATTCATCTGGACATGCAGTACGTTACAAAACAGTGCACTTTGTTCGTGAAGCTCTCAATTTGAAACACTACTTCGAATTGGATCGAAAAAGAGGATCCTCGAGTAAAATCGTCGGCACGCGCTTACCCTCGCCGAGCAAACTTTACTTTCAACTTGCGCGTCTTTGACTTCAAGGTAATCTCGATGCGCCTGTATCTGGACCACCTTCGCATTTAGAATCCCGATTTCCACGAGTGACCTCCGAGAACGAAGTAATTTCGATGTCGGCTGTCTATCTTCGAGCTCTTTGAGACGCACGCGCTCGTCGGCGTAACCTGCTTTTCACGATCGATATCTTCCGATAAAGTGTTCCTACAGCTAGATCCTCGTCTGTGATCACGTACTCTCTCCTTTTCATGCAACCTGCCCAGAAGGGACACACGGAAGACACGGAAAAAGTGCACTTCCGCATAGCACAGCGATCACGGAATATTAACAACGCGCGCCAAATCGAACTTAATCACGGCTCACCACATATCTCGATACCTCCGGCTCCGAACTCCTCGATACGCGTGAACTCGGTGCCAGACCGTTTCTCTCGTTCGAAGAAATTCGATTGATCACCTTGAGGATCGTACGCCTCTCCAGCGGACAGGACGAATTAACAACTTGCTCTATCTTCCAACGCGGCCGAGAGTCGACTGCCTCTTGGGTGCTCCGAGGCCTGATCCTCATCGTGAAAAGGACGGCGGAGCTTGTTCTTCCGGTCTAGGACGAGAGTAGGGGAACGATTCTAGCGGTCACTTCCGCTCTCGTTTAAGGGTCTCGCGCCTCCAAGAATATTTTTCTCTTATTTTTCACGAGGTGCGAATAGTCGTTGAATGTTCTTCGAAGGATGTCGCGCGAATGTTCGGAGACGCACGTGCGCCTCGGCCACGTTGTTTCCCGACGAGTACCGCGGAGCGTCTCTCGTGGCCAAACGCGTTTCAAAGGACGCGCGCCGCGACACTCACCCGACGGCGTCTCGCGCTTCAATGATGAGGCCGCGCCGTCGCGACGACCTCGACTCGCGCGCGTCCACGCCGCCCACCGTCGCGTCGCCGGCGCCGAAGGAGCGCGCGGACCATCACCAGCCACCGAAACCACCGAGGTGGTCCTAAGAAAAGCTCAAGATCAGCTGTTGACCTGATAAATGAGCTGCTCACAGGACACATCGATTAACTCCGTAAATTATGTTAACTCTTTGACTGCGGCGCGCTCTACGAATCCATCAATATGGACGGCGCGTTTTTTGTATGTCGGTCGCTGCGACTGGTTGTCCACTGACTAGTGACCAAGTATCCGAAAATTTGATACCATTCTTAGGGTTTAAAAAATAATAATGGCAAAAAAATTAGAAATATCCATTTTTTTTATGTATCTTAAGTAACCTTTTTAAGTTATGTTAATTTACTTAGCTTAATTTGTGCATTCCGTCAATAATAATCGGTAATTAAATATAAAGGTGTTATACTTTTAGTTTTATTTTTTACTTATACTTTTATGTTTTTACTATATCTGTAACTATTGTACTGTAATAACTATAACTATATTATTGTAAGTAATAAAGGTATTATAGTAAAAAAATACAGAGGGCGTATATTTAGGTCTTTCGTATGTATTGGCGGACTTGTGAAGGCGTATATATACGCCTTTAGCAATCAAAGGGTTAAACCTTTGCGGAATTAACACTAGATTTATCGAACATTTTTTATAAACACGATTTCCCATTTAAATCAGTTAAATTGACTGGGATCGGTAAATCTAGTGTTAATCAAGTGCTTTGATGCTTAAATTTATGAAAAATGCAAAAAGTGGAATTAATCGATTTGTCAAGCGAGCGGCTCAAGTGGAAGAGGACTTTGAAGGAGCATCGATTCCAGGATCGTCGAACGAGAAAGGGTAATCGAAAGGACGAGCTTCCCTTTTGAAATCTGGAAATAAAGCGGGAGAAAAAAATTCTTTTCCGAGGATCACGAAGATCGGTAATGGATAAAGATTACTCGAAGCTACTTCGACCATTATGATGACGATCACCCGCGAAGGGCACAGTATCAGTCTCTTCCATCGTCGTTAGGCGACTTGTCGCCAGTTTAAGAAGTTTCGAGCTCTAATTCGAAGCAACGCGTGACTTCTACATGCTACAGCTGGACCAAGTTTCTTGATCCAGTGCTCTCTGGGGTCGCAATTTTTCATTCTTGATAGGAAGGGGGCTTGACGAGCATGCTTGACGAGTTACAGCCTTCGTGGGATCTTTGCGATATCTCTTGGAAATAGTGGTTTTTACTTCCAACGAAGTCGTTTCCTTCGAACTCGGAGTACCTTAGAACGAAACGTCATTAACTTGCGAAACGAGGCCAACAGATTTAAAAGATAAATCTTTGGGGAAATTCAACGAGGCCGCGAGAATGTTGCGTACGTTTGTTCACCTTGAAGGTACGGGGTTATAAAGGAGGCGAGCTAATGAGATTTTTCGTACCGACGACACTTATCTAAACTTCTGCGAGTTTAGTTGTGGCTAAGGACACGCGTGGAATTCCTACGGGAGAAGGAACTTGGCTGGCGCTTTGCATTTCAGGGACCCAACCAACGCCCTCAATCGAGCGCGAAACTGTGAGAACTTTTTCATTTCGCTCGAAACTTTTATCGCGCGAGTCCTTGACACGCGTAACGGAGAATTGTGGCTAAGGACCAGCGATAATGAAAAAGAAGAACGATGTCCGGAGAGGCGATAAAATTGAAACGGCACAAAACTCACGAGTAAAATTCTTGGTAATTGCCTTTGTTCGAAATTAGAAGTACACGAGTACTCGCATATTCACGATACAGTGGACAAATGAGAAGAAATATTGTGGACATTATACGTGCACGGTGTGGTCCGTGCCTAGCAGAAAAATCGCAAAAGGATGATTGCTGACGTAATATTGAAGGACTTTTTCCATTGCCAGAACGTTGGTTCGAGCTTCATTTTTCAAGTCTTGTCAAAATATAGGGGCCAAATGGAGGCTGTGAAAAATGCGAGCTCAATGTCCACAGCATTCGTTACTCATAATTATGAACAAATTCATCAGAATTGCAGCAGTACAGCACAAAGCATTAGATATATTTATTTATAAATATATGGAATAAAGAATAATAAATTAAGAATAATATCGAAGAAGGCGTTATTTATCAGTAACAAATAAACTATTGGGTTATTCGTGTAGCATAAACAAATCGAATTTATGTGTTATCTAAAAGAAATGAGAAAGAAAATCTCTCGTGGGACTCCCTGTATTACGTAAGATTGCGGTCCATTGATGAACGAATTGATAAAAATAATACAGAAACCAGACAACTGTTAGATGCAAAGCCAACCACAAATATGCACTCGCAGTTAAACCGAATTTTTAAGCTTCCATTAATGCCTTCCGTCCAATTCTGTCTCTTATATACCAGATCCGTCTGCCTCCGCTGGAGACACGGGTCACGGGCTAAAAGAGGAACGAGAATGCCCGAAGATAGAATCTGATCGAATTTACGAAACAAAGCACTTTAGTAAGTTCAGACGAAAAGGTCACTAGAGTCGGTGGCAAACCGCAAGCTACACCTATATCCAGGGCTGGAGCTTTATGCTATGGCACAAGGAGCACCAGTCTAGGGGCGCCAATCGCTTCAAAGCGCCGAAAGTTGTATTGCAATGAACCTTGTTTTTAGCATTTTTAGTTTTTGATTTTTTATTTGAAATTCAATAATCGTTCAATGAACAAATTGTCAATTAACCGATGTAGTAGATCATTTTAAGACCTTATTTATGAGTGCATATTGAACAGTAGGAATAATTCGAAAATTAGACTAGAGACAAGGTAGTGACGACACACATACTAGAACATCACTGCGATGACAAACAGGTGTGGCGCTCATTGTCAGATACAAGAAAGATCTGTGTACCAAGCGCACAGATCATTTCCTTGTGAAAGGAATTTTTTAAAATTAAAACTTATTAAAATTAATTTGAGAGCAAGTATGAATCAGTAAAGACTATAGACAGTTTAAGCTCGTTGTCGTATGAACAAGATGTTTTAAAAGACCTTGGAAGAATTAATAACAAATTTTGGAACTATAAAAGCTAAAAAAGTTTTGATGGATTTATATTTGTTATTACTGTACAAGTAAAATTTTAAATATTTTACGTTTTTATTTTGTTAGGCTTTGAAATAATTTCTGTCTGTCATAAAGCTGTTGTAAAGAAAAGCTTATAAATTTAATTTTATGTAAGATTTTTTTTAAGTATGTTGTGTTGTCCTTTTTATAAAATTTATGAAACTTAAGAACTTTAAATAAAAAAAGATAGGATGCTGAAAACCGAAGTGGCCTGGGGACGCCGCATACCTTCCAGCCGGCACTGCCTACATGATATGCGGAAGTACAAGCGGCAGTATACATATAGTTTATCCAAATCGTCGAATAGTCATACAAACATCCTGCTTTCACTTATAATATGCATTTACATAGATAAAGTGATTTCGAAATTATTAAAACAATTGCACGGTCCTGAACCAATGAAAACAAGAAGAGTATTCTCAAGAATACTGTTAAGAGAAGAAAACTATTATACACATGAGAAACATCCTCTTACACTAAGAAATATTAAACCGGTAACCACTTTCACAAAAAGTAACACAAAAGAAACTTTAGGATAGAAAATAATAATTGCGTAAAGTAAATAATACTTCAAACAAATGTAGCAAGATCAAATGAAAAATAAATTGCAGATCGAAGATATTTAGCGGAAAGAAATCTCCGCATATTGCAAAAACGTCACATTTTCCTTAAATACGTCTACATACGTTTTATACAAAAATGTTTTAAAAAAGGTATTGTCCGTCGACACATTGGGAGAGAAAAGATTAATTTTTCTTAGTTACGATGGTTTATAATTTGAATGACATTAAAAATAGTAATGCTGTTATTTGTCAGGAGAATGGCATAATTAGACAGTTTTGCAGAAACAAGTTCATATGATAGGAAGCTGCACGGTAGGTGCATGGTACGTCAGAGCAAAGAATGTCGGTAGATGCACGGTACATACCGCGAAGTATTGCACCTGAATACATCTGTATGTACCGTATCATATAAATACTGCTCGGGTACTGATTGTGATAATGCTCGGTAGGTACCAGCGCGGCGATGGGAGGTACGCGGGACGTAGGTAAACGTTGTCTATACGTCAAATAATTCCTCCAATATATTTTACAAAGTATGTTCACAATAAGAAATTTACAATCTATAAAACACACAAAACTTTCACAGTAATTCGAAACCTTTTTTGAAATATTTTGTAGATACTGAAAGAAAATATCTTATTTTATTCTATGTTTAATTTTGAAAGATTGTATTAACTATATGTTTTACAAATATTCACAGTATGTACACTTTGTACAATACATATACGCAGCATTCATAAGATTTGTAATTGCAAGACTTGGCTCAAGATATGAAAGTCAATGTGTATGTATACATTGATGACAAGTTAGTGTTGCATTTAAGGTAACTCATTGAGCCGCTCATACAAAGTCCTCATTCAGTCGCATTTAAAGTGATGTTATTGGGAATAGCAACGATTACTTTGCTTTTCCAAATGGAGTGATCTAAAATATTTGGATCAGCTCAGAATACCTGTTCATGTTCACATTGATTTTTAAACATATCCTGAATTTATCACCAACTGCTACAGAATTGTATAACACGTACCAACCCAGGTCTGATTGTTTTGCTAATTTAAGCTTTGTTGTATCCTTGTATTTTGTCCTACCTATATTCAGAAGAAAATAAAAACTAAAATCACTCTAATTAATTTAATCCTCTATACATTGTAAATTTAATTAATATGATAATGGAAGAACGATCTATTATTACATCTTTCCTTCATCGACCCTTTAAATATCTCACTTTCAATTGCTAAATATTTTCATGGTTTCATACACAAACTCAATAGTTTTCGATACAGCCAATTGGGCTTAACGACATGTGGATTTTTTTCCAGCCGATATCTACAAAACAAGTACAATATAACTTACAGAATATAATGTGTATCTATAGAAATTACATTCTGTAAATTGTCTTGTAAGTACTCTAATTTATATAGATACACATAAAATCAAGTGGAACATGTCAATCAATTCTTTCATTACATTTATACAATATCAAAAATCTACATAGTGGAGAGAAATCTATGGCGAGCAACACTTAATGAATCAAATATAATATGATAATGTTACTACAAAGACTGCCAATTCCTTTGTTCCCGCATAACAGAGTTTAATCACCAGGTCATTCGCAAATATATGACACAATATGTTATAGATAATGCAATTGGCCAATGATACACCACTTTTACTTGAGATATAATCATATCGAACGATCATAAATTTTAAGAAATTAAAGCACAAAGAAGTATATTAAAACAATGTTGGTAATTAAAAAGTTAATTCATCTTTTGATTACTTTTACCTTCGATTTTCTTTATGCACCATACTTCATGTCCGATACACTATCTCTTTTCTTCTTGATGGATCCTGGAATTGCATCTTCAACGAGGAGAACTTCTACGATAAAACTAACATTACATTTCTGTTACGACTGCCATCATTATCATTATTATTAACACAATTCATGAAGTATTCTCTCGATTGTGAAAATAGTATTTATACTTTACCCTCCGTGGCTTGACTGTTATCCGGCAACTCTTAGTGCAGACCTGTATCTCGTTCTAGGTAATGCAAGTATTTTCAATGGATGATATTTCCTCTGTAAGAACGATTTTGAAACATTATAACATATATCATTTTCAGTTGCTTGTGTATGTATAAATATATTTATACCATCACTAGACTGTTCAGAATATTTTCTGCACCGTGATAAACGTCTCTATTGCTATGAATTCTTGCATACAGTAGAAAGGTATTCTTTGCATTATCTGCTATTGTTGCTGGACTATCCATGAATAAAACTGAGACAGACAGGCCTTATCACCAATTTCGATAAAATTGAACAAAATTGTTAATTTCAAAGCGTAGATCTTACAAGTGCCAAGTAAAAGTGTCACTCTTTAGCTGCTAAAGAAATTCGAGGTGTTGAATATCGTAGGACCTATGACGTACTAACAGGGGAGCAGGGAAAAAGCTGTTCGTTCATTGTCGTTTCGCCCTAGTTGCGCATGCGCAATGTGGCGCGTAATTGCGAATACGAGGCTGGTATTTAAATCACCAGAAGTAAGAAATTCCAAAGCATCTGTTGTGTAGTCCTTGCTTTATGCATGTATGACTTACAATTAATTAGGTACTTAACTTTTTGATTGTCAGGATTTTTTAAAAACTTTGATACTCCATTACTCATTGCTCTTCGTCTTTCATAGTTTGAGAGTGTAAACACAAATTGGCGAGGACTCATAAACATGGCAGCATTGCTCATTCGGCGCACATCCGCTTTAATTATGGAGCTTCTGCTACCAGAAACTACTGGTCTCATAATCAGTATAATAATAATAATAATAATAATAATAATAATAATCAGTGTAATAACAAGCGACAATGTAGACGACGAGCTATTCATCTCTCTTAATTGCAAAAACATATATTCTCAATGGTGAGCGGCACTTAGTTACAGTAAACATACTACCGATTACAAATAGTCGACAAATCGAAGAAACCTCATGACAACACGATTGCCGTAGAACGGAGACGCTTTAAACCGTCTATCGCGAAAAATATAAGCTTCCGCCTTCGTGTCCCAAATTATTCCCCGCTTGGACAAATAAAATATTTATGTGCGTTTGCGCTATAACTTTTTCTAGGCAAAAAGAACGTTATATATTTTCGTGAAACATAGAACGCCGAAGCAAATAATTTCAAGCTTATCACTTGTAGTTGTGCAGGAAATTTTATTATTTAACATAACGATTGCACGATCTTGAATTTAACAACGCGTCAGTTATAAAATAGATATGTGCATTTTGGAATATTCCATCGGAAAGTATGTAATTGAATAAATGAAAAATCAAGAGATTTATCGCAACTACGATAAAATATTATAGACAATTATTGGGGTAGTTACGCAACATCTGTGCGCATCTTCCTCTGCTTCGGTAAATGTTACTTTCATCCAACCATTCGCATTTGTCCGAAGAATTCATTGGATCGTTCTCTTTACATTGAAATGCATCGGCGAACGGCTGCATGTTGGAGAGTGCTATGTTCAAGTGCAATCGGTAGGGTAGATGGCTGTGTATCCCCATTGGATCCACTTTACGAATATCGATTGCTTCACACTGCGCCTTAAAAACGAAAGCTGAGATTTATAACAACAATAAAAATAATAATGAGAATAGTAACGATAAAGTGGCAAATCAGCTTGCAATTTGCATTTATTTTCTCACCGCCGCGTAAGCAACGAAGAATAATTTATCACTGGTGATCTTCTTAAGATTTATTATTGCTTTCGACTCTTCGGCCCTTGAACGACGTTGTTTCCTATAACTTTGGTAACCAGCTACTAAGCCCATGTATTTCGTATCGATCTCGTCCAAATATTCAGTTTCATCCATCTGTCGATTAAATAAAATATATTTCTTTATGTATTTGCGTAAGAAAGATTGTCGATTTTCACTATTTTACAAAGGGTCGTCCCTTGGAATGTAGGAGCATATATTTACTTACGGTGTAATTCAAATTAGCTCTTAAATGTTCCTTGATAAATGCTTTTTCAAATCTGTCCGAATAACATCGTAAACGCTTTTTGTACTCATTCAGAGAACCAGAGGTCCACCAATCAATTGCAAGTCCATTTCCATCGTAGCGACGACCTGAAATCAATCAGACACTATTATAGTTTAATGGTAAATTTAAAAAGCAACTTGTTTACAATCCTTATACGCGTATTATTTATTAACATACATATTGTAAAGCTTTCACCCTGCATGTCTTACCAAAACTGTCGAATGAGCGGCTCAATGAGTGACCGATAATGGTAGCGAGTCCACCATAATTGACAGCACTGAAAACAGCATAAATAAAAATATAAATGCTCAGTCTTTAGTACGGGCGTTTCCAGATAGAATGTAAACCTACTCCGGGAAAGACGTCCCAAAGAAAGGCACTTGCAACAATTGTGCTGGTACCCCTGCGGAAAGAAACAACTGAATAAATGGAATTTACAAGGAATCCTATGAAAAATATATTGAGTGCCAAGAAACAGATAATAAATGATTTCCAACCAAAAATGAATATTTCAAACGGGGAATGCTAACCTATTTTGTTCGTTATATAGTTGTACGGTGCATTTATGGTAGATGAGTCCGGTGGCTGTCTAAAAATTAGAATTTTTTTATTAATTATTTTTGCGAGGTAAAGGTACATATTGAGCCGGTTATTTTGAAAGTGGCCTAAGTCCATTTTTTAAAAAAAATAAGATATCACATAATTCGTGAATAATTTAGTGCAAGAATTGAATATTATGTGATATCTCATTTCTTTTAAAAAATGGACTTAGGCCACTTTCAAAATAAACGGCTCAATCGCTATCGATATCAATTCCTCTTACTTTAGTTGTTCTGTAGTTACAGGCTTCCATAATCTTTGCAATGCACGTCTATAAAACATAGTCTCGAAAGCCACGACATTGGCGAAATAGTCATCACTAATCTTCATCTGCAGAATAATGTGTATGCGAGCAGGCACATAATGTAAAGGGTTAGATAAGAAATATTTTCTAATTTTCATGCCTTATAGCAGTGCTCCGCAACTACTGTGCCGCGAAGTGATCTTGGCTTTGCAACGATGATTTACATAGACCTATTTTATTGTGTTTTTATCCAATAAAAACATATACGTATTATTGTAATTTATGTATTTGCGAGCTTTTACCTGTGGTGTACCGCGGGATTATTGGAAAAACGTTGTTGTACGGTGGAAGATAAAAGGTTGTGGAACACTGTTTTATGGAATTAACATTTTTTCGTTATTCTTACTAATAACAGACTTACCTTAACATAGTAATCCATTATGTTCGTCTTTTCGGCTGCATACCACTCGCTGTATCCAATAACAAATTTTATTTTGTCGAGTTTGCTCTTAGCCTTGCGCGCTATGCTTCTTTCTATCCACTCTGTTCGGGATATTTGATCCTTCAACGTGTCTCGCACATTTCTTGCAATATCTCTTACCTTTCAACAATTAACTCTAATTAATAAATTACAGTATAGACATGTACAAATAATACGATTTATAATTAAGCATTAACAGGAATTTGTCCTCTTTAGAGGCTATTCAATCGTCATAAATAGGATTGATCACCCTTTTGCCCCCTCTTTTCTTTTAATTATTCGCACAATTTAAGCAGAATTCAAACGGTAATAAATAATGGAATTTGCTTTCATTCTTACGGTTGCATTTGTTCCTCTGTTAAAAAAATGCTTCACATAAATGTACTTCACGATTGTATTCATAGCATTGCTGGATACACAACTAATCAACCTGTAGTCAAAAAATTAACACAGCCGGTATCCTACATTTGTAAGTAACTCATTGGACAGACTTTTAACGAAGAAGAACATCATATACATATACGAACCGTTGGGGTACCCGTTGCTTGAGCACTTTATAATACAGAGTATTCATGCTGACCGTTGTTTCCTGGATAAATCTTTCCAGAAAATGGAAATGAATGTGATGCACTATGTGAAAATAAACATTCGTTAAACTTTTTGATAATGATAACCTTTCATGGTTGTTTATAGACCTAAAATTTCATGAGCAGTAATCATAAAGGGATAAACGAACATACGTAGAACTTCCACCGGTGAAGAGTCGATTGCTTGCAAAATGATGTCTAAATATTCAGGTTGTCGAATATGTACGACAGTCGATCTATTAAATTTAAAATCCACTAAATTTTTGAAAGTTAACTCTACGACATGCATCCAATCCAACTGGAGAAAAATGTAGAATTGTAGTTATACCGAGGAATAATAATTTTTATACGATGTGGAGCTACCGATTTCTCCGATGATCAACTGCGTTAATATTTCGCTTACCCGTTTTATACGCATTTTATTCTGGGTGCGCTTTTGCAATTCTGATAACGTCATCGTAGTTATTTTTGAATCTCTTCGGACATGGTTTCGTTTCTGTGAAAGTTAAGGGTCGATTAACAATGATTCATTACGTTCAGATTGTCAATATAGATACAATGGCAATTGTTACTTTTATGATCTGTTGTCGAAATCTCAGAACATTTTCAATGGCCGCTATGACGTCTAGGGAAGATTCTGTGAGGCCCTGCTCCTTACGTAACGCTTTCGAAATTTCAGCAAGAAAGTTTTGGTATTCGCTAATATCCTCTTGATTCAATTTCGAAATGGGTCCCAGGAAAAGCTCCTCGGCTGGACTTATCTGATTTGTTTAAATGATACGCATATGAGATATCTACATTACGTATAGGAAGCTTTCTACGAATCTCTGATATTTAAGCAGAATTTAAGATATTTTAGTGTATTAATAACTGAATCGAAGTGTTAACCCGCGTTTACACAATAACTATCGCATGCTTATACTTAAAAATTAAATGTTCAATTTCAATTTCTGGTCTTTACAATAAGCTATTTATCGCGACTCACGATTAAAACATTATTTTCGAAATTCTCGTCAGGTCCAACTTGGCAGGTAAATAGAGCGCCTGTACCCATCATCTGAGAGTAATAATTATGAACTAGCAACCAAGCCATTCTCGAATTCTCTCCTAACATACTCCATCCGCCGATATTGTTCACTAATTTCAGAAGTGGACGCACACCCAACGAGTTCAGCACACCTGTAAATTAATCATTTCGAATTTAACCAATTTAAATCGGCACGGCATTGCAAGTGGACTATGTATCGCCAACAGTAATTAATGTTCAACGCGGTGTCGAGTTATTTAAAAAGCCCAAGGATTCCTTACCAATATTCACTGCGTGAATTTATCAAAATATTTGAACTATAATTATGTTTACCGCCGAAGTGACTTAATGCTATCTTACGCTGATTCATGCACGCTTGAAAGTGACTTTTGGCCCACCGTATGGGATAAATGTCATTGTCCGTGGGCTTCTCTCGTAGATAATCTGGAAATCATATTTTTCGTACTTTAAGCATCGTTTCCTAACAATTTCTTCCATCTAAAGAACTTATTTTACTCACTGGCCACTTTGACTCGCATTGCTGTTTTTCCTTCCTCTAACTGGGCCCAAGTAGCGACTCCATGTGGAACAACGATATCCTTCCTTTTACCACACACGTATTCGTAAAAATCGTTGCAGGGCTTTTCTTTCCGGTTTATGCCGCTTCTGATCAGTGTAGCTAAAATGTTATTGAGTTTTATTTCAGATCTCATTATATGGAGGCAGAAACAAAAATTTTGCAGGGCCTTACAAAGCTCTTGACACTCCTCCGTGTCACAAACGTTATGCGCAGAGGAAATATGCACACCATCTTGAGGTAATGATCTTATACATATTGTTAGACATGCTATAACTGATATTCTGAGCACTAGGGTGCCCATTCTTGTTAATTTCTAATTCAAATGTAAAGTGCAAAGTGCGTTAGTCTCAAACTAAAATATCAAATAAATATTCTCCTATTTTCCGCGCTCCCTGATATGTACGGCTTGTTATCACTTACAGAATGCAATAAAATGTTCACCTTCCTGTCCAAACTCAATGTCGTGCACGCATGGAAAAAAAACAAAAATTGAATATCTTTTTATTACGAGACGTACAAGGTCGAGCCAGGTATTCCAAAGTTTTCTGTCTCCAGTCACAAGGAACACTATTCAACTGGTAAAAAAATCGCGCAGATTATTCTGTTTAAACTGAAAGTATATGTCACAAGGGACACGTAAACGTAAATTAAACATGCTACGAAAAGTTCGTTTGACCTTGAGAGATAAACAAAGGCGGAAGTAAGTAAAGAAGAAATGTGAGGAGAGTTCAAGAGGATTACAAGACCGTCTGTTGAAAGTTAATTATCTTTATAATATAAATATGATGGACTATAAATTATTGATAGATAATAATTAGAAAACATTAATGATGCATATACTGCGTCTCGAGAATCACACGAGGCCAAGAACTGCAACCACATCACGAAATTCCCAATATAAAAATAACATCTTATTATATAACTGATAATAAGTGGAACGTGATTCCTTTTCGTAGGAATTATATTTTTCTCTTCCAATTTAAGCTTATATAGAAACCACACTAAATATCAACATTTCCTATATTTATCTGGTCCGATAAATTCTTGATTTGACGATTTTTTTAAATATATTATTCATTTAGGGCTCGGTTACACGAATCGAACTTAAAACTTCAGTCGAAAATTAGTTAACAGAATTTCAGCTTTAAGTATAAGTGTTACGTCCGAGACGTAACGCGTCTCATTTCATGCGTATCCTAAATATTAATCGTGGCCGACAAACCAGCAATAATAGATAAGCCTAGCCAACTGAAAACCTCTTTGTCGATACTGAAATGCAATAGGGCTCAAGCCTAAACTAAAACTCCAAATATTAGCTCCGAATGAATAAGCAAACTGTCTTCGTATATGCAGTGAGACAGCCAACGTAAATTGTGACCTAAGCGGTCCAGCACCTTTAAACATGCAGCGCGCCTTCCACTCAAGGAAGACTCGAGACCCGAGGTTGCCTGACAAAGAGATTTTCCAAGCGCAACGAATCAACGTCGCGCCTATACGGAGCGTTCGACTTCGAGTAGACCAGATATACAATCCGAGGTGATGGCTAGCGCGCTAGCCTGAGCCAAACGTCGACCCCAAATCAGTTAGCGACCACACGCTCTGTGCGAAGAGCATACGACACTAACACACAACCGAAGAATCAATGATTTCAGATATCATCTTACCTTACTCTCTTTTTCATCCTACAACTAATCTCTTTATCCATAGTCACGTTTAATTAACGTTACAACAATCCATTTACTTCAAGTCACGTACTTCTATCCACATGTTGCCTCGCTCCTTTTCCTTTTTCTGCATTTTCAAATACCTTTACCTACGTTTTGCCTTGCCATATTTTTTATAACATCCTTAACCTAACCAGATTCCAAGAACCCCGTTCCTGAAATATTCATTTCCTAGGCATAACCAAATTCTAAAACGCAGTACTTGTCATAAAACAATTAACTCTTGACCCGCCTCTTCCGACCAAACGAACGGTATCCAAAAATGCCATCCCTGCAGCCAAACGCTCTATACAGTTTCCCTTACTGCACTGCACGTGTCGAGACAAGCGGCTTAAGCTAAATGTCAGGCGCTGACCTCGCACTGAGAGCATCACTTGCGATGCTCAAGCAAGTCCATCCGATCCCTTTGCGCCAACACCTTATGGCCAGACACATCCTAAGGGTACACCAAGGTACACCACCGAGCACGGGGCGACCCATAAATTAGCCGACTCGATGACACACTTCGACATCGAGGACAGTCTTCTTACTCTCTATACCTTTCTCTTTCTTACCTATCTTCCCACTACTACCTTTTTTCCGTTCGACGCATTAGTCCAGAACCAATCAGCAAATTATCCCCACCACATCACCATCTAAAATCTGACGTATTTCTCTCATTCTCTCATGCTTCCATGCTCATCTATGCACTTCTTCATCTTGCAGCCCTTAGCGTTGCCAAAGCGAACCGCCCGCAACCCTAAGGCTCCGCCTCCAAAAAAAACCATAAGAAACCCTGCTCTGCCTAAGGGAGCTCATTCCAAAACTCTCATCAACTACGGTTCAGAACTCATCGATATTTTACACTTTGCGGACTTAGTCAAATTTCACACTTTGTGGACTTAGTCTTTTTTTTCCACCTTCAGTGGACTCAGTTTTTATTTTGCACTTCAGTGATTTCAGTTTTTATTTTCCACCACTGTGGACTTAGTTTTTCATCAGTCTTTTAACTTACATTTCGTCCAGTGCTTTTTGAATATTAAAATGAGTTTACCATCTGTGACGCCTACCGACCAACCAACCAGGGTGCTCAGAGTTCCACAACTTTTCTACGCCATTTCATTTTTTAACAACCGAGTAAGTACTCATTCACCAGTTTGCAATCTTCCACGTCACTTACGTATTAGTCACTTTAATCCTTTTTATTATTTTTCTATTCTTATTTCTTTTTCCTATTTCTTGACAATTTTCCATCCAGTTTCTACCACCATCTTCTTTACCTTTTATTCTCTTTATTCGTTCAAATCCTCCTACACCCGTTTTTGACCGTAACGTCTCAACAGACCCATCATCCAATCAACCTTTCACAATTCTCATCCTTTTTATTATTTTTCCGAATACCATATCTAATTAAAACTCTGAAATCACAATTTTCCAATGAGATCAACCGTCGTACGTTCAATCAATTTCGAATCATTGTAAATTCCGTTCTGTTTTGCGAATCAAACCATTTTATGTTAATCCAATTCTGTTATAATCTAGCACAAACGCCTTTTGTTTTACGAATTGTTAATCAAACCGATTTTTATGTTAATTTAATTCTTTAATAATCAATCACGGCTATCCGTTATTCAGTTCCGAAACTCTATAACTAATTCCGATCTTTATGTGTCAGCCACGATTCGTATTTTTAATTTAATTCTTTGTTTATTGTTATTATTATTTATCGTCAACCGAACTGAACAAGTATAATTTCAATTTTTCTTCTACATTGTTAATTGATAAACCTAATCTCATTTTCAATTATTTGTTTCCATATACTTTTTCAATATATTTTATTGTTATTATTATTATCTTGTCACACACTCCATTTCTTACAACCTTGTTTTACCTAATCCTTATCGACCATCATTTCAATCGTCGTGCGCATCAACTTTCGAGCTCCGTCCCGAATAAAGCGCTTTTCGCGTTGATTCATAAAGGAGCACCGTTGGGCCGTCAGGTAAGCCGTGTAAATTCATAGATTGACCGTCTTCCCGACCTTCAGGCTTAACGATCGATTCTATAGGAATCGTCCTGTTTCTGTTGTGCCTTGCGTACCGGACGTAACAATAAGAAAATTGTTAAATTCGTCTCGTGCAACTGGGCTTTAATAGCATAAAGGCTGCAACCACCAAGGAGAGATTTCCAATGAGGGTCTAGGGAGAACGAAAAATGTTGCAGTTCAATGAATGATACTTAAATGTAAACTATATGTTGATTTGCTATATAGTTATGCCAAAGTGAATCTGTCCTCGGTACTTTTATAGCGAATTCGGTCGGTCCCCACTGACATGAAGTCATGTTGCATCAAACTATGCAAGTGCTGCACGAGGTCTGGGCAACATTACATTGAACATTCCGTTACCTTCAACAGCGGACAAAGTTAGAGATTTTCCAATAAGACTGATGATCTTAAAACTTCTCTAATATATGTTAACAATTTTCTGTAATATAAATTTACTTACCTCTTTATTTGAATATTCATTTATAACATCTAAGTAATTACTAATCTTCGACCTTTTACTTCTTGTAACATAATTTTATAAAATTCTCCTCCTCATCACTACTACGGCTCTCTAATATTTCATTTAAAACTATAAATTTTTTTGTACACATTTTAAATTTTCCGCCACTTGAAACTCGTGTAGCAAACTGCACTGTCAAAATTGGCGGTGTAATAAATTGTGCAGTCGTGCAATTTGTTTTGTGTAGCCGAACACGAAATCAAGGCTACACAGAATTAGTGCAATACTCATCGAATACGGCATAGGATCTGCGCTATAATAGTACAATGCAATCGAACACGATGAGTGCAACTACTGAGAGAGAGCGAGAGAGAGAGAGAGAGAGAGAGAGAGAGAGAGAGAGAGAGAGAGAGAATTGATTGAACATGCTGCAATGGGAAAGTTTGTACATACTCAGTGTGTACACTGGTGTACACCAGTGCAGGCGATCGAATTCGCTATTAGTCTGCCTTACCTACGGCACTGAATTCTGTGGCCAATGAAACATGCATCAACGAATGCGCATGCGCGTGAAATCAACGGCACCTAGCATCAATGATTGGCCGGCATCTCTAGATCCGTAAACGTTGACTTGCTTATGATCTCTCCACGGTGCTGTCGGTGCTGATTGTGTTGTCTTGCGAAAAAGATGTCCAAGAAAATTGGTTTCCTTATTTTATATGGTGTTCATATTGTCCGGAGCACACCTATACCATTTAGTCGTGGTGATCGACCACCAAGCACTAAATTATCATAGAGCGAACCTTATAAATTCTTATTTCTCGCCAATTATTGCTAACGGAAAATACATATGCAAAGACTACAAAATACAAACATCGATATGATCTAGTAAATTGACGTGTATGTGGTCAAATTACTATCTAAAATGGCCGGCCAAAATCAGCTGGTATCGGCTGATAGAATATAGTAACAAGATCACAAGCCGGTGCTCACTGTACTTATACCCAGCTAAATTCCTCAATACGACGATTGTGTACGCAAATTTTATTTTGACATAGGAGCGCGTGCATATATGTGGTTCTAAAAGTAGAACTAGTTGACCGTGAGTACAACGTTCACGATCTCGAAATTACTTTTTTAACACTGTAAACAATAGTTACTGTGCACTATGTTAAATCCCATTACGGTACGAATTTAATGTATCGAGTGTCAATGTGCAAGCTCGTAGCATAAGAAGCAGGATCCAAATGTTAACTGGAGGCAGTGGAGCTCATAGTCGGGGACCTTTAAATTATCCGTCCGTTTATAAGTAATGGCGGGCTTAGAGAGTTATGAGAGAGTTTATCGCGGTCGACCGATTGATTGGGACGATGGAACAGGTTTACCACACAAGTATCATACTAGAGATGTTATTCGGCCCTTAGATATTCCTGTTGTACACCCTTTGGCTCAGGATAGCCCACCTCCCGAACATGGTAAACACAATTTGTTATCTTTATTATACGTTGCCAAAGATGTTTCATAATCTACATATAAATATTCTCCTGGTATATTTGGCAAAACATGTTGCAGTGCGTTATAGATTGCATTGTATAGGCTTTCGACGGAAGGCTCGTGTAAGACGAAGTATTAAGTATATTAAATGTTACAGACATTGCCATAACGAAATATGTGGGACTTGGTTGTGGCTTAGCGAGCTTAATTACAGAAAATCTTCTAATACATCCGTTTATTGTATTAAGAAGACAATGCCAAGTGAACCCGGGATCTACAAAATTACATATAGTACCTATCACTTTGGTACCAGTTATAATGCGTTTACACCAAACGCAAGGTTTGAACACCTTGTGGAAGGGCATTGGGTCAGTTTTACTTGTAAGGGGCATGACTTTAGCCATTGAAGACCTGGTATCTAAAGTGACTCCATGGCCAAAGTAAGGTGATCATTACTTAGTGTATGTAGATTTAATTATCTCTCAGTTAGATCTTATATTTTAATTCAATGATAGTTTGCGTACAAGTATATGTGCACATACAAGTGCCGAAATTAAGATACAAAAAAAACACAATGGGTGGGTTATCCATCCATGAATAGTGTATAAAATTATTTGTTCTTGTACTTATACGTTACTTCTATTAACACGTGTACTTAAAGACCAGCATTTATACAATTTAAAAATTTTGTTGTAGGGAAATCACATGTAATAGTTCTTTGAAAGCTTTTGGACAACATATTTTGCTAAAATGGTAATTGATCCTCTGATTATCTTCTTTTTGCGCTTATACGTATTTTAAGGCAACGGTTCTTAATCTTTCCTTTACATAACTTTTTCCAAACATTTCTTATTGTTATAAACCACTATAATTCATCATTTAAGGCTCTAGTATGCACTGTGTTGCCAATCGGAAGCATAGAAGTTAATGTAATTTTTTCTCGGTCTTTCTGGGAAAGTATAGCAGCCGTGTAGGCATCTGACGATTACAGGTTAAAAACCGCTGTTTTAAAACAGATCTGAAAACTGTTTCACACCTGTAAATTCTGATGTATTTTTCACTTACCAGTATATCCATAGGCATAGTAACACCATTCTACTCTGCATCTCTTGTGGAAACAGTACAATCTGAGATAGCATCCGAAAGTCCAGGCATTCTAGATGTTTTTCGAGATGGCGCATTACGATTGGTAGAAATGAGTAATAAAGGCAGGCTTATACCAATATATGCTTTGTTACCACCAACTATAGCTTATGGGGTGGCTAGATATTTGTTTGCTCTCATTGTAAGAGGAGTTACCAGTCGTATCATGCACATTAGACACAAACATTCACAAGAACTCAGGGTACAAGAATCATTTTTCTGCATATATATCCAACCGTTCGTCACATTTCTGAATATGTACATATACTTCTTCTTCAGGGTGCATACAGCCGAGATTTGGTTTCCGAAGCAGTTATTCAGGACATAGAATTACAATCTACATTAATTTCTATGTGTGCTGCAGATGTCTTGTTTTACCCGCTAGAAACTGTTATACATAGAATGCATCTTCAAGGTACACGTACTATCATAGATAACTTAGATACAGGTCGGAGTGTTACACCATTACTGACAGGTTATAGTGGAGCATTGGATTGCTATCGAACAATAATTTCAACCGAAGGAGCATTAGGATTATACAAAGGATTTGGTGCCCTTATTTTACAATTTGCTGTACACGTTTTAACTTTGCGAGCAACTAAATGGATTTTGACAGAATTGGGTACTATACTAAGACCAAAGCCTAAATTCACTAACAATAAGTCTATGCAACATTCATATTATGCTGAATTGTAGAAAATTTCTTCAATATCAAGTTACCATGTAGCTAGAAACATAGGATAATATGGAGTAATTAATTGGGTCCCATTATGTGCTGTCAATCACGTGTGTCTAATATAAAGCAATTATCATAATCCCATGATCTGTATGAATCGATAAGTTGAATAGAGTAACCACATGCGCATTGTACTATAAGTACATCCCAGTTCACTAAAAGCTACGGCATTTCATAAGCAAACATACTAACTGTGTATTTTGTTTTCTCTGCATCATTAACACAAAATTGTAAAAATTTTATGTATCACTATTAGATTTATTGACTATATATATTAATGTAGATCTATTGTCTCAAAAAGCAGAAATACCAACAAGACACATTGTCTATAATATATGTCTAAAGCGCAATTAAATCAATGTTTTACAGAATATACATACCAAAAGTCAACATAGTTCTTTTAAGAACAAGAATACAACTGATCAGTAGTAAATCATAAATTTAGTGACAAGTTTTCATATTTTTTCTAGAAATTATTTTATTCCATAACATCGCATAGGAGTTTAACAAATAAGTAGGAAATTTGTCAATTCTCACCTCTCCAAAAATTGACTTACGAACATACTTTTATGTACATGTCATTGGGAGTACTTCAAAAGTACATTGTACTGCTACAATAAGACACAGCAATGTAAGACCATGTATAATAAACATAGCTAAGTTTAACACAGATGCAAATATAAGATTATATGGTATATGCTATTTTTAATTAGTGCAACTATCAAGTTCCATTATGTTCAGCTTATTCTATACAACTTAATGTATGTATCTGACCTATTTCCCATACTGAAGCATTTTTTTTCCTATACATATGTATTTATGTACAATGCCATGCAAGTATATGCATGTACAGAACTGGTTATATACATATACAGTTATCTTGGTTGATAAAATGCAAGTATAAGGAGTTTCATACATTGAAAACGAGAACACTTTTTTGAAACAAAACGCGTGCAACTTGTAGAAGGTTGAAAAGACTATCTAGTACCCAAATTTTATGACTCCTAGAATAGTGCTACAATTTAATTATCAGAAACATCTCACTGATTTATATTAAATCATAGCCCATGTTCCATTGCAGAATTAACTAATTTGTAGAAATTTAAAAGCTATTCTGATAAATAATGGTCCGTGTGAATTATAATCTAAGTAGTACAATTGTAAATTACACTAAATACTGTATTTAAAATCTAAGATTCCTAAAATTTTCTCTTATACACTTGTTCCTTTACACAACTTTTTACATTTAAGTAAAAATCAAAATGTTACGAGGGAAACCACTTTATGTACAAATAATTTTAAAAATGTGCCGTAATGACACAGATGCAATCTTTGATACAAAACTAGAGTTAAGAAACCACAATGCTTCTAATGGCAGTATTTTTATATGTAGGAGACAGATTATTTTCACTCTTATTGGTTGAAAATTGTTTTGTATACCCAACAGTTTCATCCTTACAAATATTTGGATAATGTCTACCCACGAAAATCTCAGTATTTTGATGTTCACAAATAATAAGCTCCAATAGTTTTAGAATCAGTTTTACTGCCATGAAAATAATATGTAACCTATGCGTACAATTTGCAATAGTACCTCAACTTTCATGTACTATCTAATTATGTTTGAGTTTATTTTAAAACCTTCGGGTGACATGTCTTCAATGGACATGAGTATATAGTACTATCTATATACAAACACCATAATATGTAGTAAGTAAAGCGAAGATAACTTTACAGTATAATTTAGTTAATGAATTTAGAAACAATTTCTCCGCCTTGTGGATGGAACTTAATTGGTTATATAATTTTGTCATTCGTATTAATTGTTCGCTAATTATGTACATGTTGTGCTTGTAATTCATCTTCTGCTGTATCTCCTTTTTTTACATAATGTGGGTTCTCTTGTCCTCGTACACATCCTTCTGTTATATGAACTGACATTACATCACTTCCGGGTACTTCAAACATTGGGTCTAAAAGTAATGATTCCATTATGGCACGTAAACCTCTTGCACCAGTTTTCCTTTCCATTGCTAATGCAGCTATTGCATTCAAAGCTTCTGCAGTAAATGTTAATTCTACCTGTAAAGGGAAAAACAGAAATCAAATATTATCAGCCAGTATCAAATGTTAGCTTGCAGTTTATCTTAACAAGTATAATTATACATTAAGTAACATAGTGTACTCACCTTATCCATTGAAAATAACATTTGATATTGTGGAACCATTGCATTCTTTGGTTCAGTAAGAATTCTGACTAGCATTTCCCTGCTAAGAGTGTGGAAAGGTACAAGCACTGGAAATCTTCCAACAAATTCAGGAATCATACCAAAATCAATTAAATCTCTAGCTTCTACTTGTTGCAACAACAAATCCTTCTCTTCATTATCTTTCTCTGTACAAGGTGACATATTTGCTACATCCGCAAGACTTGCAGCTCTTCTTCCAGGACTTTCAGAAGAAGGACTTGCACCAAATCCGAGGTACTTTTCTGTCTTACGTCGTGAGATAAGTCTGTCTAAGCCATTATATGCTCCCGATGCAACAAAAAGTATATTTGTTGTATCTACTTGTAATGTATCACCGCGGAGTTTTCTTGAACTATTTCTTTCAGGTACATTTACAATTGTACCTTCTAACATTTTCAACATTCCTTGTTGAACACCTTCTCCACCTACATCACGTAATTGATGAATGCCTGGAACAGCTCCAATTTTGTCAACTTCATCCAAAAATACAATTCCCATTTGTGCTCTATCCACGATGTAATTGGCATCTTGAAGAAGTTTTGCTATTACACTTTCTATATCTTCACCTACATAGCCCGCTTGCGTGAGTGTAGTGCAATCGCAGATAGCAAAAGGAACATCTAAACATTGAGCTATAGTCTGTGCCAACAGGGTCTTTCCAGAGCCTGTCGGTCCAAGTAAAAGAATATTGCTCTTTTCCAACTTTAACTGATGCTGTTTACTGTCTAAAATATCCGACCCTGGTGTTGACTGATTATTTGATGACTTCTGTTGTTCACCCGGTGGAACATGTTGGAATCCAACTCCCAATGGATTGCCTATGCTCGATATATGAAGCAAATCTAAATTGAACAGATTTAGGTAATATTAGTTATAATGATCGAACTTGTTGTACAGTTTGAGGGCATACGCTATGGAATATACGAAAGCAATTGACGATTTCTTGATTCTGTATGAGATATACGTATGTGTATGCAGCCAACTATTTGTACGCTATGTCTCAGAATTAATCAAAAGATGTAAATGTTATAACAATTGCTACTTTGGTTGTCGGATGTATTTTCAGCATACGCAATCCGACCAAATAAATAAAATACACAATGTATTAAGGGAAAAATTTCATTTACGTGGTTTAAGACCTCTGTGAGCGAAGGGATGATTCAATTCCTGAGTACCAACATGGCTAGTACTGGATTGAACGGTACTTTGTACAGGTAGATTGTTGTAAATCCGTTTATAATGGTTATATACAGCAACACTCAAAACTTTTTTTGCATAATCCTGGCCCACCACATGCTTGTTTAGGTACTCGAAGATCTGAAGATCAGCAAAGAAATAGCTTTATTAAATATTCATTAGTTTTTACATGTATGTGTTTTTTTGTTTTTAAGCCCAAGAAGAAGTTACAAAACATCTGTAACCTACCTTTTTTGGAGGTGGAGGTGGTTTTCGATAAAATCCTTGTTTTGCATCTTCCGTCCTTAAAGCTTCCTTTAGACTTCGTTTCGAATCAATTTCCGATAATACCACAAAGAAATGATGGCATTTTTCACACTTTACAAATCGTGTTGAGGCTAACAAATAAAATATATTACATGCCAACATTTTTAATCTCCAATGTAAAATACATGTCAGAATATTTTACTGCAACTTATATTTCTGTCGCGGCAAGTAAAATTAGATCAGTTTGAATTGTTAAATTTATAAATACGAATATTCCATATGTTCAAGATTTACTTCTTAATCTAATACTTACATACGAATGTCTCAACATGTGTACAAGGATCACCACATTTTGGGCAGGTTAATGTGTTTTTCTTTGAACCGTTACCACCCGAGGAACTGCCAGTCGTTGTTCCACCCGCATCTTTATTAGGTGGTGTAGGTTCAGTGGGTGCTTTTCCCAAGGAACCACTAGTTACAAAAGCTCTAGCGGCCACCACTCTAACAATTTTATGTACTAAAAACAGATAGAAATATTTTACTAAATACAATAATTTTTAACTTTTAGCATGTTTTACAAATAATATTTCAGTAATACTACATTGGGTTTTGTATTTCTGTAGAGTCTTATGTGATTCGGATAAAAATAATACTTACCATGATTAGTAACATGATTGGATGAAGCAAGTCGACCAGCACTAACTAAACAACACCGAACACAGCTCATATTTTTTTCAACTTGTTTATGAACAATTCCACACAATTAGAGATATATTTATATGTATATATGTATATATACATATATATATTTATATATGTGATATTTGTGTGTTTATATATAGTTAAAATCACTTTAGAATTTGATCTCAGATCTAAAATAAAAGTAAGTTGAGAGCAAATTATAAATAAGATTCACAAAGATTACTGCGTACACTGTACAAAAGTCATAATCTCAAATTATTTATTACACTTTAAGTAAAAAAAATACATAGAATAGCACAGTTTATCATTCGTAAATATAGATCAACTTTAAAATTCACAAAATTCTGCTGGGTATTAAAAGGACACACGTCAAGGTACACGAGTTATATATGTTTATATCCATATTATAAGATGTGCTATATCACCTGTAGATTACTATTTAGTTTTTAGCCCCTAAATAGGTAACTGTAATAATGGATGTACTTGCTATTAATATTAACATGTGACCTGTCTAAGACCCGATATTGTTATAACCATCGTTGCGACAGAAAATGTGAAAGAAGATAATTTACGGTCTTCAAATCATCGAAGAGCCAACTAACCTTTAAAATACTTTTTTGATTTAGTTAATGATTAGTGTTTACGACACTTTCGTTGTAATAGTTCAGACTTATCGCGAGATTGAAAGAAATGTATAGCGCAAAAGATCGAAATAGACAAATGAACTGACGTAGTAACTGCGGTCCGGGTAAATTGATTTCGAAATAAGAGTATCTGACACATCACGCACTGAGAACAACAACCACAGAACGTAGCAAAAATATGATCCAAGGTCAAGGGAGTCCCTTCCCCCGAGTATATCACCTGAATTTGTGTGACGCAGTTATGCACTTTCATGGAATTAAATAGTTTCACTATATTTAGTGTTTTACCTGAAAATCTTATATTTAAAAAAATACAGCTGGGATGTACTCAACACCACCCATGACATGTAACTTTAAGCTCTGTATTATTTTACTTAAGCAACAGTTAACATCTTGCCATCTGTCAAATAAGCACTTTCATATGTTGAACTTTCTCCTGTAAGTTGGCTGTTCTGTCAGTCTGTTATAGCATAGAGGCATAGACGATAGATTCCACATAGAGAATTGGTGCTCGTATACCTTACGCGATATCGGTTAGTCCACAATTTGCCGATCACTACCGATTTTTGCAGCCTCCTGCAATGATCAGATAAATCATCAGTTCAGTTCAGAGGTATGTACGCATGACTATGATTGGATTATTTAAACTAGAGGCGAATGTGATTGGATGTATATATTGTACTAAACTGATCCGAATATTTCACTTTGGTTGTGAAAGAAAAACAGCTCTATTCTACACTTTCTGAGGTGTTTTATCCTGATAGTACAATAGGTCTGTTTTTTATTCCCGTACTGAGACTGAACTCTCCAGAAAGTGCAGAAATGTGAAGTCGGTGTCCGTTGTGGAAATGTGAACCAGCCTTCCATCGTTCTAAGGGAGGATTCACACCTTGGCAGAAAAACAGAAAGCAGAAAAGCAGCAACCAATCAAAACTCGCGCTGGTAATCGACAGTTTCTGCTTTTCACAGAAACAGAAAAGCAAAATGACTGTTCAGTACCAGCGCGACTTTTGATTGGTTTCTGCTTTTCTGGTTTCTGTTTTTCTGCCAAGTGTGAATCCTCCCTAAGCAAAGCGTTGTAAATATATGATAGATATTTGCAATCTTGTGATCAGATATGATCATTTTTATGTATTTTATTGCGAATAAAAGCATTTTGAAAGTTTTTATTCGCAATAAAATACATTGAAATGATCATTTCTGATCACAAAGATTGCAAAAGTCTATCATATTACGACACCCAGGCTCAGAACGGTGGAAGGCCCGTTCACATTTCCCCAAGGGACACTGCTTTGCACTTGGATGTATGCAGGCGTATGTCAGTGATGTGTATGTATAGGGTATGTATGTATATTAATCTGCACTAGCAGTGAGCAGTGAGCACACACGTGCACTTGTCATATAGCTGATCATTGAATTGATCATTGTTGATCATCCTTATATCTGTTTCAAGGTTAAGGTTACAATACGTTACCACAGTACTATATACTCATTACTACTTTGATAAAAGATCTGTATCCACATTTACTACCAAATTTATACGAAACTTTCAAAGGTATATGACAATAAAAGCAATATACATTTTATAAAATTATAAATCAGGGAAAGATCTTGGAACTGAAAGTTTTTTGGAACTTTCAGATAGAGTATAAACACAGAATTTCATTGCTACGTGTCACTCTCCTTTTACATTGTTTCTACGCATTTTACAGATACATTTGAATGTATGGCCAAGAACTACTGTCATGGTTTTGGACAAGGATGCAGATGTAACATTACCTCTGACATTAAATATAGGCAAGAACAACATAAATATTGATGTTCTGGCAAGAATTGATAATGATCTTGAACCAGAGGAGAAATTATCTGTTATGTTTCTTATGACATGTGGTTATAATGAAGCATTTGATACAGTATTTAATTTATTTATAAAGGCTAAAGAAGCAAGAGCATGTATTTTGCCGCAATTTATACGCATAATCAATGCACGCAACTGGGAAGAAAGCGTATTAGAAGCAATATGTCTTATAAATAACCAGAGAGTTATTAAAAAACTTGGAGTATCCTACGAGGATATTAGGAGAAAATATAGACCAGAAAATAGATTATATTCAGAGAATTTGAACCCAAGTGCAAAATGTCTGTATATGATATGTGAAGAGTTAAGTGAAAAAGAAACGTCTTTATTACTCAATTATGTTCAGAGTGATAAAATACAGAATGACTCTAGATTAAAGAATATAAATGATCTCGAACTCCATTTGCTGTATTGGATAAAAATAGGATACATTTCTATTAAATCAGGTATGTTCAGTATTTTTTAATCCACTTCGATACAACCTTTCTATTATACTGTACTGTATACGGCATATAATAATGCGTAGTGATCAATTATCATTTAAAATAGTGAAAATATGATTTTATTTTTTAGCAAATGGTGGAAATTTCAAAACATTATTTAAGCACCTCAAAAAATTTGATCATTTAGATTTATTATCCATAGACTTGGAGCAATGTTTGCACATATCGCAAACTACCATGAATAGTGAAATAAATATTCAGAAAGTACATGGCAGTAATCAAGAAGAAGAAGCAAATACAGTGAAGAAGAAAATAAATACTGGTTTATGTATAATCGTAAACCAAATGTTCTTTCTAGGACGACAGGTTAATTTTTTTAATCATCACATTTTGTATTTTCTTTACAATGTATATCTATTGAACCAGTGCTTATTGCAGTATGAGGCACGCATAGGTACAGATGCAGATTGCAATATGTTACGTACAACATTTGCTGGTTTTGGTTTCCAAGTTGAAACTTTTGATGATTTATCAAAGGCAGATATGTTGCAAACCCTGGCTAATATTCCAAAGAACTTTGGATCTTCTTACGAATGTCTCTTTGTTTGTATCCTAAGTCACGGATGTAAAGGTAAAGCTGATTTCTTCAATTTGACTATCACCTCATTTAAATAATCAAGAATGTGTAATTACTACAGGGAGTATTATTGCTTCTGATGAATCGGAAGTGACCCTTGAAGAAATTGAAAGTCACATTTGTTGTGCAGATTTAAAAGATGTTATTAAAATTGTCATCGTTCAAGCTTGCCAAGGTGACATAACAGGTAATAGGAACAAAAATTTGGTGTATTTAATATCAAATGTTTATTTCATGACAATTGCAGGTCGCATAAATCCATCGTTGGCACTCGATGGGCCTACCAAGAAATGTAACAATTTAGATATTGAGGAATACAGAAATTTTGGAATTTTTATGTCCACGATGCAAGGATTTGTATCTATACGAGATACAGCTAAGGGTAAAATGAGCATTACACTGAATTTAAAGAATAGCTCTAAAAAAAGTACTTCTATTAAGTGTTACACATTTTCACTTTTTTAGGATCCTGGTTCATACAAGAGTTTTGTAAAACTCTTCAAAATCCTCAAAATGACTCCTTTCTCACCACTATAAGTAAGGTCGTGAGTAAAGTGCGAAGTAAAAGGGGAGTTATGGATGGCATGACGTCGGTAGCTGTATTACCGGAGCTACGTATATGGCGTATAGACACCGACTTTTTATTACCAAAGTATACGTTTTGCGTAAAGTGAAAAACGTATATTGAGCATCAATTGCATTTACAACATTTTTAATCATATCTGGGATTCTAACATGTAAATTAGCATGACATACTACAGACCACACGTGTAATTACTACAGTATAATTTGGTTTATACGTTTCTGTCTAATATATTTTTATTAATGCATCTTACCAAGTACATGTGTTTCTTTTTATTGGATATGTCTCTATACCATTTGTGGGTGTAAGTAAGAGTTAAGACAACTTATTTTACTTATCCTATTTTTAGAAGTGAACATTGTTAATAATTACAACATAATTATTGCATATTTATGATGCATAATTATTTCTTCATACGAACCTATAAACTATCTGTAACATATTTTATTTAAAAAAGACAAAACTGTTATAAATTATAACGTAACTTATAATAGATATATATTTTTTCATAGAGATATTATAAAATATTGCCTTTCTGCCTTTTCATACAAATGTCTGTGATAACGCGGATTGCGAAAAAATAAATAAGTTCGAATCCAGATATAAGACTGAATCCTGCAAATAATCCCAACAAACCACCAAAGGAAGCTAGAAATGAATTTATCATATACGTTATTCATAAGGAAATTAATGAAGTGTTCACTTACCAAATAAATTACGCCAACTATAATGGACATTGCGACGATATTGGATCGATACTAAATCACTGAAGAAAATATGTACGATACTATGATTTTGTAAGCTTATTCCGGTGTTGCTGTTAAATCGAAATATTTCAAGATTATTATCATCTCCAAATTAGTAAAATGTCATTTTAAGTCTTCGTATTCGAATGTTAATAACAAATTTTATACTCAATACAGATTATATTTGACACGGATTATTGTCGTTATTACATTATCAAGTATTCTGCGAGTGATGTAATCGAGAATATGTTTCCTACCTGAGCGATCGTGTAAAATCATTAATATGGATATTTGTATCTAAGAATCCTTGGGAACTCTCTGTCGGATAACGATAGAGGGTGCAGTCTGGCTGGCATGCGCAAGGCCTTTTTAGAAGATCTATCGTCTTATATTTCAAAATACCTTTATCCATATCTATTCCTGGCCAAGATGTATCATACCAAGCTAAAAGTTACACGACACGAAAGAGTTTGAACACTTTCCTCAAGGTAGACAAAAATGACATACTCACATTTGTATTTCGTTAGACAATACACATCTTGCAGATTGCAAATTCGCGAGCCTATGAACATTCAAAATACTTATCGTCGCATCTTTTACATGTTCGTCTACGTACATCTAGAATAAGTATAACCGAGCGAAGAATCTTATCTCGTGCCAATTAAATACGAAAGTAACGTCAAGTCGTTAAACAATTTCTCCCTAATATGATTCTTTTCTAGCAGACGGATCGATAATTGCGTGGATACTGCTGATCGTAAGAAGTCTGTTGCAGCAAGAGCTTTTGACACTTACCGTTCTGCGGAAAATAGTAAGGAATGCAGGAACACTTCGACCGAATGATCGTTGCCCGACATTGGGCCATGCAGTTCAAGTAGGAGTATCTAACTGTGCTGAAGGACGATACGAATCCATCAGGATGCTTTATGTCGCCACCCTCGTCGTCGAAAATACAATTCCTTGCGTCGATAGGAAGATCTCTTACGTCTGATGTCGAGTACGTTTCCTCAGGTGAAATACTTAAGAATACTTGGGCGCCTATTCCTATAAGCTTGTATTCCGCATTATAATCTGGATAATCATAGGGATCGTGCAACATCACCTGGGATTACAAGTCGATTAATATTCGGAAAGATTACATTCTAATCAACCTGGCAGTAATCACCTTCACTCCGAAAGACCCTAGATAAGTGGCGTGATAATCTTCCGGGTGCGGATTCACCAGTAAGGTAAGACCAGTTTGATATCCGCAGGCAGGAACTCGCTTCGGTTTCCCACTTCGAAGAAGTAATTAGCATAAAAGATTATTATTGATATAAGATAGATTTCTTTGAAAGTATCTTGAAATTATAGTTACACATGCTGTAACTTGATGAGCATTACCTCACGGGCGGGCCACTACCGGTAAAACTCAGATAATTAAAGGTGCAGCAGAGTCCTTCGCGAGACAAGCTCTGTTGAAATAATTTGTCGCAATGACTCACCTCGCCGTTCCATTTGCAGGCAACTAGGAGATCGGTGCAATTGGCAGTCACCTAAAATAACACGAAACGGCGAGAATAGTCTACAGGAGTGAAATTATCGCATCTTCGGTTCATATCTCACTTGTAAGCTACCAAAATCGCATACCGATCGTATTACATCCAAAATCGATAATCCGTTATCGTTGATGATATTCTGTAAACGGGTGAGATTCGCCGTAACGTCACGCCCAAATACTCCAGGATAAAGTAACTCGTTCATAAGTCGCATTTCCTGGACGAGAAAATCCTCGGTGATGTCATCAGGAGTCTTTCTGAAAGATTCGACGTCTCTTGAAATATCGGTGTGAGTAATTATCGATAATTGTGAAAGGATCTTTTTGTAGGATTTTGAATGTATGGAAGGAAGAGGGTGAGAGAACTTGCGCAACTTGCGAGAAGCCAGTCAAATCGATTGCGAATTTTTAAGATAGAATTACAGGCGCGCAAAGATTGGTAATAGGTAGGTAGTTACAATTTTAAAATGTCTAACTTATCAAAAAAAAACTCTATTGTCCGCGATTTGCATATTCTACGGTAGATATCAAAATTCTTCTATGCTGCACAAGTGAGACACGATGTACAGTAGCATTGCACTGTATTACAAGTTACATTGTCTTACCATTGCGTTATTGTACAGTTTACGACACATTATTCTATTCCATAAATCTCAAATGCTACATTTGCAGTTTCACAAAATGCAAATAGCATCGAGTACGTGAGAAAGGTCGATCGATGGTTCTACTTAAGCGTAGAAAATTGAACGACCAATTAAGCTTGTTCAGTTGAACTGGATTAGACTCGTAAACTCGAGTGTAAATTAACAAATAAAATAAAATAACGCAGTCATGAATCAGAAGAACGATCTTGTCGTTTACTGTAGTCCAGAGCGGCTCAGGATTGATTGTTCAATCCTGCGTAGCAAGCCGGAATATTATGCTACGTTTTAAACATTTTCTGGACATTCGACAGGTCGAAAAGCGCGCGTATCGAAAGCACGGGTTGCAGTCACTTAGGAATCCGACAATCGACACTTATTGTTAGAATAACCATACGTGGAACATCGAAGAACGATATACTCACAGTCTTCTAACCAGATCCTTCGTCAAATTGAGTGACATGCGATTAAGGTTGCAGACCGTGATCGCGGGGAAAGGATAATTCCATATTCCATGGTGAGTGGATTCGATTACAGTTAAAGTGGGATGAGAAGCGTAGTGATCCCACGCCGTTTTCATTAGGACGAGGGAGCTGCATAGAGAGGCAAATACCGCGATCGCCCAAAGGATTCTGCAAAACGCATTTTACTATTAATTACGCAACAATCATATGCGTACACTTGTTTATTATTTTCTTTCTGCCTGTGACAGTGTTTATTGTTTTAAAGCGCGTTTGCTACATGCACGTGCTGCCCGCCACTAGACAATTGGTGCATCGTTAGTGAAAAGTGCGTATAATTTTCTTACTCTCCTTCAATTACTTTCTTTTCTTTTTTTCCCATAATGTTCTACGTCACCAAAACGAGAACGATAAGGAATCCAATACGAATACTACCTCTCCGGTTTGGAGCGTTGACTTTGCGCGATATATTTGTACCCGTGCAACCCAGTGGCAAGACAAAACTCTCGTGCCTGCTTCTTTATCACGTCCCACCATGCCCATTGCAGCTTCTTCTTGCTCCTTTCCCTCAATCGTTTCACAATGTTACTCGTGACATTGTCATTCATCCTTCACTACAATTGCCAGTTCTAATCACTGGCCCAAATATCCAACCACTCAAACAAATTGTCCTCAATGTATCGTCATTAATTCTTCCAACCGAGTCGATCTTCGATTAAGGAACATCTTTGGAATTTCACTGGTACGCGCGAACCTAAACCGATCTTCAACCTTGAAATTTTCTCACCGATCTTGATTCTCTTGATTCGTTCGTACGAAGAGCAGAAACTAGGATTTCTTGAAAAAGTGAAAATACTTATATCACACCACGGAAAGTGATCGTCCAATGGAGAAAAATTGATTGAATATTTATTAGCCCACGGACTCTGTTCCATTCGTGTATAGTTGCACGATGTGGTGGTGTGAACAGGAAGATACGGACTCGACGAAACTGACCGACGAGTTGAGCTCGTCCTTTCAACTGAGAGACTGGAAATTTCAGTGTCGCAGAAGTAGAGGCTCGTGGTTCGTACGCCTCACGCCACAATCGCTCCGTGTCGTTTAAAAGAGCGTGCGCGTGACTGTGTGGTGCATGCGATGTCGTATAATAAAACATTCATCCGGTCTACCCCGTCTACCGATCGATCATTCGTTCGATACTACGATAAGCTTCCGTACTTTACAGTCACGAGTACCTGCGATATTCAGGAGCGTTAAACTATTAACGAATCCTGCGAAATGTCGTGCGCGTTTGCCAAGCAAGGATACATTGTGCGGGACCACGAGTTTGGCAAGGCTACCTCGCCTTAGAGGAGAAAGAAAGTGGATGTGAATTTTTCACATGGTGTCTACTGACGGTAATAACGAATAAAATAATTTATATGAAAATCGCGCACGCGTCACGATGCCCATTTTGTTGTTTAAATTAATTAGGATCGAGGGTCACGAAGGTTTGAATTTTCTGGGAAGTAGAGCTCTTGAGACGACGGAAGCGTAAGGGATTTTTTACTGTCGCTTGGACAACGAAGGGAAATGAAAGAGCGAACTAGGAGATTCCATTATGGTTCCACTTTCTAGCATACAATGCGGTGGAATTTTGACTCTGTGAATCCCATCTCGGTTTCCGTAACGCGCTTCCATTGATGTCACTGAAAGCGCTGACAAACCGATTTGCACGCGTGTACCTTGTAAAGGTAAACTTTGCTTTTAATTATTCACGTGTAACCAAGGCCCTTTCAGTAACCAGAGCACGCTATCGTGTATACTCCGTTATGATCCGAGATCCTAATTACAGGTGCGCGTGTAGATTGCTTTTTAATAATTCGCCATCCTTCTTTATCTCTAACGAATGTGTGCACGACATTCACATGTGAGAGAAATCGCAAACGAGATAGGAAGGGCGGAAAGCCGAGGGAGAGAATCGCCGATGTCAAGGTCATCGCAGGCAGCCCTTTATCAAAAGTATAGAATACCAACGTGTAATTCAGAATACTCGAATAACGTAAAGACAAATACCGCAAGACATCTCTACTCAAAATCGAAATTCTCGAAATTCGATTAAAATTACACTTTCCTGTGATTTAATTTTAGAGTAACTTTTAATCATTCACGAGTTCTGCGAAATATCGTGCGAAATTTCTCCGTGAGGAGTGTTGCGGTCAGTCGAGAATGTCAGAGAGCAAAATGTGGTAATTTAATGTAAAAAAAATCATCGTGCGCTACAATTTTCTGTCACGTCGAAGAGCGATCGATTATTATGCGATTGAAAATTCGTAGGTACGATCGATCCGATTGGAAGCGGCGAACGTGAGACAAGGTCGTGGCGCAGGGTGCAAGGGGTCGGAGGATGGATTAGCGGCCCTTTTTATCGGATGCTTCTCCATCTACTCACCACCACCTCCGGCGGGCGGCCAGGACGACGATAGCCAGGGTAATGACGTGTACTCGAGCACACGGTCCCCACCGCCCCCCGGAGGCGCAACGGTGTTTAGCACTTTATCTATCCTCCTCGAAGTTATTAATGACACTCGCTGAGTCAGACGGGGCGCGCCCGCGATGCGCTCGTTTCGAGCGGCATCTTCAAAGTTTAATATCCGAACAACCGAGTCACTCGGCCGTCGACGTCCTTCTCGTCGTCCTCCTCGTCGTCGTCCACGTAGTTGACAACGATCCTAGTATCTCGAGTATAACGGTTCTTTCCGATGTCCTTAGAATCCTGGCACCCACTTCCTTTTCTTCCTTCACTTCTCATTCCACTTACTTTTCTTCTTCCGTTTCAACATTTCTTAGCTTGAGTTGTCACGATGAAGGTATTTCTGGAAGCTCTCGTGTTTTTTATCTTTCCAATGTTTCCTGCCTTAATCGGGTTTCTCTTTGGGTTTTACTTGCTCCAAGTATACTCGAATAATAACACTTTTAATTCTCTCCTCGTCGTCGTCCACGTAGTTGACAACGATCCTAGTATGTCGAGTATAACGGTTCTTTCCGATGTCCTTAGAATCCTGGCACCCACTTCCTTTTCCTCCTTCACTTCTCCTTCTACTTACTTTTCTTCTTCCGTTTCAACATTTCTTAGCTCAAGTTGTCACGATGAAGGTATTTCTGGAAGCTCTCGTGTTTTTTGTCTTTCCAATGTTTTCTGCCTTAATCGGGTTTCTCTTTGGGTTTTACTTGCTCCAAGTATACTCGAATAATAACAGTTTTAATTCTCTCCTCATCGTCACCCATATAGTTGACAACGATCCTAGTACCTTGTCTATAACGGTCCTTTCCGATGTCCTTAGAATCCTGGCACCCACTTCCTTTCCTTCCTTCACTTCTCCTTCTACTTACTTTTCTTCTTCCGTTTCAACATTTCTTAGCTCAAGTTGTCACGATGAAGGTATTTCTGGAAGCTCTCGTGTTTTTTGTCTTTCCAATGTTTTCTGCCTTAATCGGGTTTCTCTTTGGGTTTTACTTGCTCCAAGTATACTCGAATAATAACAGTTTTAATTCTCTCCTCATCGTCGCCCATGTAGTTGACAACGATCCTAGTACCTTGTCTATAACGGTCCTTTCCGATGTCCTTAGAATCCTGGCACCCACTTCCTTTCCCTCATTCACTTCTCCTTCTACTTAATTTTCTTCTTCTGCTTCGATATTTCTTAGCTTTATTATACATCTTCGTCTCTCGAGCATTCGCGATGAAGGTATTTCTGGAAGCTCTCGCGCTTTTTGTCTTTTCAATGTTTTCTACCTTAATCGGGTCCCTCTTTGGGTTTTACTTGCTCCAAGTATGCTCGAACAATAACAGTTTTAATTCTCTTCATCCATTCTCTTCATCCCTCTCCGCTTACCTGTCCTTTTTCGCGGATCTACATCTTTTCTTCTCACGGTCTGGGAGCACTTTTTTCTCTTACGATCCACCCGCCCCTCGAGTGCACCCCAGTACTCATAGTTCGAGCCGTCACGCTCTTCAATATCGCCTCGACCTTCCTCACTTCTCTTCTCCCCACGTCGAGTCCAAAGTCACGCTTTAATTTCTCACGAGTACCCACTCGCACTCCTTACCTTTCTTACCATTGCACGGTGAACGCGAAGAGCGCGAGAAGGGATTGTTAGAGGGAAGTGGAAGGAGGTAGGTGGTAGGTCGAGTGAATTGTCGACAAGTGGAAATTCCATGAATAGTTGAAACTTCGAACATCCACTGCGACATAACGTAATATACGACCGTGATGTTCATTAGTTGGAACACCGAGGAGGCATTGGGTGGTCTTCTGCTAGATTTAGAAACAAAAAGAACGGTATAAGAGCTTCGTCGAGGACAATGCGAATTCTCACGTTCAAAAAATAATTAATTGGTGGGTTAGGCGACAAAAGATGCCTCGAAAGTCGAAGTAAGAAATCCTGCGCGCACCTTGAAAGTAGATCACCTGGCATCAGCTGATTAGTTACGACAAACCGAACAAGTGTCCACGATCTTTCTATGCGCACATTGCGAAGAAAGCGTATTAGAAGCAATATGTTTTAGAAATAATCAAAGAGTTATTAAAAAACTTGGTGTATCCTACGAAGATGTTAGGAAAAAATATAGGCCAGAAAATAAACTGATAAAGAACTGATAAAGAAACGCCTTTATTACTAAATTATGTTCAGAATGACGAGATACACCATGACTTTAGATTCAAGAATATAAATGATCTCGAACTCCATTTGCTGTATTGGACAAAAATAGGATACATTTGTATTAAATCAAGTATGTTCAGTATTTTTTAATCCACTTCGATACAACCTTTCTCGCGTTCGAGAAATAATTAATCGGTGGGTGGAGAGGCAAAAGATGCCTCGAAAGTCGAGGTAAGAAATCCTGCGCGCACCTTGAAAGTAGATCACCTGGCATCAGCTGATTAGTTACGACAAACCGAACACGTGTCCTCGATCTTTCCAATCTTTGTTCCTTCTCTTCGTACATTCCAATACTCGTCATCCACGTATAACAGACACGATTAGCAACGAATCCCTGGTGTAGTTTCCAAAATTCCCACTGTTACTTCTCCCTGCTGCTCTATCATCGACTCCCGATGTACCAGCACGAGCAATGTATATTAATACGATACGATATTAGGAACGATTCTGAGCGCACCCCAACCCAGAGAACACTTTATGCGGTGCCTAAAACCCCCTCGTCCTCCTGCCATCTACGCCCCTGTTTCAGGAGGGACATTTTAAATTGACGGTCCCCAAAAGACTGGAGGGAGATGCTAGGCACTTGGCAGAGCCACCCCTTACGAGGACATTCTCGACACTTAAGCGGTATGAAATTGGAATGCGAAAAGTTAATAGAAACAGATCCCCGGAGTCTGAGACGGCAGTGATATTGCGAGGAGAGAGACGAAGGAGGCGAGTGGAAGTAGGAGAATTTCTATCCCCTCTTTTAAAGGAGGACTTAAAGATTTGATTTATATATTGCCCTTTCGTTGCAATACCTGTTATCGCACTTCCATCTGGGTACGCACATTTCAACGAGCGACGCGCGTAATTGGATGCGAAGACACAACGGTAGTAAAAACTACTCGGATCTTCTCTCGTACCTTCACCACTCACCGAAATATTCTTTCGCCTGAATTCAGTCGCGTCGAGCAATTACAATGGCTCGTCGAATTACAGTGGCACATGGGGGTCGTGGATCTCGGCAGGGTAAAACAAACAAAGCGGCGAAAACACCTTCGAAATTCGAGGTCTCGGTGAGAATACCGTTGGCTCGAAACTCCAGACGTACCGCTACATTAGGGTAATTTTAATTATGAGATAGTTCACCCTAGGCTGCCGTATAGGGAGAATTACCGGCCGGGATTACGAACGAGGGTGGGGGTCACGGGGGTGGATTGGAGGTCCGAGAACGGTGGATGGGGTAACAATGTATTATGCGTTCCCCTGTCAACCCCTCGCGAGCCGACCGCAAACCCCTTCTATTCACCCCCCAACAATTCGTTAACTGCTATCGAATTGACTGCGACTACCGGGACCGATGGCGGCGTGCTCGTTAGATCCATGGGTACGATGTCCCGTCGGAAAGTCACAGTGGAAAGAGAATGCGGCTAGGGACTTGATGAAACGAGAATGCCAGACGGAGAGTGCGAGAGAGAGAGAGAAAGCAAAATGCAAAAACAATCCGCAAAATACCGACGCATCTAAAAAGATACCATGACCAATGATCGCAAATATCCATGCATCTAAAAAGATACCATAACCAATGATCGCAAGTATCCATGCATCTAAAAAGGTACTATGGCCAATGATCGCAAATATCCATGCATCTAAAAAGGTACCATAGCCAATGATCGCAAATATCCATGCATCTAAAAAGGTACCATGGCCAATAATCGCAAATATCCATGCATCTAAAAAGGTACCATAACCAATGATCGCAAATATCCATGCATCTAAAAAGATACCATGACCAATGATCGCAAATATCCATGCATCTAAAAAGTTACCAAAACCAATATTCGCAAATGTCCATGCATCTAAAAAGGTACCATGGCCAATGATCGCAAATATCCATGCATCTAAAAAGGTACCATGGCCAATGATCGCAAATATCCATGCATCTAAAAAGTTACCATAACCAATGATCGCAAATATCCATGCATCTAAAAAGGTACCATGGCCAATGATCGCAAGTATCCATGCATCTAAAAAGTTACCATAACCAATGATCGCAAATATCCATGCATCTAAAAAGTTACCATAACCAATGATCGCAAATATCTATGCATTTAAAAAGTTACCATGACCAATGATCGCAAATATCCATGCATCTAAAAAGGTACCATGATCAATGATCGCAAATATCCATGCATCTAAAAAGTTACCATGACCAATGATCGCAAATATCCATGCATCTAAAAAGGTACCATGATCAATGATCGCAAATATCCATGCATCTAAAAAGTTACCATGACCAATGATCGCGTTCACAAATATTCTTATACTCTTTCGTACTTTATCGTGTTACTTTCACGAAAGATCGAGGAGAATTCTCGAATGGGACGATGTAATATCGACTAGGTATCGTCGTATCCCCTAAATGGTGTTCCAGGCTGCTCGCGCGATTCGATTCGAGAAGAAGGGTCGAGCGACGAATTGTTTAAAACTGTCCTGTCGTGTCCCGTGGATCCACGCGGGCTTCGAAGTGGTTCGTAAAGAGGGAGACGTGCGTGGCGTGAGCGAAAGAAGGAAGGTAAGAAGGAGGGAGAAAGAAAAAGGAGGGCGAGGGAGAAACGTTATAGATATGAAGAGTTTCCTGGGGATTTGTAGGCATCTATATGGCATCTGTATTACGGATAGGGTGATAGGGAAGTAGGGACGACGCATTTCGCGGCACATTGAGCTCGCAGGACTTTAAAATGTTCCCTACCCCAAAACCGAATCTCCCGCTTTTCTCTCTCGCGAGCCAAAGGGGAAACGGTGCAATCGTAGTCCCTCGATATACTCCCTCGTACCCTCGAGATCTACGCTGATCTGTCCAGTAGTCGTCGCAATCGTTGTTTTACGAGTCCACGAGAGGTATGAAACGATTAAAAATTCTATTCGTAGAAGTACTCTATCCGTGAGAGCAGAACCGGCTTTTACCGGAAAAAAAAGTCGTGGTATTCGGGGCCTCGAATTACACAGGGGCTCCGGAAAAAGAAAAGTGAAAAGGGAAACAAGCTGAGAACGACGGATTTAGTAGATTTAATTCTATTTTATAATGTCAACCTAAGATTCGCGATATATACTTTTGCGAGAAGCGGAAAGATCGTTTGAAATCTCAAAATATTTTTCTTATCCAAGCCCCTTTGTAAAGACAAACGGTTGGCCTAGCGTGGGTGTAGAATTATTAGCAAATATTTTTATAACCAACAGATTAGAGAAGTAGGATATTCAACTTTATAATTTCAAGATATTAAATCGAGCATGCGAGTGGAGCGATTCTTTGGAGGAGAGAAACTTTAATATCCGGATGTCCATCTTCCTTCGGTATCTTACGTACATGGAATGTTCGTCTGTCCGTCGATGGATGCTCGAGGGTAGGACGATTCGCGGAAAGAAGAGAAAGGCACATAAAGGAACGGATGCGGTACGTAGAGAGCAAAGGACCGAGCGAGCGAGCCAACGAGAGCATATAGGGGTTTGCACGCGGGCCGACTTTATGGGGGCTGCTCCGAGTATATTTCCTGATTGAGCGAACTAATCCACGCAAAGGAGGTTTTATCGTCGAGGTGTACCTAATCGAAGGGGGCTCTTCGTCTGCGCGGATGTCGCGCTGGAACGGAGACGAAAGGAAGGAGGAAGAGGTAATGGAAGGAGGGAAAAGATGAGGGGATAGCGTCGATCGAGTCGTGTGTGTGGAGGAGGAAAAAAATTGGGGTAAAATTTTGCGACAGAAGGAATAGATTTGCCCGAAGAAATTGAAAGGAAGGTACGAATCACGTGTAGAGGCATTTGCATTTAATAGTATATCTTCATACGCTCGATGCAATCTTTAAGTAGATACAGTTCCACCTGTAAGGACAGAAGTACCACGGGAGTAAGCTAATTGCATTTAAAGTACATTTTACAATCCTCAGGGAAGCTTACTTCTAATAATTATCTAATTATCTAATTATTCTAATTATTCTTATATTCTAATTATTACGGTTAAACGATAAACAAGAGAGCAAAGTGTCTGTAGAAATTATAAATGAAAGACGCATCTCGATCGCAGGACGTTTGGTGCAGATGAAAAGAGAAGTGACGAAGTTATGACCTACAGTTACTAAAGCTCATACGTATATTCATAAAATATTCGTGCTCTTGTCTACTTCAAACAAATGCACTCTTGATCCAACAAAATTTATCTCCGATTCTTAATTCCCTTTGCGATCGAACGTTTCATTCGAGCGTATAGTGTTTTCGAATGCAACCACCTACGCGCGACTTCCTCTTATATCCGAAGGGAGGAGTTTCTAAATAATTCACCTTCATCCGTGCACCACAATTGTCCTCTTGAGATATTTACGATTACGTCGAGCAGTTACGATGTCTCATAGAGGAAGAGAATTCCTTTCTTTCTCTCTTTTTCTCTTCCTACACGAGACTCGTCTGCGATGTTTACGATAAGCATAAACCCGCGACGAAAACTTTTTCGCGACCTTCTAACCGCTCGGGTTATCCGAGCGCGGGGCGGATATATCCCCGAGTGGTTAGTCGGTAAGCTCCTTGGAGCAAGGGGGCCTAGGATCGGCGAGTCCCTTCGTGAGGGAGAAATCCTCCCACGGAATCCCCGGGAATGCCCTTCACGAATGGAGAACTCGAGAATTCGAGACACGGCCTGGGCGGGCCTGCGGTGCGATCTTTTAATCGTAACTCGCGGCGGGCATCCAGTAACCGTATGAGAGACTATAGTGGTAGTGGTGACAGTAGGAGAGCCTCCACATCGTCTCTTCGTTCTCCCACTTCTTTCAATTTTCCTCCTCATTCGCATCTTCTCTCCTCTGCCCTTCTGGTGCAATTCAAAAGGTCCATTTTCAGTCAAACTGCAACAGATCTCATTACTAAGGATACAGAATAGGTCAGACTACTTCCTATTTATTGTTGGTTGAATTTGAATCGATCGAGGATTGAACAAATGCGAAATTATGCGAATGAGGAAAGTTTAAGGTATCTATGGATGCAAGTAGTGAATTCAAGGCGAAAGGAAGTGGAAGGAAGGATGAGAGTCGAGTGGACGACGTAGAAGAAAGAAGAATAAAGTTTCATATTGGTTATTAGAGTAGAGAAGGGTGGGAAATATGGTAGAAAAGAAGATCGATACCGTTTGGAAACCAAACTTCGCTTCGGCGAAGTGCCAACCTCCACATATCTCACGGCACTCGTGCTTCGTCCTCGTATCTTATAATGTGGAGGAAAGGTCCGCGTTGTGGTAGGCCTAACCCAGTGACCGCAGCTTACAGCTCGCGCTTCGCAGGGTCGTCGCATACTCAGTAGACTCCCATTCTGCTTTCGTTCTACCAAGAATTTCAAAACTGGATACTTATTTTTCTAATACATCTAATTCTCCATCTCAACAATTATCGAAGACGTGAATTTTTCAAGATTTCAATCTCACTCCACTTCGAAACTGTTCAAAAAGACTGCCCGCGAAGTTTCATATCAACGAATCATCGCACCCTTGATTTTTCTACTAAACCTCGTCTCGACCGACTCCGTCATTTATCCGTAATTTACAACAAACACAGACAAACCCACACTCGCGAGGCTTCGCGCACTGAGAGAAAAACATGGTTGGGTTTACTATAATCTCACTATATTTTATAGTTAGATTTGGCGTCAAACATATTTTTATAGTTCACTTAACCATACAAAACATAGTAGAATGAACGATTTGTAGAAATGGTTATATTATTAACCGTTACCTTTGTTCTTGTTACCATATGTATAGTAAAATGTGCTATCTGAATATAGTTAGTTTTATCACTATGTATGAAATTTCTGGTAATACCCGAGTAGAAATGAATCTAGTACGTCCGATGTGAAACCTCGTAGGTAGATAGTATTGACTAGATTACATTTTCTTGCTAGCAGCTAGGTCAGTACTAGATAAGAATTTATAGACAGTTTTACTGACGTAGCGGTTGTGTAGTAATACATAGAAAATATGATACTAGATGGTGCTGTCTTTCCCAGAAAATATAATCCAATTACTAGTCGCCACTAGCACTTTTAAATTAGTCAGCGAATCTCTCACGAGCTTGACGACACCGGTGTGAACCTAACATCTCAACTGTCAGCATCTCATGAAAAAATTTCAAATTTACTTGCATCCAGCAAAGTTCAAGGAATTCTTACAAGTTTTAACAATAGTTCAAATGATTTACACCAAAAATCTCGTTTTAAAAAACGAGATGCGAACTTCGCGTATGGCTTGATTGCATCTCACCGAATTTCGATCTTTCAACGTACAGGAGTGATATTTCGAAGAGTTCAACGTCCTGGGCATGAAATGTTAAGAGTTCAGGCGAAAAAACTATAACAAAAATAGTTTATCATCGCAAAGTAAGATGCTGCGCAAAATTAGGGAGTTCATGTCGAAATAAAATGTTTTCTGGATAGCTGTAGACATACTACAACATATTCCAAAGAGTTCGAGGCACTAGCAATGTCGAATTGTTTTTAAATAAATAAATACTCTTCGAGTGCCGTACATTTATAAAGAAACTCCGTAGTTTTGTGCATCATCTCACTCTTTTCTCTCTCACACAACAATCCGAGTTGTGGTCTATGTGTAAGGGAACAGGCTCCGTGAGCTAGAGGTCTCAGGTTCGAATCTCCTCACCCAAGAAGGTATATAAAAGTGGATTTTTCAATTCAATAAAAATACAAGTAATCGTTAAGCAAATTGAACACCTACTTACCGGCGTTTCAGGAACAACGATACGTTGGAAAAAATTAGAATTATCCAGAAGTTTATTTTATTTTGCTATTTCCTGTCCAGCCCGGGCTAGGTTACTACTACATTTACATATCTTAAATTTTCTATCTAAATAGTAGCCAGTTTTTTTGATGCAGCCACTGGTAGAAGTGACCGTTACATTTCAAGCCCACTACTACACACAAAAAATAGACAATTCCGATGTATATCTCGTTTTTTCTATATCTGAACTAGACAGCAACGATGTTCAAATTCTACTCGGGTATTAACTATATAAAATAGTTACTTTTCTTACCATTATATATTTTGAACCATACTATATTTTTAGTTGAAATAACCACAATTTTGGGTAAAAACATAATATAGTTGGTTATACTATGCCTCTATTGTAATTATTACCGACATCATTGTACCATTTACCATAAATATGATATTTCCAACTATAATTTTGTTACTATGCCATTATAGTTAGATATATCATATACTTTTCTCTCAGTGCGTCTTCTTCCTCTGTTGAAGCTAATAAGATCGCTTCAACTATCACTCTGCACATCAAAACGGACGTCTTTACTTCCAATCCTAACCATCTCGCGATACTTATTCACATCCGCTTTGGTCTTTAAGCTTCTAGCCAAGGCCATCGACTAGAAGGAAGCGGGTCAATTCGCGCAACCGAACGAGTCAGGACCCGGTAAGCAGCGCAGAGTCCAGCACGGACGAGGTAGTTACTAACGGCAAGGTAGAGGAGGACTTCCTAATAAAACGAGCGCGAAGGGGTTACGGTAAGCGTATGGTCAGCCCCCGGATCTGCTTAATGTGTAGACATTGGCTGCTCTCGAGGTCCGTGCCGTGCCGGGCGTTGTCGGGGCCGAAGAATGAATATTCAACGGTAAACACCGCTTACGCTTGTAAAGGGTTCGCGCGCGAGGGTTGCGCAGGGCGATAGGGCGGGAGAGAGGAGAGACTGGAGAGAGGTGAAGAGGAGGATGTATATGGGGGTGAACGAGGACGAGGAAGAGGACGAGCAGTGGCACGAAAAGGGGACCAGGGAGGAGCGAGTGGAGAAGGGTGAATGGAGGAGGATGCGAGTATGGAGAAGGAGGAAGATGCGAGTATAGAGAAGGAGGACGATGAGAGTATAGAGAAGGAGAAGGACGCGAGTATAGAGAGAGAAGACGAGAAGAGGGAGGTGCAAGAGGTGACAAGGTGGATCCTCTGGGAAGGCACCTTCGGCCAACGAGGAGGAGACCTACCCGTCACTCGTGCAGAGATATAAACGCGCCTCGCGCTCTCCTCTACCGACTACCGTGCCAGCTGAGAGGGACATTGTTTACGATATTACATCTATAACGCCGCTCAAGTGGCCAGTGTCCACCCGGTGGCGTAATCTCCCGCGCCATGGCAGGACCTCGCTCTCCTACCGGTTAGATACAGCACGTCGCCTGTCCTCGAATTATAATAATGTGCCGTTCCTTCCCCCTTCCGACACTTCACCGGCGTTACTGCGCGTTTCGAGAGAGCCTTCCTTCGATATGCCGCGCGTGAGAATCCTCGCGGAAAACGAAATCACTCGTGGTTCGAGCCAGAGGCGATCCGGGGAAAATAACGATCTGGAGGAAATAGAACTGGTCCTCGTCTACGAAGGACATCCCTTGGCAGCTCTCCCGAGGAGGTTTCTTATGGAAAATACAGACTCGACGTATACAGAGAATTAAGTAACATTGTGTATGGTTACATTCGGCTGAACTTCCGTATCCAACCCTTGTCCGATCTTAATAAAATTTCACAGGTAAGTAGTATTTACTAAATTTAGTCGAATGCCGTAAGTCCGAATTTAAGGAAACGCCTAGTTTCCGAGATATTGAATTTTTAATTACGTTTAATTTTGTAGATTTTAACGTAAAAAAAAGACTAAAATCCAGAAATATTTTGCTGAAATGTTTTATTTTATTAATATCTTGTAAGATAAATACTAATTTATCAAAATATCATTTGAATACATATTAAAAATAAGAAATATAGAAAACAATTTTATGTTTTTTTCGTAATTATTCACTTATGGGGAGCCACCTCGGATTTCAATGTCCTTCACATATGTTATCAAGGTCATCACCCTGAGTAATGTTGTGAAGGTTTTAAGCTCCGCTCGTCATTTATTAAAAAGTTATTAACAGAAAAAGTTTTTCCAGAAATAACTTTTTCCTCTGACAAAATTGGCTGTCTTCTCTCCAAAAAAAGATATTCAATGTCAAAGTTGAAATATAAATGTGATAAATGGAGATTGATCTAACCAGAAAGGCCTACCACGCTCTCAAGTTTAAATTATTTTTTTATTACGCATTGCACCTGCCTAACCTAACATTTTGTGGAATTTCAGTCTTCCCCTTACGAAAAATTTCAAAAATTCTTGAGTCAATCACGTAATATTAAAATTTAATATCTCGGAAACGAGGCGTTTCCTTAAATTCGCACTTATGATGTTCGACTGCATTTAGTAAGTGCTACGTACCAGTAAAATTTGATGATGATCGAAAGAGGGTCGGATACGGAAGTCTTACCTTACATTGTTATTGTAGATTGTGTAATCGAGTAATTTAGTCTTTGCCGCTACGTCCGGTTTTGTCCTTCCAAATTTGTTCCGCTTTGTTTTGACTTTATCCGAAGACTATAAATATCGCTGGGTACGGTGTATTCGATGCCCAAGGAATCTACGCCTAATTGATACAGCCGATATCGGCGGATGGCTCGGACTGTCCGTCGCAGGAACTGCGTCCGGAGGACAAACATCGTCTAGGATAGAGGGAGAGGCCGGTGTTTTGATTCTGGTTGTTATAGGGAAGGCATATATCACTCGGTCCACCCCCCTATCGGCATAGATGGCGGTAGTTAGGGTGACGATGCCGGGAGGGCCGGTGGACACCCCGCGATTTATTGCCCGCTCCCGATATATATGATTATTTAAATCTTTCTCAGAGGGCACTGCCGCGATCGTTCGACCTTATCTTACCTCCCTCCAAAACGGCCACGTTCGAGTTTTCTCCTTGTTTCTTCTTCTCGTCTTCTCTAGTCTTTGTCTCTCGATGTTCGCCTGGGACCGATAGAATTTTTAAAAAGATATGTTTTATGTGTTGCACATTAACGCATGCAAAGATTAACTGGCTTTTTTTTGCATGCGTGAATAACACGGGTCCGTATGAAAAACTTGACATAATATTTAACTTGATCTTGAATCGCACGAGATTCTATTCATCAGGAAAATTAACTTTGTAAAAAGTTCACATGGGGTGAAAAGCAAAGCTTCTTATGCAGTGGAAATCGCTGTTTGCAAAGTAGATTTTCGTGATGTGCGAGATAGATGCAATAGATAAATTTAAACTTTTGTCTTTGATTATTCGAGTGACGAATAACCTTTTCGCATCCTTACCGTACACTGTATCGTTGGATCGTTAAATTTTCTTTCCTTCGATCTCTTATTTTGCGATATTCATAGAACGCGCTATTTCAATGACGAGGATCGATCAAGACTGACCGTCTCCCTCCCCTTGAGTCTACACTATGGAAATGGAGTTTGTGCGAAGAATATAAAACGCAGGAACCACTGGACGCGTAACAACAAGGAGGAACTTATCCTGTAGGTGTACGTGCGTATCTGTACGCATCTGTTGCGAATTTATTGTGATTGACGTTTCGCTTCTCTTGGTTGGGCATATCTCCTTTGTTCTCGCCTTTCCTCTCTCTCTTCGTTCATCCACTCTTTTCTCCCGTTCGTCTGCACGATCTTCGGTTTCGCATGCAGACGTTATCCCAGTAATTTCTATCTACCTCTTTATCACCGGTTGAATGATCATTCGGACGCTCAGTAACGACACTAAAGAGATCTTTTCAAAATCTTTCGCATATAAATGTTTTCGTCCAATTTGCACAATAATGAAACGACAGACGCGTAGTTAGCATTGTATAGTGCATTTAGAGAAAAATATATGATATATCTAACTATAATGACATAGTAACAAAATTATAGTTGGAAATATCATATTTATGGTAAATGTTACCATAATGTCGGTAATAATTACAATAGAGGCATAGTATATTATGTTTTAACCCAAAATTATAGTTATTTCAACTGAAAATATAGTATGGTTGAAAATATATGATCGTAAGAAAAGTAACTATTTTATATAGTTAATATTACCAGAATATTTCATACATAATGATATAACTAGCTATATTCACATAACACATTTTACTATACATATGGTAACAAGAAGAAAGGTAACAGTTAATAATATAACCATTTGTATAAATCGTTCATTCTACTATATTTTCTATGGTTAAGTGAACTATAAAAATATGTTCGACGCCAAATCTAACTATAAAATATAGTGAGATTATTCTCTTTCAGTGTGCGTCGAGCTCGCGTAAAAGTTACTTAAAGGTAAGAAAAAGAGAAAGAGACGGAATGCCAATTGACGAATTCTTTTGAATCCAACCTTCGAAGCGAAATTCACCCGCTCCCGTCGATGGTAAAAATATTCGAGGCAGAGCGCGTATTTCACGCCTAATTTCTCGCATATTCACCACCGAATATTCCTCGTTCTCGATCCCATGCGGGCTGCCAGTCGATTTGTCTCGCAAGCCTGCACAAGTCCCTTTGTGTTCCCCATCGACGTGGAACTTACCATTCGAGGAATATCGAACATTCTCACGCGAACTGTTTGAACTAACAAGAAGTTTGATAATTCGCGGTTAAAACACAACAGAACACAGACCCTCTTATTCCTCATTTTTCACGGAGATCAATTTCGGGATAAGTGAGGAGAAAATGGCGAGAGCAATGAAAAATTGAAGACCAAAGACTGTCGCGATGTTTCAACGACCACTCGAGATTTTGTGGAAACGTCATGAAATTCCAACTCTCGCGGAAGCCCAGTGAATCGAGTACGAGGACCGACAGCAACGGCAGGCAGCTGTCGCTCTAAATTAATAAACTGAGCAGCGAGCGCATAAACGACTGCCATCCTCTAAATATTTAATGGCGATTTTAATCGATTACGTGCTAATTCACGAAGTCCCGGAATAAACACGATCTTATTCCATCGCACAAACCGACCGTGACTTCGTCGTGCATCCTCCACGCTCCTCGTGTACTTCATTGGTCATCTAATCCACCACAGACAAAGAGAAATCTATTATTTGGTCGCTCAAATAAGTACTGTTTGATTTTATCACACATCGGTGGATCTTCTCATTGGAGAAGTAAAAGAAGTTAATTCCAAATAGATTGTTAAAAAAATGTGTCATCTTGTCGCTTTGACATTCGAGTTAACATTTACGATATGGTCGCTCTTTCATTGTTGTTTCGAGGTTTGATTTCATTTCATGAGCTTCGTTACGCAAACTTTATCCTCCGTGGAAACGATACTTACCGCAGAGTATTCCTGTGGTAAGTATCGTTGCATCGTACCACTTCGTTGCAGCCCTTCTCGTTCCACCCCACATTTCTTTCCACCCCTGCTTCCTCTTCTCTCGGCCCCTGAACGAACGCGCGCGCGGTTACACACACGGGGGCGGCGCGGAGGTCCAGAAATTCATTAGGGGTATCTGATATTTCTGGTGGCTGCTTCGCGCCGGAATAAATCATGCGCGGGCGCGCGAGCAGCTCGGAAACGTTTTGCCGCTACGGTCGTGCTTCTTTCTCCCTTCATTTTCCATCCCTCTTTCTCTTTCTCCTTGCACACGCGATCTACTCCCTTATCTCATATACTCCCATGGAGAGAGAAAAGTTAGAACGAAGGACGGAACGAGAAGGGGTGAACGAGGATGGAATTGAAGAGCGCAGGCAAGAAAGACGAGCACGTGCAAAGAGAAAAAATAAAACGAGAAGATACGTCGGAAGATTCAAAGAAGAAAGAAATAACCGAAAAAGACAGAGAGAGAGAGAGAGAGAGAGAGAGAGAGAGAGAGAGAGAGAGAGAGAGAGAGAGAGAGAGAGAGAGAGAGAGAGAGAGAGAGAGAGAGAGAGAGATAGTGAAAAGAAAAGAGGTAAAGTCGATTGTGAGGAAGAGGCTCGATGAGGAGAGGCAACGAAAAATTTGCGAAAAGGAATAGAAAAGACGTGAAGAGAGAGAGAGAGAGAACGAGCGTGGCCAGAACGAAGGATAAAAGGAGAAAATCAATGGAAGGAGTTGAAGGAGGAGACCGAGTGGAAGAAGGTGTGAACGTAGATGGAATTGAAGAGCGCAGGCAAGAAAGACGAGTACAGGCAAAGAGAAAAAATAAAACGAGAAGATACGTCGGAAGCTTCAAAGAAGAAAGAAGTGAAAAGAAAGGAGGTAAAGTCGATTGTGAGGAAGAGGCTCGATGAGGAGAGGCAACGAAATTTTTGCGAAAAGGAATAGAAAACACGTGAAGAGAGAGAACGAGCGTGACGAGAACGAAGGATAAAAGGAGAAAATCAATGGAAGGAGTTGAAGGAGGAGACCGAGTGGAAGAAGGTGTGAACGAGGATGGAATTGAAGAGCGCAGGCAAGAAAGACGAGCACAGGCAAAGAGAAAAAATAAAACGAGAAGATACGTCGGAAGATTCAAAGAAGAAAGAAATAACCGAAAAAGACAGAGAGTGAGAGAGAGAGATAGTGAAAAGAAAGGAGGTAAAGTCGATTGTGAGGAAGAGGCTCGATGAGGAGGGGCAACGAAAATTTTGCGAAAAGGAATAGAAAAGACATGAAGAGAGAGAACGAGCGTAGCGAGAACGGAGGATAAAAGGAGAAAATCAATGGAAGGAGTTGAAGGAGGAGACCGAGTGGAAGAAGAATATCGTGAGGCAAGGAAGGAGCGTGGGGTGCAAAAGGGGATGGAGGTATGAAAGATGGTGGAGAACGGGTGCCAGTAAGAAAGGCCAAGGTACATCGGAGACGAAGAGAAGAAAGAAGGCTAAACGGTCGAACGTGATCCGAGCTTAAACCGCTCGTGGACATCGAGCAAATCTCGTTACGAACTCTCGACCACCCTCGAGCCACCCTCGTCCATGAGGTACCCTTCCTTCGTCTTACCCCGCCCTCTCGCTCTCCTTTTACCACCCCGTTCTCTCCCCTCGAACCCCCTCACCTTCGAGGTAACTCAAGGGATCGGTTTATGTGTATCTCAATGGCGGTTGGAAGCTTCTCTAAGGAGAACATATCTCTCTCCTTCTCTCTCTCTATTTCTCTCTCACTCCTCGGTAAAGCTCATCTTACCAGCATTTGTGATCGACGAAGCGTACGGTCAAGCGGCGTCTTCTCCAATACCTTAGCGTAGATTGAAATTAATTTCGGTTATTGCGAGAAAATTGATTGAAAACTCACTCCATCCGTGAAGCGCTCGAGCGAAGGTCCTTAGGTGTCTCGAGAGAAGGTTCGGAGAGACTCGTGGAAGGTTTAGGACGATGATGGAGGTCGGAAGATATGGAGAAGATTTTCGTGAAGATTCAACGAGGGAGGTCCTGGGAACGGGGGAGAGGTCTTACTTGGTAAGATCGACGATGAAACCTTCGAGAATGTCAGATTGAAAAATAAAATTCGGCGGTGGACGAGCACGCCGATGATCGCACTACTGAATTTTACAATTGAGGATAGAAGACTGATTAACGTGGACGTTTCGTTGGTCTCCGTCGGACATCCTCCTATGGTGATTAATGTTAATTGTAATTAACGTCGAATGCTACTAATTCGCAAAGTCTACCACTTTGACGATGGAAAGTTCACGTGGAATATCGGAGGTGTGAAAAATTCAGTTGATCGACGTTAAAGGGAGATCGGTAAGCGGTGGAAATAAATCTGAAATCAATCTTGGAATAAAACTTAAAGTACACCTCGGATTTAGGAAGTTTACTAATTGAATATCGTTCGTGCGGGCTTTCGTCGTTAAAGCGAATGTCATCGACAAAGATTCCTTTTTTGCTGTAATTTATCGTTTGACGGAGCACATTTTATGTCAAGGAAGACTATATTATTGCATCTTACGATCGTTCGAATGGGTGGTTACGAAGACGAGAGAAAACATTATTTTAGAAGTTATCCAAATTTTTATTGGCAATTTCTCTCTCTCTCTCTCTCTCTCTCTCTCTCTCTCTACTCTCTTCTGTCTTCTCTTTCTCTCCACAAATGTGTCGTTCTCACAGGCTGCGCATTGCGTTGCGAATTATTCGTATATTACGTGTTCGTTGCGAATTCAAATTAATATCGGGACGGGGCTCTCGTAAATCAAAGCTCACCGCTCTATAACGGGTGGGCTCTAAATCACGGCACGGTAATTGCCCCACCGCTTGGCCCGATCTACTGCACAACGTACCTACCGGAACCGCCTAACGGGGAGGAAAGAAGAGAGGGAAAGGAGGGTGGAGGGATGACGATGCCCTCGCGCGGCCCATTTCGTTATTCGTCGAGCTACAAAGAATATTGTCCATGAATATATAAATTCCTATCTGTGTATCTCTATCTTTCTCCAGCTCTTTAAACCATATCGCAATAACCGCAAAAATTCGTTCACCGAGAGTACAAATTTTCCTGTGTTAAAACAACACCGAGGCCTTCATTCGACACGTCATTACTCGATTTATCGCCACCGATAAAATTAATCTTCTACGATCGAACATTAAATGGTGTTTAAAATCAATATCATTCTTTTTGCGCATTCACCTTTCGACTGTTAATTTAAACCATAGATTCTCAACGTGGACGATAACGCCCTTTTGTGGGCGTTTGAGACTTTCAGGGGGGCAGTAGAAGACCTCGAGTGGGCAGATTAAAAAAATATAGTCTAAAAAAGATAAAAATAAATCACGCGTTTTAATTGCTCTCATTGAAACATTCTTTTTTAGGGGAGGCGCTAGAAAAAACATATTCTCAAAGTGGGCGGTGGGCAAAATAAGATTGAGAAACTATGATTTAAACGGTACTCGTGGATTCGTCTGAAAATCGTCTGAAACAGGAAGGACTCGTTGCGCCCGGGATTGCGCGGAATTGTGGAAGCTACGGAACGTCTGGTGAGAAGGGAAACGACCTACGAGGCAGGGGTGAAAGAGAAAAGGGCGGAGAGAGTGCGAGAACCCTCGACGATACAAAGGAATATATTTTCTCTTCCCGCGTCTCCGACGCCTTTTCCTTTCTTCTGGAGAGAAAAAGATTCGCGCCAAGTTAACGAGAACGCGCGGTAAAGTTTCGCGCGCGCGCGCGGGTCATGTCAAACGTTACGATACGAGGAGGACCTGAAAAGGGTGAGGTTCGGGTCAGTTTAAAGGAGGATCAGAGAAGGGAGGGAGAGAGAGAGAAAGAGACGCGTGGGTGGCGTAAAGGCGAACCCTCGCGAAACAAGGCTAATTTTTCGCGCAACCCCACCCGATCGAGATCACGTATGCCGTTCGCCCCCCGGGCACGATCTCAGCGAGAAATTCGCGCCGTACCGTTTTAGAATTTTCTCACGACCACGCGCGAGAGGAATGGAGAGGCGCAGAGAAAAAGGGAAAGTGTGCGGAGCAGAATTTAAAAGTTTCTTTAAAAGCGCCGAATTGTAAATTCTAGCTCGTTATTTCACGCGAATTCCTTATCTACTTGAAGACGATACATGAGAATTTTGAGTATTGTTGGACTACGAAAATTTCTGGAACGCAGTAATACCTAAGTATCTTCGCTCGCTCTACCACAGTAAAGCTGAAATTATAAACTTTCGTCACCGTTCGCAGGTAACGTAGTTAACGTTGTTGATTCTTATAGATATATGTACACAGTTACTAGGAAAATCAACAGAGGTAACTACGTCAGATGCGAATGGTAACGGTGATGGAACGGTGGGAAAAGTTTATAAATTCAGCTTAATGGTCCAGTTTCAGGTAGGTACTCGTTATATTTGTGCAGTGAATAATAATCACGTGTTGTGTTTAACACTTTAACTGCCACGGTGGTGATATGTAACCGCAACTTATTTTTTCTGTGGTGCCAGGATGGTCACCAGAAAAATCATTGAAAAAATGATTATACTAACCATAATGTACGGCACTTTAAAAGATCATATGTTAACGAAAGAAACTCACAAAAAAAGTGCAAAGCATGGCGCCACGGGTAATTTAAGAAAAATCAGCGTGGTATTCAAAGTGTTAAACGTGTTCAAGTGTTTTTCTGCAGGTCCCTGCATCGAGTAACGCGAGTTCCGGAAGAAGGATTGACAGAAACCTGACTTCAATCGTCTACTTGAACATCCTGAAAGTCTTTTCAAAGGGAAGCATTCGCGAATACGCGAGACGAATGGATTCTTTTACATTCATCTTTTACCGTCTACCAGATTTCAATTTCAACACTTTCGCTTTTCCTCTCAAAGACTGAAAAAACCATCTTTGCTCATTCCACATATATCTACTTATACGTTCGCGCTTCTTTTCCTAAAGAGAGTAACGGTCTTTGTCCAGAGCACGTAGCGGCCACTCCTACTGGAGTATCCCGCAGGTTTCTCTTCTCTCTCTCTCTCTCTCTCCATCCCTTCATGCTCGAGAAGTAGAATCCGTGCACGAGTCGGCCCAGTCGTCACTCGGTCAGGATTGCAGGAGACTCAATGACGACTGACTAAGGGTTCGACGGGGGAAGGGTGCCGAGCAGGACGCACGGAGGCTGGGAAGGGGGAATGGAGCTAGGGTAAGAGGCAGGACGAGACTATTCGAAAACGAGGGGATGAGGGTGAAAGGGAAGCAAAGTATGAGAGAAGAAGGTGGATAGAGAAATGGAGTGAGAGGTGAACCTTCAGGGAGTGACATAGAAGCGGATAGATAGATAGATGGTTGGTGGAATGGACGAAGAGGGAGACGGAGTGACGGAGTGAGAAAGTGCACGTGCGTGTGTACGTGTGTCTAGTTCTGTGTGCGGCTAGTGATTGGATTACAGTCAGGGAGTCCCCGTGGACTCGCCAAATGACCGGGACAAATTGCCCCTCGCCTTCGGGAATACTTATATATCTAGCGACAATCGAGCCTTCGCGTGTCCTATCGGCTCATGTAGATGTAGTCGACGCCCGTGTGTAGTCGACGTAACGTTCGGTACGTGTAAGCTTCGTGCACGAGCGATGCGTACCGATCACGATGCGATCAGCGCGTCGCATCTTCCCACATTGTCACTTCTTCCTTCCGCTCGCTTCACCTTCGTTCTTATCGTCTGAAATTATTACCATTCGTACCTACTCCTTGCACTTTCGACGATGTGGACGATTGACTCAAATGCAACATTCGACACCAGGCGATTCTAATCTCATCTCGTAGGTGTTCTTTAACTATTTAGGGCACGGTGGTATTAAAAATGTCCTACCTTTTGATGCACGAGTATGCATGGTGGGACATTTTTGTCCCATCTTGAAGTATTGCGATAGTTACGTGCGCATAGGTTTATATTTAGTCTTACTTATGTAAAGCACTTGGTAATACCGTCGATAAATGTTATAAATGTGTTTACTTGCGTTGGCAAGTTTCAACATATCGGTACAGGTTCATCGAGTGGGAGTTTTTATTGCGACAATCTTTTTCTCCTGGTTTTATATGAAAATTTCTGTGCGGCATAGGTCTATTTTATGACCTGAATTCCTGTGCCGCAAAGAGTTAAGTGGCAAAGCCTGGGTGGGGAATATAAGGGTGGAACGTTAAGCAACAATGTTAGTCCACTCGGTATCCCTTTCGTTCTGATAAATTAAAGCCTGAATGACCACTGTAAATATACTTTCAATTAGAGTGGGGTTTCCGTGATTCAGAAAAAGAGAATGGGTTGGCAATTTTGATTATTTCGAGGAGAATTGACGATTTCTTTTCTTTTGACATCCATGTGCGGTGTGTGTTTTCCAAACTTTCTCCTTCGTTGCGTAATTAAAAAAAAAAGAACGAAGTGATCTACTTCGAAATTCAAAGTCCAGTGTTCTTGTCCCTTCGCTTAATTCACCCTGCATCGACTACGACCCACACTTTTACTGCCCCCTTCCCCATCGAAGGTGGTGGACACACCTCTCGTTACTCGGATCGTTCGCTCCCTCCTGCGTTCTTCCTCGTTTTATTTTCCTTCCACTTCTTCTCCTCGTTCGCATCTTTCTTTCTCCTCCGTTTCTTCCCACGCCCCTGCCCATTCGTCTCTCTCTCTCTCTCTCTTTCTCTCTTTCTCTCTCTCTCTCTCTCTCTCTCTCTCTTCGACGTAATAACCGGGCGTTTACCCATTGTTTATAGTCCTCCAGGATCGTAAATCGCTCCGGGGTAGTTACGTTACTGCCCGCCCGTACGTCTTCCAGAATTCGAATTCGATCCTCCGGGATGGAGGGGCTCGAAGGCGGGTGGGGCTTGGGGACGTTGCGTTCGATATGCGATCGGTTGCAACGTCTCGTAGGTGGAGGAGGAGAACAGTAGCATCCCGTGCATACGGATGGTAACGACTCTCTCAGGGCTACCCCCAGAAGTGACGCGCCGCTTCTAGATGCTCCTCTAGGAATTGCTCGCGAGAAGAGGGAGGTGCCGTCCTCTTACGCTCAGGCCCCATGGCGCATGCAAAAAATAGAAAAACCGATCAACGTGGACTATTATACCTGTCACATAAGTAAGAGACTACGCGCGAGGGTGTGCCTTGAACGAATCTGAGAGCAGATATTTTTTTACCCATGCACGATCTTTCGACAAACGTGTAAACGTATGGTGTTCACGAAAGTTCCTTTAAGGAGGCACATCATCTTTAAAAAGAGTGTTTTTTATTGTCGCTGACGGATCCGATTTTTTAAATTCGAATTTTCAACAAAATGGCGGATCTTCTAAGTTGAGGGACGATTTTCGCTCGAAATTTCATTTTTCTTTGTTAAAAAAAGATATAGAAAGAATTGGAATTTTAAAAATCAGATCCGTCAATGACGATGAAAAAGATTCTTCTTTAAGATGATGTTTGATGTTTGCGCTTCAGATGAACGAGCAAGGAGAAATCATTGTTACCGTAGAATCACGCATATCGTACGGGGTTGACTTCACGATGGTAACGAGGAGACATTTTGCAACTATATCTTTCCAATAAAATTTGAATAAGAAGTATAAAAAGTGTAGTTTATTATGCAAAAAAAACCCCTTGTTATACTTTGTCTCTTGGCTCCGAAAAAAATTCATGCAAAATGCCTTTTTTTGGTATATGCCCTCTTTTAACATTTCGTACGTTTCGTAGAGAAGATTGGAATAATTCGTAATACAAACGTCGCGCTTGAAATACTTTTCTTATCCTTGCAAACGAAAGCAGGTATTCGTTGCTGTAGAAGCACGTGTTTGCAGTTCCTGCGATTCACGAATTGCTCGCACAGTTAATCTCGACATCGAAATCAGCCTCGTTATCTGGGCATTGTGTCAAGTGCCTCGTAGAAACACGAACGTCCATCGAATCGTCCAGCATCTGGAAACATATTTCGATCGTGGATGCTTCTGGTGGAGTGATGAACGTTCGAAGGAATCCTCGGGTACCTTCGAGCATAGTTAAGGTACCAGCAGCGATTAGCTCGGCCATTAAAGAAAGCGAAGGCGAGGAAACGTTATTACCCGGGCAGGAGAATCGAGTCGCGTTATCTCCGCGCTCAATTAGATCCGTAAAGAATCGCACATAGCCCATTGGTCCTCTTTGGACTCCCTAGCGCGCCCTTACCCGATCGACCCTCCTCCACCTCTCGCAGCCCCTCGCTTTTCTCATCCTCCAGTCTCGCACGATTTTTTCCCCAGAAAGCGAAACGAGCTCGGTTGCTATCTCAGCCTCGAGGTATCTTGCAATTTCGGCTTTCGCGATTCGCTCGTTCCCGTCTTTGTGTCGAAGTTTCGATTCGCCATTCGTCACTCGTACGAATCGACTGCGACAATTCTGAGATTTTCTCTTTATCCTCGATTTTCTTGTCGAGCAAAATTTCGCTGGCGATTCGCAAAAAATCTTTTCGAGACACGCGAATAATCCTTTAGCCAAGAGTTCTATTACCTTTTCGATATACACTGCCGTCGAAAAGTTTCCGTACAAGAGTATAATTCGGAAAAGTTCTTAATAAAACACTAATTAGTATGTAAAATATTGATAAATCTTATTTACTTAACAATAAGAAGTAACAAAAACTGAAAATCTCACGAATCAGGATCAATCGTTAACTTAGAACTCACACTTTCTTTTCATCGAACCAACCTTCCTTGGTGGATAGCACCTTTGTTATACCAATCGCGGCATCCTTTTTATAAGTTTTTCCAAAACAGAATTTGCTATTTCACTCCATGCTTTCTCTGGAGGATCTCCCAAAAGTGTTCCTGAGAGGTGGGTCAAGAAGACGCGAGAAGATTTTCAGTTTAGGTGTAGGCATTGTCCACAAACTTTTCGACGGCAGTGTAGGTTCGTCTAGATTCTTCGTTCGACCAAATGTATTTCTTTGAATTTCATCGATTGACCGTTCGTTAAATTTTAGAAGTTTCTGGAAATTCATGACAACGAATTCGAGATGTTTCACCAATATGATAGTCAGCCTGATCGCAAGGTATCTTTGATCCTTAGGAAAATTTCTGAAGCATAAGGAAACCCATATGGTTACGCGACAGTGGCCCGAAAGCAGAAAGAGGGAGTTCGGATATAAGATGTCGGTGTAAATGGGACAATAAGATCGAGGTGGTCCATAGCCTCCCCTCGTCTCCTTTTTGGAGTTTTCCACCCTCGATGGTGGTGGCCGGAGGTCATGAGAAATCGGAGTGTAGGGTATTCTCGATCGGGTCAACCTCCAAATACGAAGATCGAACGATGCACAGTACGCGTATGTGGAATCGAACCCGTCAAATCGTTTAGAAAAATTGACCTGTATTACGAAGCTTAAAGATAGGCAAAAAGAGCACCGAACTAATTGCAAATCAATTGTTTCAACTCTACCAACAACCTATATCTTTCCCAATAGAAAAAAAAAACAAAACAAGGTGATAGAGAAAATTATTGAGAGATCAAATCCCAACGTGCTCTCTCTTGTAAGGGATACACATACCTAATCCTACACGAAAGGCCTGATTATCGATAGCACCTAATAATCGTTAGAGAGCTCTGATTTGTGTGACGCCCCATGCACGGTTCAAATAAACAAATGACGTGGAGACTCAGTCTCTCCTCGACACAGGACGAAGCACGAAGCACAAAATAAAGCGTTTCTGTTACACTCTGAAAATTTCCCACGATATCGCGTCACTTTCGCATCGATGAATCTGGAGTCTGTATCCCAGATCAAAATCCATCGAATCTCGGTAGAGATCACCACAAATCATCGTTATCCAATCAATAGGGCATGGCGTCGCGTTCTGGCAATTAAGTCGCAGTGTCCTTTCCCGGGTTTTCGGGGACCAGGAACAGGGGAAGGATTTACTGCTGTTTAACCCCCGGAAACTTCTTCGATAAATAAGCTATATACAGGCGCGCCAGATCCATCTTGGACGACTAGACGAACATCGTGGGAGGACGAGGGACGAGGGCAGAGAAAGAGGGACGAAACAGTTTGTTGTCCCAACAGAGGCGATCTGATTGCCCGTTAGAGGGAGTCGAGTTAGCGCCAGTTCTGACTTTCACGAGCCCTTACGAGGTAAGGAGAGAACATGGAAGGTGAGAGAGAGAGGGAGAGAATCTTGCTGAAGTGTTGCTGGAAGAACCGGACTCATTTCGAGATAGGAGGGGAGAGTGCAAGCTCCTGATTAGTAGCCTTCGCTGGTCCTTGGGAGGCGAACAATCGTCGTCTAATTTACCAGCCGATTCGATCTCCTCCGGCCACTCCGGTCCTCTTCCAGAGTCTCCTCCTCCTCGTCACGGTCACGTTTCTTTCTCCTTCCTCCGCTTCTTCTGGCAATTATCTTCCCGTTGTCCACTCTTTCCGTTCGTCTTACCGCAAATCGATCTCTAGCTAAATTTCTTGGTCACGAACATTTTCCTTCATCAGCTTCTTCACTTTACAAAAGAAAAGGGTTTCTCTACTCTTCTACCCCTCCTCCGCTGTCTTTTCAATTTTAATCCTTTTTGCTTGTTTACTTTCCATCCTTCTGCACGATTCCATCTTTTCTCTCCATCCAGCATATTAGAGATAAAGGGCCGTACTCTTACCAGTACTTTAGCAGCACTCGGACTTTAGATGGGCTCTGTACATATGCATACGTATGCATGTTCATGTTCACACGTGTCTATAAAACGCATCTAAAGTTCGAGCGCTATTAAAGTACAGGTGAGAGTACGGCCTAAAGATTATTCGTGAAGCTCGCTGGAAAAGAAATCGAATGGGTGGTGGATGATTGAAACATGCGCGTAGGTTGAGTTTACAATGATTCGTAACGGAGGATAAAGTGTAGTGCCGAATTAACCTTAATGATTCTCCACAAACTGCGGCAGTTAAGGACAATCAGTCTGCTCTTATTGGACAGTTTCTTGTTGATCGTCGTTTATCTTCGAGCGCGTCCACCCGCGCGCGGCCAACTCCGAGGAGATTCCGTTCCCCAGGGTACATTACTTAATCGCTTCTCTAACGATCTTCCGGAAGAGCGAACACTCGTGAAATCATCGCGCCTCCTGTTAAAATGGTTCGCAGTGACGCCTAAGGTAAATCCGATTTGTAGTCGTTTGCGATCATTGGATCGTTAATAAAAACGAGCTAAAGTATATTATTCATAAATATAATGGCCTTCATCCTTCGGCCTATCGTGGATATTAAATCTCAAATGTTTCCAATCTCACAGTAAGCTGAACCGCGTAAAAATACAAACAAAGCCCACACAATGAAATTTTCGAATCATTTTTATTCGAAATTTCGATCTTGACACGTGGATCTCTAAGAGATTCATGAGCAACGTTGAAGTAGGAACATTTATTTTCTTCCAAAGGGCACTTCGAGGTCCGTGAAAATGTGACCAAAGGCTACACGAAGATATTCTAATAATTCCAGTCTTGCCACGGATTTCGAAGGATCCATCGGTAACTTCGAACTAACTAGATTTACTTTTATTCCTGGAGCACCTCGAGGAGCCCTCGGAAAGTGATCTTTGACATTCTCACAGGATATTTACGAAAGAAATCGTTCTCGTGAAGGGTTATTGGGCGCCTCGACAGGTACATTCGAAAAGTGCGTCTTGAGGAAACATCCTGAAAGACGTTCTAAAGGAACGAAGGGAGGTCCGCTTGGGTGGTAGAGGGGCTTGGAACTAAAAGCGTGCCCGTCGATGACTGAACTGCTTCGGATCGGAACCTGAAATATGTCCGGAGCAGTAAATCCTATCGCATCCCGTTCCGACCCTATCCCTTGGCTCGCCCGAATCTCCTATAACTGTACGGGGTCGGATGGGAAGAGAAGGTTGACGCGCTTCCGAGGAAGAAGCCAAGGGAGAGTTTTGGGGAAAAACGAAGTCGGGAGTCGGGGGTTGGGAGCGTGTACGAGGCCTTAAAGTCGCAGGATAGTCTTGAGACGGGTTTAATATGGTGGCAGTCTCCTCGCCTCTGAAATCCAGTAACTCATAACGTCGAGAGTAGCTGTTCCAGAAAGGAGATAGAAGAAAGAAGCGAGGAAGGAGGAGGTAAAGAAGGAAGAGAGTGACGCCTTGGAGAACGCAATCCAGGGGGCGAGTGGCGACGATGGTATCCTTCTAGTCGCGCCATTTGCTACGGAACATTTAACGTATGCGATTCCGCCTACGTAAGAAGGAGCGAGAGATCTACCGAGAGTTTTCTATAAAAGATAGCGACGGTGAGCGCAAGTATTCTCGAAATGAGTTGGAAATCGGATGAGGAGATCCACGCGTAATCGACGAATCGGGTGAGCGATGAAATCGATCGAGTTGAACGAGGGTCGAGGGACGGAGTCTTTGAATCAATACAATTACCGTAGGCGATGATAAGTCAATGTTAGAGGACCACATTGTAAATATTCAGTTGCACCGGTACCAAGTGTCCTTAGATTACCACGGATAGCATAGCATTCGTTTCCTTCCATCCTGATCTTCGAAACAGTCCATTTTCCTTTTACCTTCCACCGACTCATCCGCGATCTTCTATTCCTCTTCAACGTGTCACGCTTCCTTCCACGTAGCTTTATCCGCGCTCCAATCCTATCTCCGACTGTCTCCACCTCTATCTCTCGCGGTGCTCCTCGCGCGAGCAATCCACAAGTAGTATAAGTAGCATATTTAAATTTATCGAGATCTAGCGAGAGTTTTCTATAAAGGATAGCGACGGTGAGCGCAAGTATTCTCGAAATGAGTTGGAAATCGGATGAGGAGATCCACGCGTAATCGACGAATCGGGTGAGCGATGAAATCGATCGAGTCGAAAGTGGGTTGAGGGACGGAGTCTTTGAATCAACACAATTACCGCACATGATGATAAGTCGATGTTAACACATTGCGTACGCGTGACGAGATATCTCGTTTTTAGCAAATCGAACGTCGCGTACGGATCATGAGATACCTCGTTTGCATACATAATAAATAGATACATCAAAAATATATAGTAATATTTAAGAATACTTTATATGAATATAATACCAAATGTGAATTAAGGAAGTGCATATAGGTATGCATCGTATAAAGCGTTTTTGGATCGTTCAAAAATGTGCGAGCCCTAGGAGCGCGTTGAGCGCGCAGAGCGCCGTACGCAATGTATTAAAGGATCACATTGTAAATATTCAGATTCACCGGTACCAAGTGTCCTTAGATTTCCACGAATAGCATAGCATTCGTTTCCTTCCATCTTGATCTTTTGGAACAGTCCACCTTCCTTTTACCTTCCACCGATTCATTCGCGATCTTCTATTCCTCTTTAACGCGCCACGCTTCCTTCCACGTAGCTATATCCGCGCTCCAATCCTATCTCCGACTGTCTCCACCTCTATCTCTCGCGGTGCTTCTCGCGCGAGCAATCCACGCGCGCGTGGGTCAGCTTCGAACGCTTTCTCCGTGAACTTCCTGAAGTACGCAGCGGCGGCTAAAGCAGGTGTAGTGTCCTCGGACAAAAGAGCAATACGCCTCAACGACCCTGATAGCGTATTGTCACTTGTCGGGCTGCAGCCGGGTATTGTCCTCGCCATGGAGGTCCACTTGATCACGATCCACCGGCACTCTAGCCTCGCTCGTGTACCAGATAAGATGTCGATTGAAATTCATGCAGCACCCAGCCCTCCTACTCTCTTTCTCGCTCTCTCTTTCTCTCTCTGCCTCTCTCTCTCTCTCTGTCTCTGTCTCTCATCGTCCCTACATCCTTCTTCCTTCTTCTCCTCCACCATCGTCCTCCTCGCACTCCGTACGATGCGCTCCCCACGCCCTTTACCTCCGACATCCTCCTCCTCCTCTTTCGCTCCCACCCTTGCCACCCTCTTGCCACGTCGCACCTATCGCAGGAGCAAATCGCTTCCCCTGTATTGTTTCCTCACCGAATCTACCGATCGGTGCCCGAAGTGTCGACACAACCTCCGGGCGAAACGACGGGCACGCCAAAGCGGTGATTCGGTAGACGCGATTTGCATTGGCCGCCGGCGAGCGCCTCTCGATACTAAGCGAGATCTCGCCCGTGATCGCGTGTTTCTCAAGCGAATGAACGAGAAAGAGAAAGAGAACGCGAGCATGCGTATACATGGATGAAAGATGATTTCAGCCGACGCGATGAGCCTCGAGATTTTGCGTTCTCGGTTTTATCGAGAGAGAAAGAGAGGCTGGATATTTCGAGGGTGGTTTTCAAGATCGAGAGAATCTTGTTCAGAGAAAGGGAGTCAGAGGATGATGTCTGCTTTCTAAATGAATTTAAAGCAAACAGATAGGCAGGTAGACTTGCACACACACACACACACACAAACACAAATACAAACACACATCCAGAAGTACACCGAAGAAGAAGCAGACGGATAGGACTGGATAAATAGAGGAGGGACCGATCCGAAAAAATAAAAGAAACGAGTGAGAAGGGAATTTCGAGCGACGAGAGGAATAATCGAGGAGCACCTCGGGCGTTCGGAAGGAAGGAAGGCAGGAAGAGAAGCCACGAGAGAAGAAGAAGAGCACTGGAAAGAGGAAAATCGTGAAGGGAGGGGATCGTGGAAGGCTGTCGGTGAAGGGCGCGAGAAAGAGAGAAAGCGAAAAGGATCCTTTCTTTCCTTTCCTTCGTTCTCTCCTCGCGTCCCCGAGGAGTAACTAACTGAACGAGAGTCCTGGGTTTGGGGTGGGTGTTAAGGTAATGTCCCATTAGTATGTGGCACCCGTAGTAACACCGTAACACCACCACGCTAACGCGTGGTCGGACCGCTTTCGGCTGTGGTTTGTCTCATGGTATAGGTGAAATGTCCCGTTCAGTTCACGTGTCTACGTGAGCGCGCGCGCTCGGATGGCCGAGGAGGATCGAGCACGGCCCTACGGTGCTTACTGGACGTGTGTGAATGTCGCGTCGGACGAACCGGAGCTGTCAATAGCCGGCTTGTTACCGCGACAATGATCGGCTTAACCAACGGGAAAGATCCACTCGCACGTACTGGATTTTCCCGCTTCGTCCTGCAGGACACGGGATAGCGTGTCAACATCGTTCCCTTCGTCCACGATAGGTAGGTCGCTCGCTCAAGAGCTACGGCCTTCTCCTCTCTTCCAACTCCTACTCTCTCGCCTTCTCTTCCTCCTCCCTTAATAACAGTTACACTGTCGAGCGTCGTCCTCACCATTCCTCTTTTCTCTCACTTTTCTTCGCTGCGACGAAACACTCCGAGGAATTTATTATCTTCCGTCGTAAGGGACGATGCTGTAATTGATTTTGGCAGCGGAATTAAGCCACTCGACGAATCCAAATGGAAGCTTCACTGGAGTTAGTTCGACGAAGATCGTGACGCGGTTAACGAACGATCGACCACTCGTACTTCGATTTATTAGTGTTCTAGCAACTTCGAGGTTGTATACCTTGGTGCTTGGTGATTGTCGGGATTAGAATGAGGACAGTGATCGAGATAAGTTGGATTCGGTAGTTTCACGTGATGCGAGGGTGTGGTAATTATCTGTAAGGTGTAAGGATTATTCCTCGAGAGTCGTGAATGCAAAGGATCATCATAAAACCAAGTATAGGGTCGTTGTTCGAAAAGAACGAGGGCCATGTGGTGTGCAGCGAGTGGGACGAAGGTCCTGACGATGCTCCAGCCCAAAAGGACGGGCAGTTCGATGAAGCCTAGCATCGACACAACATTGTAACAACGAAATACAAGATAACTTAAAATCATAGCACAGTGTTGCGTCAGCTTCGTGGTCCGATTCATTTTCCTTTTTCGACTCTCTCTTTCTTTTCTTACATATCGTCGAAAAGTGAAATAGTCTGGCCCTAGAAATAGGGTTGCCAGGTCAAAAAATCGGATAGCCGGACATAACAGACGTTTTGTCCAGACATTCCAATCAAAAAGCCGGACAAAGATGTAAAAAAACAAATTTCATAGAATAATTCAACGAATAGGCGTTAATCATCATTATTTCTATAAAATTAAAAAAATGGAACGACCTCTCTCGGTTCGCGCAGCGCTGCGTGTCTCGGTCGGTAACCGACTCGTTAGTAAAACTGTCAATTACTCTACAGATTCAAGTATCAAAATTACAAATATAAAAAGCCGCATGCCGACTATTTTTGGCAGGACAAACAATTAAAAATCCAAACACCTGGCAACCGTACATAGAAAAGGCAAACATTCACGATGTCAATTGGAAGCTTCGTCCTCGTTGTTCGCTGCTATTTCCAGGCGAAAAAGGATCGTGGGGTCGAGAGAGGAGAAAGAAAGGCGGGTCGCGTCACAGACGCATCTCACGATCACAATTTTCTCGGAGGCGGCGCGGATTAGATTCGCCGGTCCATGGGTCACATGAGACGCGTGCGTGACGAGAGCGTCGCGCGGTTATCGTCGAGCGACATCGGCTATCGCGAAACTACCGGCGACCCGTTCGTCCCCTTTCTCCATCCCACCTTCTCCACTCCGCCTCCTACAGTCGTCTCTTTCGTTTTCCTTCCGAGAAGTTCGAGAAGTGTAGACGGTCGTCACACGCGTCCCATGCGTGCGTCCGTATACGTGCACGCGCGCGCGCGCGCGTCCCTGCCTCTCAGATTTTCTAACGATACCTAGCTCGGATCGTGACTACCAACTGGACACTATGATTACGGTTACGATTACTTTTATATCAGGGAGCCGAAACGGCTCTCTCGAATCGTTGACTCTCACTCCTTGGAAATTTTTGGTAGGGGACTTTCGAGAGCACGGAGGAAACTTTGCCTCCTTGACGTTCATCTCCGAGTGTGTGAGAGAGAGTGAGAGAGAAAGGGAGGGAGCTATGATGTCGAAGATTCGAGATCGAGATATCGAGTTCGACTAGACGAGATGCTTCGGTTTAGTAGAAGACTTGGGTGTAAGTGACGTTCAACGAGGAGCTTCCGCGACGCGAGAGTAAAATCGAAGTAAATTGTCCATCGAGGAGGTAAGAATGTTTCGTCTCACAAATCGAGCAGTCCTCTTTTTCCATTAACGTCGAACCAAAGCATATACCGAGAGCACGGAGTCAAACGTAAGTTGGGTCATCTTTCTCGTCTCTCTAAAAACTAGGCTCGTTAACACTATTCCTACCGACCGGTCAAATGACCATTTTTAAAATTTCGTTTAGAATTTCCTATACACAACGTAATTGCATCGCCTTTAAATTCCACGACGTTTCCTAAAATATACGTATAATACACTTTTCAATATTTTAGAAAATGTCGTGAAATTTAAAAGGGATGCAATTACGTTGTATATAAGAAATTCTAAACGAAATTTTAAAAACGGTCATTTGGCCGGTCGTGGTACAAATAGTGTTAAAACAAGATCTACCACCTCTCTCTAGGAGAGAGAAGTCTCCGGAAGAGAGTACCGTGAGGGTAGAATGACTGGTGGTGGTCCTTCGAGTGCCTTCGCATCCACTTATCTCAGTTCGGCAACAAGGATGCAAGTCACTTAGCCTGCCAACGTGGGTCGGCCCGCCTAGGAAGACGTTGATGTGAATTAATGGCGGCTTAAGTCATAGTTAGTCGCCGAGAAAGTGTTGCACGCCGTTGGGGAAGGACGAAGCAAAGAGAAGGGGAAGAGCCACCTACGTCGCGGTATTAATTAACGCGACCCCAAAATCTCTTCTTAACCCCTGAACTACCGTCTGAGCGGCACTGTATCACCCCCATCCTTCTTTGGCCTTCACCAACCCCTCTCGCCTTCGTCCTCGAGCCCGTGAAAAGGGAAGGATCCACGCGGTAACAGGGAGAACGAATACTTGGACCATAAATATTATCTGCTCTTTACTGGGCATAAATACGGGCCGCCTGGCGTGCCACGATAGCCGATTAGGAATACTCGCGTCACGCTAATGCGCCTTCGATTGGCTAATGCGCGACGACAGGCGAAGTAAAGAACGAGAAGTGAGAAGTGGAGAGAATAAAAGAAGAAAATCGTTCGACGAACTAACGTAAGCGGCGTAAAGCGGAGAACACATATAGGCGATCGCGACCACGATTGCGATTGCGATTGCAATTGATACAATTGATCAACAATTGATGAACAATTGATGCGTTTGATCGCGGTCGCGATCGTGGTGGCGATCGCCTATATGTGTTCTCCGCTTTATGCCTCGGAGGAACGACGGGTTTTAGAGTAGACGAGGAGAATTCCAATCGGATGACCGCGTAATCCTGGACAATTCAATTTCACGTGGAGTGGTGGAGGGCGCGAAAGATGGGTAGAATTTTTAATCGATCGCGATTCTCCGACCAGCGCGAGAAGCTATGGGTAACGAAATAAAAGGAAACCCGTGAGTTCTCTACGATCGTGAAATCGTAAGAAGTTTGCCGTCGAAACTTGGAAATCGAATGGCCCGATCGTGGCGCGGCGAAAGACGAATGGTGCCTTCGACGATGCAGAACCGACCTGGAAAGAAAATTTCAGGAGTCGGGGGTCGCGAGGGTAGGACGGTGGAGAAGACGAGGGAGGGAGAAGGAAAAGGGGGAGGAAAAAGACGAAGAGCGCGGGCCACGCGTCCTGGGGCGTAAAAAGCGAAATTTATAATCCGTAAAAACAATTATAGTCTCCCCGCGATCGGAGGCCCGACCCCGCTTCCCGCAGACGGCAAAAACGGCCAATATCTCTCGTTTGATTTATGTGGCCGTGGTGTCCGTCGGACTGGCGAGGCCCCTCCCCGATATTAAATAGAATATTAAAGATTTAGCGGGAGACAACGGTCCGAGGAGAGAACCTTGGTATCCGCGAGTTGCGAGGGTCCCGCAGGACATAGAGGAATGGCAGACTTTAAGTAAGTTTTAACCAGTTAAGCGCGTTCGAAGTGTATACACGTGAGTTCAACGTTTTTATATTTTTGATCGTGAACAATTAAAACAACTTACCATTTGATCTAAAGACTAAAAATTAAAACTCAAAAAAACGAAATTCCACAGTTAACTGGTTAAAACTACAGGGTGTTCCATCTAGGGTGAGGCCTACTTGGCCTTGAATTATTTTGATTTGCAAGCGTGGCAGCATTTGCTGTTATGTATGAAGGGTTATGTTGTCCAATGTAACCAGAAACGTATACAAATATGTATATGTACATCATCAAACAATTGGATAATATGTATTGTTTAATATATCACACAAAAAAAACGTAAAACCGTAGCTCGAAATATTGCAAATAAAATTCAGGGTATTGTTGACATCTCCAACTCACAAGCTATTCATATGTGGAGAATTTTTACCTGAAAAACAGTGGTGACGCTGGCTTCACCCTAGATGGAACACTCTGTATTACTACCACGATCGTTTTTAAAATTTCGATTAGGATTTCCTATATACAATATAATTGCATCGCCTTAAAAATTTTACTTTTTCTAAAATATTGAAAAGTGTATTATATGTATATTTTAGGAAAACTCGTGGAATTTAAAGGCGATGCAATTGCATTGTACATAGGAAATTCTAATCGAAATTTTAAAAACGATCATTTGACCCGTCGGTAGAAATAATGTTAAGTAACTCGATGTTAACCCATTGGCGCACACTTTTTATAGCCGTAATTTGCATACATATCGTCAAAAAAATGGACGGTTATAGCCGTCGTGTGCGAATATGGGTTAACTCTCGTGCTCGCGTTGGGCTAAAAATTCAAAGTAAAAGAAATGGAGAGTAACAAAATCGAGCTGTCCATTTCAATGAAACGATCGTGTTAAACCCTCCACGCGCTCTTACGTAGACGTCCGTGTAGAGGGCTGCACGAGATGGAGTTTGCATGGAATTTTTAGAAATTTTTTAAATTTCCTTTTTTTCATCTTTGAATATGCGACGGGGATAAGGAAAGACTCCAATTCCACGAAATACAAAAAGAAAATAAAACGATCTCACGCTTTACAAGCAGAGCACCGTCCCTAGATTACAGAATGCACGTTGAATAAATACAGGAGAAGCGATTAATTTGCAGAGTATAGCAACGAGCTGGTGAATCGAAGAACGTGGCACGAAATTGAATTGGCCTGCATTCGGCGTAGTTCCATTTCGCGTTGCACTTTTCGCATCGACGCACCCGCGTCCCCGCGTCGAAGTACACGCGTGCTCGTAGTCGATTCGTGAAAACGCGTGCGCGTCCCGTTATTAACCAATCCCCTTTCTCTCGGCACTCGTGGATAGAACGAGGAAGAGCCTCGTTCTTTCACATTTATGCGAACGCCTTTTTTTACACCTCCGCTCCTCCTTGCACCCCTAACCCGCGCGCGTACCGGTCCCTTCTTCCTACATCTCCTCCTACCGTCCTTCCTTCTCTTCTTCCTTCGGGATCGGACGTAGCCCCTTTTGCGGTCGAGTAATAAAATTGGACTGCGGGCAGTTTCGTCCAGCCGGGACGAACGCCTTATTGCATGTAAAACATTTATGTCCCGCGGATATTGGCGGGTCTCTCCTATACGTACCTTCCGATCCCGCATATTTCTAGCTGCGGTCTCCGGCACCCTTCCTCCCGCACCTCACTCTCTCCTCCCTTAAGCAATAATAATGCCGTTAGTGCTGCCGTTACCGAGAAATCACGCGGCCTGCCGCGCAGAACTTTCGTAGTCAAAAGTCCATGCATTAGGGACGATGCGCGCGTTCAACCCTATTGGCGCATAGGGCGTTCGTCTCTGTATGTACTCGAAGGAAGGTACAGTTTAGAAGATAGCGAAATCAAGGGACGAATCAATCCTCCGGTGAATTTTTGCTCGAGATGAAGCGGAATAATTTGGAGTATAATTTGGATGTAAGTGGTATATGATCGCACGCGCTTTTGTAGGCGACAAAAAAAGCAAATGTTATGTTAGAGATCTAATTAGTGCAGTGTGTCTAGCTTTTTGGGGTGTTTTTTTCAGTTTTTCAAGTTTTTTGTTTTCTTCTGTACCGTTTATGTAAACCGTAATTTTTGAAGGTTTTTTTTTTGTTACATACACGGCAGGGTAGTGATTTTCAGCACAATTTCGTAGGCGACGTTCGAGCGAATTCAAGTTAATTCCAAAATATGGCTAACTCTGTTTAATCGTTTGAGTGTCATGGGTCTTTGTTGTTTCGTAATTCAAGAATGCCAAGCAGTGATAGTGTGCTTCTTCTGTATCATATCAAAAAATGCCCAGAAGCTCGATCACGCTATTTTATATTAACATACGTGCATTAAAACTTAATTCTTTCGATTCAGTACTATTCTGATATCTCGTTGAGCAGGAGTAGGGACATTAGAGGGTTGTTAATCATTGATTCTGATTCCAATAAATCCCATGGTAACGTTTCGACACAGAATAGAAGAAGCGCAATATCTCTGTTTGGCACTCAAATAATTAACGCGTCGAACACCGCTGTCGCTTATAAACATCACTTTTCTTTTTTTTTGTAAAGAACATTTTCCAAGATACGTATCGATTGTTCCACTTATAATAATTTGAAGCAACAATATAATCTTTTTATCAAAGAAAGACAAAGACAAAGTGTACCTGAATTGGAGCAGAATCCAACGCGTTAAATCTACCTGCCCCATTCTCCCGTCCCTACTGTACAATTTCATCTCGTTCCGCGTTTCGTGCTCTCGTAAACACTCGTGGAATTAGGTCGAACCTTGCGCATAATCGGCACTGGGATTACGTCCGACTCGCGTTTGCGCGAGCTTGCAATTATAATGAGCAGCGAGGAACGAGAAACGTGGCAGGGACGGGGAGTAGCGCGCAACGCAACGGCCGACGCGCTAACGTGACGTTCAACAGTTGCGTGGCGCGTCGGGAGCCGCGACATTAATAACGACGCCCAGACGTGACACGGGGCAGGGCACCGGCGTCGGCTCGTGACAAGCGTATTAGCCTCGTTAAGGGTGGCCACGGTATTTCTACGCTTCTTGCTTCCGTGGATCGGGGAGGGTTGGTGAGAAGAGGGAGGCGCCACCCCTCGGCTCGATGTGTCGGTGGTTCGTTCACGCACAGGCGCGGTAAGCGATCCACGTCGCACGTGCGTGCACTTGTCCACGAGTATGAGACGAAAAACGAGGGCGAGGGAGAGAGGTGGATGCGACGAGGAGAGGGAAGGTGGTAAAGAGAGCGAGAAGAAAGACGCGAGAGAAGAAGGAGAGAAGAAACTCCAAAGCGCCACTTCAAACGAACTCGGTCGGTATTCGCGCGTGTGCGTGCGCTTTCTACGCTTAGGTTACACGACTGGAAATTCGATTCAGTTTATAGTGGCACGCGAGGGAAGCGGGTGCCCCGTGCAAGCCGGCAATGGCACGCTCCTGGGGACCGTTTAAATGCCCTTTACTGCCTATTTTAAACAATTTCACCCCGCCGTGGGCAATATCCCTCTCTTTTTCTCTTTCTCTCTCTCTCTTTCTCTCTTTCTACCTCTTTGTCACAACCCTCCCAACTCATCCCCTGCAACGCGCAACGCCGTAAATCACCGCACACGAAATTCGACTAGCTCGGCCACCCGCGTTTAACCCACTTCTACTTTATTTCGAGTGTATGAATGTATACGCATATCTCTCTCTCTCTTTCTCGCTCTCTCTCTCTTTCTCTCTCTCGCCATTTTCGCACTCTCTACGATCCTTGCGTCCCGAGCACGTCCGCGATTTAGCCGAATTAATTAGCTCGATGACCGCGGCTAGACCGCGTCGTTTAATAACTACGTCCATTACGAGCCTCCCAAAAAAAAAGGGAGAAAAATAATTTTGATGTTCCACCGAGCGTAGCTATCGCGAATTGCAATCTCGCGAGTTGCGCAATGACCCCACGTAGTTACACCCGAGCGTAACGCCCTCTACGCGACAGGGATGTTTGCATATTTTCACGTGAACGTCACCGTCGAGCGTCACGATGAAAATGTCTCGTTACATTCGCGCTCTTGTTCACCCTGTGCTGCCAAATAGAGTAGTAAATAAAAATTGCAACATGCCTAGAATCCGTGAAATTTTCTACGAAAAACAGTCGTCGAACTTCTCCGACCAATAAGAAATTACACAAAGAAGATTATAATCGTCATCGAGAATGGAGCTACACGATGTTGGAAAAATGAATCACTCCCCAAAAAGCTCAAATGTGGATTATCGATATTTCTACAACGACCTCGCAACATATCGCAATATTTTTTTATTGAAAAATAAAAGAAATTTTCGAAGAGTCCTCGACGCGCGCTTGCGAAACGAGAAACGGAAGCACGCGGATGCTTAATGACGCACGGGTAGTGTGAGCGTTAGACGCGGAGTGTCAAGTATGATCCAATTACCCGTGACCCTAGCCTATCCACACGAGGAGCGCGTGGGATGGGTGAATAGGTTGGGTGCGGGGGTAGCGTTCGCTCTCGACATAATAGCAATAAGTAGTCCCGGGTGGATACTATCGGATGGTTGTCCACAGTCGCGACCACCACACACGGTGGGGCTTCGATTCTGCGTTGCGCAGGGTCGCCGGGCCGTCGGGGGTTGCGCAGGGTGGAGAAGAGACCTAGAGGTGGAAAGAGGAGCGTGGTTCGCGTCCCCGTACCACTACCAAGCCCCGGCATCCTCGCTCTGCATCGTGGAGGCTTCCATTCTCGGCTCTCGAGCTGCACCTACTTAACCCTATTCTCCTACACCTAGTTGTAAATTCCTGAATTCGATCCGAAAGCGAAACGGGCCGGGGCACCGAGTGGCCGAGTTTGTGAAACGAGACTGGTGAGAAAACTAGAGACGTCCGGTAGAGAGTAAGAGGCAAAGAGAATGGAAGATTCGCAACCGGCTGTAAGGGGCGAACGAGCTCTCCGGAGTAGCGTGGTGGATCACTAAATTTCTTTTTATGGCTCCGAATCTGTGACATCATCGACACCCATAAAACGCCCCGGGCATCCCTCTCCTCTCATGTCTCTTGCGTTGCTCCCACTCGAGCCGACTCCCCTTAGGTGCGCGCCTTACTTTTTATCGATGGCCATGCGTATGCGTCTCGATACGTCGCCGCGTAACCTTAGGAGGCCTCCTAGAAGAATTTGTCTTCTCACGAAGATAGCAATGCTACTTCTTTTTCCTGGAAGATGGCGTGGGTAAGTTTTGCCAGGAGGACAAGGTTGCAAACAGTTTCCGATGAAACGTCCAACTCTGTCAGTCGTCGAAATTCATCAGTGCGATAGAATGTGGCATTCATTCTAATCTTCAAACTTCCGAAAGATCGAGATGTTGGAGGATAATTGGGTATCGCGAGAAAGCACGATCTTTTCCTAAAATCTTTCTCGCACCCTTCTCTTAAGAAGATCCTTTGTCCGGTGAAATATCGAGTCGTTGATTAAAGTATCACGCGCAAGTTTCTCTTAAGAAGAAACAGAAGAGTTCTCAAGGAGAAAAATAGTAAACGTGAATTGTGGAATTACAATTAATCCGACCTGCTAGGCTAATACGAAAGTGTCTTGAGAATAGTCAGATGCTCAAGGAGAGACTCTCGTCTCTCGCAAATGTTCCGAGATTCTCTCTGAAAAGTGTCGGCTCTTAGAAGATCGAAAAGAGGAAGCTGCCCAGAGAGTCTCGTGCTCTCCCTTCTGCGTGGGCTGAGCTATCTGATGTCGAGTGTACTATCTTTATGGCTGGCAACATGTATACGTGACTTATGTAGAGCGCACACGCTCGCACCCGCATCCCCAATACGCGCACGCATGCTTACACCCGGGCATCGGATCATTTCGATATTGAATCCCACTGATATATCCCGTAGTACGGGACCCACCCGTTATTATTCCACCTCGTCTAACTACCCTTCCTCATACATCCAACTTTCTCCAGCCTCCATCTCTCTCCCTCATTCCTCCATCTTCCTCTCTCGTCGTCTTCTCGTCCGTTCTCCTCGAGGATCTCCGAGAGACCTCGGAGAAAGCAGGTCGCTCCTCCCTGGACGTCGTAACGCAGTCCCTCTTCGAAGGGCGGCTTAAATCGTAAAGCGAATTCAAGGGATTTCGGTGCCGTGGACGAAGAACTCTTCGAAATCGCTGATTTCAATGGCGATTCGTAGCAGAGGCTGATCGAATTTTCGGCGGGAGGCTTCGAAAGAGCCGCGAGAACGGTCTCTCGTAGAGTATCGTCGCTCCACTTGAGAATTTGTGACGATCGTCGAAATTAGAAACGATCGCGCAACTTTCTCTCGTCCACGAGCATTATCCGCGCGCATCGTCGAAAAAGAAATGGCAAACGGATTCGCGTGTTCTCGGCAGGACCACTGATCTACTTGCGAAGAAAGTAGCTACGGCATCGCCGCCTCTCGTCCTCCGCGCCGTCGTTTTTATGCTAATGAGAAGCTTCCTCTGGCCGGTTGGAATCGGCAGTTCGTAGGTCGACGAAGGTAACCGTAGTTCTCTACCCTTCGCTTCTCCTCTCTCCTTCTCTCTTTATCGAATACGAAAGCATCCCCTGTCAGACTCACCCCCACCTCTTCTTCCTTAGTCCGTCCCTCGATGGGGTGGCCACCACTGTGGCGATCGCGCAATAATACTAAAAAGATAAAACCTTCGGGAGAAGGAGACTCTAGAAGGAGAATGAGAAAGAAAGAAAGAGTGTAGGTGGAAAAGTAGGTGGCAGGGTGGGGTACGGGGATGAAATGGAGGAGAATTGAGGAACGAGAAAACGGGGGGTGGTCCACCCTTCGAGGTCTGGCACGACATCGGGAGGCCGAGGCTATTGCTCCGGAGGCGAGGTGGTCCATAAGCTACCAACCTTACGTAGATGGACTCGAGGTTGGAACGAGGCGTTCCATCGAGGGATGGAACGCGAGCGACAGAAGAGAGAGGGGTTGCGCGTTACTCACGCACACCATTGCGAGTGGCGTCGCTCACAATGGACCCGGCGAGCCTCCCCGAAGCGACGTTGTGTGCTGCGCTAATAATGGGCGGGTGGGCCGATCAGCCAGTTGACCGTGACTAGATAAAAAATACTGCCTGACAGCCGACCGTCCCGCTTCACCGTCGACCCTCCTTCTCATCTCTCGTTCTCCATCGCCTTTTTCTTCTCTCTCGCCTACAACCCACCCCTGACTCGTTCTCGGCTCGACCCCCAACGCGTGCGGACACGGAGAGCCACCGATGAACACACGCGAGCCACGGCACACATCGACTCGAGAATACGAGCTTACGCACCGGAGAACGGGCAACAAACTATCGGCTAGTCCCGGTCTCTACCGCGTTGTCATGCTAATCGAGTGCAAGTCCATGGGACGCGGCGAGCAGATAGCCTCCGCAGGGTAGTTTCGCTCTTATGCGGGAAAGAGGTTACTACGTTGGAGGCTGCAATCGTAAATCGAGCTAGCCCCAACTATCGCGACGGCACGCGAAAGCGTTTCATGGGGTCAACGTTGCGTCAGCACGATACGTTACCTAAGTTTATGTTTACTTTACACGCGGGGGAGAAGATTCGCGGACGCGCATTCGCACACGCTCCAGAGAAACGTGGATGGATCGTAAATTTTTAAGGGGGTTTTCTTTCCTTTTTAATAGCCTTGCCGAAAGACGGGTTAGGTGTAACGACTGGGTTTAAGCGCGATTCGCGATGTATGTATAATAAACGGAACGATTGTCATATTCGAGGGATTTCTTTTTCACGAAGGTACGCGGCTAGGAGATAGATTGCGGGAAGTGACCTATGGGTCGCGATATTTCGAGATCTCGATGTTACATCTTGTTTTAGCTTCGTTATTAGAGTACCAGGATGTCGACGAAGAGTCCAAGAAGTGAAATAAACCGAGCTGACGATCCAAGTCGAAGGAAAAGATTCACCACTGGGGATCGAACCAATCGGTCCAGGATCTAGCAACGAAAGGTCGAAGAAGTGTCTTGCTCGTTGGCGCGAGTGCATTCTAGGGAAGGAACGAGCCACTCGATAATCCGAATCAAGTATATTTAACTGAAAATCGTAAATACGGAGGAGTAGCGAGGATGGAGGAGAGCCAGAAATACGTGGGTAGAAGACGAGTACGAGAGACTCTCTCGGGACGATCGTTCTGTATCGATAGTCGTAAATAGCGTCGAAGAGAAATAGGACACTGCGAATTTCGTGAACAGACCGTTCTCTCGAACCCCGCCAGCCGCGTACGGTCTGACTTATGAATTCTCCTCGACGATGGACGATGGGCAGCCCCGGCTAGCGATATAATAAAATAAACTGTCAGCGGCAGCGCGCATAAAAATGCTAAGGAGGCCCCGCGCTTTCTATATTGCTCATACCGCGCGTACGTACTGCCCAGATGTTCGTCCAGAAACGATGGGTTCATCCCCGAACGCCGCCCTTCTTGTGTCTTAGAACGCATGTAACTCTGCGATTGATTCTAGGTGAAAGGAGGCCGAGTTTCGTGAGTAACGACGTGAAAATGTCGATAGGAAGATCAGAATGAGAAAGGAATTAGGATAAAGCTGGATTTATAAACTTTCGCTACTGTTTCGTCACCGTTGCCGTTCGCAGTTAACAGAGTAAAGCTGGAATTATAAACGTTCCTCACCGTTCTGCCACTGTTGCCGTTCGCAAGTAACGTAGTTACCGTTGTTGATTCTCATAGACATATGTATACAGTTACTATGTAAATCAACAACGGTAGCTACGTTAGCTGCGAACGGCGACGGTGGCGGAACGGTCACGAAAATTTATAATTGCAACTTAACCGTTGTTGATTTTCATAGATATATGTATACAGTTACTATGAAAATCAACACCGGTAACTAAGTTAGCTGCGAACGGCAACGGTGATGGAACAGTGGTGAAAGTTTATAAATCCAGCTTTTATTTTTCACCGTTGCCGTTCGCCGACATCGAAGTATCAACCAATAGGATGATAGAAAATTTTCATTATTTGCTTTGACAACAAGTCGCGTCTAACTTCGAACAGTGCACCTATTTCGTTGTAAGGGTGAGTTTATAAGCTGGATTTACAAACTTTCCTCACCGTTCCGCCACCGTTGCCGTTTGCAAGTAACGTAATTACCGTTGTCGATTCTCATAGATATACGTATACAGTCACTATGAAAATCAACAACGATAACTACGTTAGCTGCGAACGGCAACGGTGGCGGAACGGTCACGAAAGTTTATAATTGCAGCTTAACCGTTGTTGATTTTCATAGTGACTGCATACATATATCTATGAGAATCACAACGGTAACTACGTTACCTGCGAACAGCGAAGTTTATAAATCCAGCTTAAAGAACGAAAGAAGGGTGTAAGACAAAACGTAGGTATTCTACCCCATTGCTGTATCCCTCGGCTTCGTGTAAGTAGCACAACTATTATACGATCATGCCCATGCCTAATTGGAAATTGTGTTTTAAAAATGTTCAAGGAGACAATGATCATTTAGTTCGTCGATTGAGCGGGATTCAAGTGATTGGCGCATTCACGTCCGTAACCAACGGTCCACGCTCGTTCCAACGCGCATCGAGTTGACGAATGCGCATCGGGGATAGATTCGTATCATTCTCTTCTCGCCCCAGTAAATCATTGCCGAGACATTTAACCTTTGTACCAGTCGCAAGCATGGGAGAGCTTGAGTTGTAGCGATCCATTCATAAAATGGGAACAATCTGATTCGGCTCCCCGTACTACCTCGGACTACTGATCTATCTCGATTGAGATGGCCGGGGAAGCCGTGCCTCTTCCCATGTTAATGTAAACTCCCTTGTAACAGAGAATTTATCCGTTTGTCGAAACGTCGAAGTATCGAGATGAAGTGTCGTGAAACTGCTTGCGTACAAAATATCTTTACTCAAAAATGAATGACATAAAAACAAGCGAATAATTTTCGTACAACGATAACAAAATAGTAGTATTAGATACTGTAATAAGTATAATACTAAATCAACGAACATCTGTGGTTCTATAAAACAAGCCCTATTAAACGTGACGTAATAGCATATCACGCATAAAAATTGCAAAATTACAATCTACGCAATAACTATCTTCCATAAGAATACTAAATCTACCCTTTCATCCACTCATTCTCACCCCTTGATCGCACCTTCTCCCACCATACCAACCAATACTTCCATCTTATCGTCAGAAAAATGCTGTGATCCCAATCTCTAATCCTATTTCGAAACTGTTGCACATTTAACATTCGACTGCTTCACTTTCTTGTAGTGACTTCGATGTGACGACAACGGCCTTTGAGACGATCGTGCACGAAGGCATTGAGAAGAACGCGTAAAGGTGTGATATGGAAGGGTTTCCACCGTGGTGGTACAATGATATCAATAATAGCTGACCGGATGGGCAGAAAGCAAGAAAGCAAGAAAAGAAGAAAGAAAGAAATAACGAAAGAAAGAAAGAGAACGAGCGGGAGGAAGTGAAGGAGGAACGGAGTGCGGGAGGTTGCGTAGGAGGCTACGGTGGAGGATGCAGTGAGAGGGTGTAGGAGGGTTGAAGGTTGTATCGTGAGTAGGCGGAGCCATCCGAGCACCTCGATCCCAACCAGGAGTACGAGGCCGACCCTACAACTGGATAGGTATTTCAAGCGCGCTATGGGGAGCTCATGGAGTGAGCGCGACGGCGCGAGAACGAGCTACCTACCCCTCTGGTCACCACCGTCACCGTCACTCCCGCCCCCGCTGCTCCCACTCTCTGTTCCGCCCCTCTCCACCCCTCGGCGTATCGCCACCGACAAACCTGCGCTCTGTGGATTCCTCGACCGTGTCTCTTCCACTCTCCGTGAGCAATTATTTCTTTTCATTCTCTCGCGCGACCTCCTGTCGGAAATGTAAATGCAATCGAGGCTCGACAGGTTGCTCACAGATGTTAGATGGAGCATAAAAAAAAACGTGGAGTTTTTCGAAGTGGTGAAAGTATGCGATTGCTTCTATGGGGTTGGTAACAGGCTGAGGACGATGATATGAGAGAAGACTGATATACTTATGATATGAGAGAAAACGAAAATTGAGTAAATTCCTGTCGGAATTTCGCTACGGAATTATGCATAGACCCAATACATATACACCTCAGATCTCAAGTCAACGGACGTTTAAGAAAATTTACTCGTGGAATGTTTGGTATGGTGAAAGTGTCTGAGTTATGAAATAGTGATAGGATTTAATATAGGTTATAGGGTAGAGAGTGTATAAATCTAACCGTGTTAAAAACTCTCGTGTTAGAAGTGTTTGGTGAATTTCTGACGCTTCTTATTTTATTAATGTATACATCGTGTGCTAATTTGTCGGTTGAATTAATATCGGCACTTGGCCGTTGAGCACTTTTTGAAAGGTCTCTTCGAATACGAAAAATATTTTATTGTCCAGATATAAGAAACTCATAAAATTTCTGTACGAAACTCTATCGCGAAACTGTATTTGATAAATACTTTTACGAATTCTCTTTCGAATAATATATATATGCATAAATGAGTGTGTAATTCATTCGTATTAAAGGTTTATTTAAATTACGCACGAATAGATAAACGTTACTCTCAATATTAATGTTTTAACAGTTACTTCGAGCACGGTGGGAGTGCTTGCCTAGTAACTTAGGAGCAATGAAAGAAATATAAACTTCTAGGCTACGAATATAATTCCGACATGGTCATAACTGTATTCGTAGTTTCAGTTCCCTAAAACATAGTGCACCAAGAAACTACGATAACAATCGTATCGTTCTTTTACCGATACAGTATCGCATCATTTTCTTAAGTAAGTTCCGGCACTCATATTCTTATATCGAACCGATTCCACTCACATACCGGAATCTCGTAAACAATCTATCCACAAGTGCACTTGCCAAAAACGTCATTACCAAAATCGAAACACCCTGAGTATTCCTCCATCTCTACTTCTAACAATAAAAATACCTCTCCATCCTTTCCGACGACCAAACAGAAACATCAGAAAAATATCTCTATATTACACGAGAGACACGTCAAATATTGAATTCTCTTTCTTACATACTCCGCGATTTCCGTCGTTCAACAACGTGAACGACAAGATACGAGAGATAAGCAGAGAACAGCGTGTCCCGTTAAACGCGTTAAGAGTGGTTTGCACCCCAAAACGAGAGGGTTGGCTTCTAACGAGATCATTGCGGTGGATCGCTCGTTCCACACTCTGTTTTATCCTCCCTCTCTCTCTCTCTCTCTCTCTCTCTCTCTGCTCATCCTTTCTCCAGAAGAAAAGGGGCTCCGCCTTAAAACCGTTAACGATATCACTCGTCAATCACTCTGATGACTGACGACTCTAGATGCGCGAACGAATCGGGCCGAGGATCCTGGTGGCGCGCGAGCGCCACTCGGAAGGAGAGACGAAGGAGTTGCGCACCGCGTAATGGCGGAAAACACGATCGGATTCCCGTCTTTAACGGTGCGCACCGGGGCGCACCCTGCCTCGCGGCTCGCATGAACGATCGCAAATCGAATCGTCTGCCACCGGCGACGAAAGTAATTCCATCTGGACAGAGTCGGGGGACGCGGTCGGACCCTTCTGTCTTCCGGCACGAGAAGTCAGCTTCGCTCCAACGATGACTCCGCGAAGATCGACGATTGCGAATTATTGAGACAGGAAAGGTCCCCGAAGCTCGTCGTTGAGTGAGAGGGTGAAGCATTGTATAATAATACTCTAACAAGAAACCTTAAAAATTACGGTGTACGTAAATGGTTCAAAGAAAACAAAAACATAAAATACTGCTCAGTTTGTGGGTTTCGATGAAGGAGAAGAGAATTGTATTGATTCTCTTGAAAAGGACACGCATTTGGAATCGAAACATTGACGTCTGATTAGTGCAGAGTCTCTAGTTACTGGATTTTCTCTTCAGTTTTTTAGGTTTTTGTTTGTTTTGGAGCGTTTACGTACGTCGTAATTTTTTTAGGGTTTTTGTTACATACAGGGTGGTAGTGAGCTTAAGATCATTATTAAATAATACTATAATTTGGATACAGCAATTTGAGAAATATCGCGAGGGAGAAAAAGAGAGAGAGAGAGAGCCTTTGTACTGAATGATTACTCAGTTTCGTGAACCTTCCTCGTGTAATCAGGGTTGTCCACGAAGATATGTAAAAGGTGTAAGAGATCCAAGTTCTTAGCCATGTGGAAAATAAAAAGAAAATATAAAATAAAGCAGAAGAAACGCGAACGAAAATTTTTTAATCACATGAGTTAATCCCATTTCGTATACTCCACCCAAATTTCTCATTTTAAATGCCGAACTTGTTTCGGTAATACACAAATCTCTTAGGACCCCAAAATATTTCCTGCATCTGGTCCCATTTACAAATAAGCGCAGTCTCGCTTATAAAGCGCACATGCACTACAGACACCTGACAAAAACACCAACGACTACTATTTTCTTCATTATTCACCCATATCGAGTATATAATAAAACTGTGAAGAACTCACCAAATAACCGGACCCTCTCAAGCGACAGCAAACATTGCCATGCGGTTCATCTTCTTCACCCCTGAAGTAGATCCATTTTCTTCATCCCACGTTAGGCAACAGCGACAATTTTCCACTTATGATACAGAGAAGATCTCGTCACTCCCTAAATCCTTTAGAAAATTAACAAAACATTTCACGACATTACACCTTCCACCGACGAGTGACGTGCATTCCTAAATAACTCAAAACGGACAAAAAGAATAAATGATCGACTTACCACCTATAATCGAATACGATGGACATCGTGAAGCGATCGACTACCTTCTCCGTCTGGAAATCTGCAAGAATTTCCTTCGTCGAAAGCGTCGTCCACTCGTGATGCAGAGAAGATCTTGTCTCTCCCTAAATCCTTCAGAAAATGAACAAAACATTTCACGACATTACACCTTCCACCGATGAGCGACGCGCATTCCTGAATAACTCAAAACGGACAAGAAGAATAAATGATCGACTTACCACCTATAATCGAATACGATAGACATCGTGAAGCGATCGACTACATTCTCCGTCTGGAAATCTGCAAGAATTTCCTTCGTCGAAAGCGTCGTCCACTCGTGATGCAGAGAAGATCTTGTCTCTCCCTAAATCCTTTAGAAAATGAACAAAACATTTCACGACATTACACCTTCCATCGATGAGCGACGCGCATTTCTGAATAACTCAAAACGGACAAGAAGAATAAATGATCGACTTACCACCTATAATCGAATACGATAGACATCGTGAAGCGATCGACTACATCCTCCGTCTGGAAATCTGCAAGAAATTCCTTCGTCGAAAGCATCGTCCACTCGTGATGCAGAGAAGATCTTGTCTCTCCCTAAATCCTTCAGAAAATTAACAAAACATTTCACAACATTACACCTACCACCGACAAGTGACGTGCATTCCTGAATAACTCAAAACGGACAAGAAGAATAAATGATCGACTTACCACCTATAATCGAATACGATAGACATCGTGAAGCGATCGACTACCTTCTCCGTCTGGAAATCTGTAAGAATTTCCTTCGTCGAAAGCGTCGGTTGGTTCGCAGCGTGAAATTCTCGGCCCTCCTACCACCTCCTCCCGCTCGTCGGTTGGCGGCTCCTCTTGGCTCTTAACGTGGAACGGGGAAAAACGAGTGGCGGCACCCCAGGAGCTGTTTGACTTAATTTTACGAGGGGTCGCCAGGGACGTCGAGGGTGGTACACTGCTCCAGCTCCTAACGTGCCCTTCTCCGTTGGCCCCCACTCCGACCCCCGTCGATGAAAATCGTCGCGAGGAGCTGAGAAGGGAAATAAGGGAAAGGGTGAGAAGGAGAAATAGGGCACGGGAGGGCGGAAGGATAAGGAGGAGCGCGACGAAAGGGGACGAAAATCCAGCGCGCGCGGCTTAGCGGATAAAAATTATCCGTTTAAAGTCGAGAAGCGCTATAAAAGTGTAGTTAAGCTCTACCCACCGCGCATAACGGCGACGAGTTGACTGCGCTCGGTCCACCCATCCGTCCCCCACTCTCTCATCATTCGCCACCCTCGTCTCACGCTCTTCTCCTTCCCCACGCGTAACGACCATAATTGGTAAATAAGCGAAGATGGGGAGCCAGACTCGGAGAATTTAAGCTTTTACTTCCGAGGCATCTCTCGCTTTCTTTCTCATTCTCCTTTAGTGTCTTATTTGCAGTGCTGGGTTTCCTTCGCGACGATGCGACGATACTACGAAAAGGATTGCGAGGACTGTGTGATGGCGTTCTCGTTTTTTTTTTTTTGCGATCATAAATGTTGTTGGTGGAGGTGCAATCGAGAAATTATATGGAGGATCGAAAGGCGAAAGTAACGAAAATCTGCTCCGATCTGCTTTATTCTATGATGTCATTTTACGGCATCAATGAGGCACCGAGATTATTCGTCGAGTGGTTAATCTTCGTGGAAGAAAATGATACATAGAATGTTTATGGAACTCTGAGTTTCGTAGGTGTCTGGAGCACCTGTAAGCGCACTCGAGTGCACCTCTGCTCCTAAACCGTTCATATAGTATCCGATCTAATCCTCTGCGAAAGGCGAAAGCGAATTTCCCGCGTTTGCTGAGGAATTGAAAGAGGAACGCGTTGGCTCCCGCCCTTCGGTAACGAGAAGACGAATGCGCCCCAGAACGCCGAGCTTGACTTTGCCGGTCAGGGGTTATGTCGTTTCCGCGGGAAAAAGAGAAAGGGTGTGAGAGCTTGAGCCACCCGGAGCGAGAAAGATTAATAGCAAGAGAGAGAGAGAGAGAGAGAGAGAGAGAGAGAGAAAAGAGAGATACGCATAAGAAGAGAACGAAAGGGCTAGAGGGAGAGAATGGAGGAATAGGAAAGTGGCGAATTCACGTGTTTTCTCTTCTCTCTCTTTCTCTTTCTCACTCATTCTCTCTTTCTCTCTCTCCTCCAAACAAAAAACACCTGATATTTATGGTCCAGCTGATCGGCGACTCCGAGCTCTTCCAGGATCTCTCGGCGCAGAGAGATCGGATCTCTGTAAATCACCCCCCCGTAGTGGTGTCCGCCTAGGAAGGAACTGGCTCCCGTCCGTCCGAACGTCTGGCCGGTCATGCGTCCGTTCCTCCTGGCGACGGAAGCCGCCCGTAAAGATCGTCGCACTGTAACGGCAAGGATCAAGGACACGAAGAAGGAGAGATCTATCGTTCTTTTTCCTTCCCTCCGTTCCGGCCTTTCACTCTCGGTGTATTGGAAGAAAATCGTTGGATCATTATTTCTACCGATATTACCTTAATCAGGTATATAAAATTTAATTTCACATTTTTGTCTCGTGTAGGACGTCTGAACGAACGAGAAGTTTCAGAATTGCGTAGGTACTTGAGAGGGATTCAAATGTTTTTGAATGACACCGTTGAAGTCTTCGGTGGAAGAAGAAAGAGTGCGTGTTTTACAAAGCTTGGAAAGTTACATGAGAATTCCAACACGATCGAAGTAGGTAATAAGAAACGATAGACTCGAGTCGAGGGAATGGTATCGATACTGTCTTGTAAATAATCAATTACACATTGCTTATAATTAACGAATATTTACGTGCAGCTAAGTGTCTCTCGACGCACGTTTGGATATTCGTTCGGCAGTCTACTCCGTTCTATCCGATTTAAAAGTTAGCACCTACGATCGCGAGGAAGCATCTCTCGACGCGACGGACCTGTGGTCGCTCGCGAGACTCCAAAGATTACGCGCGCGCTCAATCGTGAGAAGGAGGGTTGAAAAGAGACCGACGAGGAGGAAGTAGGGTGGTTTGATCTGATTAGTTAGTATCGATCCTTTTTGACGCGCCGACTGCACGACTGGGTCAGGGTGGCCTTCTTCAGGGTCGTTACACCGACTCCGCACGGTGATTCCATCCGTTCGTGCGCCTGCTTTGCAGAACGAGGTGAAAGAACCGAATGCCGAGACAGAGAGAGTGATGCGAAAGAAAAGTATCGAAACAAAAATAACCTCAATAAAGTAGATCAGGAAAAAAACCGGCGATCCGAGACACGGAAAGCTCAAACAAAAACAAATATAAAAGACCAAGCGAAGAAACGAAAGGCCAACGAACCAGAGGAGAACAATGAAAAAAAAAATGAAACTGCGAAAGAAATACAATAGTTCCTTTTGGTATGAACCAATTTTGGTCGAATCGAGACAACACAGCCGGCATGGAGAGAAACTAGAAGGCGGAACGGAAGCGTGGAAAAGCAACTGGTCCTTCTTGTCTCGCCGCGATGGGAAAAGTTAAATCGCACGTGGAGAGGAAGAACGGTAAAAGGGGGGTCGCGCCATTCGAGTCCGCCGATTTCTCCAGTAAGACGCGAATCCTTGGTCCGTTCTTTCCTCCGCACGAGGTCCTCCCACCGATGTCCTTCTCCAGGATGCAATACGCTCGCGGTCATCAGCGGAGTTGGTGGCGAACGAGCGAGCAGTTTGTGCGCGCTCGCTGGGTCCCAGGGTATCGATCTACGATTGGTCGTTGGCGGGACTGGGTCAAGGTGCTGCCATGCCGGTGGTCGTCGACGTCTTCCTCTCTTCTCCCCTTCACTGTGATCTTTCCACTTCCGCGTCCGTCCGCAGGTTTCGTTCATTCCTTCTTTCCTCGTGGACGGGCCACCCTCTACGTCTCTCCTCGTGGCAAACACGTGTGCGCGCGTATGTCGGATGCACGCACGGATCCGTTGCGCATCGTCCGTGCACGCTTTCGCGTCTCTGTGTGCGCCGGTGTCTCCAAGGGTGCGAGTGTATATGGGTACGTAGGTACGGATATAACCCACGTGCCGCGTCATCAACCACCGCGAACCTACACCGTCATCAGAAGTGAAAGATGCTGGCGTCGCCAAATCTTCCCTTTCTCCGCCTTCTCTCGCGCGGTGAGAGTAAACGTGACGTCACCGGGCTTAAAGCTGCTAGACGAAATGAGCCGGACCGATTGGTCGGCCGGACGGTCGGTCGGTCGGTCGATCGCGCTCGTTCACTCGCTCTGTCCTCTTCGATTCTACGAACGTTCTTCGTTAGGGTCGACGCACGATTCTTAGGTTGACCATGTGGAATGTGCAGCTCGGCGGGCATTTCGATGCAAAGTAGAATCGATGGTTGATACGCTCCATGAAAAGTTGGGGTATGGAGACGTGAGGAAATTTGGGGGAAAGGGAATGTTGCCCAGTTTTTGGATTTTCTTAGATATCGTCAGTGATTTTAACACTTTATTTACCGGCAGTGGTTGAGATTGCCACTCAGTAAGGACCGGTTTAGGTGCGCGCGCATTTGTTTTCAGTAGCGGCGAAATTTTTGCTATTCGTTGTGTGTCGGTCGATAAGCTTTGGCAATCGAAAAGCCGATTGAAAGTGTTAATAAGTGTTAACTCCCTTTAAGGTCGTGCTTAAAAATTGGGTGCTTATTAACCCTTTCGCTACTACGGGCGACTATAGTCGCTCTTCGTAAAGTGCCGCGAATTGTACAATGAAATGCAAAGTCGGTATCCTCTGTCGGTAGCCAATAGCAAGCCAGTGCCCACGACTCATCTATTTTTACAATTCATCGTCCAATATTTCTTCCTACGACACCATTCATTCGAAATAAAATACATCAATATGATCATTTCTAATAACCAGATTGCACAATTTCTCATTACAACGTCAAAATGCTCCCTGGTTAGAACGGTGGAAGGCCGATCCAAGCACCTTAGGAGGATATCGACTTTGCACTAAAGCGTACACCCAAGTGCAAAGTCGGTGTCCGTTTGAGGGAATGTGAACCGACCTTTTACCGTTTTGAGCAGGGCGTTGTAATATGATAGATTTTTGCCAAAAACATTTAAAAGTCCTTTTATTCGCAATAAGATACATCGAAATGATCCTTTCTGATCACAAAATGGCAAAAATCTATCATATTACAACGGCCTGCTCAAAACGGTGGAAGGCCAATTCAAGCACCTCATGGGAACACCGACTTTGCACTAGAGTGTACATACGATGATCGTATGTAGTTACGGCACATCGAGTATCTCCCTCTGAACGTGCAGTTTTAGTGTTTAGTTTTACATCATTTTTAGTTTTCACAAACGAAACACCAAACCAACTACGATTGTAACGAGACGCGAGCGTTGTCGCTGACGATCGGTCTCGCTCACAGTGCAATTTTGTGGCGGCGCGCTGCTGAGGTCCGTTCAGCGGGGTTACCGCGGCGAAGAACCGGGTTAATGACGAGTAGTTTTTGTTTCTGGAAGATAAATGCAAGGTGAGAACTATTCGTTGTTAGAAAAATGTTTACGAGGTAGACATTATACAGGATTACCATTGTCGTCGTAATACCGAAGAAGTGTCTATTAGTCAGTTAATGCAGAGTACGATGACCACGAGTGTTTACGTTTATGAGTAACACCGCGGATCTCGTTGGTGATCGGATGTTCAATGACTACCCGGTGATGAATGGACCCTCAGAGAGTTCATTCACCTCTGCTTCACGGACATCGCATTGCCACCTTTTGCGTCGAATTATACTCAGATCATTTCACCTTGAGTATCACGACCATAAGTAGCGCGATAAAACTCTCCACTTAATAAGCCACCTGTTTCGCGAAAGTATACAACGACACGATTCGCAATTAACCAACGTACGTGTTTAATTAACGCGCTACAAACTACAAAATGTATTTCACACAGTTGCAGTAGCTATTGAAATTGAGACGGTATAATCGTCGAGATAGCGCAATCACCATCGAATTCAAAATAAAAACTTTTGTTTTCGTAAGTCGCGTCTTGGTAATCTACACCCGGCTTGATTACAGAGTCAAAGGAACGGATAGTGGTAACGGTAACGAAACACCGCTTTGGCTCGTCGCGAGTAGCAAGAATACACATTGTTGTGTGAGCATAAACGGTGACATCAGACCACCTGGTAACGCAAACGAGTTCTCCAGCACGTCGAACGATCTTCGACGTATGCGTGCCTGACTTCGTGAATTCACGAGACTGGCGAGCGAGGACATCGTGGGGCGCGAGGAAATCGAGGAGATTAATGACTGTAAACAAGACCCAATAAACTGTGCGTGCCGAAGATGCATGCGTCTTGGACGCTCGAAACTCACGATTGACTCGTTACCGTGGAAGAATTCGTGTTGAGATATCTCCGGGCAAAACTGAGAATGCCACATTCACGCGTATGCAACGAAAACGCACGAGAAGCATTTTTTTTAGTCAAGATCGTGCATTCACTAGACAAGTAAATCTTGTAAATTCGAATAAAGATTCTGTGAAAAGGTGAATTTTCGAGATATGCTTCTTTCCTTTGTCTTTTATCCAATGCACAGATCAAAGCGATTTTCTGAAATTTCAAAAACACAGTAGAACCTGTTTTTATGCGGTCCTTTTTTGTGCGGTTTTTCCATTTACCGCATAAAAAAAGTATTCTTAACCCCTTGGGTACATTTGACGTCTGAGACACGTCATTCACTTTTTTCCCCTAGGAGCGGATGACGTGTCTAAGACGTCAAACCAAAAATTAAAGGGCCGGTAGCCGGCATCTTTCCGCGTCTATTTTTGCCTGGGAACAGAAAGAGGCGATTCGAGAAAGGTGGTGGCAGACAGCGCCTGCTCTAGCGATTACGTCGCCCCGGACAAAAAGACAAACTACAGTCCCTTACAAATAATACAACATTGTAAATCTTTTTCTAGACACAAAGAATATAAATACACTACAATTTTTAAATTGTACATTTTTCTATTAACCCTTTGGGTACATTTGACGAGGGAGACTCGTCATCTGCTTACTTGGGCGAAGTTACGGTGGACGAGTCTGACTCGTCATCTGAATTTAAGAAGCAGGCGTTGAGTTTTGCATATAGCAGCAAATTAAATCCGTTCTTTAGGCATAAAAATCTTCAAATAATTCAGTACTCAAAGGGTTAAAATGTGTTGCAAACGAAAACCTTATGAAGTTACGCGATATTTTTTCTTTATGCGATTTCTTTTATGCGGTCCCTATCCCCCGCACAAAAAAAGGTTTTGCTGTAGAGTTGTCGAATGGGGAGACACGGAGAAACAAAGAGAGAAAGAGAGAGAGAGAGAGAAAATAGAAAATCTGGAAGTGAACCACCCTTGGAAAACTAAACAAAAAATAAAGAGGAATGCGCTATGAAGGTGGAGAGAGAGTTGGGGAGGCCAGTGGTGTACGTCACGAGAAAAGGGGTGGCGAGGAGTGGAGGATGGAGAATGGGTGCCGAGAGGAGGAGGCCAGTCATAGTCGCGCAAGGGTGACGCCTCGAGATAGAGATAGGCCACGATGTCGGCGTGACTTGACAATAAAGCCCGTCTCACCTACAGCTCGTACCAGCCCTGCACCCACCTCCACCCTCGTCCTCCCTTCAACTCTGCTGTCCGCCCCTTTGAACTTTGCAGCCGCGCCACCTTTACCACCCTACCACCGTCCCTTCGTCCTCCTTCTCTTTGCTTCGCCCTCGTTGCACGCCAACCCCGATACACTCGGTCCACATCCTCCTCCAGTCTTCGTCGTGCACGCACGCACACCGATCGACCCACGTGCGCGCATCCAACACAGTTGCGCGCCATTGACTGCCTTACGTATATCGCTTGCCAACTGGACGTGCACTCGACGGTTTATAACGCTCCGGTAAGAGTTATAAAATGTGAAACTCGAGACGCGAAATGATCCTGCCGGAGGCCCTACCTTCGTTCTTATCTGAAGTTATAGGGGATGGGTGAGGTGGCGCAGATTGCTACGTGCTCCGGTGTGTGTCTGTATCCATGCGTGTCATAAGCTCGGGCGCTTCTTTCTCTTGGCACATTCGATTCGCGAATAATCCGCAGTCGCTTGATAAGCGAAATGAGACTGGAATACGGAAGCTAATGAGCAAAAGTTTGAATTGAACTAGTAAATACTTTTCGGATACACGGTAATCGAGTACCGTTTGAATTTAGCGCTCTAACTCGAAACAGAAGTTTTATTTTGCATTTTCTGTCACCTTGGCACGGTTGGCCTTTCTTTTTTTCTTGTTGAAGGGCAAATGAATGTTTGTTTTCATTTTTCCTTTGAGTATACGAATGAGATGTTGCCACGATGTGGTTGTAAAAAGCCAATAACAGGTACAAGTTTTTGAAATCATTTCTGTTTCACGTAAAATTGTATGTTTTTTAACCGACTGACTTGGATTATTGCCCTTGATATTAAAAAAAGAAGAATGTATAAAGAATCATTTTTTTCGAATATCTGTAATTTTGTAATCCGTTATAAAATTGTGCTAATCGCTCGCATGCTCGTATTGAGCTCTAATCGAAACGAGTCTAGTGCAAGAGGATATTTGCGATTCGAGGGGAACCACGGGCCAGAGTCAACGAGGTGACGCGAATATCTCGAAGTTAAAAATTAATCTCAAGCCTCCAGATCTAGCACGTTCCTCCGGCAGGAATATCAATTAACTTTGCTAATGGTAATCGAGAAGTAGCGAGTTTATACAGTTAGAAAGACGGTGACACGAAGTAACGGCGAGTGAAACCTGTTGGGTGGAAAGGGCGATCAGTCAATCTGTCAGCGTGACGAGCGACGTCTGTGCGGAAAGGGAGATGCGACCCCGTGGGGTCAAAGACAAGCCCATTGTCAAGCGACCCCTGCGGGCAAATCGGTTAAATCCTCATTAGAACTTTACCCACCTCCTTTCACCGTCCACTGACAGCTTCGTGAGCGCGTATGAGTCTTCCTTCTGAAGCACTCGAATTCTCACCCTCGAATCTTCGTCGTCTATTCGCGACAAGTGTCAATCGTGTTGTTAACGCAATACGAGAGATGCAAGACAGCGTCCACGAGAAAATGGATAAGAATCTCGGTGAGAAGAATCGCGCGAGATTTACAAGAATGATCAACCGACGAATCTTAACACTATTCCTACCGACCGGTGAAATGACCATTTTCAAAATTTCGAGTAGAATTTCCTATATACAACGTAATTGCGTCGCCTTTAAATTTCACGACTTTTTCTAAAATATACGAGTACGTATAATACATTTTTCAATATTTTAGGAAAAGTTGTGAAATTTAAAAGCGATACAATTACGATTATTAATTAATGCGATTATTAAAAGCGTTGTATATAGGAAATTCTAAACGAAATTTTAAAAACGGTCCTCTGACCGGTCGCGGTAGGAATAGTATTAATTACAGGACCGGCGTAGTAGTCAGTATTGAAATTTGAGTATCTCGATATTTTAGTTTCCTATTCAGTCGTATTTTTGAAAATACAGTTTTTAAAGTAGAATATACGTGTACGTAATATTCGGAGAAATTTGTTTAAAATTAGGTTTTTTCTAGTCATTTTTTTATGAACACAGTTTCTCGCTTAAACTCGTCAAATTGGTGTAAACCCAGTGGTAATAAAAAATGACTAGATGATTTGCTATAATTGACGAATTAAAAAACAGGTTTAACTTTTCTTCGTTCAGGAAACAGGGTGGTGGTCCGACACAGTCGAGACTCTCGCGATCGCCTAAAGTGTCCGATAAATAAGATCGATTCTGGTTCCCTATTGAAAAGACCGCATGCAACACCGACTAAATTCCATTCCTACACGATGAATTTAACCGCTTTTCTATTCAAACTTCTCAATTACACTTGCATTAATATCTTCTGCTTAAACAAATGAAACAATTGTAGAATTACCAGGAAAAAGTAAGACTACTATATAACCCTGACATTGCCTATTAACTGTAAACGACCTAATTGAAATAATCGACAAGTTATCCTTTAAAAGAATTTTAATCGCGTCTATCTCGAAACACAATTTTTCAAGCTGGTAAAGACTCTTGCATTTGAACCGTGCGACGAATCGAGTTTTCCTTTTTCCTACTTACAAAAACTACTTAATGATCAAACCATGAGCAATGAAAACTTTTAAATAATTTAATTAAACTTGTAGATAATCACAATCTTCTACAGCGAGCCGAAAACTCAGTACACTAAGACACGTTCTCGCACACTTGTCCCCTCTCGTTATAACATTAACATTAAGAGAAATCCTAATTAGTCGAAACAACCGTCCTAATTAGTCGAAATCCAACGGGGTCATCGTGGACGATCCATGCTCCTCTTCTCTCCTCTCTTCTCTCTCCTCCTCCACCAGCACCTCCTTCACCGCTCGTTCCCGCGCCGGCTCACTCTGCGGGTTTCGCCGAAAGAGGTGAACGTTTTGTTTACCGACGTTCCATCTCGATGGATTCATCGTCGAGCGGCGGTGTCAGCAGAAACGCCGTTGCAAATAAAGCGAGGGAACGAAACGTGCGATGGGGGTTGGCGCGCGCGCGCTCACGCGGCGCCGACGTGCCCGGTTTGTCCATTGCTCCACCAGAGGTGGAAGGAGTAACGCGAGCGATTCGCCCGATTCTCGCGAACACGTCGTGGCCCGCGGCCGCATTGACCCGCGAAGTGACGAAATCGCATTGCAAAATCCCGATGCGCCGTTACGGAGAGTTCTTGGCAATGAGGGAGTATTTCGAGGTTTCGATTGGTCAATTTTGCGAGAGCACGTAGAAAGGGTGAGGATACGAGGTCGAAAAGGCCTTCAGGAATCGCGTTTCACGTGTGGAAAGTCCCAAGGGTTCTTTGACTTTTAAATAGATCTAGTAGTGAAAACAAATCTTGCTTATTCCACTCGTTAACCCTTCCGCGGACCGTGGAAGGTGAGCTTCCCAGTATATGAATAGAAGGATGATAGTTAGTAAGAATCAGAATTGCTATATTAAATTTAGACTGGTATGTCTAGAAACATTACAAAAATGTTCTTTTGTAAAAAAATGAGCATGGTAATACCTTGTTATTAGGCGCAAGACTTAACATTCACATATTTTATTTTTTACTGCTGTCCTGTCACTGTGCAGTCTTCTTTCGCATTCATTTCTATTTTTTGACTTTTTCTAATAATAAGTTATAAGTACCACTTATGTTACTAAAGTAAGTAATATATTTGATTTATAGAATATTCACTAACAAATCTCTTATTAGTTTACTACCTTGTATATCTTGAATAATGCTGATCTAATTTTATATATATATTGTTTAATTTCATCAACGTAAACTGAGCTTATTATGCACAATAATTATAAATACCATTATTCAACAAATTTGCCCGCGAAAGGGTTAAACTAAATCTTAGGAATATGCCTGATGTCGTGGATAAGCTTACCGAGGGACGAATAGACCGGACTTGTGATTATTCTCATATGAAATGCATAATTTCGTGTACACTGATTGTCGATCGAGGAGGAAAGAAGTGAAGCAGGGAAGCGATGGAGGCAGTCCGCTGATGCACAGCCAAACCAAGAGCGTTCCCTACATTCCGAATGGTAGGGTCTGCCTCTCTGGTGAAACGCTGAGACTGCACATTGCGCATTGCGCCTAGAGGCTCCCGCGAAACGCGAAACGCGAATCGCTGCTGACCGGAACTTTCCGCTACGCATCGTTCCCTGATTCGACGTGTCGAGCACACCGTGCCTCTGCCTTAATTAGCGGCCACTCGTTTCTTCTCAGAAACACGACCTCTTCTTATCGCGTTGGGTTGGAACACGCGTCCTATAAAAATATTCAACAACGACAGAAACCAAATATTGTTGCATTATATCGCGGCAATTCTTGGCATACCGTGCATCTATCTTTACCATCACGAATCGAAATTTCCATTCTGTTTTGCATATATGAAACGGAATATCCTAAACGTGGAATGTCCCGTGGTGACAGTATATTTTTTACCGAACTGAGAATCGAGGAAATTCTACGATTAGAATGGAGTAAACGAATTAAATGGTATCGGCAATATTTATTGTTCACATTTCGGAATATTTTAAATAATTGTCAGGGACCGAGTTGTTGACGTTTATTAACTGAAAAATAACGCAGCGTGTAATTTGTTACCGTTGAATTAAGGCAACAATCGTAGTAAGTAAGTGAATTATTTTGAATAGGATTCGGAAGGATCTATGAAAGACACGAATTACACTGAGCACGCTCTTCGCTTATCTGAAACCGTCGACGTCGACATTTATTTATAATAAGAAGTATAATTATTATATTATGTACATGTGAGACGATGTAACGAGAATTAAAACATTTTTACGGTCGAGTCGAGACGAGCGGTGGCTTCGCAGGGACCAACACGGTCCGTTTCGACCCGACTAAACAATAAGATTTATATGCATCGTACATTATCTAACAACAATGGCGTAACCTTTCTGCGACTGAGATCGACGGAACGGTGCTCGCGCTACCAAAGGAGATATAAAAAATGTGTAAAAAAAATTATTTCGAATAAATAAGTAACGATAAAACAGATCGAATGAAAATGATTTCCTTTATGCCTCGCAGGATTGTTCGTTGAAAGATTACGCCACTGTCCAAAGAAGAAATAATCCGAGCCTCACCCATATGAGGCTTGTACCCCGAAAACGAAAGAAGAACCCTACAATGCAGCGAAACGTGTTCGCCGAGGTACCGCATACTGCATCAATTTGTGCCACGATTTCTAAAAACAACAACGATATCACCAGTTTTCGCGCTAGTTGGCATCGGAACCTGCGTGTACGCGTAACATACTTCGGGCCACCGCACAGTGGGCCAAAACGCAAATTTAGCTGGATTGCTCGCAGGAATGAAACAAAAGACAATATTCAAATATTTCTCATTAATATGTAATATATATTAATATTATACCACATCGATATTAACTAAAAAATTGTATTTTGAAATATTAATATTAATATTTAACTAACGTTTGAGCTGATTTAAATTGGCGGTGTTTATGTAGAAATTCGCATAACTCCCTATGAGGTATCGCGACACGGTTTCGTGAAAATTGCAATAACTTCTGAGATCGAGCTTTATCGGGGATCAATCAAGATACACATGGAAGATTGATATTTTCTCTCACTGTTAACGTAAGATCCTTGGGGTGCAAAGTGGTGCGAAATTTTATAGCCCTCGTCTAAATAAAGTACCCAACGGAAGTGCATTTAGGCTGTAATTCATAATATTTAAGTTTTCACGGATAACATATATATATATATATATATATCAGGAGAGACGAAATATCTGCAATTAATATCTCCTGCTATATATTTTACCTGTGAAAACTTAAACTATTTTAAGTTTTCACAGGTGAAATATACACCCCAAGAATCTTACGTTAACAGTGAAAGAAAATATCAATCTTTCGTGTGTACCTTGATTCATCCCCGACAAAATTATTGCAATCTTCACGAAACGCCGTCAATTTCAATCAGCTCAAACGTTAGTTAAATATTAATATTTCAAATTACAATTGTTTCGTTAATATCGTTATGGCATAGTATTAATCGTATTAATATATACTACATATTAATGGGAAATTTTGGAATCTTGTCTTTTGCTTCTTTCCTGCGAGAAATACTTTTGTCCAGCTAGATTCGCGTTTTGGCCCACTGTGCACCGTGCCCCATCGTTGGATCGTTGCTACGCATGAAAATGAAAACTTCATTGCGAACGATGCGAAATTAATTTTTAAGGATAACTATAAGTAAGGCGATTGGCGGGTCGATCCGTAACTATTGTAATAACATTTAACGAAACGAGACAAAACAAATGCCCGACGTAACAAAAGGCGCGTCTACGCTCCCACTTCTACGAGACTCTGCTCACGAGACGAGATTGCACACTCCACGGAGACGTTAACGACAATGGAACATAGACCGATAATTTACGATTAATCTTAAAAACAAAGTGGCGCATAAATCACCGTATAAAATACCCTTCTCGCCTATCGCAAAAGTAAAACCGAACGACGAAGGAACAAGATGCTCGATGAAAGTTCGAAAATAAAAGAAAGCGCCGATCCAATGTAACGTTGCTAGATCGAGGCGGGTCCCGTTCGTACGATCAATCGATGTCGCTAAAAATTAAATAACAAACAGGAGCTTATTCGCTTAAACGCTAGCCTGCCTTAACGTAAGTACTTCGGAGGGGCTGCTCACCTCCAACGCCTCATTTGCGCTACGACAACGTTTTTTCTCTTTATTTATTTTTTGGTACAATTACTTCGGTAAGGACCTCCCTTCATCGACAGTCTACCCACGCAGAGAATACGCCCATTACTCCTACATATCGTCTGATACATCTAATTAGACTCTCTTCTCGTTAACCTAACGATACCTTAAATTTTACGGCCACGTCTCGTATCTTCGTTCCACGCGATTTACAAAATCAACCCCTGCGACGTCGTTCGTCGACATTCGAAAAACGTGGCAGACGAGCACGGAAAATCAAGGAAAAGTGAGCGTCGCTTATGTACACGTACCAGCCATGTCTCTCCCGGCTCTCCCTTCGCATTCTCCGCTCGAGGTGCGCTTAAAGGCCTAAAGTTCTCGTAGAAGGAGCGCGAGTTCGCACCCCCTCCTTGACCCTTTCTCGTCCGTTACCCTCCCCCGTGGTGTTACACTGGAAAAAGAAAAAATGAAGATCGGGACACGTCGTTACGTAAATCGAAGTTCAGCAGGATTTCAATTGCGAAATTCGCGAATGGTCTGCACGCGTTGAACGAAGTGGTCACCGAGGTCAAACCTTGATGAAAGTTATCGCAGTACTCTCTTTTCCGGTATCCTCATCGACGGTCGTTGCGCTTATCTGTTCCGCGGTTACTTATCATTGTTTCCCTTTCGCCTAGCTTGCAACTTCTTTATCTGAGAATAACGTGAGAGCAGGGGAGGTACGGAGGAAAGAAGCAACGAATCGTGAAGCACTGCGCGAAAACGATGAAGTATTCGCAGAGGAATAAGATAATAAAATTGACGTAATTTCGTGAGAAGCTCGTGACTACGTTGCGTCAGTGTCGTACTTCAGTTCTTAATGAAATGTCAGAGGTTTAATGAAAATCTATATTTAAAGTTGCTTCGGATAACCCCGCTTCCGTTACTGTTGCTGACAAGTACTTGCGCAATTTCGGTACAAGCTTCACCGACTTGACTCTTCAGCTCCGATCTCGAACGTTTAAATGAAAAATCTTTCTAAGGTATCACAATCGAGAGGAATGTATCGAGTCTCGAACTTTTTATCAATGAAGTCTATTGGAGATCGTGCACGATGCGTACGACACACGGAAGTCCACGGTGGATCGCGTTTACGCTCCGACGCGGGGACATTACGAAGGGATTACACACTTTATGGGACGGAAGCACCGGATCGTCGAGTTAATCCTATTTAAACGTTCACCCCGAATTATCCTCGACACCAACACACGAAATACTCGCGGAAATTGAAACAACGAAGAACAATGCGCTTCTGTTCCCTTCGAAATTCTATTCGTGCGTAATCTCGACTGTTCTCGTAAATTACGTCGCACTACTTCAATACACGATGCATCTTTACAATATCTACGTAAAATATATTTTCACGATTAAAAAGCTCCTTCAAAAATCTGAGCTTTCTTCTAGGACGTAACGTATTGGGTTGTTCCATAAGTTTTTTCCGCACCGTCTATTGATTCCACATCAAAAACAAGGAAGAAACTTGTGGTACAACCCAATATTACCACGGTGGGGTGGGTGGTAGGACTTATTTTCAAAAATCCAAAAGACCCTCTTTAAAATCCTAACAGCAAGCTCGTAAGCTTCTCGATTGTCCTTTCAACTTAAGAATGTTTCCGGAAGTGGACGAGTTTTCGTCCGTTCTGCGCATATCCCTACACTAGCAGATATTCTATTGGTTGTGTCCTCGCATGACCGCTCCCTGTGGCCAATCGGTTCATTTGAGATGCGCGAAATGGAAACATTCTTAACACTAGAAGTACCGACCAGTCAAAATGACCGTGTGCGTCAATTTTTCACAAGAATTTCTCTTTGACATTGGAACTACCAATTTCGTTTTTCGTATGGAAACTTGTTTTCTTGACCACTCATTTTGACAGAGAGAGCGTTTATTTTATTACTGAGCTGCCATTTACTTTTGTTTTCATATGGAAGCTTCTTTTGTTGACCAGTCATTTTGACCGGCTTGGTAGTTCTAGTGTTAAGTTGAAAGGACAATAGTCTCCTCGCAATGGCACCCGAAAGCTTTCTTCTCGAAAGTACGAAAACTATAGTTTCTAGGTAATCTCACTCACCGGCCACGGAACAAGCGAACTAACGACGAGCGTCTCTTCAGGTCCAACAAGCGCCCCCTCGGCGCTGTCGATGTCACAGATAAACCTCAGGACTGGCAGGTGCCGGCTGATGCTGTTGCGGTGGTTGCTGCTGCTGTTGCTGTTGCTGAGGGTGCGGCTGTTGGCCTTGGTTCGCGTGCGGCGGTGGTTGTTGCTGCGGTGGTTGGCCCTGCTGTGGCGGCGGAGGCTGATGATGATTATGATTGTGATTGTGATGATGGCTCTGACGCGCTCTCAGGATCTCGTATCGTTGCTTGTAAAGGTCACGCTCCTGTCGAGTCTGCGCGACCTCGATCTTCAGTCGCTGAACCTCGTTCTGCAAATTTCTATTGGCCGTCTCGAGCTCGTGACGTTGCTGGACCCTCTTGCTGCGACAGTTCTGGGCGTATCCGCGATTCTTCAGGGTCCGCCGCTTCTGCTTGAGGCGCACCACCTTCGCACACGATCAGGAACATTTACTACCGCGCTTGAAAGTGAACGTAAAAAGCAATCCAAAACGCGTGGACTATGATAAGCGAATGAATTTCCATTCAAGTGACGTTACATTCGATTTCATTTCAGAAGGATAATAGGGCGTTCGCTCGGTTTATTGAATCCTTGTAGGAGTACTGTTTCCAACTTCTGTGATATCGGTCGCGCGAAGCTATTCGCGTAGAACGATAACGTTAATTTTCACGAAATACACGAATTTTCGTGAAAGTCGAGACCGAGGCATAACGCGCTCGTAACGGCTAAAATCATTTCGACGTAAATGGACCGATGTAGATGGTAAATCGCTGACGTTGCGAGGGCGAAAATACGATTAGATACACGAATGCGCTAGTGCAGAAATATTCTGCTCTCATCGGCATTAACGCGGATACAAATTTCAAGTATCATCTGGATTCTTCGTCTCCGAAGACGAAGGAAGAACTCGTCGTTCCATATAAAACGTACTGAAGTCTCTCGCGATTCTAGCATCTTCCAGCGTACAAAACACCCAACGTTCGAGGAACAAAAATCAACGATAACATCCTAACGAGTGAATCTTTGAGCTTCTCCCGCAAAAATTTCCTAAGAAGCGTCCTACCTCTGTGATAAGTGTCAGAAAATGAGAGACCTGACTCACCTCTTCCCGCGGGCAACCGTGGAGGCGTTTGTTCAGCTCGCGCACAGACAGTGACATGAGAAGTTCGTCGTTCATGAGATCCTCCTGGGAATTCGTGTTCCCGCAACTGGAGTACAACCCGTTGACACTTCTGTGAGCTGGACTCGGACCACCGGCACCGCAGGAGCTCACCGAGCAGACGCTCATCGGCCTTCCAGGTTGCATCGGCATGCCCTGCATGCTGTCCTCCATACCCTGCATAACACCCCCGCCCGCGGGAAGCATCCCACCGCCTCCACCAGGTCCTCCGTAGTACTCGATGTGACCGGACATCGTGATGTATCCACCTGGGAGAGCCAACGAGTCTTTCTTTCAAAGCCAATTACCGAAGATAATCGATGGCCGATAGTAAGGGGTCTTGTATCGTTAACAATCAAATGGATTGGTCCCGTCGAGATGAGTGGTCCAACGCAAAAATTCTTCAATCTTTTTATCCCTTTCGATACGGCTCTCTTTCCCGGTAATATGGTGTTACCGAACAGCCAGTCACAACCCGAACGGTTCATTTTATCGCGGAGTAAATAAAGGATGGGACATTATAACGTACTGGATTATAAATATCTACAGTTTAAACATCAGCTCTAATCGCATAGTCGCGAAAGAGTGAAAGTAAGCACTAAGCACAGATAAATCAGCTATACTACGTGCAAAATGCCACTGAGGTGACTATAATCACAGCTAGTATCGAAAGGGTTAAAGGATCGTCGCGCCAGACGGCAAACCGCAGTCAGAGTATTCAAGACGACCGACGATTGCTCTTTCCACTTGTCATACGTAGACAAACTCTGACAACAAGCTTGCCACCTGCTCGTGACAGAGGGAAAAACCTTCGCTACTCGACAAAATCTACCTTGCAAATTTCCATTGTAGAAGCTACAGATAATTTTCAACATTGGCAAATGATGCAGGAGTGAAACTCACTTGTAAGTATCAGAGAATTCGGGTTATTCGCAGATTACAGGGATGACGTTAAAGACTACCACCATCCGTTCCACTACTTTTTCTTCACTCACCGGTGTGTCTGGCGTGTCGCGGCAGATGTTGCAACTCCTGAAAGTGATGATGGCTCGGCGTGCCCGGCCAGGCCTCGTGATGAGGTTCAGGCTGCTCAGGTGGACAGTGAGGCCTAAGATCGAGCGGCTCTTGGCGCAGAGACTGGGTCAACCAGCTCATTCCACCGGTGCCCACTTGCATCTCGTCCTGGACAAGGGCACCTGGCTGCTGCAGATGCAGTAGGAGGCCACCACGTTCACGAGGATCTCGATCACCCCTGTGGAGTTGCAAGGGTGGCGGGGATGCCGAAACCGGTGGAGTGTCTGGAGGTGTTCCAGGATGCGAAAGAGTCGTGAGGTGAGGCGCTGCTCCAGGTGGAGCCTTCACCAGGACTCCGTGTTGCACCTGAATGTGGGGCTGACCGTAAAGCGGATGCGGTTGCTCCATTTCGTGAGCCGGAGGCGTCAACGGTGCCAGAGTTAGGCCCTGGCCCTGCACCTGTCCCGGTATTTGCACCACACTGCCATTCACCATTACCGCCGGCGAACCCATTCGCACCTGGATTAAAGAGAACCAGAGTTAATATGGGAAAATCAGCAACGGGCGCAAGCTCTGTTTAAGATATCGGAGGGATATCGCGTCAAGTGAACTTTGCGGGATTGTTTGGTAAAGGAAACATAAGGATGATTCTTGCAGTGGTAAAAACTATCCCGTATGTGACTGATTTGGTACGGTGTTTCTAAGAAATTCTGAAGTCGTTAACACGACGTTAACTTAAGATCAACTTCCTCGACTGCGTCAAAACGTATTGTTTGATTTGCATTATCGGTAAATGTAGCACAGCAATGCTGTTTTTGGTAAATACGATTTTGATATAATCCAAATTTATCGGTCTTTGACGTGGACCCGGTGCTAAATATAAGCTTGCTGTAATTTCTATGTGTTAGTATGATAAAAATTAATTACACGAACAACGGCGTAACAAGCTGCAAAGTACAAAACCGCGCGGATTATTTTACTGCAATGGCTGACCTATGAGGGGCACGATCACTTGCCACCTGGGATCTTAAGAAGCAGCTGTAAGTGATATAACTCCACTCGCGCTGCCTAACATACGCCGACGATCGTTCATATCACAAAGACGTTTTACGTACAAAACCGCATACAAAGTACACATTCTAATGATAATGATAACGACACGAGGAATCTTACATAATTTTCCAGCGACTATCGAATATCGGCTAATTGCAAGGACTTTTTTCACATCTTGACATTCCGAGTGAATCGTCAACTGTATATTATACAACGAATCGGGAATAACGATGGAAAAGGAAAAAAAGCTCGCCTTCGATGCAACAATTTTACGTTACAAGAATGTTTCCTGATAATCGATTCGAAAGTAGAGGACGCGCGTTCAAGGGCACTTCCATCTTTAGTCCCTGAAAAATTGCAAAGTAAAATTTGACCCTAGATTAACGCCTATCGCAAAGGTACTGACCTCGCGCTTGACGTCGGCGGGATCAAGATGATCGAGAACAAATTCCTGTACGTATTCTCTGGCTAGATGGTCCTCGGCTTCCATCTTAACCTCGTCGACCTCTACCTCCACCTCCGGCGCCTCCACCACCTCCTCTACCGCATTCGCCGTTGATGCATACGTAAGGGTTTCGCCACGGCGGTCTCCACCGCCGTTGCCACTTCCGCCACCTCCACCTCCGCCTCCACCACCTCCGCCTCCACCTCCTGGACACCTCGTCGTCACCGGTTGTTGCGTTGTGACCACCTTGACCCGACGGCTCTGCCGAAATGCCGCAGGAGCTCCGATCCTACGGCGTCGTAGCCCGATCACCCGCGATCACGATCACGATCTTGGACCACGTGACCCCGTAAAACCAGCCAAGCGTCACCACTCGCCCAGCGCACTCTTTCACCATCCACCGTCTCGTGGATCTGTGCGTGCGTCCTTTCCACCCTTATCTCTTCTTCCTCTCTTCCTTCCTGTGCCGCCACACTTCAATTGCAAGTGAAAACTGTGCAATTCGGGTCCACTCCGTGATTCGGAGTTATCTCTTTTTAATTCCGAGTGAAACTGTACGTATCTCGATTAATTCGAATAGGATCGAGTCTTCCACGTGTGAGAGAACAATATTCCAGAGAAAATGTTTTTGGTCGGCTCAATGGCGGAGCTGTTGCTCACGAGTACGATGAAATCTCTGAATGAGTCTGATCCAAATGCAGCTTCACTTTGCCGATTCAAGGCTCTTAGTTAGACAAGAGGTCTCGGTGGTTGCTAGGTGAGTATCAGCAAGTGTCTCCTTACACTCGGCATTCAGAATACTACCGAACGTTTCGCCGATAACTCGACCGATGGTTCGAAGAATCGAACCTTAATCAACTTCGTCAAATGAAGCAACTGTAGATCCCACGTAGGCTCGATCCTTCTTTCTCTCCTCTTGTGCAGAGCTCGTCGAATCACCGCACTGGCTACCAGCGAGTCCAGCCACGCTTCACGAAATATCCATCGAAAGAAGCTTCAAGAAACTTCACAAATCGATCACTACGACACCGTCCAAGGGGAGACCCGGACCCAGTTTCCCGCCAAAAACCTTCGATACTTGCACCTCGACCCTTCTCCTTCGTATTTCCTTCGACGACCACGTAGATACCTTCTTCGACGAACAAATAACGACGATCGCACACCCCGAAAAGCTCTCGATCACGGATCACACTTTTTCCCGTTCACCAACGTCGCGCTGGAGACTATCGAAACTCGTCGCAGACTCGTTCCTGTCTCGTCGTGCGAGGACGTCGAAGGACGCATCCCAAGAACGGACTTCCAAGAGGAAGAATGCGACTACTCTTAAGGGGAACGCGGCTCGCGAGAGTGGAGAAAGAGAGAAGGAGGAAGATAGATAAAGAAAGAGAGAAAAAGGGAAGCAGCGCGTGACCGGAAGGTAGCAGCGTATACGCCGTCTAGCTGGTGACTGGCGCGTCGTAGAGTAACGCGGCGCGTCTTTTACGCGCATGTCGTCGTGACGTCACGGGATGGGCGGAGCCGCCATTACTCGACCCTCGTCGAAACGACGCGATTGGTCCGGACGGGACCAAAAGACGCCATTTGCACGCTCTCCTCTCCCTCTCTCACCCTCTCTCTTCCTCTCTCTCACACACACATGTTCTCTCTCCGTTCTTCACCCTTCCACTCTCGTGCGCCTGCACTCTCACCCTCCGTCCTCCATCCATCCCTCCACCTCGTTCCTCTCTCGTTCTCCTTGTCTCTCTTACGCTCACTCCCCTCTCAAACTCACCCTCTCCAGCCTGGTCCCTCCCGGCACCGATCCAGAACCTCTCGCGTAGGAGGTACCATTAATTTCTAAAGTGATTATTATAATTTTTCTGAGGAGCGATGGGGACCTGGGTACCGAACACCTCCCCTTTCACAGTTTCCTCCTTCTCTCCTTTTTTTTCTCCACCCTCGTTTTAAAATCCCCCGATATTTTACACCCGGCACGTTTTCTTTTGATTTTCACTCCCCTCGATTTGGTTTGGAATATTACAGGATCGGTCACCAGGATGTCTGGGATTTGTTGTTCGATGCGTCGTGTCGGGATGCGCATTGTGTAACATCGTGCGTTGTCACCTTGCAATGGAAAGAACGAGTTTAAAGGAGATAAGGTTCGAGGAGTACCGATGTTGACACAATTGGCGCGGATGCGAATGTGTAAATGAGTATTCGTTTACGATATCAATCGTACGCGTACGTGATTGCGAGCAGTTATTTGGACGAGCAGGAGCTCGTACAAAAAGACAACATCGTTCGACTCGCTTCCTTCGCGCTAACACGACGATCGAACATCGGTAGTCTAATCGTACGATCTCCGTAATTGTATTCTCTTGTGTATGCAAGTTTTTCGGTTAACACGGTATCGCTTTGCTTATGATTAATGAGGCGAAAGGACGACACGATTTACGAATAGAAGGACAGTACGATCTTAATCCTTTGATGCAAACTGTTGCAGAACATTGCGAATTATGCCTCTTATTATTAGTACCTGTGTAATGAGAATCGTTTAATGCATCATTTAATAAGATGTTTCTATAATATTACTCTCACACTTCTGTACAATGGGTGCTTTCCATTTAGTGACACAAGTTGACACAACTCGACTTCTAATGCCTTTCATTTAATTTATCTCGCAGTACGATGGTAACTCTAGTCGACCTGTGTCAACTTTTATCACTAAATGGAAAGTACCCACTATAGACAAACACATGTGACAAAGAAACGCATCCTACTTGCATTGAACTGATAAATTTAATACAGTAAAACCTGTTTTTGTGCGGAGGATAGGGACCGCATAAAAGAAATCGCATAAAGAATAAATATCGCGTAACTTCATAAGGTTTTCGTTTGCAACACATTTTAAAAAAACTTTTTATGCCGTAAATGGAAAAATCGCATAAAAAAAAAACCGCATAAAAACAGGTCCTACTGTAATTAAAAATCATGCATTGAAGGGTTAATACCGTCGAATTGTAAGTCGGCGTCGTGGAATATTTCAGTTCTACGAGAATCTCGGTCTCGAATCACGAAAAATTCGTCATTCCGACGCGCACCGGAAGGAAGTAAGAGAAATCGAGAATAGGCCTATCGTCTTATCATCCGAGGAGGACTAGGAGGAGTTAAGGACGCGAAGGCGTTTATGGGAAGGGAGACGGGGCGCGAATCTGCGATTCGCATCTAAATAGATCCCTCGCGGTTCGTCCACGGTATATGCTCCCTGGTTAGCAGCCCATACCCATCTCCGGGTACGCCGCGACTTTAAAATGCTTCATGAATATCAAATTTTCCTTCCTTCCTCGCGCTTATTTCTCTCGAGCTCCTCCGCCTCTCTCGTCACGCGCGCCTCGACTTTCTCCGCCCTCTCTCCCACCCTTTTCGTCTCGCGACCTAGCACTCCTCGGTCCATTCCATTCTCACTATGTACTCGCTCTCCCCGTGTCCGCCTTTGTCCCTCCTAGTCTCTCTATATCTACTAGCTCGACTTCTGCCCCTTCTCCGAATTCTCACCCATCCGATCTTCGTCCTTCTTCATCCTCGGCTCCTCTTCCACCGCGTAATAGGCACTTCGACTCCAAGTTCGATTGCAGACCGAGAATCGTTGATTCGAATCTCCGAGGAATCTTCTCACCGTACCACGGCATCATACGAAGGTCAATAATCGACGGTGTGGTCTGATTAGTCTTGTGCAACACGATGTAGAATCGACTGGTCAAAAATGACTTTCGTTCGAGCAAATGGAAAGGAGAGAATCTAGAGTACGAGCTGTGTAGGGCGTGCGTTTAGGGTGGTATCGCGTGACCGAGTGTCCGCGTAGCTGAGACGTCGAAACGTATGGAACGCGAGGATTGCGCAAAGAGGCCAACTCGTTTGGAGTTGTCGAGGATTAATAAACAGAAGTACGCATGAGTTTTGCAATTCACGTAGTATCGTGCCGCATCCCGTGACTCATCCAAGTATGTTTTCATTCTTCTCGACGCCCGATCGCCGATTTTCAAGGAACCTTATCGTCGAGCATTGGCGACCGTCCTTCGGAAACTTGTCTGACCAATTCCTGATCGTTTCTCACGGATTCGATGATTTTCTACGGAGTATCGTTTGATACTATTTCTACCGGCCGGTCAAATAACCATTTTTAACATTTCAATTAAAATTTCCTATATATAGTACAACGTAATTGCATCGCCTTTAAATTTCACGACTTTATCTAAAATATACGTATAATACATTTTTCAATATTTTAGGAAATTCTAAATGAAATTTTAAAAACGGTCATTTGACCGGTCGTGGTAGGAATAGTGTTAGCGATTTTATCAACGTGTCCACGAAAAGTTCGCAGGTGCTAACATCGTACATTCGAAAGAGCCTTCTCTCTACCGAACGATTGTTAAAGCATACCACCTGACAATTGATGTCTCATTGTTTCGCAATATAATCGAGAGCATTCTCGTACTGAAGTTCGAGTTGGAGCTCTTCTACGACGTCGTTCGAATCTCCTTCGGACTTTCTCCCTTTCTATCGTCTCACGGGGTGATTCGCGAGGCAACGAGAGGAAATCGAAGCGACTTCGTGCTCGTCCCTAGACAAGAGAGACTTCGCTCTACCGAGGTCTCTTTAAGGTCTATCCGCGCTTTAACCTGACGGGCCAAGGTGACAGGACCACCGACTGAATTTTCTTGGCCTAGACGGCGCGAGTGGCCCCGAAATAGAGTGGTCGAAAACGGCGATGGCGATTGGCCACTTTGTCGAGCGCAGGAATTTGTCGACGCTGCAACTCCGTCTTCGTCGTCCTCCTCCTCCTCTTTCTTCGCTCGCTCGCCTGCCCGCCATCGTACGCGCCTCGCTCGCTCCTCCACGCTTCTCCCCTACACGCTTAACAATTTTACGCTGCGTGCGCTTAGACGAAGAATTTCCGCGAAATATTTCGTCGTAGCGACAACGGAACTGGGAGTGGCGGAAGAAGCGCGAATTCGTGTAGTCGATGTTTTTCGGTGAAGAGTAATGAAAGGAAGGACAAGAAAAATTTGATCGTGTTGGTGGTCGAAAGAGAAATCGCAGGGTCTAAGGTGCAAGCGTTGAATCTTAACACTTTACCGACTAGTAGTGATTCAACATCCTATGCGTTTGGTCGTAGATAAAGAAAAAGTTCAAAAATTATTGATTCATTCGTTAAGCACGTACCGTTTTCAATATTATATCAATGTAAGAGAATACAGTATAATTTAACGTAATTGATAACTCCCTAATTGATAACGAAGTATCGGTTCCCATGAAAAATGATTAGTAAACTATCGGTTAATGAGCGTCGGTGACCAAGAGTCGATTAATTGGCTACTGGTCGGTAAAGTGTTAAGGACCTTTAAACTTGCCCGCTACCGTAAAGAGCTGAAGCTTATAAACAATTTATGAGAAGTAAAAAAATTCTGTAACTTCCCATTCGCAAAATTCGGGTGATGCTTCGTCCACGCGCGAATTTTTTTCTAGAGAGAAAAAGTTCTAGACAGACATCGACCTCGCGGTAAGTGCGAATGAGCGACGAAACTCGAGCCTGGAACTGGTCTCTGAATTTCCTTTGACTCCAGAAATGCGTCGAAGGAGCTTCGAGACGAACGAACAAATAAGTAAGGTTTGCTATCCGCGAGGAAGGTGATGGCCGAGGAGAACGAAGGAATATTCTTTCCGTCCATCCGTGCTTCCACTCGCGCCAGGAGGAGGTCAGGAGACTGATATATCGCATCTGGTGGCACGTCTGGTCGCTTGCTTTGGCGCACAACAAACTTTACCGCGAGATTTACGACAGCAATTGCATTCGAAAGCCAAACAGGAAAGTTCCAACCCCAAGATTTCCAACCCTCCTCGATCTCTACTCTTATACGAGGCCGACCGGCTCCTTTGATCTTAACTCCAATGCCAATCTCGGCCATTTATCCATCTCTCGAGGCTTCCACTCGTCGAACGATCTCGAATTACGGAGATGCAAGCCCGAGAAGATCTTATTCATCTTGTTATTAAAGTCGTTCGCTTTTTCGACTTTTCCATTTTCGTCGAGTTCGTCCTCGCGCGTTGTATTCAACTGTGATTTTAATTGAAAAGTTCGCGGATATCGAGTAACGTGGAAAAGTGTCGCTCCAACTCGAAATATTCACGTTCTCGTGATTGTCCATGGAATTGTTTGAAAGTCTCGCTTCATTGTCGTTCTTCCATTCGTCTCTCGGATGGATCATTGAAACGAATGATCAAGCACGGGACACGAATCACAATTAGATTACAGCTTTCGATTTCGCGGTATCGCGCTAATAGAGCCATACAACTTTGATGGACGATGATGGGCGAGAGCTCCCCTATCCGTTGAATCCTCGCACGATCGATTTTCCGATAATTTCCTCGCGATGGCGTTTACATAACCCCGCCGTACAATTGGAACGTGATGCTCGAAATATCGAGGTATGTCCTCGTTGAAGATTGCTCACGAGTGATACCCACTTAAGTAATCCATAAATGTCAATGTATCACGACCCTTTAACAGCAGCGATTAATTTAGAGTGACATCAGCGTGTTCTGGAATACGAATTCGTTTATGATTCTCCCTTATGAAGCAAAAACCGTGTAATTTCTATCCGAATCGAAGAATCTTAAAGCTTCTAAATGCTCTCTACATCTTATTGCGCTCTATACCAACCCTATCGATTTGCATTTAAAGAAATCAGCATCCTTGACAGGAAGTATGCCGAGCTGAAAACCAAGGAAGGACCCACTTGTTACACGCGAGAGTCCAACGTCAACCGGACCAGCAGCCCAGTAAACCGGTGGTGCTCCATGGCATCATCGCATGACGAACTCACCGTAAAGAAACGAGATCTGTTCACTTTTCCAATCTTCAAACTCGATTCTAGCCCGAAAAAACCGTTCCATATTTTTAGCGCAACTTGCCTAATCGTTCGCAATTTCTCACAGTACTCGGTTAACCTTAAATCTCTGGCCATCAAAAAGAAACTAAGCTCAAACCCCAAAGCTTCTTATCCTAGACCTTACCTACTCCCCTTACTTGACTGCGGCAACGTCTCTGCCGTGACGCTCGACGATTCAACCAGGCGGAAACGAGTTCAGCGTTAATCTTTCCGGGGCGTGCAAATTAAAACTCATCAGGCGGCCGGCTTCGTTGCCCTTAAGGAGGTTAAGTTTATGGTCGACTTTCCGGATGAGGCCGGAGACTAAAGCCGCGAGAGGACCCCAGGCACGAGAGGTAGGGGAGGAAGAGGTGGAAGGGGTGAGGAGGAACGAGGGAGAGTGCTGAGCCAGCATAGCCGTGCTTGCCAGCCTGCACATCGATACCAACCAGTCAGCCAGCTAGCCAACCTACCGATGAACCCACCTACAGGGACGAACACCCCGATACAGACACTCTTTTCTATCCCTTGCACCGTACACCCCTTACGATCTGCGCGCTACGCGCGTGAGGGTCGTTGTCTGTTCGTGCCCTTGCAAAATGATTATTATTTAAGAACGGATTTCATCTTTAACTCTTTGCAGCACAGGAATTCAGGTGATAAAATAGACCCATGTTGCACAGAAATTTTTACATAAAACCGGGAGAAAAAGATTGTCGCAATAAATAGTTCCACTTGATGCCAACACAAGTGAACACGTTTATAACATTTATTGATGGTATTACCAAGTGTTTTACGTAAGTAAGACTAAATATAAACATGTTCGCACGTAACTATTGCAATATATCGAGGTGGGACAAAAATGTATCACCTTGCATAGTCGTGCATCAAAAAGGTGGGACACTTTTAATACCACAGTGCCCCAAAGAGTTAAACGATTTTTGAGAAAGCGTGGAAGTGAAAGAACATTGTCAGTTGTGCTTTTTGAATTTCAGAGATATCCTCTGTACGTGGATAATTTGTTATAACCCAGGGATATTTTAGTCGCTCGTCTTTCTTCGCGGATGACGCGTTAAAAGTTAGTTTAAAATAAGTAAAGGGTTAAAAGAGGTAGATCATGCGCGATGATTAATACAGACTAAGAAAGATTATGTTGTATTGTTATTTCACTTGATGCAATTGTCATTCTATTCTTTCTTTCCTGTCGCTAATGACTCGCGCTTCGCCCGCGTCTTGCGCGTCCACCTATGAAGTAGTGAAAGTCCGTGGTTGGTCAGACGGTGCACGCTCCAGGTCGCGTCGCTCGATGGTTAAAGGGTAGAGAAAATTCTTTTGACCGAATAACCAACTCGACGACATTGATAGACTAAATCAGTTCAGCACTCGATCCTCCTAAAATATTTAATATTCGACTATCTGTCAGTGATTTAACCCTTTGCGTGCTAAATACTCACGGCGTATAACACTGAGCATCACTGTGAATGGAATACTTTTTCGCTAGACTGAACTCTGTTGATTAACTGTTCAAGGCGCAAATAGTAATAAGTTATAGTAATCCTTTTGCACGAGATTAAATAATTAAAGAGCGTTGTTTTTGAGTATTAATAATTTATTATAAACATTAAAACTTACAACAAACTAGAATTTGGCCACTAAACTAGAAAACTAAATTTAAAAGGAATGCACCTGTGTTCATCTCACACAAAAATAACTGTAATACTTCTATGTAGGTGATTGAAAAAATCGACAGACGCATGTATGCGCCTTCAGTCCATGCCAGTAACATAGAGTAAACGCATATATGTGTTCTTAGTCCACACCGATGGCTTTCGCCAGACGCACATATGCGTCCATGGCGCTCAAAGGGTTAAGTAATAATATCTTCGGCACATTATAGGAATTCGCGTGGTAGAAACTCGTTGTACGCGAGTCTGTTGCACATTCGTCAACGCGCGAATTCTCCTTGGTTCTTCTCGAATAGCAAACGCCCCTTGGAACTCGCACAAGTACAACTATCGTGAAACAGGATAACTACTAAAACTCGCGCCACGAGTCGTAAAATTCGTGCGCTTTCTTTTTTTACGCGATAACGAGAACTTCGAGAGAAGAACACGGAAGAAGCAGGAAAATGATGAAACCGTAAGACCGGAACGAAACTACGAAAAGAGAAAACTAAAAGACAGACTCAATGAGAACGAGAGAGTAAACGAGAAAATGGACGAAGGTGCCAGAAGGAGTAGAGGAGTCGATGGGAAAACTTCATCGATGTGAGCAATAAACTCAATTTTAGACACACTCTATGGATCCTCCGCGAGCTCGATGGTGGGTTGCTTAGAACTACGAAGAAAAGAAGATCCGTTCGTGTTTTTGGTACTTTCATAAAGGACACACGAACGCACACTTCTTTATTCACCGAGGTACTCTCAGGCTAAGCGCACACGCTACGATTTTTATCGTACGGCAAAATATCGTGCGATCAAATTCTTTCAGTGGAACAAAGAAAAGCATAGGAGCGTGCTGTGCTCTTCTTTGTTCCACTAAAAGAATTTGATCGCACGATATTTTGCCGTACGATAAAAATCGTAGCGTGTGCGCTTAGCCTCACAGGGCTTGTCGAGGAAACAGACCCACGATCGAGTGGCCAACAAGGATATTCGAAGAGCGACATTATATCCTTCGATTTCGTTCATAGGGGAATAATACCAAGAGAGACTAAGCAGAGAAAAAAAAAGAGAGAAACGTCATGGACAAAGAAAATGAGGAGAACGAAGGGCAGATCGGCGTCGGAGGAAGGGGAGGGAGAAAAGACTTTCGAAAGAAAATCCCTCGACGTAAGAGGCGCACGGACAAAGCAAATGAAATGGAGAAAAGGACAGACGGAGAAAGAGTAAAGAGGAAGGAGGGATGGAGAATGAAGGAAAAAGGAAAGGTACGATCGACGGAGACGCGACGGAAAGGGTGACTGGAAAACAATGGCGCGAAAGGAAAATAGAGAGAAGGAGCAAACGCAAGAAGGAAGAGAGTGGAGGGTAGGAGAGAAAAGGTAGGTGGAAAGGTCGGAGGGAGAAGGAAACGAGAGGATTGGAGAGAGAAAGAGAGAGAGAGAGAGAGAAAGTGAGAAATAAAAAGCAAGAGAGAAAGAGAGAACGAGAAAGTGAGAAATAAAAAGCAAGAGAGACAGAGAGAGAAAGTCCCGCGGATAATCCTCGAGTCATTTGTCTGCCGACTGTTGAGACGCTCATTTGTTCCTGGCGCGATGACGGATGACAATGAAGTAGAGAGATCGCGGCACGAAGGCGAGCGAGGGTAGCGGAAGGGGGTGACGGTAGCCAGGGGTGGGTGCAGGAGAATAACGGCGGAAAGGGTCGAAGAGTGAAAGAGAGGAGAGAGCGCGCAGCCCTTCCTGGAGCGCGGATCTGTTTGTCGTTCGTGCCTCAATTATTCTCGGATCATCGTGGTGTATCGGGACCGTGGAACAATCGAATCGCGGGTATTTCTGTCGTCGTGATTAAAAACATAACGTTCCGTTCTGCGGCTAATGCCGCGTTCCACGAGATACGCGAGAAGAGCCGAATCGAATCGTCGAGACTCCTCATGTTATAAGAAGAGAAGACGAGAATGTTTCTCTCCTGATCGTCCTATTTATCGCTTACAAATCTTTGTGACAAGTGCGAGATTTTGAGATCTCCTCATGCTGCGAGAAGAGAAGACGAGAATGTTTCTCTCCTGATCGTCGAATTTATCGCTTACAAATCTTTGTGACAAGTGCGAGACTTTGAGATCTTTGCAGAATATGTATTCGTCGTCAAAGCGAAGAAATTGTTGATGGCAATTATCGAGTTAACACGTTAACGTATAGTCGTCCAATGCTCGTGAATATAGGTGCAAATGACAGCGGTAGACATCTACCATTTTTTTAGGAAAATTTGTTAGAAAATTGTAGGATCATTTTATTCTGTAAGTAAATCTTGATCGTACTCCCCAATAATCTACTTGTTAACAAGAAATTGTTTTTGTCGTCCATCGCTGAGCACCAACGTGTTAGTAATTAAATATGACTCGTATAGTTAAACAATGCTTTTCTTTTTTTTCTCTCTCTTTTTTGTATTTGCTTACATTAGCTAAATTAGTTAAATTCGCTATAATGCTTTATAATTTATAATGCTTCCCTAATATGAAATCTTTGTAAATAAAAAAGGTGCCAACCCGTTCAAATAAATAAATAACTAATTAGATTGAATAAGGGAGGTTTCGATTTATGTTACTTCGTACGTGTCGCAGACGTCGACGAAGGAAGACGGCTCCTCGAAGACAAAAGATCAACTGAGAATCTTCGCGAGAGTCTTCGAACTCGGTTCATCGGTGAGAAATCGAGGATAAGGCAAAATCGCATTTATCTATGATATACCGAGAGTAACGACCGCGACTTTAAGGGCTGACCAAGGACGGGGACCGCGGACGCATTTAGGAGCTTCCGGTCCACGCCGGAAGTGCCGTCATATTTGTCACGAGGTCGTTATTGACGACGTCTCTTTATTGTTTCATCCGAGAAAGGGGGATGAGGGTAGTATCTTTCACCAGCTTTCAGTGAGGAAGAATCGAGCCGCTCTGGGAGGGGGCGACTATTAAATTTAATAGCCGTCGTTGACCTCGACGGTCCCCTGGCTGACACTGTCGCACCAATCCTTCGCCAAGCTCGCTTTTCTACTCTTTATAATCGAGGTGTGCGATCCGTCCTTCGATTAGAATCGACTACGATCTCAGCCTCGAGCGTAATCAATTCACCTTAAGTTTCACATCGAACGTGTTACGACATGATATTAAACGAATTTAGCAAACGCGCTGGGCCAAAGTTTCAACCAACAAGTTCAATTTCCTCCACCGGAGAAATTTTAAAATTACAAAAATATCGACGGTATGTAAATACGGAGGTCCAGTAATTCGCGTAATTGAGCCGTTTGTTTACAAAGTGGCCTAAGTCCATTTTAAAAAAAAAAATGAGATGTCACGTAACATTAAATTATTCACGAATTATGTGATATCTTATTTTTGTTTAAAAAAATGGATTTAGACCACTTTCAAAATAAGCGGATCAATTGTTCAACGTGCAATACTTAATTGTGTAAATCTACGAGTGTAATTGTCGGGTGAAGAATCTTCTCTCTATGCTACCGAGTAAAGTGGACAAAAAAATGAAGATCGAAATGTAACGAACACACCGAGAGAAAAGTATATGATATATCTAACTATAATGACATAGCAACAAAATTATAGTTGGAAATATCATATTTATGGTAAATGTTACCACAATGTCGGTAATAATTACGATAAAGCCAAAATTATGGTTATTTCAACTAAAAATATAGTACAGTCGAAAAGATACAATGGTAAGAAAAGTAACTATATTTTATATAGTTAATATTGCCAGAATATTTCGTACATACTGATAGAACTAACTATATTCACATAGCACATTTTCTATACATATGATAACAAAAACAAAGGTAATAGTAAATAATATAACCATTTCTATAAATAGTTCATTCTTCTATACTTTGTATGGTTAAATGAACTATAAAAATATGACGCCAAATTTAACTATAAAATATAGTGAGATTATAGTAAACCCAACAATTTTTTTCTCTCACAATCAGTGCACAAGAATCGTCCATGCTGAGGAATTCCTCGTTGGGACCGATAGTTACCTATCGGGCAACCTCTGACCAAGATATCATCTGGATCCTCGTCCTGAGCATGGCATTCGCACACGCTGACGAACACGAGGCTTCTCGGTAAGGGAGATTATTAATAACCCATTTGCAACGCGAGCCATTTGCAAAGCTTCGTCTCCTCATACGCTTCTGCATGCTCGACATTAAGCGAGGCGGGATAAGCACCGAGTGAAGTCTCTTCCCTCTTTCGACTCCCACTTCGAGGGACGACCTTCGTTCTACATTACGCGCGATAGCGCGCACGCGAAGTTCAGGGATATTTTCTTTTCCTGCTGCAAACCGATCTGCCCACGCGATGATCCCCGAGTGACGTTCATTGAAGATGCAATTTTTCCGAGATACGCGCGAGAGAGACGCGGTATGGTGAAACACGCGCGCTCGATTCACCAAGTTATTGCGTCGATCGATAAATTCGCTTCACAATCGTTGAAACGATTTATGGATTTCAGAAACTGGTGAATTCGCGGGATTTAACACTTTTGTCATGGTGGTCGCATATGACCGCAACTTGTTTTTCCTATGGCGTCACGGTGGTTCAGAAAAATCATTAAAAAAATGATTATATTGGGTTGTCCGGAAAGTTCGTGCCGATTTTGAAGGTTATTGAAACGCAGCACATTTAAATTTTTGTGCACATTTATCAAATGAGATAGGTGTCATTCTGTTCCACAACCTTTCTGCATGTTTCCGGCAACTTGAAAAGTCCGTCCTTCCAGAACCACTCAGGTTTTTCGATAAAAAACTTTCCGAAATGATTTCAAAAAATCGGCACGAACTTTCCGGACAACCCAATATTAACCGCAATTTACAACACTTTAAAAGATCATATGAAAGAAAACAAAAATGCGAAGTGTGGTGTCATGGAAAATCAGCGTGGCAGTCAAAGTGTTAAATGGAAAATCATGTTTGTGAAAAGAAGTTTCGTAAATCGGGGATTAAATGCTAAGACTACCAAAACTGATAGAAATGACTGGTGAGCGAGGGGAATTTTCATAGAGAAAAAATCTTCGGTATTTTTATCGTTGATAATGGAGTTAATCCTTTGACTGCTAATATAAGCACATATGTGCGTTCGACGAAAACTATTCGGACTATTCGACTATGGGCGCACATCGTACATGTAAACATTCGCCAATTTAATAAAATAATATTAATACTAAAATTATATCTTAATTGCGTCTTGCATACATAATCAACGGAATTCAGATTAGCCAAAAGGTAATTCGTTTCCAACCATTTCCAATCGCTAAGATCACGGTCCAGACGGAATGCTCCGATCGAGTGTATTCAAGAATCAAAGGGTTAAGAAGAAGAAAGGTAGAGAGAAAGGAATGAAATGCATCGCATAAGCAATCACAAAGCTTTTTATGCTATAAATAACAACTTAGGATTCCTTGTAAAAAATTTGAATAAAGTTTGCAATAGATCAATGGAAAATAAAATTCGAATATAGGATAAAAATCGATGGATACGTTCCTTAGTTACCATCGATTATTCCCGATCATTTCCAAAGAAAAAATTCTGCGAGTCAAGAATCCAAGCATCAGTTTCTGTGAACACATCCCACTCGTGGTAATAAACCAGAAAGCTGGATCTTAACGTCGAAGTAAAAGTAAGAGGAAAGTGAAATAAGATTGTAACGTGTAGTGGAAAATTATGAGAAGGAAAAAGGAAGGCATGCTCGCGAGACACGTAGGCGAGAATGGCAAAAGTGATCGTCTACTAGTAACGCGAGCGAAGGCAGAAGAACTCGGCAGGCCCGGTGTCAGGTCGCATGTGACATCTGCAATCCTACCTTATGCTCGAAGGGGCTACCAGTGACGTCACGTCCGGCTTAGCTGCCGAATAAGCAAAAAGCGCGTAACCGGATCCTATCGGCGGGAAGCGATTTCGAAAAAGGAGGAGAGCGTACGTGTGCGAGCACGAAAAAAATTCGCCGACTACTTGGCGCTCCCCGCAAAGCCGACAAGATCGATTCACAATTATCATTCCATGTCAATTATTATTTACCATTTTCTAATTGCCCTCTCTTCAACGCTCGTAACTTGCTTAGGACGATTTTGATTTCAACCGATGTCAATCGTTAATTTCTTCACACGCTATCGTTTGCAATGACGATTCGTCGACAATGTTGACAATGGCTAAAGAACGTAAGAGAAGAGTGGACAATTTGCGGAAGGAATAATATGCACGCGTGTTAAATTAGCAACTTAAGAAAATCAAAAAATATGTGGTTTAACGAGAATTTAAACGTACACGAGTGTGCCGGACTTCTCGAACAGGTTCAATTTTTTTCAAGCTTCCGGTGTTTTCGCTCCTTTCGAAAGTAAATCGATCGCTATCGATAGCATCGATTGCAATGACGATTTGTCGACAATGTTAATAATAGTTAAAGAACGTGAGAGAAGAGTGGAAAATTTGCGGAAGGAATAATATGCACGCGTGTTAAATTAAAAACTTAAGAAAATCAAAAAATATGTAGTTTAACGAGGATTTAAACGTACACGAGTGTGCCGGACTTCTCGAACAGGTTCAATTTTTTTCAAGCTTCCGGTCCTCGCACTCCTCTCGAAAGTAATCGATCGCTATCGATCGCATCGATTGTAATGACAATTCGTCGACAATGTTAACAATGGTTAAAGAACGTGAGAGAGGAGTGGAAAATTTGCAGAAGGAATAATATGAACGCGTCTTAAATTAAAAACTTAAGAAAATCAAAAAATATGTGGTTTAACGAGAATTTAAACGTACACGAGTGTGCCAGACTCCTCGAACAGGTTCAATTTTCTTCAAGCTTCCGGTCCTTGCACTCCACTCGAAGGTACTCAATCTTCCTAGACGTTCGATCGAATTGTTCCTTTTGATTCTAAAGCACCTCGCGTATTCCTACTCATCGTCGGAATAATATTTATTCGAGTATGCAGTTCTTAGATGGATGCAGATGAAGCTCCTTCGACGTCTCTGTTTTTTATCTCGTGTATATAGGGACCGGGTTCGCTTCGTCGCGATTGAAAACTAGCTGGATAATTGAATTCACTGTTTTCCAACAATTGTCTCTCAGTTTTTTAGAAAAAATAAAAATCCAGAATTTTTTATAGCTCGCAGTCTTCGTCTGTTTCACAAGATTTCTTCTTCCTCCTGTTTTCTCGTTCACGCTTCACTTCTCCAATTTTCTTGGGCATTCCACGCGATTATCCATAACATTCGAAGAAGATCCAAAAGAGCCTGGCACTTTCGTTGTTTTACCACGACGCGTACTTCCGCGATCTGTGAAGAGACTGCGGATTATACGCGAGCGCCGAACAATTAACAAACAACAGAGATTCCGACTAATTGGAAGTATTAATGACCTTAACTAGGGTACAGTTTGCTGAAATCCGCATTTACTTATCGTCTACCCCGCTACGTTTTCCTAACTAAGCAGCGCGGCTCGCAGATATCATATTTTGTCTCGTAGCCAGTGATCGTTGAGAAAGGATCTGCCTCGCGAGAGGAACAACAGTTTTAAAATTTCTTTCGCTCCTTTTGAGATACTCTTCGCGTTCTCCAAGTGCGACTAATTGCTCGTACTTGCTAACTGCTCCCATACAATGCTATTCGAATTAATGCCGATCCTTATTCGGTCCAAAAATATTAAGGTATGATCAGGGTTAATTAACAACTTAAAAAAATTAAAAAATATGTAGTTTAACGAGAATTTAAACGTACACGGGTGTGCCGGACTCCTGGAACAGGTTCAATTTCCTTCAAGCTTCCGGTCCTTGCGCTCTTCTCGAAGGTAATCGATCGCTATCGATCGCATCGATTGCAATGACGATTCGTCAACAATGTTAACAGTGGTTAAAGAAAGCGAGGGAGGAGTGGAAAATTTGCGGAAGGAATTTGCTGGCCACCCTGACCAGTTGTAAAAATAGACGTTTTTTCAGGATTAACTGCCGAAGAACTAAAGAAGCTACAAACTTGCTATTCGGCATTTTGTTTTAGTGTGTTGCGAGGATTCGAAAAATTCATAAAAAGAGAACAGATAATAATGAAATGATTATTTATTAAACATAGTGTTTCGTATTACACTGTCTACTCGTGTTGACGCTTCCGCCATATTAGATGATTCAAAATAAAGTTAGTCCACAAAATATTAACAATTTTATTAACAAAATTGATGCCCAAAACTCATAATAGACATTCGAGCATTTTTTCAGACAAATCTCAACAAATTTAAAAAAGCTCGGTCAGTGCTCAGATAATACTATTTACTTTAGTAATGTATATGTTTTTTTTTTTTTACTTCAGATGATCCAATCTGACGGAATCGTCGACATCAGTAAACAGTGCAACAAGAAACACTATATTACCATCTGTTTACTAAACTATAATATATAATTATGACATCATTCGAGGGCGACGAATTACTTGCTCGAATTAAATTTCCACGTTGGGTTATCGTCCAACCAATTCTATATCTCGCGTCTGAAAGAACAATCTTCAATATCCATCCTTCCTACAGATATATCTTCGTCGAATCTTACTTCAGTACGACTTTGCTGCTTCGTAGTAAGTATCGAGTTGCGAAACTTCGTTATTTAACCGCGTTATCATACGCGCGTTGGTTAATTGCAATATGACACGCGATACCATCGATACATTATTTATATATTTACAGAGCGATTAAGGCGACATTGTTGCACTTCGGCACAGAAAGTTGCAACTCTTTTTTAACGCTATCGTGCAGTGTCAAAGGTTATCGTAACGGGACCACGAAACATTCCTAGATCTTCGCATCATCGAATCGCTTATATTCGCTTATTCGAGCCGTTTTACTCTACTTCGTTCGCATTACAATGTAAGATCATAGGCAAGATTAACGAGTAATCGAGATCCGGCTCGTCACGATCGTGCAAAAAAATTGAAATTTTGGGAGCTCCGGCCTCCACTCTCCTACCAAATCCCTATTAACCCTTTGACTGCTAAAAGCGTATATATACGCCCTCACAAATCCACCAATACATACGAAAAGCGTAAATATACACCCTCTGTATTTTTTTACCTACCCTAATCCCGTTTTGATCCATGCTTTCGAATATACCACACACAAATTGATTATTAAACTATTCTATTATAATTTTATTATTTTTGTTCGTTCATTATCGTTTCATTATTTTTATTATTATGTTAAAATTATCAAAATATCCTTTTAAAGTTGTCAAACCCTGTGTTACATTATAAATTTTGGATCTTTCCCTTTATATTCAATTACGGATTATTATTGAAGGGATGCACGAATTAAGTTAAGTAAATTAAAGTAGCTTAAAAAGTTACTTAAGATAAATAAAAAGAATGGATATTTCTAATTTATTTGCCAGTATTATTTTTCAAACCCTAAGAATGGTATGAAATTTCCGAGTACTGTTTTGGTCACTAGCCAGTGGACAACCAGTCGCAGCGCCTGACTTCGAAAAACGCGTCGTCCATATTGATGGATTCGTCCGAGTCAAAGGGTTGAATATTCTCTAGATCGCACAAAGGAAAGATACGTGTAAGAGGATATATTTAAGCGTTCGGTGAAAAGGTTGGTAAAACTCTCTCTCTCTTTAGATTACAAAGGGGCAAGCGTGCATCGGGGATGAAATCGGTGAATTCAAGATAGATGGAAAGGGTTAAGTGCAAACATCGTTAATTTGCACGCAGAATTCGGGAGCGCCCAGCTCGATGGTGGAGGCCAAAAGGTCAACATTGCCGCGGTTCTCGTGGAAGAGTGTGTGCGCACGCGAATCGGTGGCCGCGTGTTGGGAGCCCGCGCAAATACTCCGCACCGGAGCGTGTAATCCGTACTCGTGTTTCTTCCAGCTGCGAATCGACGGCTTCTCCTGCATCCCAACCCCCCGTTATCGTCGCTCTAATTGTCTAATTGGCAAATAAATCCCGTTGTTTTCGGGGTCGGGGGTCGATCGATATGCAACGCCTTTTGCCGAATCGAAGGAAGAGACGCGCGTTAAATCGTGCCGAGAGACTTCAACGGTTCGTCCTCGCCCACGAGGGCACTCGTTCGATCACGGTTCAACGAAAAGTATTTGACACCGTGGGTGTCGGAGGGTGGAATTGAACGGTGTGGCTCTCGTCCATGGACAATGACCTCGCGTGTGTCCATGAACAAAAGGTCACCGCGTGAAGGAGCTCCAGAGGTAGTGGAGCCTAATGCGTAGGAGAATCGAGGAGGTTCTTCTCGTTCTCGAGAGATGAACGTCGATGGTGAGAAATGAGAAATGAAACTTCGAATCGATATCAAAATATATCGATGCACCCTTTATATATCAGTAAATTTTCAAATTTCGAGATCTCTTTTGATATAGCGCTGCACATCATGATTAGTGAGGAAAGATCACTGTCGTCATTTACTTCACGCCAACAAATTTCAGCACTGACTGATTTTATTATTCTTTGCATGATGTGCCGCGTTATATCAAAAGAGATCGAAATTTTAAAATTGATTGATGTATAGAGGTGCATCGATGTATTTTGATAGCATTGATATCGATTCGATGTTTCATTTCTCACTGGGTAGTCGATCGAAATTTTTACTTTGCAATTTCCAGGATAGCAGTAGATGCTGCGCATAGTCGTCCAGAAGGCAATCGCACCGCGAATTAATTATAAGCGTTCGTGACACTCTTGTAATCGACTTTAATTATTTTTTAAAGTACATTCTAAATAAAATAAGTAAAAGATATTATTTCATGTAATTTGCCCGTATTTTTCCAGGAAATCGTAACTAGAAGAACTTCTATTGGAAAATATATAACTTTTCGGTCCGTCTGCCACAAAACTTTATTTTTGAATCCAATCAATTCTTATTATTTCGTTCCAATCGCGATTTGTTCCTAATAGCCTTTTTTCATCGTAATCCGATATTTTTAATAACTGTCAATACTATTCTCTTTATATCGTGTTTCTGCACATTCTAGTAACGCACGAGCAACTTTTGCACCCTATGGCAACAATCGACTCTGTGTAAATTTTTTCGATTTTAACCACTCCGTAAAGAACTCCAAGCAGGCGATTGACGATAAATGCACTAAAAACAATACACAAAACTTACAAGGACACTTGTGGACACTTAATTATTGCCTTATATTAAACTTAGAATATCATATTACAAAACGAAAAAGAAATGCAAGACCTGCAATTTTTTTAATCCTTTCAAATATGTTAAGTAAGTAAAAAAAATGTAGTACATGAGAACTCAAACTGCTAAATCAAAACTATAAGTTAAAATATTGTTTACTAAGATAATCTTACTTTTCTGGACATTATCCATATCGAAAATTACACGAAAACATCAGTAGCGACTGAGATGTTGCTGCAAACATAAACAAACTTTAGCTCTTGCCACGGATGCAATTTATCATATATGTGTGGATTCTTGATTGCATTATTAAACAAGTAAGACTAAATTCAAGCTAGAATTAAAAATTATTTTTTGTTTTAATTTATTCGCGCTATGATTGCGATCTACACTATGCGGGCGCTTCGAATTGTCAAACGCAATTCTCCTCGAAACTGGATGAAACCATTTGAAGTCGAACCACCGGTGACTTTTGTACACGAAGAGCGGTGTAATGCTGCTAGTGGGTTGCACGCTCGATGATAATGATCCGCGAGAATTTGGGAAATTAGGATGCGCCTATTGTAACGTGCCTCGCGATGCAGAATTACTCCTCCTGATCGTCGCACACTCGCTAACGAAACATTACGGATTGCATTAGTTACTAAGGATCGGTAGTTAGAGGGCGGCGTGGAAGGGGATGAAATCCTGCGGAGGGAGGAGACGAGTTGGAAGGAGACAGAGGGAAACGATTATCGGACAATAGTTTGTTAGTGAGGTTCACCTAACGTATTGTTCTGCCGGGAAATGTGGATTCAGCTTTAGCCCGCGAATCGTTCCTTCTCAACGTGTAAATCGCACGGTACACGTAGTTGGCAGTAGCAACGAGTAACTGGTGTACGTGAGTAGACGTTGATTCCACTTCAATTCCGATAGACTTCCACAGAAGAATAATAAAACTGACTTGCATCGGTAATTCCATTAATATTAACAAATACGAAGTTATCTAAATAAAAGGTTTATGAAACATGACGTGGATTGAAAATGTGTAAATAAGGTCAAGTCAATGAGAATGAAACTTATCGTACGCGAATATCGTTGATCTATGTGACTATTTATCCTTGGTATTGTAAAATACTACGTAAATGCGTCTCTCCTTTATTTAAAAATATTATAAGACAGAATCGTAACATTCCACCTTACACGTACGAGGTATGATTATTTCTTATGTAAAACAAATACATACAACCATTTATATATGTACATATTTATAATTACACTCTATGAAGACAGTGTGACTTGCAAAATATCGTAGACTCGTAACGAAGCAAACTTGTATCGTTTGATTATTTCCGTGAGTTACTCTCTCTCTAAGGCCACGAGTGCGTAAAAAGCGTTTTTAATGACAAACTGCAGAAGTTGATTAGTGATCGATGCTTAACCATTTATCAGTAATTTGTTCGATTTGCTTTGTAAGAATTGGGTTCCTCAATCGTATTTTTAATTCCAATTTTCCTCCTACTCTTTTTCTTCCCTCCATTAGCTATTTACAAGGGAAAAACACATAAATAGAGATTCATATATATGCGCGTATATGAATTAGTATGTATAGTTACCGGAAAAGAATCGTGTAGTATGCACAGTGTTTCTAATGGTTGTAATTTTACCGCCACAGTACCAATGAGACTATCACTTCTGAAAAAACCCCTGTAATAAAAGAAACATAATTCACATACAATTACATTTTATAAAGTGTGATAATAATTAATTTGTTTCAAGCAAATGATTACGTTGCTACAGCTTGTTCGCACAATTTTTTCAAGTCTGTGTACAATCTATTTTGATATTCAATAATGTGCTGTGTAATTTTTATTCAAATGTTTTTATAATATTTATATGCAAAGATCCTAGCATAGTACATTGTAGCTATTAAATATAATTGATGATAAGAACAAAATATAAAAGAGTGACAACATAAGCAACAAGCCGTACATGACCATTTTACTAAAGAGGATTATAGCAGCAGCAACGTTACGGGCTCTGAATAGAATTTAAAAATTGGGTGCTCTAAACAAGTATGAAACTTTCATACCTTGGATGTGTGCAACACAGGATGGGATTCAGTGAGCATCTGCAAGCAACATCCTAATCCATTTACTATAATAATCTACTAAAATTTTTAGATATACAAAAGAACGATGGTTAAAGGTTACTTCTATGTAACAAACAGGACAACTGACATCATTTCTGTGCATGAGAAGAAATACTAGATATAAAAACTTCAGGCATATCTTTCGGGTTATATCTGAATTAGCAAACTGCAAATTGCTCTTTACTAATGGCTGATGTGGGATGAGATCCAGCTTAATATGCACGGCCAATTATTTATAAGTAGAATTAAAAGATATAAAGTAAAGCAGAAAATGTAACAAAGATTACATTTGTTATAAGTTCGTTTGTATTAGTGGAGTGTAAAGTTGTAGATTTAGAATAGAAATGGTCAGGATAGCTTAATATTTATAATGTAAATTTCCTGCTTTTACCAAAACGTAAATTGTATAACGATGCAACTATGGAAGGAGACATTTAACGTTATATGATCATGGTTTGGTACAAAACGACATTTAAAAGAATTATTTTTAATTACCCTTTTGCCCAAACTTGACATTTTAGCGCATGCCTTTTAAATGCTCTTTGACACTGTCTTGAAGAACGATCTATAATTCCCGTTAATGGAAACACTGCCTGATACTCGGGATTACTAGAGCCTTTAATAGTTGATGTTCCACCTGCTGGAGGGTTATCCGAAGGAAAGGGAAATTCAAACATAACGTACGTGTCTGCTTCCTTTGAATAATTTACACCTCTTATTATTGAAATTTCTATATCACTATCGTTCAAATCGGTACAGCTCCTGAAAATGGTATTATTTATCTTTCATATGTATTTTGTAATGAATGTTTAATATTACGAAGCATTTTGTTAAAAATAAAAAACTATTACTAACTGAACAATGGCGTAAGTTTTTGTCTCATAATGATGCTGCGGTGGAGGTAACGCATCACGCTTGCGAACTCTTAACATATCTAAATCTCTTGTATAGCTCAGAGCAAGGCGTTCCCATCTATTGTACCCTGGAACATCGCCTAGCGCTTTGGAGTGATCCCGTGTGGATAAACACCACTAATATATAAACCACAGATATTAATCTTGAGAATTACACTCTAATAATTCAAAATTTTATTTTATGCATTAACACAATTAAGCAGTGTAAATACTTATAGTGAAACTTAAACAGCATACCTTTACTTGTTTTATCAACTGACTTTCAAGATTGTCATAAATTTGTTCGTCTGTTCCACCCGGCTCTTCTACACAATCTTCAGTTGAAATTAATGTAAAACTATCATCAACTTGGCCAGATATTTTATGTGCATTAAGTTCTATTTTTGCAAGAGGTGATAGAGGTATAGAATTCATGTCAACTGGCAAACCAGCTTTACTAGCCTCGATTAATGGTTGTATTCCTTTTGCTTGTCTTAAATAGTCTCGTGCTAATTCTAAATCTCCATCTTGCTTCGCACTTAAAGCAGCTTGCTTCAATTCGCGTTGACGCTGTTGAAGTTGTAACATCTGCTTTTCAGCACGGGACGTAACTGTTTGACTTTGATTTGGTCCTATTATAAAAGATAAAACATTAAAATGTGGAAATTACTTTAAATAGAATAACTTTATATACCTGTATTTGGTTGTGGCGATGGTTGAGGTAATTTTCTCTGTGGCGATATCTTTGCATTAGTGTCATCAGGTACTGCAATCTCTACACTTGGATTTGCTTGCACTTCGTTTGCAGGAGGTGGTTCGCTAGATTGTGCAACTGATAATGGTGGAAATCCAGGTGGTACAGGAAGGTCATCAATAGGAACTGGCTGTCCACGACCATGTGACTTCAGGGCATCTTCAAATTGTTTACAAATGCGGCCATATCTCCTAGCTTTTGATGAATTTCCCTCTTGCTCCGCTGTTGTTTTCGAGCGTCGATATACTTCAAGACGTTCCTTTAGAGCACTTTCTATATTTTCGGCACCATGATGCACTGGTGTATCTTCAACTTCACAGATAAAAATAAAGAATTATGAAGTAATCTAAAATGACATAAAATAATACAAAGACATCTTATTTATAAAAATAATAAGAAAGCGTGTATCCGCATGTTTGTACAATTTTACTGTTGCTCTAGAATAATTATTTATCTCTACATTATAGAAAAACACCGAGATTTTTTGCTGTGCCACATGATTCATCAACTTTCTACTGTTCTTGCTTACAGTTTTCCTTTCTACTACCATTTTGCATTCTTAAGTACATTCGCATCTCCCTTATATGTAATTTATTATTTTATACCTGCCACTGGTGTTTCGGTTACAGAATCTTGTTGAATCTCATTTTGCTCTTTCTCTGCAGGTACTGCAGGCTCTACTGTTGCAGTAGTAGGTGGTCTACTTGGAGCTGGTGGTATGTCTGCCAAATCAATGGCTTCACCCGCAGATATAACTGCGGCTATAATTTTAAGTTGCTTCGCATGCCGCAGAGCTTCCTCCATATTGCCAGCTCTTTTCCAGGCGACAGCTGTTATTTTATATTCCTGTTGTCTTTGTTTCAATAGATCCAACGCATCTTGGCTAATCCCTTGGTTCTCCGGAGGTACACTTTCAGGAGCTTCAGTGGAAATATTGTCACTTGGAGCTGCGTCGTCAACTGTGTTAAAACAAATAACACTACTATGAATACTAATAGATATAACGTAGATCAATTTAAATCGAATGCAAAGTAATCCACACCTGTGGAATGTGTTGTAGTATCTGTAACGGCGGAAGGAGGTAGCGCATGCGGAATGTCACCCACATTCGCTGAAGGTGAGTCATCCTCTGTAATTAATTTTAGCTCGCTCTAACAAAATAAAAACAGTACTTAAATCCTGCGCTTGAGAAACATATACGCATAACCCAATATTTGATAGATAACACAAGATATTTATAACTATTATTAGTACCAGTAAGTCCGAGTCATCCTCTCCATCGGACACATCCTCGTCAGAATTAATATCCTTCATACTCGCGGCTACCATGGCATCTAAATCCGCGCTCGGTAATAGTTTACGTTCTGCTGTAACAAATTGTTTTTACTTGATAAAGAAAAACATTCATTTTTAAAGAAGACAAATAATTTAAAATAAGTGACATAATTCGTGCTATACGAAGGTATAACGTAGCATTTATTATAAACTACCAGCTAAGAATCTTATGAAACCAATGATTATGTTAATAATAAATTCATATTACCTTTACGTTTACGTTTGTAACCAGCGTCATCGCCCATAGTTAATGCAGCTAACTCAGCTTCGTAATCTTCGTTATTTTCATCTTCACCGGTAACGTCCTCAGTAACGTCGTTAATGTCGTCGGGTATATCAAAGATGCCGTACTTAATAAAAAGTCATATATCAGTGATTACATTCGTAAGAAATAAAATGGGAAAATGAAAGAAGGTTCGTATTAACAATAATAATTGTAAATGTGGCTTACTTGTGCAAGGCTTTTCGCTGACCTAGGTTGGCCTTTAGTTTCTTTCCTTTTACCAAACATCGTTGCTTATGCGATACGAAGTATCGTAAATAATTTACAATCTGTAAAAGTTTTCAAAAAGTCACATACACCGACTAAGTACACGTATGAGCCTACCCATGACGCATTTTCCACCATTCGGTTTCATTTAAGCACTATCGTAACACACGTACGTGTATATGTACACACACATAATTTCAATGGAAAATATTAGGTTAAGTTTCACGATGAAAATTATACCTAATATTGTTACTTAGTATAATGATGATTCACCGGGATGATTAACACCCTTAGCGACTTAAATTGTAAACGTCACGTGAAACTGTCATGAAAATCACATGTACACTTGCGATAAATTTCGTACAATAACACCTTTGTTGCGAAAAAATACTGTTCTCATTTTATGCGAATAACATTTACACCACTAATGCATGTATACGTGTACGTATATGTATATCTCTAGTCGAAATTTGCAAAATCCCGTATTTAGTAAATAATCACGTAAAAGTCTATTTATTTGAAATATATAATTGCCTTAATAACATAAAACCACAAGAATTTATTTCTCTTTGTTAGTTTTGCAATTATGTCAAGTTACGTCAAACTGTTAGCACCACCTTTAGTGCATTCAGTGCAGTTATATCGATGATCGTAGAGTATCGATTGCTTCATCGTTTACAGCAAACTTCTCAGCAGGTGGTCATATGATTCCTCGTGCAAAAAGGGCGAGTCCGAGTTTAGATTTTGACGGCTCCGAATAAATTTAACTTGGAGCAAGCGTGTCAAGAAGGATTTGCAAGAATCAACTATTAAAATGAAGGGTTGTATGTTCAACATCGACGGAGGGTATTTAGAAGGTCTTTGTCGTGGTTTTAAGTGTGGTATACTTCAACAAAGTGATTATCTCAATTTGGTCCAATGTGAAACTCTTGAAGGTAATAAACATTTAATTATCAATATGTGTACGTATTACACTCTTTAAATGTTAGTACAAATCGTAATATCGAATATTTAATCATTAGAGTATATTTGTATATCTAGTACATAAATTGTGTTTACACAGATTTGAAGCTGCATTTGGCTGGTACAGATTATGGTACTTTTTTGGCAAACGAGCCATCTCCATTATCCGTTAGTGTTATCGATAATAAACTACGAGAGAAACTCGTTGTGGAATTCCAACATATGAGAAATCATTCTGTGGAACCGTTGTCGCAGTTTCTAGATTTCATTACTTACAGTTATATGATTGATAATATCATATTACTAATAACCGGTACTCTGCATCAGAGGCCAATTTCAGAATTAATTCCTAAATGCCATCCACTTGGTAGTTTTGAGCAAATGGAAGCGATTCATGTAGCTGCTACGCCTGCAGAATTATATAATGCAGTATTAGTAGATACACCTTTAGGTACTGTTGAAATCGGACAAAAAAACTGTCAAATTAAAGTTACACGTGTCCTAATAACATGTCATTGTATCAATTACAGCCCCGTTCTTTGTCGATTGCATTTCGGAGCAAGATTTGGATGAAATGAACATCGAAATAATCAGAAATACTTTGTATAAGGCCTATTTAGAAGCGTTTTATAAATTTTGCAAAGAAATTGGAGGAACTACTGCCGATACTATGTGCGAAATATTAGCTGTAAGAAAATCATGTCACTACTGATTAACAGTAGTGTATATTACATTACGTTCCCTTGGTTTATATACAAAATTTAAAGATGTCTATCGTACTTATAGTTTGAAGCGGATAGGAGAGCAATTATTATTACTATTAATTCCTTTGGAACCGAGCTTGGCAAAGACGATAGAGCAAAATTATATCCACGTTGTGGGCGTTTAAATCCAGATGGGCTAGCAGCTTTAGCACGAGCTGATGAATATGAACAAGTTAAAGCAGTTGCTGAATATTACGCTGTATGTATATGACCTAATAGATTACTTGCTAGAAATTTACTCATTTAAATGCAATAACAATAATGTCATTTTATATATATATATGTAGAAATTATTAAAAAATACGTGTACATATTTGTAGGAATACAGTGCATTATTTGAAGGAGCAGGAAATAACCCAGGAGATAAAACGTTAGAAGACAAATTTTTTGAACACGAGGTACGTCTCTTTCTATCTTAGCTATTGTTAATTAATTGCCTTCACTTTTGACAATGTTCATAAGTTCTACATTTAAATTTTACAGGTCCGCTTAAATGTTCATGCTTTTCTGCAACAATTTCATTTTGGAGTATTCTATAGTTACCTGAAACTTAAAGAACAAGAATGTCGTAACATTGTGTGGATTGCAGAATGCGTTGCTCAAAAACATCGTGCAAAAATTGACAATTACATTCCTATATTTTAAGTTATCTGCAGTATTTATCGTATCTATTTATCTATTACAATTAAATGAATATATCTCTTCGTAGACTCCTTCATTTACACCACTGCCGGGAGTGATATACAGTTAATGATGTTTTATTTTTCTTTCATAAAGGAGATGTGCATTATAAATTGGGAAAAACATCTTGAATAAAATGTGTTACGCAAAATAATCAGTATAAATTTGTGTTATATTTAAAACATTATCGTTGTAAATTACAAAAAGTATATACGATGGATATGAATATATGTATATAGTGTATTTTATTGTAAACTTTACTGTTATTCTCACACATTATTGTTCAGATATTGTAGCTGTATAGTTGTAATATAAAATAATAAAGATATGCTGCATTCCACTTAATTTCAAAGTAATATAAAGTACTTATATGTATCTATATATATATATATATATTAATATATATAATTTGTTAACTTTACATTTCACAGAAGACCACTTCGAGTCTAATCTTCCAACGTGTACATTATGTTTTTTTTTTAAACAATTTACATTCTAAAATTATATACCGACAATTAATTATGTGTGAAAAAACTGTGTTGCTAGGACGTAGTACACCGACATCTTATATATATCTTGCACCTTCGTCTTTCCTCGTGTAAACTTACTTACAGCGTTTGACAACACCATATAAATCTCTTACAAATGTATGTACTCCTTTACTTCTGTAAGGCTCGCGTTTAAAATGCATGAGATGATTCTGTGACATTTTTTACATAATGTCTTCCTTTATGTCATATTGTAACTTTTATCTTGTACAAATTCTTTTGTTTTCACATTGCATCTGTTCTCCGTTTGGTTGATTCGCGCCAGGTTCAGCCGGTTTGACATGATTCGTACTAGTGGGAGATGGTGGAGTTGGCACATTCATATCAGTCATACTAACATTGTTTACTGGGGTCGGGGGTTGGTACGTTGCTAAACTTTTTAATCCAATTACTTCTGGATTTTCTTTCCAGAAACGGTCGCCAATAATATCATGTACCAAGGGCACCACTGCAGACTTTAATCTTCCTGTTCCATCCGGTACTAATTTTCGCAAAAGTGTTGTACCTTTTCGAAAAATTGGTGGTTCGTTATTGTAATTTATACCAAATTCTTGAAAGAGAAGCTCGTTCTTATGTGCTGCCAGAGTACCGCGTAGTTTTACTTCGGCCTAAAAGGAAAAGTCACATATAGAACGATATAAACATTTATCAAGATATTAGGCTACATATATTTAATAACGAGCGAAGTAAGAAAGGAAGACTATTGTAATAATTTCCATTACCTGACTGGGCGTCAATTTTGCTTTGAGTACCAGATTCCAAAAACAAGTGTTATATAAATTATTCACATGAACGTCCGCTTGCCGCCAAGCTAAGTAATCCCTTAAATTTTTATCAGTCGGGTATAATACAACTCGAGCGTCAAACGAAGGCGGATAATATAGCTGTTTCCCACGAAAGAATCGGGGCCAATGGTAAACATAGGATGAAGCGAATAATGAGTTTACGTTTGACATAAGCTTGGAGGCTGAAAATCAAATAGACGATCATTATGCGACATGTTAATGCGTACTGTCTAAGTGTGTGATGTATAATACATACATATTGTACTAAACGCATAATACTGTAAATCATGAACAACGCATACCTCTGCGTTTATAAAGTTGCGTGTCTTTTCGGAAAACGAACGAGTATTCGTCGCTTTGACCGAACCCTAAAACTATCTCTTTAAAATCTTCCATAACAGTAATAGCTGCCCGATTCATTAATTCCAATGCGGCCACATCATTGGGCTTAACAAATTGATGTGCTTCTGAGAATTTGGAGAAATTTCTTCCGTCTATCCTAACCACAATCCAGCAATTTGGTAAACAATTATCATCCCGCTCGAATTCTTTAACATATTCGAATTTACTTTTCGCCATCGTTGTCAAACTTATTTGCCGGCTTATGGCTAGTTGTTTGCCGCAGCTAATGATTTTTAGGAAGTTACTAGGATTCATTCGTTTATGCTAACAAAACATTATATATACCCTTGCATACCCTGCCTGAACCTGTTGAGGGCTCTACCGGGCTCTGTTGATCGCACAACTGATGAAGCGTCAGCTGCACTATACACAGGTTGCCGTTTGAGTCTTTACTAAGAAATCTGCCAATGTAAATTATTCAATTCCAGTGATCGCATAGCTGATATTTCACTGCGCACGTTCTTAATAGTTTTTAATATAGCATGTGTGTACATAAAACTTCGGGAAACGAACAGCAAGCACATGTACTCTTTCTTTGGTTATGAAAGAACAACTCCATTTCCAATTATTCCTCGCATAAATGTCAATCTACAGATATCAATCAAAAGATCCCATAAACAAGGGGCAGTAGAAATAATCTACACATATACAATACTCTTCCTATCGATCCATTGTCAATTGTATCGATTATTATTATAATAAAGTTAAGCATTTTTGTATAATGGAATTGCACAAACGCTACACAGACTTACCAAAAATAAATGTATCGGTATTGGAGATATTACAGCCATCTTTTAAAGAGAATCCACTTGTGCTTCTACGTCCAATTGTACAGCGTTATAATAATGAAATAGCTAAAGACGATTTGGATGTCAGAAAATTGGAAATGTTTCGTACGATATTATGTTATGAATATGAACATGTGGGCAACAGTGATAATGAACACATCTCCCCGAAAACGATAGATATAGATCTTCCTTGTATTGAGAGTATTTTTATATCAAAGGAACAATCAAGGTCTTCCTCAGAGACAATGCTGCTATATGATATTATGTTACTCGAAATGGTACTTTACTGTAGTACAGAGAATATTAAACAACGCTTAGAATCCTTTCACAATTGTAAGGATAACTTTTTCCTTCATAATCATGACAAAAGAGTTTTGTACATAAAGATTATGGAGTGCTTTCTTGAGTCACTGGATTTACAGTGTTTTTTATATCATAGCATAGAAGAGAAAATGTCGAATGAATTAAGAAGAATGTACTTCGATGAAATTAAAATTTGGTTGACGATGAAGGAAGGAATAGAATGGAGATCGATAGCTTCAATTTTTCCAAAAATAATCAAATTTTTTGGTCACGAAAATACATTGCCATCACTATGGAATTTGATTCTAAGCGAATTAAATGATATAAAAGACACTTTAACTGCACTTTGTCTATTCTCAGACAGTTATTTCCCTTCCAATGACAATTTTGTAACTATTGTGCATCGCAGCCTCTATTCTACAGATAAGTTTTGGATTCTTATATTGGAAGGATTAAGATCATGTACACAACCATATCGTAAACAGGCTACCTTTATAATGAAAAAGGTAGTAAATTATATGGATAAAGTAGAGATCAAGAAGTTAATGTTGCAGAAACATTCAATAGTACCGTTTATGTGCAATAAAACTGATAAAGCCAATGTGCATATAAATGATATAAGGGAAAAATTTTTTTTACTATTAGAAGCACTGGAGGAAAAACAAACCCATTTAGTGGCACCTGCATTGTCACATGTTTCTTTGTTGACACAGGCCATTCATACACATGCAGAATGTGGAAATTGTTTGGATGTTATTTGGCTACAGTGCATTTTTCAAAAAATATTGCAACATAATAATAACAATATTGTAAAATGGGGATTATCGCAAGCTTGTAAATTAAGCGTGGTCATATATAATGATGAGTTTCTTGAATTATTTACAAATATTTTAAACAACACCTTCCTCTATGAATGTCACACTGACGAGAGTTGTCCTAATATCGTAAATGAATTAGCAGTGTTGCTTGTACAAAAAGATAAAAATACAATACTGCTTAATCGTTTCTTACGTAAATGCAGTCAAGTTAATTGGGGTCCTATCGCAATATTTTATGTATCACAAGCCATGGAAGTAGCTTCCAGAAATATAACTGATAATAGTTTCCAAGTTAATGAATTACTTGCTGTAAAATCTTTGGTAGCCACAAATCTTAATATGCATTCGCACACTATACGTATCGCTACGCAAAATTACATTCTACAAATATTAGTTAATTCTATTAAAAAAATTAATAATTTGGCACAAGTTATGAATACTTTAAGTGTTTTTGCTACCAATGAAACTTTTGCAAGATATGCAGTTACATGGAACATTATGACAAAATGGCTTGCGGAGGCTGTAACAGAAGCAGATGCTGTACAGTTTATCAAAAATACATGCGAAGAGTATCAACACCAGTACAATGACTGTGATGTTAGTACTGAAACATTTGCTCGTACCATTTTTCTTCTGCATGATGCAGGTGTAATTCTCCGCTCTAAAGCATGTCCAACTGAAAGAATATTGAATACTTGGTTACAAACACTAATTGGCATCGACGTTAGACCCTACGTTGACATCAAATCAAGTCTTCATACCATTGAATTTATATATCATTTACAAGTTTTCTCCACAACTGGAAACTGTGATACTATTATTAATTGGCAATCACGTTACATTAATACAATTTTAAGATTTCTATTGAGAAACGCAAGGAGAATGCCTGTTTCTCTATGTTATGAAGATCTTATCAGATTCCTGACTTTGATTACATTTTTTCTTGATAACACAAATAATTGTATTTCAGAGAAAGATTTGCTTAATTATGCAGAACAGTTTCAAAAGGAAAGCATACAAATTTTAAATAATGCGAGGTATTCTCAACCTTTAGAATATTTATGTGGATTACATATTTTATATCATTGCCAAAAGATATTTCCTATGAAAAGTGCAAAAACGCTTTATTTATCTGCTTTAACGGACATTAATTTGATTAAATGTGAATATGAAGGTGGTAAAAAAATAGAGGGGAAGATTTTGTCACACTGCTTTGTACTCCTAACAAAGCTCATACATCAATATCTTACACAAGTGGCAATCGAAATGTGGATACCAAAAATTGATTGGTTTCAAAATATAATGAATTATTTGCAAATGGGAAATGAAATAACGTTGACTATAACATTGACATTAAAGACTCTGATAGATAAGAAGATGTCACTTATCTCACAAAATTTGGAAAGCTTAAAGGCTGGATTTACGCTGTGCTGGAAATCTGCATTTGAAAATAAGAGAAATAAAATTTTTTTACCCACAGTAAAAAATCTTACAGCTATTATCATTAATTCTAATTTTTTGGCATTACCAGATACGTTACCTTTTGTGAAACAAGTAAGCTAGTAATGATATATAGAACATAACACATCATATTCCTGGTGTTTGATGTTTTAAATCATTTTAGTTTGTCAGTCAGTTACTAGAAGAAGGTGATAATATTCCAAATTTGAAAAAAGTGTTATTATCAAATATGGAAATATTGAATGTAGATGATATGAAGAATTTTCAAGAATCTCATTTAAATTGTCTACTTCATGGGCATGCACCACGTCGAGATAAAAGAATTGAAAATCAAGCTAATTTAAGTATCATAAAGTATTATAAAAATCACTATTCAACACACGCATCACTTACGTAAGTAATTATGTAATGAAACCTTACATTAAACAGTTCTTAATATTTGAATATTAATTTTTATATATATTCTTTACTTATGACAGAGATTTTAACATCGATGGAATAATCAGAGCAAAATCTATTGTGCTCCTGCTCAAAATAATTGATGTAAATATTGAATATGCATCGTTAATGCTTCCACTAGTTATAGAAGTATTAAAAAAATATAAAAGCAAACGATATTTTGACAATTCTTATTTACACAGAATAAAACATAGAATTATGCAAGTTTTACTCTTATTAGAACCAGCTTTGACAGAGGTATTATAATATACTTGGTTGAAAACAACCTAATATCTAATTAAAAATCATTTGATACTTTTGCATTCACTGACGAGTAAATTTCTTTGTAGATTAGTCTCATTGTACTGCAAGAAGAGATATGTGATTTAATGATATTGGAAAGTAATCAGCAGAGTGTCAGACTAATGCAAGAATGGTTACTAATCAGAATATTTTTTAAAAATAAAACTTTACTGCCAAACTTGTGGACATTTTTTGAAAAGGTATTTTACAATTAAATATTGGCATCATTATCCCATGATTTTAACAAATACAATTTTTTACACAGTGCATTACAAATCGTCCAGGATGTACTAGTTCAACAGCAAGTATAGTATACCATATTGCGCATCTTCTCTCAGGAGAAGATCAACGAAGATTTATTCAAAAAAGCACGTCATATGTCGCACAGTGCTGTTTAGGTCAACAGTTTATCATGCGACTCTATAATCAGGTAAATAGAGTATAATAACTGTTTAATGAGAAATTTCATTACCTACGTTATTTACTTTGGATATAACTATTCACATTCTGTTCAATGATACCTTTCTGCATATAGGTTACATTAATGAAACTGTATCATATGCTAAAGGATTTTAAATGTGAGACTGTCTTATCAGAATACGAAGGACTCTATAATGCAGCCTGTCATAGTTTAACGCAAGGGAACTTAAACAAGAATTCTCACAAATTACAAGAAGAATTTTACTTCTCCGTGTTCCATCCATTAGAAGATTATAATCTACAGGTAGTTAAATTAATGATTATACTTGACTCCAGTTCTAGAGCTATACTAAATATTTAAGAATCTCTTGAATTATTTATATTCTACACAGACTATTTATTTTGAATTTCCTCGTATGTGTAATTTGGATAGCGATGAATTGATTGCACCTGAAATATTCATAGAGCTTGATTTTCAAAAAACTAGTAATCATCCCATGCAATCACATAGTACAAACGATTCGATGATTAACTTCAAAGTTCCAACACATAGTGTAAATTCTACTATAGGTATGTACACAGAATTAATAGATTATGTATTCCAGAAAGGACAGTAGTAATTATAAGTAGATATACAATTTAAAACTATTTTAAAATTATTTTTCAGATTATGATTTAACAGAAGATTCTGATGCTTTTGTAAATATTCAAAAAAAAGTCAATCCTATGAAGTCATTTGAATCCTTTGCAATTAATGATGAATTTGCAATTCACCCAAATAACACTGATAGATTGTCACACAAAAAATTATCAATGGAAGGTATGATTGTTGTGGCTTCCTTGATCGATCGTATTCCAAACTTAGGTGGTCTTGCGAGAACATGTGAAATATTTGGGGCAAAAGAATTAATTGTTGCAAACCTTAACTTCACAAAGGAAAAAGAATTCCAAAGTCTAAGTGTATCTGCTGAAAAGTGGATATCTATTCAAGAGGTTATAATCAATTATGCTAAAAATAATCGTGTAATAGAATAATGAGATTATGTGTTTTCATGACATTTAACATTTTAGGTGAAGCCTCATTTATTACAAGAATATTTACTTGCAAAAAGAAATGAGGGTTGGTGTTTAGTGGGTGCTGAGCAAACTGCTAGTAGCACTAATCTTGCACATATGAACTTCAATAAAAAAACAATCCTTGTTTTAGGGTAAGTCATATCACTTTACCTATAATGTAATATTGCATCAAATAGTATCACCTATACTTTAATTGGTTTTTTCCAGTAATGAAAAAGCTGGTATACCTCCCAATTTGATACCCGTTCTTGACCTGTGTGTTGAAATACCTCAAATCGGTGTGATACGTTCATTAAATGTTCATGTTACTGGAGCTATCTGTTTATGGCAGTACATCAATCAACATATACTTGCTTAGATTTTTATACAAATATGATTGTATTTTTTGTATATCTACACGTACTTCAAAATAGGATTAATATTTTTAACTGAAAGTAGATGTTAAAAAAAAAATACATGCCAAATGTATATGAACCAACTAAATTAAAACATTTCTATGTCAATGACCGACACAATTTGATTATGAAGTCCTCGAATTCCTTTCACATTTACATATATTTTCTAAATAGTCTATTATTTGTACATAGGTGTGCAGAGTTGCCTTTTACTGCACGTTTATACGTCATATCCAATAAGATGTCGTTTTCCAATACATTCTCCAACGTAGAACCAACAAAATATTTCGACACCGACTAAAGTATTAAGCCAAAGTTCTTTAATTGTAAGTTCACGATAACGTCCTGTCTTCGCTGCAGACAACAGATTACCGATGCCACTTCGCACTGCTCCTAATTCTGAAAGCTTCGGTGGTGCTAGCTCAACGCGAGCATAATACATGAACTTTTTGAAAGCAGGTTCCCCTTTCGTGATAGCAACTGTAACATAAATATTTACCATAACATAAATAGTGTTTAAACCAAACAAGATACATACTTTCAGTTATCAAGTATGGTATCATGGTAATGGGGATTAACCTGTACGAAGTGATCATGAATGTATATGTTAAATCAACTGTCTAAAGTGTATATTGACAATGTAGAGTTGTGGATAAATGGGTTTGCTGCCAATTATAAAAAAACTTGATCTTATAGACCATAATCTTTGCTGAGAATGTATGTTACATAATTATTCAGTATCTCATGTAGTAACCGTACTCGTAGTAGCCTTACAAAGTAAAACTTGGTGGAATTACACTAATTGATGTAAGCAGTAAACGTACGTTTATACAAGTCTCCTAATTTTGAAGAAGCACCTCTGGCGGCTGCCATTTCGAATGTCTTACTCTGTGTTTGTCTTATATTCCAATCCTGCGGCCAGTTTATAAAAATTGAGTACGAAACGTGCGGTCTCCAAATCCAGTTCTGACAACCACCGAAACTTCAGTGTTCCACAGCATTCCTTGCTACCTCATGGTGGCTCCATCTGACGTTTTTACTAGAATTTTGTCCGCTCAGCCACTCACACGGCAAATGTACATTTGAATGATATTCAGAAATTCATTATTATGTATGTTCGTATTTATTTGGTACTTATTATTCGATGAATTACTTTTTGCCATACTGACGTTTCATAGGAGAAATATAAATGATTATAAAAAAAAAAAAAAATAAGTATAGCGTTTATACGCACGTAAACAATAATAGATTTGTTTTTTATTCTTGCACTGACAAGGAGCCTGAAGTTCTGCACTTTTCTGGAGAGTTCAGGAATAAAAAACAAGCTGAATGTTTAACACAGAGATGTATACAGAAAAAATGCAAATAAAACATTACTAAAACACGCTATATTATGATACTGCACTTGAATTAGATTTACCTACAATATTTCTTCACTTGTATGTTACCTTATGTCATATGTGAAATGTGTTTTTTATACAAACTTAAAGCATAAAAATATAAAAAAAATGTTAAACTATAGTGTTATATTTGCTATTCTATGATAATGTTGTAACAGAAAATCCCATAAAAATTTTTAATTAATAGACATGAAGAAACTATCCTTGTCACATGTAATGCACAAACAGTGGTTTTATTAAATGTGTGTAAGTATTAAAACACTTACATAGAATATATTTTTGTGAAAAAGCGGAGTTTACATTTCAATAATTTAAGTCAATTAATTTTATATCTTAGAAAAAATGGAATTTCTAGTGGCAAACCAATAATTATTCGCATGACTGTTAATCCCAGCTTTTCACTCGATGTTCAGGTTCAAGAATTGACCAGTTCGGTGAATGTCTCTCATTACACAGCCAATTAAAATCGTCAATACAATTCCAGTTATTCACTTTTGGATCCAGGCCAGCTAAGTTAAAATGATTCAACTGATCCTCATAAGACCAATTATAAGGTGCTACACGAATTTTTGTACAATCTTCTATTATCGCCCTACTCGTGACATGTAAGTAAATTGTACAATCTGTCGAAGAATGTAACCGGAGCTGTTGACACGCAAATGCAAAAATACAGTCATTACAATCGTGTACAAAGACAGATGATGTTACTGGCCCAACTAGGATTGTACATTGCTTAATATTTATCATATGTAATGTACTTGGAGTACCATATATTCTTATCGTACAGCGAACCAGATCAGAGAGTAAAATGTCATTTTTATTTACGTTTTCGGCATCCAACACTAATTGCTCGTCGACCTTACCTAAGAGCATGCAAGCACTATCCCCATATTTACTAGATAATTTATTGTTCTGTTTAGACGATCCATTTACGATGCCTTCTGAGATCTTTAAGTCTTTTAATCCGTCGGTCATATCGAGCGACTTTTCAGAGGGTTTCTTCAGCACTCTTCGGTTCTTGAAGCCAAATTTCTTTTTAGGTAATAGTTTCATTTCTAACTCCGACGCTTCGTTCTCTAACAATTGTAGGTTTTCTTGTGCTCTTCTGATATCATAAACTTTAAGGAACATCTTTGATTGAGATAAGTAATTCTTGAGCGTTTGAATCTCCTTGTTTACTTTGTCAAAAATACCAGGTAAACTTGAAATCGGTGAACTCGGTGCATCCTCTAAAGTATCCTTCATTTTTTTACACGACGAATAAAATGTATCCTTGAAATAGCTGGTTTGTTCTGATTCTACAGCTAACGATTGCCGTTCTTCCCTCCGCCTCTCTATAATGGTCTTACGCTCAAGGTCCCTTTTATTTATACGATCCGGTAGACTGCCCTCTATTAAAGATGTGGGGTCCATATTGTTTGACTGCTATTTCGCTGTGGCAACAATATAGTTCAGTGCGTTATGTAGTTCAGTATGCTTAACTGCTTTTAGTGGCATAGACTTTTTGAGAACTGTTTGGTCTTTTTGCTTAATCGACTGCTGTTGAAAGTGGTGTCCGATAGAATTCTGGAAAGAGAGCATGACATTTGGGTAACGTATATTTGCTAATACTTCTATAATAGTTTAATGTTCAATAATTCAAGAACTATTATTTAGAAAGCACAACATTTCCATGTTACGTTATTCTGTGAATCTTTCTTTTAAGGAACGTCACATATATAAGATATTCATTGAGATAATAACTGTTGAAACTAAAGCCAATGCAAACATATAACCTTGCTTGTCTACATCAAAACGAAAATGTACCTCTCTTAGTTCTCTCTCAGTTGGTACAATAATGTGCTGTACAGTGTACCACATACCTCCGACTATTGTACCAAAACAGGCAATTATTAATATCATACCCCTCGTAATAGATCTGTAGTTTTAATGTTCACTTGATTTCTGTTCCCACGTTAAGATGTCAAATTTCCGCATTTCGTCTTGTCCAGAAATATACTTTCCCATAGAATAGTATCCGTCTAAGATGCTCGGAAATTTTTGACTCATGTAATACCTGAAATCTGTGCAATATTCTTCATGAAAATACATGTATTACAATGGATTATGATTCGATAATGTAGGTGATACGACAAAACGTGCAATTAGAGATGATATCGTCGTATGCGTAAACTTGTACAAATTCAATACGTACTAAAGCTCGGAATTGCGGTTATCTAATAGATTGGTAGAATTTTAATGAATTAATCGATCTTTCCGAATAAAATGAGATGGCGCCATGCGAGAAAAACGAATCAGCAACAAAGCGATTTCAATCGTAACAACGAATAACCTAAAACTTTGTAATATCGTCAAATGGAGTATACGACTTACCTTGCGATGTATTCATACGACGCCAGATTATATATGAACTAAAGAAGAGGACTGCTTCTAATAGAAGAAATGTCTTTCCACCACTTTTAATTATCTGTGTAAACTCTGATTTTGGTTTCTTACGGAGCATACTACTAAATAAAGCCACACTTCCCTAATATGGCAATCATCAATACTGAATGAAACCGATCAGAAATTCGAGATATCGCGACAGGTAGGAGGACAAGGAAAGAAGAGGTGGTACCGAGAAAGAGAAAGAGATAGATCTCAACCGGCTCCTTCGTTTTGTAAAACCTGAGTGTTGCTATATACTTAATTGCATATTGTATTTATTCTCTTCTTACTTAATGTCTCGTGTAGATATTTAAATTATCGGAACACTACGTCCTCGGTGTAGGTGTATACGCAATTGTTTGTTAATATCTTTTTATGAATGTCGATTAGAATTTATCCGTTTTTGGTCTTCAATTTTTGTAGAATATACGTAATTTAAATTGCACTTGACATAGTCTATAAATAACACGAATACATAGTAGATATTACCCGTCTTCATTTTATACAAGTTTACAATTAATTTGACTATTGTTCTATTTAATACTCGAAAATATGAGTTACAGGAATTATTGCACTATTCCGTCAGTGTGTTGGTCTTTTGTTACCTTTTTCGAAAATTTTCTTATTATTACCAGCTATATTTCCATTAATATTAATGAATATTAAATCGTGAACTAAGCATTATGCAGATATGTTAAATAATATTTAAATATTACTACGGTTAATACAAAACAGCTGATGAACCTGTTTATCTATAGTTTAAATCTTATAAGATTCATTTATATGTATAACGATATGCGGACAAAGTTTATACAATCTACGTTGATGTTACTCTATGGTATATGCGGTATATTATGAATTGCATTGCCATTACATACATATATGAGCTTAATAATATATCTTCATCTTGTATTTGATATATGCCTTTTATTCTAAAAAACCAAATTACTTGTATTATTTTGCGCTTTGTTTTAAATGTCCACCTATTTATATTATAACAATTAATATATTTGAACAATTGCAGTGTTAAATCTATGATAAGAAACATATTTGTAGAAAAAGCAAATAAATGTTTAACACAGTTTCTGCAATAAACATTCGTTCCATTCTTTATTCGTATGTCATTGCTATGCATGCGCTATTTATTATCACTTGAGCAAGAAGCAGCACGACATTACAAACATATGAGAATAATTTCGCTTCATGCCAATGAAACATCTGCGCACATGTGTATTGAGTTTAAAGCTTCTGATGTAAATGAAAGCATTCATTACATTATGAAAATAATGATCTTGATTAAATTGAGTATTACAATCCAAAGATCACTATTGGTACCACAAACTTATTTCACCTCACATCAGCTTAGGTACACATTTAAGAACCCGTTTTGTAAATTTTATTATAAGGTGCATTTAAATATGCTTGTATTTTAATGCCATGGTATGTATGGTGCATTGTGGTATGTATGGTATGTATTGTGTGTATATTTATTATACAAAGTTCATGGATTTACAAAACAGATATAAGTGTTACCAATATAGTATAATGTGTCATAATTGAATATCATTACTTTACACATTATATTGTACAGAACTGTTAGATTGTGAAGACAAAATCGCCAAATGTACAAAGCATATAATTATATTTTGCAGCCTAGCTTAGGCCACACCATCATAGCACAGCTTTAATATTTCTCTTATATATACAATGCTTCCATCGTTAATTCTACTCAAGAAGTAATTACATTCAAAATTTGACAGAAACATGATCAATGAATTTCAGTAACATCATTGAATCTACTTTGTGGTCAAAAACAATACATATTAAAGTAGAAACCTTAGAAGCCTTTATTATACATCTTTCTTTCTTATTTATTTTTTAGTATCAAAAAGTTAAGTACAACTTAGAAAGTCATAAATATCAATGCAAGAGAAGAGTAATTAATATATGCATGTCTGTAATTAGCAGGAATGATGTTATATATGCTACCATAGCAATCTATCTTTAATGAAGTACATACAGCCAAGTAAAAGCAATATCTTCATGATAATAGGTTAAACAGATTTTGTTAATAAACAAAAGCAAATTTCATTCGTATAGCTTTTGTTGATGGTTTGTCATCTAATTTAACATTTTTTAAGCTTTTAAATTTATTGAACTATATAAAGCTATAATTATATGTCAATAACAAATTAAATACATATTATGGAAATCAAAAATTATTTTCTTAAATTCATTCCGTATATTCAATTATAGAGCAGTTATAGTCAAAAATGTAAGTTAATCCTATATTTTAATGTAATTTAATCATGCTTGAATGTAATCGTACTACTTGTTTTGGTAATCAGCTCTTTCCTATAACATATTAAGAAACTCTTAGTGAAGGCGTTGAAGGCATATAAGTGGCAGATTTATGTTACAGTATTTAAACTGTTTTAATGTAATTCATTTTATGATTTATTTAGAAAGTTAACAAACAAACAATATATAAAAATATCATGATGTAATTAAAATATTCTGTTGTTATGAGAAACGGCAGTTTTTTTCACAAATTCATTTATATTTATCCATTAATGTACATTTTTAACGATAAACTAAAATCTCTGAATTTAAAAATCCCGCATAAAGAATAATATACATTAAGATATTAGGTTGTAGTTATATTTCCTTACATTCATGTATATTATTATATGAATGTACATGTGCTAACAGGATTTTCTTCATTGCACTACATACACAGATTATTTTATTTCTGTTATGCGAAGACGTCTGTTTCTTTGGAACAGGGTACATAAAACTAATAACGAAAACTGATTATTGTTAAATTTGCTTTGCTGAGTCATGAATCATTTTTAATTCGCCAATTATAGGATAAAGTAATATTCTAAAATAAGATTACTGTATCAAATCTGCAGAGCATGAAAATGTTTCTATGCGTCAAATATAAAATAACTTATTTTTCGTAGTAAAAGTAACTAGAGTAGCTTCTATACTGTAGGACATAAAAAATAAGAATAAAAATGTGATTTCTTGTTTTGTTTGCAACAAGTGATGTTATGTAATATACATGACAAAATGTTGTTTGTGATTGGATATTTAATGTGTAAAAATTAAAAATGTTTCCACTTTTGTTATTGCTGTTTTATGATACTACAAACACAGATATACAGACCAATTAAAGTTGTTGAAGTACAATCTATTTAGAATGATACATTAGGCTGAAGATCTAGCTCTTAAAAAATAGTATGTAAATGTGTACCTTATGGACAAAGATAACATAAATGGAGCAACTTTATACAGTTTTTTGTTTTTACATCATTCTATATCAAGTTATGAATTGTACACTATTTCAAATTATATAGAGACATTGAAAATTTTTTAGTCGATTATTAAGTGCTAAGGCACCAGAGGCAAATGCAAATTATAACCATGACTGATGTACTATTTAATCATTTGCACAATTAACTACCAAAATTTTAAATTTTTTGTTGTTACATACTTAAACTTTATCATACTACACACTGTAAAGATATTTGTACATATCTTCTTATCCCGAATATTACAAATTTGTTGATTTGTTACTATTACCCAAAATGGCACAACAATTCAAGGTTTTCAAAATTCTCATCTCATTAGCTGCATTTACCCGAATAAAATCTGCCACGGCAATTCTTGGTATGTATAATGAAAATTGAATGAAGTCTGCCGTTCATTGTCTATTTATATACTTTTTTTTTAACTCTTTCATGAAATTCAAATGTTTACAGATACAGTTTTGAGTTTCACCTGTGTCTTGATGCACATAATTATTGAATTTGTAAGATACATAATCATCAAATTCTGAAGCAGTGCATAAATACCAGCAAATTAAAATTTGCTATAATATTAAATGATAACAGAGAATTTATTGCTGTCCAATGCATCCAATACAGAAACTACAATGTATTTTTTTCACTTCAGTTAATTATAACGTTTATTATTAGAATGAATATATGCTTCCAAAACTTTGGTATATATAAACAAGTAAAATAAAATGTGAGCGTTATGTATAAGAAAATTAATCTTGCCAATTAATTTACCATTTGTGACATATATTCTCTTTAATTTTATATAGAGCAATAGTGGATATATGATTAGAATCCATTGAAACTTAAATATCTACGCTTTCCTAAAAAATATATAAATTACAAAATAAGCCAAATAATAGTTTCACTTGTGCAGCTCTATTACATTTGTATTTTAATGCAAAATAAAGTTCTAACATTATTGAATGTAGAGACCTCATTAAAAACAGGATGTTATCATCCGGTGTGATATCAAATAGCAAATTTTTCCAATTTTTGCAAGTTTTGCTCCTGTACTTGCAAGGGCTATTTTCCCTCGTATAATATGCCGAAAGTAATAACACATAACTTAAAACACTTTGTCCAAATACAAGATGATGATTAGCTACAGTATCACGGATATAAATAATGGCTTCCTATTTATTCAAATATGAACCAAATTAGAAATTCATCAGACATGTGACTGTTATGTACATTGTTTTATTCACATGATGGAACAAATTTGACAGATTCCCAAATCTAATGTTATCATAATGCCACAAATTCATGGATATTTTTCTCACAAAATTATTACTCATGCACATAAACTTTGACCCTTATACCAATTCTAAGACGGACTTTTTTTAGATTCTATTATCATATCCTACTTTAATTATTATATAATGCTCCTTTTTTCGATTATTAGCTCACACGAGTAAATCATCCAGCTTAAATGGAGTTATATACCTTTGTATGAAATCCGTGATTTAAGTGAAAGGAAACATACACACAGATTTCCAAATTACACCTGATTGTTGGATATTTCATTAGTTAGCACTTACTGCTAACATGCCGCTTGTGTACCTCCACACATAATTGTTGACCCATCAATTGTTGATAGTGACGCAGAGAGGGGTACTTGCAAAGGACAGCAGAGTCAGTATGACAATCAGCAAAACAGTCTTTTGAACACCATGAGGTCATGGGAACACTGACGTGCTGTAGTTCGCTACGACACCATTTCGTGCCATCCACTACCATTTGAAGAATTGCTCTCTAAAGATGCTGTTCAAACACGATAGGACATTTTTGTATTATTAAGTGAATAAACATGGAAATAAATTTAATTACATAGAAATGAGACATCTTTCCGCTATGCCACACATAAGTATGGATTCGATAAAATTTTATACACTTGTTATAAGAAATGTGTTAACATTAATAATATGCTCTGATGTAATAGGAACAGAAAATAGAGTGGAATTCTCTAGTGAGCTTATCGTGTAAACATTAACTTTGTTCTAAAAGTTTGTTGTTTTTTAAGATACCTTGAGTTGGTCTTTAAAAGTGTCTGTTCATACTATAGTAATCCATAAAGTGTATCATGAATACAGATATTCTTTGCCTGTATAATTTTTAATTCAAAAACTCAATTAAAAATTGTAAATGTATATATGTATATATAATATCATTAAATACAGCACATTTAATTAAGTATGTAATGGGTTATCGAAATATTGTGACTTTTTATAATTTTAATGGTAATGCTAACAATAAGTAGTAAAGCAATTGTGTTTATATTTTTAGTAAGCATTGCTGTTAAACTCTTTCATCTTGAATTCTATGGAGAAAATAAAATGATATAAAACAATTAGCATTGAAAACATGGAAATGATATTTTATGATCTCATACATGCTCCTTTTGATAAACATTTGGTAAACAAATTCTTGTTTTTCCTATCAATTCAAAATTTGTGAAATACATTATGTTTACAAATCTTTTCATAACAATTAATAACACTTACCAGTCTTATCAGTGTCGGTTCTCTCTGGAGACGAAGATCTTGGGCCCCATATCCTTACTGTACAGTCATCCGATACAGAAGCCATCATTTGATGATACACAGGATTCCACGATACACAATTAACTGTTCTACTGTGTCCGGTGAGAGTGGCTATAGGTAACTCTCGTTTGATATGCCACACATAGACCTTATTGTCTATAATATGTATGTAATGTAAGTTTTTCTAGTGTACTATAATAGGTATGATAGTAGAAGAATAATTTATACGTATAATAATTTCAATAAACAAGTTCTCTAACATATTTGGCATACGGAGTCCTTGTTTTATCTCAATAAAGTGAAATATCTCTTAAGCATTGTTACAAAAAAGTTTTAAGAAAAATTATTTAATATGGAGACAAACATTGCGCGATGTCAACTATTTTTTCCTATTTGATATGTTGATGAAGATTTCAAAGTCAATTTAAATTTCTTAAATGAAATGCTGTGTTCTTTATGCATGTAACAGTGTATGTTAAGTTCAGTTCAACAATCTGCTGAGAATATCATTTCCTTTCATGTGAAAAAAGAATGAAAAATTGTTAGTCCAATCACTATGTGTTTCTTATTGCTAACTCTATTTAAGCATTGTACGCAACTGAATAAAAACAAACACATCTGAATAATTTAGATTAATATATGTATGGTCCAGTTGGTTATAAGTATATGGTCATTGTACTGACAAGCATATAATTGATTAAATATGTGTTTACATACACTATGGTGTTATGTATAAGAAATATAGAAGTTAACTAAAAAATTTAAGTTGACTTTGAAATCTTCTACACACTATCAAAAAATATGTTCATAGTGTAAGACCTACTCTCCATACTAAACTTTCATTAAAACATTTTTTCTGACATCATTTCCTTAAATTTCTCGTAATCTGTTTCTAAAATAAAAATATAATTTTAAACGTACCTTCACTGCCAGAGGCAATAAAATCTTGATTGACACCTCCAAAGCAGCTATGAATTGTGAAGTGTCCTTGAGTGACACCTTGGAATCTTCTTACTAAACATCTGTCTTGAAGATCCCAAAGATGGACACCCTGATTAGCTACATTGAGTAATGCAAGTCTGTCTGCTTTATTAACACTAAATGACATGACAGGGTGATCTTCTTGTAATCTGTAATATTTTAAAGAACTATAGTCTACGGAAAAAATACTCTTATAAAGTAGTTTTGAAAATAAAGTAAATTAATACTAACATGGTAAAATCACATAGTTCATCAAAGTTATATCCACGAATTCGATGATGGGAGTCAGCAGCTAAAACAGTCTTTCCATCACTTCGACACCATAGACACTTTACCCTAACACCTTCCCAGGAATCAGATACATTTCCATCCATATCCTATAGCCCATGACACGTGTACATAATACAAATATGACATTATTACAAATTCAAACAAAAATTATTATATCATTATTTGTGTGAAATAAAATAAATATAATTTTGTAGCGATAACATTGCACGTTTACACTTACACATTGATAGAATTGTCCACGAAGACCACCAGCTACAAATTTATTTGAATCTCGATGCCAAGCACAAGCTGTGAGAGAGTCATCGGTGCTTTGCGTTAATTTCACACGCAATTCACAATCAGGTGTATCTACACTCCACAACCACAGTTCAGGACAGTCCTCTGGTCCACAGGCTATCAAGTGACTACTATCAGGACTCCAGGCAATTAAGGCTACTCCATACGTATGTCCTTCCAGAGTTTTTCTGTGCGTAACTCTTAATGTCTCCTATTGAATATTTTATCCAAATTAATAAATGTTATATACCCAAAAGGAATATAAATTGTAATATCGGAAAACATGTACTTACCGGGTCAACGTCCCAAATGATAACTGTCATGTCTTTGGAACCTGTTGCCAGTTTGAGGCCATCAGGAGAGAATTTACAGTACCAAACTTCGTCACAATGATCATTGAGCACCTGTATTGTATGGCACGGAAATTGCTCTTTGCTGCAACTGTGGTCCACCAGCAATGACACATTTTCTAAATTTGTCTATTTCACAAAAAAGATTATGTTAGAATAGAAAATAGATCAACAAATAAATAAATATAATTAATCACTTGCATCGATGAAATGGGTACAACAGAAAGTAAGATAAAACTAACTATTTCCTACGGGAACCAATTGTTACCTGAGCATGTGTAATGTGGTATGTGCATTGTTGATTTTGCATTTCAACGGCTTGACACAATAGAGAATGAAGTCTGCGTGGTGGTAACATTATAGATGGTGGCAGATATCTCTGCAGTCTGTCCATTAGCGCAGCCCTTGAGGCTGAACCTTTGCCATCCCAGCCTGCACGTGTCTGTCAACAAGTGTCTATTGGCTAGTGATCAAATTTTCAGTTGTATGTTAGTTTCAGGAAATTCTTTACAAATATACAGACTTCAATTCTTTAAAGGGTCATTAGTAAACATACAAGTCTGATAGCGAATAATTATAAGTTTCTTTAAAGGAATTCTAAATGTAGAAAAATAATTGTGGCAGTACCTGTAACTCATCTCGACCACTGCACATCATAAATGCGGATAATTGATGAACACGGCCCGTGTTGTGACCTAATGGAGTAAGTTCATTGCGTAAAACCTGTAGTGCCTCCAACACTAATCCTTCTTCTAAGTACTCTAAATACTTTTGCTCCAACAATAGGAATTTCATTTCCTGTAAAGGGAATTTCTCCTATATTGTATCCTACATTATAATCACAAACTGTAAACCTAGCAGAAGCAATTTACCACTAGACTCTGACTTGCTCCATTTAGAAAGGACTTAAGTTCATTGAGGTCGTGATCTGCTTTGTTCCAGTCGCCATCCATGACGTGTTGCCTAAATTTCGCTGCTGCCGGATGATCCAAACGGCATCCTGATTCCTGCATAAGCAAGTCAGCCGTGCGACTGAAAAATACATTTTCTTGTGTATTTGTAAGCACTGCCGTTAACAAATGGCGGACAGTTTTTCTCCGCGTATACAGTTCGCCGTTACTGAGAGTCTCAATTAATTTATTACTTTTCGCACTTATAAAATTGGAGCATGCAAAACCGCCATTACTTCACAAAGGTGAGCCTAATGTTATTGTAACACATAAAAACCTTTTACACATTTGCTACATGCTCTCTTCACCGTATCTATATCGTTATAAAGTAAATATAACTGGCAGATGCTAGTGACTATATTTCAAGAGTCTATAATTAGCTTTCTCCCACCACATAACACGCAGACCAGATAGGTTGCGATACAATGCTTTCGATAAAAGCATGGGAACAAAGGAAACAAAACAAAGAAAACTTGCAAGATTTCCATGGTGCCGCAAGAAAATACACGTCACAACATAGTTTCGGAAACCATCGTTTACATCGGGTAACGAGGCACATTGAAACTAGCATTGTACTCCTCGCACAATTAACCGGTAATAGTCAAAACTACGTACTCGAGTCCGACAGTTTTTAAATGTTGTCCGATGAGTCTGACAATATCTTGATTCGTTTTGTCCATTACTTTAGGTGGTCCCGAACTCTGATTTGTTTCGCCATTGACACCGTTGATGTCACTTTCGGACTCGGGTATTAAGTTGCCATTGGCATGAGGTCCCCCAGAGTCGGCCGCTGCCCCATTTTGCTGAAGTCCAGAGGAAACGCCACCGTTTGAGGCCTGCTGCTGCATTACGCTGTCATGCACACGGAAATGTTACCCGTGATGACAATACCGCTCCACGATACTAACACATATGCGTACTACGCGGTACATTCTATCTCAACATTAATATCTCTTCTCTCTTTTCAAAATCTTAAAACATTATCGCTCGTGTAAAAGAGAGTTGGGACTATTTGACAGAAGGATTTCAATAAATAAGAAAACCGCTCGAGGGACAGCGCATACGAAAGGAATCCGACGTCGGTACGTCTTGAGATTCTGCAAGGAAGAAGATATACGTGAGAGCGTCGTTGAGTCGACGGACGAAGGGGATAAGCCCCTCCGCGGCTGACTACGCGCTCGCGATACTCTACAGCCCTGGTTGCGTTACCGATAGTTTTCCATCTCTGGGTTGGTGTGGTGCTCGTCCGCTGGTCGTAGAGTAGCCGGGAGAGAACTACGGGACCTTTTGCGCGGTGGCGGAGCGAGTCCACCGTCGTCCGACTCGCCGCTCGAGGCCAGGCTTATGCGCGTACCGCCCCGTTTTTCACACGATTATTGTCCCTAAGTTCGTTGGTGGGGCTGAGGCTGGAGCACGCACGCAGCCACGGTTACGTTGCACGGAAAACTCCTGGCCTCCCCCCTTTTTTTTCCACTTGCTTTACAGACTACACGAATACCGTTTATCCCGTCGGACCCGATGCCCGACGATCGAAAAACGAAGAAAAACGGGATTCTTGTACGTCTGCCAAAACGGATACGAACAATGACTGCCACACAGCTGATACTTGTTTAGATCGTCGTTTACGTCACAGGGTGCTCTTCTTCGCAGATAGGTCCGACTATCGCGCCCGCTGCCGCTGATGTTCCTTCGACTACGTTGCTTTCCTTGCGCCCTCCAGTCTTCTCGCTTCTATCTATCGCCGACAGATGCCACCGTTAGTTCCTTCAACATTCTCACTTGGCTTTTCAATTACTCCATTTCGACCGCGGATTTCAAAGATCCTTTATTCGCCTTAATCATACGTCCAGCTTCATTTTACTTTATAGAATATATTATTTCAATGCAATATTTACTGTATCTCTACCGTGAATGGAAGTATCATTTAAAAGATCATTCGTCCCGTTTCTTTTATAAAATGTACGATTTTTCATATATCAGTGTACTCCGAAACGCTACGAATATAAAGTTGCATTATTATTATAGGATATTTCAAAAGACATATGCTTGAACGAACCGACCATTCTCATTCTAAACACGCATTTAAAGGACAACAAATAAATTACCAATGCAGATATATTTATAAATATAAATTGTAAATTTCACATTATTTTCTCCGCCATTCTTCCCAATTTCATAATTACTTATGGCTCCGAAACGTCTCCCTCCCATTCGTCCAAATGTTTCGTCAATCCACTCCGATCGATAGCGAACTCAGAATAGCTCTTTGTAAAGAGCGCGTTGAATTTTCTAAAAAAAATGTTCAGTGTTAACGAATCGATATGCATTGGAGTTCGCGTGTTTCCCGGTCTTCTTAATGGAGCCCTTGGGAGTCCATGGGGTAGCCGCGGTTGTGCGACTCGGTTCTCCGGTTAGGTTAGCTCGACAAATACGGGGACCGGCGCCGCGGCGTGTGCCGCCAGTCAGTCACTCGCCGGCCGCCGGTGTAGGATGTTGCGTTTGTGTGTCGTAGAAGCTTTGCATCTCGCTGCTGGGAACTTAGTCCGGGCCACGAAACCTCGAACCCTCGTCGTATCAGCACCCACAGTGAACGAGAACAGGCGATAATCATTTTTTTCAAATTAGAATGTTGCGCGCGGTGGCGTTGCAGCGAATTCGCGACTCGATCGGCACGTGAGAGAAAAGGTATCAGATCACGCTTGCGTGTATCGAGGTGCGTCTAAACGTCGAAGAGGATACCAATGCCAGCGCAGAGGTTCTGTTTCTAGTGCTGTGTTGTGCATTCTATTGAATCTCTGCCCCCCTCCCCTACAAGTGTTTACGCTAAGCGACCACCTGTTGCGCGGTTAACGCGCGCGTTCTTGTGTCACGTTGGATTAACCGGATTACGCCTACCAACGGGATGTCAACGAATAAATTGTTATAGACATCGAATCGAAGGTAAGGAAAGCGTATTACGCGAGGTTTATATGCGAGATAGACTTTTTTGAATCGTGAGAAAAGTAAGAGGAGATTGTTGAAGCTTTTTATCGAGGAATATTTCGGAGTGGGCGACGATGCTCTCTTTCACGAAGTAATTTAAGCTCCGCTCGGACTTTCGTGAGGATTGAGAGTTTTGGCGCACTCGTGCAACCCACGTCTGTGAAAGTACACGCTCATCGCTTGAATCTGTAACGGAAAGATCGCTTCTGACATCTCGAATATCGTTGTTTCGGCGTCCATGCAGTGACTCTTTCCGGATCCATCGAGGGTGTACGCGTATTGGCCGAATTCCTCGCATTTTAATCTTGATGACGACCGCGCATTGTCGTCATCCCGGTATCCGCGGGCGTGAAACACGTTTCGCTCCTGTCACGGCCGTAACCTTAGTCCCACTGCATTCCACGTGCCTACCGTAGCGCTTCTTCGTATCCGCAATTTATATATTCGGAGTACACAGGAAATTCAGCGACATGGAAGGCTCCACGTAACACGTCGCGGAAGAGCTTACAGTCAAACGGAAAACAACTTAAACCATAATTCGATTATCCAAATATGGAAAATTATCAATAATCACCCAGAAATCAATGTCTTTTCATCCCTACCCTCCTTAATTTTCTCATACAAATCACCAACGAATATAAAATTAAATTAAAAACGAACTAAAACAATTTAGTATCCATCGATCGGAGCTTTACTCCAAACCCACAACGCTCATCTAAATATCTGCCGGTGATTGTGAAAGTGGTCTAAGTCAATAATTTCGAAAAATCAATTCTTCTATTTACGTATCGTTATTGTCACCTATACGATTGAAATACGGAATGATCTGTGAACCAAACTTTTCTGACTTAGACCACTTTCACAGTCACCGGCACGTATCTCCTTTCGTTCAGTACCAGGATTCTGTAACTCCGTAACGACAAATATCGCTATCGTTATCCATCGATATCGATGATTATCGCAAAAGGTTAGAATTAGAGTATAATTATATCATGTAACTGAACATCGTTCCCTCAGTACAGAATTTTCCAAAATTTGCTGGCTTCGACGCTTTTCGGAATGTAACGATTTAGATTATCGAGAGTTGTCGTTGACTACTAGTTAGCAAATAACCTTTTGCGATAATCATCGATATCGATGGATAATGATATTTGTCGTTATGGAGTTACAAAATCCCGGCATAGGTAAGTAACAAACGAGCAGAGTACTGGAAATGATTTGAAAATGCGTTCCAGGTGCTCTCTTATATCTCCGTGATGTTACGCGCTAGTTCTCGCGAATGCGTGCGTGTTTTCTGTAGACATTGAGAAGTAGGCAAGGACGATAGAGGAGTACCGTGCGACAGGACGTCGCCGAGTGGAATGAGCTAGGACGCTGATGGCATGATGGAGGGGCGGGTACCGCGAAGGATGCGGGTTGGGAGGTGGAGAAGGTTGTGGCGAGTAGACGAGAGAGAGAGAGAGAGAGAGAGAGAGAGAGAGAGAGAGAGAGAGAGAGAGAGAGAGAGAGAGAGAGAGAGGAGGGAGAAGGCACGGAGAACTTGACCGCGGGGCGAGGGGTGGGAGGTGTCCATGGAGAGAGGGCGCATTCCACAGTGGTTGCGCATGCGCACTCTCTGGCTCGCAACACCCGCGCATTCGCTCGACCGCGTGTAGCCAGTGTTGTTGAGGTTAACTTCTTACGTTGGAAGGAAAAAAAGAAGAAGGGAAAAGGACGATCGCGGGGTAATATGCGCACTGGATCGTTCCCTCGAATTAATAGTGGGTATACATTCTCTCGCGATTCTAATGAGCTCGAAGCTCTTCCTCGGTGCATTTTACACGAGAGCAACGCGTTTTTACGAGCTTCTTTAACTCTTCCATGCACAGAAAATTCATCTTATTTTTTCTTGCGACCTATACGCGAAACGAACCTTGAAAAATTTTCATATTTTTTTATTGGTTTAAGAAGAAGTATAGAATACACGTTTTTTAAGTAGTCGTGTAGAATTGGAGAGATATGTTTTTAGTGGGGCAATTTGAATACCACTGTGCTGAATGAGATACAGAAACGGTGGTACTTGTATCATCAAGCTTGTAAAAGTTATGGTGATGTTCTGTAGAGGCGCTGTCCAAGGTAGATTTTCCTCAGCATTTGAGGAAACGATAATTGCAGTCAATTTGTGTAAGATCGTTTCGTGTACATTCCGTGCAGTTCCGTGCTCGAATGGTTCATGGCTCACAGTTTACATATAACCGTGCTCGAAGGGTTCCGTGTCCGATAGAAGTTTCTAAATGACAGAGAGTATTCCTGCATTCTACTAGTGGATATAATTGAAATCTATAGCACGACTAAGACACGTTCAGAGTGTTTATACGAATCCGTATCATGATCGACCCTCAGTGGTCAATCCGGAAAAATATTGGAGATAAGAAAATTTACTCGTGATATATCCGCGCAACGGGCCATGACGAACACGCCACGGACATATGTATAAACTGTTATATAAGAAAGAGAATGGTAATAAATTGAGGTACGGTTGAGACATCGAATGTTCGTGTATAAACGGACCTTTTAACGGCCGAAAAGAATTGTTTCCTCTTTCGCCTACAGTTACCGTTGAACGATTCCGATGAGTTCTAGAGTTGAAGAATCGTAAATCGCGAGTTGGGCTTCTTACAACAACTGTATACGGCTCGTCGACCTCGCTTGGCTCGCGGAGAACCGATCGAGGCGTTTATTCTTTCTTACGATATTGTTGCGGGAAGAGAATCGCTTGGCCATCGTGGTCGACCAGGCCGCGCGCGGCCGTAACAGGACAGAAATGCCTGATTGTAGGCGCAGAACGGTTCCTTCTTGGCGGTTCTCTCTGCGAGTCGTGTTGTCGCGTTGAATGCTAATACCGCAGGAAACGGTAGCCTACAGGCGTTTATGCCCAGAATACCCTGAACGAAACCTAACGTGTAATGTAACGATATTCGTTCAATCAATTCGTGTCGTATTTCTTGCAGCCTAGCTTAAAGTTCTATTTTCCGATCAGATTCAGATTAGTCCTGCAACCCACCAGAAAATCTAATTTTCTAATCTAAGCATCTTTGCCTACGACTTATACCTATATTAATTTAAGCTAATCGATTAATTTGGTCTAAATGGACATTTCTGACTCTACGGCAAGCCTGGTAATAATTAAAGAGAACTAAAGATATCCTCTTAGGCAGATTGTGCTGTGCCATGGGAAAGGTTTATTGATGAGACTCTAAGGTAGAAATAGAGCACTAGCAATGACAAAGTACAAGCTCGATTAAATATTTTTTTGTATCAAGGCATCTCTTACACATTCATGACTTTATCTTCAAATTTTCTTGTAAACTCAAGGACGCGGAACTCCGTTTAGTAATTGCGAAGAGAAAAGCGATTTCAAATGTCTTTGGAAATTATTTTAAACATGCGCCAACTTTGTAAACACATTTTCTCAATACCTCCAGTCGAACTCGTACCGGTTCACAGTGGGCTAAAACGCGAATCTAGCCAGAGAAAAGTATTTTGCGCGGGGAAAAAATAAAAGGCAAGATTCCAAAATTTCCCATTGATATGTAGTATACATTAATACTGTACCATATCGATATTAAATAAATTAAAAGTGATTTGAAATATTAATATCTAAACACAAAATGTTAATATATAGCAGGAGATATTGACTGCAGATATTTAAGCTCTCCTGCTATATATTTCATCCGTGAAAACTTAAAATATTACGAATTACAGCCTAATAAATGCACCACTTTGCACTCCAAAAATTTTATGTTAATAGTGAGAGAAAATATCAATCTTTCATATGTATCTTGATTCATGTCCGACAAAACCCGATCCCAGAAGTTATTGCAATTTTCACAAAATCGTGTCGCGATACTTCTTCATATGGCGATATGTGAATTTCTACATAAACGCCGCCAATTTCAATCAGCTCAAACCAGATTAAAGATTTGTCTTTAAATATTGATATTTCAAATCTACAATTTTTTATTTAATATCGACATGGTACAGTATTAATGTATACCACATATCAATGGGAAATGTTTGAATCTTCTTGTTTGAAAATTGTTTGCAAAATGTTTGAAAATGTTTGAACCCTAGTTTTGTTTAGCTAGATTCGCGTTTTGGCGCACTGTGCGGTTTGTTCGCCAGCCGAGAGGCCAAAGGCGAAATGAATGCGGAGCATAATGCAAATTCAAGTGTATTCTTACAAGTGAATCGCGCGCGTCGAGCAAAGGGTAGATAAGGGAGCGACGAATAAGAGGCTGAGACTCGGCGTACGTCGTATCGAGTCGAATGGAGTCGTGCGCATGGTACTCGATCCGCTGCGTTTCCATTCACGTTTCATGCGAACTCGGCGGCCGCGTGACTTTCGAATCGCGTACGCGCGCACGCTCGCCCGCCGTGCCCTTGTCGTTCTATCGTGAACGCAGATAGCGCGCCTGATTCTCTTTCCGGTCCGCATCCTTCCCTCTTCACCAATCCTCCCTGTCTCGCCTCTTCCGGCAAAAATCGCGTCACGTTTCCTAAAACATTGATTCTTTTACTCCTTTTCACATCGCGCAAGAATATGTAGACGAGAAAGGTATGCACAATAGTGAGATTAGGGAAAAATTGTACCCTTCTCGCTATTCTCGAGAGTGAACGAAAATTGTGTTAAAAAGAAATCTCAATCGAGGAGACGAAAATTGAACGAAGAAACTTTAAACGTGCCGCGTGATCGTTCTTAACACAAGGTTTACGGAACTTTTTTTATAAGCACAATTTCCCATTTAAATCCGTCAAATTGACGGGTTTCCATAAACCTAGTGTTAATAAATTTGGATCATTCGAGAATTTTAAGAGAAAAAAACCGAAGGAAAGAGACGATTGCCACGAAATATCGATTCTTTTACCGCCACCACGTGGATTTATGGAAGAGACGAAAATTTAACAAAGAAACTTTAATTCTTCCACGTGATCGCTCTTGGGAAATTTTCGATCTTTCGACTATTTTAAAGGAAAAAAACCAAAGGAAAGAGACCATTGTCACGGATCTTTGAAAAATTCTTCCGTCTCGTTCTCGGACTCTCTCCAAGGCGCTCCTTGCTGCCCGTCTCCGGCAACCTTGCAAGGCGAAAGAAAAGGGAGAATACCGAGAACCCTTTTCCCTCCTCCTGCCGGCGCTTCATCGCCCAATCGTTCGTAACGTAAACGTACGATGTTACGGCTACGTTGCTCGAGTGTTCGAGATATCGTAAATTATTATCCCTTATGTTGCCGTGGCATGGCATCGTGGCCGCGGGACGTCATGGCTTTTGTGTATTTCACGCACTTCGTGGCCCCTCTCTTACGCGGGCACACGTGCACACGAGGTGCGCGCGCACGCGTGTTTGTCGTGCGTAAATATAGCTGGTGCAAAATACCTTCGGAGGCTGAGCCGGAGGCCGTTGGGCCGCCGTCGCCGCCGCGGCAAATAATACCGAGGCATTTCTTCTTCCTCTCTAGGGTCCACTTTGAGGCTTAGGAGGGAGCAAGGACGAGCGAAGCAGATCGTGTGTGTGTGTGTGTGTGTGTGTATCTGTGTGTATGTGTGAGAAAAAGAGAGAGAAGACGGGCAAGCAGAAGAGAAGCCCTTTGTCGAAAGGCGACGTGCCGTAGGGCGCGAAGGGAGCGACGCGTTCCGTACCTTTTGGGACGAGAATTTCTAGCGACGAGAGAATAGAAAATCTCAGGAATTTCGACAGAGAAAGAGTGATAGAGAGGCAAGGAATGTTGAGAAAAAGATTCATTGAATTCGCGTGGAAAAGAGTAAGATTTTTTTTGATTTACTTTACACCGTGGTAACTTTTGCGTATTCCACGTTGATACAATCTACGGTAAAACTGTTTAGAGGATCCACCCTCGATGATCTTTGGAGTAGGCTCATTCGATGAGTATTTATATTAAAAACAACTTTTTCCTCTGACAAAATTGGCCGTCTCCTCTCCAATCTCAAGATCTAAGTGAATGACGTGGAATAAATTGCCCTGAAATAGTGACACTTTTTATCCTCATAACTTTTTAACGAACAATGACCTTCGCAAAAATCCCTTTGCATGTTACTTGACAGGGAGTACTGAACAATATATGTGAAGGTCAAGATCATCGAGGGTGGGTCCCTTAAACAGGAGTTTTACCCAATCTACCGAAGGGTTTTGAAGTAAACGCGGACCATAGGTACGTTTTAAACGAAAAGATGAAGCAAGTGCACGTTTTCGACTATTCTGATGGGTATTTTGAGAATCCTCGGAGACCTCCGAAAAGGGACACGCGGAATGTGCACGTCTCGGGTAAGATTCGGTTTGCCCCGAGGGAAAGATTCGGTCTACCTGCGTCACGTAGGATTCGCCGCTGCTACGATGTGCGAGATCGTGCACTGTGATACCCGAACCGTAATGAATAATATCGCGATGACTACGTGATAAGACCACGTCGCACGTGACGTCCTCTCGTCCTCTGTTCTGCTTTCGACGTGGAGAGTGCGGACCGCGATTTGCGACCAATCTTAGGTTTGTGAAGAAACGGGGCCGAAGCTTCACGAGAACTCTCGTCTTCGACGTAGAACAGTCTCTCCATTCGCACGAATCAGGACGAATCTTCGCATACGCAGATATCTACGTCTAGGACATTAGACCAGAGATTAGGAAACCTTGACAAAGCTGATTCGTACAAATAAAGTTGTCGTCGAGGATCGAGAAATCACGAGGATAAAGAAAGGAGCGTCTCTTGAGACCAGGTCGTTTTCATCGTCGAAGAACCTCGTAGGCTCTCCACTTTAAGGAACGCGAGTTTTTCGAAATTTCACGGTTCCACGAAGGCACATGCCTAATACTAGCCGAGAATTCCGAGATATTTTTCTAGAGGAAATCACGAGGAATGCGTTGGAAGGCGGAACGCGCAGGTGTCCCGCTTTTTTCGTGCCTTCCCTATTCCCTACCTCTGCTCCTCTCTCTCTTTCTTTCTCTCTCTCTGTCTTTTACCCTCCGTAGAGGACCCATCCTCCTTCCCTTCCTCGGCTGTAAAAATCCTCTACGAGACTCTAAATATTCGGAGGATGCCGCGCGGCGATTATAATTCTTGGGCCGAACTTGCCTCGAACGGAGGAATGTCGAGGGGCGGCTAAGACAAAGAACACCACCCCTCCCCTCCTCACTCACCCTCTATCTCTTCAGCCTCAAGATTAGTATCTATAGCCGGGGCGACAGATGGTGGTCGGTAGCTTGAGTGTCCAGCCTCTATATAAAGCCTGGAGCCAGAAGAGCAACCCTTCCACATCCTCTCCACCTCTTCTCTCTCTCTCTCTCTTGTCTCTTCCCTTTCTCTCCCTTTAGTCGTTTCCTTCGGAGCCGCGCCCTTCCGTTTCCTCGCCCGGCCACTCTGCTCCTTTTCGTTGCGCGTCTTTTCTCTATCCTTCTTTCCGGTCTCTCGTACTCTCTATCACTCCACGTCCTCCACGTAAAATAAATCAAAATGCACGTTTGCACGAGTCGCGATCTTAGTTTCGTTACAATTCCAGGTGCGTATCGGGCGTAGAGCTACCGTGCTTATCGTTCTCCTTCCTGCGCGCTCGGCCCGGCAATTTGGATTGCGAGTCACGTGAGTGGAAATTCGGTACACCGACCGCACGGTAACGGGGTCTTGCGAATTTTCGCGACGATGACGACGTAAACGGGCTTGCCAGTCTTTCGTAATGCTTCTTTTCTTTCTCTCTTTCTCTTCGCTTCTTCCTTTCTCTCTCTTTCTTCTCTTATGCGCGTAGGTACGAAATTGTATTTATTTTTCTACCTCCGCGTACACGAGAATCGTCTCAATTTGGTCTTAATCTGTTTTTGATTTTTATCCCGTAGTTCGACACATGTTATCCGAATGACCCTTTTATTAATTTAAAACCCAATTACCTTTGCGACAATCGCTTTCGAACGTTCGTACTGTTGTAATTGAAAAAGAAAGTATAATTTCTGGGTCCAATGGACTGAGGTGGGTGTATTCCGTTTTCTCTTTATTTCTCGTCCACGTAGCAGACCCAATAGGAAGCTCGCAAATTGGGTAAGTAGAGTTTTCGAGTAGGCGTTGAGAACCGATCGTCTTCGTGCTCCGACAAGAACACGTGCTCACACGTAGAAGAAGGATGTGCTTGGTTGACGCATTCTCATTGAGTTTCCAACGAGATGAGTTCATTATTTCGAATGATCGAGGGCCTTTAACTTCTTGCCAATGTCGCAGGTAGGAATTTCGAATGGTAATTCGAATTCTTCGCTTACATATGCAAAACGTGAAATGAAACTTTTTTCGATTAGCGTCGAATCGCCTTCTCATTCTTGGCCACTCTTCGTACCTTCGCGGAGGGATCTCGAGGCGAAGTCCACGGGTGTTGTTCGAGCCTTCTTTCCTCGAGGCCAGAAGCGCGACCGCGTACACGCGGTATCTGCAATTATAATAATTATATCCCCTGTGTGCAATGAGTCATACGGCGCGAGCGAATTACACGCAGGACGGAGAGAATAATCTGAGATACGAGTGGAGTACGCTGCCCTGCGGCTCCTCGGTGCCCCGTTTCGAATCGAAGTTGCTCGAAAAGCTCCAAAGACCCGGAAAGTCAATAATCGACTAGAGAAATCATATTATCTTCCATTGATTCTTTGCACTCGAAGCTTTTAATCAACTCTACAAACAAGTGAATTCTTCGCATTGTTTCCAAAGCGGAGTCCTCGAGTTTGAAAGCAAATTTTAAATGTCTCCGCTCTGTAGTCTCCGAATGAAAAGGATTAAAATTAATTGTACCCAAAATCGAGTGACGAGGTTTGCACATTCTTTACGAGAAATATTTAAGCAATTGAAATAAACTTGTGACAAAAATTACGCAGGATCTCGAGGAGTCGCGTGAGAGCGCAAATCAATTGGTCGAATAACGAGCTGCTCCCTCGTGTTCACCGCGCATCATCGAAGGGTGTCTAAAAATAAGGACCTCGTCGAAAATCCATTGAAATTCAGGAGAGCTAGAGAAGGTGGAGAGGGGTAAGCTCATCTCGAGAGAGCATTCACACCCCCTCTCGCGCCTCCTGCATTTCCCGATCCTTCTCGCCCCGTCTTTCCTTCTTCTCTCTCTCTCTCTCTCTCTCTCTCTCTCTCACTCACTCTCTTTCTCTCCTCTTCGCGCGTCGCCCTCGGCGAGCCCGAGGACGGGGCCTCTTGGCGCGGTCGCGCGGTGCATATTTTACGTACGGCCGGCTCCTCGCATAATCCTGATGCACGATCCATAATGCATCGATGACCACTGCCTACCTGATTACAATTTATAATTTATTGCCGAGTTATGAGGCATCTCCTCCTTGCTCCACCACCATCCCTCCTTTCTCTCCACCTCCTTCTCCTTCTCCACCACCTCCTCCTCCCGGGGCACCGACGTCGCGCGATGCCCCGCTGATTGTTGTTCGAGGTCCGGCACGTCGAACGTCCCGCGACTCCCTTGGAATTCCGCTGATTTAAATGGCGATTAAGACGAACGTTCGTCCATGAATTTAAGCTCGATCCCTCCGCGCCCTCGAGTCATCCGCCTGCCTCCGCCGATGATTTACGACAGCGGCCCGCCTCTTAGGAACTTCTTAAGGAAATCGAAATGGCATTCTTTCGAGTCGACGTCTCCTTACTCCGTGTTCCATCGTACTCTTTCTCTCACCTACACGGCACGCAGGACGATTTCTATCGTGGAGAATAAAAATCCAATTCGTTTCTGTTACTTCGGTTCAATTTCCGAGCTCCTACGTTTATCTTTACCTCATTGTCCTTACCTTTACCTCATTGCCCTTACCTTTACTTCATTGCGCGCCGTTACGCATTTTGGGCGCATCTATCAACAGCATTTTCGTAGAGTCGAAGCTAACCCTTTCACACGACTTCGTCGCGATGATTACCGTGGTGATTTTTCTGCAGATGCTAGGATTGGACTTAAAGAATAACGAAGTAATGCGCGGGCTGCTCTCGATTATAAGTGAAGTGCGTTTGTCTAGGGAATTCAATCCGCTAGGAGTCCTTTTTCTGGCTGGAGAAAGAGGCAGAGTTAGGACGAACACGGCATAGGGTGGAATTAATGCGAAGGGCTTGCGGTGTTACGACCTTCACGATCACGTTACAGCCGGACCTGAAACCGCACGAAAGCGATTCCGTGCAATTCCACGCCTCGGCTTGCCAGGCGGTTTGCTCACTGGACCCGGCAAAGGGGAGTGGAACAATACCATTGTAGTCTGCACGTGCTACTCTCACCGTGCGCCTGCGCAGACCGCTTTTACGTGCGCGTGTTCTCGTACCATTTCTTGCGGCATTGGGAATATTTCTGGGGATGCGAAGAAATTTTCAAACTACGGTAGCAAGCCGGACTATTAACGGGGTTCCAGCTAGGTGCTCGCTCAGTTCGATCATCATTTGGCCAAATAGGGTCGACGACGTCGAACCTTGGTTGAAGAACATCCTTTAACCCTTTCTGCTATTAGGACGAGCCTATCGTTTATTTGACATACGTGAACACGAGTGCTAGTCGTAGAAATTTGGGACTATTTATAGGAACAACGAGTTTAATTTACGATACACATTACATATCCTTCCATGCTCGTTACATATCGAAGTGGCAAGTTTCATGAGCGAACGCACTCCGTCCGTACGCGGTAATTTCATCTTCTTTATCTACTTTCTGTGTGTAATTTTCTTTTTGATTTGTTATCAATCTTTGTAATACTATAGGGCTTGTCCGATCCATAAATAAGTAAATAAATAAATAAACTTGAATTGCGAGCAATTGCGTTCTTCGTTTGGGCCCAAGCGCTGCACAACTATCGCGCAGCGGAAGAGGTTAACCGTGTCGAGTAAAGTTGCGCGTTAATTACACGTGACTTTGCCAGTGTAAGAACAGGAATAGGTACGCCATCCATGATAGGTATTTCTAGCTTTGATCGAAGATATGAGATAGTAAGGCTGAAATGAAAAGCGCTCGCAAAGAAAGGAACCTCTCTTAGAATTGCACACGAATTTACAAAGTCCAATTTTTTCGTGGGTGGTATTGCGGTTTCGAGTAAGAGTCCATCGTGAATGGAGCGTTTGGCACGCGCGTCCACCAACGAAAACGAACGGTGTGATTCGTAATGCGCGACATGCTATCCGAGAGCAAGTGTAGCGAACTCGTCAAACTTGTATCGATGCCAATCGCAACTGTCCGAGTATAGCAGGTGAACGCGGTCTGGTATGCAAATCGCGGGACAAAGCGCGTCTAAATTCTTCCAAGTTATTGATTCGATCCACGTGTTCGGTTCTACGGGCGCTCGACCGCTAGTATAAATCTATTAAACAGGCGTAGACTGTCCGTATCAATTGTATAAATAGAAATGCTACATGACGTACGTAACGTGTAACGACTACCATTACGTATGCGTTTTCTACTATTTGTTACCAACAAATCACCGAGCGATCTTCAATACTCTCGCAAAGCTTCGGGTCAAAGCAACATTCACTTAGGAATCCTTTATGGAGAGACTGTAATTCACGGAAGCTCTCGTAAGGCTTCTCAAACTCGCGCTGAACGTCATCGTTACGCACGCCTTCCTGACCGGTACTCGACGGCGTTGCGCAATAATTTCCGGCGAGTCCCAAGCGTTCAGGTAGGAAACTCGCATAGTATTATAGAATCCATCGCGTCGCATGCTTCTCTCTCGTCCTTCTCTCGTGTTTTTCTCTCTCACTTCATTTATCGCCTGGAATTGCTCGTCTTCGTCCTTCTCTCGTGTTTTTCTCTACCACTTCTTCGTCCTCTCTGTTCTTGGCGATGGTCGCTTGTACTCGACGGCTGAAGAAACGGAAACGAAAAACCACTTCAAAGTCTCTCGGTTGACTCGTTGCCGCTCGATCGTTTCTTGCGTCCTCGAGCCTGGTAGGCAATTCCAATTTGTTTGGTCCGAGGCGCAAATGCCGGTAACAATGAGGCTGAACCTCCACCGACGACGGAGCGGCAAGAGTAGTCGATCGACTCGGCTGGAGAATAAGTTTGTAGGCGATTACGATTCTCTCGGGGTAGCCCAGCTGTCCGGGACGCTCGTAGATGGGACGCATACTTCTCGGCAGAAACGGCAAGGAACGCGAGAACCGCTCGTTATGCATCCTCGGCCGGTGCCAGTGGAAATGGAGGGAAAGGCATGCGCGAGCAAGCGGCAAAGGCAACCGGGAGTAGCCACTCCAAGTCGTACTTTCTTTCGACGCGTCGCGTTTCTTTCATCCTTCTGGCCTCCTCTTCATCTTCTCGTCCTCTTCTCGTCATTCTCTCGCAAATTCGATTTCTTCCCTCTCCTTCGCCTCTTGGCTTCTCGCTCCAATTCTCTCCTCGCATCGCTAACCCTCAATCCTTCTCTCTCTCTCTCTCTGTTTCTGTCTTTCTTTTCAGCTGTTTCGACTTCTTGTTTCTTCCACCGTTTCTTTCTTCTTCTTTACCCCTTTTCACCTTTCCTCTCTCTCTCTCTCTCTCTCTTTTTCTTTCTCTTTCTTTCTTTTCGACTGCTTCGACTTCTCCGCGCTCTTCCACCGTCTCTCTCTTCTCCTTCATCCCTTTTCACCTATCCTCTCTCTCTCTCTGTCTCTCTCTCTCTTTCTTTTTTTCTCTTTCTCTCTTTCTTTACCTTTTCGGCTGCTTCGACTTCTCCGCGCTCTTCCACGGTCTCTCTTTTCTCCTTCATCCCTTTTCACCTATCCTCTCTTTCTCTCTCTTTCTCTCTCTCTCTCTTCTTTCTCACCCTTCTACCCTTCTCCATCTTCGTTGCCGCCAGTACGCTCCTCCGCGACGCACGTCTTCCTCTCCTCTTTCCTTACCCGGACGGACGAAAGAAACCCGCTGGCTAGAGGAGAGCCTGTATCCGATCGCGCGGTGCGGACGGGTGTGAATGCCCGTACGTGCCAGAAACGAATAATGAAGCCGCACGGGTGCGCGCGAGCTCGCGGTACGATCCGCGATAAAACCCGCGACGACGCCGTTGGAACGCCACTCACGTTCGAATCCTTTACCTTGTACCCGATTTGCGAGCGCGCGCTGGTCAACATTGCCGTGTCTACGAGTCAAGTTGACTCGGCCGTGGGGAATCCTGCCCGAGAGACGGCGACGGACCACGGCCGATGGACTTTCACGCTGCCGGTTGGGTCCGGGTGCAGGGAGTCTCTTTCGAGAGAGGTGCTGCTACCAAAGCGCGGGTAGGTCGTAACATGGACGAGTCGAAGCGAGCATACGAGAGAGAATCTGTTGGGACGAGTAAAACTCAGGTGGTGAATTGTTCGGTCGGCCTGCACCGTTTGTCCTAGGCTTATGTTTAGGGAAAACTTCTTGGGTTCAGGGCTTTCGTCCAAACTGAAACTCGGCGGACTGGGCTCGAGCATGAAGACCGCTTGGTGGATCGATGAAAGTGAAATTGGTGGATCATCTTGATGACATTGTGTATATCGTGAACTTCTATGATTTTGCCAAGTGATCTTTCTTTTGGGTTGACAACGCTCTTTTTCCTTCTTGCGGTTTCTTCTCCTGCTTCCTCTTCACCTACGTTCCTTTGGTCGTGGTTGGTAGTGAGAGCGCCGATTCCGCGAAATCGCGAGATTATTTTGCTACGCGGGATTTTCTTCACCGTTCACGGCTTCGCGGAAACCTGGAGGAGGCGAGGCTCCGGTTGGCTTGAAAGGCGCCGATGGATTTGCGAGAATTTTCGTCGCTCTCTTTACCGGCCATTCTTTCGTGCGTTCGATCGCTCGAATGTACGTGCACCTACGTGGAATTCGCTTCTTGTTAGTCCGTCGAGATTTTGTTTTTTCATTTTCTGCTGTTTTTATTTTACACGAAGCAGGGTAGAGTCCTTTCGTAGTCCCTTCAAAGTCATTTGGAATTTCTAGACTACCTTTTGGGATCGTGTCGCGAAGCGTGCGATTTTTTTTTGCCAGGAATATCCAATAATCTTGAATGAAGTATTACTTTTTTTTTAATCCCAAACTCGACCACCTACCGATTAGCTCGAACGGTCGAGAACGGAAATGAGTGGTAGAAAGGACTTTGAATTCATTCCGCGTAGTGGCACGTCCGCAGCGACGTCCACCCACGTAGTACCGGTAAAGAGTGGCGGACCTTAGAGATAGATAAATAGATAGAAATATAAAGAGAGAGTGAGAGCCAGAGAGGGTGGGGCAAAGACTCAGAAGGAGACAGCAAGCAGGAAACGAAAGTTGGAGGAAGAGAAAGGGCATGTTAGATTGGAAAGTATTAGAAAAGAGAACACCTTTCCGTTACGTATAATGTTGATTCTAATTCTCAGGATTCGCGATTAGATTATTATGGCGCCTCCGAATTCGCCTTACTTCATTAACGATACTCGAACCTTCCAATTAGGTCGTATCTGTACTGTCTCAAACTTTGAGCTTAACGTAACAGTTGGATGGTATTTAGACGTTGCGCCCTCGACCGAAATCTTGCACTAGGTCCACAATGCTTACAACCGTTCGTGAGTAGCTTGTAACTGGGTCAAACCTATGGAAATTCTAAGCTTGCGAGCACGTCATTTGATGCACCACTCTCGTAAACGAAGACTGCTTGCTGTAACATCCTCACAGCACGCAGAATTGTCAACCCTGCTAGCAAGGGTGACTCGCGAGCTGTTGGCCAACAGCACGGTGGACCCAGCATGAGAATGCAGCATTATTGGCCGCGTGTTTACGCGAACATTCTTTCGTAGGATTTCACGCGCGTGGAAATTCAATATTTGCGAGACATCGATGTAAATGTTTGCCTTGCGCGGCGTGATGTAATCATGCGCGTTTGGTCCGAGCAAGTTCCTTAGGTCAGTGACGCTCACCGTAACTCCCACGAAGAGCTTACATTGAATTTGTTCCACATCCAATCGGACTCGTACACCGATGATTTATTTCATTAATATATCTTCGAATACGTGCTTCCGACGCTATAAATATCGAACAATAACGACTCATCGGTTCATAGGTTTAGAATGAAGGTTACACCGTCGGGTGGTATGGGCGCTAGAAGAAATTCCTTTGCTATTGAATCGGATTTTCCTCGATTCCTCCCATCCTTTCTCGAAATTCATAATCTCGATTACCTAGTAACGCCACGGATTCGAGAAAAACTGATATTCGAGAAGGAGTGGGCGCTCGTTCTTACGAACGGTGAATTTACGTGAATTTAACTTCGAGGTATCTCTTGGCATCCTTCTACCGATTTTGTCCGCGCGCGTGTGTGGACTTATCCGTGGGAGAGTGTTGGGTGTGCACGTTCACGTTGGAACGCGTACCGTGAATATCGAGGAACTTGGCTGTCCGGTGAAAGTACCTCTGCACCGTGCATCGTTGTATGCTCAGGAGAGCTCGTGCACATTCGCAATGTGCGTGACACACAGTGTCAATGCACCGCGGAAGTGTTGTGTTCTCACCTGGAGTGCATTTAGGAGTACGAGATTTTGTTTTACTGCCGTGCAGTTTAAACGTTTCCTTTAGTCGATGCGACGAGGCGAGCCAGCTCGTTTGTTTATGTAGATCCTACAAAATGTAACGAATTACCCGTCATTAACGTGTCTTCTGTCGAAATTGAGCGAGCGCACGCGAGCTTCGAGAATCTCTTAATCCGACACTGAGACGGTGAGAAAAATTCAGAATGTTAAAATAGTAGGATCCATATTTACATAATTTTTCTATGAAAAGTCGTGGTTACGCAGCACGAAAGAAGCGCGACTAGCAGGAAAATTGAGCAAAACATAATGGTTAACTCTTACAGGCACATCAAATTCACTTATTTTTGGTTGCAACCTGCACGCGGAATGAAACTTGAAAAATTTTCATATTTTTTGATTGGTTTAAGAAGAACTGTACAAAACACTCATGCAGCATCGGAGAGATATGTTTTTGATGGTACAATTTAAATACCACCTTCCCCTATAAGATACACCAAAGGTGCTACTTCACTTGTACCACCAAGCATGTAAGAGTTAATACGCGCGGGTCGACGAATCTTCCACTCGGATTCGAAGCTGAAATTTTCATTTCGGAGTGCAGCTATTCGGAACTGTCCGTTGCTCGGTGAGTCGAGTTATCGACGAGTGGCCGAGCAAGCCGCGCGGTATCGATAAATCCGCGGTACGCCGAGACTCGCCTCCCGAGTTAATCCAACGAGCCTGGCCCCGGGGTGCAGTATGCACACTTGGAATGCAGCTCTTAAAGTGGGCTGCTCTTGGCTATCGGCGTGCATCGTGGAAGCCAGGGCTACCCGGTGAAAGTACCTCCACCTTCGCGAGCCTCGCGAGTCTCCGTACTGACGCATAGAGAGACTGCGCACGCGCGGACCGAAAGAATGCGCGTCGAGGTACCACGAGATACTACGAGATAACGCAACGGCAAAGCGTAGTGTCAATGTACCCCATTGTGTCATCCGTCACGGGCCGCGAGATAAGGACGCACTGGCGAACGAAGGACTCGTGACCCGCCAATATCAGTCGATCCGATGACAAATCCGTGAATTCGGAGATTGGAAGATCGCCAACCTTCGAGAGCATCGAAGCCTCTTTTTGGAACAGGTCACGGAGAACACCGAAGAGGATCCTTGGAACGTAACAGGCCCGTGGTAGAGGCGGACGATGTTTCCTTAAATTGTACACTGAGAGAAAAGTATATGATATATCTAACTATAATGGCATAGTAAAAACATTATAGTTGGAAATATCATATTTATGGTAAATGTTACCATAATGTTGGTAATAATTACGGTAGAGGCATAGTATAACCAACTATAGTAATTTTTTTACCCAAAGTTATGGTTATTTCAACTAAAAATATAGTATGGTTGAAAATATATAACGGTAAGAAAAGTAACTATTTTATATAGTTAATATTACCAGAATATTTCATACATAGTGATAAAACGAACTATATTCAAATAGCACATTTTACTATACATATGGTAAGAAGAACAAAGGTAATAGTTAATGATGTAACCATTTGTATAAATCGTTCATTCTACTATATTCTCTATGGTTAAGTGAACTATAAAAATATGTTTGACGCCAAATTTAACTATAACATATAGTGAGATTATAGTAAACTCAACCATTTTTTTCTCTGAGTGTAAGGCGCGTATGGACGTAATTGTTCCGGGTCTTCGATTGGTTCATTGATTTGTTGGACATATGTCTAATAATGCGTGCAGCTCATCGATTAGACTCGACATTCGAGGCTACTATATGCACTTTGTGTATCTGTTCTCACACGTGAATTTCGAATCTCTTCACTTTGCTCCTACCTCTCCATGCGCTATTTGAACCGCGGTTACTACTGGATCTCGATGCTACTTACGAAAGAAACATTTCTCTGGATCATTCGAAAAATATGCAGGAGTTCCCTCCGTTCTCGCCCTCGTAGTCGAGGTTCACCCCATGTTCGCGCATCTACGTAGTCCGCGCGGCAGGTCACTTACGGACTAATTAACGCCCCGCGAATCTCGAAGGTGCGATTATCTCGGCCACGTTACACGGCCGGTTCTCTTTTGTCAATTTATTATCGGCATCTGCGGCAGGCCCGTGGTCTTGCTTAAGGCGCGTTCTCACCAGTCAAGTTTAGTTGACCGATTTCAGTTGATCAACAAAAGTGGAATAACACGAACAAGTTTTAATTCACACATTCAATAGAAACTGATCAACCGTTTCAGTTTTAAAATGGCGTCAAAGGCAGTCGCGCACGGTCTTGTACAGATATGCACGCGTGGCATGATCGGCTGAAAGCAAATTTGACTGTCAACCGAGGTTCACACACTTCAAGGCACGTTTCAACTTGAAAGCAATTCTTGATAACTCATCATTTGAACAACAAAACTTTGACTGGATCAAACTTTTCATCGAAAGAAAGATTCTTACTACAGTTTCCATTCAAGTTTTGTCGATCAACTACAATCGCCCAACTCGTGAGAACGCGCCTTTAGTGCCCCGAGCGGATGGCGAGAGATCGTAGAAAGAAGGAGAGAAAGAATAAGGAGAGAAAACGAAAAGAGGCTGAAAGATCGGTTGGGCATTTACGCGGCCGGCCTGCCGCCCACGTTAGCAAGAGTTTTTCTCGGACGACATATACCGCAGGCTCGCTTGGGCTCATAGTCGGGCGCAGCATAGTCAGGCGTACCTCCTTCGTGCTCCTTGCACCACTACTATGCCACCTCGTCATCGTCGTCGCGACGCACACCGCAAGAATCGAAGCGAGCCGGGCGCCAGGCACCGTCCCATTATGCGGAACTTATGCAACGCGTGTACACGCTGCGGCGCGTACTCACCTACGCGCGCGCGCGAACCGAGCGAATAGGGCACGCGTGTGCGTACCTCTCCTTGCCCCACCGGTGACGATCTTTAGTTATCTTTACGCATTCCAGTCTGATAGGTGCGGACCGGCTTGATTGCGCGCTCAGCGGCCTGCCTGCCTGTTCGAACCTTTCGTTCTATCGGTCGTAAAACGCGCGCGAGTTCTCCAGTGCCTTACCGGCTCGGGGTACACTGCTATCGTTTCGTCGTCTCAACGAGTGGAAGAAAGAGAAAGATTTTTCCCACTGGCACCTGCCATCTTTCTTGTCCCCTCTCGTTCCGCGTACCTCCTCCTTCGTTTCCTTACTTTCGTAGATTTTCTAGCACCGTAATTTCGCAAGGTTTCACCTCCTCCTTCGCATCATTCGTCCGTTTACCGGACCGTAGAGATCCTACGTTGCCCTTTGGCTCTTCTGTAATCTCTCTTGCGCGGCGTGTCTCTCGTGGCCTCGGAAAAAATCCTCTTACATTCCAAGATACTCTTGCGTACCCCATTTCTGCGAAGCAACGTTAAAAAACACGTTCTTTTTCTTCTCCCGGCTTGAATGCGATTCGACGAAGAGGCCACGGGGCAAAATATTTCTGTTACCACGTCTCTTTACATACACGTATCCATTTACATTTGTACTCGTGGCCGATTCACCGTCATTCACAAAGTATCGCATCCTCGTCACCGATATCATCGGCACGTAGCCGCGCGGGGCAAAAAATGGACGACCATTAATCTCGGATAGGAAGTGCAAATAATTCGACGAGCACGAGCGTATCGGCGCGGAATAAACGACGCCGTTTCGTCGTGCTCGCGTTCGTGCTCGCGGTCGCCGTCTCGCGAAACGTAGATAAGTACGCAGACATATTTTCCCGTGCGCCTCTTTATTTCTTCCCTTCCGTCTCGTTTCTTTCCACGGTCTCTCTTTTACCGTGCTCGGGGTGGAAACGAGCTCGCCGACTGCCCCGCGGTATTTCGTTCGCTCAAGTGGATCGACCTGCATGCCTGTGGCTTCCTCGGGTGTCGTACCGTCGTCGTCGTTGGTCCCGGCTTCCCTCCGCTCCCTCTCTCTTTTTCCCTATCCCGTGGGGCTCGGTAACGAGTTAGCAAGGGGAGCGTGTCGTTACTGCGACGATGATATCGGAGAAGACAAATAGAAAGGGGAAGATGAGAAGAGACGGAGAACGAGGAAGGTGATGATGGGGGATTATTAGTAAGAGGGGAACGGAGGAGCCGTAGAATACGAGGGTAGTGCAGGAGAAACGGTAAAAGAGAGAAGAATAGGCAAGAGTTTGTCGAAGGAGATTGAGAAGAAGCTGAGAAAGAACCGATACCGTGTTTTATTATAGCTTGCACTGAGAGAAAAGTATATGATATATCTAACTATAATGGCATAGTAACAAAATTATAGTTGAAAATATCATATTTATGGTAAATGTTACCATGATGTCGGTAATAATTACGACAGAGGCATAGTATAACCAACTATATTATGTTTTTACCCAAAATTATGGTTATTTCAACTAAAAATATAGTATGGTTGAAAATATATAATGGTAAGAAAAGTAACTATTTTATATAGTCAATATTACCAGAATATTTCATACATAGTGATAGAACTAACTATATTCGCATAGCACATTTTACTATACATATGGTAACAAGAACAAAGGTAACAGTTAATAATATAACCATTTGTACAAATCGTTCATTCTACTATATTTTGTACAGTTAAGTGAACTATAAAAATATGTTTGACGCCAAATCTGACTATAAAATATAGTGAGATTATAGTAAACCCAACCATTTCTTTCTCTCAGTGTGGAACAAAAGATAGAATTGCTTGGGTTTGTGGAAGAATGAGGTGGAGGGCGCCGCGTGGGTCGACGAGGACGAGGAAATATGAGAAACGTCCGGGGCTGTCGAAGCGTGCGTGAAAAAGGGACGAAACCTGGAGAATGATGACGACACCGAGGACTCCGTTGACGACCACGAGGGCGGGCGTTAATCGTGTATGGCGTTTCGTATCCGGGAACTATCGAACTAACGACGTTCCGCCCGCAGCCCATAAGGCCCAAAAATAGTCGAGGGATCCTCCCGACCGTATAATTATGTTCTCCGGGTCCGGGATGCGGCCGCGGTCGATTTAATTCGAGCCCTCTTCTCCTCTCGTCTTTCTTCCTCTCTCTCTCTCTCTCTCTCTCTCTCTCTCTCGTCTCTTACTCCTTTCTCCTCCGTGAAAGACCGACTAAACGCAGCACCCGAGCCACGGTGTAACCACCAAATTTCTTCGAGGCACCAACCGCGTGGCCGTCCCTCGTCTTGCCTTCCTCGTCGCTTCCCTCCACCGGCGCATTTACCCCGAATTGGAAAAAAAATTGGAGAAATCCTCCTCGACTCCTTCTCGGCGCCGTATCTCGACCGCGACGTCGCGCCGTCGGCGACGGGCCCCATAGAGAAGTCTCCCGAGGGCCCGTAAAAAGCCGAACCCGCGGAATCTCGTAATATCTCGATTTACATTCCACGAGGTCCAGGATAATTACGACACGGCTCCGTACTACTGAGCGACACGCCGACGAACAAACTTATCGCCGGTGCGCCGATGACGGTTAATTAAAAGATTATATCCTCGACGATCCTCTCGTACGCGATGGGGATCGGCTTTTGCTACTTGAAAGGGGAGTTTGTGAGAAATGAAAGAAATGAGACCGAGCAGGGTGGATGCGTAGTCCCTGAGAAACTGTGGACGTAAGTGGGGGACGAAGGAAAGTGTCCTCTAATTATTCTCATCCCTCGTTATCCTTTTCTAATGCGGATTCTGATGTTTGATTTTTCTTAAGAACAAGATCGCCTGGGTTGTCGTGGGTTACTCCTAGTTTCGTCTCGTGAGTCGATCATACCTTGCATCCCGACTGGTGGACAACCACGACTGTAGCATCCAAGTCCTTCCTCTGGGCTAAGAATTCTTTGGGACGCCGACGGCATCGACAACGAGACGCCGCCGTCGTCGTTGTCGTCGTCGCGTTTACTCGCGTGTTTGAACGTCTACGTGCGTAAACACGCGGCACGCAATGGCGTCCGTGATCGGAGTGGAGAGTGAGAAAGCACGAGAGTATGGAGGGAAGACGGAGAAAGAGAGGTCGAGCTCGTGTGAGAGAACAGAGAGAGAGAGAAATAAAGAGAGAGATAAAGACGAGAGGCTGCGCGTATCTCTTCTCCTCTACTTCGTCGTGCAAACAGTGTTTAAACAGTTTTTAACGAGTGGCCTGCACTTTCGCGTGCTACCATAACATTAGCACCCCCTGCTGCCTCCTTCGCTCAGAGCGCACTCTCCACGCACCCGCTTCTTTCCCTCCTCTTATTTTCTCCTCCTTGTTCATCTTATTTTCCATCCTCTCGCATGTCCAGGTGTCTTACTTCTTGCCCTTCCAACGTTGTCCACCTCTCTCTTTTCCCGAGCTTTCCTTCTCACCCTCCGTTTCCACGATTCTTTTTACGCCGACGGCGAGACGTACTCCGTAGGACGCCCTCCGAAGGACTCACAGAGCCTTATAGAATAAATATAAATGTTACTCTCTCGCTTCGCGTCCTCTCTTCCTTGCCTCCGTCGTCGAGCCGAATTTACGAGAAGGACGGAGGCGCCCGTTTCCCAATATCGTAAACGAGCCGCTCTACCCTAGCAATAATTATGGCCGATTGCGGCAACAGTTATTGGTCGTGGGCCGCGGTAATAGCGACAACTTTAACGGCGCCCTACATCACACCGATGCCGCGGGATCGCAATTATTATTGTTAATATCTTCCTTCCCGGTGCTCTCGCTCGTCCTACCATCCTTCTTACCCTTACCGATCTACAATAAAGAATCCGTCGAAGGCGCGTAAATTCTCGGATATACGATCTATTTATAATGTAATAACGCGTCCCGAGACAAAAGGAAGGAGAACATATTTAACGATCCTTTCCAACGTGCAACTCTGCCCCTCGTTACGCGCTTCCTCCGTCGTGCGATTCGCGCTACGAGGCGCGCGTACGGACGAGGTAAAAAAAAATTATGCGCGAGATTAAGCCTTAAATCTCATGCGAGGTAAAATCGTAAAGAGTGCGACGCTTTAGTTTAATATGCGCTGCAGCGAGAACGAAGCTAGTAATTTATAAGCTTCCAAGATGTTCGATAAGTCCCACGGTCTCTGGGAGATTTTAACGCGGGGGCATCAGTTTCTGATTCACCATCTCCTTTTTTTTTTCCTCGGTATCGAAGTTACGAGCATGCGATCCTCGAAATTCTTGGCCCTTGCGTAACAGCTGGTAGATTTTATACGCTCGTTTGCCCGATCGAACGAATCGAGCCGTACCGTGGCACGAAATTGTTCGGAATCGGGGCCATTCGTTCGCGGATCCACTCCTCGTCGATTCCATTGGGAAGAAGGCACCTGTGCCCAGCTCCAAGTTATTCTTTCGTCTCTTCTTCTCAAATTTGATCGAGAAGATGAGCAAACATGCGTGTTGGTTTCGGAAATTTTTCTAGACATGTCCTGAAGTATGCAGGTCCAAGAGCGAAGAATTGCTTAGAATGATTTTAAAATTTTTACATTGGCATCGATGAACAGGAATCGGGGCCATTCGTTCGAGGATCCACTCCTCGTCGATTCCATTGGGAAAAAGGCACCTGTGCCCGAGCTCCAAGTTATTCTTTCGCCTCTTCTTCTCGATTCCGATTGAAAAGATGAGCAAAAAAGCGCGTTGGTTTCGGAATTTTTTCTAGACATGTGCTGAGGTATGCAGTTCTAAGAGCGAAGAATTGCTTAGGATGATTTTTGAACTTTTACATTAGCATCTGTGAACAGGATAGACCCTGCAGAACCGCGCATTCCGGATTACGTCACGCGCCCTGAAACTCTCTCCGTTTTTTCCGCTACCCCGAAATCGGTGACCAATTACGCGAGAGGTGAACCGCATCGGGATAACAACGAGGCGAGGCGCGGCAGGCTTTCGACCAGTCCTCTCATCTAGAACTCATTATCCCCTCGTGCCTCCGTGCCTCGTCTATTCTGTAGGTTCGTAACGGCAGGACCAGGCTCAAGCTCCACCGGAAAGGTGAGCCTGGCTCCCTCGGCTTTTAGGTACGGGGCAGTGGCGGAGCCTCTGTAGCGAAGCGGTGGGGTTCTCGAAGAAAAGGTCGAGGAGAAGTCGTAAAGCAGATGAAGGGACGTGGACGGGGTGGTGAGGGACCAAGGACGAAAAGAGTAAAGAAGAAGAGGAAGGAGGAGAGGAATGCGGAGGGCAGAGTGAGGGAGAGAGAGAGAGAGAGGGAGGAGAGAATAAAGAAGGAAAGAAAGAGAGAGAGAGAAGAGACGAGGCGAGCTCGCAAGGGTTGCGTAGCGCGGAAGCTCGCCATTATATTCACATTATAATCCCATCAGGGGATTTCTCTGGCTAACTGGACAGCTACGAATAATACGACATACCCGCCTCCACCATCCCTTCGTGTCGTCTATTCTTCTTCTTCCCTCTCCCTTCATCGTCATCTTCTCCGTTGGCTCTGCGGCGTCACGTAGGTGGTCATCCGCCGTCTATAATGTACCTCTCGTAAATTTATATCCCGAAAAATCGACCATTCGCCACCACTACTGGCCGGACGCTCCGGCACCATTACTACGGCCCTGGCTCGAACAGGCCGCCTGGCCTCCAAACGAGTTTACACTCGACCCAATGGATTTATTCTTCCAGCACGGCTTCCGCGCAGATAATAGGCGGAATGAATCGTTTCTGCGGGGAATTTATTTTCGAGGACTCGAAGAGAGGGAAGGAATCGCGCGCGTGCGTGGGGTCTCGTTTGGTGCTACCCTAGGTACTGGGTCCTACGCGATGGATCGAAATGTTGTTAACCCTTGGGCTAAACGTTTCGCTTGCAATTCGTGGCTTCGACTCATGGATCCGATTGAAAAGGATCAACACTAATTAACACTGTTAAATAAGTAGAGGCATTTTAAGCATCGAATCTTCCTTCTCGAGTTCTTCCTCATGACCCATTTACAGTCGTTTCTTCAAGACCCATGGAAAATATTATCAATCGATGAGCTCTTACAAAAGACTGGATTTAAATCCAATGCAAAAGTCCGGTAATAAGCTTCCCGTCCAGTTTCTCCGCGACACCTGTAATCTCGAGGAGACCTTCGAGTTAAACCTTTGGGCTCTTGCAGCCAGGTGAAGACCACGAACGCGCAAGGGGTTAATATTTCTTACGAGACGATCGTAGGGCCAGCTCGTAAGGAGGACACGACGAGAAAACGCTTAGGACGAGGAGGGGCACGTCGTCGTGGCGCGTTCCTCGTTCGTTTCTCTTGTCATCGTGCACGGCTCGGCGTGCACCGGCATGGCATGGCATGGCATGGCGTAGTCGGCTGGTGAAAGCACGACGATAACCTACTCCAGTGCGCCGGCAGCAGCTGCAGCTGCCCGTGCTATGCTCCTCGGCGTGCCTGCCTCCTCCTGCTCCACGCGAATGGAATCCCAGTTACGCGCGTGAACGCGCTGGAAGAATATTGCCTACGTAGAAACCGCGCGCAGGAGATACCGAACGACCACTGTGATGTGCGCGCACGCCGGTTTACTTCCGCTGGAGGCACGCGGGCGAGCTCGAGGAGGTGGAGAGCCACGAAGAGGCCGATGCGGTGGAGCCGTTCGGGGGAACGAGGAGGAGACGAAGGATGATTACGACGAGGGGAAAGCAAATGAAGAAGGAGGAGACGAAGAAGAGGACGAAGGGAAGAAAGAGGTTGGAGGAGAGGAGGGGATGCTGACAACTCTCGGACAACTGGCCTCTCTTCTCCGTCTCCTTCGCTCTTCCTTTTCACTCTCTCTTCCTCTTCCTCTCAGTCTCTCTCTCTCTCTCTCTCTCTCTCTCTCTCTCTCTCTCTCTCTCTCTCTCTCTGTCTCTCTCTCTCTCTCTCTCTCTCTCTCTCTCTCTCTCTCTCACCTCCATCTGCCGCATGCCGTTTCCCTCTCTCATCTCCACCCTCTCCGCTCCCTCCTTCCTCTTTCATCCTTTTTTTTCTGCTCCTCGCTCCCTTCCTCCCGTCCCTCACCTCACCTCCTACGTCCCTCCGGCAGGCCAATTCCTCGTATTATACCAGGTTGCGGCGTGGAATGCGGGCGTCCTTCGTTCGCTTCGAGCAGCGTCCAACCGATGAACCCCGCTAGCGTTATCCTTCGCCGGTCCTTCGCATGCGCTCCTTAGGGCTCGGTAAAATTAACCTGGAATACTCGCCCGAGATGCCAACCACCACCCCACCACTACCATCCTCATCGTTACTAGCACCAGCATCCCTACTACCACCATCACCTTCCTACCATCTTCTTCGCCACGCACATCTTCCTCTTCTTCTCGTCTCCTGGTCCTCGTCTCTCTCTCACTCTCTCGTATTACCCTCTCCTCCGTTCGACTCCTCGCGGAGTCAAGATTCGCGAAACTCGCTCGCTTCATGCTGCGAGGACGCGACCCGCTCCCGTTCGAATTCAAAGCAGTCTCGCTCCAGTCGAAGACGTCGGCGGGGGACTCTCGCGCGTTAATTTGTCGGTGGAATACCTGTCCGGTGATTTCGACGAGACATTAGACATGTTTGTCCCTCCACGTCCGACGCAGAATGTAACCGGGGCAGATAGTTTAGTGGTTTCTCTTTTCAAGCGTTTTTTGCGTAACACACAGTTCACCCGGCTGATGTTACTCGCTCGTTTCGGGTGGTATTGGGATACTTTAATATTGGAAATGTGATGGACGATATTTCCACGGTTCCGTAATTAGGATTGAATAATTGCGATTGTAAATTTTGATAACAGTAATTTTCTCTTGGTTCTTTTTTCGCATCACTTCGCTTTCCTCCTCCTTCCAATTGGCGTTTGTACTTATGTATGTATTAGCGAGTAACCACCGAAGAAGGAAGAAAATCAATACCGTGGCATAACGTCGCGGTTTCAGAATAAACTCGCAAGGAGACTCGGCTCCGCGGTCTCTTCATTCGAGCCTGTCCATTTGATCTTCTCGTTCGTGCCACACTTTCTGAAATTTTTATTATTCCATCGTGCTGTAGAATCAAATCGTTCAGGTATGACGAGCGTTCGACTTCTCGGCGACATCTTCGCGTTTCATATTTCTAACGAAACTTCTTTCTTTCTCGTTTCTCTTTAATCGCCCTGGGAGAAATCTTCGGCGATACAGATGTTTGCTAAGGATCGTTTTGTAATGGATGCTCTTACGTTGATTGCAGGTGGCAGCCGAGAGAATCGGAGGTGGAGGTGACTCGGAGAACGGGGGAATCTAGGTGAGCCATTTCAGAGAATGATAAATCCAATTGAATTCCATGGCTATCGGCTGACGCCACTGTGTCGGTCATTCCATGACCATAAAATTCCAGCCGCGATTCGTCGAATGGAACCGGTGATAAATTTTCCACACGCACGACCGTGAACAACGAGGGAACGCGAGCGCGCACTCTGACGTGTCGCGAAAGAAACGTTGGAACTCGATTCCCTGATTAATTATTTCCCAACGATGAAACACTACGCGCGGTATCGCCTTTCTGCGGTCGGAATTGGTTACAATGTTGAGGCACCATAACGCGGCTGAGATGCGTCCGAGTACTTGAACGATCGAGAAGTAACGAGAGAGCAAAGTGCACGAATAAGTAAAAGCAGGTTCACGCTTTTGGAAAAGCCAGGTCTCTGTTTACTCACTCTTGGACGATTGTTCGCACGAGAACCGTTGGGGTCTGCTTTGGCCGAAAAATCATTCCACCTGTTTATCGCGAAGTCGTAACCAAAGATGCTTCCGTTTCCTCGTACGCTTTTACAGATTTCTTCTCTCTCCGAAATCTCGTTAGCACTGTAAATCCTGTCGTTAATTGGACCCGTTTCGAAGGAAGGAAGCAGGGTTGCGTTTGGTCGATGACTTCGGCGAGATGGCCAGTCAGGCTCAAACATCTCAAGAGCGTTTCGCTAATTATATACCTACGTCGACGCGATATGGCGGAAGGATTTATACCTATCCCGATAGAGATATAAAATAAACGCGTTTCCTGATTCTCTGATCGATTTCTTGCGTATCCGATTACTGCCAGGATCCTTTAAACGACGCAATTTGGATTGAAGAGGAGAGACGAAGATACGCGCGCATGCGGGACCCCGGTTCGATCCCATCGGCGTAAACACTGGGTATCCTGTAGTCGCCCATTCCGTTCCTCCCGCATCTTTCTCGCGTCGCGTAAAGACCGGGTTTCAATTACGCTCGAAGATCGCGGGCGCACGCACGCACCCAGCCAGGCACGCACGCACGCATCGTCGTTTTGCGAGTGCATTGAATGTACGCGTGGCTGTATCTCGACAAGCGGTCCTACAGTCTCTTCTTCGTGCTTTCCTTGCCCTTTTTCGTCTGAGATACTAATTCAATGCCTCTCAGGTCCCATCCCGTTCACTGAAATGCACGCGACACGATTTTAATCGAATGAAATTTCGTACCCGAATTTCTCAAAGGAAAATAGGTACTCAAAATTCGTTATTTATATATTCTGTTGAATGTATACGTTTTTGGCTAGTATCCGTATTTGTATATTCCTTTTTAGGCACCACCGTAAAGGGAGTGATTTATTTATAATTGTAAAATTATCCAGCAGGACGAGGGAGCACCTAATTCAATTTTGAACGAATTCCTTTACCTTCTCGAATTTTTCCACCGAGCACGGGAGCGGCTCGAATTTATTATTATTGCGATATGCATGTTACAGGAAAGAGGAAGGGAGAAGGGTAGGAGGTGAAGAGAACCTCCTCGTTAGGCACGTATGCGCGGTATGAGGAAACGGAAAGGCAGCGCTCGGTTTGCTTGGAAACTATGTTTCGCGAGGTTGAAAAAATTCTCAACCACTGGCTGCTCGCTCCTTCTGCTCGCCCTCCGGCTCGCGGATGCTTTCCGCTCGATTCGCTAGTCCCGAAGCGAGAGAGAGGGCAGGAAGCGGTGGAAAAGAGAGATAGGGTCTCGTAAAGTCGTTAGTACGGCCCGCGGAATAATTAAGGGTAACGGTGAGCTTTGAGTAATTGAGTAATTGAGTAAGTGCCGAGAACTCGTACCTATAGCTCGGAAGTTCTTGCACTCGCTTCGTGGGACGGATCGGTCAAGATTCACTTCGCGAGAGCAAATCGTTCTGAGATCGATTTGCATAGTTATTTTGTGCTTCTCTGGTGATCGATCGCCTCGCTCGATGTAGAAACAAGCATGCTTTGAGAAGAGTCCAATTGACATTCGCGTTCCACTAACGCTTTGTAAGCGAAGGAAGAAGAATTCTGTCTAATTTGCAAGAATTCTCTTTCACGAATCGTCCGTGAATCTCCTTCTTATCTTTACTTAAAATGTTTAAGGAACATCTCCAACGATTCTCGGCCGCATATTTCACGGCTAAGTTAGTACGGTCCGCGCAATAATTAGAGATAATCGTGAGCTTTGAGTAATTGTGCAATTGAGTAAGTGTCGAGAACTCGTATCTATAGCTCGGACATTCTTGCACCCACTTTGTGGAACGGATCGGTTAAGATTCACTTCGCGAGAGCAGACCGTCCTGAGATCGATTTGCATACTTATTTTGTGCTTCTCTGGCGATCGATCGCTTCGCTCAATCTAGAAACAAGGATGCTTTGAGAAGAGTCCAATTGATATTCGCGTTCCACTAGCACTTTGTAAGTGAAGGAAGAAGAATTCTGTCTAATTTGCAAGAGTTAGAGGAGGTTCAGTTTTCTAGGCTTCTCTTTCACGAATCGTCCGTGAATTTCCTTCTTACCTTCACCCGAAATGTTTAAGGAACATCTCCGACGATTCTCGGCCGCATATTTCACGGCTAAATGAGTACGGTCCGCGGAATAATTAAGAGTAACCGTGAGCTCTGAGTAATTGTGTAATTGAGTAAGTGTCGAGAACTCGTATCTATAGCTCGGACATTCTTGCACCCACTTCGTGGAACGAATCGGTTAAGATTCACTTCGCGAGAGCAGACCGTCTTGAGATCGATTTGCATACTTATTTTGTACTTCTCTGGCGATCGATCGCCTCGCTCGACATAGAAACAAGGATGCTCTGATTGTGAGAAGAATCCGATTGACATTCGCTTTGTAAGTGAAGAAATAGGAATACTGTCTAATTGCAAGAATTAGAGGGGGTTCAGTTTTCTAGGCCTCTCTTTCACGAATCGTCCGTGAATCTCCTTCTTACCATCACCTAAAATGTTAAACCTTTAGGGGACCGGAAAGTCTATATATAGACGCTATGGGTGATCCATACTTTGTATAGGTTACATACAAGATATAGACACAATATTTTTGAATTTTCTACAGAGATTAAAGCTCATCAAATCCCGGTCCTCTAAAGGTTAAAGAACATCTTCGACGATTGTCGGCCGCATATTTCACGGCTAACAGCGCGTGCTGCCCGTGACGCGTGGAATTCAGGTACATAAATTTACGAATCGTCAGGCAGGCCCGCGGCCGTGAGTAAGCGTGAGTGCGGGTCGAGCAAACACGCGGGCGCGTATGTTGCCGCGATAATAACCGGCAGAAGCACCTCCGGCACGGTATTCCAGATATTCGCTAAATCGCGCACTTGGAGCACGCGATGCGCGTGGGTGCGTGAGAATTTGGGTTCATAAATTAGAGACGCCTCGATGCTTCCGTGAACGAGGATTCGCGCTGACACGATCTCCCGAGCCTTTCCAGTTCGTGTGGAATTTGCGTGGCGCGCCTCTTGGTAAATGGAGATCGAGGGGCATTCCGCGTTTGCTTCCGGAACCGAGCACTGCGAGTGCCTCGAGTGCTCTTACGACTTTATGGCTTGGGATTTTTGGCTGCGACGCTTGTTCACGAAAGAGTCGTAATGCCGGAGACCGTTTCTCGAATTTTGGAAGCACAATGACACGCGAGTTATCGTATTTTAATCTGTCAAATTTTGAAAAATAATATTTTGAATCATAATAATTAAAATCGAGGGTACATAATTATTCAATGTACCCGGCTCGAAAGAAGAGAAGGAAAATTAACGGGTGAAATATCAGCAGGTTTCCGATTATCAATTCGAGTTTCGCGCATTTAAATTCACATTTATCGGCGTGTTATACACCACTCGTGCTCGGACTACGAGATCTTCTTCCCTTAATTAAACTGGAGAAAAACTTCATGAGAATGCGATTCGCTACACTTATAGGCAGGAAGTAGTGGATATTATATGTCAATCAAGCTGGTACTGTCACATAACGAACATTTATAAACAATTATATGACAATTAACTGCTAATTAATTGCTAATTAAGTGCTCTATTCTCGATTTAAGTGCTCCACTAGCTTAACCAGACTCCGTGGCGGTGCTAGCTCGACGACAAGCTGGCACCGCTACATCAAGAAAACGGCAATGCAAAGAAGAATCGAAAAAAGTGAATACGTAGGAATGAACTGCTCTTTAAAACACTGGGCACTGGTGTTCAGGATGTCGTTAGTGCGTATTGCACGAAATAAAAGGTAGTTATCGAAAGATCTACCAAGTTTACAGCAGCGTTTCTCAACTTTCAAGCCAATGTGAAATTTTCAAACACCAGGGAGCAATTATAAACATGTGCATCGCTTTATTCGCTTACAAATGCACAGTGATATTTTATTTGAGTCTACTAAACATTTGGAGCGTGGTACTCCTACTAACGAATATATCGACTCATCCAGCAAAAATATCGAGAAATGCTGGTTTACAGATCCACTGTAATCTTTACCTAATATCGACAGGTTCAAGTTGGACCCTTAGAATGTTATGTTACATGAATGTTACGTTATGTTATATATATATATCTTCTGCCTCTGGTAGTATTACCGAATTATACAACCATCCTCAAACATTACACATACTCAGCACGTAGAAGCGCGAATCGGAGCATTCCGTTTCTCAATCCTCATCGATCAATCGTCCGTATCTTCCGCCGTTTATTAAAAATCTCCATGTTCTACGCGAAATTAAGAAAATCTTATATCGCGTCGCGAAGCACGGGAAGTCCTTAATACGGGGAATTCTGCAAGTAAGACTCGTGATTAGAGACACGAACCGTTGAGTCGTAATGCCGATCGGCGCTCAACGAATACGTGCATCGACATACGACTTCCGCTTTTCAAAGATCCACTTAATATTTCCGCAACGCTGGTCAAACGCGTCGCGTTGAGATAGCGACTTTTCTCGCGACTACTCGAGAATCTAAACTCATATTATACACACATCTTTCATCAGGATGCGTAACTTCGCTGACAACGAGCGATAAGAATTAAATGAGAATGGAAGCTGGATCGTTCGAGCATCGTCGTCGGTCGTATTCCACGAAGCGACAGGAAAATTCCTTTATATTTTATAACCAAGTCACTAATGAACCTCCTACGAGGCGAACAACGAATAAGTCACTCCCTTTACGGTCGTGCCTAAAAATTGATACGTACTCCGTCAAAATATTCCAGAGTTCCTTGTAGCCTTCTGTCTGCGCGCTTTACACGTGGCCCAATACGGATTTGCAAATTTGAGTCAGCTCGCGGTTTCCACGAACCACAGGAATCCGACGAGGAGAAAAATACCGCGTGTTGGCGGCGGTACGCATTAAAGAGGTGCGTCGTCTCGATTCTCGATACCCACCGATTGAAATCATTTCCTGCACGCAATCGACGGCTCATGTTTATTTATTCTTCGAACATCTGGTGGTACCGCACGCTTCGCCGTTGATTCAGTTAATTCTCAATGGATGCTTCGCATATTTTAGACACGGCAGTCACTTATCCATTAGCACTAGCAGCGTGACGTCGATTAGTCACTAATGGACGCCAAAATTAAATCAAAGCGTGTCGATGAATCGTCATGGAAAACTTTTACCCATGAATCTTTCCAGCTTTATCACTTTGTCTCGTATCGAAGTAATATAATTGAGTATGGTATAGGATCCTTCTTTCTTGAAATAGGGTTTGGAAAGATGTAAAAGAAAAAATCTCCACTTGTACAAATTATCTTCATGTCGCGCGTGTAACCTTTCCATTCGAGCAAAGCCCTCTAATGAGGACACGTAATACCCTTAATATTTCCGAAATACTACAGTGCCGCTTATCCTTCGGCCGATACGATTTTAAGTGAAACTTGCGAAATTGAAATTGGTGAAGATCTGCTAAGGACATCTTTACCGTTACTCGACGTGCAGTAGCCGAGTAAATCCGTGATGGGACAGCGACACGCGCGTTTATTCCACCTCGTATCTATAGTCGGGGCCCGAGATACCTGAGTTACGGCCCTTTATGGTACTCTAATGGCGCGTAGTCGCGTGGTCGTTACCTTGCCACTACGTGCTTCTTACGTAAATCGTAGGTGATCCTCTCGGCACGAAGAGGAGCGCAAACGATCGGTACTACGCTCGACAACATTCCAGCGATTTTACCCGATTCCTGAGCGGTGTACGCCGTTGTAAGCCACTGTTGACCGTGAGATCGTCTCCGTAAGAGCTGCAACAGTGCCGACCTGCTGGAAAGAATCTCTCCTCTAACTCATCGTGTAATTCGTGTCAAACGTCTTAGATCCTTAGAAACGTTGCTCTTCTTTCGGTCGAGAAGATACTTCGTTTCATAATTGATAGTTTGCGCTACGGTTAGGAGAGAGTGGTATAGTACAGGGCATGGACTCTTGCTTTTTTCACCAAATGTTAGCATTTTATTTGAGCCCAAGTGTGTTACAAGAATCCTGTGTATCGTATTTGCGGATTTTGTTGATTATGCCAGGTCTTCTCGTACCGTGTTAAACGTCTAGGCTGATAATAAGTGAGTTAAAGTTTATTCTTCGAAGTGATCAGTTTTTCCTCGTGTATAAATAACGAACTTTGCTCCGTTACGTGGGTCTACTCTACGAAATTATAACTATTTCTGTCTTGCACTTTATCATTGAATTTCGTAAAATTGATTTTTGTACCGTCATTAAGCACCGACAAATTCGTTTCTTAAGTTTTCCTTTTTGTCAATCCTAATTCAAAATACAGCAAAACACTTTGGAAGGATCGGTCCTGCTACTCTTCTCTACTTCGCTGTAAAATTGTACACTTCGCGTAAATCAACACTACTGGCAAAGAATCCACACAGCATAACATGGTGACCGAAGAATCGATTTTCCTCATTTTCTTCCTTCTCTCTTCGACCGAGAGTGCTTCGTGGACCCGCGAATATGCTAGAAACCTTTGCACAGTACTCCGCGAAGCAGTTTTAATTCCACATATTGTATGTGACAACAGAAGAAGGATTCAATTCGAGAAGGACGATGCAGCGTCGCCACGCAGTTATTTCATTTAATTATAGAGAACATTAGTCGAGTCACATCCGTTGTGATTCTCTCTCTTTCTCTCTCTCTCTCTCTGTGTCTATCTCTCTTTGTCATTCTCGCTCGCTCTCTTCTAGACTTGATATCCACTTGACGTGCACAAAATGCGCGTAAATTTAAAGCTTCTTTTTGTGCTTCTTCCTACGAAGGCATTGTGCAAGGCCCGTATATATTAGGTTACCGTGTAATTTTGCAGTGAAGTGGGGGGACAGAACAGGGTAACACGTCATCGAGTATGCCGAGCTTAGCACTGTGTTTACGTTATGTTTGGTGCGTTACGCGCATGTATTAAAACTGTGTAAAAGTGACAGACGTGCAAGTATTGTGTCAACAACATTATTGTTCGCAAATTCAAGTGCTCCTGCAATTTTTAAACACAATATTATAAATCATATTTATTACAAGATATTTAAACGCGGAGAAAGGAAGATAATGCACAAAAGCGAAATTGTCTGAGAAATGAATCAAATTTAAAGGTAAAGGGACATTTGATTTTTGTATTTATCTTGGTATTCCGTAATAAAAATATAATAATTATAGTACAGTAGATAGAGCCCTCCACATCGAACCATTCTTTTTCCGAATTAGCGTAATATTGAAACATTCTACTATCCGAATGTTCTATTTTCGAACTAGAATATTCACATCCATTCATTTACTCTCGAACACAACGCTTTTCTTGTTAAGCAATCTCAAATTTGACGACTTCGTGCTTTTCAAATGCATTCTACCCATAATAATAAGGCGCTCAGACCCGGTCGATGAAATAAAAAGCGTAAAATTGTTATAAATCTAACCTCCGAAAGAATGAGAGTAGCAAATATGACATATTACGCGTGCCAATCGGTATTTACGACAGAAATCGTACGAAAGTCGAAAAGGAGGAAGAAGCAGGGACGGAAAAAATAAGTAAATTACTTCCGGCAGAACTGGTGCACATTCCCGAGGCACACCGATCGGACATGTCGATCGTTGTACTTTCGCGTAACCGAGAGCATCGATATTATTTCCTCATTCCAGTAGTACTCTCCTGCCGCGCCCCTTCGATATTTTCTTCCTCTCTCTTTCTCTTTCTACCCTGGTTTCTCCACCTCCTCGCGTTCAAGCGTATCGTCCCTGGTAAGATCGCGTGACTAACGCAAGATCTTTTCCTCTCCAACTTTTCTCTTCTCTCTCTCTCTCTCTCTGCCTCTCTGTCTTATGCGACGTGCGCTCTGGAATTCGCGAACAGAAATAACAGCAGGGACGAGAGAAAGGGAGCGAGGCACGAAGATGAAGAGCGAAGAGGCTGATGAGGAAAACGGAAAGGAGAAGACGAAGAAGGTAGCGGTTGAAGGGCAAGAAGGAAGGGAGAGAAAAAGAAACGGATAGGGAAGAGCAGGAAAGGAAACTCTTTACGATCGTTCGTAAGCAGAAATTTCCCTGTTTATTGCCGAGAATGGCGGAGTACGGTGCGTTCGCGGTTAGATTTATAGGCACACGCCATGGAGAATGCAGTCGCTGCCTGCTCGCCGAATGCTTTTGCACTTGTGAATCTGCAAAGGACGAACTCGCGTGGTCTCGTTTCTACTCCTCTCTTCCTCCGCGCGTACTTCACTCCCCTTATTTTCAATCCACTCTGACGATCATTAAAATCAGCCTACCCGATTAGAACTTCACGCGGAAATTGATTCTCTTCAGGAACTAAGGATCCAACTAAAAAATGGAGTAGGTGTACGCTTGAAAATATTATCGATTTCATTCAATGATATGGAACGAGGCTAAATTTGCTGAAATTGTTTGGATGTTCCTAAAAAAAAATTACAATGAAAAGTACGAGATGGACCGATTGAATTGTTCACCAGCTTATTCGACGTTTTTTTATGCGTACAATAAGAAACGTTTTCTTAGGTAGGTGGAAAGATAATTAAAATTGAATCTCGGTACCCGAGTTTAGATCGAACGATGCGTTAATCGGGTCTCTGCACTTTCTTCTCAAAACATTGACAGAAATATTTGCGTGGAAAATCGCGATGCTCCAGGGTCGAGTGAATTTGCGCCGAGGAGAAAATGGAGTCTAGTGACGGGGAGAGATATCCGAAGAGGTGAAGACCTCGGGGCGAATTCTTTTCTCTCTCTTCCTCTCTTCCTCTTGCACAGTCTAAAGCCCATTCCCGAGTGACGCATAGCTAAGTAAGTGGATATTTGGGAGATGATGTAAGGCGGCCAGAAATATCTTGTAACGTGGACCAGCTTAAGGCCGATGTTAGATCGGCGAGGCAACGCACGATTTACATAACCGTCGCCGATTAGTTTCACACACCCGTGAAATTACGAATATCAATCGACGACTATTACCGCTCGATTTCACTAGTATTATTCCAGAAATGAATTAATTCGTTTGACCATAATGATCTGTCTCTCTTTGTCTCTCTCCTCTCTCTCTCTTTTCCGCTCTCCCTTTTTTATGCTCTTTTGGAGTAGTTTCGATGCCTACTCCTTGTATAGTTTTCGGCGCGCATTGATGTATTGCGCATGTAACTCGGGTGCTCTAAGAGATTTCGTCTCAGAATACAATAAATCGTCTTTCTCTCTCTCTCTCCTCTCTCTCTTTCTTTCTTTTATACTCTTTTGGAGTAGTTTCGATGCCTACTTCTTGTATAGTTTTCGGCACGCATTGATGTATTGCGCATATAAGTCGGGTGCCCTAAGAGACTTCGTCTCAAAGTACAATAAATCGTCTTTCTCTCTGTCTCTTTCTCTCTCTCTCTATCTATCTATCTATCTATCTCGTCCTCGCGTCCTTCTCTTCCTCGTCAAGGTTCCTCGTTAGCACGATAATATTTCTGTCCCTGTTATCGTTATCTTCGAAGAATCCATCCGGAAGCCGTACCCTCGTACACATTCGTGCGACGTGTCGTAAAGAAGTCCGAGGAATCCGAGGAGAGGTGTGAACGGGCGTGAAGATGAAGCACTGGAGTCGCGGAGACGGCGAAGAAGCAGATAAAGGATCCGAAAGAGAGGATGAAGTGCCGCGGCGAAGGTGCAGACAATGAAGGACGCGAAGCATGCGCGGGGCAAGCGCGCGAAAGAGGCGACATGCTCCGAGACACGAAGCTCACAAGGCGAGAGATAAGCACTCGGAAGATGAAGTGCACGAAGAAGGGGATAAGGAGGGACGTGAAGTCGAGGACAAAGAAGGAGATGGACGGAGAACCGGTGGGGACGAAGAATTACACGAAGGTGAAAGCTTCGAGATGGGAGGATGAAGTACGAGAAGTCGACTGGATGGAAAGACGAGCCCGTGCGAAGACAAAAGAGAAGAAGCGCGCTTAAAAGGAGGGAGGATAAATAGAAGCCAATGAAAAAAGTTACACCTTGTCGCGCGTGGCCTGAAGTCTCGAGGCGGAGCCAGCAAGATATTCGCAAGACGAATTCGAAATAATCCTTGAGGATGCTGCAGCCTCGGGCCACCACTGGTACGCGCGCGCGTTATTTCCTTATGTAAGCGTGCGCCGCTGCACAGTGCGCGGGTCGTTGCTTGAGTTCGTTCTGTATGTCACCGTATGGCGCGCACGGGGCACACCAGTCTGACGGCATTCCATCGTGATTTGCGAACGTTTCGGTAAACGCTCGCCACGGCGCATTCGTGGCCCGTGGTGTTTACGTCTGCTGCTGTTGCTGTTACTGCTGCCGCTGTTGGTGATCTTTCGCGAGAGAGTGAGAGAAAAAGAGAGTGAGAGAGGGAGAGAGAGACGAAAGGAGTAACCATTTGCCCCCTTGCCACGCTCTTGCGTGCTCTCTCGTCGCAGGAATTCTGGAAGGATGCCTGGAGGTGGATCCTTCCGTGAATCTCGCACACGGATGCTGGGCTTCGGTTCCTTTTGGATTTTTCGTAAATTCACTCTGGGTTTTTCTTTTTGGGGGAGGAGCAAAAAAAATACACGGAGACGCATTCCACGTTGAAACAGGGTGCCGGGAGCTTACCTTCTTGAGTGGTCACCTATTCCTATATTATCAAATTATTCAACTGGTATTGTGTAAACCTGGATGCTTCGTATGGCTTTAGTTTCTCCAATGCACTCGATTTTACTTTAAAATCGATTTTAAGCTCGACAGATGGATAATCCTCGTAGTAGCTTAGTAACAAGTGAAGTTTCTTTTTCTTAGTCTTGCATTGTTGCAGGACTTGTGAGTACTTTTGCACGATGGTTAGTAAAGACGATTATGAAAAGACAAAGGCGCATTTACACGTTTTTTCTGTTTATCCTGTTTATATTGTTAATAAATACCTGTTTGCATGTCCTACACCCTTCTCGAGGGAACGGTATCGTCGTCAAAAGATTTAATTGTGACCGCGCATTTAGCATTGGATACTATGTGTCATTAGAGAGAAATCATACTCTTGATATACATACTCATCGTGTCGAATCATGAAAATTTGTCGAGGGTTATGGTGCTGCGAAATTCGTTAGTAGTATCGCGTCTCTTGCGAATTATAGAGGCAAGGATCGGCGTGAAGAGATTCGGATCGAGTTCCTCCCGTTTTCCTTTAAATATCGTATCGAAGAGCCAGCTTGCTATCCAGCCCACGACCAAGGTCACTAAAAAACCTATGGGACAATACCACATGTAGGAGATGCGGTAGAGATAGAAATACGATTCGTCCCTGACGTTGTCCCTGAAACAGAAAGGTTCGTTTACGGACAGTCGTAAAGTCTAATCCGTCGAATGAATCGATTTGGAATAATTCGTGACGCTTGTGCTTCCTCTTTAATTTTCACCTACTTTCTGTCTGTACAAGATAACGCGAAAGATCGGTAAGAAGTCTTTTACTTCAATGAAAAAAGTTAAATTGAGCCATTCGTTTCGCAAGATCGTCCCTACAGTTTACTCTCACGTTCTCTTTTATGCTACCACGACCCTCAAATGTGACTTACGCAAATTCGACAATCTTCGCGGAAGTCTGATTGAATAGGAGATCATCTTTGCCGCATCCATCGGTCGACACGCTCAGGTGTGGAATTGGTGGCTTCGGTTGGCCGAAACCGAGCCACAGACAGAAAAGCAACCCACTCAGGAGACCCGTAATGCCTCCGCGCTGATTACCCGTCTCGCTGAACATGCCCAAGGTGAAGAGGCCTAGCATCGGCCCGCCGATTACACCGAAGATCGTTAATGCCGCCTGAAGAAGGCCGCCGAGGTAGCTAGTGAGAAAGGCGACGCCAAGGCAGCACAGCCCGACCAAAATCGTCAAGCACCTGCTCAGTCTGATCAATGTTCTTCGAGAATGTTCTATGCCCCTGAAAAACAAAGTCTCAATAACGAATGCCATTCTTTTCTTTTGACGCAAAAAGCGCACCGTTACGATTTTATCTTTTTGGACTGATCCACGAATTCACGAGGATCTACTCCTGATGCAAAACCCAAGTCGTACGTTATATCTTACCAGTCGGTACCATCTATTAAGTTCCTATTCAAAGACTGCGCTTCGTTCAATTTTTTTCAATCGATCTACGTACGAAATATTTATACGACGCACTGTGGGCATAAAGTCGTTTTTTAGTGCCAAAAGTCGTTCGACAGCTGAATTCTGAACCGATTGCGATAAAATTAGTTTTAAAATACGCGTTATTTATTGTACTGTAACAGAGACCTGCACTTTTTTGATATTGCAATTTGCTAATTAATACAAAATCGAAATTGTTCCAAACTTTTGGCAATTATTTTTTGCTTAGGGTGTTGATAATTCCTTCAATCTTGATATACAAGGGTTTACGGGTTCGGTGGTTACGAAACCGTGACACAAATTTCAAAATCCAAAATGGCGTAGCACGTCTTTGCCACTTTAGAAGCGGATAACAAGCGCCGTCCATATCACATCTGTCCAGCTGAAGAAGTTAACAAATTGTAATATGAAAAAAAGTGCAGGTCTCCGCTATAGTACAATAAATAACGCGTATTTTAACAATAATTTCATCGCAATCGGTTCAGAATTCAGCCGTCAAGCGACTTTGCCACTAAAAAACGACTTCATGCCCATAGTGCGGCGTAGGTAATAGGCTAAGCCAATCCTTGGAACAGTTCTATTCTCCGTGGACAATGAAACTGAAGGGTTCGTAGATAACGAAGGGGGAGCGCGTTCTCAGAGAATAACATCTCGATCCCGTTAACTTCGATCACGACGCACAATCTCTCCACGATCCCTTCTCACCTGGCGCGATACCAGGGCTTGATGTAATCTTCGACAATGACAGCCGCGAGGGAACTGACGGTGGCCGAAATGGTGCTGAGACCGGCGCTGAATATGCCGGCGATGAAGAGACCAGGGACGCCTGGGTATTCAGACAGGGTGTCCATCACGTAGAGGGGCATCAGCTGATCGCTCGAGTCGATCCTCCCGGCCGCGACTGGATCACAGTCGCGGTACTTCGCGTATATCGCCAGTCCTGATAGGCATGTGGTCAGCGACATTATGGAAGCCATCGGCCAGCTCCACCAGATAGCACGCCTGGCCGCTTCCACATTCCTGAAGAGGAAGAGAGAGAAAGAGAGAAAGACGGAGAGATAGAGAGGCGGCAAAGACCCTCCCTATGGAATCTCTCGGGTTTATTAAATCCAAGATCGGTGGAAGGGCACGAGAGAAAAAGGAGAAACAGGGATGATGAGTTCCGTTGGGCTAATACCGCGAATCGATCTATTCACGTCGAAATGTATCGGTGTTCATCCAAGAGATCGTGGTTGAAGTACTCCGGTACAATTGTTGATCTGCAACCGAGCACTTGACCTACTCCATGGCAAGTAGCAAATGTTTGGACGTGTATTTAGGGTAGTTTGCTCTACTTGATATTTAGGTAATACTATGATGTTTTCGACGCTTTTAAAGTATTAGCGCAGCGTAATGCCGATTTCCTTGGGTTTCCAGGTTTTTGGGTATCAGAGCTCGCGTTAATGTTTCTAAAAGCTACCTGAGAAAGTGGCTTCACATTGTTACGTTTACGCGCTTTTTAGCCTCGATTCGTTCTATCTATCCAAAATACTAAATTTCGATGCTTATAACATACGTATTTGTAATGCTAGTAATGCTCCGATCACAGAAGTGTTCAATCACAGACAGTCGGGAGTACGATAGAACAGAAAGCGGTGCGGTAGCGAATCAAGCCTTATTATATCGAATAGATACATTTGGTTATCGAGGAATTGATGTCTCGAAATTGTGAGAAAAATATTCGTCGCGCCGTTACAGTCAAGATTCGCGTTGCGGCAATACGTAGAATAGAAAGTCGTCTGACGGTGCTTTACTCACTTTACGGTCAGCATTCTCTGCACTTGAACTTGGTTGACGCCGAACAAGGAGAGATACGTGAAGAAACCGCCAAACGTGAGGCTCCACCAGGTGTGCCGTACCGTCGGATCCAGGGAGAAGCTGCGTACAGAATATGGTAAAACGGCGAATGAAGAACGACAGATCACAGGAACTAACAATAAAATGCCTATGTTTTGTTATTGTCACACAACGCTGTACACCGAATTGAAGTTGCCATTACATCGTATCACGTGGACTCGCAAAATACGAAGATAATGAAACGTATAGTTTTATTAAAGAGGAGCAAGAACTTGGTACCTTAGGTAATGCGATCTGAAAGTTTCTGAGTTAGTCCAAAACGATTGGTCCATGAGAAGCAATGAGAAATATGTGTCTCAAAATCTTTCGGTGCTGAAGTGCACGTGATTACTGAAAAACCTTTTGCACAAGGCTCATTTATGATTTCCACATATCATCTGCCCGTGTTTAGTTACTTATTTTTGGGAAAGTCCATTCCCAGTGAATAATATAATACAATACACCGATCCTAATCATTTTTGACCGTGCTACGATTATCCGAACCGTGTCGCGTGATAGCCTCGTGCGAAAAACAAGTGTCGGAGATAATTCTCGGTGATTGCCAAGTGTGTCACTCAGGTCAGAATTAGGTTTGTACCTATCACTCACTGTCGGGTATCTCGATGGTTAATTATTTTGGCTATTAATAGGCTTAGTAGATTATACAAAATGCTGCGTCCGATGCTGATCAAAGTCGCACCTTTAGTTGTGACCATGTATGGGTCCGACAGCCTAGTAGAAATCTTCCGTCTATATTTCATTCTATATTTATGACGAAGTAGGACAAATAATAAGAAGGCAATGCGTGCTAACTAGTGTAACTCTATATCTAATGAAACCAGTTAATTTTCTCGACACGTTTAAAACAGAAATGAAACAAGAAAAGACACATGCACAAAGAGACTCAGATACATTTCTCAATGCGGATGGTATGCGTCTACATCAGAAAGAGCATCTATTAACCCTTTGCACTCGAGGGCTCCGTTTTGGAGACAATACAAATACTGTATCTTTATCGAGTTTACTAAAAGCTTCGAGTGCAAAGGGTTAATAGGTTTAATAGATTATACAAAATGCTGCGACCGATACTGATCAAAGTCGCACCTTCAGTTGTGACCATGTATGGGTCCGACAGCCTAGTAGAAATATTCCGTCTACATTTCATTTTATATTTATGACGAAGTAGGACGAATAACAAGAAAGCAATGCGTGCTAACTAGTGTAACTCTATATCTAATGAAACCAGTTAATTTTCTCGGCACGTTTAAAACAGAAATGAAACAAGAAAAAACACATGCACAAGGAGACTCAGATACATTTCTCAATGCGGATGGTACACGAATGATTTAGAAAAAGCATTTCGCGGAAGACATCACTCACTTGTCGAATTCCAATCTGGATCCTTCGTCCGCGATCTCCCATAACCTGGCAAAACTTCCGACGCGTACCACACCCGTGACAATCACGGTCAATACAGCGATGAGCATCACGATGCTCTGGAGTACATCGGTAACGAGAACCGCTCTCATACCGCCAACCGCCGTGTAGAAAATGCAGGCCAGTCCGAGTGCAACTATGTTGAGGGTCCTTGACATACCCGTGGTGGCTTCCAGGGCCAGAGCAGGGGCATATAGAACCACACCGGTGTACAGAAGCAATTGAAAGAGAAAGGCACTGCTTGCCACCAGTCTCGTCGCCATGCCGTACCGCTTTTCCAGATACTGTAATCACGTTTTCCAAAGAATTCGACGTGCTTGGCACTTGGCGTAGAGCTTAGAGCCGGTTGACACAGTGACTAAAGGTATTAACGATTGACGATGACTCGTTAGTAGACCGGGATCTAGAAAGACCTTGAAAATTATGGCTTCTAAAAGCGATGATCCGCGGCAAAAATTGGAATTGGATACGTTCGCACGTAAATGTAAAGTCAATTTCTTGATCTTTAAAAGATCATTTTCAGAAACCTCATTTTTCATGTTTTTCTAAAAATGTATCAATCATTGGTAGAAGATCGATCTCACTGATAGGTATGTTTACTTTACCGCTGATACACCGAATAGTAAATCGATTGTAACCTACACGATGATTTTTGTTCTGCCTCGGATTAATCGATGGCACGTACTATTTATTGCATTGTTTTCCACGATATAATATACTTCGCGGTTGTATATGGTTTTATAGTTATTATTGCAAGCTTTTAGTGTTGCTCTTTTCCTCGTTTGGTTAATTCATTTGCGCGATTAAAGAAAAAAAATGTGAATACTGGGAGTGGCGAAGAAACGTGCTTCTGATCAAATAAAATTGACTGATCTTCATTTATCCCTGTTAACACTTTACCGACCGGTTGTCGATTAGTCGACTTTTTGTCCTTAATGCTTGCGGTAGCTGATTTGGTACAATCCGGCTGCGATGGCAACCAAGCATTTATTATTTGGTATTGAGGTACTGTAAGCTCTCATATTTTTATACTATTTTGAAAATTGAATGTTCAGCATGGACAAAAAAGATGTTCCGCGCGACAGTTAACCAAAACAGATCAGATGCCCGGGCAGATTTGCGGCCAAGTGGCTGATGAAAAGCACATGGAATATTGAATTTTCATCGGTAAATTATTAACAGTTCTCCTTTCGCAGTTATTCATTAACTCGCGTAAGTAAACGTTTGGGATTTGCCCAAAACTTTCCACGAGAATGACAGAGATCCTGATCTCAGTGACAAAGATCTGCTTAACGTGTCGATTTTACTAATTCACTTAAGACAGTCTCCTACTAATTATCAGGCTACAGCTTATACACGTGTGTAAACAGGCTATGGAAAATCTACGCGACGCCAGAAATTTTCCTTTACGACTGTAACATCGACGCGGTGCTATCTCGTTGTAAAAATGTTTAAACTGCATAAATCTATATTTATAATAAACACTATGGAATACGATCTAAATTCGCAGTACCAAAATAGAATCTACCACCAAGAATACTTCTTCCTTTCCGTAAACTTGAATGGAGAAGTCGGAAGTAAAAGATAAGATAGGAGAAAGGACTTTGTACGATACTCGCGAATGTGAGCGTACTATTGAATCTTGATTTCCTAATGAATCAGACCACTTGGATGACCGATCTCATTTGGAATCTTACAACTCTTTAATCGTGCAACGTCACTACGTAAGCGGGCCAGATTATCTGCATACGTAAATTTTTGTATACTCACTTCGAATGCGCTCGTGGCACCGAGCCTAAAGAAGACTGGTAAGTAAAAGTATACGACGACGGGGGTGGCCAGTCCGTAGGCCACGTTGATCACAGCGTATTGCGTACCGTAGACGTAATTCTCCGAACTGACCCCCAGCAGACTCACCGCCGACAAGTACGAGGTCATCAAACTCACAGCCACTATCATCACATTCATAGATCTGCTCGCAACGAAGAATTCCTGAATAAATTATCGAAGAATGCGTATAATAGAATATGCAAATAATAGATACGAACAGAGAGATATGGATGTTTTCGGAGATCGAGTCGTCGCCGTATTTTTATTACAGTTTGCATACGTACGACTAGATACGGATGCACGAGAGAGATTCCCAAAACTTAAATGAATATGCATTTCTAAAACATCACGGATCTGCGGGCGTTGCTACCTCGTAACAGGTTAACGTGGTATGCTCTGAAATTCATTACCTCCAAGGTCACCTTCTTCTTTATCAGACAATAATAAGCACCCACGGCGCAGCTGATCAGCATCATGACTGCCATCACCGCATAATCCACGCCTACTAATTTGGCTGTCATCGTTATTGATCGGATTCCAGTCACTTCTCAATCAACGTTTCACCCTGTTTCACCCGGTCTATCCACCCTCGCATCCGGATAATCACACTTTGGCGCACTTCTCTCGCTCACATCTGACAAACGGATTGCACTTTTTGAGTAAAACTATTCTACATTTTATTTCAAAACACTCTGAATTTTTTTTCTTCCACTCGTTACTTCACTCTTTTCTCGTTAGAAGAATGATTTTAACATTTCTCTCATTCCACCCAGACTAAGTATTCTTACAGTTCTACCGATCTACAGAAAGTCTATCGATCAACCGAGAATCGATACTCTATCGGCTCCTGCCTGTATTCTTCGCACGCGGTTCCTCTCGCTTCGCTCGACGACGATCTCAAACGAATCAGCAATCTAGACTCTGTCGCGGTGTGCGACGCTTCAAGCCTAGTTCGCGAAACCTCGTGCTTATCAGCGTAAAACCATGTGCTCTTTCGCAAGATATCGTCAGCCAATTTGTCGCGAGTAGGAATCGCAGCGCGATCTTATCAGCCGCGTGTCTCGGTATCGGTGAACTTCGAAACTGTCACGCGGAGTCATTCGTTATTTTCGACTAACGAGCTCGTTCGATGATCTTCCGCGCACCCATCTCCACCTGTGCCAGAGAACGATCTTGCATCGTGAGCGAGGAATTTTCCCTCGCGCGCACGATAACTTACAAACACGAAAATCGAAACGACGAATGGTAAATATGCATAAAGAGGGCCCTGCCTCCGATGACCTTCAAAATAGGTGCATTCGACGCGTTTTCGCACAGGCAACAACTTTTTCCTGTAACAAAATCGCCGGTCTCCTCTGCGAACAAAGATATTAACCCTTTTAGTGCTGGACGAAACAGAGGTGCCTATGCAAAGATAAGCGGACGAATTTCACGAATTTACAAGGGTTTGGGAAAAGGCTCATAAAAAGTAAACTAAAAATGATATTTACATGATTCAAAAAGCAGCGTATTAATCATCTTGTAATGAAATTAGACCATTTATAACCTATTATAAATTTATTTTGAGATAGAGTTCTCCTGCAATGCGTATAGTACAGCGCTACTGGGTGCGCACCGATATATCGGCGCTGGCACTTTTCACAAGTGTAGCGAAGCTAATATATCGGCGTCCGGCACTAAAAGGGTTAAACGTTAAAGACACGTATATAACACACATACATTTCATGGAGTTTGTCCGAAATACTATATAAAAAATTTAACAGGCGACTATTACATTAAATGTATATACTTTTTTCAAAAGTACTGTACACACACACACACACACACACACACACACACACACACACACACACACACACACACACACACACACACACACACACACACAGACAGACAGACAGAGTATATAGTATGTGTCGTGTGGCCGGGGTGGGGGGTTACATCAGCGTGCAACAATGTGTGTGTATTTGTGTTTGTGTGTTTTATGTATTGTACGCGTTAGCATCGAAGATACAAATTGAGAAAGGATAAAGGGTTAATATCTCTGTTCGCAGAGGAGACAGGCGATTTTGTCAGAGGAAAAAGTTGTTCCCCGTGCGAAGATGCGTCGAATGCCACTATTTTGAAGGTCATCGTAGGGCTCTCTTTATGCATAATTACCCAACGAATTATCGAATAAAATACTGTCGCAGGATTTCCTCGATACCCCGGATCCTTCTGGTCGTTCGTACTTTCTTTTGCCATTTTGTCGGCGATCATTCGCGCTCCGTGGTCAAGAATGCTTCTCGCGAAAGGTTTTACGGTTGAGAATACGATATAAACGGCATACCGCTTACGTTAGGTACTGTCCGAGGTAGAATTACGCCGGGCACACGACGCGATTCCGCTCACGATATCGCGCCGGTGCTGGCCGGTCTCGCTTATTCGATTTAAAATTCCCGCCGCGCTGGTCCCGCGCTTACCTGCCCGCGCGCTACGTCGTCGCAACGATATTGTAAATACGAAGAGGAATGCGCGCGGTCGCGTGGTACGCTTTAGGAGTATTTTACGACCGTACTCATTTTCGCATTCTCCTTTTTATATACGACTATAATGCCTCGTAGATCTTATCTCGCGCGCCGCTTGTAACGGTACCGGATCGAGGGAGCGAGCGTATGCGCGAACGAACACTAAACTCGAAAAAATCTCGGATGATACACTCGCGCCGGGACGATACGGTGGTAATAAAAGCTCCAACGACGAGTCTATCGACTGCCTCCCTCGGCTTCCTCGACGTTACGTTAGAACGTTTTCTTTTTATGCCCCGGAGACATTAACTTCTCCGGGCAGTACGTAAAAATTCCGATGTAATCGCCGTGGAATAGTACTTCACGTCTCTCCTTCCGCTCGGGCGGTGCTAAGATTTTCAAAAGGTATTTGTGGAATTAGGCGCGGCTCGCTCGTAAAGTTTGGATCTAGCGTATGTCGATCGAAACGAGGCGATACCGTGCAAGTGGTACTCTTAAACTGGAAACTTTCACTGGGCCTGCGTTATAGTGGGCACGCTTCTTGTCTCCCTGTCGGCCACGAATTCTTCCAAACTGTGCTCCATCGACGAATCAAATTCTTGCAAAGTCGAGTGAATCGTATCGCTTTGCATGAGCATAACCGCGCGTCTTTACTTCCTCTCAGAATTTCGTAAAAGTCTGCGCGTGGATTGAAAGAATTTATCGAAAAGGGTCTACCTCTAACAATAAGAGAGAGGACCCTTAATACATTGCAAAGAATTCCACATACACACGGTCTCAAATTCTACGTTCTTCCGTTCTCGTGCAAAATGGTATTCCTGCAGCAAAGTAGAAATGTGCGAATTATTCGAATTTGAATGTACGTAGTTCGAATTCGAAATATTCGATAAGGTCCAATCACTGTAATTCGAATTCGAATCAAAGAATCGCGTGAGAAGACTTAAAACTCGTTGAATTGTATCGTGCATCCAACACGGGCCACGAGAACCCTACGACGTATTCGAAATGTGGGTGATTCGATTTGGGGATATTTTTGTCAATTCACCTCGAATTTTTTTGCAAATTCGATTCGATTCGAATTAGAAAACTTCGTTTCATAAATCGCTACAACAAGGATATTTCCTCACACTCGCGCTGGGGCTAGCCCCCCATTGGAACAGTCATCCGTGTACGATCACCGATGAATATCAGTGTACTCTTACCGTGAACGTATTAAATCGCGCGATAAGAAAATTTTCTGAATCCTGCGATTGAAGGCTAAACAACGTCTTAACCAGTTAACTGTGGAATTTTTTTTTTCTAGTTTTCATTTTTAGTATTTATGTCCAATGGTAAATTGTTCTTATTGTTCATGATCAAAAATATAAAATATACAATATACACGTCGAACGCACTTAACTGGTTAAATTTGAACACAGCCAATTGGACCGTGAATTTGCTAATTCTTCATGGTTCTCGGAAAGTTCGTGGCGCAGAGATGGCCCTTAATATCCCAGCGAGTCAATGGCCATCGATTTGAAATTCTACGTTCTTCTGCAAAATAATACAACACTACCGGAGAACGTTTCTCGGTGCTACCTGCGTGGCTCTTCTTCCAAGTGGCGCGCACACGTTTGGTAGTTATGCCGCGAGCCTACGCATCGAACGTGCATAAACGCACTTCCGCGTTCCGCGTGCCCAGCGTGGTTGGGGAGCGCGGGTGTCTACCACGATTATCATCCAAATAAATTCCAGTGGGGACGAGTTGCGAACGGCTTCCTCTTAGCCTGTGAGGCGGCGGCGGCAAGAGCCGCATTAGAATAGAATGTGCGGTATGTAGATGAGGCCCCGTGAGAATGAGAAAGGGAGGGAGATGGCTGGAAAACGAGAGGAAAAATCCTTCGCGTATTTCTCAGAGACTGGGGGAAGACGTCGAGGAAAGAAATCGCAAAGCACATCGGAGCCCGAAACATTCATTGCATTTTATAATTGGAATGTGTTTTAACGAGAATCGCATAATCGAGTCGCAAGATTAACGAGTCGATTGAACTTTCTTGTTCCTCCTCTTACTTTATTTAATGTTTTAAGAACGATGGGTAGTTTATTTGGTGCTGACACGCTGAATAGGGATCAAGCGAATGGGACCGTCAATAGGACTACGTTACAGTTTTCTTGGATTTATCTCAATTTTTGGTATGCTGAAAGACGATCTAGAGGATTGTTTATCGTAGACTGAGCTTGTTTGTTTACTTTTATACCTATAGCGTGTAAAATGTCATAAGTGACGTTCTTGCTTTACAAGTTACATACTTTAATCTGCTTTTCTTGATCGTCTATACAGTACATAATTGGTAAATAGATTTTCCTTGGAATATCGTTTGGAATGTCGGAGATAAAGGCGTCCGTGGTTTCGAACGGAATAGTCAAAGGCTCTAGATGTACTCTATTTTCTCATACGATTTATGAACGGATAATTCTAATTGGGAAGATTCGACATCTAAATCTTTTTCCTCACTGCCGCGTATTTCGTCAATGTAGATTTTATAATTTCGAATGACCGAATTTTAAGCAGGTGAACGCGCGGAATTCAGTCACTGTACCACATCGTTGTTCTTTATGCATTGAATTAGCCGCGCGATCGAATGACCCCGCAGTAACACCGATCGTGGTCACCACCGTGAGAGCTCAATTGGCATGTACTCCCTCTGTCCTTCTCCTTTTCCTACACTTTTTGTCACCTCTCCATGACCATCTTCGTGCATCATTCGTGATTCGAGACGAGTCGGGAATAAATCGGCGCCAGAGCGATTGTCACGAAGCTCGAGCGTGTTCAGCCTGTCGGCGTTATACCGCGTGCAATATGCACCACGAGGAGGAGTTCGACCGTCCCGTTGGACACTCGCAATAAACCGTGGCAGCTTCGCGTCATGCGAATCACAAAACGAAGAAGCGCATTGGGCGATATTCGCAACGAGGACGATCATACTTGTAGGATGTGGAGGAGCGGCGAGGAGAAAGGAAAGTATGGAGATAGTATTGGTTAGGATTCGATTAAGATCACTGAACAACTTCAAACCGTTTGGTGTGATCAAAGATTCGAAAGTTCGTTCAAAACTTTCTTTCAATATTCGCAAAATGTTCACAACCTATGTAATTATTCTAACAATCAGTTTCGATCTAGTTCAACTGTTTTTTCTCACGTCTCTCCAGTTATTGTTTGGAACCTCGGACGGTTTGACGTTTTAATTCTCAAGGTAGGACTTCTTTGAAGATTAATACGCATGATCAAACATTCGAAAGTTCACCCAAAACTTTCTTTAAATATTCGCAAAATATTCACAACCTATGTAATAATTATTCTAAACTTCGATCCAGTTCAACTCTTTTTTCTCATGTCTCTCCGGCCACCGTTTGGAACCTCGGGCGGTGGGATCAACGGTTTGACGTTCTAATTCTCAAGGTGGGACTTCTTTGAATATTGATACATATGACCAAACATTCGAAAGTTCGCCCAAAACTTTCTTTAAATACTTGCAAATGCTCACAACCTGTGTAATAATTATTCTAAGCTTCGATCCAGTTCAACTGTTTTTTCTCACATCTACTTGGCCATCGTTTGGAACCTCGGACGATTAGATCAATGGTTTGACGTTTTAATTCTCAAGGTGGGGTTCTTCTTTGAAAATTGATACGTCGATCGCGACTCGCCAGTAGATTAGATTAGGTACGATATAGAAAGAAAACATTCTGCAGAGTCACAGAACGCAACTGCGACGAAGAAATAAAATAAATGTATAAAGTAGAAACCTTACTTGTGATCTAGTGCGTCGTATGAATACGAGGTAATCGAACATTACCTCGCAAGAACGAAAGCACGCGAAGACTCGACTCGACATGGAACCTTGGAAGACGCCCTAAAAACGAGGAGAAATCTAAGGAACCAGGAACGAACGGCATGGACGAACTTACTAGCTAGACGAACGTTTTCTCGATAATCGAAGAAACCGTTGCAGAAACTTCGATATCGAGAATGGCGAAGACTCGAGGAATCGTTCTACAGAGATCTCACGCGAATCCAACGTATCCTTATAGCCGTTGGTCGAAGCGACGCGCATACCCCTGGCTTATCAATAATTTATAGATGCGAGGGTCTCTTCGGCAGCACTGGCAGTCCCACGCGCTCGAGACCGCGTTTTCCCACTTTCTTATTAAGCCTAAGCACCTCCGAGCGTCGATACCGATTGCGAATCACGGATTCGCTCTTGGCAATTTGTCGTGCACTTATTATTCATAAGTCTCCCTTCTCCTTCCTCGTTGCGACCATTCCGTGCTCCCCTCACGCTTCAATTTATGAACTGCCCGTGAGCATCTATGCGCGCGTGGAAGCAGTGGTGGAAAGGAGAGAGAGAAAATGAGAAGTGGAAGGAGAGAGGGAAAAGAAGAGAGAACGGCCAACTCGCATGGGCAGAAGATCACGGACTTTACCGGAATGCAGCGCGACAAACTGCATGCGATGCGTTTGAAGAAGGCAGCGAACGAGCGAGCCGACTAATAGGCATGTGTACGCACAGAGAGAAGAGGAGAAGTAAGAGAAGGATGAGGAGCTGTTTGCACTCGCCGAATGGCATGAGCAGTTATCAATTTTGTATTTAGTCGCGCTACTCTTAGACGATCGTTTGACTACGTCGAGTGGACCCTATTAAAACAACGTTAAGTCCAAGCAGGTGCAGATTGAGATGCAGGAAACGCATTTGACACGCGTATTCCGCGATGCGATTGGTTACAAAACCTGTGTGCCGTAGCATCAGTCCGCGCCTACTCGTTTCTTTACGCCTAGGTTAATCACCAAGGAACTCCAAAAGAGAAACCAAAGATAGAAATTGAAAATAATGTAAATTAAATCATAGCACACAAAAATCAATATAAAAACAATTCAAGAAGAAAACGAGAATGGATATTGAATCAAAGATCTAACGATATTGTAAGCAGAAAATGAAACGGTAACAAGACCAAGTGAAGCCAAAAGAAGGAAATCAGAAATACGAGATTACGTGGTACAGGCCGTGGGGTAAAATCCCCCCCCATTCATTCATTCATTCAATCGTCATGGTAAAACAGTTAAACATCAATTGTATGCGATTTTACCGCCGCAATAGCCGGTTGCAATCATATATGCCCAACCAAATTAGTTTCGTCACTAATAATCGAGAGGTTCGGAGGAAAACTCCCTTATTTCATTGATTCGCAACCCCGAGTCCATTCCGTAGAGATGTGCGATTTATTGGAATTCGAAACATAGGTGATTCGATTCGATCAGCAATATTTCTGTGAATTCGATTCAAATTAGAAAATCTTGATTCCCACATCTCTACCATTCCTCTATCTCTTATGATAATAGTTGCACGTTTCACCGAGTAGAACCGCCTTGAATTTTCTTCATGTCGAATCTATCTCGAGTAGCACTCGAAGTAATTACGATGTTACCCAGGATCTCTATTTTCTCTCGAACTCCGAATTGCGCGTGGGTCCTCAACCTTCCTCAAAAGCGATCCAAAAATTTTTTCACCATCTCCAGAAGTGACGAATCGCGAACGATTAGATTTTCGAGTGTGGCTAAGATCGCGTTTCCCACGGTCCTTTGCGTATCGCGCGATCACATTCCACGATGGATTCCATTCGCTAACCGTAGAGACCCCGTAGCGAGCCAGATCAGGCCGCGAGGTGGAATTAATCGCGCGTGAGAGCCGCTTGGTAAAGTCGGGATCGCGCGAAGTGCGTCGTCGAAGAGAAAGTCTCGACCTCGAGGCACGACGTCACTTCTTAGCTTTTCAATGACGTTCTGGGCTGGGCTGCACGCATCGAAAGCGGCGCGCATCCTCGCGCGATAAGTCCCAGCCGTTTGAACGATGTCCAAGCGGTAACGCGAGAGCCGAACAGCCGGACCGATGAATAGGCGGAAAAGTAAGGAACGCGAGAGAAGAAGGGGGTGCTGGAGCGAAGAAACGTGGAACGTAGCGACTCGGAGAAACGCGTAACCGCATTCCTATCCCCTGGCTCTAATTACCGGACTTCTCTTTGCGGGCCTCTCGAGTGACATAAGAGATACCGCGGAGAGTGATAGGCTACGCCGAGCTGGGACTCGCCGTTCATTCATTAATTCTAACCTAACTAACATTGCCAAATAGAAGAAAATGAGCGTGGAGGTGAAAGTGAGGGACCTCGGAAGGAATTGGAGGATTGGCTCATGCCGATTAACTCTTACAAACTTTCTGGGACAAGTGAAGTACCACCTTTCTTGTGTCTTATTCGGTGGTCTTCAAATTGTACCATCAAACACATCTCTCTTCGATACTGCAAGAGTGCTTAAAAAACGTGTTTTGCATAGTTCTTCTTAAATCAATAACAGAATATAAACATTTTTCAAGCTTCATTCCGCGTGCAGGGTAGGTCAAAAAAGAAGTGAATTTCCTGTACCTGTAAGAATCAAAGAAGGAATAGGACGTCTGGAACAATGTCGGTGAACTTCTCTGGGAAGATTCTTCGGAGCAGGGATGTTTGGTCGTTTCGAGGAATATTTACGACAGCTTTCGATGTTTCTTCAATGTGCAACTTTTACGATCCTTAGATTACGCGAGTAAATCGATGAGTCGCTCGCATTAGCCAGAAGTCTTTTGACATTTGCCTGTACGTCTGCGGCCAGGATCGATCGGACCGCTAGGTACACGTAACATTAGGTACATCTCCGGCTCGCGGTTTTATCGCTTTGAGAATTTAACGAATTGCTTTCTACGAGCCTACTGAATTCTCCCTAGACGACTCCTTGCGCCTCGCAGTCTCATTAGCATAACTTAAGAGCGGCGTGACTTCGCGGGGCGTTCAAGGGACAGGCGATAAAAGTTATAAATAATTATTATATACCGACCTCGGTCGTAATCCGATATTTATCGGCTCCTTTATTACCCGTAACGCCGGCGCATTCGTCGTGGTATTATCGGGCGTCAAAGTAGCCGCGAGGAATTTCGTTCCTCGTGTCCTTCTCTCGACACGCCTCCCTCGTCAAGATCGCGTTTTGTAATCTCGCGATATTGTTGATTTAACGTCAAGCGTCGAGAGAACGGCGGACGAGAAGCACGGGGAAAGGATTTCTCTTTACACATTCTTCTCTTCTTTTCATTCTTTCACCCTTCTCCCGGCCTTTTCGTCAATTTCTCTCTCCGTTTCAATTCACTCATTTTCCAGCTGTCCACTTCTTTATTTACATCTTACTTTATTCGCATACCATTTCGTTTCGTCGATTCATCTTTTCGAAGCTTTATCCGTATTTAGACTTGTGTTTACCAACACCAGGAGGCATTGCCCTCTCATCTGGTTATATATACATATATCTCTCTCTCTCTCTCCCGGTTTCTCAACATATGTTTCGACTTGTACCCGGTTCTTGGTGATAAATCGATGGGTTAATTAGATTTTGCGCCAGCGACCACCGTAGGGCAGGTAAATTAAAATTTTATGTGGATATTCTCGAAAAGTGGAAATAGTTTTGGCGAACTTTGACTTTTGATCTTAATCATTTGAAGTCTGCCTTCGTAACTGTCGAGGATTAATATTTCGATAGGTAGACGAGTATTCGGTAGAAATTCTCACACGAAAGGAACGGCGCGCGGCGGATCGATGATAGGAATTTAAGCGGTGAAATCTCGGAGGATCGGTGGGATCTGTGGGAATGCATGCATCGGTTTCATGAACCAACGATGAACGTGAAAAACTACTCTCAGCATGCTACAACGCTCTCCTTGCCTTTCTAACGCGCGAGCATATTGCGGAACTATCGCCTACGATTTTCATTGAACTCTCCTAGATCTCTCTTTACCTTCCTGCCTCACTGGAATGGAATCCGCGTTGCGATACTACGCCTAATATCAAATCGTATATGTAACGCAAATTTAAAAGACTCGACAGTCGACTAACCGTGTAAAGTTAACGAGGACAATCGAAGTTTCTTTTCCTAAGATAAATTACGTTTGAGAAATTTTGGTTGTAAATGTAATTGCCTTTTAGAAACTGTGGAGCAATACGAAGTTTCAATAAAGAGTTATACAAATTTATCGTAATACTGCGTAAAGTAGGATTTTTTGCGAAGACGCAATAATCCAAAAAATGTCAACGATAAAGCAAAGAAAGAGCTGGTAATACATACAGCCATTCTTGTGCATAAAAATTAATAAATCACTCCCTTTACGGTCGTGCCTAAAAAAACTATTTCGATAAATGCAGGTTAAAAGTTAAATTTACCATGGAAGTATGGAGACTTGCGATCGTTGTACTTGGTTAGAATATTGAAGAGCAAATACCGGAACAAGTTGCGCGAGGGGCACGACAACCGGGGCAGTAAATCTGCGCTGGTGGCGGAGCACGTTGACATTTGGCGCCATTTGAGAAAAGTTCAAGGCGCTTGACGCCCGGAAACCAACTGTCGGTCATTGTACGCTTGCTCGTACGTCAAGAACTCCCATCGCAGACGTTTACAGGGGGGGGGGGGGGGGGGGGCGAGATTGTAATCGCCTACGAGCTATTATCGCAACATTTCGATACTTATCGTTATATCGACATGTATCCATCCGTGTATCGTGCCTTCTTAAGATCACATTGCCCAACGTCAGATAATAAACAATACCTCCTGCTTCCGAGCTTTGAAAATTACTATCATAGGACTGGTTTTACAAATGTCCCGGTGATTGTCAAAGTGGTCTATATCAATAATTTCGAAAAATTAATTTTTCTGTTTACATAGCGTCATTGTCACCTATACGATTGAAATACGGAATGATTTGTGAACCAAACTTTTCTGACTTACAATTAGACTACTTTCACAATAACCAGCACAAATATAATTGTGAGGTTGTTTTCTTCTTCCCGTCGATTCACGTACAAATGTGCACTTAAATGTTCACCGTATACAGTAAAACCCTCGTATTATCAGCTTCTACCGAAACAGCGGGACTTCAGAACCTGATTGCTTTAGTTACCTCTACGCGAGGTGAGAAATCAGCGGAACGATCTAGTTTGCCAATCCATTAGAATATTACGATCGTTCACTTCCCACTCTTCTTACTTGGCGCGATTCGAGCGCGATAACGCGCGGATGACGTCGTCAATGATTATTGGTCAATGCTTCGCGCCTCGATTCTTTCGTCACGCCGCTCGCCGGTTGATTTAGTCCGTCGCGTACCCACGTTGTTTATCACCGTGGTGGCGCCTGCAGCGCTAAATGTCCATTCAATGCAATCTACCTCTACTCGCGAGAGTGAGCGCGGACTAATTACCGGGTGCGTCCAGGGATGGTAACTTGTCTCCACGCTCTTATTGTCGATCGATTCGCGTCTCAATGGAGCGTATCGGATCACCATTGTTTCTCCGTGCCGCTGTTGGTTTGCTCGTTTATCAAAACGATTTCAAACGGATCAAACTTGGGTTTCGTAGGATATTCATTCGATACAGTCTCGTTAATGTAAGAAGGTATTTGTAAGAGCAATAGAACTTATGCGGTTGGTCTGTCAGAATTACGCGCGAACGATACTTTTCAGACGTACAAATATAGTTGAACATACATTCGATCAAGTTGAACTCCCGTATTCACGGTCGCTTATAGAATTTTTCTGGTCTTTTGCGGGTGAATAAAAGTATTCGCATAGACAAGAATCACTATAATTTTCCAAATATGGCATTAGCAAAAAGTGTCATTATTGGTATATGTACATAGTTTAATAGAATGTCGAAATCGTGGTTACATGTTTATTTCGTGCGGTAGAGAAAATTAATTTCGACCGAGTGTCAAGCACGTGCCAAACTTACCTCGTAGAAAACGTCGAATTGTGGAAAATCTCCAGAGACCCGTAAGTCCTTCAGGAACATTGTCGATACCATCTCGGAAAGCGGACCAGATTTTCCATAAATTGCTAATAAGCTGGCACAGACCGCGCGCCGTATCGTACGAATCTTGGTGGGCCCCGTTACGTTTGCATCCCTGAGAGTTCCAGCTTGTATATCGAATGCATCCGGCCTCCTCGCATTCTCGGCCACATAGACCATTGAGAAACGAGCGAGCGATCCCGCTTGACTAGAATTCATTAAACGTGTCGGCCCATCTCTTCTCAACGAGGTCCTATCGTTCCTTCTTCGGTCTTTGCTTGCCTCTCTCGTGCGATCCGTCGCCATCCACTGGCATCCGCGACCTCCAAATTCTGCCACCTGCGCGTAGAAAAAGAATGGGCGCGCGGGAGGCACCTGGAAGGTAAGAAACAACCCCTACCCGTCGTGGCGGACGCGTCTGGCAAAGCTTACGTCCCAACCCTCTCTTTCTCTCTCTCTCTCTCTTTCTCTTTCTCGTTTCACCTTTGGCGTTTGCCGTGATTTTCCTTCGCGCGGTGCGCCAACGAGCGAGCGAGCGAGTGCACGGGGTCGGTGATCGCGGAGAGAATGCTGCAGGGACGCAGGTTGAACGGCTGCGAAATGCAGCGGCGACGACGGCGGCGCGCGGTTCTTGGAGTGACGGAAGGGGAAGGAAAATAGAGAGAGAGAGAAAGATAGAGAGAGAGAGAGAGAGAGAGAGAGAGAGAGGAGAGTGAAGAAGGAGAGATAGAAGGCAGCAGAGAGAAAACGAAGAGAAGAGAAAGAGAGAGAGAGAGAGACCGGCTTTTATAATGGCGCCGCAGTTATACCGGTAAGCGAGTAAATGCATCAACGTGCAGGAGAGAGCCCTGTGAGGCACCCGCGTGCCGAAGCAGAAAGAGGAAAAGGGTGAGGAGGGACGAGGAATGAGAGAAAGAGAGAAATAGATAAAGTCGACCTGGGATTACGCGCGCGAGCGAGAAAGAGCGAGAAGAAGGAGAGAGAAGGAAGAAGCGAGGAGGAAGAGATGGAAAGGAGAGCGAGAGGGAGAAGAGGAAAGGAGAACGAGGGGGAGAGAAAGCGAGGGAGAGATTCTTCGGGGTGTGGGCGGATTGCACGCGTCTCTCGGTAATGGATCCCATCGATCATCCCTCCGCGGGTGGAGAGCGCCTCTCTCCTTCACCCCGCTCTACGGTGGATCGTCCATTAGTCAGTTTCGTCGATTACCGCCACGCTGCCGTCTCGCTCGAGAGGTATCGTCCCGTGCTCACTACGAGACCGAGAGAGAGAGAGAGAGAGAGAAAGAGAAAGAATGAGAGAGAATCCCGAAATAGTGGAGAGACCGGCCGATAAGCGCAGACGCCCAATTTTCGTGGAGAGGAGAAGGGTTTCGTGATGCTCGTTGATTCTCCAAAGGTTTCAAATGGGCGGAGAAGCTCGACGATAACGGGGGTGCTTTCCATTTGCTGGAATGTCCGGATACGTGGCCGCGCATTCGTGTCCTTACCCGAACACACGAATCGTTTGCATAAATTTCTTGGTACAGAAGTTGAAACAGAGAAGTTCTATTTCGCTTGTGCTGTCTACTTCTCGTTTTCATCCTTGATGCGCATCCAAGGTTGCAAACTCGAGTTAGATACGATTGGTCGATTTACGAAAACACTCAGGACATGGAGGCATTGGAATTTGAGTCATTGCGGATCGATGACTCGCGGTATCACTAAAATACAATACGTAACATCAATCGGTGGATGTGCTTGCAGGAGCCAGATAGTTCTGCTGAAGTTCTCGCTTACAAGCACGTAATTTCTTCGGTGTTCCTGAACCCTTTGAGTGTTAAATACTCGCGGCCTCTGCGGTTCGTACGGACGGTGACGATCGCTGTGGACGGAATACTTTTTTGCTATACTAATCTGTGTTGATTAACCATTCAAGAAGCAAATAGCAATAAGTAATAGTAATCCTTTTGCACGAGATAAAATAATTGAAGAGCGTTATTTTTGAGTATTAATTATTTATTATAAACCCTAAAACTTACAATAAACTAGAACTTGGCTAATAAACTAGAAAACAATAAACTAGAAAACTAAATTTAAAAGGAGTGCGCTTGAATTCATCTCACATAAAAGTAATTCTAATACTTCTAAGTTAGTGATCGAAAAAATCGACAGATATATGTAGAGTAAACGCATATATGCGTCTTTAGTCCACACCGACAACTTTCGCGAGACGCATATATGCGTCCACAGGGCTCAAAGGGTTAATTTTATCATCCAAACTGTATACCAAGAGGGACGAGGAGGGCGTGCATCGTATTCAGACACGACATACCTTTTTTCCCTTCATCCTCCTCCTCTAGCGTCCCATCGCGTTCCATTCCATCGAAATTCTTCCACGATGATTCCTCGACAGTTCTTCTCCGGCGAAGAGAGGCATCTCGGCTCGCTTAGCGAGAAACAATGCGAGCCGAGCGTCGTAAACGACGAAGGAAGAGAAAGAGAAAGATACGAAAGGCGGGTAGCGGAGTGAGAAAGATAAATTCAAGGTCTCCGAGTAAGTATCATCGATCATCGTTCCGCGAGCTGGCCAGATCCGGGCGATCGACACCGCCGGACAGAAACGACACTCGACTATTCCCTAATTTGTAACCCTCCCTCACTTCGGAGGCAACCTTCCTCGATCCGAGCAAACGCGACAGGACCTTCTCTTCTTCCACCACCAATCGTTCCTCTTTCTCACTTCCTCCACACTCTCTCTCTTTCTCTCGGCTCGTCCACGCGTTCCAGCGAATTAATGGCCCTCCTCCTCACCCTTCCCGAATTCGTCGTGGCCGACATTCCTTTGTAATCTCCTCGAAGGAGGCATTTTTTCCGGGACTTATATCGCCCCGGTGAATTTACGAGCACTTCTCGAGTGGTGAGCGAGAGGAGGGATGAGAGACATGGAGAAATTGAGAGAATAAGAGAGAGAAAGAGAAGAAGAGCGCGTCTCACAGTGCCGTACCACTCATGGTCCACGCGGCCGCCCCCTCGTTCCGCTCGGCGTACGGTCGAAATGGAGTAACGCTGGGAGCGCTTTCGTGATTTACTCGCCTCTTCTTTTTCCTCCTTCGCTTCTTCGGCTTCCTCCTCTCCCTCTTTCTCCTCACGAGGAAGGCCCAAGGGAATATCGGAGTGGACGAGCGACGGGGCCGCCCGTCCATGGACGTCCCTCGTGGCGTTAGCGAGGGGGCCCAGTCCGCTCGTGGCTGAATTCTCTGGAAATGCCAGCGTGATTTGTGCGACCGGTTACCGTTGCCATTTGCATAGCCCCGCGGGGGACCGTCGGGTGGGTGCCCCATCGCGCATTGTTACCGTCCTCGCTCCTCAACCCTCCTTCACCTTCCTTCCTTCTTCCTTCCTCCTTCTACTCCTCGCTCGCTTCTTCCTTCCTCCTTTCTACTTCTCGCTCGCTTCTATTCGCGATCCTGCCACGGTGGATCGCGAGTCCAACAGTCCCCGAGGGTGTTTAGGAAGGTGGACCGGTAGGGACCGAGCCTCTCGTCCGAGTTACGCGAAGATTCGGTCATCGATGACGCCAGGTCGATGCACGCCTGGATAAATCTGGATTGAAGACGCGCCTCGCGGACGAGGACGTACGAAAAGATTTCACTTGCTTTCTGTTTGTTACTTTGAGGAGGTAATCGTGAGAGGTGATAAGGGAAGGATCGAGCCTTGGTTGTAAAGACGTAAGAGTTCGTCGTTGAGTGTTACACTGGCTTGGTTTTTGAGAAAAGTAGGGATATTTTGAAGTTAGTTTTATCTTTTGAGATTCGTTGCCATGAAGTTTCGCTCGAATAGTATTTAACCTTTTGTCTGATGAGTTTTAATGAAGATTTTATTTTATCTTTGATAATTAAATAATGTATTGTTGCAAGGCATTAAATGATAATATTTTCCAGGTTTTATAATTAAGAGTCACTACAATCTATACACATGGAACCACTCATAAAATAATACGGTAAAATTAGTCTGAGCTATTTACGTATATGGTACGAGCAAATCGGGCAAAGGGTTAAGACTAATTTTAGGGGATTTTTTTTTTTTTATAAGTACAGGTTCTCATTTAAGCTTGTCAAATTGATGGTTTCCGCCTAGGATTAATTTAAGTAACTCACTTTTCATCGACGTGAAATTTTATTCCAAACGACACGCCTCTTTCTCGGTGGACTAGGAGAAAGGAATGTTTGCTTGCGTCCAGAGTGTTGAACTATCCTCGCCTTGCCAATCTCCGAAATGAAATTCCACTTTGTGCTTTGCGTCCTGCTCCATCCATCCGGCTGAGTCATCCTTTTTTCGATCGCACGCCCTGCTTCGAAACACTCGCTCTCGCGATTCGAATCGGACGCCTTTAATTACCGCGATCCAGCTAGGCCCCGATGCCGTGGACGCGATAGCATCGTCTCGGCGGAAAACAACTTGTTACGGAAATACCAGGGATTACGATCGTGGGAGATCCTTTGTACGGCAAAGTAGATTTTCCGATGAGCATCTCGACGTGGCGGTGCGCACGGAGGAAGCGCGCGAGGATCAGGCGCCGACCGAAGTACCGGCAGTCCGTGATTAACTTTTACAAGTGTATTCGAAGCAATAGGGCGATCGTTCGATTTGTCGAGGTAAATTTGTAGCTTTGCACTACGAACGATCATTATGAGTAGGTTAGCCTGTGATTGCGAAAAACAGACACCGAATTACGAGGATCATTCAATAAGTAACGAGACAGATTGATGTAGATAAAGACTGTTTATTCAATTAACGCAATATTTTGGCTACTTTTCAAAATAATTCTCTCTTAACACATACACATTTGTCAGATCGTTCCTCTAACTTTCTTATGCCAATAGTGTAAAATTCTTTTGGTTGCTGTCAGAGTCACATTTGCACCCGAATCTTAGAACCTTCTCAAGAGGACCAAACATGTGAAAATCTGGAGAGGCAAGATCTGGGCTATTAGGAGAGTGTGAAAGAATCTCTCAGCCCAGTTTTCCAATGCATTCTTGAATTATACTTGCTGTATGTGGCCGTGCATTATTGTGAAGCAAAATCACCTCATTTGTCAAAAGTCACAAGAGCTTATTTTTTACGATTTTCTTGAAGACCGAAGAACAATCAACAATATTACAGTGATATGTTGGAAAACAAAGCAAAACCTGCTATTCTCACTAAACATCGTGGAATTTTAACAAAAACGATCACCAGTTTTCAAGAAGATTCACTCTTACCTCGAATCTATCACTTCCAGAGGACTATCTCAACGCATGGATAACAAGAAGAAACGAAAAAAAATTGATCAACGAAGAATGTCCTCAGATTCGTTACATCATTACCCTCGAGCCCTCTTCGCAAAAGTCACCAATCGCTCAGCATCCTCCGTTTCAAGCACATATTTCACCGGTCGACGATCTTCAACGATTTAAATCTCTCAACGATCCCTTGCACAATATTATGAATGCCCACGCGAAATGCACGTTATTCGATCGGCTTCCATCGGCGTAGCACCAGTCCTTATCTCCTTGGTGAAAGCTCGAACGTAAGAATCATCGACGAATCGTTGCACAATTTTACGAAGCCTAGGGCACGTCGGCTCGTTACTCGGTCGCAGTGGCGTAGTTGACAAGTTTGGATCGAAGCGGCGCCGGCCGGCGCCGCGAGTAGAAAACCAACGCGCCGCTCCCCAAACAGCAGAAACGCTTTTACGATAACGCGTGCGGCCCCTCCATTGGTCATGCCCAAGCGCTCGATGATAAGATCGCACATTGTCGTATCGTGAATCATGACTGTAGTTTGTTTTTCCAGTCATCGAAGATAGACGGTGCACGCGGTGTGTAGCTACTTACGGAGGAAGGGGTACTCGAGCGCGCGCTTTGAGTCGAGTGAAATTCCTCGGGATCGATAGCGTGCTTGATCGAGACCCCGGATTAAAATGGGTGGTGCTCCAAGTGTCTCCGAACTCGTTCCTTAACCGTAATTCTTCCTGTAATTAGCGCGATAAAAGCGGTTCAGAAGAGATTGGAGCTAGCTTTTTCCGAGAGAATTTCCACAGAAGTTGTCTCCTAAATTTGCGATATTTCCTGCAACGAATTCCACGAGGATTTGTGAATAATCACGTGGATTAAAGGTGGAACAAGATAGAGAGTATTTTTGGAAATTTCTACGAAATGATAAAGAAGGAGTTAGACAACCCTATCGATCCTCTTGAGTGGATTGTCCGATTCGAGAAGTTTTGTCAGATGGTGAACACCGAATGATCGAGTATTTCCAGGATAAATCGATAATCTTCTATCGGGTAGCGAGAATTCAATAATATTTAGGTCGCGATAGAAATTTCTGCGATAGACACACTGTAATGGCACTTGTGATCGATACGCTCGTAATCGAACGAGAAACTTCTTGGAAGAAAGTGATCGGACTTTTTCGATGGATTTTATGGAACGTGTCTGAGTCTCGGTGCGCGTAGTAGTGGGCATTCGATTTCTTTATCGAGCTTAGAATTGCATAACACGGTCAATTAGTAGATTAACGATGGGACGTGCGCTGAAGTGGAATTTTAAGAGCGACTGTTAGGCGATACGTCGCGCAAGGACAACTGTTATGATCAACTGTCGCGAGGGATAATTCGTAAATTATTAAACACGTGCAAACAAGGCAGAAAGAAACTAGGTCTCTTTATGCTCTTCGGTGAGAATATCGCAATTTTTCCATACCTATGGCAATCTTTTGGTGTGTAGATGCCAAGGCATTCAAAGTGAAACTCAGATATCCAGTATCTAATTTGAAAGTGGTCTAAGTCAATTTTAAAAAAAAAATAATAAGATATCACATAATTCGTGAATAATTTAATGTTATGGGATATCTCAATTTTTTAAAAAAAATTGACTTAGGCCACTTTCAAAATAAACAGCTCATTTCATCGAATAAAAAATATGTGTCTCGACGAGCTTCGTGCACGACACTCGCAGGGTAAACGATTGTTCATTTGTATTTTTCATTTCAGTGAGGACGCTGGGCGTAGCGGCGGCGAAATGAAGCATGCAGCATGCGTGGTAGCGGTGTCACGGCTGCGCGGTCCTGCCTTCAACCCCTGGTGTCTGCCAGCCGCTACCTCGCCGTACACGCCCTTCCCGGAGATCCTCTGTATTTCGTCGTCGAGGTGAGATCATCCCTCGTTACATTTTCATTAAACTTGCGAAAACAATTGTCCACACTGTATTAGAACACTCTCGTGAAAGTTTTTCTACCTACAAAGACATTCATGAACACCTTATAAAGAACAATTTTAGGAATAAAATCAAATCTTTGAACTTTTTCGATAAGATTTTATCTTGTAATTTTCTTTAGTTAATGACTTTAGTTTTCGTGTCTTGGCTGTACGGGGCATGACCCGTGAAACAGAATAAAACTCGTTCATTGTATAACTGGACACGATAAGAACGTTAAAAATTTTAATAGTGTCACGAGCACCCTTTTTTTCATCCGTGCACCCAATATCGGTTTGTCGCCATTTTGGCGCGGTTTTCGTTCAGCCTAGCTTCTCTAATAGTTGTGTTTCATGGAATATAATCGAAAGGCAATCTATCTGTATGTGGAGTACGTTTGAGTCTTCATAGATCGACTAAAGTAACGTTTTCTGATGAAATCGAAATGGAACACGTACGGAACGTTATTTAATCGTCCTACAAGGTGCATCGATCTTTATTGGGGTTACCAAATAATTATTAATGAGTGATAATTTCGGACGAAGAGAAATATAATTGCAGCTCGCGACAACGTGAGCTTTTTTAATATACTTTCTTTGGCAATTGATGTTAAACGAAGGTGGAAATTTACGAGAATGAATTTACTTAGCTTCCTCTGGTTCTTGTCATAAAGGCGAGCGTGTCTTCGTGCGACGGCCTCAAGGCAACCCACTTCGCCTTGTACTTATCTCTTCGCATATTTTCCGCGATAGGGTCAACTAGTAAACTAACATAGTTTCAAATCAGATCGACGTAATGCGTAATACACACAATTGTACGGCTGTGGGAACCATCGGTACAATTCGTCCAACGATAATATTTTTATTTGCGCTAAGAAGCGAGTGAGGAAGGAATTCATCCTTGTGTCATTTTTGACAAGGATAGCGCAGCTCGAACCACACTCATACACTGCTAAGACACTTTATGTTAAATTTTAATTGTTTGTAATGTCGAAACACAACAAAGTATGGGTCCAGAATTACATTTTCGATTCTGGAAATCCACACGTAATCTCTCAATCCAAAATTCTTAGCCAAAATTCTTTATATTTCTTCCGTTCTTTCATCTCCACTTTTATAGTTTCCTTCTGATAACACTTTACAGGCATTCGCATCAATATAGTATTTCATTTAAAAATTTCAACCAATCACAAACTATAGTTTTTCCACAGCAAACACCATACTCTTTCCTTACCTCTTAATTCCTTCATTCTTTCTCGTCTTGCAACAGTTTTTGTTCTCTTCTATAAGTCGAACCAGACCACTTCTCAATTAGCTACTATCTCGTCTCGAACATTCTCACATCCTTTGCGATAGTTCTTTGTTAATTATTATTTAAATAAATCAGTTTTTGTTGCAATCAGATACTTTGCTAAAGAATTACGTTATCACCAAGTTAAAGGCGTAATGCGTATCAGTCGGTTTTTAAACGAATAAAACAAAGCCATCATACGATTGAACGTGTAATGTCGACTCGTGTTTTTTCCTCTTCTGTAATGAAATTCACCATTCTCATTATTTTCAAGACATTTTTGTAATTTGGACGACGAGAAAGTTGTTCATATGCTTTGGTCCCTTTCGCGATTTTTCAACGCGCATCCACACCTTCGGGCATGGGAAATACCGCAGACTATCGTTGCACGCGGAGCGCGATGTCGAGGGCACGGCCGGATTTTCTAATCGGTGAAGATTTTCTAATACGATTAGTTACATCCTTACTCGCGACGTGGGCGTGCGAGAGTGGAATAACCGATGCGGGAGAAACTTACGTGCGCGCTCGATCCGTCAGGTTCTCCTCGTCGGAAGAGACCGATCGAGTCGCAGGACAAAAAGTAGAGAAAATCGAGAAAACTAGTGCACTCGGTGGGCGAGAAGCAAGTTCCACGAATAACGATACGAACCTTGGATCGGATCCAAGACATTGTAACACGAAGGCATCTATCTCGTACTGAACAACATTTGTAACACTATCGCTACACTTAGTTGGACTCGTTCATTTTCAAGTTAAACGAGTAATTTTCTTGTTGGAAATTGATCCCAAGTAAAGGATACGTGTCACTGTAAAAAAAACGAAATGTAAAAAACATGTGTTAAAATAAGTAACCGGCATTTTATCGATAGCAAGAACAGGCAAAACGTTCGAATGAAATTGGATCGTTGGACCGATCATTGGACTCTCGAGAAGTACGATGAAAGGGTTGATCGAGAGTTCTCCTATGATCTACCACGGTATCACTGGCCACCTGCCACAAATGAGTCTCGTATCATTTATAAATATCGGTTTAGTATTGCGTGTCGACGCAAACGCGACACGTGCCATGCAACTTTAGCGGCCACGAATGCTTACGCGTACGCGCGCCGTCTCCAATGCAAAATTTTCACTATGAAATCTCGGAGTGACTTGGTGGGTTGCATTGGAACGCTTCGAATGCTCAGACGACTCAACGACGTCGTTAAAATCCCGTCGAACGTCACGGTAAAAAAATTTTTGAACCGTTCTGTCATTCCACACGTCAATGTCTGCTCCTAAAGCTTACTACCTCTTCACTAAGTTAGTACGATTATTTGACTGTTTCAAATTCTCGAACAAAAAAAAAGCCATCCCCCTTGGTAGAATAATGTTTTGGTGATCGTGCTTTCATTTGCATTTTACGTATCGCGCGTGCAGTGGGTACACAATAATACATTGACAATAATAACGTTAACACGCGACACTGATTCTAAGTAAGTTTTTTTTTATCTCCATTCAACGTGCTCACGAACTGACAATTAAAAAAAAATATCTCAAGCTCTCGTTCGAACGTTGAAAGAAAGACCATCGCTTACGTCCGTCGCGTCGTTTATCGACTACGTCGAATTGTAAATCGATTCTGTCGATTATGCGTCGAGAAAAGTGTTCTGTCGTGCAAAGGGTGCAAAATCGACTCGATCGCGATCAGCTTCGAGAAAACGAGTCCTTGGGCGGAGGCGATGCATAGTTTCTAATTGCGTTCCTTTAACGAGCTTTCATTAGTGCACCACGGTGCGTGCTTTCCATAGATGTGAAGGAAATGACCTTGGCCGCCCCTCGCGGTAACGTCCTCCCGCATTCGCCCAGCTCTTGCCGTGAGACGCCGGATGCAGGCACCACCTCCGGATGTAGATCAAAAGTTGAAGAAAATTGAATGCAGTCTTCATAGTCGAAACAGATCGCAATCTCGAAATATTCATTAGACGTAAAAGAGAACGAATCCGACTGCGAAACTCGTTGGTATCCGTGCGTGCAGCATATATTTTTTTCTTCGTTTAGTCTTCCGTATAGTTGTTTGACATGAAAAAAAAAACGTTTATCGGACAGTGCGGCACGGAAACTAAAAAAAACACTTCGAATCGTTAAGAATCTGCACTCGCGACGTAGCCTACACGAAAAGCGTAAATGCACTTTCCACGTTTCGAATCCTTCAGATTTCCTTTTTTTTTGATATTTTGCATAGATTACTGGATTTCGATTAAACACACCTGTCGCATAAAAAGGTTTACAACGTAAGAAGTATCCTGGGAGTTTCAAAATTGCTTGAAAATAACCAACCTCATCCACGTTGGTATTTTATGACTTCTAAAACTTATAAAACGTTCTGAAGATTCAAACCATCGAAATCTGTCTATCTCAGAAGTCCTTCTTCACGTTCGAGTGCTTTTACACCAAACGTACATGCATCGAACGCATATAAGCCCCCAATATACCTATGTCTCAAATACGTAAAATAATCGTCGATGAGCCCACTGGTTTGTCAAAAATTTCAACATGCTTCACATCCGATACAATTCTTCGAAATCAATCTTTTCCAGAATTAGAATTATTCACAGTTGAAACAAAATTTCAAAGGCGTCACGGCGTTCGTTCGCTTCTTCTTCGCTCGACGAACGAACGAGCGTCGTGGCGTGCGTCGTGGCCGTGTGGGTCGGCGAAATCGCGAAGGCGCAAAATCGGGGTCGGTAAAACTAGAAACCGTAATGAGGGGATTAACGGCGGGAGATTCTTTTTTTTTTACGCGTGACGCGAGCTTAACGCGAGTTCGTGCACTCGTGGACGCGCGTGCGCAGTTGGGAGGCGGCGAGGCAATGTCAATGCCATAGACATAATATACCTAGACTGCGCGTTGACACAGTGGGGGTAGAGCTCACGTAGAAAAGGAAGCATTCTGTTTTGCTGTCTGTGCGTTCTCTCCTTAGAACATATATAACTGGAAGGGGAACAGAGGCTCGAGCCTGTGTCCAAGTTGTGTGCGAGAGAGAAACGTTTTAAAGAGAAAGAGAAGGACTGAGATTAACATTCGTCCGCAATGCGCAAGCGCGAGCGATGACAGCATGCTGACAGCTGACAGTGAGTTTCAAAATATTGAAAGGTTAAACCCGTAGATAAGCTATCAATTATAACATTGATACCTTAGTTAAGAAAAAATGCCATGCCTATACTGTGTCCTATGCGGTAAACGTGATAAATCGGTATCTTATCATAAGTAAGTAATAATATTTCTCTTTATTTATTATTTTGTTTGCACAAAATAAAGTTTATAATTGTTTGTCATTGTGCGCATCTTAATTATCACCTATTCAATAATCGTCAATTGTATCCCAATTACATTTCCATTTTTAAACGGCGCGGTGAGCGTCATCCGTGTTTGCGCATTACGAGCAAAGATTAACATCTATCTGTCTCTCTCGCACCGAACTTGGCCACACATCTTTTACATGGGAAACATAGACAATTCCCCTTCCAGTTATATATGTTCTAAGGTTCTCTATCGCTCTCGTCCGAAGGGGGATACGGGAAAACAGTTGCCAATCTAAACGTTTCCCCTTCGCGCGAGAGCGAGAGAGAACGCACAGACATCAAAACAGAGTGCATCCTTTTCTACGTGAGTTCTACCCCCACTCCTGAAATTTGGGAGAACGCGCAGTCTAGGTATATTATGTCTATGGTCAATGCCAAGGTTTGCCGTTAAGACACCGCCGATTCGCCGGTTCGAGGCTGTTGCCTTCTCGTCGTTAGAAGAGCCACCTACTGTACCGTACCGTACCGTGGCCATCTGCCTCTCTCCTCTCCTCTCGACTTACCGCACCCTGGCATCGCATCGCGAACGTAGCGGTGGGCGCGCGCGAGGAATGTCGGGGCCGGTAGCGAAGAAGGAGGCGGAGGGCGTACATTCTCACACGATAGCATCTACCTAATTATAGCGAGGCTCATTTGTAACGACGAATCTGGATTCCCGGCGGCCAAGGAAATTCCTCGTTCTGGCTCCGTGGCCCCGTGGTTCGGCCTCCGGGTGCATACAACCGCTTCCAAAGGTACCGAGATTAGGAGTACGCGCTGCGTTTCGTCAGTTCCTTTCCTTTGGCCACATCCGTTCGTGTCAAACGCGCTCGAAGACTCCACCAGTTATAGAATCGATCTACGATCGTCTCTCTTCGAAGAGTCGAGAGACGCACGCGGTGTGGAGCTTAACCCTTTTAGTGCCGGCGAAATAGAGGTGCCTATGCGAAGATAACCGGACGAATTTCACGAATTTACAAGAGTTTAGAAAAAGGCTCATAAAAATCAAACTAAAAATGATATTTACATGATTCAAACAGCAGCGTATTAATCATCTTGTAATGAAATTAGACCATTTATAACCTATTATAAATTTATTTTGAGATAGAGTTCTCCTGCTAAGTTAAGGCGCGTTCTCACGAGTTAAGTTTATTGACCGATTTTAGTTGACCGATTTTAGTGGAATAGCACTCGAATCAGTTTTTGTTCTCTTTTCCATCGTGTTTTGAGGGTTTTTTTATGTTTTCTGGTGTAACAGCCTCATTTAGACGACCAGAGCGTTCAGCATCATTTACGTCTGTATGAACGTGTTTGAAATCAGCATACCATCGACAAATGATTGTTTTCGACGGAGAGCAGAGCCCAGATAACACTTTTCAAACCATCGCTGAGGTTGAACGGTATTTTTTTCCATTAAAATGCAATGCTTTATCAACACACCATTGTCCTGATGAAATTTAACTCAATGACACAATGTCGGAAAGTCATGAAATTTTAATACGTAACTTCTAAAAGTTGGTACTAACTGAGAATGGTATGGATTTGTTCTTAAAGGCGCTATTTGTCGGTTAGTCCCAGGACTTATTTATCAATATGTTACAGATATACATACACGCGTGGTGCGATCGGTTAAAAGCGAATTTAACAGTCAACTGATGCTCACACGCTTCATAGCATCTTTCAACTTAAAAACAATTCGTAACGACTTATCACTTGAACAATACAAGTCTGTCTGGACCAAATTTTTCTCGATCAACTACAAAGTTGATCAACCCTAGCGAATAAGCAGTTCATACTAGTTTTCATTAAACTTTTGTCGATAAACTCCAATCGATCAACTAAACTTGAGTCACGAAAACTCGCCTTTATCGATCACCTATAAAATCCTCGTAAACGCATACCATTTACATTATCTTCTCTTCTTCGATTAACCTGCTACGCGCTTGTCCGCGTATTCTCGAGCCACGTAGCGCGCTTATTTTTCGCCCCTAAGCACCTTACGTCCGCTTACGGCGATGCATACATATTTGTTGTTTGGAATGCAAATATGTTTTACGTATTCGCTAGCCACGCGTGCCGTTACCAGTCGAAAGCCACCTATTACACGTACGGCACCCATTTCAGTCGGCCTTTGCATCGCAAATGTGTCGCACCGTCGTATGTGATTCTAATGTTAAATAGCGCCTCCACCTGTTCTCCCGCCCTGCTTTCGCGCGGGCGTAAAGATTAGACGAGCGCGTGTAGCAAAACCCGTTGATTCGAAGGTAAAAACTAAATACGGGTGAGTCATCCGACGCTCTGTCACAAGTATGGAAATACGTTAAGCGATGTATCGTCGTGCGATGTTCCTTGGTCTCCTTGTTCTCGATAGAACGCTTCTGCGATATTAGACGCTCGAGAGTGTCGGTAACCTCGTTTAAATTCAACGTGAAAACTAAAGATTTATTAATGCTCACGGTACGATGAATATCCACCGGACAGATTGTTATTTATCATTGGCGCGGAGCATTTCTCTTCTGCTCCCATTCTTCTCTACCTTGATAACGACGTGAACCACCACCCGTACGAAAAGACGAGAAAACATTTCCGTGAATTTCGTCCGGCTCCTGCGCTCCGCCCGAATGGAGAGGGAATTTCGGAGTGTCTGCAGATAGGATCGGCTGTAAATCTGTGCCGACAGGCTGTTCGGGTGTATATTTTATGGCAGCGCGTAAAAAATGAAGGTGGAGACGAGAAAGAGAGAGAGAAGAGAGCTGGAGTGAGTTTGGTGGACGCAGAAAAGCTTGTGAGAATATAAATTCCGTCCTTCTCTTGTTTAGGCAACTATCAAAAATCCATAAGCCTTATCGGTGGTGACAATAATACCTTGGGACAGCTTCCGATCTTCATACCACTTTACGTTCATTGCCATATTTTAACAGGTTGATCGCCGCGTCACCCGAATTCGGCTGATTATAAACGATCAAAATAGGTATTTGGAAGTATAATTAACGCTTTAGATAGTTAACTAGACAGTCGCCGAAATTCAAGGTGACGCATGACGTGGGGATCAACGTGAACCTTCCGATTCAAGTGAATTTACTTCTCACTCGCTTCTTTTTCCTTCTCGTTTTCCGCGCATGATCATATCTCTCTCTCTCTCTTTGTCTCTCACTCTCTTGGTCTTAATCCGAATGTCCGGCTTAATATATGTATTTATGTATTAAGATTAATTAGCCTGAATAGCGGCGCGGGATATCTGGTATCCGATGTTTTCTCGTTTTTGTGGTGTTTCCTGTGCAACGTTACTCCACTGATTTAGTACCGTAGTCAGGTAGGAGGTAGGGGTAACGTTGATTCGAGATTACATAATAATATGCACGCGTTCTCCAGATGTCTCTCATTTATCGTTCTCCGGCTTCTTCCGGTCATTCTTCTTGCACGGTTCCACACGAAACCTCGGTCGAGGGACAGGAAACGAGAGATTCGAATCACATCGAAAGCTCGATTCTACACGCGCGATACTTCATCGCCTATTCCACTTGCGGACGAAGTTTGGCGTGCTTCTCTTTTTAATCTTTTTCCACCCTTCGTCTCACGCTCCTCGGTACCTTTCTTTGTATAATTCATGCTTCGTATAATTCATTCTTTTTCTCTCCGCGTATCGCGCAACGCTTACCCGACGCGTGCTAAACAAATTGACTTCTCTCGGATGGGTTTAAATATACATGTTTGTGGCTATGTATACGATCCAGAATCTATAATTAAAAGAGTCGTAAGCCAAACATTGGCGTTCGATGGACGATTTATAAAATTTATAAAATTTAAATTGATTTAAAACCACGTGGAAAGTAAGTCGTCGTGAAACAGTTAGAGCATTCGTTTACGAGCACTGGATCATCCTTGGTTAAACACAAAAGTCTTCGTATACCTCGAAAACTGTTTTTACTTTTAATCAGTTGCAACTCTAGTTAGCAATCTGCAGAGTGTAGGAAGAGTCTAGTGATCGACGGTACTTCGTCTATTATGTATTTTACTTTTGTTATTGTTATTTCATTTATAGTTAATGTTTCTCGCAATGTGTGTAAGTTTGTTAACAGTGTACAAGTAACCGAACGATAAATTCGGAATTATGGAATAACGTATATCTATGCTCATTTGTAGGGTCAGTTGAGCGCTCTTATCAGAGCTCCTCCCGTTTTCTCTCTGTCTCTCTCTCTCTCCTTCTTTCTTTCTCTCACTGCTCGTTTGTCCGCATCCTCACGTCCCCGGTCACCGCCCGTTAATTTCCTTATTTTCACTACAAATCTCGTAACGTACGTTTCCTCCTTTCGACGTGCCCGTGAAAAAATATTATCCCGCGATATTCCGAATTATCTAGTCGCTTACGTATCAATTTATCCACTTACTTAAATTTTCTCGCAGTTTCTTTTGTTCCACGAGGAAAAGCGTCGACAACCGGTTTCCTCGGAATGTATCGGCGCCTTACTTCATTCTGGTTCACTTTCTAGCAAGCATCCATTTCTAGCCTGATATTAAACCACTATTCGTTTTATGAGACCGGCATCGAGATTCCTCCGGTTCTCCTAGGTGCGCAGCCGAGCGCATAAATCCGGCCACACGAGCGTTCAGTCGCATCGAGCGTTCCCCTTCGTTTTTCTCGATTCGACTCGTGTTACGAATATAACAAATTCATTCCCGAGTCATCGAATCTACCGGGGTTGAATGAAACATCAAACGGACTCGCGCGAGCCGATTCAAATTTCGCAGAAAAAGAATTCGTTCCCATCGCACCGTCGCACAATGAGAATAAATAATTAGTACACCGAGTACGGCGAGTACATCTTCGATGAATAATTCAACGATTTGGCGGGCCATAAACCGTACGGCGGCTAGACTTAATTAATAAACCAATTAATTACGCGCGGAGTATCAATTTAATTCGTTCGTGGGCTGCGCGTGAGAGGTGTACACGGAGAGTACACGTAAGCGGCGCGTAAGAGATAAACATGTGCGGTTGAAAAGGTGCAATTTGAATATCCACGCTGGTTCGCCACTTTTCTTCTTTGGTTTTTCACTCACCTCGTCCCACCACCCTCGACTTCGCGTATCCACTTTCCGGTCTCCTCCCTTGCTTCACACTTGCCTACTCTCCACTTCCTTCCTACTTCTTTCTCCCTCTTTTTCATTCTATCTCCGAGTCTCCCACCAGTACGTTACCACGTCTACACTTATCCCCCTCTAAGCAGCATTGGAATTCACGGCGGCGGAGAAACGAACAATGGCAGAGAGGCCGCGAACTTTTCCATAATTACACGGTGCTTGGCTCGTGATTATCGTGCGGTGAGTACCGTGAGTCGCGGATACTCGCGAGCGAAGGAGGCTTTAGCGGGAGTATCGCCTGACATCCACGTTTTATTCTCCACGGACGAGAAAGGAAGGTAGCGTCTTTTTTCTTTCTGTGCTGAGATAATCGAGCGACCGAAGCAAATGAATCGACTCGGTAAAACCATAGACATAATATACCTAGACTGCGCGTTTTCCCAAATTTCAGGAGTGGAGGGTAGAGCTCACATAGTTTTGTGTCTGTGCGTTCTCTCTCGCACTCGCGCGTAGGGGAAACGTTTAGATTAGCAGCTGTTTTTCTGTATTCTCCTTCGCGTGAGAGCGAGAGAGAACGCACAGACGCAAAAACCATAGACTTATACTCATAGACCGCGAATTCTGTGAGAAGCGTTGAAGACAACATGATACGAGAGCGCAATACTGGGAGTGAGCCTGTCTCTGCCTAACTGGAGCGTTAGTGGGGGGAATAAGGAAAAGAGTGACGGTAAACGTATGCTCTTCTCCTCTTTTCCTTATTCCCCCCACCAACGCTCCAGTTAGACAGAGACAGGCTCACTCCCAGTATTGCTCTCTCGTATCATGTTGTCTTCAACGCTTCTCACAGAATGCGCGGTCTATGAGTATAAGTCTATGGCAAAAACACAGTGCATCCTTTTCTACGTGAGCTCTACCCCCACCCCGTCAACGCGCAGTCTAGATATATTATGTTTATGGGTAAAACGGACCATTATACGCCGAAGCAGTGAATGGTGGTGTGGTGGCAACGGATATTCAAAGAGAGAGAGAGAGCGAGAGAGAGAGAGAGAGAGAGACTGATTAGAGGAATCGTTTTACGAAATAGGGCGTGAAGGAGAATGCGCGTCGTTAATAATCAATTCGTTCGTTGTTAATTAGAGAGAAGAGAAGAGGAGGCAAGCCGAATTAATTATCGGCTAATTGAAATCGTCACGCGATCGACTCGCCGAAATTATCTGAAAACATAATGGAGCTGCTCGCGTGGAGAATTGCCTACCGGCTCGGCCTTTTCATCCTGGGAGAAAATTCGCGTGGAAACGATAAGCACGACTTCCTTTTATCGTGGAATCGCGCCAAGAGACGACTCGTGCCGTGCGGCCACAGGAGAGCGCGTACTTACCAGAGTTGTAAAGAGTCTGGTATGTGGTACGCTTTCACCGTTTGCAATATCCATACGCGCGCGAGCGTCATCGTTCCTGCGGTTGCATACGCGCACGTAGGAGAACGTCGTCGGCAGGCGCGTTGGCATTCGAAGAGAAAAATTTTCCCAACGCCCGCGTTCGTCGACGTGATGGCGATTAACCGCGCTACGTACTTGCGTAAGATTCGTCAAATATCGTAGGATATCGTCGAACACCCTGTCGAATAATAAAACTGACATGAGGTCAGTGCTCCAGTTTTTACTCAAGTCCTGACTTCCACTCACTATGAACTGTTCTTGTTAATATTAATATTTGGTTGATAAGTTAATTACAGAAAAATTAATTATTAATTAATTATATACTCCGGTATAAGTTGCATAGTAACACGTTGTTAAAAATGAATTTCATAATCCGAGCAGTCGTTGTAGTCTTTAATGAGTAGAAATAAGGACATTGACCTTACCTGGGTGTCGTAAAGTGGTCACAAGAATATTACGAACTCTTATTGTAAGCTGCACTTGTATATTAAAATGAAGAAACTTCGTTCCACCGTGCACGATTACGTTATAATGATATATAAACGTGTCTCTCGAAATAAACATCGAACATATGCAAGATTTTGTAAGCAGTTTTGCGTATTTATGCCGAGAGAGTACGGTGACAATTGTGCCATGGCTGTAATGTAAGCTTCCATGCTAAAATGGGTTAGAGGAGCCTATAATCATCCTGGCCAGTTAATACGAAGTTTCGTGAAAAAACATTTTCAAATAGAGAACGGACTCTACGAAATAAATTTGTTAGATTTATAGAGACAAATAATTCGACTAACGAAACTTTTTAATTTCTTGCAAGATCGATCGGATGAAATTTCGGAATTGATTAGAACCGCTCTTAAACCGTTCCTTCGCGCCCGACTTGTCACTGACCTGTCCTACTGCGACACGCATAAGGCACGCTCTACTACCGCGTTCGTGCATGCACGACGAACTTGAACGTTCCTTTCCACGCGAGAGATCCCGGTAAAGTTCCATTCGCGCGAGTGCCAACGTCGACAGACCGGAAGGGACTGTCGACGCGCACGTCCAGCCCACGCGAACGGACAATTTGCGCATTCTCGACTGTCCCTTTCCGTGACACGTTGGGTGCCTTAAGCTTCGATACTATCTCGCAAGAGGGTCGGCACACTCTCGTCGGTCTAACGAGTGACGACACTTCGGGGCATAAAAAGCGAAGAAAAAGTATAGACCCGATTTTTCTTATCCTTCTTCAACGTCAATCAACAAGTTCGTTTGTATCGCGTAGCCACGTTGCTCGTGCATGAGGAAATGGAACTGTCAATAGGCGAAACGGCTTAATAGAAGCACTACTGCGATCCAGTGGATTAAGATTTGCATTATACTTTACTTCTCGATCTATCAAACGCCTCCAGACTCCAAATATATTTATGAAAAACTCTTCTCTTACTAAAAAACACGGAACACCACTGTCGTCTCGTAGGATAATTATGATCAATATATCTAGATGGGTTGAAAGAATCGCTCGAGGAGAATTGAAATATTCCACCTCGCGTAACCTGCTTACAATTACAGTTTGTCTACAATAAGTATCGAGAAACGATTCATCAAGGAACCCTATTATTCTTACTGTTTCAGGCCAAATCGAGAGTGAAGGAGGTTTACGCGCAGACATGCATGCTTCTCGGCCAGCAGGGCATGCGAGACTGCGAACTCTTCGGCCTGGCTATATTGTCTGGTGAGTGAAACAATATTTTCCACCGATCGGTCCTCATCCATTAGACACAAGATACATCTCGTTTCGATTTTCGTTGGAACTTTTGGCGCTGGATAACGCGACAGGGCTTGACAGGCAGCTGAGCATCACGAATGGTCCCCCATGGTCAGGGCAACGTATCCGCCTCGAATTACCGCGCTCCGACTTTTTTCGGAGTATATCGAATTACCGATGCTCATGCGAGTCATTAGGTGTTACGTTTCCGAGCAAAACGAAAATGTCCAACGGTCCCTTTGCGAAATTTTAAGCGGACGTTGTCCTTCGCGGAAAAGCCGGCAGGTCCGGTAAGTTGACTCGAATCAATCTTGAATGGACGTCGAAGATAAATGTGACGCCACGTAGTTCACGCTTCCATTCGTTCCAGAATAAAAAAACCGTCCGCGCAAAATCGGCCAACTCGACAAAATACAATTACGGACAGCAATAAATCAACTTGCTATTGATTCTCTCGCTTCCGTTTCGGCAACGTCTTTCTCTGCGAACGAATAATGAAACCTTTCCTAGCTTAAAAAAGAACAATTTTACTGGAGAAAGCCAAAAGTCTAGCTTCCACTGAATCTCGTGAAATATCTTCAATCCTCTTAGAAAACGATCATAATCGCCGGTGCAAAAGGTTCGATTAACACTAGAACTACCAAGCCGGTCAAAATGACTGGTCAACAAAAAAAGTTTCCATATGCAAACAAAAGTAAATGGCAGCTCAGTGATAAAATAAACGCTCTCTCTGTAAAAATGAATGGTCATCAAAAGAAGTTTCCATACGAAAACCAAAATTGGTAGTTCTAATGTTAAAGAGAAATTCTTGTGAAAAATTGACGCACCCGGTCATTTTGACTGGTCGGTACTTCTAGTGTTAAAATCGTGTCGCTCGTGAAAGGGTTGAAAATCGGTTCATCGATGCATCGTGGAAACGGCGTAAGAGAGAAAAATTCTACAAAAAAAAAAGAAAACAAGAAGAGAAGGAAGGAAAGGACGAGGTCGCATAAACGCGAAAGGGAAGGATTCCAAAACTTTCGACTAATCTCGAGAGGTTCTGCATACCCGCGATCCTTCGGCTTCCTCTCCTCTTCCCTCCTTCCTTACCTCTTGGCGAGCAGCGCCTCTACCCTGGGCCCTCTCGCCATCCCGCGATCCCTCCGATCTCCCTTCTCTCGGCCCTAGCCACGACAAGCCGGTCGAACTGGTAAGCCCCACCACGGGGATCCTTCCTGGGCCCCGGTGAGGCCCGCGGGATCCCTCCCTCCTACATTCCACCGGGGCCCCATCACGGCGAGGTTGAGCTGGCGGGCTTTGAGGCGCGCGAGCCACAGCACGACAGGAAAAAAATGCACCTGAAAAACCAGAACAAGTATAAAAAGGCGGCTCACACCCCTGCACGCGCTCGCGAGCGATCGAGCGCCGCTGCCACGAAGGAGAATTCGCGAGTGTGCGAACGAACCGGGCCCGTGCGTGTTCGCGCGCACATACGGGTCCGCTCAAGTGGTGCGTGGACCGAGTGTGCAGCCAGGGTGTTCGCTCTGATCCTCCATTCTCCATCACTTCTTTTCTCTCTCTCTCTCTCTCTCTCTCTCTGTTTCTCTCTCTTTCTCTCTGATCCTTTCCGCGAATTTGACCTGGGACGAACACGTGCTCGCATGTTCTCAGAAAGTTTTTCGTCTGTTGCATCGAGTAAAGCTCCACAGTGCGATTTTGTCTTTTAGGCTCTAGTGAATCCCTTAATTTTCCATTTCTGGATTATCGCCGCGCGGTGGTTGTCGACATGACGCAGGAGTCGATGATCAATTCTAGGTTGCTCTTAATTCACGCGTGCAGTTTATATTTCGCCTGAAGGAGGGTGAATGCTTAACTCCTTTTTGTGAAAAGCTCCGTTTGGCGAAACCTGCTGTGTGCCAGGACTACTTCACGGTTTGTCTTCTGTTTACTACCTTGGGATCCGGATCTCGTCTTTATGTTCTCCGACAAATATGTTTACGCTTACGAAGTTCGATCGATGTTAGAGCCATACGACAATTTCTGGACAGATTAGTGCTTTCGAATTGTCACTGAAATTCTCGCGAGGTCGGTTTGATGTAGAGAGGCAGTACGGTGGAATGCCCTTCCTCACAGCGCTAGGGTGTTACAGGACCCATCGGCTTTTAAGGCAGTAGAAAACCCCAATATTCACTAGTTCCATCACGTGTTTAATCCTAGCTTATCATTTTCATTGCTAGTCACTCGCTATTATTTTCACAGGCGTCGTTTACACTTACATTTATGTTGTATGTATATTGTTTTTGTTAAAATTGTTTATTTTTAACCTTCGCTCTGCGTTTCGAGGTAATTCTTCTTCGTTACATTGTGCATATGTGTATTTGTTTGTAGTTGTGCACCCTTATTGGAGTTATCTTGGGGTGTAAACATATGAATTTTCCTTCTTGCTTCTCTCTCTCTCTCTCTCCCCCCCTCTCTCTCTCTCCACTCTTCTTCCTTCTGCTTTCTTCGCAATACAGCTCCGCCGATTCTCCAACTTCATCCTCTATCTTCCCTCCCTTTCTTGTCCCCCACGAGCACCCTTTTCCTTCCTTTTTAGACAGCACCCTCCTCTTCCTTCTGCCTTCCTCCTCGTTCTTTTCTTCTCCAGCTTCGTCCACAGCAGCTCCTCTTTCCCTCCTTCCTTTTCTCTCCCCGTCTAGCCACCGGGCCTCACCATCCCTCTCCATCGTCGCATCGCCCCACCTTGGTCATCCCTACCACTCTTCCTTGCTCATCTCCTTACACAACCTCGCGCTCACCCAAACTTACCGCTGCAAAATGACACGAGCCAATCACTGTTGCAATTTCGTAATCACCGCCGTATCTCGTCCCGTCCCTCGGGCCCTTGCACGCTAAAAATAGATATCGAGAAAGATCTCTTCTCTTCTCTCTTTCCACGCCGTACGGGCCCGTCGAACCCCCGTGCTGGCAACCGTGGCTGATGCTGCTGCTACTCCTCCTTGCCGTGCGCGCTTTTAAGCAGCTCTCTAAAACTTCGTCCTAAATTACGCATCTTTTAATGGAATAAGCTACAGCATTGTCGGAGTGGTTAACCATAAGCGACAATGTGATATTCAATAATTTGAAGTTCCAAGGAATCGTTTCTTACCGAATAAGGTGGATCGTGATTGAGATACGATCAATTTCGGAATGATCCTTTCCGAATCTTGTAATCGATGCTTCGTAAAGACACTTTGATTCCATGGATGCGATAGATTCCGATCGAATAACAACATCGACGGATCTCTCACACTCGTATCGTCAAGATTCCGCTCACGATAATTCAAGAATATTGATTATTCCCCCGGGACATCTTTCTCTTCAGCGCGCTTTCGAAGAAGTCGCTCGTTCGCGCGCGAATAATTTATACGAAACGTCCAATTTTTTGGGATCGATCGCGCGTGGTACGTGTTTCGTGGCCCAGACGAGGCTTTCGGAAGACGCGCGTCGTTGTTTCGCAACGGGAGAAAAACGACGGAGGGGGCACGAAAATGCTCGAGAAGAATGAACAAGAGGAAGAGAGAGTGAATAAGAGAGAAGGAAAGAAGGATAGAATGAGAGACAACTGAGCAAAGGACCCAGAAGGGTCCTCGAAGGACCTGGCGAGCGAAATGGCAGACTAGTCGAACCAGAAGAGACTCTGGAGCGTGTAGGCCGCGAAGCGAGGAAAAGAGGAAAGAGAGAACGGAGAAAGTACGAGGAGACGGTTGAAAAGCAGAGAAACGAGGAATTGGAAAATCGAGAAGGAGCGGGTGAAAGGAGTCAATAGAGAAAAAAGATATAATAGGCGTGCTTGAAAATAAAGAAATCCTGGAGAAGAGGAAGAAGAGTAAGAAGAAGAAGAGGAAACTTAGTTGTGAGATGAAGACGAAGGACGAGAGTAATCGCGAGAGCGAGCGAGAGACGCGTAGTGGGCCCAACGACGATGCGAGAGAAGAGGAGAGCGTCGGAGGCGAGCGAGAGAAAGAGGAGACGACTGGAGCTTTAGGTCGGCGGTTGGGAGGGGGGCAGAAACTGAAGACGGAGGCCCCGTGACGGAGAACGGAGATGGAGGTAGGAGAGGACGAGAGTGAGAAAGGTCGAGAAGACGGCGCGATGGAGCGAGAGGGGAGGAGTGGAAAAAGAGAGAGAAGAGAGGAGCGAGAATACGCTCGGGTAAGACGGTAGCTCGGTGATTTGTATAGGGCCTCTCGCATTCCACCTCCCGCCCAAGCGTCTCAACCACACGGGGACTTGGGGCCCAGGAATGTGGAAGGAGGGCTGCGAGGACAGGAATCGTCGGCGCGGGATGCCGGACGAGGAGGTGGAGCCGTGGGGGTGGGGAGCGGTGAGGACCGGGGCAGAGGCGCTCGAGAGGTTGTGGAAGGGCGAGGAGCGGACCCAGCCGCGGACCCGTGCGCCGGGCCCGTGAGCGGGGAGTGGGAGAGGGAGATGAGCGGTCCGGTTGGTGATGGTGGTGGGGAGGCGGGAGGAAGAACGGGCCTCGGCAGGTCCGGTGAATATATACCTGGACGAGGCTGAAGCTGCGTCACAACAGGGCCTCAACGTCCTTCTCTTCTCTCCCTCCTCAGCCCTCTCCTCTCACCATTATACACGCTCTGATCTTTTGCCTTCGTGGTATCTCATCTCTCGTAAGCAGCAGCAGCAGCACCTCTTACGCCAATTGCCGAATGTCACATGCGAAGAGGCCCCTCTTTGCTCTACTGCAGAGGGGGTTCGTTGTCCCTCTTCGTCCTTCCTCCCGTTTGCCCATTCCCCTTGCCCATCCACGCAGCGCGTCTCTCGTCGTAGGGCTCGCCTCGCTCGCTTTCGTTTTTCCCTTTTCCCTCTCGACTCTCCCCCTCTTTTTCTTTCTCTCCCTCTCTCTCTCTCTCTTCGCTCGTCCATTCTTTCGAGTGCGCGCGCGCGCGCTCCTTGCGTCGCCATTTTTTGCTTTCTTTCTCTTCTCTCTTTTCTTCGCTTTTGTCCTCCACTCTTCTTCGTCTTTCCCTCCTTTTCATTCTCCTTCCCTCCCCCGTCGTCGCGTTGGTCGCGCTGCCTTGCAATTCTCGTGGACGGGGGAACGTGAAATTTTGTTATTAGATCGGCGAATTCTCCACGTGTGCTCCTCACTCGTGCAGCTTCTCTCTCTCTCTCTCTCCCTCTCTTCGTCTCCCTGGCTTCCTCGGTTCGTCTTTCCTTATTTCTTTTCTCCTTCGTCTCGTCCTCCGTCCCTTCCAACGTTCTTTCCTCCTCAACTGGATTCGATCCCCCCATCGAAATAACGAGGACGCGGGTGCGCGAGGCGAAGATCCCGCACATGAATGGGTCATTCATAAAGCGTAATGGCGTTTTTATAAATTAAAACGTGTCGTCCTTTGATTTATATTACGCCAAGCTAATGAATCTTCTCCCGTACTCGGTGGCGAGGGAGAATACGGGTGAGAGGCGGGGAAGGATTTGGATGGCAACGGAACGAAAAAAAGAAGCAAGAGATTCTTAGTGGGACCAACAGTTTCGTAAAATTTCTCTCGACGTATATTAACACGTATTCGAGGGTGGAAATCGAATTTTTAAGCTATTGTTTGGGATTTTCTCTTGTTTGGAGTTTAAGGTTTTTTGCAATAGGATTTCTTCCTACGTAATTACATTTGAAGTACAAATACATTTTTTTGAATGAGCAAAATAATTGCAAATAAGCGTTGTAAATAATATTTAACGGGAGCCTGTGAATGAAAGGTGATCCATGCCTCCCATAATTCCGGCCATTCTGCTCATCTGTGCCAAAGAATCCAAAGATATTCTTCATTAGCACGAGTGTGACTGTAGAAGGTATTGGAATAAGAAGAGATATTAAACATTTAAAAATGACATCATTCAGAAAGTTGAGCTTCAATTTTTGCTATTCTTTAGGCAGCTTGTCACTTTTCGAATTTTAAATTCATTTTGGTCCCATTCGATTGTATTCAGTTTGTGTTGAATTGTGTCGCAAACTGGAATGGCAAATTCCATAAATAGCAAGCTGGCAAAAAAATCGTATTTTGGAATATCTCCACCGTTTTTTGAGATATTCAATGTAACTTTATTAATTTGGAAAATCGGATTAAATGTTTTTACAGACATATTGTCCATAGTGTATACTTGCAAAATATATAACCAAAAACCGTATTAATACGAGAACGTATTCTCTCTTCGCATGTGCCAATCCTAAATATAAAAAAAGAAGAGAATTCTCATGAATCTTCTCGTAAATCGAAATCGACTGCCACTTCTCGACAGAGAGTTTTCTCATTGTCCAAGAAGGAACGGATCGTAGCGCGCGGTATGCGGCTCATCGCTCCAAGATGATGCGCCAGAGTCACCGGCGGAGTGGCGCGTCTAATGCGGAATGACACCGGTAGGAGACTGGCTATTAGCCTTTGCTCGGCTCCTTTCGCGGGTTCGTGATCACGATAAATTCTTGTAGACAGCAAAGAGAGAAGAGAGAAAGATATACAGTATTGTACTCCGTGACGGACAAGTCCCGTAAGAGCATACGACGGATTTGTATATGTACAGTTACAATCTCGACTAAAAGGGGTAAAATATGATCGATCCGAAGCATTGCGAGCTAAACTTACAAGGAGAATAAGAATGAATATAATTCTAAGGACAATAATAACGATGAGCCTCACAATGAAATAAAACAAACCCTATATTTTCCACCAAACGCGACGAACACCGTGGAAACGCATAAAGGGCGCAGCTTTGATAGTTAATTGTAAGTATCATTCGGTGCATCTACTAGATTTCTATAAGACATTAAGAACTGAACGTATTTTCTCATCTACAGTCGAATATATTAGAAAGGAAAATAATAACAGAAGCGAAATTGGAGAGAAAAGTAGCACCTACCGTGAGCAAGAAATTTCAGACAAACTCGAGTGCAAGGGGAGTCCCTCGTCGCGTCGTCCAAGAGCGCCCTTTTCTTTTCCTTTGGATCAAATCTATTCCATGAAACTGACCACGGGTTCTTTTACTCGAAGCGCGCATCCGAGCCACGAGTTCGCGAATGCAATGGGCACGCCTGAAGAAGGACGAAAGGAGGGAAGCTTCTTCCGACCTCTCTAGAGAAGGTGAACTGGAAGGAAGGAGCCTCCCGTCGGCAATCAGGAATGATTACTGGGTGTAATTATGTTTACGGCGTATCGCTGTGCCAATGAGAGAGAAGGAGAGAAGGGAAGAAAGAAGACGAGTGAGAAGAAGAGAGAGAGAGAGAGAGAAAGAGAGAAGGAGGTGCATTGTTTCTTTCTGGGAAACGGGGCCCGGACTTTATGGGGATCGTTGCGCGTCAGCCCCTTCTTGTCGCGGCGCGCGAGCCAGCAACGTCCAGGCGGACCAAGCCCGGCTCGCTTCCTCGTCTCCTTTTCCTTATTTTCCTTCCTTTTCCTTTTCCTACCAGCCCTCAGGCGCCTCCTCGGCACCGCTCGAAACGCAGACGAACCGTTCCCTCGATTCTCCAGTGAAGGGTGGACTCGACTTTACTCGAGTCGAAATCTCTTCTTTCCAGCAGTGATCAATCACAGGATTTGTCCTGGAGAACACGACGAAGAGCTTCCGAACGCGAGTGATTTGCTTCGATCCACGAGGGATCCTCCAGAAATTCGCGAACCATAATTTTGTTACTATGCGATTATAGTTAGATATATCACATACTTTTCTTTGCGTGTGCGTGCTCCGGGCGGCAGTAAAGAATCCTAACACCATCGTCTCGAGAGGATAAAATCATTTTGCGAACTTAAGCACGTGTCATCGTTTTCCACATTTCCAGCATTCCAACGTGTCTCTATCTTTTCGCCATTTCCTCTTGGCCGTGAACGTTTCTCGAATGGCGAACGCGTCTTGGGATCGAAATTCACGCGACTGGGTGGGAGCGCGTTTTTTCTTCCTTCGATCCCCTCTCGTCCTCCGAATCTTTGTCGAGACTCATAAAAAAGTAAGAGAATCGCGTAGGCTCGCTCTGGGCGTGGCGGTCGAGATAGAGAAAAAAGAGAAAAAAATGGGACCAGCGCGCACGCATACGCTCGTGCTTGCTCGCTCGCGCTCGCGTGCGCGCGCTCTCGCGCACACACACACGGCACACGGTGGATGTTTTCGAAGTGCGCGCACACACAGGGCCAGGAGCGAAGGAGATAAGAAGGGCAGGGTGGGAGAAAGCGAAACGTAAGATCTTGCTTGGTCCGTGACTGGAGGGAATCTCCAGCGGGATACGATGGGCCCCATGGGCCCCGTTGGGTGGTTACACGAGGGTCGGGGTTAGCCCTCGGGCAACATTCCTCGGTAATGGTCGGGTTATACGTCGGGTAACACAGGTGCCCTCCGCCACGGAAAGGGGAGGGAGAGAGGGAGAGATGAAGCAAGAACGAATGACAGAGAGAGAGAGAGAGAAAGAGAGAGAGAGAGAAAGAGACAGAGAGAGAAGGCAACCGAAAGAAAGAGAATGAACTGACTTACGACTCCTCTTTTCCTCTTCCGCTCTCTTCTGGTATTCTTTCTTCCTCGCCCACTCTCTCGCCCTCTTTCTCCCTTTTCCAGCAATTCCACCGCCCCACTATATCTATCCCTCTAACGATCGTCATTTGCCAATTCCAAGTATACCTACGGCTATCGTGGTGGCACTTTTAAGACCCCTCTCTTTCTTTCTCCCTCTCTTCTCTTCTCTCTCCAATCATGACTATTTTACCTACCGAGGAAAAATTCCAGGACACAGAGAAAAAGGGAGAAGAAGGAAATCGTGGAAAAGGCTAGTGGAAGAAGCGAGATGATGAGAAGGGCTGGGAGGGATGAAAGAGGATGGTCTCTTCTTTCCACCGCGATAAATCCAATTTCCTTTTGCGCGCGGTAAGGAAGCATCTTGGGTTTACGCATTTTTCGCTTCGTCCTTTCCGCGCGACGGTAATGCAACTTTCGTTCGGTGGACTCCTCTTCTCCCTCTCCTTCCTTTACAATGACTCTAAAGTTCTCTTTTTAAGAACGCTTTCCGAACTCTCCGCGCTGCAAGAACTACGTTGTTCCGACCTTCTTAGGTCGCAACGCTCTCCTCCTTCTTCTCTCTACCTCGAGTCCTCTCACATCGCTGGTTCGTCCCACTCTTCCTCTCCTTCCATCCTTCCACCTATTCTCCTTCTTCTTTTTCCTCCTCCTCTTTGTCCTCGCCTCACCTTCCTCTTCTTCTTCTCGTATTCCTCGTCGGCTCTTCGTCCTCCCAACCCTCGTCTCCTCCGTTCTCTTCCTCCTCCTTCTTCTTTTCCTCTCCTCAGTCCTTTTTTAATACTCCGAAGGGAGCGGAAGGGAAGGATGTTAGAGATTGAGAAAAGGAGAAGCGGAGAAACGGAAAGTGAGTGAGAGGGGATGGGGAGAGGCTGGAGAAGAGGATGAGGGAACTGAGGAAGAAGAGAGCTTCGTGGAGAGAGGTGGAGGGTGAGAGGGATGGAGAAGAGAATAAGCGAGAGAGAGAGAGAGAGAGAGAGACGGCGGAGAGGGCCTGGACTGGGTTTCGAAGAGTGCATTACATCCCCGGCTCCTTCTTCCTTCATCCTTGGCCGGGCTCCACGGTGGAATGTGGCTTGATCCGCTCTCCGCCTCGTCTGAAAGGCAACAGCACACGTGGCACCGGCCATGAGCCCGAACCAACGCCAAGCGTATGTGTATCTTGAGCAAATTCGAAATATGCTAAGTGGCGAACTCGCTGGCCGCGCATTTCGGTAAGAATATAGAAACGAAATTCCGAGAAGGAGGCAAGAAGATTCGCGAGCGAGGAACACGGGAAAACTTCCTTTCCAAAGGACCACAGGCTCCTCCTAGACAAGCCCAATAAACAGATCCAACGCTCTCCTTCGATATTAATATTCAGAAGGACACATTAAGCGCCCAATTTTAGGCTCGTGGTATCTTCCTCTTAGCATTCGGCACCATGTTCGCAGCTCTTCGAGTGCCTAATTCTCTCCTCTCACCCTACGATTCACCTTGCGCGCTAAAGGATAAACGAGGGAAGAAAAAGGAGGTAAAGGAAGAAAATCGTCGAGAGAACGAATCGGGGAGGGCGATCGGAAAGGTGCTCGCCGAATCGTGAATCGAAGTATGCTAAATATAGGGTATCCCGAGGAGAATCGTACGTGGAGTTGTTGCCGCCTAATCGCATGCGAGTGGAGGGACATCGGGGCCCCGAGGAGGCGTTTCTCGATGTCCGGGGGGTACGCGACGACGAGGTGGACCTCGTGGAGGATAACGACGAGGATCTTTGACGTCGACCATGAGGACGATGACAAGGACACCGCGAGGACCAGAAAGACGACGACATTCTCGAGTACGCCCGGACTCCACCTTGTCGTGAAGCTTTATTGAGGAGCAGATGTTTGAAATGTAAGCGGTAATAATTCCTGGTACCTATATGCGCGTTCCAGCGCGAGGCGTCCCTCCTCACAATCGGACATATACACCGCGGTTTATGGTTCCACCGATGAGAGAGCGTGGCGATAAAATATTTTATTACTGCCGCGGCCGATAATGGGATTTGCGTGGAGGAAGATGGTGCAAGGAGGGTCGGTAGGAGGAGAAGGTGGAGGACGTGGAAGAAGACGAGGACGAAGGTGGAGGAAGGAAGAAATGCATAAGGGAGCAGAAACCAGCACGCGTTCTCTCGCGAGACGTGTTATCACGAGAGGGAGTAGTTCTCTCTTTTTTTCTCTCTCTCTCTCTCTCTCTGTCTCTCTCCATGCGGTATTCCGTCGCGTGATGTAAATCGCGAGTGGGCGCGAGAGATTCGCCGTAAATTCCTTACGGTATTCCGCTGCTGCCGTTGACGCTGCCGTTGTCGCTTCGAGCTTTTGTGCTTTCTAACAGCAACGACGTCGCGCGTACTTTACAGTAGCTTGGATCCGTGCACAGAAGTGTACTGTCCCGCAAGACAAGACGAGAAGGAAGAGGAGGATGCGAGAACTTCGAATCTCAGGTTGGAAAGAAACGTGTTTATCGCGTGAGGAACTAAAGGATAACATCTCGAACAGGACGATATGCGTTGGTGGAGGATCACGAGAATTTTTAGCATCAGGGATGGAGCAAGCACCTACCCACCTACTCTCGCACAAAAACATAAGAATGTAAATCTAAGAGAGATGTACACAAAAGTAAAAGAAAACTTTTAATCAAAGAGACTCCATCGATCGGCAAAATTTTGGAAAACATCGATTCTCCAAGTGCACTCGTTTAAATTTTCGCGCATGCTCGTGTGGGCCCTTTGGTACCCAACCTGCCCTCTTCTAAAACCGGCACGCGTCGTCTCTGCCATAGTTGCGATCGACGCGTTCCGCGTTCAGACTCCTATCTGGGCCCTAGTCCACGCCTGCTGGCAGCTGCCGCGATCAGGCCCAGGGAGAGAAGCTTGCGAGCGTAGAGCTGCGAAACGAGCGGGCCCACGAGCGGGGCCCGGACTCGTCGAGATCGAATTCCAGTTCGGAAAGCGCGTCGCCCTGTCGTGTCGTAAGGGTCCCAGGGCCCGGAGTGTCTGGTTCCATGTGGGTAGGACAGGTTTCGGCGAGCGGCTGGGCCTCATGGGCTCGCTCGCTCTTCTCATTCACCAACGTGTCCTCTCTCTGCTCACTCGGCTCTCTTCGCCTCGCGTCCGAGTACCGAAGCTCGTCGGGGGACGAGAGGAGAGGAGAGGCTCTTTCATTGTTTCGCTCGTTTAGGGGTATCGGCATTTCGGGGCCCCATCACGGGGCTCCGCGACGCAAAAAGTCGTACGAGGAGAATGGAGCTTCCTCCGAGAGCCACGGAACCGACCATATCGGGGCACCGTTCTTCGGACTCGCGTATCGCAGGCGCACCTTCGTCGAGGACCCTATCTGGGCCACTCGAGGGGCCTGAGGCCCGGGCCCAACGTCTTCCTGCCGCGCATCGCGCGTACGTAAGGTACCACCCGAGGACCACGCCGACGGTCAGAACGAGGATATATCGTTGATCGTCGGTGATTAAATTAATTATGGGCCCGCTGGGCCTACCTCGAGGGACCTACTCGTGACCTAATCCACACCCGTGGTCCTCGCTTCTTTCGACGGTTGTCCCGTTTGCCCGATGGGTGGTAAACTACGAAACGAAAATTTGTCCGGTAATCTGCGACAGGCCCCTGCTCCTTTCGTGGTACAGATGGCGAGTGTGTCTTCAAGCATTCTCGTTTCGTGTTACAGATGGCGAGTATCTCTTCGTGGACCCCGAGAATAAGCTGAGCAAGTACGCACCGAAGAATTGGCGAAGTTCGCACACTTACGTAAGTATCGTTTTGGATTATTGTTTGGCAGTGGGGCGATTGGAGTGGTGAAAGAACTGATTCAGGGATGTGCTTCGGATGATGGTTTTATGGATATTAAGCGGAGATGCTGACTGGTGGATTGATAATTTTGATAAGAACCTGAGAGAAGTCGCGCAGATGAGACGGTGATGAGAATTTCGAAATGTCAATGATCCTGAAGAGGAGAGAAAATTGATTCGAAGTAATTTCTTTTCTTTTCGCAATCTTCATCTCTCAAACCTGCACGGGTGAAATGGATGGGACGTGTTCGACAGTCTCAACACCGATAATGTGCATAGTCGTGAAATATAGTCGAGGAATTCGCTTCAACGTCTGGCCACAAATATGCGCCAGTCCATGGCTGGGAAAAAAAACTTGCAATGCATACCACCGACCGTTTCGCTGACATCGACTGAAATTCTCGAAAGAACGAGTTTCGATAGTCAGATCTAGGGAGTGGCAGATGGAAGTTTTCGATGCTTCCATAGAAAGGTACACGTTAAACCTCGTTACGGTGTTTTTTTTTGCGCATCGTACAATGAAAAAACATCTTCTACCGTGTAATTGCTATTTCGTCATTGATTGAAGGTAATTATTTGACTCACACCTAAAATAAGTACACGCTAGTCGTGTTTTATTGAATTATACACAATTTACTTTCGTAAATCTTTAAATTATGGTCAAAAATGAAACTACCTTTGGACCGAAACAAGTGGCCTCTATAAAATTCGACCGAATATTTTTGCTTTGATTTTCGGATAAAATATCCATATTCACTTTGTAGTGTATTGTGTCTTTTGTCAAGACCTCCATTCCCACGTGCGCAGTTTCTACGTAGGAAGAACGTCCTCGTCGAAGAAATTCAATTACCATCTCAAGATACGTTCGCGCAGAATGCAATAGCTGGTATGCACGTGTTTTACTTCGCTGATAAGGACGCAACAATGCGATATCGAGCGGCGCCTGACGGAAGACTTTTTTTTCATCACCGGCTCGCCTCTCAACGAGACACGGCCGAATGTCGGTGTCGTGGTATTCTCACTATGAATCGGACAATCGATATTTACCGATCCGTCCAATCCTAGCAGCTCGATTCGCTATACAAGAATAAATTAAACCTGGCGATAAGCGTCCGGTTTATTCAGCTCTGTGCAGCCACCACGTGTTTTCTATTGATATTGGATTACACGTTTCTCTTATTTACAGATTGCGCGCGATGAATGAACGATCCTTGCGTAATAACCTGTATTTCGACAATGAGGACAGTACTTTAGAAACTTGAAAATTAAGTATTTATGCTTACGTGTGGTGAAACGTTCACACACTTGGAATAAATTTGTTCGTAGCCGTTCACTTAAAACTTCTCGAGATTCTTTTTCGTGCGACGCAAATCTTGGTCTGCGACGCTCCCAAGAATTTTCAAATGCCGTAGTAACGAGGACGATAACATTTTTAAACGGTTTTATCTTCTGCGATCATTTTTCTTACAATGTTCGCGGAAAGACTCTTATTAACCGTAGGTTAATTTTTCCGTCGAATTATGCGGACAGTATTATATTTCATCGTTATTCCTTAAATTCTAGAGTCGACTCCTTGAATTCACAAGATTCTCTTCGTCTATCGAGGTCTCGATTCCAATTGGGATAAATCTAAAACCGATATCTCAAATTTGTCTACATATATCCTATAAAAATATCGGTTACCATTCATTGCTGCTCTAAAACAATGTACTCTATCCCATCTATCTTTTCCGCGGTAAGGGCAGAGAAGCAATAAAGAAAGCAAAAACAATAATAAATAGCTCATTGTTCGTTGGCACAAATTATAAAATCACAACTAACGATTCATTGTTCCGTGTTTGAATCGTGTTGAGCATACGTATTACTTTTTTTTTTTTTTGGGACGAACAGTAAAATAACATAAAAGAGCACCCCAAGGATGTACACGACATGATTCAACTCGATCGATCCTCATCGAGATCTCTAAATTATAGAGTCAAGGTGCAAGCTATTGTGGTCCAAGAAATGTAAACTCCAAGCAATCTATATAAAATCATCGATGTTGGGACACGATGTATCGACGTTCTCGATATATCGAAGAATATCGCGCACCCCTAGTCTCAGGGTCTCGGCATATCAAGCAGACTGATCGCCTTTCCTCGATCACTCTCGATCCCCAACGTCGCTATCGGACCGGCGCAACCACCACTACCACTACCACCATCATCATCATCACCACCACTACCAGCACTGCTGCCATCGTCTCGCGTGATATCTCCGAATCTGCTCCGGAGCGACTGGACCTCCGTTTCACTAATGACGGCCCACCAATAACCAATAAATACTCGCGCGGTAAAACCGGGCTACCGTAATACGCGCTTATCTTCGAGGAACATCGGCGGCGAAGACTTCTCCGAGCCCCCGTGCTCTTCTTGTCTCTTCTCGCTTCGGTTCGTCCGTTTAAACCAGAACGATCGAGTAATAAATATCACGAAGTTTACCGAATGTCGCAATTATTCTCTCCGCGTAGAACGTCCCGAGGAGACCTAAGAAAAGTCTAGGCAGGTTTTTTATCAGGATTAACCGTTTGAGTACCAGGGTTAATTGAAAAAACACGGTCGAAAAATGCCGAACAGCGCGATAGCGCTTGTCTTAATTGATTGGGAAGAGAAGCAAGCGCTCGTCTTAAATTGTGCCGAAAAATGCCATTCAACGCGACCAGTGATCTTATTTTGTGTGAAAAAATGCCATTCAGCATGATAGCTGAAAATAATGAAATACAAAATTTGTTAGTTGTATTATTTACATTTAAAAAAGTAGCTACATAATGTACGTGCGTCAGTAAAGTTGAGCGCGCACCTTCGACGCGGTCCGTGAGTGCACTGTCAGTTGCCGATATCTTTAAAATGTGCTGGGCTTTTTCGACATAAAATCTGAAGAGCACGATCACGCCGCCTGGGTCTGAAACGGTTATTTCACCCGAGAAGGAGGTAAAAATCGAAGAATCTGGTACTACGATAATTCGAGTATTCGTGGAAATTCGAAGGAAGTATACGAAGCGTATGTCTACCAGGATACTAGTAGTCCTCGAGGGAAGAGTGACGATACGAGTGAATGAATTTAACGATTTCTTTCGCGCGGTTAGGCAGTTACGATCTACGTGACGCGCTTCTCCGCCGGTAAATCAATAACGATGACGTCGTAGCTACTAACTATAGTAACTTCCTAGTGTTGCTTTGAGCTATTAAAAAACCCGTTGGGAAAATGTATTCGCTACTCCGCCGAACGACCGAGTCTGAATGTTCAATATTCTATTCGAACATTCTTAACGTTGACGTCTCGAAATTGCTTCATCAAAATTGATCACCTGTCCCTTGTCCATACTCTTCCCCTTTCCAGCACTCCGTTGTTCTCTCCTCTCATTTGCCATTCGGTATCCACCAAACACAAACTGTCCGTACGTTAGAAGGGTCCCTTTTCTCCTTCCTCTGGCTAAGAAACACCCGCGAGCTGCAAAGGAACGAAAACAAAGAGCTACGAATTCTCTGGAAAGTAACCGGTAGCGCTCGAAGTCAGCAAAGTCAGATGCACGGAAAAGTGAGGCGAAGAACCTAACTAAAAATTGAAGAGAAGAAAAAGAAGAAAGGAGAGGGTGGAGTTACACATTTTCCACTACACATCCCTTTGAGCGTGAGAGAAACGCTGGATAAGGCCCTTTCCACGCTTACGAGTGTTCAAGGATGGGTACATTAGGCCACAGGACTCGCGCGAGTGTAGACGCTCAAGAAAGTAGGCAGCCCTCGTGATCGCGGAATAGAGAAGTGGAAGGGACGAGAGCGTGAAGAGAGGGGATAGCGGGGCCCGTGAGCAGCGCGCGACGAAGAGTGGGGGTAGTTGGAGAGCCCGAGACAGAAGTAGTGGGGGAAGGTCCCGCGGAAGCCACTCGAGCCTCGACTTGAATCTTAGCCTCGACTGTACTCGTAGGGCGTCAGCGAAAGGTGGGAGCAAGGTAGGGCGAGGACGAAACGAAGGAAGAGCGGAGAGGACGAAGGGATCGAACGGATCGAACGGAGAAACGGTGAGGCCCCGGGAGGAACAGCAGGGCAGGCGGGAGGAGAGTCGAATATACACAGGGCCGAGGTGAATTAATATTTATGGTTCGTAAAATATGCGGATGGGGCCGACGGTATAATTTGCTACGATTTGACCGTAGGGTCTAGGTCTAGACGTGGGCCCAAGAGAGAAGAGGGACGAGAGCGGGGTGAACCCCCCGGTTTAATTTTCGGCTACCGAATTTGGAGCTGACTTGGTTATTGGTGCCTGTCCCTTCTACCGTCGCCCTCCGGCGTCCCTCCCATCCCTCCTGGCCCAATGAGTCCCCGTCATTCGTACGAGGCCTTTCTACGTTTCGTCCTTTCTCTCGCTCCTTCTCTCTGATTTTCTCTCTCTCTCTCTCTCTCTCTCTCTCTTTCTTTCTCTTAAATTAGTCCTCCTCGTCTCTCCCCCTAATTTCGTCTCCGTCCTTCTCCTCTCTCAGCTCTCACCCAAGCCACGTCCCAAGGACCGTCGCGCATTTCTGCTGGCTCCCGTCCACTATCTCCGCGCGCCCTCGTAGCCTCTAATTTGTATTAATGAAATCCCTCGAGAGCTAGATCGCTGGAACGAGATAAAGGACGGAATCGAGGAGCGGCCCGTGGTCCAGCGGGGCCTCGCACGCTGCTAGTCGGTCGGTCCTCTTCCTCGGTCGAGGAATCTCGCCGATCTCGGTGATTCCGACACCTAGGAGAATTATTGGAACATAATTCATCCATATTTAATGAGCGTCCGTCTACTACGGGAGGAGAGAGAAAAATTATGGAGGCACCCACCGGGGATGGCTATAATCACGCGGCGTTCCTCGTAGTTAACCGGTAGCGGGGCCGAATGAACGATCGAACGCAAGCTGAGAAATTGCAACGATTAAAATTGTATAGTCTTCTCGAAGCGGACTCCTACTCTCGCGAGTTCCACTCGGTTGAACTGTTGAATACACGCGCTACCGCGCGTCTTCGATGTCTGCTAACGTTACCAGTCAGCGTGCTTGTAAACGCGTTAAGATTTCATTCGGTATTTTTAAATCCTACCAGTCGACGAACCCCGATATCTTGGGTTTTAAGATCGATGGGTTCCCTTTGGGTACCGTGAAGTTTCCAAAGGCACCAGACACGTTCTGGAAATCATGCGAGGAATAACTGCCGTAGGTCCGGCTTGGAGAATTGACAGAACATGTATCGGACGTTATGGGACGTTGGTCGTTTGTTTCTCTCCTGACATGTAGATCGACAAATGTGAATTCTAAGCATTTCGGTGGAACTGAAAGACGTTTATCCTAACATTGTGTATTGAAATTATTCGTTCCTCCAAAATCAGCCTGTCTTTCTTCGATACCTCCATCTTATCGACTTTGGTGAATCTTCGAGGTGTCTCTCCAGCACGAGGACCGTTCGGTCGCTCGAGGATCCACCGACCAATTTAATTTTCTCAATCCTCTCTGGAGACGCGCGTGCAGCTACCGCGCTTGGTGCAGAACGGGCACGTGGGTCGAGACATTCGCGGGGGCGTGCATTCACGCGTGCGCCCACGTTACTCGCTTTCTTGTGCCGTTCCACCCGATGTTCTTCCGCGAGCACGGTCCAAAAGGATCGGGTGAACGAAAAGATTGACCAACGAAGGATTGACCAACGAAGGGCAAAGGATCGTCGGTGCAGCCGACGAAGCGAACCGGAAAGACGAAGGACACGCTACTTCTGGAAGAAGTGTCACGCGATTCTGCAGGCGAAGATCGTCCTACTATCCTTCGAGGTCACGAACGTTCACCTTTGTCTCAAGAACGCGTATCTTTCGGAGAAAAGGCCTTATTGACGTAGAATTGCGTCGTGCTAGTTTGATTTTCCAGTATTTACATACCCTGGTTGTGAAACGTTAGACCATCTCGAAACATTTCTCCACTCGAGAGCATTAATCGCGAGACGCATCGACCACCGGGTCCCATTGTTGGTAGGCACGATTGTTTATCGAGATCGTATATTGCGCTTTATAAAAGTTCATCTCGGATTACCAGCTACACGCTCCACCTTGTGTACGCGCGTCTAACGTCACCCCCATTGTCACCGTTTTCGCACGATCCTTTCTCTAGATTAATAATAACACGCGGCACACGTTACCAAGTAGAAAAATGTTTATCGGAATAAATGTTTTGGAAATCGAGTCGCAGCGGTCGATCGCTACGAACTAGTCGCACGATTATAATCGAAGCGACAAATTTTACCTGGAATTTTTCATTATTACAGGGTCTGGACAGTAGCGGAAGACCGGCCTTCGTGCTTTACTTTCGAGTTCGTTATTACGTCGATACGCCATTGCTGTTAAGGTAAGACAACTTTTGGTTTACAATTTACCGTCCTCGCGGAGAAGTGAGAAGTGTTTCTTCACTGAGAGAAAAGATTGGTTGGGTTTACTATAATCTCACTATACTTTATAGTTAAATTTGGCGTCAAACATATTTTTATAGTTCACTTAACCATAGAAAATATAGTAGAATGAACGATTTATACAAATGGTTGTATCATTAACTATTATCATTGTTCTTGTTACCATATGTATAATAAAATGTGCTACGTGAATATAGTTAGTTCTATCACTATGTATGAAATATTCTGGTAATATTAACTATGTAAAATAGTTACTTTTCTTACCATTATATGTTTTCAACCATACTATATTTTTAGTTGAAATAACCATAATTTTGGGTAGAAACATAATATACTTGGTTATACTATGCCTCTATTGTAATTATTACCGAGATTATGGTAACATTTACCATAAATATGATATTTCCAACTATAATTTTGTTACTATGCCATTATAGTTAGATGTATCATATACTTTTCTCTCAGTGTTCAACGATGAAAGTAATCTTGAAAAGTAATCGAGTGTCGAAATAGGAACAGCAAATTTACAGTTCACATTTTCAACGTGTAATCGACAATACCAGTTAAATGTATCATATACTTTTCTCTCTGTGATCAACGATAAAAGTAATCTTGAAAAGTAATCGAGTGTCGAAATAAGAACTGCAAATTTACAGTTCGCATTTTCAACGTGTAATCGACAATACCAGTTAAATGTATCATATACTTTTCTCTCACTGTTCAACGATGAAAGTAATCTTGAAAAGTAATCGAGTGTCGAAATAGGAACTGCAAATTTACAGTTCGCATTTTCAACGTGTAATCGACAATACCAGTTAAATGTATCATATACTTTTCTCTCACTGTTCAACGCTGAAAGTAATCTTGAAAAGTAATCGAGGGTCGAAATAAGAACTGCAAATTTACAGTTCGCATTTTCAACGTGTAATCGACGATACCAGTTTTTCCACCCTTATCTTATCTGCGCTTCCTCCTTTGCACTCTCTCGCGCGCGTAACGCGCTTGGAGAAATCGCGAAAGTCGAATCTGGACTACGAGACGTGCCCGGGGAGGATCACGGAAGCATTTGGAAGAGGGTATCGGAACGGAGAGGAGTGCCCGTGATACTCAATTCCCTCCCGTCGCAGCTTCCCTCCAATTCCACTCTAACCTTCTGCCCGCGGGAACTCTCCTCCTCCCGCCTCATCTCTCACCTCATCTCACCTCCTCACGAAACGAAATCCCGACTCCTGTCCGGTAGCTAAGTGCTACCTACTCTTGTAATTATAAATTATTACGTGGCGCGTGATAGATAGACCGTGCGCATTAAATGAAAGCACTCCCGGCGGCGCGGCGCGCGGCGTCCCACCGGTAATTATACCGATCCCGTGCTCGGTTTCTGATTTCCACTCGAAACCGGTGATTTACATCGCGGTGCCCCGATTCGACGCACGTCCGCGTCGACGAGGGTTTAATTCGTATGAGAAGCGAGAGAGAAAGGAGGAGAGCGAGGATCCAAAGCCAACCAAGAGCTCACCTCACCTCACCTTCTCGTCCTTCGATCGCGCTCCCGCTTCCTGACGCTCTGCGAATCGCAGACCCACCGGTTCGAGACACTCCGTAGAGGAGATTCTTCTCTAGTGCGACGAACGTTTAACCGTGGTCGTTAGTTAGGAACGCGATCTTACGAACGGTACAATGTCCCCTCGATACTCGTTCCAAGGTACATTACACGATTTAATGTGATTTATAATTTACACGAATAAGCGATTTTCTTTTTAATCAGTATTCGTTCTTTTACGAATAATTTCCTTGGCACGTGTGGCAAACAAAGGTTGACTGAGAAATTTATTTTCGATTGCGTAAAACAACCTCTTCGGATGGGTTTGATTTAGGGTCGGGTACTCATCGTAGGAGCGGAATAATTCATTGGTCAGGGTTAACGATTCTTTCGCTCTTCTCAAGTCTCCTTTTATTCTCTGGATTTTCGTAGATTTCGTTGCGCGATTTAGTGTATATTATTTTGTCCCTCGATCCAGTCTCTCGTAGAAGACTGTCTAGTATTTGCGTGATCATTTTCTCAAGCGATATTTGCACTTTCCAAACTTTTATTTCCATTATGGTGCCGTCCTGTGCGTGATTGACGGAGATTATAATTCTTGGTCTCCATTTTTCACTCATTCACTTTTCCAGATCCGTTCCATGCCAATTTGACGATTCGTTTGGCTCGAATTGCGAAAGGCACCCACGAGTATCGTATCCGCGAGAGAATACCGTGTCCTGCAAGAAATAACGGAACAAGTTAGAATTTACTTGTATTCGTGTCATTCGTTAGAACGAGTTTCGCCAAAAACTTTTAGTATCTACACGAGAATAAATGTTTCGTGGCGCCGAGACCCGTCGTAAATCTTAAAATGATAGTTTTATTCTCTCCGCCGTTACTTCGATGCGAAATCAAATGCGTCGCGATCGAACGAGATCGAAGGTACAAGAAGCGCGTACATAAGAGTGCAAAGTGAAAATTATCCGTGAAGCCACGAAAACGTAGACACGTACATCACTTTTTCTGCACTCTGCGTCTCCATCCCTCAATTCCACATAATAAACTCATTGGAGAGCGCAATACTTCAGCCTTTTCTACTTTTTTAAATTTTTCTCCCTATCGACACCTTCAAAATTGTATCGATCTATCGCTCTTGCAAGTCCACTATTAGAATTCTTTTCTTCTTCGATCCACGGACTCCTTCTTGCCGAGTACTTCTTCAAGTTTTTGTGGTATAGGCTAAACTTTTCTTTTTTCTTTTTAATGGCACGTCGAGATCGAGCTGCAGATTCTTCTTGAGCGTCCACTACGCAAGTTCTTCGACTTTTGAACCCCTTTTCGCGAGTCTTTCTCAAATTTCTACACTATTTATTCTTTTCTTAATCTCTTTCATGGCACATCGAGAACAGACTGCTTCGAAGTTCGATGTTACAGTTGGCTCGGTCAGCTTTAAGGCCACCTTTAATTGCGAGGTATGCCGTCTTCGAAAGATCTCGAGAACGACGAACGGGAGATTTTCCCCTTGTGACGCGGCCGACCTCGACGTTATCCTCCTGTACGACGAATACAGCGTGAGCTCGCGCGCGTCTGTAACCGGTGCCGTGACCAATCGCGGAAGACGATTTGCATAATTAATAATAATAACTTTGCCCGTTTCGCGAAAGGTACGACGGCACTCGCGGTGACAGGAAACGCGAGCGCGTCTCGAAGTGAGGAAGAAAAAAGGACACATATCATATTCATTTCGTTGTATACAAATTTAAAGAAAAGAGAAAGATTCACCTTCTGCAGGTGATTTTTAACATTTTAATTCAGTCATCACCGGCAACTTCCAAAGTGTTTTTTTTTGTGCGTTGCTGCGTGAACGTAAAAATTTCTTAGATTCTAGGATTGTTTTATGTGCTCCAATGTGAGAATGGCTTACCACGCGATTAAATCTAAGTCTAACATTCAGTTACACGTACCTACATAATACGCGAGGCATCCTAAGAATCCGCAATTAATCTTCGGCACGTAAACGACACCTCGAGTTACGTCACGCGCGAACGCATGCAATCGTCTCAATGAGGCGCATTCATTGAAGCGGTCATAAGCGGCGAGTTGGCAATTTTCTCAATCGGCCGTGAAACCGGAGAGACTGAAAGGTTCCTCGTTCGAGTGGGAAAATCCACGTGGCAGGAAAACGGAAATTGCATTCCAACGTCAGCGCGATATTGCACTCTCTCATGCATTCGACCGAACAAATGTGTATTTCAAATTACAATCTTCTTTATTTAAAAGCTTACGTATTTTTATCGTGGAGGGTTTATATCATCAATTTTTTTCTCAAAGAAATTCGTTAGAACTCTTCCATTATCCGCACCAAATAGTAACTATTCTTCTTTGCAATGAAAAGTGTGAATAAACAATAACATCTGTCTTTTTTGGTGACTTACTCTTGTTAGTGCTTGAAAAAAAAAAAGTTTCGACAGCTTGTAGGTGTGACCTTATCTTACTAAACGCACTTTGAATCGTCCAGGTTAAACTGCCCGCGAGACAAAATTATATCGATCGTAAAGGCAAAGATAGTGAAGAAACACGTAGAACTCTTCACCGCCTCTAATTTATAAGAAGACCACACGACTGTTATTACTAGTTACGCATAGAGCAAGTTATCAGCAATAAAGTAAAAAAGAACGATGAACCGTTTCTACGTTACTTGCTTTAAAAAGGAAAATTTCAAAGATATAATAGATCCTTGCTTATGACGAAGGTACGTAAGTTCTTAATCGTCGTGGGTAAACGTGGGACAAATTAAAGGTTTCTACGTTCGTCGATCGAACGAGAATGAGGTTAAATTGCAATCTTCGATGCGCAGGTTGGAACGAGAGTGACGTTTAGCGGTAGACGAATTATCATCGGAAGGGTGAAAGTGTAAAATTGCCTTGGAACGTTCGAAGTTGCGTAGCGTCTCTCACGTTGCAACTATGTGTTCGTTCGAGGGAGAGTACGCGCACGCCTCGCCTTAAAGTCTACGTCTGCAGATCCGGCGACGGACCCCCGATAAGTTAACCGATCGTTAAATTAATGGCATAGATTACGAGACTTAAGTGCTATCGTCCCTGAACGTGACACGAAGAGTTGGCAATTATAGTGGCTGCTCCCCATCCGCGAAGAAAAACCTCACGCGGACGGTTTTTTGTTGCTGTGACGCAGCTTTGCTTGGACGCGAAAGCGAGCGCGGAAAATAAGGAACGCGTAATCCGAGAAATCGTTTCCACTCGCCTCAATTGCCCTGTAAAAAGTTCCTAGCTTCGAACGAGTCATCGTCAAGTTCGAGAAATACCGTGGAGAACTTGGTAACTCTTGTTCGGTGCATCTCTACTCACACCTTTCACCCTCTCCAAAAACCTAAAATAAATGTTTCAGAATTGTAATACGTCGTAAATTAATTCAGGCTTTGTCCTGAAAAGGTTCCTAGCTTCGAACGAGTCATCGTAAAGTTTGAGAAATACCACGGAGAAGTTGGTAAATCTTGTTCGGTGCGTCTCCACTCACGCCTTTCAACCTCTCGAAAAACCTAAAACAAATATTTCAGAATTGGAATACGTCATGAATCAATGCAGGTTTTCGCAATAAAATCTCTCCAACCCCTTTCACCTCCCTGCAATGACCAGGCGCAGTTATTTTAGAAGTAAACCCGTAAACTCCATTTATTACAACGAAATCTTAGCTAGTCTTTCAATCCGATTTCCTTAATTCTATTTACATCTGAATCAGTCGACCAACGAAAATCTATCCGAATTTATACACTCAAATATCACCGAAACGGGGATTAAATAAAAAAATGTTTCAAACAAAAGTCGTATGACTTGAAAGAGACTGCCAGTTGATGGCAATGATCTGCTCTTGAAGAGTCATTTGAGGGTGTCTCGCTTCACTCTATTTTTTATACCAGATTCTTGTTGCTCATCTCGAGAGCTTTCCAAAGCACCTAATAATCGTTTAAGGATGGTGGTTTGTATGGCGCCTCATGCACGATTAACCTTTAACCAGTGACATGAAGTCTCACACGCGTCCTTTATAGTGTTATAAATTTGTCATGTCACCAGTTGAATTAAATGAATGGCGAGGGCAGTCAGTTTCTTCTCGACACAGGACGAAGCACGAAGTACAAAATAAAGCGTTCAAACCCATCCTGTTAAAAGTGCAAAGGGTTAATTTCTAATCGAAATGCCTAATTGTCAGTAGCACCTAATAATCATTAGAGGACACTGATTTGTATGGCGTCTCATGCACGGTTAACCTTTAACCAGTGACATGAAGTCTCACACGCGTCCTTTATAGTGTTATAAATTTGTCATGTCACCAGTTAAGGGTTAAATTAAATAAATGACGAGGACAGTCGGTCTCTCCTCGACACAGGGCGAACCACGAAGTACAAAATAAAGCGTTCAAACCCATCCTGTTAGAAGTGCAAAGAGTAAATTTCTAATCAAAAGGCCTAATTATCAGTAGCACCTAATAATCGTTTGAGGACTCTGATTTGTATGGCGCCTCATGCACGATTAACCTTTAACCAGTGACATGAAGTCTCACAGGCGTCCTTTATAGTGTTATAAATTTGTCATGTCACCAGTTAAGGATTAAATTAAATAAATGACGGGGACAGTCAGTCTCTCCTCGACACAAGATGAACCACGAAGTACAAAATAAAGCGTTCAAACCCATCCTGTTAGAAGTGCAAAGAGTTAATTTCTAATTGGTTACAGCGATGAGACGACGCGGCATCACTACTACCTGCAACTGCGGGACAACGTGGTCAGGCATGGCGGCGGGGTGGAGAGCCTCCACCCCCATCATCCCCTGCACGAGCCGTCGATCGTCACACCCCTGCTGGCGCTCGCGGGCCTCGCCTTACAGGCCGACCTTGGGGACTACTCCGAGGAACGGCACAGGCCACATGCAGGATCTGTGGGCTACTGCAAACCCACCGATTACCTTCCGCCCCACGTGAGTTCAACGAACATGCTGTAATAAAGAATGATAAAGTTACAGTTCTTAAGAGATTTTTATAGCATTTCTCTCACTCGTTGGTCACTCTTAATCCTTTGACTGCTGAATACTCTCGGCCGAAGCATTTCACCTGCTTGACGATCTTAGCAACTGGAAATCACAAGAAACGAAATACCTTTCGGCTAATCTGAATTCCGTTGATTAACCCATTAATTACCAACTTTTTTCTATAGGGTTAAAATATTTTTTACAAAATATACGCTATAATAAACACATAAAAAATCGATAAAATTTGAATAGTCCCAAATGGGAACATTGGTACTTAATGGGTTAAGTATGCAAGACGCAATTGAGATATAAGTGTACTATTTCGCGGCAAATTAAACGATGCAAAAAGACCCTTTTTTAGTATTTGACTCTCAAGGAACAATGAAAAAACAATGTCGAAAAAATAGGATATTGCAATAGCGCTTGCAATGGTTTACAAACCGGGGTAAGCGAATAGGACTTGTCTCAACTGTTGGCTCCATTTTTGTGACTGATGACTACAGTCACTCTTAGTACTAAAATGGTTAATATTATTTTATTAAATTGGCGCACGTTTACCGAACGCATATGTGCGCCCATTGTCCATCACAATAGCTTTCACTGGACGCACATATGCGTTCATAGCAGTCAAAGGGTTAATCGAACGCTTGTGGTGAGAGTAATGAGAAGAAAATTCGAATGTGAATTTTCGCACGAGAATATCTGTCTGACGTTTGTTCGATGTGTTCAGATGTGCCTCGAGTCAAATGTCCTCGCCGTGCTCGCAGCACAGCACAGAGACAATCGTGGCCTCTCGAGGGAGGAGGCTGAGCTGCAGTACATTCGGGAAGCGGTGCTTCTGGAGGCGCCCCTCAACTCCCATCTCTACAGACTTCGTCGTAGCAAAAACGAGGCAGGACCGGGGCGAATACTCCTCGCGATTTGCGCTCGTGGGGTGCGAGTCTACGCCGAGGAGGAGACCCCACGGGTCTTCGCCTGGAACAACATCGGCAAGCTTTGCTTCGACGTGAGTCACAAAATTACATCCTACGATTCTTTCTCACTTCGATTCTCGCTTTGATTCAAATTAGATCTGCAGAGGGTGTGCGATGCCTCTTATAGCACCAATAATTTTCCTCTTTCCAAAGTAAAAAGACTTTTGAGAATAAAGGATTTCGTTGAAGGAAGATCACTGAAGGGGGAAAGACTATTGAGAGATGATGTAGCGTGGCTTCCATCTTAAGACACGTGGTTCACTAAGACTAAGCTGTCGCTGTTAAAAGCGTGGCTTGTTTCTAGCAAAGGCTGATGCCAAGTGTCCATCTGCTCAAGATTTTTCGTATCTAAAAGAATTGAATGAAACTTAACTTCTTGGAAAGATCTGGAAGTTCCAGAGAAAATTGATCTAAAAGTTTTAAGGAAACATTGGAGAAACTAGTTTGTCCCTAAACATTTTTGGATCAATTTGCTACAAAAAATTTGCTACAATGTGCCTCCAGCGCCAAAAAGTCAAGTTTCATTCGGTTATTTTAGGTATGAAAAGCTTGGACACAACTTAGCATCAGCCTTTCTAAAGACACTTGTGGGACATTAGGCAGTTTCTGTTCGAATGCAAACGATTTACTGTGGATCAAGTGAATCAACGACGTGTAACTTACTCCATTATACGATTCGTTTTATTTTGATTCGTGCAGCGGAAAAAATTCGAGATCCGTGCGGTCGATCAGCCGGACAAACTTACGCTCTACAGCGGGTGCGACGACAAGAGCAAGCTTCTCCTGGGCCTCTGCCGTGACACCCATCAGTTCTCCATGGCTATAGCACCCAGGGTGAGCGAGGCGAAGAGACGCGAGGAAGAAGGTCAGTTTTCAATTTTCAAATTCGACGGAACGACATATGATTTGTGTTTCATTTGCACCATTTACGAGCTCCTGTGTTAAAATGTCCCTGGAAAATATCCAACCTCACTCTTATCGGTTAGAACGTTTCCTATACATCGAGTACCTTCTGCCATCAGCCGCACACTTTTCGTCATCGTCGAAACAGATAACAATTAAAACCCATTTTATTCGCGTATGTTGACTTCAACTTTTCATCCGAACAAAAATGTAGAATAAATTAGAGAATTTTCGTCATAGCTCTTAGTAGCAAGGAACGAGACCGTAAGTTTTAGTTAGATAAATTTTACCCCGACAAAGAATCCTGACACGGTGTGCAATCGTTTTAATTATCACTATTAAAAAAAAAATCGCTGAAACCAGGGAAATGATATTTGTTAACACTTTCGGTCACGCATTATCTTTTAAAGTAAGAGGGTCACTATTGATCATTGGATTCGTCTGAACCTCAGCTATTACGGTACAATGATAGAAATATGCTATTTCATATAAAAAAAAATCGTTGACCCAGATATCTCTAAAAACATAATCTTAAAAGAGAACCCTCTATAATATGCGTCCTTTCGAACCAACCAATTTACTCCTTAGGTAAATACCGCGTATTATTAATGACAACATAGATATTAGTTTGTAACAGAGTTTCCTTGGACACGGGGTGTATCTAGCACTCTGTGCCCAAGCATTCATTTAGTATATCCTTATATGTGCCGTTTAGTGCGCAAATCGATTAACTCCATAAATTATGTTCAAAATTATGTTACAAATATAAAAAGTAGGGACTTAATCAAGTGGTTCGATGCTTAAATTTATGAAAAATGCAAAAAGTGGTGTTAATCGATTTGTGAACTGAACGGCTCATATAAGAATCTTATGAGCGAAAGGGTTAAAATGATTTGTACTCGAGAACCGTGCGCCCTACCAGTAGCTAGCAAACGCCCATTCGTCCGTCTAACTGTCCATTCGTAAATTTCAGAGCGGAAGGTCCTGAGAGATTGTTATATGTATCCGGCGCGTTGCAAGCTGAGCCTGACGGCACGTGGGGCCCGTGGTGATCAGCGAATCTCCGTCATATCCAGTACCTCCTCGAACACAACCTCGGGAATAGTGAGCGATCGAGTCCACAGCGAGGACGAGCCCGACACCGCCCCCGCATCCACGGAATGCCTTCCTCGTCTCACGGAAAGCACCGCTTCGCACAACGCCGTTCAATCTGGCGTGGTCAATGGCGTGGACGCGGTGGACATTGACGATCGTTCCATGCCATTGTCTCCAATTTCCACCGTGGACGGTAAATATTTTCGATGTGTCCTTCGTAACCGAAAGATCCTCTTACCGAACGGTCCTGTCTCGTCGTATATTCCCATATACAGGGGCGAGAGCAAAAAGATTTGTAAAATTGCAAATTGTACGTTGACAAAAAGAATCGTATACACGAAAGAATTTCGGATAGTTTAATGAACATGCTATTAAACTGGTAACTTATAAGTAAGTTTAACCTTTCTTTTACTCGCCAGTGTGGATAGTAATATAATAGTTAAATTATGTTGGTTGACCCTATTCGTGTATTCGTGCATCTCCGAAAGTAGTTCGTTGCTCTTCGATATTTCTTCGGTGTTAAGAAGACGTTTTCGAATTCTAACGTGTGTCGGTGGTCCTTCAAAATATCTTCCAACGCGCGAGAGAAATGTAGAAATTTACGAAGATCCGGAGAAAGTGCGAAGGACTGTGACGCGTGAATTTCGTACTTTAATGTCGATTGTGAAAGAAGGATACTAAGGTGCTTTTAGGACGATTTTCAGAAGTGGACGGTACCGACACGGGTGGTTCGTCGACAGCGTTGCGTCTCGCTTCAGGCGCCGCAACGGCGACCGAGGGATCCCAGTGTAGCAGCAGCTGCAGCACAGTCGTGGTCGTGAATGCACCTGCGGGTGGACCGCCACGAATGCGCCGCACCTCCGCGACTTCCAGTCTGGAGCTCGGCTACTCGCACACCGCACAAAATTCCGCGGTATCCTCGGAGACGGCGAGCTTCCCCGGCGCCATTTACGACAGATGCAAGAAAACTGGAAAATACGCAGGTGAGAACACCGATCGGCGAGGATAAGATACGACGAGAGATCTTACCGATTTTATTACGCACCATTCCCCGATCTGCATCCCTTCGATACCTTCGAGGAGAGACACTCAACATCGCGTTCATCCACATTTTCACGAATTTTTACCATTAATTTCTCTACGCATTGGCAATCTTCCAAAATTCATCGACTTTGTATGGAAAATTTAGAAAGAAAATTCGAAGGGCCTTTAATTCTTACAAGCTTGGTGGTACAAGCGAAGTGCCACTTTTGTTGTATCTTATTCGGCACGGTGGAACGCGAATTATACCACCAAAAACATATCTCTCCAATGCTGCATGAGTGCCTAAAAAACGCACCACTTGCTTTAGAATCTAACTGATTGCGTTTACCAAATTTCATTTCGCCTGCAGGTTGGATAAAAAAAAAATAAGAAAATTTCCTGTACCTGTAAGAGTAAAATGGACTCTCAAAAGTATACTTTCCAAGATTACCACCTAAATCTTCAGAAGAAGAGCACAGCGGACGATTATCGAATTTCATTTACCATACCTCGTCTTCTTTCCTTGTTCGTTTCGTTAGGCACCGACATCGCGAGCGAGACCAGCGGCGTGTACACTCTGAGAAGCAGCGAGATGCAAGACGAGAGAATCGGCGATCTCTACTCACCGAGCGGCGACGCGAACGAGTCCTCGGCAGCGAGCGACGTATGCGCCCTGAGCTCCGTCCAGTCTACCACGGACGAGGCATCGGTCACTTCCGGCTTCTACACGATCCACAGTGGGCTCAGATCCGAGACCAGCGACGTCTACACCGAGGGCGTCGACGCCGAAGATCGAGAGCCCATATACAGCGTCTGCAAGGGTGACGACGACGTCGGTAACGTGATCGCCAGTGTCAGCCTCGATCAGCAACTGGAAGACTCTAGATCGCGTAGCAACAGCATCCTCAGCGCCGGAAGTTTCCGGGGTGACGGAAGCGATCCGTCGAGCGTCGGTCCCCTTTTGTCCGCGGACGAGCTCTCGGATCTGATCGTGGGTCGTTACCCACCGAGAAAGACAATCAGCAACTCAATGGACTCCGATTGCGACTACGTTACCATGCCACCACCGCCACCACCCCCACCACGAACCGACAGCGACCGACAACTCCCGCCTCCGCCACCGTACCCGGTGAGCATCGATTACGCTACCATAAATTCTCCAAGATCGAAGATACCAGGGGTGGATCGCGAGCCACCACCACCACCGCCGTACAACGCCACCAGAGGCGATTTCGCGCCCCTACCGCCAAGGAGGAGCGATCCTCCGCCCCCGCCACCATACAATTGTCCGCGCGAGAGAATTCAGATACCACCACCCACGCCACCGAGGAACGACGCGGTGACACCTCGTGAACCACCCCCGCCACCTCCCTATCCCGAAGTACCGGAGATCAGCAGGCAAGAGGCGATCTCCTCGCTTTATCCGTCAACCGGCGAGGAGACGGCCGTCTCGAGAATGGCCGGCGCAAAGATTCAAACCAGTTTGCCGGGAAGTAAAACGAATCTCGGCTTGGGTAGCTCGCCGGGGAACCCGATGAACTCGATGGTAGCTGTGAGCAACGACGTACCCACCACCGCACCGAAACCACCGCCCAGGATTCAACCACCTACGTATCCCGGTGACAAGATGAAGCCCACGCCGGTTCACGCCCCGGTCGCGGCCCTCGTAGTCGGGCCCAACAATTATTTGGATGTTCACGCGTCTCGCGGCGGTCCGGTTCTCCTGCCTTATCTCACACCTCCGCCGCCCCCGCCACCTCCGCCACCTCCGATGGTTCATCCCAGACAACCGCCGCCCCCACCACCAAGTCTGGCGACCGTCTACACCAGCCAGGTCGCGAGGTCTCAGATAGAGCAGTATAAGCAGCAACTCTACTCGGACGTGGATTACGTGATGTTCCCACTCAAAGACCCTGCGGTCTCCAAACAAGAGTATATAGACGCCAAGCAGGGATCCCTGTTGGCCGCGATGGCGGCCTATCCACCACCGCCCTATCCCTCCTTCAACAACAAATCTTCCCTCGTCTACCGCAGTACACCTTACCTTCCCGGTTCCTCCTTCTCCTCACCATCCAAGTACGCGTCCAATCAGAATCTGAGCGTGAGCGACACCAGCTCTAGTAACTATTTGCTGCACAGTAATCTGAGCAGCCATTACGCCGCGAGCACGAGCTCCTTGTACAGCGGGGTAACCTGCTCGTCGGCTGGCAGTCACAGCCTACGAAGAGAACCACCGGCACCGGCTCATCCACACACGCTCCACGCATTCTCGAGGACCAGAAGCGACGAGAACATTCTCAAGTGCTTCGATTCCCCGTCGGTCGCCAAGATGCAGTCCTTGCCGCAGACCAAGCATCGTAGACTGCCACCGCCACCGCCGCCACCACCCTATGAAATACAGGTACGCGACCGTTTTTATGGTATCTTTGGAAGTTTCCTAGAAACTCGGACTTGTTAAGAGAGAATTTGTTATTACTGGGAGTCTTCGAGACAAAAATACGCGGAATACAAAGGTTACTCTTTTTCCAGAGCCTCGAGAAGACCCAACCGCTTCCGTCTGCCGCCTTGTCGACGTCCACCCCGCCGAAGAAGAGTGGCAAGTCGAGCACGACGGATGAACGCGAAGAAGGAAAGGAGGACGGGATGTTGGACATTCGTACGTTGCGTGAGAAGAGCAGAAATCTTGACCTACCGTTGATATCCGCCCTATGCAACGATCGGTACCTGCTCAAGCAGACCAAAGCGTTTGTCTTACCGAAACATCCCAGCGAGGCGACGTCCTCGAGCAGCACTAAGAGCACCGCGAGGAGCAGTAACGGTGGGACCTCGAGTAGAAACAAGTACCCGGTGAGCGGCCTCTCCACCACACAAATCACAAAACCACCGAGGAAGTCGTCCACCAGCACGCACAAGCATCCGGCCGAGGCCAAGGGTAATGCCTACAAGGTCAACTCCACGTCATCGGCCGTCTCGCCGGCGAAGAAGGATCTAACCAGAGCCTCGCACTCGTAACGAGTTTCGACAGTTCGGTCTCGACCGTAATTACTGTTCCCCGGCGATAGTACATTCCAATCTCCCGCTCGAGGATCGCGCGTTATAAGTTTCGTCGCTTAACAAGGCTAGCTATCGCTGAAGATGTCCTGAAAGTTGTACTTAAATGTCCCCACGTTCCACCTTCCCTCCTACGAAAGAAACAACAACCAACAACAACCGTGCTTCTTCAACTCAGGGTGCCATTCTTCTATTTTTCTACGTCTATTATTTTGTCGTCTCTACCGATAGGACTGCTGCCGAGCTGACGTCGTTTACGGGTCCAGGGATTGATTAGATCGTATAATTAATTAGATTGTGAAAGGTGCATCACGCGACGACGACGGAGCAATACTCGCATTGAAACTACTTTATGTTAAAAGCTAAACGGATAGTAGGTATGTCGAATATTGTCTATGGTGCTGCACTTTCACGATCTCCGTAAGATTCGCGGTATCACATTCTCTTGTTTCGGAACGAAAACACCACACAACGGCTTTCGCGCGTAGATTTAGGTACTCCGACGGTACAGCATACATTGTTTCTTTGCTCAATTAGCAGTTGGCGCGATGGAAATTCAAATACGATTATTAAGTCTCGGACGGCGGGGTACGGGGCGGATTTTGTCGCTCGACCCGCGTGGACGCAAATTTTAGCTACTAATTATTAAATAAATACTTTTATACGCCACAACGGAATAAGTAGACATTAATGTGCGCTGGAGAAACAGTACCTTTTCGCCCCCTCCATCAGCAATATTTATTACCGAACGATTTTTGTCTTTATACTTTAATTGCCCAATCAGTTCTCGCTTTATGTTATACTTTTTATCGAATCGTCATAAGTAAGTGCATGTACGAAGCTGTTAGTGTAGTCGTCGTGGCAATTCGAGTTTCCCTTATTATATCTCGATGATTTAAAGCGTATGTGAATCAACGAGGAAAGAATGCTCAGCATTTATATACGTTCGATGTAATGACAATTCTGACGAATGACAATGGTGTGTCGTGTTTAACGGTAGTAAAGTATTATACGAAAGTCCTATAAACTGTCGCCCTTCTGTACAAAACGAACACTACACTGCAGTGTACGTATTGGAGTGTAACGTGGATAATTGAATTTGCAACAAACCTGCATTTTAAGTAGGCGTTGCACACGTTTAATCGTAGATTATAATTTACAATATAATGGATAATAATTTAGCCGTAATCTTGACCTATATTAATTGACGATTAGTTATTAAAGAGAAAACTCGAACGAACCATGTTTGTACATAGTATTGCGTGAAATTATAGGACTTGAGGTAGTCAAAAACCTCATGTATGTACCACGCGCCACCTCAGCTACAAATAATAAACATTTTCTTTTGTAATGAAGATCAACGAGACTTTCGAATCATGCTTCGCGCCCAAGCCGCGTGACGTTCTTCATCCCCTTGAATAGACCAATCGGAAGCCTAGCACGGGTCACGTGCCACTCTCGACGAATAGCGTTCGATGAATGGCCGCCAATGTAGCACACCGAACAATACGATAGTTCGAACGGAATCTCAAGGTTTCGGTAGATAATTTTACGAAGACTACTTGACGGTTGGCGCTGGGAATCGGGCGAGTTAACGACGGAGAGAAAGCATCGATTGGAACGCCGGTTGATTAGAGGACGCGCGCGTACATCCACGGGCTTGATAAAGACGCTTCGTTACTTCGAAAACTTTCGTTCCATTGTGGCCTCGATCTTTGGCATTTTCTGGACTAATTGTCAGTGAGTATTACACGAACGATCTCTTCGAACCACATTGTCGCCCTTCTCCTCGTGGATGACGTTTACCACGTTGCAAAATTTCGATTCACCTCGGAATAATTAGTTCCTCGTGCGAGCACTCGTGCGCCATGCGACCCCGCCATTGGTCATTCAGCCGGGTAAAACAGATTTTAGGTGGTGCTTCGTTGAAATATCTCCTGCAACCGTAGGAGAGAGCCAGGAGCTACAGTGTTTCGGAATACTTGCAACTGTTTGGACCGTCCTGCTGCCTTCTCCTCGCTACACGTGCGTGGTAAGTCTTGCTTCGTTAAATTCGTCCACTCGTTACGTACCAGCATCGAGACCAATTGGAACGTGATTTGCACGTGTGTTTTTGTTGTCACCCGTGATTCACGTCGATTCTACCGGTTAACGATACTCTGTTGCTTTGTAAAGTTACAGTTAATACTATAATCCGTACTTACTAACAAGGTATACGACGCGTTTGACGTAGTAGCAGAATGTATCGATGCCAAATGATCAATTGTGAAAATACAGAAAATGTGTCTTTGTTGTTTGTGAAAGTTCTTCATGTGGCGTTGGCCTTGTGATAATATGTCAGAACCGTGTCAGTGTCGTCACATGGAACATATTCGCGTGCTTTATGAGGAAATTCATTGATCATTGATTTATCGCAATAGAATTTATACGTTCGTGTGCGTCTGCTTTGCGAAACTTCTATAAACAGGGCCATATTTACATTTTTAGGCTTCTTATAATACACTGAAATTTTAGTTATCTGTACGGGTAAATAAAATGGGTTCATCTTCTGTTTGTCGAAGGCTCCTGTTTGGTATTGGTGTATATTCTGAATTCTTAAATTGCTTGAAGGTTTTGTATTGTATATTCAATGGAAAATAAAGGACACGGGTTGCGATTGTAACGTTCAAACGTTCGTCCTTTCTTGTCATCGCGTGTAGTACACGTGAGATAATCGAATTGATCGCGCGCCTCGACGCCCACGTGCCACGCGCTTCAGTTTACTAAATTACCCCGGACTGCGCGACGTGATGTCTACGAGTCACGATTCAATGTTCTCTGGCTTTAGTCCAGTCTAACGCATTAACTTAACGCAAAAGCAATTATGCTCTTCGATACTCCAAATTTTAATACTTGTCTATGGACGATATTTACTCCATTTTAAAACAACTCTTTCTGTGGCTGTACTATTTCTGTGGTTTAGTTCTTCCTGTTCTTTTGTATTTACTACAAATAATTAAACGAACGATGAGAAGAAAGTAAACGCAAGAAATGTTGCCAATAAGGAAACTTCGATAACTCTTATGAATACTCTAATTTTTCGAAACTTTGCACATTTGTATGGGATATCGAGGTTTTTCCATTTTATCGACTATTTTAGGAACAATTGTATTTACAACAACGTTGTTTAAATAAAAGTTTCATGGTTTTTAGTGCATCAATTTACTAAGTAAATGTTTGTAAATTTTATGCGTAAATATTAAACAAATTCACCAAAAAGACATTTTCAATATTTTGCGCTACACAAGCTTGTTGGAAAATAATACAAAAATTACATTTTCATCCGAAGAATTTTTTTATAATTACAGTAATTACCTATAGTAGTTTGCACTTTTTTCCAAGTTTCCAAGCCCCTTTCAGTCACCCCAAGAAATCAAATACAGAAACATATTTGTCCCTCGTTTATTGGACCGACGTGCGACGGATAAATGACGACGTCAAACGCGAACGAATTCACTCGTAAGCTTTATCAGCGGACCGCAAAGACGATAGAAAACAATAAATAGGCCACATGCAACAATACATATACAAACATGTAAGGTCAATGTCCCTATTTCTACTCATTTAAGACTACAACGATTGCTCGGATTATGAAATTGATTTTTAACAACGTTCTACTACTTAATAAGCAGCAAACCTATTCAACTTATACCTTAGTATATAAATAATTAATAATTAATTTTTCTGTAACTTATTTCATCAACCGAATATTAATATTAACACTTTGCCGACCGGTAGTGATTCAACATTCTATGCGCTTCTCACCGGCCGCATATACGGAAAAGTTCAAAGATTATTGATTCATTCGTCGACCATGTACCACTTTCAATATTATACATCAATGTTGGAGCTTACAATACAATCTAACAATTATATCCTCTTGATTGATAACGAAGTTACACATCTAACAATCTAACAATTATACTGTACAATCTATAACTGTACAATCTAACGATTCTATCCCCCTAATTGATAACAAAGTATCGGTTCTCATGGCAAACTATTAGTAAACTATCGGTCAATGAGCATCGGCGACAAAAAGCCGATTAATCGGCTACCGGTCGGTAAAGTGTTAAGAAGAATAGTTAATAGTAAGTAGAAATCAGGAATTGAGTAGAAACTGGGAGATTGACCTTACAGCTCCACAGTACGATAAACGAGAATAGGTGGAGAGAAATTCTTTTGGCGAATAAGAAATGTTTCTTCGATTCTATTTGAAGGATCAGATTTATCTTCACGGACACGTGACGCGTGCTCCTTGTTACTCACCCAGTAGAGAAAGTATCACATTCGCAATGCGTCACGCACGCGCGCATGCGCGTCAGTTCATGACCTCAAAGCGAGGGTATTTCCCGTATATGAGGAAACTGGCTATTCATTGCCACGTGATAATTGCACCCGACTTTAATAGTCGTACTTGAATACAGTGTGTACACGTGGATCTACAATTGCAGGTTGGTGACATGAAGAAAAAATATAGCTGCATGTTAATTAAACCTTGCACGTAACACTTTGAGTATCAATTGTGAAAGAATCTTCTTCAAGAAGACCGTTGAAAATCAACGGAAACGTTTCTATAAAGTATGTAATTTGCGTCTAAGGTCAATGTCCCTATTTCTGCTCATTTAAGACAAACGATACTAAAAACAATAGTTTAAATTATTATTTTAAGTAACAATCAGTGAACAAATTGGTCGCTTATCGCGTCAGGAGTCGTACTACATATAAAATTAAAAAAATATCATTTTAAAGACTTTTATTATGAATAATTGTTCATTAAATGCAATGCAAGAAATGAACGTATTTCTACTCGGCGAAAATCGCGATATCCGTGCCAACTACTCACAATGTGTCCCTATTTCTGCGCATACAAGTGTAACAGATTCAATTTCGGTTTATCGATATCAATAAGGTCGATGTCCCTATTTCAACTCATTTAAGACTACAACGACTGCTCGGATTGTGAAATTTATTTTTAACATCGAGTTGTTACCTAGCGAGCAACGAGCCTATGCAACTTATGCCAGAGCATCGAAATAATTCATACGTAATCTTTCTGTAACTTATTTTACCAACCGAATATTAATGTTAAGAAGAACAGTTCGTAGTGAATAGAAATCAGAACTTGAGTAGAAAGTGTAATTTGCCTTGTAGCGAATAGAATGGAACACACGTGCTGTTTCACGTTGATCGAAAGTAACAACAGGTGTTCGTTGATTCTTACGTACTTTCACTGAAACTAACTTCACCACGTGAACGTTTTTACCCCACGAGATACGTGATTCGAATGATAAAACGGAGTACACTCGTCTGCGGGGTGAATACGCTAATGGCGTTACACGACAGTTAGAGCAACTGGTAGTTGGTCATTTGTAAAGGGTTGAGCGTCCTTAAATATTCACGAGAGCAATTCGCGAGGCTAGATTGAACTGAACAGGTGAGGGTGCTTCTTTCTACAGACAGTGCACGTGTGTAGAGACAGATCCATCGAAGATTGGAAGACATAGAAAATGTTTATTCATTAAGCTCTTGGAAACCTGGAGCGTGCATTCCTGAGGCTTCTGTAGTCCATTAAAAATTCTGAGAATTATATTTCTGAATACATAAATTGTCTTTCGTGAATTTCCAATAATGCTCGGAATATCATCTTCCTCTTTCTTCGTCCGAATAAATTTAATTTAAATAATTAATTAAATAACGCGACAACAGTTAAATTGAATTACACAAAAGTGTGATGGAGTTGAAGTCCAAGCACCAATTCTGTCCTTAAGTTTATGACGTCATCGAAATTGGATCGCGCGTTAACGAGGAAAACAAAACTACATTATTTCCAAGTATGTAAGGTCAACAGCTCTGTACGTCCACGTCAATGTATTTAACCTTCTACTTTGATCTCCTCGATATGGAATCGTTTCAACTGTGCCTAGGTTGTCCACTTGCCAGTTCGGCGTATCTCGTGTTACACAACGATCGCATTCTTTCAAAAAGAAAAGTGAAAAGGCGCGGAGCTAATGAAATGTTAAGTCACGCAATGCGGTTGTGCTTATGACGATTTTGCGGGCAAGGACAGATTCATTCAACGGACGCGTCAACGGAACAAACAAGAGAATTGTTTTATTTTTAAACTCTTGATTTGTACTTTCTGGTCTACTGAGGCTTTGTGATCAAAATCGATTAAAGTAACCTCGAATCGTGAGTAACATTGTTTCTCAAGAGTAATACAATTTGTAAATACTGTACATAGAATCGGCTTTGATCGCGTGCTAGTCTACGGTAATTTACATTTACGGGAAAGCTTAATTAAAGGAACCCTTGAAAGGATTTGTCTAATGGATAAACTTACCACAATTCGTCACTTTCTCGTAATGTTTCCAAAACTACTTGTTGTCGAGAATAACTTAGTTTCAATTATAACAGCGAACGCAACACCGATAAGTAACCCATTGATGTTCTGAGTAGCTGAAAAAAAACGAATTGATTGGTTCGTAGAATTAAAGTTTTCAATACCTACAGCAAAGGAAGATAAATTATTGATAGGGATGGTACGCACGTCTGTTAATGTACTGAGGCAAAAGGTGGAAAATTTCCCCGCGGATAAGTACAAGGGCTTCTGAGATCTCATTATGCACAGTACTATGATCTTTGCGTTTTCGGACGACATCTCGTACCAGTTGCACTCGTAGAAGGCTTGGCAGACTTTTGCGCTCTGTAAGACTAATGTTTTCGTTAAAATACCAATATCTTTTTATATTGACGAAAAGTGAACGCACCTCCGTGGCAAGATCCTGACCAACGGTGCAGTGAGCATAAACAATCAGCAAGATCGAAAATTGAAATACCATGAACATAAGGAGAACAGCATTCTCTCCGTTACCAAAGTTCTACGCATACAGACATGGTCGTAACGACTGATCGTACAATTTTAAATCGACGACATCGCTCACCAGTAGGATCTGATAACCGAGAATACACACGAGAAAAGTGGACATTATGAGGTGTGCGAATAGAGTTACGCTAAACGTCTCCTCTATCACTTTTCCCAACCTGTAATCAAGAGATACGTAGGTATTGACAGTCTTGAAAAAAATCATTTATGTCACGTCGTTTCTCTAAAGATTTTAAGCAAAATTTACAAGCTTTGGTGCTTGTAAATCACTTAATTTTAGTAACACAACTGTCTTAATAGTATTGTAGATCATAATAGTCTCATTTGCAGAGACAAATTTTCAACAAGTGTTCTGATGCTTTTAGCATTCTACGTGCTTCGAGCTTTGTTAACACAGTGTATGCGGGGCTAGTTCAATGTAAAACGTCTCCCGCACACAATGTGTTAAAGTTCATTAGGGATGAGTCTCGTAAAGAAACTCTCTTAATTATTCTAGTTGTACAATAAGATTCATGAAGCACGTGCAGCTTACCGTAGAAGTCTTACGTGCATTCGGACGATAGTGGAAATCTCTCGACTACAATGAGCAGAGCTCGCATCTACATGACTGATCCGCACTGCCAACACGGACATTTGGCTACAAAGGTGAAAGACAAGCGTGACCATTATGCAGTCCCCTGTAACATGTCCGAGGGCGCTGGTTAGGACAAATGGCATTTCGAAAATGTAAGCGACGGTGTAGGCACGCACGTCGCTTATCGCGTAGAACAAGTAGAATCGATATGGTAACACGTAAATCGTCTGAGTACTATTCTCAATAACAATCGTAGGTAAGCCTGTAAACAAACAGAACATTATAGTTACGACAGTGCTGGAGGGTGATGTAATTGGTTAAGAATTGGTTTATTCGAATTGGCGTAATGTGAAAAGATATGTAATTAAATCGACAATTTAGTAAGACTACATGCCACTCTTATACTCTGTAACACACTACTTTATCCTCACAATGTTATTCTCACAAGACTATGATGACCAACTCGACTCTGTATCTAGTTACGTTATCTTCCCTACTCTATGCACCCTTCGGTGTCCAAGTCAACTCTACGATGGACAAACTCCACTCTATACCCACTCGCAACACTCTGTCCAGTCTTAAGGCGCGTTCTCACGAATCAAGTTTAGTCGACCGATTTTAGCTGATTAACAAAAGTGGAATAAGTTTTTGTTTACACATTTCAATAGAAACTTATCGACCGTTTCAGTTTTAAAATGGCCTTTAGCCCACGTCATCTACCACACACGTGGGCTTCACAGTCTGTGCACTCATCAGGCCATTGGGCCTGGCATATCCGCTTAATACTAAACGAGCGTAGTTATAAACGTAAGTCTAAACAGTCCTAGCAATAAACTTAATACTAGATTTACGGAACTTTTTTTATAAACACGATTTCTCCTTTGAACGAGTCAAATTGGCTCGTTTTCGTAAATCTAGTGTTAATCCTAACAGTTGTGCGACTGACAGACATCGAAACGTGGCGTTGAATGCGGTTGGTATTCCATATTGTAGGAAACGAGGCACGGCGTGGTCTTTTGTTAAAGAAAAGCACAGAAATTTATTCGACTCTCCTGAATGACTTCAATCAACACTAGCAAACGACTTTTTGGCAACCAAGGGCCTTGGCCGATCGGTTCTCCCGAAAAGGTCCGATGGTCGGTTGTACATCTTGTGTGAACACCAAGATATAACTTGCTTGAGAATTACTGATTGGAAATCATTTTGCAGCCCACAATATTTACAACCCTACAGCAGATATACTAAATTTGAAAATTCCCCTTGCGCAAATATTTCCAAATCCATCGAACTCGCGCGTATAATCGATTTGCAATACAATATTACCCTGTCTCTTAACATACGCAAATCAGACCCTTCTATCGAATTAGTCGCTTCAACTTACCACTGCCCAATTGAACGATGAGTGGCGTGACATAATATCCAACTGCAGTTAATCCAACGAAGGATACAATAAGCTTAAAAAATAACTTGGCTCTCTCATTGTAAGCCACGTATGCCCATGTTTCCTCTGCTGATCTGTAATTGGCACGATCGAAATCCTTCGTCATTTCAGAAATGGCAAAACCCACTCGGTCGTTGTAGAGGCACAACATGGTCATCGTTACGAATATTTGCGAGAATATCATGTTTTCGGTCAAGTTCATGAGAACCTCTTCAAAAGTATTGGTAAAAAAAAGAAGATCCACGTATTCCAGAAACATGAGCGAACTGAAGTAGCCATAATTCAGGGAGAATCGTAAATAATTTGGTCGTTCGGGCCAGAGTCCCAGTAACGTCAGCAGTCTCTTGTTCCAGGATATTAGTTGCGAGGCGCGCTCGAGGTCCTTTGTATCCTGACAATAGTGAAATAAACGTATCGTAAAAATTCTCGAGGTTTCATTTTAAAAGTACATCGTATACACGTATCGCACGAAAGAGTATTAAATCGGCATATAAATCCGAAGTCATGGCGTCCTTTCCATCGTGAAATTACGAATTAGACGACAACACGTGGATATATTGCGCGTAGTGACAACCTCTAACCCAGCGAATAACTAAAATTAACACTAAAACTACCAAACCTGTAAAAATCAGTGATCAACAAAAGAAGTTTCCATATGAAAACACAAACTGGTACTTCTAGTGATAAAATAAACGCTCTCTCTGACAAAATGAGTAGTCAACAAAAGAAGTTTACATATGAAAAAAAGAATTGGCAGTTCTAGTGTTAAAGAGAAATTCTTGTGAAAAATTGATGCAACCGGTCTTTTTGACCGGTCGGTACTTCTAGTGTTAACTACAATTCGACCGTCCTACCGTAGTGTGTCGATATCGTGTCGCGTCGTACTAATAAGAAAGGTACTTCTGAAGGAAAGAGAAAGGTATTTCTGAAGTTGCTGATGTTATTTTGTCTACCATTTGTTTTCTCTTTGACGAGTTCGAGTAAAAATAAGGTGCATTGAACTGGAAAGAACCATTGCTCCATTGAAGCATGCATCTATTGCTCAGGTAAAAGTGCATCTATTATCGAATCACTTCTGTATTTAGAATAACTTGCTCACCGACATCGTTCTTCCGCGATGGTCGACCAACGACTGGCTCGAAGAATATCCACATAAGGTCCCAAGTAATCTCGGGCTATAGACGATGTCCCACGAAACATCGAAAATGAAGGCTCATAATTGAGCCGATGAGAGAACCTACGAATTTCTTATCAGCGTGTTACTCGATACACCTGGACCTTGCAACCCAACAACTTTTTTTCCCTGGATGCGATTCGTCCGTTTTTTGGTTCACCTAAAAAGGTCTATACATGAGAATTACTTAAATTTGGTGGTCAAAGTTATTTGTTTGATACGTACGTAAGAATCGTTGTTCTTATTTTGGCGATTGAAGGGACCTGTCTTCTACGAATTATTCAAATTCGCGAGAGCATTATGTCTCGACGATATTCGACGATATTCTGTCAGTAGGAAGGTAGCTCTCGCAGGTAGGTAGGCTCATTCAACTGCATCCCACTGGAAACTCTTGTACACGTGCAAACCTTATTGGGATAATAAATTAGTTATCTTCTTTCGAAAGAAAATTTTTCCTGTTCAAAAAGAATTTTATGGAGAAAGTAATAGGGTAATTAATATGTCACTAGATGTTGTGACCTTGTTAATTGTATTAATTTTGTTCGATCTATGCCCTCGCTTCTCTCCAGTATTGCAATAAATTTTATAAAATAGGAAAATATAAGTTGCCCCGCATCAGCTTGAAAAAGTCACAACTGCAAGAATTTGTTATAACGTATTAAATCGATAGGTATAGCAACAAAAGAAGTTTCCTATAGTTGCTTTAATTTTTTTATCACAAAAATACATTATTTTATTCATTTATACATCATTTCCACTTTCGACTGCACATTACTGCTTATGAAAAATTATTCATTTGTATTATAAGTCATTTTCTTAATTCGTTCTGTATCCCTGCAGTTATATTTGTTAAGTAGGTACCCTATATGTTTTTACATTTCATAATAAAGACGATCTCAACACAGACAAGTATCCCATGGATGTCTTCATCATCTGCAAAAATTACGTAAAATATATACAAGTATGAAGTAACGAACACGCACATTAATGCTTTTTATCTACAAATAAGTGTAAGTTTTCACGCACGTCCGTTAGCGTTTTCAGACAAAATGTCGTGAACTTCCCAGCTGTCAGGCCGAGAGGTCTTTGCGATCTGGCAATGCACAATATCAGGATTCTTGAATTTTGACTTGACATCTCGTACCATTTACATTCGTAGAAAGCTTGGCAAAGCTTTGCACTCTGCAAGAAAATGCCAGACGACAAGAGAAATGTAATGTGACAATACGAAACAACACAATCGAACATTCCAACTAGCGATATAAGACACTTTTAAAGAATCACCTCAGTGGTAAGATTTTCTCCGACGATACAGTGAGCATACACTATTAATATCTCCGAAAACAGGAATACGAGAAGCACGGCCAGAACAGTCTTTTCTCCTTTAGCGAAATTCTACAGACACGCGTGATTTTAACATACTTTGAGCACAAAACTCTCCACTTTACAAGATCGCTCACCAGTAATATCTGATAACCAAGCATACAAACGAGTAAAGTGGACATCAACAGATGAGCCAATAAGGTTATGCTAAACATCTTCTCTATGATCTTTCCTATTCTGAAAAAGAGAAAACGATGTCGTGTCAATTATACTTCTCTGGTAGCCGATAAACGAATGCTTTTCTTTCGTAGTACCGTAGCAGTCTAATGTGGGATCGAACGATTGTGAAAACCTCTTGGGTACAGTACAGTGCTTGAGGATCAACATAGTTGATGCGCAATGCAAGAATCGACATTTGACCGCAGAGGTGAAAGACAAGAGTGACCATCATGGAGTCACCCGCGATCTGTCCGAGAGCGCTGGTAAACACAAACGGTAATTCGAATATGTACGCCAGGACGTAGGACTGGGTGTCGTTTATCGTGTAGAACAAGTGGAAACGGTATGGCATTACATAAACGATCTGTAGCCCGTTTGCAGTAGGGATCATTGGTACGCCTAAGAGTTAAGAAAGTGCTTGGATAAAATAGATTAACCACTTCATGCTTTCGAACGAGCAGTGTTCGCACAAGGCACATGCGTTTCCCAAAAAACCTGAGCATTAGCACTTACAATTAGCCAACCACAATGAACCACTTTCCACCGCGCCTGGACAAGCAAAACTGTACGTTCCTTTTTTTAAGTAACACTACTCAATTAATACCACTAAACTTTTATTATATTAAGAAGATTAAATATATAAAGATATATATTGAATTAATATATTAATTATATTATTAAATATATTATTATATATAATTAAATATACTAAGATTTTATTATATACTGTACTTTATGTAAGCAGAAAAAGTCTGCAGTTAATTGTAAACAAATCCAGGTAAAAAATATCATAAAAAGGAAAACGCGTTGCTAAGTTCAAAGTAGAAGATGTCCCCGTTTGGTTCGGCTAATTGTAAGTGTTAAGTGGTTAAAGGTCGTAATAATATTTCCATTCACACTTGAATTCTAACTTTTCGTGATAGTTGTCGAGGGCTTTGTATACAGAAGCAAAGGAATCTAATAGAAAATAACACTTTCAAGTCCAGTAAAAATGACGAACACCCCCAAAATGAAATATGGATATGTTACGCAACCGCTTCCCAATTGCACCAAGAGCGGCGTCAGATAGTACCCGAACGCGGTCAACGTGATAAATATTATCAGAAGCTTAACAAGGAGCTTGGCTCTCTCATTGAAAGCGACGAATATTCTTCTCTCGTTAATGGTCCTGTAGTTTCCAACGGCAAAGTCCCTCATGATATTCTCCATTACGTCGGCCAATAAATCCTTGTGAAGCCACAGCATAGATATCGTAACGAGTATTTGAGAGAACACCATGCACTCGGTCAGATTCATTAGAGCGTCCTCGAAATTCTCGGTGAAGAAAATTAGGTCCACGTATTCGAGAAGCATGAGGGAAGCGAAGTATCCGTAATTGAGGAAGAACCTTAGGTTGCTTCGTCGTTGAGGCCAGAGGCCCAGGGCCGTCATTATCCTTTCGTTCCAGGATATTAATTCCAAGGTACGGTCAAAGTCCACGGAATCCTGACAATGAGCAATCGTCTTTAATAATATTCACTATTGAGTATGTGCTCGTTGGAGACAAATATTTCTATCTCGCGGATCTTAAACAAATATTTCAGAGAGTTTATATTCTTTATAAGAGGAAATATGTAAAACTTGAAATTATGCATTATCGGGATAGTCGATAAGAGAGATCATTGCACGTGTTTCGTATAATTTACTATTTCGAGACTACTCGTACGCGACTAACTGTAAAGAAAAATTCTCACTCCCATCGCGTTCATCAGCCTTCTTCGAAGGTCTGCGAATCACTAGTGGCGAGGACACTCGACAAGGTCGCAAGTAATCTTCGGCTATAGACGAGCACGCGGTTCGGCCGAAAAAGTGTGGCCATAATACTTGGGCGTAGGAAGGGAATCATGAGAATTTTATATCAGCGTGTTATTCGTTGCACCTGGAAACTGCACCACGAGCTCGAAAACTTTCTACGCTACTATATTGTTGGCCCCTGCCAATTATATGCGAAACTTGCGAGAATTTCGTGAACGAAAGTCTCTGTCGTTTGTTCTACTTGAACAACGAATTGTTGTTTTCAGAGATGAAAAGAAACGTCGAGTACAACTGGTGCCATAGCGCGAAAGGGCCCGAGCAGTCGTAGTTTGTCTATATCCTGGGACCGTGTCTGACGCAAAGTCGTTAGTGAAACTTAATTTAATATTTTGTTCGGTGTGTGTCTCAAGAATGTTAAGCAAATATTTTGTGCTACTAGTATGAAGAGGTGTAGGAAGTATTCTTGATACTTCAAATGTATGGAAGGTTGAACAATTTATGTAGGTAAATATATTCGGAAGTAGTTTAGAGACATTTGTCAGCAGGCATTTGTTTAACGTGCACGTTGTTTAAACGAAATAGTTTGTTTAATGGAAATGTACAGTACCTTCGGCACTGTAATGAAATTCAATTTACTAAATATCATTAGCAAATATTTTTCACAACGTCCTAATATATTGTTGTCCTTCGTGGTCTGTTTCTATTATAAATAGGAACGCAGCATTTATAAATATCCCGTGGACGTATTCACTACCTGAAACGAATAATTCAGCGATATGAGATTCGTAGGAGTTCTAGAAACAACATAGAAATGCAATATGATCGTTAACCTTCCTATATACGTCCATGAAAATCATTAGACAAACAGTGGTAAATTTTTCTGTCGATAGACGCAAGGATCCGCAATCCTGCCCTGCAAAGCACTGTATAGTTAACATTTTCAAAAATATTAGAATCTTAAAGAACAGCTTTGTCTTAAAGTTGTAACTTGCAAATACGACTTTTTCTTCTTGATTTCGTAATAATGGTCGTTGAAGTCTCTGATTGTTTCGATGATTATTCGATTCACTCAATTGTAAATCCAGAGCATACCGTAGAACGCGAATATATGCTCTCGCAAATGTTGGTAACGACTTTGTCAATAGTATCGGTGCACATGAACAGGTCTAGAAACTAGATAAATGAGGAAGGAGAAGGAATAGCTACAATTGAGAAAAAGCGCTTCTGCCTTTAAGCCCACCAGAGATCAATGTCTCTCGTTCAACTACAGACTTTTTGAAGCACATTCAAAATGATCACGATCTTGACCAAAAAGCAACCTTGTTTACAACGATTCTTAATCCCTGAGAATTTATTTTTAATTTGCTCTTTTAAATCGAACATTACATTTTCTCATTAAACTTGTGTAAGATTGGTATTCGTGGAATAACTTTAAAATGCAGTTTTTAATCTTTTCGTAAACAAAATTGTCATTAATGTGTATAGTGCAATCTTATCGTGCTAGGTGACATGCTTACTTTCATCGCGTTTGCTGCTATCAAATGTTTGTCCTTGACTGTCTGTAAAAATGCCGTCGAGCTCCAAAGTAATCTCCGCTCTTGTTAGTGAATACTTGGAATATGCAAGTAGGTTGCTAGAATAATTGATAGACACTCTAACATAGGTATTTTGGAGGAATATGCTACACGATGCGCCTGTAAAATTGTATGAAATAATAGGCCACGTGCAAATTACCATTGAGGAAGTCATTCGTTTTTTTAGCACCGTCACTGTCGAAGATTGTAACGAAAATTAGCTTTAGAAATTTGGAACGAAAAATTAGTGTCTACTGATCTTCAATTTTTTAGCGTCAGACAGACATTTCAAATAAAATTATAATGCTAAGATCAGAAAAATATTAATAAAATGCAGTTTAAGTAATATTACTAAAATATCAAATCAAGTTTCATGCTACGACATATTAGTGTATCACACATAACTAGCAAGGTTAGACATTTTATATATAAGCGGTACGATGGGATTTTAGTGATTTCATTGAAAAATATTGTTTCTGCGAAGATATATTATACAAACACTATCAAGCAATCAAGTCTTGAGCAACTTTTCATTGTCGTTGTTTTACCACCTTCTCATTTAACAGACGTTCATAAATTTTAGGGAGACCTTGATAAGCCCCATCTCGCTAATTACAAGATAAATAGTTTGTGACATTTGTTTATTTCAATTATACTGCATATATCGTTATGGAGTTCCAGAATTATTGTACTGCCGAAAGTGTACAATATTCTAATGCTTCTTGTCCCAATCAACCCTTTGCACAATCATTTTCTTTCGAACGTAAATTGATTTGTTTTGTTTTTGCATTCATAAAAATGAACGCAGAACGGATAGATATCCCATGGATGTTTTCAGTACCTGTAAGATACATATAATATTGAAGAAAATTAAATGCAAAAAGATCATACATGACGGCGCAGAAGGAAGATAGAGAAAAATGAATTACACATACGTCAGTTAAAGTACTGAGGCAAAATGTTGCAAATTTTCCAGCAGAAAGACAAAGTGGTCGTTGAGACCTTGCCATGCAAAATATAATAACTTTGACATTTTCAATTGGCATTTCATACCAATTGCAATCATAAAATGCTTCGCATAACTTCGTGCTCTGTAAAGACGATCATAGTAATTATTAAAACAAAATTATAATAATTGAACAATTTATTAGATCTATATTTTATTACAGATGAAAACCAGACTCTTCCTTAACAAGAATATTTCATTATTGGTATCAATTATTATAAGAAAAATATTAAAACCATGAAAAAGTATTACCTCTGTTAAGAGATTTTCACCAACGGTACAATGGGCATACAATATGAGTAAAACCAAAAATTGAAATATCAGGAACGTAACCAAGATCGCCTTTTCGCCATTAGCAAAATTCTGCACATAATAGTATAATATTAATAATATTAATAATAGGAAAGAAGATTCATAAAATATAATATCGAGTATGTTTCGAACGACTTTTTATAATAAGCTTCGCTCTAAAACTCACCGTTAAAATTTGGTATCCGAGGATGCATACAAGAGAAGTCGCTCCAAACAAGTGCGCTAATAAAGTTATGCTAAAAGCTTCCTCTATCGCCTTTCCCATTCTGAAAAAGGTCACACTATCTAAGTGGAATTTGGGTAGTCAGGAGGTATTTCTTGAATTTCTCTTAAAACATTACTAGTAACTGTGTCATAATATTCAAAATGCTCTAAAATATTCGAAGAAGAAAAATTATTATAATTTCACCCTATGCTCATTTGTCGACGAGCTCACCGCAGTAGCTTTATGTGCGTCTGAACGATACTTCGAATCTCTTGGCCACAATTGGATCGATCGGTATCTATGTTATTAATTCGAAGTGCGAGCGCAGACATTTGACCACAGATATGAAACACAAGCGTGACCATTATGCAATCCGCTGCACTTTGGCCAAACCCACTGACGAAGACGAACGGCATTTCGAATACATATGCGAGAACGTACGATTGCGTGTTCTCTACCGGATAGAACAAGTGAAATCTATACGGCAATATGTAAATTATTTGAGTAACATTCTCGGTGACCATTCGGGGGAGGCCTGCGAAGAATTAAGAGTTTTACAAAAATTATTTTAAACCTCTCTAAGTTCACTCGGATTTTCAAAGATGTAAAGTTGATGTCAAGCAATATTAAGACGAAATATTATTAAATAACAATCCTTCAAGCCCGAAAGCTATAGCAACTTTAATGTAAAATTGTAAATTGTAAGGTACCACCTGTAACAACTTATTTTCAAGCATTTTTCCCCGCTTAATTCAACAATAAAAATATCGAACTCACGAATTAAATGTCTCAAAGAAACTAAAATGAAAACAATTCAAATGATTTCGATATAATACAAAGGTATATCTGAAATTCTTCTATTATTGCTTCAGAGATTAAAGGTAAGGGGTTTAATATGTCCTCTACGGGTAATTGGTTAAAGAGAAAAATTCATATATCCGACGTCTTTTTACAACAATTAACAGTAAATGATTAATTAATCTTATTCCAAAGTTTTCGGACATACTGTAGGTACTTTTCCAATAAAAAGTACATCGTTGCACTTACCACCTCCCAATTGTGCCAAAAGTGGCGTTAAATAGTACGACGAGGCCGTAAGGGCAACGAAGATCATCAAAAGTTTAACGAATATCCTTGACTTTGAATTGTAAGCTATAAAGGACGTTTTTTCTTTTGCAGATTTGTAGTTATTGTCGTCAAAGTCCTTCAGTGCATCCACGATCACTTCTCCAAGCTGATCATTATAAATCCACAGCATACTCATTCTCACGAATATTTGAGAGAAGGCCATGTTTTCTGTCAGATTCATTATCACGTGCTCGAGGTTGTCGATGAACAAGAAGAGATCCAAATATTCGAGGATCATTAGAAATGTGAAGTAACCGAAATTAATGGAGAATAAAAAGTTGTTTCGTCGGAGGGGCCATAATCCAAGGGTTGACATTAGTATTTTGTTCCATGAAATTACAGCCAAGGCACGCTCGATCTCCTTATCCTGACGATGGATTCGACATATTAACACTTTACCCACCAGTAGCCGATTAATCGGCTTTTTGTCGCCGATGCTCATTGACCGATAGTTTACTAACTATTTGCCATGGGAGCCGATACTTCGTTATCAATTAGGGAGATAGAATTGTTAGATTGTACTGTAAGCTCCACATTGATATATAATATTGAAAACGGTATATGGCCGACGAATGAATCAATAATCTTTGAACTTTTCTGTGTCTGCGGTCGAGCGGCCGGTGAGAAGCTCATACGATGTTGAATCGCTACCGGTTGGTAAAGTGTTAAGAGGATCCAATGCCAATAGCACCTCTCGACGGCAATTAAGATTGAAAATACAATCTTTTTGTTGTCAATAGAATATTTACATATAGGGAGCAAAATCAGATCTCTCAATTTATTTTCGAGAGCGTCCATGTTTTAATCTATAGTGCATTGCTTGCCGTATTATAAAATTTCTATCAAAATCCCGGCAGCCAATAGAAATCGCAGAAACTAATAGAACTGCGCCGATACTTCATGTCTCCGTTTTAATTATTTCCTATATCGAAAGCTGGAAGTTTATTTTAGTGCGGTCGACTCTCACAACGAAGGATTAAATAACGTTAAATGAGTATTTCACTACATTCAAATATCTACAATCATTACTATACTACAATCATTTTTGTCAGGAACTCAATATCACTGCATTCAATCACAAAATGAACTTCCAAAATCTTGGCGGAGATTCTAGTTGGTTCTGACGTTCCACGCAATTTTTCTATTGGCTGCTGCCAGTAGTTCCGAGGGGAAAGGCCTAATCGGATCCTCAATGATATTTTGTGCGATATTCAGAAGCTACATGTCTACTAGAGTAAGGGTGCAAATGTGCAAACACGAGTTTTACACTACGTTATGATTAAACACTTTTCACAAAAAAATCAACCCGTTCGCACGTCTAAGAGAATAAAGGCTCGCAGTGCCGCGTAGGTCTATACTTCGACAAAAAATTTGTACGATTTACGTAACGAGTTACTTAAATATTTTCGATATCGAATAATTTCGATAATTTTAAATCCGTCGAAATCAATGAATGCGAATTGGAATAGCAAGTGAAATGCGAGGGTGGGTCAATGCATGCTCACTTGCATCGTGTTCGTATTCATCTTCCTCTAAAAGCTCATGAGAAACTGACTGTGAAAAGTTTAGTCTGGTCCCAAGTAATCTACGATATTAGTGAGTCGCGGCTATACAACAGAAATCGAACAATAATCATGGGAGAAATTAACGTGCGTATTTCACATGCACATATTGCTCGACAGACTTGTACATAGTGCAAACTCTGTGACTCTTCTTTGTATAATGAATTCGTTTCTTTTTCTTTTTTTGCACACCGGCACCCCTCCGCAGTCTATAGCCGAATATCACTCCAAGTGCGTGCTTCAAATTGCTTTTGTTCAATGGTGGCTAAAATTGCGCATGAATTGCTTAAAACTGGCTACTGTAAGTGCAATGAAAAGACACTCGTGCAACGATTACATTTTAGCGCTTAGAAAAGTTTTAAAATGACCAGTTGATCAACCCTTCGAGGATTGTGAGGATTGTAAGAAGGTACCCGCGCTTCGTGAGAATATTTAGAAATCTTGTTGGTAATATCTAGCTCTCAGAATTGCGAGAGAATTTAAAAATCGGGTTGTCGATCAAATAATTCAAAAAACTTTCTCATATACAATTTAATACGAGCGCCTCTCAACGATAAATACGCGAAAGAAGTACTGATCACATGTAAGTAATCATTGAAAAATTATTATTCTTGTTTAAAAAGAAAAGCTTTAAGGCAGAGAGAGCACATTAATACAATTTCTGTTTGATATTTTTTTCTGCCTTAGCCTTACCAGCTTTCTAAAGCTTTTCTCGAATAACTCACCTAATCATAATCTATAAATTAAAAATAAGTCTTAGGATTTCTAACAACTAATTGTATCAAAGTACTCCGATCGAAAGGCACATTGATCAGAATAAAGGCACAATAAAGCAGAAACCAGTAAAACAGGACTTTTTTTTACTTCAAATATAAACAACATTTTATTACAATATGTCGAAGAAACTGAGATTAATTGAAAATGAAAAAGAACTAGATTGACGAGATGTAGTGTTTAGGTAAAGTTTCCCTTAATGTTTGAATACATCCATTAGTTTCTTTAGACATACTCATTAGGCACAAATGACATGTATTCGATTGTATGGAATCGTATAATACGTACCAGAGTTATGTAATGCATCGATATAGTTAACAGGATGCTGTTCTCAAGGAGCTCGTCTAATAAAAGAAGATTAAACGTATCGTCCAGTGATTTTGCCATGCTGCAAGTCCTGTGAATCGTGAGTCACCTGTATCTCTTTACTTTCTCACAACTTTGCTCAAACTGTCAATGCAGTTGTGAATTTAATCAAAGCCTTCTCCGTACCTACCATATTATCTTGAAGTGCTTCTGGACGAACTTCGAAATGCATTCCTTAATGTATTCATCCGCGTGCATTTTCGTATTTTTTATGTGACATGAAAAAGTCGACGATTCTCCACATATGTGGAAAATTAGTATGACAAGCAGTGATATAGTGGAGATGTGGCAAATAGACATGTATTTCGGAGAAAGATAAGTGTATGCAAGCACGTATGTGCGCGTGTTGCTTAAGTTGAGATTGGTGAAAATTCGAAAGGGTAATTTGGAGGCTTCTGTAGTATTGAACTGTGCTGAAAAAGATATCAATACATAATTCCAAAACAATTCGATTACGATAATGTATGAAACATTCAAAGCGAGTATTGCTAACGTAGTCTCTAAATCGTCATATTATAATGCACCGAGTACGTTTTTAGGACTTACAATATCCGCATAACCGTAAGTTTAACGTCTTTGTTAATTTGAAAAAATCTTTGAATTTTATACGATGCATCAACAGATGCACACATGAATATTTAACATTCTTCCTTAAAAATGTTACGAATATTTTAGGTAAAATGGAAAGAAATTGTCATTTTTATATTAGATATCGATAAGAATAAAAAAACGACATTACTTTTAGCTTTACCTAATATAAATTAATTCGAAACTGTAATATTCTCTTAAATTTTGATTTTCGCGTTGTACGTCTTACCTGAGTTCGAATATTGAGATGCGATCAAGGCTTGCACGTAAAAGAACACAAGAGCCACCATCACAGTTATCCATATCTTCAAGCACATTTTTAACATTGGATCGAAATCGTAATAAATCTTTTCTTCTGCACCGTCGAACTTAGTATCTTCTATGTTCTTCTTAGCACTCTCGATAACGTGTCTGAGCAAGTCGTTGAAGCAAATTATCCACAGCATCAGAAATGTAACGGTGAACATCATGAGGCTTTTTATTAGTAGCTCAAAGTCGCCGAGGACGTTGATTAAGTCACCATACGTCATTATCAAATGTAAGCTAAAGCACCCCAAATAAATTGTGAACCTCGTGTGAGAAAATCTCGACGACCACAGTCCAGCAACCGAGAAAATTCGCTCTACTTAAATAAAATAATCCTTGATTCGATGTCCGTCATCATACAAGACCGATACTCGAAACTTGTGCCAATTAATTTCTACGCCGGAACGTCCATTCGCATGGTGACATTTGACTTATGACGAGCAAAACGCGGGATAAATTTGCTTTACACCACAGAATTTCAATTTTGGACCTGTGAGATGATCTCACTAGATATCACTCTCATGCGACTTCGTTACCTCTGTCCATTTCGAACATTCAACAATTGTTTGTCTTATTTGAAAATATGTTTCCCTTCCTGGAGTTATGTTACACTAATTTTACACGATGCTGGTATAATATATGCGCGCATTTAACCTTCAACATAGAATACAATCGTCACCATTGGCTCTTCCGTGACGTGTGAATTGTAATGTAACCACGGTGCACAAAAATAAATTTTCACATATTACAGTATGAGAGTTAGTTTAACTGGATGATTCTCTCTCTCGACGGTGTCCCTTACATGTGAACAATGAACGAATAAATGTGCTGCTCTGCCTCGAAGGGCAACATCTTCTACCCCTACTAAGTTGTAATATGTATACAGAATCTTCACATTGAACAAACGTGAAGCAATCATTTATACCCAGACCGATAATCTGGAACGCTTGCACTGAGATCGGTAGATTGTACTCACTATCCGGAGAGCAACTATTATCTTACCTGTCCTCGGATGTCGGAAAATAAAACTTTCCATTTGTCCTGCGTAGGGCGAGAAACGCAAAAGAGCAGCGTGTAATATTTCAAGAGAGAAACGCGCAAGAGGGTCTTGTCGCGCCCAGTTGGGGTGCTTCGAATGCGAAAACGTCGCGTTCTACGAATCATTGAATTTTAATGAATTTCCGTCGGCCCACCGACTGTCCACGAACGAATCGCAGCCGTATGACATTTTCTACTTCTTCCTTTTTCTGGATACGTCGATGTCATTACCCGTGCCATTTGTATTCGTGAAAAGAAAAACACGTGTGACACTATCTCAGGTACTTCGTAAATGGTATGTTTTCTCGAGAAATCATTTTTCTGTCTAGTATATGAGCCGTTCAGTGCACAAATCGATTAACTCCATAAATTATGTTCAAAATTATGTTACAAATATAAAAAGTAGGGACCTAATCAAGTGCTTTGATGCTTAAATTTTTGAAAAATGCAAAAAGTGGAGTTAATCGATTTGTGCATTGCGCAGCTCATATAAGCATCGACGTCGAACTTTAACGAAAAATTAACATAACCGTTGATTCTCAAAAATTGGGTTTAAATGATTATTATGCTTTGTTTCGAAGAATTGATTTTGTTTAAAATAATTCGACGTCTAGTTGCAAATAAAACATGTGACAAAACGACTGTTATGCTTTCTCGACAGTATATAATTTGTTCAGTATCAGTGAGACAGTTATTAAAGCCCCATACAAAATTCAATTGAGTACCGTGCAAATGCTCTAGTATAAGCTTCGAGTGAGCTTTGTGAGATTCTCTATATTCTCGTATATTTTCCTATTGTCTCACAACATAGTACGCAGCATAGATAAATAACCCATTGACATTTTTATTATCTACGAGAGAAGAAGATAACGTTAGTTTTGACATTTCTCAGGATGACCCTACGTACTTCGACATCGTGCAGATTAAGGACTCACGTCGGTGAAGCCTTCTAAAGAGAATATATAAAACTTTCCGGCCGTCAAATGAAAAGTTCTTTGTGCGTGTACCATACAAATTACCAAAGACTTCTGGTAACTATTCGGCAGGTTCTGCCAGCCAGTGTTGTAGTAAGATTCTTGTACGTTTGCACTCTGTACGGTGACACAAAAATATTTAAAGTCGAATGACTCTTCGATCAAGTTTTACTTCGAAGCTTGAACTATACCTGTTGAACTAACTGCTCGCCGATCACGCAATATCCGAGAAGCATAACAAGCGCGGTCATCGAATAAAATGCAAAGGTGCAGCAAGTAGCCATGTTTGATATGTTTATATTCTACGAATTAACAAACGCGTTAATTTCTCTGTAAAGAATATGACTTATTAATATTAAAATCGTCTGATCGATTCTACGCACCATTAGAACGTAATACGCTGAAATTGCCAACACGACACTGTTGCCTAGGAGCTCATCCAGCAGAACAATATTGAAGATGTCGTCTAAGGATTTTACTGCCCTAAGGTACGGAGAAAGTGCAAAGATCACGATATATTTTTAACTAATTTCGAAGGTAACGTTCGTGAAATAAAATTGAGATTATAGTATGTTCCACAATAAAATTCGAGATGTCGACCGTTTACTATGAGAAATAAACAAAAACCTTTATAACCCACCGTATTATTTTGAGGTGTATCTGTACGAAGATCGGAATTTTAATCTTCACGTTGTTCCGAGATTCCATGGCCAAATTTCTAATTCGATGGGAGAGGATGGAGAATTCGGCACAGATGTGCAAAACGAGCGTCACCAAAACGCATATTGCCGTCATGTGGCAAACTGACGTGTAAATCATTGGACAAAGGTAGAAGTAAACGAGCGCGTAAATACGAACACTGGAGATCTCGAAGAACGTGTGAATCCGGAAAGGTAAGATGAACTCAGTGCCGTTTAATTCTGTTGAAAGAAAGTAACATTTATAGCTCATCTTTTGACAACAGAAGGTACGATTTATAGATAGTGTGACGATGTTATAAAATCATTTTTCCGAAGGATACGCGGTAGAGTGTATCGTGCGAAACGATCCTTCCTGTAGAAGCGCCAATGGCATTGGGCAATATCCGATTCGATGTACCTTCATGACCCAAGGTCAGGCGCATCATTAGTGGTCGGAAGTAGAAAAACACAATGGTAGCCAGCATACCCCAGATGGTTGTCTTGAAAAAGATCCTCGCCATGTAATTGTACTCGTAGTAAATCCTTCTCTCCTCGACATCGTCGAACTTGCGATTCGCGACTTCCTCCTTCGCCATTTGTATGAGATCTTTCAAGCTGCTGCTACAGCGTATTACCCACACCATCGTATACGTGATCGTGTAAACTACAGTCTCCACTATGTTCACCACCATAAGCTCCAGATTACCGAAAACATTAAACAGATCGGCATAAGCCATTACTAGGTGTACGGTGAAGTAAACGATGTAGATGATGAATCGAAGATAACTCGAATTTGTAGGCCATATCCCGCCAAGGGAAAAGATTCGCTCTAGATACACGAATAGGTCTTGAATGTCATCTAGTTCGTCCTGCAAGATCGATAGTGACGATATTCTTTTAACTGGGTACTGTGCAAGGTGCGCTTAACTTTTCAATTTGCACGATGCTTCGATAGAAAAATACGACGCAAGATTTTCTACAGCACACAGTATTATTTTCAACGCAATATTAGTGTTAGAATATTAAAAAATCGTAGAACCGGACACCGTAGAAGCTTTTCTTATTTACTGTGCAGAGCATCTCCTACGGCAAATATTTCTCACAGATTTAATCGTGCAAATTGAGAGTATAATGATTAGTACGAAAATGCCTACTTTCATAGCAGTAGAACTATTCTTACTGATAGTCCGTCGTGGACTGAGATCACCGAATCCTCCTTCTAGTATTCGGAAAGAGGTCGTTAATCTTTTGGCAGGAGCAGTCATTCACCTGGAGACTACGTAAACGGCACAGTGCGCCACCCTACGCCACCCACCGAGAGTCGATACGGCATAATACTTATTATCATTATGGCCAAGCCTCAATTATCTTACCTTTCCGCAATATTGCGACCCGTAACTTTTCTCTGTGCTTCCCCACGTTAATTATCAAAAAAAATCTGTAGCAAGGGAGGGAAGTATAATGCAGTGGTGTTCGTGGAAGAAACGTTACCGTGACTGGGCAAAAACGCAATTGACATCGAAATTTAACGAAAGCCCGATAATTCGCGTAGAAAGACTATTTCTGTAAAATCTCAAGTGTTCGCAGGAAAGAAAAAAAAAACGATTCAGGTTCGTAATAGCAGCTTGACGATCGAGAGGGCGAAAGATTGGTAAGGTACAGAAACGTTACGGTGAAATTGCAAGGAATTATCTAGCCAGGGTACTGGCGCCGTTTACTCTATTTCAAATTCGATGGACTCAACTCGATACACATCTGTTTTTAGTAAACTCATAAGAAAGAAACTTGCGCGGCTGTAATTTTCTTGATCAATGGGTAGACCAGAACGTGGCTCCAATTTTTGACAACACTCCTGCAACAGAAATATCGTCTTATTTTTCAACATTCTGGTGCAAAGTAGAGTTTAGGAAAGGTCATCGACTTGCGCTCGTTACGAATAAAGTTTTTTTCTTTCTCTACTGTACTATTAGGAACATATCTTTTTAGAATAAAATTGAACGATCGAACGATATCGCAAGTCTCGGTTTAATCCTCCCCAATGTCGTTATACTTATCAGAAATTTATTGTACCTTTTACACTTACACTACCATTTTTTTTCCGCATTATCATTTGCTACTATCGTTCGGACGTCAGGCCACTGTGCGCAAGAGGGACAAGTAAGCGAACGATGTTTTCAGACACTAGCTTCGAAAAAAGAAAACCATTCTAGAGTGAAGCTTCACAGAAGCTATTGGCAACGATACACGATTTCTGGTAATTCGTTAATTGATTATTGTCGAACTTACGCCAGTGAAACCGGCCAAAGAGAATGTGTAAAATTTGCCAGCCGTGAGCCGCAATGTCTTCCCGGTGCACATCATGCAGATGAGGAGCCCAGTTTTATCGTCCTTTGACATGTCTTGCCATGCGCAAAGATAGAAGGCGTCGCGCATGTTTCTAGACTGGCAGTATCGATTCAGTTCGATTATATCGTGAAACGTATCATTGATAATCGAACGAACCTACCTGCTCCTCCAGTTGTTCGCCTATGTAACAGTACGCGAATACCAACACTTCCACCGTGAAAACGTATATAGTGAACGCAACGAGAATTGCCAGGTTCAATTGGCTCGTATTCTGTAAAAATTTCCGTAGCTCAAGGAGAAGCTCGAACCGACCAATCCGCATGTGTCACGGTAATTAGATTTTAACTGTACCTACAAATGTGTTTCTACGTGAACTTTGTCAAATATGCGGCTGCTTCTTTTTAAATTAATTAAAATCGTTAAACTTACTAGACGAATATTATCAAATCATAATCTCGATTTTTATCCGTATATTGCGTGACATTTTCTGTACAATATACGCACCGTTAGAATATTATACGCCGCTAAACCCACTCTTATGCATGCCTGGGCGAGATCAGCGGCAAGTAGAATGTTCAAGACATCGTCGGCCAGAGTTGCCATCCTAACAAAATTTATTCTCTTAAATCAAAAGTAACTTTCTCTGGTTTATAATAAGAAGAGTGGAATAATGTTGAAATATCACACGTGATCTAAACAAAGTGACACTGGATGCTCATCAAATGTGTGCTGATAATACTAGTAAACGTCAAAAAAAAAGAAAAAACAATGAACGCTGTATGGACAAGCTTCTTGATTTGTTTTAACACTAGAACTGCTGACTTTTTCTTCAAGTAGAAATTTCCCTTGTCGATCAGTCATTTCGACAGGTTTGCTAGTTCTAGCGTTAAAAGTTTGGTAATCACCAGATCAGATGGAGATGTGCTTCCACGATGTCTCGAATTTTGTAGTCTGGCATATCTTTCGAGTATCGGCCGTAATCCCGAATGCGATGAGCGAGAATGGACAATTTACCGCAAATATGCAAAATGATGTTAATTATAACCCCGATTAATCCGGAATGGCATACGCCTATGTATACAATGGGAAATTGGTATAGATACATAATGACGTAACCATGAACAGTGTACATATCGACAAAAGGAGTAATACTGAATGGTAGGACGTAGACTTCCGTGTTGTTCGTCCCTAGAAGAAAATAAAATTCACCGCTTTACGACGCGTAGGACAATGAAAAAAGAATGTTTATTCGTCGGTAGAAGATCAAAGTTTCGTGTTATACTTGCGGACGCGTTAAAGTGCACATGATAATTATTATAATTATTACGTGTCGTTGACGAACGTTTACCTTTGAGAACCTTGACGAGATTTTTCACAGGTCCCACGTAATACACGAAGAGACATCCCATAGATGTGTAAATCGTCGTTTTTATAAAGAGCTTCGCCATCTGATTGTACTTAAAGTAGAGCTCCCTCTCCTTTCTACTTTGAAATTGATTTTCAACGTTGTCTTGCTTCACCGTGACGATGAGTTGCTTCAGCGAAGGACTGAAGCGCAAGAGTAATATCATCGGAAAAATCATGGACAGTACCATCGTCACCATTAAATTCGCTGTCAGAGTGTCAAAATCGTCCATGGAATCCCAAACATTGAGACAGGCCATTGTTAGGAAAGACACCTGATACACCACGAGAAATGCGAAGCGCGCGTGAGACGATTGGAAGGGCCAAATGCCGCCAATTGAAAAGAATCGTTCGATGAAAACAAAATGGTCTTCTATCACGAGGGAGTCCTCCGAAGATCCCACCATCTTCGAGAAGAACTTGTCAAAGGTATAAAGAAATTGTGAAAATTTGAAAAAGGCACAATGTTCGATAGGTGCTACGGAGTGTATGGATTCCTCGGTAAGTAAATGACTGAAATTTATGTGCTAGGAATGAATTACGCTTTTAAAATGAATGCAATTGATTATAATGAGGAAACAAACGCAAGGATGGCTATAATTTTTAAGAACTGAGCGAAATGCATTGTTCGAAGTCCTACAAAACTTGAGAGTTAACTGTACGAAAAGTCGATGTTTGCCCGATACTTTTTGCTTTTCTTTTGATCCCTTACTTTCATCGCTCCAACTTTATATTCGTTCTCGAGATGGACGGCGTTCGACTGACAATCAAGATTATGTTAACCCTCTGCATTCGCAGAATCGATTAACTTAATTGGCAAATTAACGTTACATTCAATGTAGACGCACCCTGTACATTTATCCATGCTTTTTTCGCTTCCGGATACAACAATTATCTTACCTCTCTCCAATGTCTCTCTAATACTGCGCATCACTCACAGTCACATACGCGATTCTCCTTTTGTAATTACAAACGCAACGTTCTGAGCACACGGACAAATCTCGATTCGATGCACTCTCGACTTTACGTAATTTTTACCGTTATTTTTCCTTTTCTCTGCACAAATTATTATCTTATCTTCCTGCTGTAAAAGCGCACTTGACTCACAATCATTGTCCATTCTGTCTTTGGGATGTACAAAAGTATAGAGTTCGACAGAAAATGCGGAATGTCTCTAAAATATTCTTGAAAAGTGCGGTACGTGTGAAGTTATTGTAAATTAAGTACGTAAAATTTTCAACACCCTCACAATATTTAGTGACATATTTACGTATCCACTAATAAATTCGAGCTGTTTTTATCAAAGGTGTGCAGGATGAAATATCTTGCGAGAAGTGGTAAAGAAATTAGAGGAAGAAGTGCTTTAACTACTCACCACGTAAATCCTCGGTTTCGCCTTATGCAGATTTCACGAACTACAATATCACACTCCGACATCTGTGATACTCTTGATGTAATTACTGCATTTCGTGGACACGAATTTTTTTTATTAAAAATAAATATATCCTTAACACACACTTAAGTATGTACTTCCACTTTACGATGGACACGTGCCAAGTTGAATCGTTCAAACATTGAATCGACTTAACGAACAATCACCCTCGATGAAGTATTTTCTGAACGGATCACTCGGTAAGCAGAGATTCTGTCGATTCGAAAATTGAAAATGTGTCGTTCGCAAGTACCCTCGAATATGCACTCCAATACCATGATTCTGTAACTCGGTAACGACAAATGTCGCTATCGTTATCCATCGATATCGATGATTATCGCAAAAGGTTATTCGCTAACTAGTAGTTATCGACAACTCTCGATAATCTAAATCGTTACATTCCGAAAGGCGTCTTAGCCAGCAAATTTTTGAACAATTCTGTACTGAAGGAACGATGTTTAATACACGATATAATTATACTCTAACCCTAACCTTTTGCGATAATCATCGATATCGATGGATAACGATAGCGATATTTGTCGTTACGGAGTTACAGAATCCCGGCACAGATGAATCGTCGGTATGCAGAACAATTTTCAGAAGCGACGCGAACCATTTGGCAGCCCATGAGAAACTAACCTCGTTTCATTGTCGCGCGTCGATCGCAACTTGGTCGGAACTGCGATCGGTGACCCTTGTACACCTGTGAAATGCCGAACTAAGTTCTCTAAAAAAGATGATCAATTTCTCTGTTGTATTAATGAATCCGTTTGGCAGCCCCTTTCACGAAACCACTAACCGCGGGGTTGACAACCACCCTTAATAACAAGGGTCGCTTTCACATTTGCGTTCTCCAGTGCCAGCACATAATTATACCCTTCCAAGCGAACGACATTCTTTTCTGTTCCTTTTTTCTTGTTACACGAGCTTGCACGCGACCCATTTCGTTCTGAAGGCCTAAATTTAGAAGCGGTTGTCTGCGATACCACGAAAATTTCTACGCGGTGAACAAACTTTCTCTAGTAAAAACTGCTTGGCTGTAAAGAGAGTTATCTACGTTCAAGCGTTTCCCGAAAAAAAGTATGCGATGAATAATTGACCATGCACGATCGAGCAAAATACAGAAATATCTTGAAATATTTTAAACAGGGCTGAGACATGAGTTAGAATGTTCTTGTTAAAAGGAACATTATATTGTTTTTAAATATATTGTTTTTAAACCAGTAAAAACATGTATGAACTTTTCCTTCGAGTGATCCTTCCGCATCTTCCGATTGAGATAAAATTGCTCGAAAAATGTACATTAACCCTCAAGGTATCTGTTTACGCTGTAGCATAAAAGTTTTAGAATGCAAATCTCCGCTGTGTAGATATGTCACACCGTACTTCGAAGTACTGACAAATAGGCGAGTGATGTTTTCAAGATCTGTAAATGCAAAGCGAATGCACGGATTTTAACTGTTAATCATATAACCACGAGTATTATATTTGAACGTATTTGCTAGAGTCTTACGTCGGTAAAAGTGCTCAAAGACAACACGCAGAATTTTCCGGACGTCAAGATCAATGGTCTCTTGGCTCTCGTCATACAAATACCCAAGAGCTTCAGGTGTACAGTAGGAATATTGTACCATTTGGAATTATACAATGCGTCGGACACGCCCGTGCTCTGATTTTTCAAGTGAAAGAAATATCTTATCGATAAATTTCAGTTTGGCCAAATTATCATAGAGCAATCTAATCCTCGATGCCAAAGAAGTTTCTCAATCATTAATTACCTCTATGATCATGCATTCTCCTACATAGCAATAGGCGAAAAGCGTTCCCGTCACGCATGTGGCGAAAAGCGCAAAAGTCAATAATACCGCGCTCTGTCCTCCATCCGGTTGCTGAAAAGTAACATTTACAAAAAATCTCTCAACTTTACTCGAAACGAAATTGTCCATACACAAGTTCGTTTCGTCGACTCACCACGATCGTGTGGTAACTGGTCAGACAAAGAAGAAAAGTCGTTCCCACCAGTTGGATCAGAAAGATTATAGTATACTCATTCTCTATAGTCTCCGCCAATCTGTAATAATTGTTATTGCAATAATTTCGATTTACGCGACATCGAGTGTTTCTATTTCATTATGAGTAAACAGAAAAGAGAATAATTTCGAGGGCACCTCAAATCTTCACCTTATCAACTGATGATGCCTCAAAATAATGCTGCTTATTTCATCGTGACAATTTTTCGGCTCACTTTCTAAAAGAGCTTGCGCCCTGCAAGAAAGAGCGGCGAATTGGCCGCATACGTGCAGAGCAACGCATATGACGAAAGAGTCGGTGCCTGCGTATCCAAAAGTGCAGACACCGATAACAAATACTTCGTACAGGCATAAGCAAATGTACGTTGCTTGATCGTCAATGGAGATAATGGGGTGTATTCGATATGGCAAAGTGTATTGATCGCCGAGCTTTCCTAAAACGGACGATAGTATCCTTTAACACGTTGACTGTCGTGGAGGTCACCGGTGACCGACACTCAATATGGCGACAGTGCCGTGGAGGTCACCGGTGGTCCCCAGTAAAATCATTAAAAAATGGTCGTACGCCTCAATTTACCTGTAATAGATACTATTTTAAGTTAAAAAAAAAAAAAGAAAAAAAACGGGCAATACATGTAAAATTCGCGCGGCAGCGAACGTGTTAAGCTGGATTTATGAACTTTCACCATCGTTCCGTTCCCAGCTGACGTAGTTACCGTTGTTGATTTTCATAGTAACTATATACATATATCCATGAGAATCAACAACGGTAACTACGTTATCTGCGAACGGCGACAATGGCTGAACGGTGACGAAAGTTTATAATTTCAGCTTCAAGAAGAATAAATTCTACTTCGTATGAAGCAGAAGTTCTAAATTACGAATTAATAATTATGCGATAAAGATGTTATCTTTTTCACACGTGATGGTACTTAAAGTCAAAATATGAATTTTCATTTCACGGAATGTTCTCTTGTCTTTAATAACGCCACTAATACATACGTCAGACTCATCCTTAATTACCCAATTCCAAATTCGCTAAGAATCCTTTCAAGTAGTAAAGGACCGCCGTTATACCAGTCATTATCATGGATACTCTCATGAATTTCATTCCGATTCCGTTGTATTGGAGGAAGCGCATCTTCTCCTGCGTGCTCTTGTAAGATTTCGATAAGAAATCGTCTTCTATGTCCGTCAAAAATTGCGTCATAGGTCTACTGCTCAGTCTGCAGATGGTGATCTTCACAAGGGACATTGATAAGAAAACATTCTCCGTGACATTAGGTATGACGTATTCGATATTGTCGAAATAGTCGATCATATCGAGAGTGGCTAAGGTGCAATGGAGGCTCAAGTAGAAGAAGAAGAAGATAAATATCGGATCGCAGACTCTCGCGGGCCAAACGCCCATACAAATTAGGAATCGTCTATGCCATGTTATTATTTCTGCTGCCTCGGTTAGATCGTCCTCCTGTAAAGCAAGAAACACTCTACCAAAAGAAAGTTCTCTCTGCCGTACCACGTTCAACTACACAAAAATTCTCGAATTATCTTCTCCTAATAATTTTGTCAAAACACCTTTTCACGTCAATGGATTCGATGGGTCTTCGAACGAACCCAGACGACAAAAGCATGTTGATATTTATAAATAAACCTTCACTTAACAAACTTTCATAAAAGCGCGTTCCGACGACTCAACTTTAGTTGACCGATTATGGTCGATCAACAAAATTCGATTGAAAACTGTTATGAGGACCTTTGTTGCAATAAAGTTGATCGACACTTTAGTTCAAGTCATGAGCCATTGTCGTTGTTTTCAAGTCGAAACATATCTTGAAACGTGTGGACCTAAATTGTCGGTCAACTGGTTTTCAAATGACCACGCCACACGTGCATTTCTGTACAACATCAGGCACAACTGCTTTCGACGTCATTTTAAAAGTGAAACAGTTGATCAGTTTTTATTGAAATGTGCGAACTACTGATTCAAGTCATATTCAAATTTTGTTCATCGACTATAATCGACCGATTGAAGTTGTCTCGTAAGAACACGTCTTAACCTCTTAGGCACCATGCACCACTATAGTGGCTTTCGCGGATGTCATCTTATATTACGATGCGCCAATACCACGGATATCATAAATTTGAAGGATGCGACACTATAATGACTTTCCGCGGATACCATAAATTAGAACGGTGCGACACACTATAGCATCTTTCGTCAATATCATGATTTTGAGATGCAATGTTGTAGTCGAAATCGTCATGAACGGTTTTTGTGCCATCCGTGGCCAAGCGCGTCTTCTCAGACCGACTTACGGACAAGCATGCCATGTCTAAGAGGTTAAAGGAAGCTACACATTCGCCGAATTAAGTCCATCATATCCAAAAATTTTCGGATGTTCATCAACCAGATATTCGTACTTGCATATTTTCTTCTGTACCCATTCGAAGGTTGAACACGTACTGACCACGAATTTCTCATTCCCCCGTCGAAGTCGTCTCGGTTTCGTGCAAACGTGAGATCACGATTGGGCAATGACCGCGGAGACGATCGAATTGGACGTAAAAGGGACATTGATTTTTTTACAAATTAATGAGCCAGCCGCGCATATCCCTCGCTCGTCGAATAGCAACGGATCAACCCTTTGGCCACGCAAAAAAATGAATGGTCGTGCCGTTGGTTAATTATAGTTCCCTGTTCCTACATAGTACAGCCACATTTTTTGCTTCCTTCGAAAGTTCACGCCACGATAGGACGATACTTCACGTCGTTGTAAATGTTTCAACAACAGGGGAGAACATTTTTTTCAATGTCGAAGGTAAAAGTACTCGGCTCGTTATAAACTCCAAAGGTCAATGAACCCTCGCGCCGATCGTGATACCGACAAGTTCGAATGCTCTTAGATTTTTTCAACGCAGGACGTAGTTCATCAAACCGAAAGGTCACGTTACTCTTCGTGAACGGTAACATTCATGGGGTTATACGGAAGGTATCATTTACGGAACAACGTGAATAACTATTGATATTGCAAACGACATGGAGTGTATTCGGATTGTAAAATTTTAATTCAAGGAGGCAAACACACTAATTCGTAGAAATATTTTAACACGCACATATCATCGCATAAAAAATTTCGTATAAACAATTGGCCTCCGGAATTCTATAATTAGTTATACGTATATATGTACAAACGCGGTGCAATTAAAATATATCTGCAAACTCGAACGAGCCGTAAATTAAATTCTTCGTTTACGCGAATTTTAAGAAAGACCGTTAATCGAAACTTAAAGTACAAGATGAATTACGTTTATACAGATTTACGTAATACGGAAAGATACGCCATGGATGTCTTGAGAATCTGTAAAAGAGGAATGAGATGATTATTAACATCTCGTGAAGTACAGCGGACTTCGTTTGTGTCTAGAATAATTGTTTTTTAAAATAATCTTGTATTCTGTCGTTTCGTGACGTTCGGTATGTTATTCGGGCGCATTATACATATGCATATACTGTTAAACATTCAACTTACGTCAGTAAATGTGTACAGTGACAACACACAAAATTTTCCTGAAGTTAACGTCAACGGCTTTTCAGAGCGTAGTAAGCTAATGTGTATCAATTTCATTTCTACCGGGGCGATTTTGTACCAATCGGAATGATACAACGCTTGAGAGAAACCGACGCTCTGTGGAAATGAAAAGCACGATAAATGAGAGACGATTTCGTGAAGCAAGCCTCGAGTCCTGATTAATAAGGGACTTATAATTACTTCAGTTATAAGGCACTCGCCGATATAGCAATAAGCAAAAACCGTGCCAATCACGCATAGAACGTACAGCATAAAAATGATTAAGGATGCATTTTCTCCGCTCTCCGTGTTCTATACAGAAATGTCAGGTACATTTATCTTAATTATTTTCTCGCAACAATAATTACACGCAATCGAACAATGCTGCCGATAATTTCGAGCAATAGTCATTCTTGATCAGTAATTTTATTATTATTAATATTACACAGAACAGTTGTAAACGGAAAGTACTTACCGTAATGGCATGGTAACTGGTTAAGCAAAGCAAACACGTGGTACCCAGAAGTTGCAGAAGGAACACTATATTAAATTTTTCCTCTAACGTTTCAGCCAATCTAAAACGATTTTAAGATTCTTGGCTGTATACCTTTCTACATATAAGCCGTTCGGTGCACAAATCGATTAACTCCATAAATTACGTTCAAAAGTATGTTACGAATATAAAAAGTAGGGACTTAATCAAGTGCTTCGATGCTTAAATTTATGAAAAATGCAAAAAGTGGAGTTAATCGATTTGTCAAGTGACCGGCTCATATAATACTGTGCATAAATTTGTATCGAACAAATTTGATTTTAGCCTATTTCAACTCTGTGGTTTGATTATTCGAATTTAATATAGTACGCAGTTAATTATGCCTTTGGAGTCATGTCATCTTTCAACAATTATACCTTATTAAATGTTGGTGTCTCATGACGAGGTTTCTGATCCGAGAGTGACAATCTTCAGGATTTTGCAATGCAAATTTGACCATACTCGATAATGCTGAGAACTGGCCGCATACGTGTAGAGCCATACTGATGAAAAAGCAATCGGGGCCAGCGTACCCAAACACAGTGATCCATATTATTATCGTCTGATATAGGCACATGCAAACGTAAGTTCCTCTGTCGTTAACCGCAATAAACGGTCGTGACCGATAAGGTAATACGTATTCGATGTGGGACGATTGGCTGCCTGTTCTCATAATAGTAATATATTTATACACTATTTCGTGCAATATAAAATGCGATTCAAATTTCACAAACAAGATTCTTTATACGTAACTGGCGAACTGGGATTTGGTCACGACATTGAAAAATGTTGTTTCTGCGAATATATGTTATAAAACATTACTATAATCAAATTATAGGCAACATTTGGTTGCCGATTTTCCACTTAATTTACTTTTGCCAGAGTTCGTTAAACCCCACCGCACCACTTACGAATTTAAATGCATTTACGCTGAAAAGAGTATGTTAGTAAGTACATTACAAGAAGTATGCGAATCCTTCGTGTCTACGTGTTATTCGTATAAATTTTCATCTTTTTTTCTCTTAATTATATAAATTGAAGTCTCAAAGTCGATTGTAATTTCGTACTGAATTTCAGGATGAATTACCTAAGTCGAGATTTCCAAAAAATATCTTCAAATAGTACAACGTAGCTGTTATCGCCGTCAATAGCATCGATATTTTCATGAATTTCAACGTGAACTTATTGTAAGTAAGAACGGCCGTAATCTCGTCCATGGTCTCGTAACTGTTCGGAGAAAAGTCAGTCTCAATGTAACCGAGAAATTCGGCCATGGACTTTCTGTTCAATCTGCAAACGCAGAGTTTGATAAAGGCCATCGTCAAGAAAACATTTTCAGTTAAATTTGCAACAACGTAGCGAAGGTCGTTGATGTATTCGAACAATTCGACGAAACCAAGACACGTGTGAATTACTAAGTAGACGGTGAAGAATGCGAATAAAGGATCGATCACCCTCTTTGGCCAGAGTCCTATGCAATTCAAAAAACGTCTATTCCAAACTATCATTTCCAAACCCTCCGTTATGTCGGGTATCTGGAACATAAGAAAAATCTTCTTTCCTAGACCTATACCGCGTATCACGTGTAAAACTGTAGGCTTAACGATCAATTACTAAATGTACAATGCAAGTTAAACTCTCTAGTAGAATATCTCAAAATTTTAAAGAAACCTCTGTATCTTGTCTTTCGACTAAATTGTGCGATTTGAAACCGTACTTGCATATTTTCTTTGATTTTCTCGGTGTGAAAGTCCGCGATCGACTGACGTCAGTTCTTACGGTCAAACCTCGAAGTCACCTCGGATTTATGGACTATTCTAGCTCCGAAACGGACACTGATTTCCTTTGTCAAAAATTTATGGGCCATTCGTGCGCACTCCGCGATCGGCGCATAGGAAGCAGTACCGGGAAAAAGTGTGAGTGTGCAAAAGAAGTTATGACGTGCGAGTTCAACATTCGGGCTTCCTCTTAAAGAGGTATTTTTACCCTTTCTCTGCAATTTCGTCGTTAGATATGATAGTTAATGGGCATTTACCTTAAAATTTCATCAGTGACGTTGTCTACGACGGAGAAAGTTTTTTGTGTCACGTAAAACCATATCGAGCATCGATTGCTCTTAATCGGACTGCAAGCTCTAGTCCTTTTGTTAACTGCCATAGGAATATTTTGTAAAATAGCGTTACTTACATACAGAAGGATGGAAAGTAAATTACAAAGGAAATTTGGTGATATTCAAATTGTTCGTGTGACTTACACTTATCTTGACGTACAGAATGCAGCTCACTGCGTACGGTTCAAACAAACTATTGTATTGCAAACAATGTATCCGGAAAAAAAATTATGTCGAAAGTTCGAATGAGATGCTTCATAATTTAATGTTATAATAAAAGTGCAGTTTGATAGAGTGCTCTACATTCGATAACGCGATCAACGAGTGAACCAGCGCACAGTAGAATGAAACTCTCGAAGTGCGGCCCAAAGTAAAAAAAAAAGACTTACTTGTTGGAAACGTATAAATAGTCACATATATTTATATAAACTACTATTATGACCACTATGCTAAGAAATACAAGTGGAAGGGCTCTAGTGATTATTTTATTGCTGTTTTTGTTACTTCAATGCAACGTCTGTAAATGTTCATTTCTCGTTCGTATGTAATAGCGGATATATCAGTAAAATTGTTGATGGAATAGCTGTTGTTTTGTTTATCATATTGCGAAATCTATAAGTACTTACCGTAAATTGTAAGTCAAAGTATGTAATTACACACATGCGCATGTAACCACGAAACAGTTCGGAGCCTTAAAATACCGCGATACTAGTGAAAAACGGAATTTTTATTCTCGCCATTCGGCGTTGTTAAAAATTCAAGATTGAATATCTCAGCACCTAAAACAGCCAGCAAGATCTTGCAAAAAGCGTTTTACAGGTTCGGATTTCCACTGTTCGAAAGTTTGTGTCACAAATATATGTGGCCTTTTTTTCAAAATGGGAGTTGATAAAGCGAAAATATGTAAACTTGTAAAATTATCGGTCAAGTTTGCGACGCCACTAAGCAAATGTTAAGTGTCGCAAATGAATACGATAAAAAGCACACGATAATACAGAGTTTCAGTTGTTTTTTAAAAGTTGCAACATGATAATTTTTCACGGAGTTATTCAGATATGAAAAAAGGCTGTTTTTTCCTTCAAAAACGAATAACTCGGTGAAAAATTATCATGTTGTAACTTTTAAAAAACCATTGTAAAGAGTAGTATCGCATACTTTTTATCTTATTCATTTGGGACACTTGGCTCTCGCCATGTGCCATGACAAACACGGAGAAATATTTTTTCAATTTTGCATGCTCTCCTTTTGTCATCCGCCATTTAAAATAAATTTATCTCGCTGCATTGAAACAAACCGATTCTTTAAGTTGAGGTTTCAAGCTTCCTCAGCATTTCTTAAACACATTTTTAGCTTCATTATTTATGAAGTTATCGTCATTTGTAATTTAGTAATTTTTTTCAAAATTTTAAGTGTATCGTTTTTTCCCTCTGATTGTGAATGTACATTCGAATTTTACCGCGTATTAATGGAAGCTTCAATGAGCGCAAAGGTTAATGGCCTTCTGTCACGTGTACGCATGCGTATGCTCGTAGTACACACGAGAGGCATGCGCAATGCCCGCTTATTACGTCACAATAAGTCGTAATTTCCGATATGTTCATTGAATGGAACGACCACGTGCACAGCAACCATTCTGGTTACCACTCGGTGCTGCCGCGCCTCGGATGATACTTGAATCAGTGGAATAAGCTGATACGCTAAAAGCCCATGGGAACATCCGAGTTAAAAGCCACTTGAACTTTGTCGACATTAAACCTACCGAATATTTATTTTCATATACAGACTTCCTTTGATAATTGATCATTTGACCCGCTTTTCGTAGCTTTAGTGTTGTGATCTCGACACTTGGGATGTGGGAAAGAAATTTTCAAAAGATCGTACCGTGGCGCATACGACATATCTTGTACAAGTCTCATATGTTGTATAATTGTACATTGTGTATTATTCCGCCTATAATCTTTCACCTTGTCTGTATTACGTTGATATAGGCACATAACATGTTGAAGGGAATGATTGCAAGGATTAATAATCCGTAATTATAGTAATCATTCATATAATAAAAATCTATCTATTCGAAAATATAATAAACTTCTTTTAACATTACGTAAATCGGATAACACATAAACTTGCAATCTTCGACTAGAGTCTACAAAACTCTTGGTATATATAAAACATACGCATTCATTCGTTACATATTAGATCTTTACCTAAATAATATTTAAAAGGTGTATTTGAAGAGTTCTTAAACTTTTTTCTTTTAAACATTTTTTCTAGCATCGAATAAATACTTCTGCAGTTAAATTGAATCGTGTCTCTCGAAATTTAATCGGTAGGTCATTTGTTTTAAAAATTGCATCACATTAACTTTGGTAAACATGAATTTCGTTGGACCAATGAATTCATTTTTCATATCTCGCTAATCTCTTGTTTCAGGAGAAGATATTTATTTACCCAAAGCGAATACCTTGCATGACTCATACCTGTTATTATTGCCACATCTTACATTATATTAGGCAAGAGCATTTCTTACATGATATTCTCGAGCGATTTCACAAAATGGTACAATTGCTAATGATAATGCTGTGACGCGTGCGTCCCAGTAATGATACATCTTTGTTTTTCATTATCGTATCGTCCATTTCTCACAAAACAACTATCTGATATTTGATCGAAACAAGGATACCAAGCGGACAACTATTCGCTCTACTCGCGAATGTAAGTTATAAATGCATCTTTAACTGTCAATAAATAAATCGTATGCAACCATGACTTCTCACCCGTGAAACATTTGATAGTGTCGTCTATTGATAACGACCATAACGACCCAATGCATACGTGTATATAGATTCACTGACCATGAACATCGTCAACATTAGGTGCTTTCCTTTTACCGCTTTGATCAGATCAGATCAGATCAGATCAAATCACGTCAGTTCAGAAACTAGTATGTTCTTTTAGCTAAACTGAACTAATCAGATCACTTCCCCCCTTTACCACTGCTGATCTACCGACGGACTAAGATCATTAGGTGATATTTTCGTATCACTTGCGGTTACTCGCTTCCTATTGGTTCATACTAGGAAATTATTTTGAAAACTATGAGATGGTTATTTTCGCGTTGCATTTATCCAATCTTAGCGTAATTAATAAACACAGATTGTGACAAAGAAGTGACTTATCAATCATAGAAACTAATGTGAGCGTACATACAAATTTTGAGGTTACTTATATTTTGGTACGAACTGGTGTGAACTTAAATCCATGAAACAATTACGAGGAGAAGAGAAATATGAGTGCCAGATCTGATCGATCTGATACATGCTTGTTCCGTTCATTTACTGAAGTCATGTGAATATTTCAGATCACAAAATATCAGATCACTTGTAAAAGGAAAGTACCTATTGCATACACATAAATATCTGTACATGTTTATACTCATGAAGGGGCTGCTAGAAATATTTCGACTGTTAAAAAAATTCATCAATTTTGTACAGCCTATAAAGGGTAACGACAAAATGGATAAAAATAAATTTATAAGAAACTTGTAAATGACACATATTTAATATGTATGCATAATATATGTTTATCAATTTGCTATAAATGCGTAAGTGTGCGAAGCTTTCAGGTAAGTGTTAAAGAATCCTTCCTTGAATACATATTTCGTCACTGACGGCAACGCGATCGACTATGGAACTTCAGTTGCGCCATGTTCGGTAATTCCCGAGAAAAGATATACCGGTATAAGCTAACAATAAACCGCGTGGCTTGATCAGAGTTGTGGACGACTGTGAACCAGTTGCATCGATCGTGAGTTCCGCCAATTCTAACCAACTTTATCATTTAGTTTCCTTTATTCAAAATTACATTTAAAGCACGTTGTGTTTTCAACAAATACAAACTTCCCTTGTAGTGGTTGAAAGTGAAATTGACGATCTCTTCTACATTAATTTTTTATTTCATTTCATTTCGCGCCTCTTTAATCATTGTACCGGAAAGTAATTTCATAACGGCATCGCACTCGACCACTTTTTTTGCAATTAACACTTTGCTGTCGAGCTATTTTTTGCGCGTGTTATATCTGTAGCGTGCAAATGTCTTGCATCTGTGGGATTCCTGAAATTTTCACGCCAAGTCGAAACACGTTTTGCTGCACATTGCGTCACGATGTGAGAATGAACCGGAAAGTGAACGTGAGTCCTACGAGAGTCGTTCTGATAAGTTTCCCAAGGGACACAGTACGCTTCGACCTAAAAAATTCGTCTCTCGACAACAAAGTCTTCATTGTAAACAAACATTTAAATCTCGCGAACGTAATTGTGTTCTCCAGACTGTAACAAATAAAAGTCGACACATTTTTTTTTATACGAAAAATTGGAATTGGAGAAAAAGAATTCAATTCCTATTCTAGATGTAGACTTCTCTCCGTGGAAAAGAAATGCCGGGTGGTGTTGGATTGGAAGTGTATGACCATCTTAGAAGTGAAAGGAAAGTGGGATTATCGTAAAAATGGACAACAGAGAGAGGAAGGAGGTAAAGAATCCAAGGGAGAGTGCGAACATATTTTCTGTTGTCATATTCGGGTAAGTCGTTACACGGATATTACGACATTGTAGAATGCATCGCAGAATTCTCTCCAACCGGAAACTAATTTCCTGCGTGATTATAACTTGGATCTTCAGGTGGTTATGGAAATTGTTCGCTAAAGGTTATAAGAAGGACGTGACCGAGGATGATCTTTACTCACCTTTGAAGGAGCATACAAGTAGCATTTTGGGTGATGATATTGGAAAAGCATGGAAAAATCAACTGGACCAATGTGCCGAAAGGAAAGACAACTTTCAACCAAGCTTGCTAAGAGCTATGCTAAAATGTTTTGGAAAATGGTACATTATACTGGTCCTGTGCCATGTAATAATACAATTTGGAACAGCGTAAGTGTTCGTGCAGATACTAGCCATAACATCGTAGGTATAATACTAAATAAGCAAATAATGTGTACGCACTGATAAATCCATACATTCCGAATCATTGGCAAACCATACGACCTTACGGAAAGTTAGGAGCTTAATGTCACCCGTGCTTTGTAGGCACGAGAGTTTAGATGCGCTCGATAAACATGCGTGCACATGACATGCATATCTATGGATTTGCACGTCTAAAGCGCTCCTAGAGTACGGATAGAGTGAGGCCCTTAGCCTTCCATCCGCAATTTAGTCAATATCTCTCTCATGTTACAGCATTGGCGTACCTTTCCTTTTGGTCCGACTGTTGCATTGCTTTAGAACGAAGGAGGAAGAATGGACGAACGAGATATATTATACGGCCGGTGCATTCATTCTCTGCATCCTTCTTGACTGCCTTCTCATACATAGTAGCAACCAAGGTTTCATGCATCTTGGAATGAAAGTCAGACTGGCAGCTTCAACGTTGATTTACAGAAAGATTTTGAAACTTTCCAATTCCGTCTTGAACGACGAGACATCGGTCGGACAGGTAATGCGATTACGATAAAATCGTGTATCGGTGCTCTACAGCGTCCACCGGCTACGAGTATTCTATTATAATGTACTGCAGGAACGAATCTTCGTCATTACAGTTTCTTTGATAACATCGTATTTCCAGCATTTTAGAGGAATCACAAAGTCTACGAAATCCGCCATTTTTCTTCCAGATGGTGAACTTTTTGAGCACCGATGTTGACAGACTGGAGTATTGTTTTCAATGGTTGCACTACTTATGGTTGGGACCATTGCAAATGTTGCTAGTCACCTATTTGGTTTGTCGGCTAATCAGTTGGCCGGGCATTTTGGTTAGCCTCACGTATTTATTTTTCGTACCGATACAAGGTGAGTAGAGATCAGTTTTAAAATGAATCGAGTAACAATATTATTTATTCCTTCGTAACAACGAGTGCTAAGACTACTTAAATATCAAGGCAATATTGCTTTTAGTATTCCTCGGTAAGCTTATTGCAAAGCTAACCTTTCTCGCTGCTCAAAGATCCGACGACAGATTAAGCCTAATGACTGAAATTATAAGCGGTGTGCGGATCATCAAGATGTACGTTTGGGAACTTCCCTTCTCGCGTTTAGTCGAGAAAGCCAGACGGTGAGTTGTCGATTTAATGCGGCTGCGGGCCGTGCTAAAACCTACTAAAAACAACAATCAAGTCAAATGTTAAACTTCGGTAATCGTCTCGTATTTCAGGAAAGAGGTAAATGCGATAAGAAAATACGAGACCGTGGAACAATTCGTATACTCATTCGACGGTTATGTCCCAGAATTGTGCGTTTTCATCACGCTACTCGTCTACGTATTACTAGGTAATAGCATCGATGCTGAAAAGGTCTTCTCAGTAATAGGATACTCCAGTGCTCTACGGCACTCCATGGCATTGGCCTTCCCCGCTGGTAAATCAATCAGACCTAACTTCAATTACTCTCGAAACAATACCATAATTGCAGGACTATAAGTTGATTATGTTACAGCAATTTCCCGCTCGTTCGAAGGCCTAGTGTCGGTTCGTCGCCTAGAAAAGTTCTTAATGTCTTCCGAAATTCCTGAGAAGGACATTGAAACATCCTCGTCCCACGAGCCGTCGTTACCTCTGCGCTTGATAAACGTAACTGGCAAGTGGAACGACGAATCCAAGGAAAACACCTTGAACGATATCAATCTATCGGCACGATCCGGTGAGTTGGTCGCCATTATTGGCCAAGTCGGTTCCGGCAAGAGCAGCGTCATACAAGCGATACTTCGCGAGTTACCATTGAGCAGTGGCACTCTGGAGGTTCGTGGAAAGATCGGATACGCCAGTCAGCAATCGTGGATATTCGCTTCGTCGGTGAAGCAAAATATACTATTTGGCAAGCCGATGATCAAGGATCGTTACGAGCGTGTCCTTCAGGTCTGTCAACTCAAGCCAGATCTCGGCACTTTCTCACACGGTGACAAGACGATCGTGGGTGAGAGAGGGATCAATCTGAGCGGTGGCCAACGAGCCAGAATCAGTCTGGCACGTGCCATTTACGCGAATGCGGATGTCTACCTTCTCGACGATCCCTTGTCCGCGGTGGATACCCACGTTGGTAGGCGCATCATGGACGAATGCATATGCGATTACCTGAAGGGTAAAACAGTTGTTCTGGTCACTCATCAGGTTCAGTATCTCTCGAGCGCCGACCAAGTGGTGGTCATGAACAATGGTAGAATCGAGATGAAGGGCACCTACGAGGAGGTGCGTGCTTCCAAAATGATTTTCTCCAATTTGCTGAAGGAGACGAAGGAGACGGAAAGCAACGAAGAGAATCTTGTCGAGAAGAACCGAGAGGATGACAACGGGGCTGTGCACGTGAAAGAAGATGAGAGGAGAATGTCGACCAACGAGTCCGTAGATTATCAAGAGACGAGGACCACCGGGCGGATTTCGTCGAACACTTATTTCTCATATTTCAAAGCATCACGAAGTCCTTTCCTAGTGATTTGGATGCTGCTGATGTTTGTTCTTTATCAGATAACGACCTTCGGTTCCGGGTACTTCGTTTCATTTTGGGTAGACACCGAAGAGAGATCTACTTCCATTGAAAATGGTACGGTCATATTCCATTGGGTAGGACCGGTGTCACGCGATTGGATAATCTACATTTACACTATCCTAATCGTTCTCGTTGTCGTCTCCTGTTTCCTACAAACTGTTGTGTACTACGCAGTGTGCATGCGTTCCTCCAAAAATCTTCATAGCAAGATGTTCTACAGTATTATTCGTACCACGATGTGTTTCTTCAACGTCAATCCACTGGGACGTATAGTGAATAGGTAAACTTGAAAATGAACTACTATTAGGTCGACGTGCTTCCTATCGACTGACCTTGCTAAATTTCGTGTATTGTCTTTTTTCAAATAAGGTTTTCCAAAGACATGGCCAACATTGACATGAGACTGCCACCCTGCATGTACGATGTCATCGTGATATTTTTGTCGTTCGTATCGATGACCGTTATTACAGCGACAATCAGTCCGTGGCTTTTGTTGCTTACTCTGATCATCATAATACCAATGTACATAATAAGGCTATTCTACATTTCCACGAGTCGCAGTATTAAGCGATTAGAAGGAATACGTAAGTAGAAATTTGTTATGAGCAAGAGATAGAGGACATCCAGTTTTGTACTGAAAATGTGCCCGATGAGAGTAACGAGCACGAGGAGAAATCAATAAATGAATAATAACCACGGAATAAATTCTTTTCAGTAAGATCACCCATTTTCGAGCACGTAGGCGCAACATTGCAAGGCCTGACGACGATAAGAGCTTTCCAAGCCGAAGAAATATTGAGCCAGGAATTCGACAATTATCAAGACTCACACTCGTCCGCCTATTACTTATACATCTCCTCTTCCAGAGCATTCGGAATGTACCTCGACTTCGTTTGCATATCTTTCGTTGCTCTCACGGTGGTCACCTTCCTGTGCTTCGGCATTATTCCGTCGATAGGTGAGATTGGTTTAATTCTCACGCAAACACTATCCGTACTCGACATGTTGCAATGGGGCCTGCAACAGGCGGCCGAAGTGGAGAATCAAATGACGTCGGTGGAAAGAGTATTGGAGTTCAGTCGATTGGAGGAGGAACCCTTGTTGGACAGTGATCCGAAGACTAAACCGAAGGAAACCTGGCCGGACAAGGGCCTCGTAGAATTCGAAGCCGTTAGGTTGAAGTACAGTGGCACGGGTGGTTACGTTTTAAAGGATGTCAGTTTTGTGATTATGCCTAAGGAGAAGGTCGGTGTGGTTGGAAGAACCGGAGCTGGTAAGACGTCGTTGATCGGTGCTCTTTTCCGGTTGGCTTTCGTCGAAGGTGATATACGCATAGACGGCGTGTCCACTGGCAGGATAAGCTTGCACGACTTTCGCTCGAAAATCAGTATTATTCCTCAGGAGCCGGTACTGTTCGCGGGTAGTCTTCGAAGAAATTTGGATCCCTTCGAGGAGTACTCGGACGACGTGCTTTGGCAGGCATTGAGAGAAGTGGAAATGAAGGAGACGATCGAGGAGACTGTAGCAGGTTTGCATACGAAGGTATTCGAGGGTGGAGTAAACTTCAGCGTAGGTCAACGACAATTGTTGTGTCTCGCGCGAGCTATTGTTAGAAACAATAGAATTATGGTCCTGGACGAAGCCACTGCCAATGTCGATCCACACACGGACTCTCTTATACAGCAGACCGTAAGGAGGAAGTTTAAGGATTGTACTGTGATCACTGTAGCTCATAGATTGAATACCGTTATGGATAGTGACAAAATTCTGGTCATGGACGACGGACGTTTACTGGTTCGTGGAATATTTGATACAAATGTCAATTGGAACATTACATCGTATTGGGTTAATAATATTGTTACGTATGCATTAGGAATTTGACCATCCGCATACACTTTTGCAAAAGAGAGGACAGTTCTATAATATGGTGCAGCAAACTGGTCCCTCGATGGCCGTGAATCTTGCTGGAATAGCAGAAAAGGTAAGATCTATGATCGATTTTATGTAAGCGAATGTAATTGTAATTGCAAGTCTTCGTTTTACAGAGCTTCCACGAACTGCACAAGGCTTCATTTTCCTGAAAAAGTTTGACCAAGGAAGATTGTGTGTTTGCGCATAGGAATAAATGTTTGGCAGGCCAAGCAGAACAAATGTACCTGGTGCTACATATGCATTACCATTTCTACCGATTCTTTGTAATTAATAAAAGTTATACTATGTTTCCACGCATTTGGCGATGTATACGTGTACAACCACTCACGCAACTCTTCGCACACTTCACAAATTGTTTTTATTTTTAGTCACCTTGTATTTTTTGTACCTTGAACTGAAAGCAATAGGAATTTGTGAGGATATAAAAAGACTTTCGTGATTGACTGTACGCGATAATAATCCCGATACGCAAGAAGGAAAAAATGCGAATTACCATTAACAAATTTCCAATGCAGATGTATTTGATACAAAACACTCGCTTAATAAACTTTTGGAAAAAATATATTCCCAATCTATATAATATACGAAGTATCCCATTCCAGTAGACCCATTCGAATATCTTCGAGACTGTTGATAATGCTGAAATATATTTCAGATAAAAGTTAATTGGTTTCGGGAGGGCATATTATCTGGTGTAAATAAGTTTATTCTATACGAACGCATAGAGAACGTACGAAACTGGAATTTACTTCTTTCAAATGCATTCGCATATTTTTTAAGGCACTACATACGCAAATATACCGAGCCACCTACGACAAAACGTCATTGGCACTACTTAAGATACAAGCCACTACCCATACAAACCTAAACCTACCTATTTACTCACCGTAGTTCAGAATAATTAAATTAAGGCATCGTTACAAAAACTTTACCACATTTTAGATAGTCTCTTTGAGTTACTGTCGTTTAGGAAGTGCCTATTACGCATTTACCTAATTTTAAACAACTTATTTGGCAAGCACGTGTTTAACTTCTACAAGTACGTATTTCGCGATCGAACCGATCCTCGGCTCTTAATTGGCATTAAGATATCGAGAAGCGCAAGTTTTCCATTCGTCGTCAGATTGCACACTCGGTAGAATGATGCAATTAATAATTGTCTTGACACAAAGCAAATGAAAACTCGAGGTATCAGGGCTGATTTACCTAACGGTATCAACGACCACCCGTGCGTGCACCCGCGGATGCATTTTTAGCGCTGATATCAGCCACGTTACAGTAACATTGATATCTGCCGTATCTGATGTCCGATAAAAGGAGCGCAAGGTGTCGTGCATTTCAATACACGCGTGTCGGTAAGTGCCCACCGTAAATTTGTCAAGTCTTGATGGCCTTCGTAAATCACGAAAGCGAATGAGGCGGATTTATCATGCGGATGCATCTTGATCAATAACACGACGACACGATGAATCCTCTGGTACACAATTAGTCGCTATCGCGAAAATTAAAAATTTCCTTCCTACCACGTTCCGTCTACCAGAGAGCATCGGAGCGCGGGTCGAGGCCCGAGACGAGATTTGTGGTGGAAAAAACGGACCACCCTCGAACGATGGAATTATACACGACCACGGCCGTGCTCGTCGAGTAAGAAGGGGCACACTCGAGGAAAAATGCAAATTGCGTACAACTGTGTAACAATTGCTCGAATACTTGAGTTGCACAACGGTGTGCCACTAAATAGGTGGCAGTCACACGATAAGGCAACGTTCGCGATTGGTAGAGCGGACTGTAGACTACGGCCTGTGGAAGTCAATGCCACACTCTCTCACGTCGATGGTCATGTAGCTGCGTTAATACTTAGAAGCGCGCGTAAAGACAATTGTGCGTATGGTATTCAATTACACGTGATCGTATCGGTGCTTGTGTGTGTGTGTGTGTGTGTGTGTGTGTGTGTGTGTCTAGAGAACGGCGTGATTAATTGTTGTCGGATTGTGGCGAGCGGTCAGCACCATCCAAGAGAAAGAATAAACGTTTAGAGAGCGATGAGAACGCCCGTGTCGCGGACGTTTTTCAAATAGCCACGCGCTTAAACGCTCTCACGTCCTGGATACACAGCTCTTTGATCTTGAACTTCGTCGATTTGATACATTTCGACGAGAGTGCTTGGTTCACGAATCTCGTGATTATCGCGTGTAAGCGTACTATCGTGAAATAGGTGACACGTGCGATTTCCGATATCCACCGTTTCGCTTGTGAGAGTACATATTTTATGAGTGAAATTAATTCGCGTTTAATCGGAAGCGCGTATTAAGTGAACGAAGAAAGGAATTACAGGTTGCTCCTCTATTTTTGGTTTCCGCAGAGGTATACGTCGGTGAATTGGAAACTCCTCGGCGATGAGAGGGACAGGACGGCGTTGTTAAGATGGACAATAGCGAAAGGAAGACTTTGAAGAATCCGCGAGAGAATGCCAACTTTCTTTCCATCATTACGTTCAGGTAAGCATTCGTCCCGAGTAATAATCGTTCGAGTTTGTTTCCTTTGTATCTCGCCGAGAAAAAACAAAACTCTGTAAGACTATAGAAAACTCGGTAGGCACTGGTGAAAATGAACTTCCATTTCTAGTTGGATGTGGAAGATTTTCCTGCTAGGATACAAGAGGGACTTGCTTCTTACGGATCTTTACTCACCGTTGAAGGAACACACGAGTAGCATTTTAGGCGAGCGTATCGTAAAAGCTTGGGACGACGAAGTGAAACGATGCGGTCAACGAAAGAATGCCCAGCCGAGCCTGGTCAAAGCTATATTCAAATGCTTCGGAAGATTACATCTGTTATTGGGATTGGCCGAAGCGGTAATGGAATTGACATCGAAGTACGTCACGGTTACATTTGCGTGAACTTTGTGCGCTTACCCTCGCGCAAACCTTAGCCAACGGTCTGTATCATGCTGAACGGTATACGTAATATCCATAACGATATATCGTGTAACGATGATCCAGCTACGCGCGAGTGTTAGTTGTAATCGGAAATTCCCTGCGGAATGTACCGGATAAGATAGTAACAAGGTAACCCACTCAATGTAAAAATAGGTAAATCGTTACAGCTAAGAGAGACGAGCTTGGTCACGACGATAAACGACAGAGAATTATTTATTCGCGTGCACTCGTCTATTTCCAATTCCTTAACCCTTTGAACGCTGAGTCGTTGCGAAGTTAAGCGTGTGCTACGAGCTGCCCACTTTTTATAAGAACACGCATACCGTGCCGAGTAACCCTGAAAGAGGGTCCGAAGAAACCGCCCGTTTTTCCGCCCTCGATTTTAAAATTGACTCGTATGTCAATTGATAGCTTATGATGAGACATTAATAAAAAAAAAGTTTCACGTTGAGCATACGTCTGGTTTTTGAGATATACCGGGTGTTTCAGTCCACCCGGGTCACCCGATTCTTTCGTAAACGGGACATTTTAGAGAAAAATGTTTCAAACAAAAGTTGTAAGGCTTAAAAAGACGTATTCAACGAGAGTAGTTATTTGACCTAAGATGGCATTGTCAAGGACACGTGAAGGTCAACCTAATTTTTTTAAATAGAATTATATAATTTCTCTTGGTCACATCTTACATTCACTGGCTGAATCTTGGTGGCGAACAATGAATAGTTTATGAGATACTTTGTACTTTATATCGAAATGTTCGATAATAAAGTGAAAAATATCTCGCAAACTATTGAATTTTCGGGAACTCTACCTTGATATTTTTATATGCAGAATAGTCAGTGGAATTATATAATCGAAGAAAAATTATATAATTCCATGTAAAAAAATTAATTTGACCTTCACGTATCTTTGACAATGCCATCCTAGGTCAAATAACTACTCTCGTTGAATATGTCTTTTTAATTAAGCCTTACAACTTTTGTCTGAAACATTTTTCTCTAAAATGTCCCGTTTACGAAAGAATCGGGTGACCCGGGTGAGCTGAAACACCCGGTATATCTCAAAAACCAGACGTATGCTCAACGTGAAACTTTTTTTTTATTAATGTCTCATCATAAGCTATCAATTGGCATATGAGTCAATTTTAAAATCCAGGGCAGAAAAACGGGCGAAAAACGGGCGAAAAACGGGCGGTTTCTTCGGACCCTCTTTCATTGTAAAATATGCTGATTGAAACTGAAATAATTTGAGCCGTGACACCAAGAATCTTAACAGAACCATATATTATATGAAACACGAACGTCATAAAAATAGTAGATGATAACTTTCAAATTGAAAATTTAATCACTTTGTTGTGTGGGAAGCACACAATCTCGAAGCAGGGTTCAATATATAGGCATATGTTACACTTGTTGCGTTCATAGGGTGAGTCGGTCCCATACACGCATTCGTAGCCTAAATTGAATGGTTGAGCAAATATCCATATATGCGTTCATAGCCCATGGTGAACGATTTTGTCGAATGCATAAGGTCAATGTCCCTATTTCTACTCATTTCAGACAAATGATACTAAAAAAAGTAGTTTAAATTATTATTTTAAATAACAATTAACGAACAAATTGGTCGTTTATCACGTCAGGATTCGTACTACGTATAAAATTAAGAAAATATAATTTTAAACACTTTTGTTATGAATAATTGTTCATTAAATGCAATGCAAGAAATGAACGTATTTCTGCTCGGCGAAAATCGCGATGTCAGTGACAACTACTCACAACGTGTCCCTATTTCTGCGCGTACAAGTAGTGTAACAGATTCAGTTTCGGTTTATCGATATCAATAAGGTCGATGTCCCTATTTCAACTCATTTAAGCCTACAACGACTGTTCCGATTGTGAAATTTATTTTTAACGACGAGCTGTTACCTATCGAGCAACGAGCTTATGCAACTTATGCCGGACTATCGAAATAATTCATAATTAATCTCTCTGTAACTTATTTTATCGACCGAATATTATTGTTAAGAAGAATAGTTCATAGTGAGTAGAAATCAGGACTTGATTAGAAACTGGGACATTGACCTTGTATATGTTCATTGCGCTCAAAAGGTTAAAGATCGTCGTTTTTCGTTTATTCTGTCCCGTAAGTGCCTGTTGCGCATTTCTCGTAATCGTCATTCAATTAATATCGCCGATATGACTTTCCCGTTTGTTTATTTCCACAGGGTTTGCGAGCCAATTCTTTTAGCGCAGTTGTTGCGTTGCTTGAGAAAAGAAAAAAAGGAATGGACGAATGAGATATATTATTACTCAGGGGCCCTCATCTTATGCCTCGTTATCGATTGCTTTGTGATGCACGGCAGCGTGCACGGTTTTATGCATCTTGGAATGAAAATTAGAGTGGCGGTGTCCACGTTAATTTATAGAAAGATCTTGAGACTGTCCAATTCCGTCTTAGAGGGAGAAACCTCTGCTGGACAGGTAAGCAAATTACGATTGCGTAAAAATATTCACGATTGAAACTAACGCGACAGGTGACAATTGAACCGGCATCAACCGTTTTCCAGATGGTAAATTTTTTGAGCACCGATGTTAACAGATTGGAATTTGCGTTTCAAAATATTCACTACATGTGGATAGGCCCGGTGCAGACGATAATAATCGCGTCTATTTTGTGCCAAGAGATCGGCTGGCCAGGAATACTCGGAATTTTCACGTTTCTGATCTTCATACCGATACAAGGCGAGTAGAACACGTAGTAAAATGGCACCGTCTAGTGACAACATCAAGAAATTCCAACTTTTAGACGATGTTAATTTCAGTCGGCCTTGGGAAGAAAGTGTCCCGATTGACACTTTTGGCAGCACTCAGATCGGACGAGAGGCTGCGCTTAATGAACGAAGTGATAAGCGGAGTACAGATAATCAAAATGTACGTTTGGGAGATTCCTTTCTCGCGGCTTATCGAGAAAGCACGAAGGTTGGTCAACGATAACAGTAATATGCAAAACATTACGAGACCGCTTTTGAACACTGAAAATAACAATAGCATTATCGGTATACAAGGTAAATAGACGAACACCGTGATACGATGTTTTAGAAAAGAGGTAAAAGCGCTTAAGAAGTATGCAATTATCCAGGAGTTCACGCTGACCTTCGATTGTTACGTGCCACGGTTGTGCATCTTTGCCACGATCCTCGCATACGTCTTGCTCGGAAATCACATAGACGCGGAGAAAGTCTACATGATTACGGCCTTCTACGCCGTCCTTCGATCGTCGATGACCTTCGCCCTGCCCCAAAGTAACAATTCGATCTTGTAAAATGTAGAGATGAAAACGAAACCAGAAAGGTAACTGATAATTAAACCTCATTTTCCAGCGATCGCGCAGGCATTTGAAGGTATGGTCTCGATCCGTCGTCTCCAGAAATTCCTCTTGTCCTCGGAGATATCCAAATCACAAGTGGAAGACATCACGAATAATTCCGAGAAAGATCCATCGGATGATCCACCGTACTCGATAATCCTGAAGAATGCCACGGCCAAGTGGAACGAGGACACGAAGGAGAACACATTGAACGGAATAGATCTATCAGTAAAACCAGGAGAGTTGGTAGTAATCGTGGGCCAAGTTGGTGCTGGTAAAAGCAGTCTCTTGCAGGCGATCCTCGAAGAGCTGCCACTGTCCAATGGAACACTGAAGGTCCACGGTAAAATCGGATACGTCAGTCAACAACCTTGGCTCTTTGCTTCATCCGTCAGACAAAACATTCTCTTCGGTCGACCGATGGATCAATCACGATACGCCCAAGTTCTACGCGTCTGTCAACTCGATCAAGACCTGGAAACCCTCGCCCACGGAGACAGCACGATGGTCGGCGAGAAGGGAATAAATCTCAGTGGAGGTCAACGTGCCAGAGTTAATCTGGCACGTGCCGTTTACTCGGATGCGAACGTTTACCTGTTAGACGATCCCTTATCAGCAGTGGACGCCCGAGTCGGTAGGAAAATAGTCGACGAGTGCATATGCGGTTACCTAAAAGGCAAGACCATTGTCCTCGTGACCCATCAGGTTCAACATTTGGCCAATGCCGATCGCGTGATGGTGATGTCCAACGGGAGTATCCAGATAAAGGGCACCTACGAGGAGCTTAGTTCCTCCGAGACTATATTCGCAAGCATCACCAAGAGTTCCGGAGACGATGAGAAAAAGGGTAACGAGGTGCAGAACGGTAATGCGATAGCAATGGTGGAAAAGGAGGAGAAGATCTCGGAGACGGAAGCTGTGATCGTGGAGGAGACCAGAAGTATCGGTCAAGTTTCGCCTAGGATCTATCTGGCATACCTCAAAGCCTGTGGAAGCTACTGTCTGATATTTTTCATGTTCGGCATATTTCTATTGTACCAGGTGGCAGCAAGTGGCAGCGATTATTTCGTCGCATTCTGGGTGAATATAGAGGAGAAGTCGTTCCTCTATGCGAACGATACTCAAGTATTCGATTGGCAAGGACCATTGCCCAGAGACTGGATTATCTACCTGTACAGTCTGATGATCGTAATGGTCGTTGCCACGTGTCTTCTCGAAACGGTTATTTATTACAATGTTTGCATGCGCTCATCCGTGAACCTTCATTCCGCCATGTTCCGTAGCATTATCCGGACAACCATGTACTTCTTCAACATCAATCCCATGGGACGTATACTGAACAGGTTAGTTGCGAGTTACTCGATTTCGATCGAACCTTCTTAACGCTGTATACTCAAAAGCAAAGTCGGTGTTTCCTGCCGGCAGCCAATAGCAGGCTGAGTAATCACAAGTGATCACGACCCGTCTATTTTCGCGATAAAGTCTTATACTTTTCCCTACGATTCCTTTGATTCGCAATAAAATATATCGAAACGACAATTTCTGATAAGAACATTGCAAGATATCTTATATTGCAATGGCAAAATGCTCCATCCGCAGAACAATGGAAGGCCGGTTCAAGCATCCTAGACGGACACCGATTTTGCACTTGGACGTGAATTCACATTATAATTTCTTCTTTCGTCCAGATTTTCCAAGGACATGGCTAACATCGACGTGAGACTACCACTGTGCATGTTCGACGTTATCGTGATATTCTTGGCGGTTTTCGCCGTAATCGTTATCGTGGGAACCGTGAACGCGTGGCTGCTAATATTGATCCTCCTGATTGCTATCCTGTTCTACTTTTTGAGAGTGTTCTACATTGCCACCAGTCGTAGCATAAAACGACTGGAAGGAGTCAGTAAGGAAACCTATAATCAAATTTATCCGAGGTCGCGTTCACAATTGTACGCGAGCAGGAGCCAATTGTTGATTACGGCAAGCGTGCAAATGTGAACACGAATGGGGTCAGATAAAGATATTAGAATCGACATCTTGATTTTTCAGCCCGATCGCCCGTCTTCGACCACGTTGGCGCAACCCTACAAGGTTTGGCCACCGTACGAGCTTTCAAAGCCGAAAAAATATTAACAACGGAATTCGACAGTCATCAAGACCTGCACTCCTCCAGTTGGTTCTTGTACATCGCCTCCTGTCGAACGTTCGGCATGTATCTGGATTTAACGTGCGCCATCTGCCTAGCCATAATGCTTCTGACCTTTCTCTTCATCTGGGACATCACATTCGTGGGTGAAATCGGTCTGATCATAACCCAAGTCATGTCGCTTATCATGATGTTGCAATGGGGCGTGAGACAAACGGCAGAGATGGAGAATCAGATGATTTCGGTAGAAAGGATTCTGGAGTACAGTCGTCTGGAGGAAGAGAAATCGTTGGAGAGTAATCCGGAAACGAAACCGGCCGATACTTGGCCCACTAGTGGTCTCGTGGAATTCGACGGCGTTAAATTGAAGTACAGTCCGAAGGGCGCCTATGTTCTGAAGGATGTGAATTTTACGATCATGCCCAAGGAAAAGATAGGTGTTGTAGGTAGAACGGGTGCTGGAAAAACTTCGTTGATCAGTGCCTTGTTTCGTCTGGCCTACGTGGAAGGAGACATTCGGATAGACGGAGTGTCCACGGGCTCTTTAGGTCTACACGACTTTCGTTCGAAGATCAGCATCATTCCGCAGGAGTCGATATTATTCGCTGGAAGTCTTCGACGAAATCTCGATCCCTTCGAAGAGTACTCGGACGACGTACTTTGGCAAGCTTTGCAGGAAGTAGAATTGATGGAAACTATTAATGAGACCGCAACAGGTTTAAGCACGAGAGTATCCGAGGGAGGTTTGAACTTTAGCGTGGGCCAAAGGCAACTACTGTGTCTTGCACGTGCTATTGTCAGAAATAACAAGATTATGGTATTGGACGAAGCCACGGCCAACGTCGATCCCCATACGGATTCGCTTATCCAGAAGACTGTCAGAGATAAGTTTGTGGACTGTACAGTTTTTACTGTTGCTCATAGACTGCACACTGTCATGGATAGTAGCAAAATCCTGGTGATGGACGGCGGACGTTTAGTTGTTCGTATTAATAATAAATATATCACGTCGCACGGTGATCGTCGAATTTTGTGATTGTGTATTTTATTTTGTTTCAGGAGTTCGATCATCCTTACGTACTGTTACGAAATAAGAGCCATCTGTATAACATGGTTCAGCAGACCGGTCCTGCTATGGCTGATCTTCTTACGGAGATGGCGGAGAAGGTAAATTACGAATCTATTGTCACTTATGCTCGTCTATGATCCTTCGATTAATTGATTATTATCTTTTAGAGTTTCTATAAGGAGAAGAACGAGGCGCCATCTCGTTAACTCAGGCCCCACGTACGGACGTAAGAATACTATTATGTGTTCCTGAAAAACTTACTGTAAATCACTTTTACATTATAAATGCTCGTATACGTATATGAAAAGAAACGTTGTGTTTTTTGTTAATTAATTATTTACAATGGCTATGTGAAAGTGGCGTGAGTCCATTTTTTTAAAAAAATGAGATGTCACATAATTTGTGATTAATTTTGTGTAAACCTTTTATTTATAACGAGTTAATTTATTTTTTTTTAATGGACTTATACCACTTTCAAAACAAACGATCCATATCACAAGAATTGGATATAACGTACCGCAAAAAAAAAAAAAATCCTCGATATCAACATAAACAATACGATGTAATAATATAGCTGCCTGATAACTTTACTTACATTGACACTTAAAGCGCTGGATCCGCTTTACGGCGTAATGTCAGTATATGCGTAGATGTGAGATTATAAATTTAGTAAGATAAACTCTTCCTCAAGATCGTCTAGAAATTGTCGTTAGAAATTTCGTGTTCCACAAGACGAATTTTAATTTATTCGTAAAGATGCATACATTTTCTAAGTTCGTAAATATCATGGCATTTTATGTAAAATTACCAATAAAATATAGCCAGCGCTTAAAGTGTCAAGTTAGGAGGATTTTTCAGTTTTCCTTTTTAAAACTGATGTGTATTGCAAAAGAAGAGCGAAGTTTCCCCGTAATAGGCCCTCTTAAGTTAAACGTACGTGACATTCCGACACATAACTTTGCTTTGACCAATACACTTCCACCCATTCTCGAAAGATCAGCCGAAGCCTCCTATCTTGAAAGGCTCGAGAAAGACGGTGGAGGATAACAGCATTAAAGCTACGACACTCTCTGCCACGGGTCCAGGGACCTTCCTCAGAGCGAATGAGAGTCACTGAGGACTCCGACTGTGGCTCCGCGGTGTTGCACGGGAGAACTTCGTAAAACACAGTCACCGTGGGCCGTATATAAGCGAACTAGCCATGCGATCGACCATGTGCGAGAAACTTACAAGGGTGCTCAACATTGCATTTTACAGATTTAAGCATACATTATACGTGCTAAAACAAAAAAATCTTCGATCTGGGGATTCTTTTTTTTGTGCAAATCAATTTTGAAATTATCTCAAGTAAATAAATAATAATAATAATGAAAATTATCGAATATACATACGTATTTAAGCGAGTTTTAAGCGCACATTTGTGTGTCAGTATTGAACTTGGCTTAATGAAAAATAACGTAATGCAACGTTAGCTCTTATTAAAAATATTATATATTTTTACAGATGCATTTTATACATTCTCCACTGTATCAAATGACATATCCTGCTTTATAAAGTGTAAAGAATTGTCTTAAGGAGCGATTGCCCTATTCGTGCTCGCGATCGTGCTCGTACTTATAAAGGACGTGAGTTTGTCTCCTCGTTGCACTCATACCACAAGTCGAGCCCGAATACAAGCACGAATGCGAGGACGAGTGCGCAACCAAACCTTTAGACGATCGACCTTGAATATGCCTGTCCGAGTGGGGATAGCATGACTCGCTTTTTACAATAGAAAGTATCAAACGGATGTAAAAAAGAGGAAGCCTTCCTTTACGCAAATTGAAGGCTACAGTGAACACATAGATGTGTAAAAAGTTGGGGAAGGAACCGATACAGCCGGATCGCAATTCACCATTTAGATTGTAAGATGCAAACTCACGTTATCTCGAAATTATATCCCATGTTCTTGTATTCTGTACCGTTACAAGAATTAACGATGACGCGGATATTCTTATTAAATTAATTAATAAGAAACAAAACAGTGATAGGAGAGAAATATGATTGTATCGTCCAACGTATAATAGCATCGTTAGGCAAGAGATCCCTCCATTGTTATCTCGCAACCAATTCGAAATCTCATTAATACGTGGGACTAATTAACACAATATTTTCCTCTGCGGTCAATAGGAACTCTGCGCGAAGAAAGATCACGTATACTTTCTGAGATAGTATACGCACAATACTGTTTGCAGTTAAAAATTTCAGATTGCGAGACATCATAAATTTAGTTCTCTTAGGAGTAAACTAAAGACGCGCTGTGTTGTCGATTAAGTACGAATTCATTTGTCCAGCTTGATGACGAAAGCTTCACCGGGCGGCACGGTCAATTCTTTAAAGTAGACATCCCGATTCAATCTGTTCGAGGGGCCGACTACAACGTGGCCGCCGTAATAAAGCGAGGACAAGTCCTTTGTCCGAGTTTCATTGCCCAAGTTGGCCACAAAAACGTAAGAATTTCTTCGAGGATACCATCTCTCGATCACTATCATTTCGTCCTCCGAGTACCTGCGATAAAATAAAAAGATAAGTTGAAAGAATTCACTGGGAACTGTCTTGTAAGCACGTAAAAGATCATGTATAAAGAGAAAACATTAACGTAATCATGACCGAAGAGCGAGTATAAGCGTAATTTAAGAAGGAATTCTCATACAAGTTAAAAATACTACTTTCAGTCATTTGCTTTTTATAATAAAAATAGATTTACGCCTCCTGGATTTTTTATCGCACGGATTGTGACACGGTTGTGACGTCTCGAGACCATTTCTTATCGATGAGAAGATTTTTAAAATTAGAAAACATATCTCCATAGTTCCTATCAATAGGATCTCATTACATGCGTGTAAACAAAAAAATATACAAGTTTGAACAAATATACAGTATTAAACTTCATTATTTTATGAAAAATTGAATTGTTTTATATATGACAATACGTCCGCAAACTCCAATAAAGATTCTTGAAGAAAGCCGAAAGGAACTCTTTTCTTGCTAATCAGCTACATTATTAAAATACGGTCTGGATATTCGTATAAGAATATACATGATTAACAAATTCCTCTGACCTAATATCACAGTTCGCCATCACTTGACTGTCCTTGAATACTGCTTTAACGTAAATTGATGTGGTTTGTGAGCGCAACCATGCCATTTCCTTAATCACTCCGATAAGGCTAGTTTCCAACGGTTTGGCCGCCTCCGGTAGCCAGGCGGTGACCCCTACCGACGCGAACTTATCGTCCAAGCCGTCCTTCTTCTCCCAATACATAGGGGCCAAGTTGTGCACGTGTCTCAGATCTTGATGATCCTCGCATTCGCAGTCTACGATGCCTATCTAAAAAAAAAATTTCCACCTTAATGAGACAACACATCAGTCGCAAAACTAGAAAGATCGCACATGGTTCGAACGAGATAAAACCGACGATAAGCAAAAAAAAAATAATGACTACCGCAATGCGGAATATTATAGGAATGCGAATTAATAGAAAACCACGAACATTAAAGAAAAATGGAGCTTTCGAATTACTCTCCTTGAAATTACTCCTCATATTTCGGTTTCTACGGAAAGGTTTATCTCGACCTACATACAGTCGACCACAAAAGTAACTGGACAGAGAGTGGAATTCTTATTAATTTATTTTGTCCATTTATTTTTATTTTAGACTGTATGTAGAACTTGACACCTCCATCGCTCGAAACTCATTTTACTCAACTGCAATGGTCAACATTGCACGAATGTCAATCAATACTAGAAGTATCGACCGGTCAAAATGAGGTTGCATCACTTTTTCACAAGAATTTCTCTTTAACGCTCGAACTACCTATTTTGTACATATAGAAACTTAATTACTTGATCACTCATTTTGACAGAGAGAGCGCTTATTTTATCACTAGAATTACCACTTTTTTTCATATAGAAACTTCTCTTGCTGACCACTAACTTTGACAGGTTTGGTAGTTCTAGTATTAACCCTTTGACTACGAACAGCACCTGTAGACACTCAACCAGAATCGGTCTCATAGGCCGAACAGCAACTTTAAGCAACCACTGCTAGATCGTCAGTTATTGAGATCAGGGTCCATTTTTGTAATCGAACTTAAATAAATAAAATAAACTAATTTGGGTGTCTTCTTTTGATTAGCACTAGATTTACCGAAACCAGTCAATTTGACTGGTTCAAATGGGAAATCGTGTTTATAAAAAATGTTCGGTAAATCTAGTGTTAAAGCGAATCGATCGTTCACACTCACAGGCGTTGCAGCTAAAGTACGGCACGATTAGCCCGTTTTATTTTTGAACGCTCAGCAGTTAAAGGGTTAAATATACCTCGTCACCGTAAAATACACTGGGTGTCCCTGGTAGCATCATGGCAAGAAGGGAAACCGCCATACTGGCATTCTTCACGTCTACACTAGAAGCCACCCTTCGAGAATCCACGTTGCCCACTGACCAATGTACCCAAGGAGAATCAGCCTTCTCGAATAGTACCCCTCCCGTCACATCCTTTATCTGTGCCTTGATACTTTTCGTGCCATTCGATATGCGTAACGTCACGTCCATTAGATCGATCCTCCTCAAAAGAGAATTTCTCGATGCGCCTGATGCCGCGTTCAATGCGTCCACGTGGCACATCAGGATCTTCCGTGGTCCTATGATCGACTTCCAATACCTCAAGGTATTAGGAAAACTCGGCTCGTCCACGTAGTGCTCCAAGCCCTTCGAAGGACATTAATCGTTCTTTAAATCAATATTATTAATCGAACGAGTCGTAATTGTCAGAATTAAACAATCTAATCGAATCAAATTCAACATTGACTCGAGCTTCTACGTGATTAGCACCTTCATGAAGATATTGAAATTTATTGAAAAAATAAAGCGAGTAATGGTGAAACGTGTAATAACCTTGAGATAAAATCCGTCGACGCCTCTCTGGGACCATATCTTAATCGCGGACGTTATCGGATGTTCCAGATTCGTGTTCGCATAATTGGACAGCAGTGGCTGCTGCGCGGGAGCCTCCGAAGTGGTGGTAGAGATCGGAGAGAGAGCATTTTTAATAGCATCGATCGATGTGGACGGGGTGGTTTGTAGGATCCTCTGTAAGATCGGATCCTCCGTAGCTTCTCTTCTCTCGCGTACACCGTCGTCCTCGGTTTTATTCAATTTCGGTACTGGAGCGCTGCTATCGTGTAGACTCTTCGCGAAAGGATAAATGGGCAGATCCAGGATCAGACTGAGGTTCCTCCTGTGTGCTTCTCTCACGAGGCTCGAGAAGTCGTCCAGAGTTCCCAGATTCACGTTTACGTCCGTCATGTTACTTATGTCCGAATAATACTCGGGATAGTGCGGCGCGGGAAATATCGAGTTCAGTCGAATGCCTCGAACGCCCAGTTGCTTTAGATAATCGAGACGCATCGTTATACCTCGAAGATCTCCGATGCCGTCGCCGCCTTTCGACGAGTCTTGAAAGGAAGCAGGGAAGATCTCGTAGAACGTGCTACCCTGCCACCATTCCACCACTGGATCACATCTGCGTCAAATAATTAAAAGCCTTTACGTATTTAGGTATGTTCGAAAATGAGTAAAACCAGAAGACTCTACCACAATTCAAAATTGAAGAATTGTTTTTTCACATTTCTTTTTTGGTTCTAAAGGAATTCGTAACTGTACCTTTGATTTGTACAAGAAAAAGAGAGGTCTTTCAAATTAATTAACACGTTCCGTGCCACATCAATTTTTGAAGATTTTCCTGTTCAGGCCTTTATGATTGCATTATTACGATTGTTCGTTTCTGACACATGGCTTGCAATGATTAAAATCTTGGCTTGCAGTGCAAAAATCATAATTATCAAGAAAAAGGTGTACAGTTTAAGATGCACAAGACAACAAAGCAGAACATTTATTTTTATAAGAATTAGTTTAACAAATGCCTGGCTGAACATTACTCTGCCAAGTGAGTCCTTGGCTTGAGCGGAAAGTTCAGCGCGGGGCGCATACGCTGGACGTGTTAAAGGAAAATTTGTCCTTAATTTAAATCTAGGTAGGCCATCTTTATTTTTGTACAATATAAAGACAATCTTTCTCGCGCGGAGAAAGAATATTTGTAGACTGTCGTCGTAAAGTTACTTGGGCCAATTGTTGGGTGAAGCTCGAGTGTCGTTTCAGTTAAGTATTCATTAAAATTTCGAGTTAAGTATTCATTAAAAACGTACTTCCTCGGCATCGTAGCGATGACTCCGATGACCAGTGCGCAACACCCAGCGAAAATTGACATCAGCGACCAAAAGCATGTTTTCCTTATCAGAGGCCAATTCCACTTCATGAAGCGATAATCCTTCGGGGGCTTTGGTACCACCAGTTGGATCCCTACGAGCGGTGGCTTCCCACCGTTCTCCTGATTGTAAAACTAAACAGTTACGGCGTCAGTCCAATGGTGTTGTTAGGGAAGCACAAGCGGTGGATTAGTAAACATTAACGGCACCCAATTCACAAATCGCTCACCACATTGACGTGAGACGCTCGAAACGTTACGATGCAGAATAATGCGCCTTACATTGCGAATGGTCTTTGCTAAAAAAAAATGTGACGTCGATTTTTGTAAGCCTCGTGAGACAAATATACGACTGAACCACCAAAAGCTGGAGAACATTATGTAGCTTCGACCATATTTCCGAACTGCGCGGATATGCAGAAAGGAATGTGAAGAGTCGGCACTTGAATTCCTCAATTGTGACGATGAGCGAGTTAGAATTCATTCCTTAATCTCTCACTAACGTCTAACATTCTAGTCGCATACCGTAAGTCTGAGTAGGTCCCCTACAATCTAGTTTCCTCGTTACTGAGAAAAATTGTGATTAAGATTCCTTCTTAGATGAGAAAACCACTTGCTAATGAGTTAATCTAGGAAGGATGCGCGTCGAAGATGATGAACTCAATGATTGACGACAGCACGGATTGAACCAGGACAAATGTGATCGAAAGTGTAGATTATCGATACTTTAAATTAAATGAAATGTTAAAGACAAGTAACGAGTTACGATCGAAGAGCCAGTGAAGCATGATCTGAATGACCATTCGATCAATTTGTTTACTGAGATGTGTGCCGCGCGGGTGGAGTTGAGCTTGACGAATTTAGAGCGAGAAAGAAGCGGGTGATCGGCCGTGATAATCGATGACACGTGTCAGTCAACAAGATGCGTTATAAACAACGGTAGACAGTTGGCAGTGGCTCGATGAGTAAAGTCTACTTCTCTGGTGACACGAAGAAATAATCAGCTTGTCTCTTTTCGCGACACCCACGCTTCAAGTAGATAACTCAATTAGTCAACACCTTCGAAATATGCGACAGACGTTCCCCATGTTAATCATCAAGGATACTTCGTTCGACGAGTAAAAAGATTTATGGAAAAGCTCGATTCCTGGCCCTCCATGAAGCATGCGGATTTTTTCACGTGTCTATCACGACGAAAAAAAAGAAAGAAAAACATATTTTTAAGTGTAAGCATCGATTAAGCAATGGTGTCCGCCAATTTTTATAATGAACCGTCCGAATAATTCGGACGCGTCTACAAAGCCTGAGCATTACCAAGTAACCTTACAATTAATCGACTAAGTCCACCTTCGATAAACACCTAAGTACCATGGACGTGTACGAAACAGCATTAGTATACATAGAAATAGAAATGTACGGCACCTCAAGCGCGTAGTTCGTTACGTGCCAAAAATTTCGTGCCACAGTACTCGAACTGTAAGCTCTACGAATTCATAGTAGAGGCTCATGTGCGTATTGTGTGGGTGTATTAGTGGGTCAACAACCCTTTCTCGTGACACACGAATTAATTGGCCGTCCACCATTTCACGTTATACCCACGACTGATTTCACTTGCATCCCCACAATCGCCGTACGGTCGTGTCGGTGAATTAATTTAACCTTGTCCTGAATGGTTTGCTTCACTCGAAACATGACAAACATTTCCTGACGATATTCGCTTAGTACACAATTCCTTGCGCGTAACATGGATGCAAGCGTAAATTAAGAGTTAACCCTTAACTGGACTGTCGGGGTCCATCTGGGGTCCCCCGTAATTTCTTTCATTATATTTCCGTGTCCAATCCGAATATATCATTTAGAACTGGGATGCGCAATTTGTTGCTCTTTACTTCTCAAGGCCACCGCAGAAAGGAGGAGAAATTTCTGCCTCCACCTATTTATCGCACCATCCGGTGTCCACCGCTTCCGCGTTAGCCCCTCTCCGACACGTGGTCGTTTCGAAGCAACAAAGGATCAGATAGAGAAGTACCCGCTATCAGACTATCTTTATGGCTCGGGTCTCACCGAACAACTAAAACTCGATAAAAACCCAGGAAGTGTAAGTTCAGACTTACAACTGACCATATCAATTAGCTCGTCGAGTAGGCGAAACGAGGCCATTGAGGAGGGCCCGGTGGATGAAGGACAACCCAGGGCCCTGCCGTCACAAGCACCAGCGGAGGGATTGATTGTGGTAAGTGAACATTATGGTGGATGCCTAAACTTTTGTTACAATGAGTGATTCAAAATGACATTCAACTGAATCAACTTGTTCGCTTCAATGAATCATTACCAGTGTAATAGATACATGTCCTGGCGAATAGATCCACATGTAGAGCTGATAGAGTCACGGTTAGATGGATGCACTATTTTTTTCATCCGTTCTCCGTAGTTCTCAAGGTATTGCACAAGTATTGCAGAGAGATTGATTGTGGTACGTGAAAATTATGCTGGACGCCTAAACTTTTGTTACAATGAGTGGTTAAAACTGACATCTATTATCACCAAGCCTTATCCTGATAGCCGTGAGATTGGCAGGAAGACTTTTACACGTATGAAAATTCCGCACGAAGCTATGGAAATAATGATAAACTCCGTGCCAAGTCGCACGATTCAATAATATAATATTACGTTTCAACTTTAGTGGACATTTTGTAGAAAGCACAAGGTTAGTCCATGTGAGGACGAAATTTCGCAAGTAAAAGCCTGTTTGCAAATCTTATTGGAAACCACAGACAACATATACATATGTATAGCTCCTTCAATTCACATAGAAAGGCCCTTGTATGTCTCGAAAAACCTGGGCTCGGATCCACAATACTAAAAGATTTCCAAAAGGAATGAAAAAATGAGACCCTTAAAAAATCCTTATCAAATTGAACAAAATATGTATATCTTTTATATTGGGGCGTCATAATCTTCATCGAAGAACCAATTAAAACTTCGGAACGCGGGAAGAAGCAACCACATTTACGTTTGTTATTCCATAAAGCAAATCCTAGTCTGTGTGTAGCAGCTCTAATTGGAACATACATAATACTAATAGAGACTCTAAGACCTCCCGATTGCGATAAATTGTTCGTAAACTACGACAAACCACACGGCCCAACTATCCAGCAGACGTTAAGTCGTCGAGTAAAGGACACTCTTGTAGAACCAGGACAAAATGTGACAATATTTAGAGTGCATTCTAGCAGTCAAGCAGAATCTAACGAAAAAAGTATTTATGGACGCCATCGGATAATCTGCAAGATGGACAGAATACTCATCCCCATTTACAAGGATCTACTACAGGCCTCTAGAGTCGGTTCGAACAAATTTCTGAAACTGCTCTTTAAAAGTTAATTGGACGCATATAGAGGCTCCAGTAAAGTTCAATTTCTAATTTTGTATTCCTTCGCTTACATTTCACTACTGATATCAGTAGATATTACACGAGTGCAATTCTGTGTAAAAAGTTTCGTTCGACAAAAAACTGTTACCAACAGTGAACTATTATATTTTTAATCGAAAACATTTACGCTCAAATAAACGATAAACTGGGAATTAATGTATATACTTTATATTCATATTCCAAGCAGTTTTACAACCTTAACTCTTTCAACAACTGCACTGTGTTCTAAACGATATATTCGTACTGGACGCCGAAATATGATTACGATCGAACTTCGGGTAAGTTCCTTTGATCGATTAACCTTATCGATTTGAACAGGTGGTATTCTGTTTGTGTAACCTCGAAGTGTTAATAAAATTGTTATTACGACATTAAAAAGGAGTAATAGACAATTATAATCTCCCACAATTTTATACATAAAAAATATACTTATCTCGCTCTAACATCGAACGATATTGACACATGCTCGGATAACAACAAAGTAGCCGTCGTGAATTTTCGAAGAACGTTCTATAAATAAATCTACGGAAACGAAAAAACGAAGGAAGATACGAAGAAGGACGTCGTTTTTTTTTACGATTGCATTCTTCAGCCTTATTTCGAGTATCCTAAGGAACGAGGCGTCGACGTGGATCGGAGGAGACACTAAATTAAATCTTCATTTAACAGATCAGTTAAGGGTTAAATATCTCTTGGGAACACTTGGAGACTTACCAGTGCTTGAGCATCGGGAGCGAGATGTTGATAGGCGGTGTTCAACTGCGTGAGCAGCTGTGCACAAACGGGCTCGTTCGTGTCGCTGCTACCGCTACTCGTCGACTCCACCATAGGATCCCGTGAACTCGGTTCTAAAAGTTCAATATCTGATGGCACACTGCGAGAAATACGTCGTACGATCGGGATTGAACGAATCGTAGAGACCATAACCAAACGACAATTGTCAAAAGCTCTTCGAGCTTTATCTTGATATATGCATCACATTTTGGCGATATCTCATTTGCCGATCATTTTAATACTCAACCAGCCAAGTAACATATTTTCTGGTAAGACTTCCGTATCCGACCCTCGTCCGATCTTAATAAAATTTTACTGGTACGTAGCACTTACTAAATGCAGTTGAAAATAAAATTTTATTAAGATCACGGAGAACACAAAAGGTCAGGTGGCGTTTGACAGTCTACTTACTTAAGGAAGAACATTTTTCCTCTTGTTTTAATTGTTCAGTAAGCAGATCGTTATTAGTTGCAAGTACGCCTACTGCTACATAATATTAAAGTAATATCACAGCGAGACAAGAAACTTTTCGTGCACCCTAGACGTTGGATTTATTTTCAGTTAATTGCTAGAATTTATTAGGCACGACCGAAAAGGAAGTGACTTGTTTTTGGTTATACCAGCAATTTTGTGGGATATACGAACACATGCGTGACTGACCATAATTCACTTACAAGGAAATATGGGATTTGTTGCATATGTATCGCACAGGCTATCGGATCCTGCATGACCAGTTAAGGGTTAACCCTATTCCATTCTAATTTTAAAATCACATATATTTAGCGTGTCATCTCACTTCAAGATATTTTTAGTTGTATCGGGCGTCTTTGAAATGTTACAAAAAAAACTATTTTACCTTATACATTTGCAATAAGCATTGCTGTAAAAGCATGAACGTTAACTCCGCGCAGAAAGCTTAAACAAGTTTAATCGTTGGACACTGAGTCCTATTAACGCTTTAGCAGTTCTCACTCTCTTGCATGGACTGTCCCAACTCGCAACTGTGTAAATATAAACACTATCCATCATGCATTATTCCTGTGTCGCTATCATTGGGAATACTTGTGCTATTACTTGCGGAATACTTGTGCACGTTTATTCGTGCGAACCGTGCATATCGTGAAAAACGTGCGCATAACATTTACAACAACATTGTGAAGCGTTCGATGTCACATTTATTCGCGGCACTTACAAATATCAAATCTACCGCACAACTCCAGATTCGTAAATCGAATCGAGAAAACGTGGGATTTCAACGATTTCGTTTGAATCTAATGTCCCGTTTCGTGCATGAGTGACGACAACGCGAGTTGGCGGGAAACTGTACAATAATCTTCGACAAGTTTGTCATATATACGACAAAGATCCATTTCGCGATTATGTAACTTCCTTCGTCGGACGACAAGGCGACGTAATGAACAACGCGCAATTTCCATGAGCTTTATACAAACCGAGCAAACGTACAAGAGTATCCATTCAATTATCGTGGCTGGCAATTGCGCATTCGTTTACCGTTTACGACACATTCACCGTTTATGACGTTAATAACGTACCATCGTTTAAAGGCTTGCTCGAGCTGTTCACTATGTTCATAAAGGCATTGTAACCGTCTTCCGTGATAATATTTTCCAGTGTCGGGGTCGGTATCATTTCCAGAGGAGATCCTTCAAGGGTGTCGAACATACCCGTGGGTTGCAAGGGTTCATTGACCTGAGTGGGCGGCGGGCTGGGTGTTAAGAGGGGACAATCCGAGGCTTCCTCATCCTACAATGAATAAAACAACCCCTGATAACACTGGGCAACAAATTTGGGCTTTTTTTTGCCCATGAAGTGACTTTTGCTAATTTCGAAAGAGTACCTATAAACATGCATTTTAAGACTAATCCCAACTTCGGGTTAGCTCGAGATTCTTTTGAATGTGAATAATAAGATTTGACTGTATTTTCTTCTTTAAGTGGCAACCTCACGGTAAAAATCTTGTTTTTACATTTTTTGTTATTTTTCTTTCCTGCAGCTGAACGTCTTGGGAGCATTTAGAACCCAACGCGACGTTAAAATCTCAAAAATTGACAAAGTTATAATTTTTTCAATGGATCATGCTCTAGTGAATAGTCGCTATACGTAAAGTTAAATCGTGTCTGGGGAACCTACGTATAGCGAGTATTTACTAGCGCATGATCCATTAAAAAAATTATAACTTTATCAATTTTTGAGATTTTAACGTCACGCTGGGTTTTAAATGCTCCCAAGATGTTCAGCTGTAGGAAAAAAAATAAGAAAAATCTGTGTGCAGTCTGGGGCAACCCCAGACACGATTTAACTTTACGCCTAGCGAATATTTACTAGCGCATTGATCCATTAAAAAAATTATAACTTTGTCAATTTTTGAGATTTTAACATCGCGTTGGGTTTTAAATGCTCCCAAGACGTTCAGCTATAGGAAACAAAAAGTAACAAAAAAAAGATTTTTACCGTGAGGTTGCTACTTAAAGAAGAAAATACAGTCAAATCTTATTATTCATATTCAAAAGAATCTTGAGCTAACCCGAAGTTGGAATTAGTCTTAAAATACATGTTTATAGGTACTCTTTCAAAATTAGCAAAAGTCATTTCATGGGCAAAAACCTTGTTGACCAGTGTAATTGATTCGAAGAGAGCAACAATATCGTTCTCGGCGCGCATACAATTATAAGAATAGTTTCGTGCGACGTTATTTCCACAATTATGCAAATATATCGAATTCCTGGAAGGCCATAAAAAATACTCTACGCCACGCGAAACCGTACGATCGTACGCACGAGCTGGACGATACGATTGGCACGTTCCGAATGGTCTTGTAAACATAGCACCGAACGTATTACGTAATGCATGGTGTATCCAATTGCATAATGAAAATCCACGCCAATGAGACACAAAGACGTAATATTCTAGACAAACGCACCTGTTGGTCTGGATTTATGAAGAGCTGTCGCTGCCCCGGCGTGGATGGGTATTCAGCTGGCAAGACAACGGATAGAAGTGCCTCCGAGTTCTGCATACTTGCCTCTACGATCAACAAAGAAGCCATTCTCATTACCTCGTTCAAAGTAAACCGCAATGATCCGATTCGATTACACCCAATTCTATTTTTAGGCACGACCGTAAAGAGAGTGACTTATTATAGAATAGACGCGTTCCGAGAGAATGCGTGGAAAGAAAAAATGTATGTAAAAGCAAATTCGGATGCACTTTTGGTAGAGGACGATGTTTACAGCAAAAGAAAGACTAACAATAAGTGAAAAAAGTCACAAAACTGCATTGTATAAGATCGAAGTGCAACTTTACAGCTGTTTTTTCATTTGACTTTTAGTCCACAGACATAAAGTTCACCGTTTGAATTTTAATTAACCGGTTGAGTGTGGAATTATTTTTTTGGTGTTATTATTCTGTGTATATTAGTATATTGATATTGATAATTAAATTGCATTAAACGTTGATTAAAAAGATAATGTCTGACTTTTTATTACGATTTTTGATACAGAATTTGATTTATACTCTCTCCGTGCTAGAAAGAATAGTACTTATCGAAACCAAAAATCGAGTCGTAAAAATGTGTTGACTTTTTAAAAATCTTTTTCGGTAAAGCCTGTGTACTTCCGTGGTGTATAGAGGTGGATGTATATGCACACGCATACGAACGTTCGAGCAATGCCATGTGACGCCGACTACATTCTACCATTATTGATCGACGAGTACTCTTAACGGAGAACTCGGCCCATACTTTTCTACTGAATCAATTCTCCTGCGGCACTGGCAAGGCAAATATTGATCGACACTCAGAGCTGAGAAGAGAAAGCAAGAGAGGTGACTGTCAATTGTACATTAACCCCACGATGCTCGCACATTTACAGTTTTATGTAAAATTACAAGCGCTGGTGTTCTGTCTGGCTTCACGCGGGCTTCGTAGGATTAAGGAAAACATCGCAGCAGACTGTATTATCCCACGTTTAAGAGTGTTTACAAGTTCTTTTTGTGCAAAAAGAAATTTACCTACGACCTGGTTTCTCTCATTGAATTCATCGTGTAAACTTTTTCTTATATTGTCACTATTACCGAATAAAATAATAATAGTAACTATTATTATTATTGAGGAGTATACGCTTGAAATGAGTTCTTGCTTTTTCTTAGTGTAAGCTGCAAATTTCCACGTAGATGGAACATTCTAAACTCCGAACTAGGATACTCCAAATTACCCACTTGTTGATTTATACTCGAAAAACGAGCCAAGTTGAAGATTTGCAAAGAGTCGAGTGCGAACGAGATATCATTCGGCTCAGTTTTCTTTCTCCCCTAAGTTGATCGGACCCGTTTCTAATCATAGCTTGATAGGCTGTAAAGTGAGAACGCCTGAGCAACGTAGCTCTATAAACAAAGCGACCCACGAGACGTATGGCTTTGGCATTGTAAAACGAACAATGGTAAATCGAAGTGCTCGTTCGTTCGTTCCTTCAGCCAAGCGATACTTCTTCGTTAAGACTATGACAGCAAAATTGGTTTTCGTCTCGCGTGGAACGGTACTCTTACGTAGTTTGCGTCATCCCGAGAAGTCGTGGAAATGTCCGTGTCGCGCGTGTCGATGTCCATTTAACACGTCGCATGCGGCAGAAAACAATTTCGAGTATTTGAAATTCTTCTCTGTTGAAATGAACGATTACCGAATTAAATCTTTCTTTCGGATCGACTTCGAAAAATCTTTTCGCCACTCTTTCCCCTACGACGAATCATCCGTATAAATCTCAAAGTACCCTTAAAGTAACTTTAAAAGTTATCAAATAGATTTAGAAGAGATTTCTACGTGTTCAATTTTTATGTACTTTATTTACAATTACTATTGTGCAAATCGAAGGCAGAAAATCACATTGGTAAACTTATATCCGATTAAGGTGACCAATGACCGTTGGCGCGCTGGCTGCCTGCCAATAAATCCGTGTGACGATTATTCGAGGGTAGAGGAACTCTGAGGAACTCCAGGAGCATCTCGCTATCTGTAATAGCTCACGAATTCCCTAGCATTGCATTTTGAAGCGTGCACGAGACGCGCGTGCAGCCTGGACGTCACCGGTCTGCATACTTGACCGACCGTATGCAAAAACCTTTTCTCACCGCTCTATTCAATTTCCATAATTCTTCAATTACGCTCTCGTGCTAAAATTCTTTTTCCAAACTAACTTCTTATCATCGAATTTTTGCAGATCCTTAACCCACCGATGAATACATCAAGCCTAAGGACCCACACAACACACTTTCCATTACATACAGAAATTATAATCCACAATCTCTATATTCTAGGCACCTTCTTACGTTCACAAAGAGCAGAAGTCTACTTCTGCGATACGAACAATTATAAATGCATTTGAATTCGATTAGAGAATACTTAGACCCTAACATTTCCATTGGATTAACTACGTTTCGCGTGCAATCCGCAGGGTAACAATTGCAAGGGCCGAGCCTCGTCCGGCTGGGCTACAATCATGTGCGCAGCACGGTTTCCTTATCCGCGAGAATCGGCCCTGAACGTCGTTGTTCATCGATTAGAAGAATCCTCGAGACTCACCGGGACTCGAGCCCTCGGAGTCGGTCACGTGAGGCGAGGACTTGGCTCGTCACGAAAGGTGCGCGATGCCTTCACCCCCTTTTCGACGAATCACGAAAGAACGTGCGAGGTTGGTCCCCCGGAGTACACTTGTTCGCGAACTCTTCACTCTGCACCACCACCACCACCACTTGCACCACCACAATTCCCTCGACCTCGCCCTTTTACACGATCTCCAAGAGACCCGGTCAGGCCACGCGATCGATCGTGTACTCAGCTTTGCCTTCGCATCAACAGTATAATTAATCCATGGAGGTTGCACGCGACAAGATGCTTTTCTACGCCGAGGATTCTCGTCGGGCCAGCCACGGCCGTAAGGGTATACCTCGTGCCTCGATGTATTATATTTAGCGAGGAACGCCGTTTCGTTTCTGGCACGACGTCCGCGCCCCCCTTGATTCTGCGCCGTCGACGACCCGCGTCTCGACGCACGTCGGCGCACCACGGACCCCCCGACGACGCCGACGACCGGCTTCCACGCGCCTCGCACTTTGCCGCTACGTGCTCGGAATTTCTGGTGGTTTGTTGGAGAAAGGAGAAAAGGTGTTGGAGCAAGAGAAAAAAAAAAATAAGGAGGAAGGTTAAAATAGTAGGAATAAAAAACTTGGTACGTGATTTAAGAGACAATTCTACTTATTCGAGAGATTATTGTTGGAAAGTTATTGGTGATTGCCAAAAGATGGAAAGAAAGAGAAAGGATATTGGAAGGCTAGATTGGAATGGAATAAGACTGTAGTATAAGAGTTGTATAGTTATTTAATTGGGTGAAAAGAAGAAGATGAAAGAGAAATCGCCACTTCGCATTACCGGCCTTATGGAAAAGAAGAGGAGATTGTAATTTTTAATGCGGACTTATTCTTTACGTAACCGTTCGATGATAACGATTGCACCTGTCATTTATGAGGATTATCTAACGAGTCTTATTTACAGTTGGTCAATATTCCTTATCGACTGTAAATAATGACACGTACGCGGAAAGAAAGGTATCTCCTATATCGATTTTTTCACTTACAATTTTTTTTTCAGTATCGGCTAGTACCAGGTGTTTACAGTGATGTAAACTTCCATTCCAAGCATGCCAAGTGTGTTTTTCAAGAAAAAGTTATAACGGAAGTGGTACATTCAATTTATGACGTCTCTTATAGCTGTAACAACTATAATGTTACATCTCCTCATATACTTAGTACCGCGTAACTCGTGACTCATACCTTTACTATATTTTCATTTATAGTAAATATAGGCAGTTGGATTTTGTAAAGACAGATGGTCTATGCGATCTTTACTTAAAAAGAAAAACCACATTTAAACGTAGTTGAGAAAGATCAAATATTTTATGCACCTTATTATTCTAAAAGTAAATATTTAATAACCGATTTGAGATCGCGGTCACTTCTACTTATTTAAGAAATTATTTATCAAGGCAATAAAAAAGTGATCCATGCCGAAAAAATTAAAATTTGTCCGTCAAACGTATTATTTGCATTATAATTAGCATGATACGCCCAGAAGCGGGTAAAAATCTCCTCTACAAAATTTCGCTCCTGTTGCATCGCATGTTCCCTCGTGCTGATAAACAATTATCTGAAATTTAGATCGCGTAACATTCTGTAGAGGTGGATTTCCAAATTTTGCACCATGACGCATCCGTGGCCCCATTACGTACTGTTACGTATATGTTCGGTAATTTATTACGAACATAAGTTTATCGATTGTTCTCCATACACTTTTACACCGTGTGCATTTGTAGCATTTCCAGCATTTAACGCACACACTGCCAATTTACGTTATCGCCACTAAACCATGAGACCACTACGGAGAATCAGTATTCGCAGAATATAAAGCCTCCGTGCATACATACATATACATCTAGCGCGGTCGCATCGTGGAAAGATTACAAAAGAAATATTTAACCGGAAGATATTCAATATTACGTATTCAAAGATTGCATAAAAGTATCATAGTATATATTTTATAATATTCTTTAAGTAACCGAATAATGAGCGGTGAAATCGGGTACTAAACAAATTTTTGAAGATTCTCGAAACGCCCGAATATTCAAGGTCAGGGCAAAAATGGATGACAAATTGTCGATAATTCAAATCATCTGTCTTTACAAAATCCAACTGCCTATATTTACTATAAATGAAAATATAGTAAAGGTATGAGTCACGAGTTACGCGGTACTAAGTATAAGAGGACAATCAGTCCCTATATAAATCTTTCCTGATGCAACAAACCCTGACACATCATTCACGTGTCCTCTCACCCGCCTGGACGTCTCGAGGATGAGGATGTCATTCACTAATATGACCACCTGACGTCATCGTGACGCAGTCAGATTCCTACGAATAAAGGTTACTGTCTTCCTGAAATTCCGTAGATTTTGTATGTTACCAGGACTGTTATACTCACCTGTCCGATACGTCATACAAATTATCGTTTACCGAGTCACTCACTTTTCTCATACTTCAGCATTAAATTCATTTTTTCGCGCTCTAATTCCCTCCGAAGTTCGCCGTCAACCTAACCTAACGATTTAACCCAGTGACCACTATATTTGGCACGGCACCAATGCGAGTTTTAACACGTCTGCTACCTCGCAAAATGAAGTACATTCCAGGAATTATCCATAGGCGGCAAATATTGCACTAGTATACCATGCCACATGTTGACCATTTCCGCGTAGAATCAATACCGCTTGCTGGCTATGCGACATTTTGGTGCCAAGGTCAAACTCTTTTTCTGTAGATCGTTAACGATTTCGCGAGCAAAACACATCGTTTCAACTCTGCAGATACACATTAGACATAGGATTCATCGAATAAACGCAAGCATGCGCATCGAACTGTTATTCAAGATAATAACAATTGAAACTAAATGTCCACGTGACCTGTATTAGATTATTCTGTCCAATAACGAGTATATAGATCAATTCAAAATCAATATAAACGTGGAATACCTATTGATTAGAGTATACCAAAAATCCCGAGATAGCAGCTGAAAAAGAAAATGATTACGTTAGTTGGAGCAGGTTGGGTTTCTGTAGTATGCATGCGCGTCGAACGATTGTTCAAGATAGTAACAATTGAAACTAAATGTCCACGTGACCTGTATTAGATTATTCTGTCCAATAACGAGTATATAGATCAATTCAAAGTCAATATAAACGTGGAATACCTATTGATTAGAGTATACCAAAAATCCTGAGATAACAGCTGAAAAAGAAAATGATTACGTTGGAGCAGGTTGGGTTACTGTAGTATCCAACGCAGTATCTTTCCGCGATCAAGCGCGTTTCCTCATAATGATAGACGGTACGAGGAAGTCAATACGTGATGTATCTTCGTGCCATCTAGCGAATTGCGCTCGCAATCGGCACAAACGACATGCATATACGACGCACATACGATTCGCCCCACCTCGCGTGCAAACCTTATGCGCGTTTCGCTTGCATGCGCGCGGTATCGAACATCGTTCTGTGCCGGCAAGACGAGAAGGAGGGGATAGATGAGAGAAACGAGAGGCCAAAACGAAGAGAGAGAGAGAGAGAGAGAGGACGTACGTGCCGCGGGGTAGAGAGACGCAGAGAGAAGAAGCGAAAGAGAAACGCCCGTTGAGGATACGAGAATTCTCTTTGACCACAGCAGTCACAGTCCAGTCCAGTCGGTGACGAAGTCTGAAAGCAATCGGCTTCTCGTTACCAGCGGTGTTCAGTTAATCATAGTTCGTTGTAAAGTAGTATATGGTATTGAAGATGGTTGTCGCCATCGAAACCCACGTAAGTACAACTTGATTTAATTAGTTTGATCTATCGTCAATCGTAAAAGCGGAAGTGACAGAGCGCTGGTCGAAATATTTCACGGCTGCTCGCTCGTTCTTTCTTTTATTCTTTGCACAACGGACGCGTGTAACCTTGAAATAGAGTAGAACCAGATGTATAACCGTTGCGGTGTGGTTTGTCCGATTATATCATGATTTTCCACGGAACTGGCTGCCCTTGGAGGCATCGATTGCACTTCGGTATCGTATCTCGTATATCTTCTTGGTATGAAGCGCAATTTTCGTAGAATTCTCCTCGATCGCGTGTACACGGTGCAATTAAATCTACTTCGAATGCGACGCGCCAGTATGTCAATATCGCCCGTTTGCCGCTCGTATTATGTCGATGACTAAGAATTTTAATTGGCGACGATGCCTGTCTCTCGTGAATGCTAAATTGCGCTCTCTAAAACGAGATCTCCAGACTGCGCTTATTTCATTTTTATCAATCCACGGATTAAATATTTGCCGGGGAAAAAAACTTCAATTTGGAGATTTTATGGATCATTTTACTGATCGTATAATTATTTCTGTGTAGCATTTCTTTGATCTACGACGGTGGTAACGGCAACAAGTGACAATATTGCACGCGCGAAACAATAATTTCATAATGTATCTTTTAACGGATAATTTAAAAACGAAGTAGTCCGGGTAATGCAGTGCAATTAATTCTTCGTAATTTCTTATTATAGTTTTGTTGAAACGATTTTATGATTAAGCATGGAGAGAATTATAGAATTGTGCGGAACGTGCTTCTTTAACGCAGCAGCACCTTACTTTTAACCGATTTCGAATTATTTGTGAAGTGGCTGATATGTTATCTAATTTGAATTCCTGTACTGTTTATCTTTCTGACGCCAGTACATGCGGTACCTGATGTGGTTAAAAGATCGCTACATTTCGTGTTGGGGCAAACAGCTTGAAATTATTGTCTTATCCGTATAACAATATAAAAAAATGTTTACCCTTCTCGAAATCTATCAGCTTAAAAGAAAATTAGATATAGAAAGCTTTTTAATAAAATATTTCAAATTACACCTGTTTTATGTTTCTAGGATGACCTAAAGGCCAAGTTGGAGGAAGCAGGCTCTAAATTAGTCGTCATTGACTTCCATGCTACATGGTGTGGGCCATGTAAAATGATTAGTCCTAAATTTGAAGAATTGTCAAAGGTTTGCTTTATTTCAAATGTATCAACTTTTATTATGTGCCAAAGTATAAATTATTTTATCTTATTAGGAATTGGAAGACGTTGTGTTCCTTAAAGTTGACGTAGACGAATGCGAAGACATCGCTGCAGAATATGATATAACCAGTATGCCAACATTTGTTTTTATTAAGAATGGAAAAGTGGTATGTATTAAAGTTAATTACTTACATACGCATTAATATATTATTGTCTAAAATATCTGTAAAAAATTTCGTATCTACTTTAATATTAGTAACTTTTTACATCGACATGTACATTTTGTTCCTTATTCTAAGAAATTATTACATATATTCATTTGAAAGTAAATCTAATTTAATAGAAGCATTTTATAATCTCATGTGTTATCCTACATTAAAACTTTCTTTGTATTACAGGTGGAAAGTTTTTCTGGCGCTAATTTCGAAAAACTGAAAAGCACAATTTTAAGCCAGAAATAAATGGCTAATATAGCCATATATTATATTTTTAAGCAAAATTATTAAATTAGCACTAAAATATACGAACAATCAGGAAAGTCTATAATCTTGATCAAAGAGCATTCACTGGCCACAAAAGTCTAAGTAAACTGTAAATTTTCCAAGATTCATTGTCAATTCTATTAATATAATGAAAAGTTTACGTTGCAAGATAAATGTAATCAGCTTAAATATATCTATGTAATTTAATACGAATTTTATTTAATCCATCAAACTTCAGTATATAATTACAAAATATATCATCTGATAAGTAATTAAGACATTGTATGCGGGACATATGAAAATATGTTTTCAATAAAATGTCAGTGGTTGTATGCGAGACGCGTAAAAATACATTTCCTCACATACCATCAATGTTTACTAAACTGTATTTTTATGTGCCCCGCATACAATGTGTTAAAATACATTTTATTTAGAAATCCATTAAGATCTGAGAAATTGATGTACATTGTATATTAAGTATCAACGAACGAACTCGTTAAATTTGGTTGTTTTTGAATCTTTACTAACAAGGAACATAACCCTGTACCGGACTTACATGGTTGGCCTAACATTAATCTACTGGATGGAGACACTAAATCATCTTGTTTACCTGAGAATAGGAAATAGGTATTATATTTAACGAGTACATTGATATATCTTTTTAAATGTCCATATACCAACCTTGTAATGTAGCATTCCTCAAAAAATTTAATGAGCTTTCAAAACTCATCTGTTGTAAGGGCGATGATGAATCCTCCATACCTTTGCGACTCAAAGGTTGATATATACCGTCAAAAGTCATATAATCCGCAATTAGTGATAAATGTCTGGAATCTACATTAATACCATACATTCTAAAAACATCTTTTACTTCTTTTATAATTACACTGTATGCTGCTTCGATGCCATAGGTTTGTGAAATTCCATAAATGTCATTAGAGTACAATTTGTTTATGTCTATGATATCTTCATATTTAAACATTTCCTAAAAACAATAAAATTTGTAAACAAAAGACAGTACTATAGCATGAGAAAATGTACTTACCACTATATTTAATCCATCTGTCTTAAGAATTGTATCCTTATTAGCATTTTGGAAAGTAAATGCACGTTTTATACAAGGTGTTTCCCATAAAATGATCTTATTTGCAACATCCCGTATTATCATTGGTAAATCTACTTTTGTCATTGCAAGGGGCAACTATAGTAAGAAAAAAACTTATTGGAATATTCTATGTATTACCTCTTATGTTCCAATTTCAAAACTTGATTGTTTTGTATTGTTTTAGTAGAAAATATATACGTACCTCAAATGTTAATTTTGACCACAAATATTTTGTGTCATCATAATCATAATCCAATGCATAAGTATACGCATTTACAACATCCCTTTTTCGTTTTTCATTGGACACAGAATTTTTTTCAGTTAATGTACTATCATTATTGTCATCTTCAGCTGCTTCATTCTGTATATTTTCATTTGTATCTTCAACAATAATCTCGTCATCTTTTTCATTAATAATTTCCAATTCTTCGTCCTCTGGGTCTTCATATTCTTGATTTTCTTCATGACGAGACATTGTTCTAGTAATTGTTGCATCAGCATCTTCAGCTGCAACCTCTTCATCGGAAGATTCATGCATTTCTCCCAAATCACTGAGAGATTTGGATTTCAATCCCTCTCGTCCTTCAGGCTCTTCTTGATCCAACATTTCGTCATCTTGTGCTTGCCTCTTCTCTTCTCGCACATCTAACAAAGTATCGTTCATTTTTGCCACTAATTTTAATTTCCTAAAAAATGCCCTAAAAAACTGTTCTTCAGTTTGTTTAAGTATATCTTGAGGTTTGACATAAAATTCTCCTTTGTAATACTTATGAGGCAAATATTTGATATCCATTGTGTGTACTAATCGTCTAGTTGGAGAATGTTCAAGTTTTCTACTTATTGTAATATTTTTTAAGATATCAGCAAAAATGCACTTTGTAAGCTTTACTTTCAGTTGGTTAGAAACCTTGACAATGTCTTCCAAATCTTTCCTAAAAGGTATTTCCATACTGGGTGTTTTTATGTTTCTTGTAGCCATCATTAAAATTTCTCGTAATCTTGGAATACCCAAAGTAACGTTCATTTCTCCACGACCAGCAAAATGAAATGTATTTAATGTCATCTGAGTTGATGGTTCTCCTATTGACTGTGCTGCCAATAAACCTACTGATTCACCCGGGGGACAAACAGCTTTTATTATTTTTATAGATAGAAGGTCTCTTAACTCATTTTTATTGATTTGCAAAGATGCATTCATCTTGGATCGATTTAAAACATATTCATCAATCATATTCTCCAAGCGTTCAGAGAGTACTCCAAACTCTATGTCTTGTCTGTACTTTGACATTACTGGATCTGGACTTTGTACACATTTTGCGCTAAGAGACTTTTTAATTTGTTCATCTGCTCTTAACCACTTTCGCATTAGCGACAATGCAGCTTTACTTCTGCCACTATTACTGTCAATGCTATTATTCTTTGAACTACAGAGATAAGCATTCTCAGCTGAAAATGTAACAAATTCATTAGCTCTTGTTTTTTTAGAGCAACTACCATTTTTTGTTTTCCATTTCTTAATCTTCTTTCCTAACTTTAAAATTGCTTTGGTCTGTGATACTTTCTTAAAATAATCAATGAGCTTTTCATCTTTAATTGCATTTCTATTGTCTATTAAGAAGTTAAGTTGCTCCGATTTTAAGAATTGAGCGCCAAGGACATCAAGTCCATCTTCACCATAATAAATTTGCACAAGGCTACCATCATAATCACGTACAGTCGCATCATAATTGATGACTAATCCTTCTAGATGTTTTATGAGACATCTTTGCAAGTATCCAGACCTGCTTGTCTTTACAGCAGTATCGATGAGGCCTTCACGTCCAGCCATACAATGGAAAAAGAATTCTTGGGGTTGAATTCCTGTCATGAAGCGACCATCAATAAAACCACCAGACCGGGGTGTTGCATCATATGCTGGAAAACTTGGTAAGCTTTTCCCACTAATCATCAATGGTGGCCTTTTTCCTTCTAACTCAATTTGACCCAACAAACAGGATATTTGCATAGTATTTACAGTTGACCCTTTTGCACCAGATTGTACCATGAATTGTAAATTATTGTCTGGAAATTTGTTTATAAGACCTCTTGGTAAACAAATTTTATTTATGTTATTAGTATAAACATCTAATGCACTTTTATATTTTCGATCAACTTGTGCACAAAATTTCGGATCATTCCAATACGATTCTTCCATTTTAAGCCTCACTGAATCCAATGGGGCATCATTGGGTAGCTCTAGCACCAATTTCTGTATATCTTCACCTATTTGTCTACAGGCGGATACAACTTCTTTACGTTTTCGATCTGCAGTCGATAACAGTAATATGTCTGCAATGCCTAAAGTAAACCCTTGCCTTTGCAAAAATGCTTGAAATAATTTACCAAATGCACTTAACATATTACTCGAACAAATTCCACCATATAATTCATATACACAATGAATTAATCCATATGGTGTAGCTCCATAATGATTTTTGTCAAGCACTCCGCACAGTAATTCACCATTTCTAACTATAACTTCTGCCTCGGACATAGTGTTAGGATCCCCAAATTCCACACCACATTTCCAGGCACGTGATGTGTGTGTTTCCCATGCTTTTGTATTAATTTTAGCACTAGCACTCAGATTAATTAATGCTTGATTTGGAGGAATAATATTTATGATAACGGTAGACACGATTTGTTTACCAGACCATAAGGGTACCGGTTTTATAATGGCAGGTGGCAAAAGTTTTAGTTTTTGCTGCATCGCTGATAATGCAGAATATACTAATTGCATATAATCTTCCTTCGAGAAGAAGTTGCCTCTGAGTGTTAAACGAGCTCCAGAAATCACATGATCCTGTATGAGACCACTTAATGGTGTACCATCTTTTGGTACAAGATACTGATTTGATACATTTGCTATAAATTGTCCTTCACTTCGAGCAAGTTCGTTTTGTGGGAAGTGTACATTCATTTCATCGCCATCGAAGTCAGCATTGTAAGCTTTGCAATTGGCATAATGCAATCGAAGGGTTTTTTCGCCTTTCAAAACACGTACTTTGTGTGCCATTATACTAGGTTTGTGTAATGTAGGCTGTCGGTTTACTAATAAAATATCACCATTTTGAAGATGTCGATACACCGTCTTGACACCAGTAAAGAACGTATTAGCTTTATCACTAATAGGTAAAAGATGTTTCGCTATAGCTTCTCGTTGGCATACATTGGCATTAGTAAGAACTTGAATACTACCACTCTCATGTTCGATCATTACAGCTCCTGGATGAACAGCAGGACCATTTAGAACCATCTTTCGTAATTCCCGAACATTCCAGGGTGTTACAGGTGTTGGATATGTTAAGCTAAGAGCAAATGCTTCAGGAACGCCAATTTCATCAATGTCCAAATTTGGATCTGGTGTAATAACTGAGCGGGCAGCGTAATTTACTCTTTTACCCATCATATGCATTCTAATAATTCCTTCTTTTTTCTCAATAATTTGCTTCAAGCCTAAACAATTTACAGATTCTGACGTTTTACTCATTTCCCGATCCATCAGGTGATCAACATTACTTTGTAATGTTTGCCAGGCATTGTGTAATTTTTCAGTGGCACTGCTTCCTTTTATCTGTTCAAAAACAAGTTTACCTTCTGTAGGAAGTTGACTAGTGTCTCCGTCCTGAATTGTTTGTATAATATTTCGCAGTATAAGGCAATCTTGTAAAATATTTTTGTAAATTTGACTTTGTGGATGTTCAACCAACAGGCCTTTACTGAAACTAACTGGTCTAACTGTAGGCGGCAGAACAGGTATAACTTCAAAAAAGAATACATCTGTTGGAAATTCTATATCTAGAGTACTGAGGCAAGGAAGGAGTAGCTTTAGAAATTCTTCTTCGTTTGACCAAAGTTTCCGTAAATATTCTTTTAATTGATCGGGCATGATCATGACTGTTTCCAATCTATATATCATTCTCTGCGGGCTAGTTTCGCCGGGATTAGTATTAACAGCGTCAGTAGTCAAAATTTTATTTTTCATAGTAGAGATTTTTGGTATAGCTCGTTGACAATTTATACAACTTTTGCCAGTCTTATATAGCTTTAAAACATTGTCAATATATATATGATATTGTACATTGATATTCTTTGTGTTTAAATACACCTCATTTTGTGTATCATTTTGATTAAATCTGCTTCTATTCAGCAGATTTTGAATGTAGTTTTCAATAATATCCTGAATGTATTCTCTTTCAGCTTCCCCCATTGTATGATTCTTTTGTACAATGGACATTACTTCATGCTCTAAATCATCTATATCGGACAGGAAACCTTGTCGTAGTAACTTTAATTTTGCACCGAGCAACATTTTCATATATATTGGAATTTGCAATGTGAAACATTTCAAGCATGCTAACTTAATTAATGTGGCCAGTCGTTTATGAAAAAGAGGATTTACAACTGGCATAGGCAATTCTATGTGGCCAAAGTGCCCTGGGCATTTATATAAATTACCACCACATGTACCACAAACTTCGCTACCTTCCAATATTGCACCTAAAAGATATATTTTATCTTATTATTATAAGATATATAAAAGATATATTTAATATTATATCAAAGTAAACATAGATTACCTAATAATGTGTCATATAATCCACCTTTCAATGGATGTCCCAACACATTAAATGATAATGGTGTTCTTATTTTAACGACACTTAAATTTCTTATCTCATTTGCTGTAAATAAGGAAAATACAAGCGACTTTGGATCTAAGTGCTTTGCAGTGTGTTGTTTACGTGATCTGTACATGTTGTAAAATTTCTTTCCTTTCCTATAAATGAAAATAGATCACAATAATAATTACATACTGCAAAAATAATACTACATGATTCTTATGATAGCAACATTTTCCACTCATTTATAAAGCAGTGTTAAAAAAAACCTTTAAAACTGGATCCTAAATTAAGTAGTAATATTGTTCCATATTGGTAATATCTTTTAAGTGCTGTAATACTTTTTATTAATATAGTATAAAAAGTATTACATACCTGAATTTTTTTGACTGTTTAACCTTAGACTGTAATAAGTCAACCAATAAAAAAAACTGCCTGCTTCTCTCCTACGGTTGCTTTAGGTGTTTGTGAATGCTTAGCGATTATTAATGCTTAACAATCATTAGTGATCAATTCATCAATCGACAAAACTACGTCAAACTGCATCGTTTAGCGTCGTTCAAAACAGTTTTAAAGTAACAAAGTTTGGTCACACCGGAGCACGTGGCCAGAATCAGTGCTGTCAACTTGGGAATTTTTTCCCCACATCTGAGGATTATTAGAGAAAATAGAGCTTGCGAAAGCAACCATATTGTATTGTTCTTGACAGCTACAGAGACCGAGGGTCCTTGCGACTGGAATTACTCATTTAACGTTATTTTATTCCTCCATGTAAGAGTCATCTGCACTAAAATAAACTTCAAGCTTTCAAGCGCTTTCGATATATATCCTTGCGGTTAGGAAATAATATAAAATGGAGATGTGAAGTGTCAGCGCAGTAGTCTGTCATTTCCGCGATTTTTGTTGGCTGTAGTTGGCTGTCAGGAATGTCAGGATAGCCGCGAGAGAACAAACCCTAGTGGCATTGGTCTTACGGCAATATTTTTATTTTTGAGTATGTTGGTACGATCTTCAACATCTTCAAAAACCTGCAAGTTGGCAATACTGGTTGCCAGGTTAGGCGCCCTATGATGGTTGTATGCGAATATGGTGAATGACTCTTCTGTGATTCGACAAATTCCAAAAAAACATAAACAACTAAAAGACTTCTTTAACTGATGGATAATAATGATCGAAAACAATGCGTACATATTTCTACCACATGTGAATCCAAACTTCTAAATTTATTAACATTTTATATGACTACGTACGGTAAAGATTGTTTGTCACGTACAAATGATCTACGTAATATTTTCACATTTTTTGAAGGAATAAATCGTAACATAGATCATAAAGTGTAGTCTACAAAGAGAAATGTAAGACCAAAAACTTGCAACATTTTCATAAATTACTGATACATAATTATGATTTGACTTTTCTTAAATAATTCATATAGTTTATATTTTTTTTTTTTTCTTTTTTTAAAAATCGGACTGATTCGTGTAAATACCTCTGTTCTCTTTTTTCTCATCCCAATTTAATCAATGATTTTATCTTTTATTAATGAAGCATCAATGTTGTAGTATAAAACTTCTAACTTAACAGAGTTACATTTATTTTCACAGAATCATGTTTAAAGAAGTAAGTGCAACTGTCATTGTCGCAGCCATAGGTGTGGGTGCTCTTATTTTTTATCTTCTACAAAAAAACCAAATTGATGTAACAAATGAAAAGAATGAACAGCAAATAATCAGAATACAGAATAAGATGAAAGAATCAAAGTAAAGTTTTATTAAATATATAGTATAACGATCACTTTTTTCTTGAAAAAAATCTAATATCCTGAAAATCAGTGTTTTATTTAGATTGCTCATTCGTTATGTTATAATCTTAAGACTGTAATGATTTATTCATAAATATTATATGTTATCAGATCACAGAATAGTGAAAAAAGCAAGCAACGAACGTTACGTAAAAGTTTATCAAATGATAGTACGTACATTCCAAGTGACAATGATTCAACAACTACTACAGACATTGGAGACGAGGTGTTTTTTGACTGTTATGAAGATTTCGACGATGAATTAAGGTTTGCTTCTTTGAAACTATTTATTATACATAATGTCATCTTGTACGAACTAATTAAAATTGAAAAATAAGTATAAATTATAAATATTATTTATTTATAAATAGAAATAATCCTATCCACCTAGATAAGAGTTATGATTATCACTATATGTAGGTGACTTTAAATCTCTTAACTCATTTGCATCCGTAAGGGCAATAATGCACAGATTATCACGGAATATTTGACTCATGGATGCAAATGGATTAAAACCAAGTGAGACTCATTGGAAATATTTTTTTTCTATAACAAATAGTTTCAGAGATAATTGTGGGTATCACTACAAGTGGGTTACCCTGTATAAGCAGGCGTTCTATCTTTCTTTTTTAACATGTGTTAAATAATATGCTACTCTGACTAATCATATACTACAGTCTCAGTATACTACATCGACTTGATGAGATGGCCACTTGTACAGAGGAAGAAGGACAGGAAAAATTATATTATGAATTAAAAACATTAATATCGAAACATCCAGATAATGTGGACATACTTTGGAGGTATGGAAGGGCTTGTCATGGTTATGCTAGCCACATCTCGAATACTGACCAGCTAAATGTTATTCTTTCGGAAGGTACAAAAACAATCTAATATATGTATTTTTAAAAAAGCCATGTATATATGTTATCACCACCTTATATTTGTCAGGAATGTCTGCTTGTAAAGATGTACTTGAATCTTCAAATGCAGACGTGCATAAGTGGTATGCAATCCTCGTAGGTGTTTCTGCAAACCGTTTGCCTCTTTCCACAAAAGAAAAAATAGTAGCAAGTAATACTTTTAAATTTCATATAACCAAGGCTATAAGTTTGCGTCCAACAGAAGCTTTACTACACCATCTTCTTGGCAGAATGCAATATGAAGTATCTGGCTTAAGTTGGTTCGAAAGAAATGTAACTTTGAATTAACAATATCCTTTTATAACACTAATAAAAAAAACAAATTTTATGTAATTTACGTACTTCATTTGTGCAGATTGCAGCAGCACTCTTTTCTGAGCCTCCTAATGCTACATATGCAGATGCAATTGACAGTTTTAAATATGCAGAGGAATTAGCTAGCCAACCGCATTTAGAAAATAGATTATTTTTGGCTAAAAGCTATCTAGCACTGAATAATTGTGAAGAAGGTGTTTATTGGTTACTAGAAACGGCAAAAGAAACAGCTCTAACGGAAGATGATGTGAAAATACAAAATGAAGCTCAAGTGCTTCTTGCATCTAATAAAGATTAATGAACATTAGTAATCAAATGCAAATATTGCAAGTATTCCAATAAATTGTACCAAACAACTACATTTAGCAAGAAAAGTATATTATTGATTATATATTTAAGAAAAAAATAGATTTAGCTAGAAAAGTTAAACATGATTTAGTGTTAAATTTTTAAAAATGTCAAAAATTTTATCGAGATTATAATTCATATAAACGTAAATCAGATATTATTATCTCAGAACCTTACATTGGCAATTTGAGAGGTACTATGTTTTTATATAATTTAATGAGGAATATTATGCAATATATTAGATTGATGCAAAGATTAATCTGTTTTCTTTTTATAAATCATATTACTGTCATAAGTTACAAATAAGCATATATCAGAGAAATTGTTACACAATAATATAATTATTTTGTTAGTAAAAGAAATGGTCAAATTGAATTCTTTGTTATTAACAGAGACAATTTAAATTGTAATATCTGAGCTTAGGAATGCACTTAGTCTAATTTTTCTGTGTACTTTACTCAACACCACATATTAACGAATTAGAACTATATAACTATATATACATATATTTGAACATTGAGAACAAACAGTGTTTATTGAGGCTATTTCTTTATTATTTTTTTACACTATTATAACTCCGTGTAATAAAATTTAGTACCTTATAATATAGTGATTTTATATGCAATCTTTTTTAATTAAGTACATGAAGAGTTTGCCAACAATCTCTGAATCTATTCAACAAATTTAAGACATAATTTGTGACAATGTCTTTTCAATGTCTTTGTGAATATCTTTTCAATAAAATGTAAATAATATAGTTCTGTATATATTTATATAAAGTTCCATTAGTATTTTTACTCTGTATCATATATAGTTTTCCAATTCATTAACGTATGTAATTATTCACTTTGCTGAAATAATCTTTTAGGAAATGAAATCTTTTTAATATCTAATATGTTTCATATTTAAAATACATTACTAAGATAATTTTTTACTATATGTAAAATTTTCACATCAAATAATGCAAAATAAAAAGAAAGTAGTTTATATAAACATATGTGTATAGAATTCTTATTTGTATGAATTTTTATTTTGATCTTTACTTTGGTTTCATAAAGCACAAATAAAAAATCCACAATTGTACTAATCAAAATTTTAAAACTATATTTCCTGTAATAACAAAACAAAAGACAAACTAGCTTTTACTCATGCTCTGGAAGGCTGCTGTGTTCAACAGATCAATAATGGTCCAACACAGCATCCCGGAGCTTAGTAGATACAGGATAAAGAGTATGGGTGAAAGGGGTGGCATGAAGCCCCTGTAGTAACACTGGAGGGAAGCCAGATGAAAATGTCATTTCACAAAGAAATAATCTCTGTTCAGAGTCTACGGAAAGGGAGACGGTTCTAAGAATACATATGTAAAGGTAAATTTTAAAAAATAGACAATTGAAGAAAGTTATCTACAGTAAAGTACTCTGTAATTTCTCAGATAATAATAATTGTCCAACTATTAACAATGCTATACTAGTGCATCTTGGTAGTTTTATGCCTTTTAAAGTTTATTTTTCTGTTGAAATAGTTTCTTTTATTCTGTTATAGTTACATGAAAATTAATTGATAATTTCTAATCTGGTATGGTATGTTGTAATGTAGTATAGGATTGCTATGTAGCAACAGTTTTATAATATACATTCAATTATTTTGCATGTACTTTTGTATTGAAAACTCAATTGCAGAATCACCTTAAAAAATGCATCAGTAGTTTTTTATTTTCATTGTAAGTAACAAATCAGATTAGTTGGAGTAAACATTTCTTTAAAATGTAGGTATATTATTTGAAATCATCATGCATTTTTAAAGTAAAGTACTCTGTAATTTCTCAGATAATAATAATTGCCCAACTATTAACAATGCTATACTAGTGCATCTGGTAGTTTTATGCCTTTTGAAGTTTACTTTTCTGTTGAAACAGTTTCTTTTATTCTGTTATAGTTACATGAAAATTAATTGATAATTTCTAATCTGGTATGGTATGTTGTAATGTAGTATAGGATTGCTATGTAGCAACAGTTTTATAATATACATTCAATTATTTTGCATGTACTTATGTATTGAAAACTCAATTGCAGAATCACCTTAAAAAATGCATCAATAGTTTTTTATTTTCATTGTAAGTAACAAATCAGATTAGTTGGAGTAAACATTTCTTTAAAATGTAGATATATTATTTGAAATCATCATACATTTTTATTTTATTTACTAAACCAATGTTTTGTTGTACGGATGATATTATTTTCTCCCTTTTTAAGTACAACTGCCAAGGGAGTGACTTATTATTATGTATGCGTATAATATTACTTTCTCATTGTGAAGTCTATGATGTTTCATTCTTCTATTCTATTGAAGGTACATCGTTTGTGCATCGTAATGCGTGATCTTCTGCGTGGAATATTATATTGTGCTCTGTGGTATGGCAGCATAGTAGCTGGTTTCCTACTTATTGCGTGCCCCTTGTTACCGCTACTTTTAATAAGTCCTCCAACGTTTCGCAAATGTGCAGATCTATTATTTTCTTGCTGGGAACTGTACTCTACAGTAAGCTAATAATAACAGATAAAAGTTATATTTTCACCATGTATGTTTTTGTTTCGTCAATTGCATTTTGAAAATGTTACAGGCCCTATTACACATATTTGGAGTAAAAATTCTTGTATCGGGAGATCATATACTTCCAAATGATTCAGCTGTGCTCGTAATGAATCACAGAACAAGGGTTGATTGGAATTTCTTATGGGCTGCTATGTATCAGGCTTGTATGCCAAGCATAGCAAATCACAAACTGAAATTTATTCTAAAAGATCCAATTCGTCATATTCCGGGACCAGGTGATTTTTTTACTAAGCCTATTACAAAGATTGTAAATTAAGAGTTCACTAATCATTGAGAAATAAACTTTTCTTGTATATGTTTAAAAATTAGGCTTTTCTTGATTTGATACAAATCTGAATAAAAATAATTGTAAGAATAATATTGTCTAAAAATAGTATTATTTTATTGGAAAAATTGTTGAATAACAGGTTGGGTAATGCAAATGAATGGCTTCCTTTATATAACGCGGCATTGGGACGAAGATAAAAGTCGTTTGTCACACATGCTGGACTATTTGATAACACTTAACAAACGTACACAATTATTAATCTTCCCAGAAGGTACCGACTTAACAAAGTCTAGCAAAGAACGCTCAGATAAATATGCATTAAAACATCAGTTACCCTTGTACTCGTATACATTGCATCCAAAAACTACTGGCTTTACTTACCTAGTGCAGCATCTTCAAAAATCATGTTATCTCGATGCTGTATATGACTTGACAATAGCATATCCAGATTATGTTCCTCAATCTGAAATTGATTTAATCAAAGGTAGATTACCGAAAGAAGTACACTTCCATGTAGAACGCATACCTTTTGGGGACATGCCGACTCATGAATTATTAATCAGAAAATGGTTAGAGGAAAGATGGCTTAATAAAGAAAAAAAGTTGAAGCAATTTTATGAAGATGGCTTTTTTCCAACTGATATATGGCCTATGGCAAAAATATTTCCATTACGAGCAGCATTTACTTTCTGGAACATACTCACAGGTAGAAGTAATAAAGATTTAAGCATAATCAGCAAATGTAAACTTAATGTAACACCACATTATTAAGTACATAATATGACAATATATAGCATAACGATATTGAGTAAATTATTCTTTTTTTTTAGGAATTACAGTATTATTGCTCATTATCTCTCCAATCTTTCAACTATGGACTATAGTACATTCTGCGTTCTTCATCTGGTTATCTTTCTTCAGTACTGGTTTTAATCAAATTGAAATAGGATGGTATTATCGGTGGAGAGCCCAATAGCATTATGTCCAGTCATCTTGTTTCAGTTAAGTAAGTATCTGTTTATTAATACAAAGAAATACAGTTATCTTGTGCATAACATTTCTGAAATAAAAAAGGACATCATAATGATTTGGTGTGCAATGATTTCCAATCTTTTCATATAGATTGGCCACAATGTTCATGATGTCAATGTTGATATATTTTAATTCAAGTCTAAAAAGGTAAAACAAAAAACTTGTCTAATGAATGCTTAGCATCATAGTAAAAATATTGACTTATACTTACTGTATAGTGTAGCTACAAGACAATTGATGAATTATGAATCAAAATGGTTGCATATATTAAATACACAGTATCTTAATTTTTTTAAATTGAAGAAATATGTAAAAATATTACACATTAAGGACGAAAAAGTTAGATCAAAAAAATATTTTAAATCCTAATGTTTTTTCGAAAATGTGTACACTATATAGAAATAATGCAAATGAGGAAGACAATTCTGAAAGAATCAGAATTTAATAAAATGAACGAGGACTGATCAAATTATTTTTGAGAATTACTTCACGAGTGTTTTGAAAAAGATTTGAACAATTTTATTCTTTATTGCCCTTTTGCAATACAGAAGAATCATTGTGTGCAAAGTGTTAAAATTGTTTTTCGCGCAATTAATCGTATTCCACATTCAAACAATTATACGAATACAAACACATGAGGTATTCATGCTGTTACTAGATAGAATTTTACTTGTAAATAATATGTATTGGAAACATTTGAAAAAGGACAAAATTTTGCTATTTTTTATGATCAACGTGATAGTGTATACTAATTTGTTATATACATATACAATTTTTATGAGAAACGAAGATGAACTTTAATTTTTTGAATGAAATGCTGTATATTTGTTTATGCGATATAAAAGCACGTGTTAAAATGAATTTATTCATGTGCAGATAATGAGACATTCAAAGCTGCACAGAGTCTAGAATTAAAGAAACATTTTGAATATTTTGTCCAATGTGTTTACAAATATTCTTTATTAGAATACTGTATAACGAAGAAATATTAATTTTGGAATGAAATACTCAAAATGTTGCTTTAATGTCTGACCTTGTACAACATTGAATGTCATTGTACAGCACACAAATGAATTTATTTTGACGCACTCTTTTATAGCATATAAAAGAATATATAGCATTCCATTGAAAAAGTTAAAGGACACCTATGTTTTCAATAAAATGTTGCAAATATAAGAAATTGGTATACAGTATAATATATTGCTCACAGAAAACTGCACAACATTTTCATTTTGTATTTTTCCAATGCATACTATTTACGAGAAGAAAGATAGCTGTGTAGTAATAGCGTGAGCACCGTGCATATGCACAGTACAACAAGTTTAAGAGAGACATAGGTTTGAAAATAAATGTAATCTATTTGATATTAAGAAAAAAATTTATTGGTATAATTCACACGTTTGTTGAAGAGTATTCATTTTAATTATTCCTATAATAAATATACAGTAATGACAGATTGTAATAATATGTGGAATAGTCAACATCTTTCCTAATCATTTGACTGGCAAAACTATGATGTACAAATGTCTCAGAGATTTTTCAATTCAATACAATACATAGCCACCATTCAGAAACAATTAAAAGTTAATTTTTTACTCCCAACAATATCAGTATAAGTTGTAAAAATGAATGGGTTAAACAAAATCTTAGTTCCTTCAATAAAACATTAAAAACAACTGTAAGAGAGAAATAGATTTGAAACAAAATTATTTTTTTTTATATTAGAAACAATATTTATTGGTGTGATTCACACATTTCTGTACTTGAGTAAATGATCGTAATACCACACGTAGTATTTTGTAATAAAAATGTACAAATAATGTGTTTATTTAACATACAATTTATGCTAGTTATCCTTTTTATGTAACATTAAACTTAATTAAAGGGTATTATTTAATATTATCTGTACAATTGCAAGTACAATTTTAAATATTTAATTGGCATAGTTTATTATTAATTCACATATATTTACACAAATATATTATCAAAGGTGACCGTATCGTCGTAATTTCAATTAATTATTATATATAATGTCCTGTTGTTTTAAATAAAATGTATGCAAAGTATAGTAACTTTAAATAGTTAGAAGAATGCATTGTATATCTTATACCAAAGTACAAATGTGTGTACATAGTTAACATACGGAAGATTAAAATATTGTGTCCAAAGATAATATTGAATGGAATTGGTAAAAATTAATTAATTAATTAATTTATAGAATAGGACAAGCAAAATAACTATTCCAATTTGCGATAATGTTATTATTCATAGTATACTTTACACGTAACTTGATGAGTCTTGAATGTAACTGCTTTTAAGAATTTTAACTTACTAATTCCCTTCAAGTAGTAATATCTGTATTAGTGAAGCGTAATATGTACAAAAGTGTTATATTTTATGAATTCAGTACTCAAGTATAATCAATTTTTCATCAGAAAAATAACATCTTTATTTTTCTGTAGCTATAAGAAAAATATAAATTTAAGTAAAGGTGAATTCATGTGCCAAAAAAATCTGTACTGTAGCTCTATAATGATCCTTCTTCGGATAATTTCAATTTTGCATATTACTTATTTTCTTATGAATTGTACACATAGAACGTTTCAGAAGCATTATGGTTATAAAGCAAAGTTAGGCTTGCATAAATTTTGTCATTTTAACATATTCCCAACAATGAAATATTCAGCTAATAAGGTTCACACGAGTGCTTTCACTTAATACATTGCATATATTTAAAGTATACAAAAATTGATTATTCTAGCTTTCAGTATTACGTAATTTATTGCGCAATACAGACATATTAACAATTTAATGACTGTGTTAATGAATCAATGTTATTAAATTACATATTCTAAAATGTACAATTTTAAAATTACTATAATGTCATTATTAGAATGTAGATTCTTGCCATAAAAAACATCTGATGAAACTAACAAAATTGTCTACATGTTAATTTATGTGTTAAGATATAACAAAATAAAAGCTAGTATACTGTGTCTGCTGTTTATTCTTGCACTGAGACTGAACTCCCCAAAAAGTGCAAAATACATGTTTATACCCATGTGTACATACGTACAATTTCTGCATTTTGTGGGGAGTTCAGTCCGACTGCAGAAATAAAAAACAGGCCTCATATTGGCAAATTATTTTATGTAAATACACAGTGTAAATATTAGATAAAAACATTCATAGATGTGCCATTAGTGCCATGCAAGTTATGAATGTTATCAGCAATGAATATTGTATAAAACGAAATTACATGGCAATTTTCATTTTTTGCTTTCATTCATGTGCAAGAAATTCAATTCTTACCTGTGCAATTAATTCAATGGAATGTATCGATATTGTAAAATGATGAAAATATATATCTTTTCATAAATATACGTATGTATCTTGTATATATAATTCGTGTCATTATTAGCAATGTTTTGTTTATAAATCAGTTAAAGTAATTAATAAGAGTTTAATTGCTACCTCTGTACACATGTATCATACTAACATATAACATACATTGTTTTTGTGTAGACAGTATGTTACATACATGATTTGTCAATGTACTCTATACCTTAGTTACAAAGCGGGCAATGTACAAATTCTTTTTTAACATCGTTGTTAACTAGTAATTGTCAAATAAAATTATATACGACTATTAAAGAGTATTCTTTATTCACTTTTATTAACAAAGAAAGCACAATTCCTTATATTTATTTTGTCATTTATTTGAGACTTCTTTTATAAAAAGGGTTCACAGGACTTGGTATAGGACTTGCTTTAAGTACACCGGCTAATGGTTTTTTATTAGCGTCAAAAGGAATAGCTGGACTTTGACGAATTTGTTGTAAATACTCTGATGTATGCTGAGCAGTATTTCGATGAAGAACTATTTTTACTCGCTTTTTTGAATTTGCTCCTTTCTTTAATTTAACATGATTGTTCAAAGAACTGGAAACTTTCTGTAACAAAATACAATGCTATTATCTATAATACCTGCTACTCCATTCAATTGTCATTCATATCAACAAATACTTTGCATGGTTTTTATCATTTTATTAATCGCAGGCACTGTATGTTCGACAAGCATTCCTGTGATATCTTTGGTAAACAATAAATTTCATATTATCATATTAACAATCATATTCAAACATTAACTTTAAGAAAATTAATATAACACTGTTTTCATTAAATCAACACCAATCTATTGATACAATAAAGAACACAATTAATGCTTTCGTTAATAGTCAGCAGTACACAAGGTCAATCACTTAAAACAGGCTAGCTAAATACCTCAATTGTTATATGCAATAAGTAAAAATATAACTAAATTTGCTGAGTATCAGGAAGTACAGGATCAGATTTCAATAGCTTTTTGTAACCCATGGCCTGTTTTCTTATCAGACAACAGGTAAAAAAAAGTTTCAGAACTTCTTACGCAAATCTTAATAGATTTTACTAGATGGTATGTAAAAAAATGTACCCTCGCATTTAAAAAACGAAGTGGACATTTATGTCATCACCGTCCTATGGGTCCTATTGACATTAGATTATAAAACAAGCCAATACCATGCAAGATATTCAAGTAGCCTGTCTTAAGTACCTTATTGTCAGCCTACATATGAAACAGCAATATCGTGTTATGTATAGAACTTAGAATGTGCCAAATATTTTATGTAAATCATACCAAGGCATTCTTATCCAACTTCTGGACTACAGGAGTCAACCACTTTACATGATTATTTAGTACTGTTTCCTTTGGTAATGCTTTATTTGCATTATCCATTTTTGGATTTGGACTTACTCCATTTAGTAGTTGTGTTTCGTTCTTCGATTCTATTGCCGGATCAGTACTGTCCGAGACATCCCAGCTACCACAACTACTATACTTTTTTATTTTTTTTAACTTCGTAAGTGCTGAAATTTTTTGTGAATTGATAACGTGGTCCTTATGTTTTACCTTACACTTTTTGCTTTTTTTATTAACATAATCCGATAATAACTTTGTAAGCCCCGGTTTGCCAGAAGTTCCTGATGAACTATATTGTGTTTCAGACTTATTATTTAAAATTGTTTTTATTTCACTTTTATTGACTTTTTTTTTTGCGGTTTCTACTAATGTATGAATATTACATGAGTTCTCATTTTCATTCTTTGTATCTTGGATGTTCATCTTATTTTTCGGGTTTTGCTTTGCATCTGTAACTGACTCAGAACTATTACAAACTAGATCACACAACTCATTCTGAGAGTCATCATTCATTTGAGCATCACATTTTTTTCTTTTATGCTTATTTTCTTTTATGTCCGAGTGCAGTTCTTCTTCAAATTTCAAAAAATCCACAGCAGCCCGTTTAGAATTTGGTATTCTATCATTAAGCTTATTGATTTTGATTTCGTGTATACCAAGCGGCATTGTACCCAACGAAATTTCTGTAAATCTAATCATCTTGTTACAAAATTGTGCCAAGTCTGCACTTATATTTCATTATTAGGCACAAATATATTGTGGTATACAGACCTGAGAACATGTACACTTACTCTTTGATAAGACGAGCTATTTGTCTACGTGCTATTGTAGTTACTGATGTATGAAAGCGATGTTGCTTTAATGTTTCAACTATCCCTTGTGCATCAAAGTTTAATTGCGGCAATTCGACATTTACTCTGCCAGCTCGCGGATCCAAACACTTGTCCATTGCATAAGACTCGTCTGTTTGCAGAACTTGTTCTTCATCATCGCTAATATTGAAATCCTCAGTAGACTCTTCAATTTTTTGCATTGCATTGATATTTCCAGTTGGAAATCCAGCCTAGTTACATTATGCAAACAAAATGTAGCAATTCGTTTCAATCCAATAGAATTAAGTTAATAATTCTTTACTAATTACTCGTGATAAATATTACTTCAAATGTATTTACATGTTGTACATATATACTTACTTTTCTCCAAGCTTCAAATTTTTGTGAATATTCTATTCCTACGTCAGATTGAAAAATTAAATACCTAAAGATATGTTTCATAATATGCTTTATATGTGTTTCATCGTCCAGTGTTACTAAATAAGCAATAAACGGTTTAGTAAATTCATTCACTATATTTCCAGGTACTGTTCCTTCGCTAACCTATTTGTAATTGCGATATATATTTATCTTGAATTTCATTGCTTAATACACGCCAAACTTTTATTAGTTTATTTTATATACATACCTTGGCAAGTTCTTCTAAATACAACTCTGTAAAATGCATTTTAAATCCTAAACACGATTGTGGATCTAATAACATCTTTTCAAATATTTGCGATATTGCTCTTGTACATTGGTCAGACCACATATTGTTCTTACATATTAAAAATGTTTGTCGCAATATTCTTCTGGCTAACTGTAAATATCACTAGTAATATCAACGAACGGCATGATATAAAGTGTTACAAAATAAATTAAAACAGTTACTGCAATGACTTCACTATTATCTTACCATACCAAACTTGTCAAGTCTGTATTGATCTATACCAAACCATTCTGTGGAAAGAGTTTTCAAAGCACACTGAGTATAAAGTAGCTGTGAATTCATTAATTCAAAGCAAAATACAATTTTACTAAGAGATTCTGCTAATTCTTCTTGAATCAGAGGCTTGTCGGACATCCACATACAGTAAAATAATCCTTTCCATAATCTCATAAAGTCTGCTTCCGTAAATGCTAAACAAATAATAAAAGAATGTATACTGAAATTGTGTGTACATCTATTTGTCATCAAAAACAATTGTAATACTTTGGTGGAAATACATATTGTCATATTGCATTGATATTGTCATTAGTTCGTAAACCTGTTGAAAGGTACTTGGAAATGCTGGCGTATTTGAAGTGAAAACTTACCGAACGAACTTTTTGAACGTACTGTCAACCACTTCTTAAGATTCTTCACTATCTTGTCTCGTACTTTCTTATCATTACTTGCTAATAATCGCGCAAATTTAATTTCTTGCGCGATAATTAACGTTTTCTTATTCATCACATTCACTTTTATCTGCTGCTTCTCTTGATTTCTATTCTTTAACACTTGTGTATTTTTTCGCAGGGGCACATGTGTTCGTCGCATTTTTTTGATAGCCATGATTATATCTATAAGATTGAATAGGATTAACAAACAGTGAATTACACGTCGAATACTTACTTTAATTACAGAAAGCCTACAAGTTACCGCACAATTAGTGTATAGCATACATTGTTTAGACTTTACTGTTCAGGCAGGGTCTCACGTGGGAACTACAAAACGTTTTCGAAAGACTTATATTAGCTGCTTCGCTTTCATCCCAATGATTATATGTCGGTTGAGAGTAGAAATGAATTTGATTGGTTTGTCTGAAGTAAACGCGATGATTACTTAGGACGTATCGAACTGTACTGATCTGAATATTTCACTTCAGGCCATCGGGTGTGAAAAGAAAACAGCTAATTTTCTAGTTGCTTCTACTACAAAGGAATGTTGCATAATACACGAAATTAATACACTGTGTTTAAATGCTCGTGGTTTCCTGGATAACAGTGGGATATCGGAGTATTTATATCTCCTTGGCAGTTGGTGAATTTAGACTTCCGCCAATACCAAAATACCATGCTCTCCGAGTTTATTGGTTATGTTAATCGCCTGTAATTAAATTTTTATTTATATATCGATGTACAAATCCAATTGATATATCGAAACAACATGTCGATAACTTAGCATATCGATATGTTTCGATATAAAGGCTATGTTCCAATATTCGCTGCCAGTACCGAGATTCTGTAACTCCGTAACGACAAATGTCGCTATCGTTATCCGTCGATATCGATGATTATCGCAAAAGGTTATTCGCTAACTAGTAGTCAACGACAACTCTCGATAATCTAAATTGTTACATTCCGAAAAGCGTCGAAGCCAGCAAATTTTGGACAATTCTGTACTGAGGGAACGATGTTTAGTTACATGATATAATTATACCCTAACCCTAACCTTTTGCGATAATTATCGATATCGATGGATAACGATAGCGATATTTGTGTTACCATATATGTAATGGCTCCTGCCCACTGGACGCGGTAACGCTTGCCGCGCGGCAAAAGTTGGACCGAGTTCAACATTATCAGCGCGGCGGAAGACGTTGATTGGCTTACTGCTGTTTTCCCTAGCCACTTCCGCCGCGCGGCAAGCGTTACCGCGTCCAGTGGGCAGGAGCCATAATACTCCTATATTGCTAGCCGCGTATCTTTCCTATAAGCGGAGCGGCGCCGAGAAAGTGAGACAGAACATCGTACCTTCGAACATATGCGCATGCGTTAGCAGCTGCACGCATGCGCAGTTACGCCAAAGTACGAAGTGAGAGGATAGATAACATGGTGAGAGTGAGAGGTTGATATATATGTCTGCACCGTAGTGTTTGCGTCGCTTCTTCAGTCCGATTAGCAATATAGTAGTATTACATATATGGTCCTAACTAAAAAACATAACTGGCAGGTCTAGGATCGTGACGTCACACTAATGTCCCTAATTGAGCTTCGACGATTTTGACCCCCTGAGTTTTGCAATGTCGAAATGTTGGTAAAACAGTGGACTGTGTGCAATGGTAACGGGGTTTGCAGAATGTAAAAATTGTGACCTACTAAACACAGAAGAGGATTGCCTTATCTACAGTCTCTGCTATTGCTATATAGTTCCTACTGGAGGTATCGAAAATGGCGCAGATGCTGAGACCTAATATTGCACTTTTCTCTATGAAATGCGGCAATAAAATAGTGCCGCGAATATGTATACCAATGAAATATCAACGATTATGTTTCCACACAAGTTGGGTTTTAGATGGTATGCATTCAAAATTGTAGTTGCTTACGTGTTGCAGTTATTTTGAGGTTAATTTTTGAAAGTACAATCTCTGGGTCCAATGGATCGTGCAGTTTTATATGTTGAATGATTAAGTTAACAGAAACATCAAATAACGACTCACACATTTTACTCGTATCATATTAGATTTGTTCTCTGATACTTAAGACTAGTTATGCAATCACAGAAAAGTCACATTGCTTTCGTGTTGCACTGGGTATGATTTGAAAGAAAACATTTATTTATTATTTTTAGTAAAAGGGAAGAAATTGTCAATGCCTTCCTTATCGCCGACAATGGAAAGTGGCACAATTATCAAATGGTTGAAAGGGGAAGGAGATAAAATTAATCCTGGAGACGCTCTGGCTGACATTCAAACTGACAAGGCTGTTGTTGCAATGGAATATGAAGAAGAATGTATTCTTGCAAAAATCATTGTAAGCATTAGTGATTATAAAAATGACATTTATATTGATGATGCTGTAAATAGGTAATTGATAAATTACCCATTTAAGAAATCTATAAGAATTAAGCACATATAGCATTTACTATTTACCCGATTATGTTTTACTAGGTTCCAGAAGGCACCAAAGATGTTAAAATAGGTACTTTGATAGGTCTTGTTGTTGAACCTGATGAAGATTGGAAAACAGTAGAGATGCCTGATGATGCTTCACCATCGCAAACTGTTTCATCACCAAAGTCTGATGTTATACCAGATGTAGTATCAGCTGCAGCACCACCTCCAGGCCAGTGCGTAAGCATATTTCTTTTCTAATAAATTTTTAATATGGAAAAGCACAATCAAGAATTACTCTTATTATTGTGATGGAAAAAACACAAAATATTTGTGATGATAATAAAACTAAAGTACTTTTCGCCTAATTAATGTTCTTACGACTCTCATATTTAGGCAGAACATTTCCATGCCTTCTCTTTCACCCACAATGGACGTAGGTACAATTGTGAAGTGGCTGAAAAAGGAAGGTGATGAAATTGCACCGGGAGATGCGTTAGCAGAAATTCAAACAGATAAGGCTGTGATGACTTTTGAATTAGAGGAGGAGTGCATACTTGCAAAAATTCTTGTAAGATATATCTCAAGTATATCTACACCTTTTCTCTTGTATATACAATTGTATTTGAAATATGTATTTCAAATTGGTAGATGCCAGAAGGAAGTAAAGTGCCAGTTGGTCACTTAGTTGCTATTACAGTTGAAAAAGGCATGGATTGGAAGCAGGTTGTTATTCCAACAGATACTAAACCCACAGCAGCTCCTGCAGCTGTACCAACGACACCTGCAGATACTACAGCTAAACCAAGCGGGCAGTATGTATATTTACAATTTTAGATAAAAGTATACATTTCGGTTTTTCGTAACTATATACATTATATGTGCGATCAATAGTGCATGTGCTTACGTACATTTTTATTTGTCCCCTTTCCTTAAAGTTTCGCAGTACTTTTGACCCACCCGCATATAAACTGTAATGTACAATGGCAATCTACAACATTTTACGTAACTATGTTTCATTCAATTAGGGTATTTGGTTTGGCAGTAAAACGATTACTAGAAGAATATAGTCTAAATCCATCTGAAATCAAAGGTACAGGACGACCAAATCGACTCTTGAAAAGTGATGTGCTAAGTTACATTCAACAAAAGAATATTCAAAAGGTCGATCTTAAAGCAGGTAAAATCTGTGTTTAATGATTATGATCAAAAATTGTTTTTACAATGTAAGATTTGTAAAGTTCTAAATCATTTTACATGTAAATTGATTTATATCAACACCTTTAGAACTCGACAAATCAATGAAACCAGCTCCTCCTAGTTCAACAGTCAAGAAAGAGGGCCAATCTAAACCTGCTCCATATGAAAATATCCCAGTGAGCAATATGCGACGTGTCATAGCCAAACGACTTGTGGAATCAAAAGTAATTTTTCTAATTTTACTTTCCTCGCTATATTGTACAAAATTAATATCTATTTTGTCAAATATTAAACATTTATGTTTTTTTTTTACAGAATACCATACCACATGCATATATTACGATGAATATAAAAATCGATAAATTAAATGAAGTTCGTAATAAACTCAAATCGGAAGATATTAATGTATCCGTCAATGACTTTATTACAAAGGCAGTTGCACATGCACTATTGGAATGCCCTGGTATTAATACATTATATAAAAATGAACAGGTTAGTTTATCATATTTAATGAAGGATATTAAACTTAAAAGAAAGAAATATTAATATTTTTTATTAGGTTATTCAAGCACCAAAGGCAGATATTTGTATAGCAGTTGCAACACCAAGTGGTCTTATTACACCCATTATTTTTGATACTTCCACAAAGAGCCTAAAAGAAATTTCTGACAATATCAAAGACTTGGCTGACAAAGCACGAAAGGGAACTTTAAAACCACATGAATTTCAAGGAGGTACATTCACGTAAGTAATGCTGTTGACAAAAATAAATATGTAGTTTATACATAACATTATACCAAATTAAATTTTGTAATTACAGCATATCCAACCTTGGAATGTTTTCAATTAAAGAATTTTTCGCAATTATAAATCCACCACAAACAGCAATTCTTGCAGTAGGTTCAGGGAAACAAGAATTAGGTAAATTTAATATAAACACTAGATATCTGCAAAATGCATGACAGTGACCACGTGTTTTCCACATTCCGTTTTCTCTGACAATAACTGAATCAGTATTTTCAACGCTGTGTGTTAGATGCATGTGTAGTCAGTTACATTTAAATTATAATCTTCATACTCTGATGGAGAAAACGCAATATGTAAAACCATGTATGTACCTCTGTAGTCGCAGCTTAAATGACTTTTGTAAAATATATAAATTTTTCTCTCTTTTAATATTATTCCTTCATAGGTGCTGATATGACAGTTTCGACAGTAATGACTGTAAGTCTGTCGTATGATAGACGAGCGATCGATGAGGATCAGGCAGCTGACTTTTTGGCTGTTTTACGTGCCATGTTGGAAGATCCAACGTTTCTTGCTGTTGGTAGAATGCAAGCACTTAGACATAAACGCGAGTGAATTGTGAAATAGTCTATTTAATTTCTTACAAGCCAAAGCAGTACAACCTCTCAATTCATGTACTTTTTATCAATGCTTACTGGCTTTCATGCATCTGCTGTGTCAAACTATAGTACATTGCTCTTGAGAGGATAAGACCAATGATACTCATGTAAATTAATAATATAGTAGGAAAATATTGTTATAAAGCATAAATTATTTTAAAATAATTTGTAAATTTATGAACTACTTAATTTGTTGTACACATTTATAACAAACATAGTCAACATAAAGGAAAACACTAAATTGCGGTTGAAACTTCATTCTCAATTTTTCTGCATATAACTTCCACCGAAATGTTGACTATGTTACATATTTAAATTTGCAATAAGTATGGAAATTGCAATATGTTCTTTTCTAAAAGAAATGCTAGGAATTTTATTTTTGGGGTACACACAATTATAATTCTAATGTTAAACATATTTTAGATATTTATTCGAGTATAAACTCATTAACTTTGTCACACTGCCAAGAAACTGATAACAAAAATTTCCAAAGTAGCATTTTATACATTTGATCAGCATTGTTTTAAAATGTTTTCTTTAATATTTCTTTATCTTTAAGGAAAATAACTATTTTCTTACAAATTGAAAATTGTGTGACTTATTTAGGGTTACTGTATATTTTTCTTTCAAAATTTCACTAATGGTCAGTCTTATTTACTATTAAAAAAAACCACATGTTACCATATAATACCATAGAAAGGCGTAAAAATTCAATGTCTATTGAATAGGAATGAAGGTAGTGTAACATAAATAATTACAGTCAGCTTGTAAATAAAGTATTTATTGTTTTAAATAAAATGTGATGTTTCATTTAAACATATAAAAATCGCTATTGTTCTGGTGATTATCATTATAGTACTTGTTTCGTAAAATTTTCTTTGTTTCAATATCAGGAGGACCAAGTAAAGTCATACTCCTGGAATTCTTTTACATAGCATACATATATACCATTATGTTTTTTGCAATATACGAATGCTTTGTATTTTGATTTACCTCGTATGTAACCTCGCAGTCTGTTATTATTGATAAAAATATTTTTGAATCAGTTACTGTAGCAACATGTGTGTTGGTTGATAAGGCACAAATGTTACAGCCACTTAATCTATACATTAGCCAGGATTAAGTTGAAACATTTTCGTTTGTGAACTTTTGAAAAATGGTTGATGAAGCACGTGCTTAACGGTAGAGTGTTTGAAGTTAATACTAATCGTAAGTTGTAGAAACTATTTTAACCATGTTGTGCATTGATAGTTGAACATCGACTTTCGATGCATATCGCAATATACCCCATTGAAGCACGAATGTCTCTGCTGTCGTTTCCCTAGTTTTCCGTCATTGGATATAAGTTTACTCTGTCGTACACGTAGCATTACAATTTCTGAGACAGGTATGTTATTGTCTCCATTGGTACTTTGGGATTTTTCGCTATTCAATTGCGATACCACATGCAGTTCATTACGAAGCATGAAAAGCTCTTGTTGTAATGATAATTAATTTCTCCTTATCACAGTCGTGATTTTAGACTTTTTTATCTATGACAAAATCTTCTGGTCACTAAATTACAATTACTATACATAAAAATGCCACTGTATTAAAAATTTAGATATTATTTTATAATTTTTGTAAATTTATATACATATTCTGTACCTACATGTATACCTATGATACTATTTATAAAAACATATGACATTTGGTTGAGCAATGCAAGGCTCTCTTTAGTATAAAAAAATGGTTTTCAAAAAGACAAATGTTTTATCAAATCTGGTAAATCTTAAAAAACTACTTGTTTCCTAGTAACAATTAAGAAAATGCATTGTTACAATATTTGGTACAATATAATATATATCATGATATGGGCATAATACTCCATTCCTAATACATTTGATCATAATATAAAACCAACAAATTATGGCCCTCTTGATATACGAAACAATTATTCATTTTGAACTCTATACATCAAAGAGTTGTGTACAAAACTACTGAATATAGTGACATATACATGATTAAATATAGTTTAAAGCTGAAAACAAATTAATCGTAATTAAATGTATATTTGAGTTGAATACTTTTGTGCAAATTTATCTTTAACTGAGATTAGTGATTGCCATCATAATCTATCTATTATTATCTACTGTCCTCTAATGAATTTGGATATGTTAGTATTATAATCTTTTGAGTTATAATCATTACCAAGTATCAAATATCCCCCCAATATATTTTAAAATATTTTATTTACGAGCGAATTATTGTAATCACTTCCATCAAAAAACTCTTAGACAATGTTATTAATTTTATGTAAACCACTTATAATTGAGCAGTAGACTTGAATAATAGTATTTACTTTCTGTATTTGTGCGCGAAGAGTACTTCTAAAATAAGTACTTATAAAAATACTGTATATGTTTTTGTATGATATTCACTTCATTTCATAGTATTAACATTTAATTGATCCAAGTATGTTTGACACGAATCTTATTTACTTTGTACCTAATGCATTTCTTTAGGTAAATACTAATCTAAACAATGCACGACACTTATATTAATAATATTGAGCGAACAAAAAATAAAATATACTTTTCATATTGCACACAAAACTAGCACTATAGACATATTCTAAAATGAATAATTCAATTCATACGTTTACACAAAATATTGCAGTTTCCTTTTTTGCATAATAGATACAAGATAATTAAGTAGAACAAAATGTGAAAACTTTACTTTAAAAATGTTACAAGCGTCAATTGGTTCAATACAATCGTTTACACATTGGAAAAACAACGATGAACTAGAAATCATAAAAGATTTAAAATACAAATTTCATCCCTGCGATAAAAATGCATGTAAATGCATAATGTAATTGACCGTATAGCGTATTGATCTGAACTGTTTGGATAATTAAAATAAACTAATCGCATTAATACTCCGATTTGCATATGCAGAAACTTTACGACGTATTTCAATGGAATGCCTTATGCAGAATTCTTTGTGCTGCGCGTATTAATGGCGTAAGAGTAGTCAACTCCGCACAATTGTCTAAGAACGGATGAAATAGCAATTCATCCGCGGTCGCTCTATCATCTACTTCTACTGCCAGACATCTTTCCAAAAAGTTCTGGAACATCGGACTCAAAGTATCCCATCTTGGAACAGATGGTTTACCAATGGCTGCGATTAAATATAGCGCGCGCAAAGGTGTCTCCTTCATGTACGGAGGTTCACCCTCTATCATCTCAATGGCCATAATACCGAGCGACCAAATGTCAACTTTCTTACCATACTGTTTCCTCGTTACCACTTCCGGCGCCATCCAATAAGGCGTACCGACCATAGTCTGTCTTTTCTCATCACCAGCGATGTTAGCACAAAATCCAAAATCTGTAACTTTGACAGTTCCATTCATACCGAGAAGTACATTGTCTGACTTGATATCTCTGTGAATAATTCCTCTTTTATGCAAAAAACTTATCGCTTTGAGGACTTCTCTGCAGACTGCAGCGATCTGTGCCTCTTTCATTACCGTTTCGGTAACCACGTCCGTCAATGGACCGCCCTCTAATAATTCCATAACTACCCACAGATGATCGTCCAGAATGTATCCATCCAAGAAATTGACTAAGTTTGGATGCTGAAATTCTTTAAGGACTTTAATCTCTGTCAAAATTAACTCCTTCTTTGGTTGCTTGGATAAATCAATATCCTTTATCGCCACTCTCTGGTTATTTTGCAGATCGGTAGCTATGAACACCGTTCCAGAAGCACCTACTCCAACCTCTTTGATTCTCTCAAATCTAAGGTTAGGGTCACCAGGCTGACAAATAGATCTAAGCTCGTCGAATACCTCGTCGTCACTTCTTAATTTCACCACCGTGCACTCGGTCTTCCTCCTGAGTATTGGACTCTCCTCAACTCTGACCTGCGTCTCACCTTCCTCGGGTAATTGCACATCTTCTATTTGATACGCGTTGAGATCCTCAAGGATCTCCGTCAATGTCTTCTCTATCCGATCGACGAATTTGCGTGGCGCGGGCTTAGGAATCTTGTTTATCTTGGGCGGTAGTTCAGGTAACCTCTGCACTTGACTATCAGTGGAGCTCCCGGAAGTCGAATCGTCGGAGTTTCGCGACTGATATTTCTTCGTCAAGATTTTGTCGATCTCCTGCGACTCTTCCTCGATGACATCTTGCGTGACGAAGGGCTTGAACACCTTCTCTTGTGGCTTACGTTTAATAGAATAATTATAGAACTTGATAGCTTGCAAGGCCGCCGCAGGATGCTCATTCTGCTCGGACTTCGATATTTGTGTATTCAGCAAACGAATCCAAGGATCCGGCAAACCTTCCAATTGTCCCGTCTCCTCGTTCTTACTCACATGAAACTGGTGAGAAACATTGGTGGGCAAACCTATCTCGGCTACCGTGTCCACAGTTGCGGTTTTCTTTTTGGAGAAAAACTTCGTTATACTCAGGCTCATTTTCGCGCGCAGCCTCGCGCTCCTCCGCCGGGCCGTTTCACTCGATGTCACGATACTTCCGAGAAATGGATACACAAGTGCTATACTAACAAACGATCTACTTTTCAATCCTGATTAGCATTATAGAGTATGACTCGCCCGTCCCAACCTGTCGCTCCTGATAGCGGTTACTTCGCAATTCCGCAATCTTAGGTCCTCAGTCCTCACGGTCCTCACGCCCGATTACTAGGATCCTTTCGTCAGTGCTGCCATTTTTCTTATTTTGTTACCAGATTTAGTGACTCGATATCCATCAACGATATTTCTTCCTCGCCACATCCACGCATACAGGCATACATTAGTTATTGTTATTACATCCATTACACTCCGTCGAATCGTCGACGGATAAACGAGACCCCAAGTAATTAACACTTTCTTAAATATACAATAATGCTCTGTTAACCACACAATATGCTACGCATACTCACGCACACAATCATTCTCCCTCTCCTTCTCCACACTTTCTCTCTTTATTCTGCATCGTTCTTTCTTACATCATAAACATTCCGCGTTGCAATTCCTTTGTCCCTTCTATCGCATTCCTTATTGTTTCTTATTTCACATTTACATATGTATAACTTACATGGTCGCACGCAAGCACAATGAAAAGGTATTTTCATTCAAAAAATCTGTTTCGGCATTATCAGTTAATAGTGAGGCAGATAAGCCGTATGTTCGATTACTCGACAAGTGTTTCGTTATCTCATTCCATTTATCAATTCGTAACGCGAACGAACCATAATTTTGCATGATACAAGATATGGTATTGGGCTTCGAGGGAAAAGGGACGATGGTACGATACGAGAATTTCCTTTTCATATGTACGATTAGATAATTGCATCATCCCTTCGTTAACGGTAGAATAACGCGTAGCCGTAATCGGCCGCGAAAACAGACCTGCTGCAGCAAGAAAATATTTTTGCAATTGAGAGAAAGAGATGTATTACAAACACTTTCTACGCAAAAGCCGCTGTGACGATTCTTATTTCGTATACGTTATAAATATTTATGATACGTACGTACATTTGGGGATCGTGCGAGCGCCACACGATGTTCTTAACATCGCGTGTGCTACGTCTCGCGTTATCGCTCCAAGAAGCTATATTATCAACATGTTTTTAACTCCTTGTCCCCTCTCATGGTGCCCTGTCGCAATTTTTCCTCCCCTTTCCTAATCATGAAGTATTCATATGCCTGCTTTTGTATCGTGCATATATCAAATCGACAGTCGTACCTCCCTCTCCGTGCCTTTCGATCGGTAGTGGGGAGAAATTTTTACATATCTTCTTCCCTCTCCCTTTTTCTGCCACTGATAAATAAAATATTAACCGATCGGTAATTCAAATACACTATTCGAGAACGAGCGGCGAAACAGATACTACGGTTCCACCTGCGTAAGCGCCGATCGAAATCCGTGCCCAAATAGAAATTTTAGCATTGGAATAAGTTTTGTGTAGTTCTCATCGAGTCCTTTATCGAATTCTCGATTACATTAAGGTTTATAACGTTCTTACGTGCGATTCTCTTCACAATTTTGTTGTTACCCCGACGAGAAAGGAGTACGTAGAAAGTGTTAATGTTATTCAATAATGAAGATCTAATGTGATAGTTGCCAAGGCCAATATTTTACCATACACGCTTCTTGGCCGATAATGAATTGTGTGCATTTACTGAAAATATTGTTCGGACGTTTGTGCATTATTCATTGATCCTTGATTAACTTCAAGCTAACATGGTTCATTTACGACGCAAGGTAAGTCCCTTCTCGCATTTTTCACGAAAATAATTCCTCTATTACTTATTCTTCAATTTATTATTCGTCGAAACGGCTAACTGTCCGAATAATGACTTCTTTTTTACGTCGAGCGAATTCCGTTTAAATTATCCGTTTTCACTTCGCTGACCCCGTCGCGTCGTTTTTTGCCACCGACTTAACATGCGAAGTAGATTGCATTACTTAAATCGTACGGTCCAATCCGTTGCCGCGAAACACTGCTACAGTCGCTAGACTTTGCCTTTCTAAGGCCCGACAAATGCAATGTGCATCGGTAGATTAATAATCAGATTAAAAATCTGATTAGGCAAATACGAGCATAACGATGTGATAAAAGGGATATTAAACACCTTTTCGCGCTTATGCGAATCGATAAATTGTCGAAACAATTACATATAACCGTGTCATTGATAGCAGTTTTAAAGAAAATTATTTTCTGTGGTATATTTTAAAAGCGCGGTAAATATAAGTATTTTTACGGGCCCGGAAATTGGAAGTGTCGTTATCTTCCTGTAGATATTCTACCTGTCTGTTCCGGTTACGCACGTGCTTCAGTTGTAATTTGCAGCGATCTTACCATACCCGTATCTAAAAGAAATACGCGTATGTTAAATCATTGCAAAAGTAATATTCATCGAAGCAAGAATACTACTCACGGAAAACTGTTCCCCCGCGAAGAATTATGCACGTGTCGTTAACCCAATCTTTTTTCCACATGAATGGTTCAAAGAACTCTGACAAGTCGTTAAGATAACGGCCTCACAGTTTCTACGCCCGATAGTTATCGATAATAAGGGTTTTGATTGCGTAAATTCGCAAATGTCACGTGTATGTGACGGTCACTTTCTGTGATTACTCAGATGTTATTCACGGTTGTTATGCTTATAATTGCTGTAGATAAGTTTGCGATTTTGGCAAATTCTTTCTGTATATACGTTTTTCGCGCACAGATCACTGAATTCATAAGATTTTAGGTAAAATATATATGTAAAATAAGGGCAACACAAGTTTATTTTTATGTGCTTTCACTTTAGGTATATATATGCTTTAAAACTGAGCTAGAAATGTCCTTGTTTCTTAGTATCTATAATTATTCGAAGTTAAAAAATTTCCGCACATGTTTCATTTATATACTTCGTTCGTGATTTATAATTAATAGTTATGTAACATATTATTTTTATAGTCAGGATGGATCATAAATTGGAGTTTTTAATATTAATATTTTTCCTCCTCCACCTCTTTAGATGATTTCCGTAATAAAAATATTTATTTTTCTTTGTTATTAAAAATAGATATTGTCTTGTGGCGCATTATTCAATCAACTACAATCGAATGTAAGGTGGAGTTCATCTTTACAAGTTAGGGATAAGAAATCCGTACAACCGGAGCGTTCATTCAAGGTACTTGACGTTAATAGTAATACAAAATAATTGGTTTTTTGAAACCTAATTGAATTTTCAACTAATTTCAATATTATCTGGCCATTCCTTTTATTTACATACCATTGTTAATTATTTGGGATTTTTCATTCTAATTAATCCTCATTTACAAACCCTGTTGTAGTATGCAGACATGTCAATACGTCTTGCTGCACCACATCAGCTACAACCCAAGCCTAATGTTAGTGCCCTTCTCTTTGGCAAATACTTCACAGATCACATGTTAAAAATATTTTATCATGAAGCTTTAGGAGGTTGGCAGACCCCGGAAATTACACCATTTGAAAATTTAGTTCTGCATCCTGCTGCTAAAGTACTCCATTACGCTGTTGAGGTGATACATAAACTTAACAAGATACATATATAAACTTAACATAGATGCATATATGAATATAGAAGTTTCCTTATCTTGCAAAAAAAAAAAACTTTTCCTTAATGTTTTAAACAACATTATGGATGAATAGAGTGATTTTCAAAGCATAATTCTTGCATTAAGTATCAAATACAAATTGCATACTCTTTTTCTACAGTTGTTCGAAGGTATGAAGGCATATCGTGGTATAGATGGCAAAATAAGAATGTTCAGGCCTGAATTAAATATGGATCGAATGAATAATTCAGCAGCAAGGACCGGTCTACCTTGTTTTGATGGAAATGAGTTAATTAAATGCATGAACCGATTGATTAGTATAGACCAAGAGTGGGTGCCACACTCTATAGCATCTAGTCTTTATATACGCCCTACGCTTATAGGCATTGATGTAAGTATTTCCTTCTATGTTGCATACATTATGAAATTTGAACAAAGTATGTCAGGGAAGTATGCATTGAATCATAATGTACAGATGTTAGTTCACTAAATCACAATCAATCATAATAAGATATGCACAGTAATCATCATGACACTTATGTCACAGACGTCAGCGAAACTGCTGTAAGAAGAAGCATAGTATTTCCCAATGCTTACCGATAATGGAAGATAAGCAAAGGCGATCCTCTTTTGTTGAGGCAGGGCTCTTGTGGTTATAGTAAAGAGAACATTTCTTATTAATTATAATCTTCTAAACTTTAAAATTGTGCAAACATCTAAAAACTATTAAGCATACCATTTTATTATGATAAATTGTTTTAGTTAAATTGAATTATGTTTTACACAATTTTTATGATACGATGTGTATTTACATACGTTTCATACCATAAAGAATTGAGCTCTACAAATAAAATGTTACATTAAAATTTTATGTTACGAATAGCCGCATTACTTTTCAACTTAATTGGCAGATCTTGTAATTGACTGCTCTGGGCGTTAATTGTACATTTTGAATTGTTTTGTTTTGTCTATACAAATGTTAGCACATTTATATGATCATGGTAATCAGTATGATACAAAGTACTAACTAGTAAGTACTTTTAGTGTAGTTTAGATAAATAATAATAATAGCTTGACAATCTGAAATAATGTCCCATGACAAACAATTTGATTGTTGTTTATAGTGAACATATATATTGTGAACATTAAGCTTTTAACAATATTATTTCTGTAATATTTCTGTACCTATATGTTACGCATAAAAGCTGAAAACAATTAAGTTACTAATATTTCATACATTGTATTTATAGCCAACACTGGGAGTAGCAACTTCAGACTCCGCACTGTTATATGTAATTCTATGTCCTGTGGGGTCCTATTTTAATAATGCTACACCAAATGCTGGAATATCCCTCCTAGCAGATCCTCAATATACAAGAGCATGGCCAGGAGGTTGTGGAGACCGCAAAATGGGTAGTAATTATGGCCCCACAATTCAAGTACAAAAAGAAGCTACGGAAAAAGGTTTACAACAAGTATTGTGGCTCTACGGCGACGACAATCAGTTAACTGAAGTTGGCACAATGAATATATTCATGGTATACATAAATGAGGATGGGGGTAAGGATACATTAATAGCTTGCATGTATCACTGGATACTCGTCAGAAACAATTCTCATTGAATAAATTTTCAGAAAAAGAACTTGTAACACCACCACTGAATGGTTTAATATTACCTGGGGTTGTAAGAAATTCTATTTTATCTATGTCAAGAGAATGGAATCAATATAAATGTAGTGAAAGACCAATAACTATGAGAGAAATTTGTCAATTGATTTCTGAGAATAGGGTAAGTCTAACACAAGATAATGATAAATTAGTCTGTATATAGTGTTAGTGCAATATTCTTTAAAATGCTGTTTTATATTAATGTAACTTCATGGATTATTCTATGACATTAGAAATCAGGATTGCATTGTATTTATGCAATACAAGGACCTGTTGAAATTTTAATAAAATTAATGGAAAACATTATATGTTAAATTTTAGTTGCTGGAACTGTTTGGTGCAGGCACAGCATGTGTAATTAGTCCTATATCATATATTGATTATGTTGGACAACCAATACACATTCCAACTATGGAACAATCTGCACCTGTTTATAAAATGCTTCTAAGGCATTTATTGGACATACAATATGGTTATGTATCCAATCATCCATGGGCACTAGCCATCGATTGAAGTTATAATAAACCAAATGGAGTGACTTCTTTACATTATGCAGAAGATTGTGTAAGGAAACAGTGAACTATTTTTTTAAATAATCGACAGTGTGATATTTATTTGTGAATGTATAAGCAAAAGTGAAACATTCTCTGTATTTGAAGGTTGACAAGAAAGAGTTACAATGGGTAACATGCAAATATAAAATGATTTTGTCTGCTGGCAAATAGACCATGCTTTGCTAGTTTAGTAAATTAGTTTAATAATGTAAACTACTGTGTGCCTGTGTATATATGTGTTTATGTATTAACTATTATGCAAAATTGTACTTAGAATGACGTGTATTTATACATTTTTTATAAAGTAATGTATATAAAGTAACTTAGATTGTCATTAGAATATTATTTTATTTTCAATAAGATTGAAAAAATTTAATTCGTGATAAAGTATCATGGCGAATTATAGTTTAAATTACAAATTGATTGTGCTGTTTTTTAATATCGTTTGTATTTGTACATTATACCAATTGAAATATAAATAATATAGAATGCATTCCTAGTAAAAGATTAAAAATTATAATGCCACTTTCAATTTAACATAATGTAATTTGTAAATATTTTATAAATAATTTATAATGTTTATAATGGTTGTAAGAATTTGCATATTATAAACATACAGAATAATTATTATAATATATAACATACAACTTCAAATTTAGTTCTATATTTTAGGTACATCTATTCACAAAAGTCATATTAAATTAATCTGTTACAAATCCTACATATAGACAATACAATTTGGGTTAGGATGTTGGATGTTTACATTATTCATTTTACATTTTACGTACGATATGAAACGCCAGATTAGAATTACGCAATATACGGTGATTCCCTTATCCAAGCAAGTCTCCTTTGTTCATGTCAAGTGCATCATTCGTAATGTTGTCTCTTATTTTTGGTTGATAGTCTTACACTCGCGTAACCGCCTTAAACAAACGTTCTTTACCCTACAAAGTTTTATTTCTACGGTTGCACCACAATTGTGTAAACATACGAGAATTATAACGAACATTATCAACTTGTCCAAGTGCGCGCACATTTAACACAGTAATTTGTATGCACTAATAGATGAGATGTTGCATCAACGATATGCATGTACGTCCGCTTTCTGAGCATAGAAACAACACGAAACTACATTTTCAAATTGTTTTTGTTGCATACAATTCAACGATATGACAGTTTATTCCAGTTTATTCTTGCTCGTAAGAGCTTGCGTTTGCCAGCAGAGGCTAGCGACATCTGAAATCCTTGAGTCTGTCTGGTTCTGGTAAATGTGTAAGCCGTGGTTTATGGAGGCATACTAGAGTTAGCCTCTCTTCGCGTTCATTATTCATTGTCCTGTTAAAAAAGTCTGTAAGGGTAATAATAAAGTAAGGCTTTATTGATTTTGAAGTTCAAGATGTTCGCGATACAAAGTTTAGCCCGTAAATCTCCTAAATTAATGCAGTTGGCAGTAAGTCAACGCAGGACAGTTGTTGGTACACCACCCGCTATCAGATTTTCCTTTGCTGTAAGTTTTTCATGTAAAGTAAATGCATTATATAATCAATTTCTTATCGGATGCGCAATTGTACATTAGTGCATTTATTTAATATTTCTATGAAACTGCTATCACTTACTACTGCTCATAGAAGTACAGTAACGAATTCTTTATACAAAAAATGAGCACAGAAATATGAAAATTTGACCGTTAGCTTTGTATTAATCTTGCAATGTTAATCGGAGTAAGAATAATAGCAACATTAGTCCACTGTTATACAAATGAGCACATGAGTATTGTCACAACGTGCGTACAAAGCACTACAAATTCTTGTAAGGTTATGTGTCCACTTCATAAACATAGTGCATGTCCTCTAAAAAGTTTTTTAACGAATGCTTCTTCGCATTGAGTGTTTTAGAATAACGTAACTTGCTTTAAAGTATGTACTTAAACGTGGGTAATAAACATTGAATATCGATTGTAATTATATTATTCAATTTTTTTTAGGAGAAAGTCATACACGGTTTTTTTATCTGGGCGTCAATAATGGCCACACCTATCTATGTCACCTACCATCTACCACAGTATCGTGGTGAGAAGTAATAAATGTACGTGCTAATTATTTAGATATTACGAGAATATTATCATTAATGTAATGTGCACAGCTCAGATGCAATAGAAATATTATAGACAACATTACTTGCTGTCTCTGACGTTATTTTTAACCCTGTCATTTATGCGAAAATAAAACTATACAATGCTCACGTTGAATTGGAGATAGATTTACCTGGTGAAATTACATTATGAAATATATTTAATACCATTATTTTGTTGTAACATTCATACCGGGTAGTCTTATATTAATTACTTAATGTCGCTATAGTAATTTGTAAGTTAATAATACTCAGTTATGATACAAAAACTACAAATAGGCTTTTATTGCCGTCATAAGAATGTAAATGCTTTTACGAATCTATTACGCGCAACAATATTTACGTGTATGAAACATAAATTATATTATTATGGGTAATCGATGTATTATGATAAGTACAATATCAATATTAAAGTTATGCTGCACATACACGTAACCATGGATTCGTTAAAAATGTCAATCGGTCCAAAGGGTTTGTCTCAATAGCATATAAACATACAGATTTCTTTGTTATTTAATTCTTTTCAATACAAAGCGAGAGAGAGAAAGAGAGATTTACGAAATGAGTAAAGCGAATAGCATTAAATGTGAACATCACTATTCAATTAACTTATATTTTGTTTTACATATTTACTTTCGATCCCATTATCAAGGGGATGTTACAAATTGTGTACTATCTGTACAGGCTGATCTAAAGTGTACGCATACTACTAATTTTTATAAGTGTACCAGGACAGTATTAGATCAGCCTCGTTACTTTCAGTAGACCTTTCGGTATATCACTTATGCATGGAAATCGTTTATGATGGAATGGTATGAAGCAAATCGAAAAATTCATAAATATCTGATTGTTCAATGTATTTTGTACATATTAATCTCTGAAGATATGACGCCTGTTGTGACGGAGATGGCGCCGTCTTTTGAAGCACGTAGCGCAACATTTTTCTCGGACGATCGAGGAAATTTCGCACATTCGTCTATATGTTCCACACATCGACGATGGTATTATGCTGTCCTTGCAATCTGTAAAACAAACAAAAAATTTATTAAACAACTAATAATATAACTTTAAGGTGGAGTATTGTAGAAACGAAAGGTTGCAAAGATGTTCGTGAACATTTACTCAACGATAAAAATTTACGGAGTAAGTAGAATAAAAATTTGTAATTCGTACGTTTGGTGTGCACATTCGTTAGCAACATTGTTAATTTATCGTTAAATTTAGGGTATGCGTGCAGTAGTCAATGCACGCTTACATTTACTAAATTAACGCATTGGCTCAATAGTGTAATAATAAAAAGAACGAATTCTATTCCGTATCGCATCACGAACAAAGCCATGTGTTACTTAGAATTAAAGTAACAAAACAAACGTAATTCTTGTCTTTACACAGGATTCAGACAAAAAAAATTCACTCCCCTTAGCTTCAGCTCTACAGCGAGAAGGATGCCAGGAAGCGCACTTTAACGAAGATTTATGCTCTTAGTGCATGTAAAGCATCTGAAACCTAGGTAAGATGAATGTCTTCTCTGCCCATTCTTGGCGATGCGTATTTACCTGGCTTATCGTTGCACTGTCGTCTGTAATAACAGCGCCTCGTGGTGAACGGCTTCCTGTCGAGATTGCAGTCATCGGATGGCAAATCGTTCGTGCGATCTCTACATTCTACCTCCCTTTGCTTAAAGCCAGATTTATCGTGACAAGTCGCGTTGCACGGGCCCCAGTTTCCTGCGTGCACATTAACAAAGGCTCTAAACGATCTCGTATCCGACATCTCCGATTATGCTTAATCTTTATTAATAATCACGTGCCCTCCTCTCTTTCTCTCCCTCGTATCGCAAGTTAACTCTTTTAGTGCCAGGCATTTTTACGGAGTACGCGCAAAGAATGCCACGGGCCGATTTGATACGCGCGCTTAAATGAATAGCTTTATAAGGAACAAAATTCCGATTTCCTGGTGGAAAATTTTACTATTTATTCTTCTGAAACTTAAAGAATGTGGAATATAATGTTGTGCAGCAAAATTTTCAGTTATGAAATATGTTTAACCCTTTCGCGGCGGCGCACCTGTACCATACTTTGCCACCACTGTATGCTTGCAATGTACCATTCACGCACTGTTCGCTAAATTGTGTACCGCTGCAAAGCAATAAGTGACTGCCGAATCTAGACGGCATCAGCCGCTGTAAACAAACGAATGTCTGCCGTAAATAGACGATATCAGCCTCCGCACGGAGAAACAGAAACTGTAGATTTAAAAAAATATTAATTCATTCAACTAAATGCGGCGGTCACGGGCCATCAAGTAAATATTAGTGAATAAAAAAAAATGTCGTGTTAAGGCAAGTAAAATAATTTCGTAATAACTACCGCGTCTTTGACTCAAATATGTTTAATATTTGAACTAATTAATTTATAACCACCTAAACGCATTTTGTTGAGTTAACAGTTTTGTTTTCTCAATGTGTGAACCAAAAAGTGACTGCCGTAAATAGGCGGCGTCAGCCAGCGTGATGCACCAAGTGACTGCCGTATACATATGTATACATATACAGCACCCGTCGCGAAAGGGTTAATTATAAAATTGTTATGTACTTGTGTGTATATAGATTATATAAACTTTGAACTTAAACTAAACCAAAAGTTCCTCAGCACGTAAGTCCGCCGGGCGGTTGGGTCGCCACAACGCATCGGCCCGTGGCAGTTTTGGCATAAGAACCGCGAAAAAGGCACTAAAAGGGTTAATCAGTCTCACGCGCACTCACCTGTACTCCATTTACCACCACGACAATCCTCGATACTGTTTGGCCGCGCGTCCGGATTACAATCACCCGGTATGGAGCAGGTGACCTTCCTCTTTCTCTTACCAGCCGCGCAATGACTCCACCTCGACACTGTCCACTTGGACTTGGTATTATACATGGAATTGTCGGGATTCTCGTCGACGACATTGTCGAACTCGAGTATCTCCGGCTCCTCGGTGGTGAGGCCGTCCGCGAGAGTATTGCTGTCGTGATCGTTTAGGCTCACGTTGTAAAACGACGCGTCCTTGTTGTCCGCGTAAACTATCAGTGGTGCTTCTGTCGAAAGTCCACACGGAGGTAAGTTTGGACATGGACCGACCTCCTCTGGACGCGCGTCCTTCTTGCAGTCGCGATCAGGGAGCGCCAGATCGGATCGATCAGTGCCCATTCCTGATGATACACACATCACCGATCGTTTTCGTAGCGCGCCTTCGCCGCACGTCACCGGACACATTTGCCACGGACCGATCCACCATCTGTGAATTCAAAGAAACGAATCCTGAAGGTAAAAATTGTGTCACAGAAGCGAATCCTGAAGAGAAATCCGAGGAAATTCATTGTCGAAGAAACGAATCGTCAGAATGCTTTCTGCAAACAAATTCTGTGGGAAGAAACTATAGGAATGTTTCGTCCAGGCGAATTCTGAAGACGAGAAGCATGCAAATATCTTGTGAAAACGTGTTCTGAAGAAAGGAAACATCGGAATTTTTCATGAGAATGTGTCTTGGAGAAAGAAGGTACGGGTCGCTTGGTGCATACGAATTGTGAAGGACGAAATCGTGGAATTGTCTTGCTGAAAGGGGACTTCCTGAAGATAGGACTAACTTAAAGGATTCGTGGAATCGTGTGGAAGAAAAAAATCTTATAATTTGAGTAACGCATCGTGTAAATATTTGCGGAAGCGAATCGTGGATCTTTCTTTCAGAAACGAAACTTAAAGAATTGCATGGTGGAAATGTCGTTGGAATCCGTGGTTCGCAGGGTGTATACTTTACCTGGCTGGACACGGGTTGGGATTGCATTCGCGCAACATTGTTTCCGGTTTCTCTATATCCGCGCAGAAGTGATCCTCCACGAGGCCGCTCTTCCTCTCTTGACAGAGTGGCTGCGAGGTTTGCGTGCCACCTCCGCAGGTAACGGTGCAGAGAGACCAATCGGAGAATACCCAGGTGTATTCAGGAGCACGATCAGGTTCTATTTTCGGCACGGTGTACTCGTAATGCAGGCCAAAGTTTCGGTAGTGGCCTCTGTAAATCAACTGGTGCAACAATTTCACGATTATATAAAAGAGTAGTGAAGAAGATGGGGCGTAGTGGATGTCGAAGGAAAGGTCGTGACAATGGGGAACATATAGACCTTGATGAATTTGACATAATTCGTCAATAATTTAGTGCAACAATTTAATGTTATGTGATAGTCTCATTTTTTTAAAAAAATGGACTTAGGCCACTTTCAAAATAAACGGATCATATTATGTACACCGAACGACAAGAAAAAAATTGTTCATATAAAAAGCATTTCCAACAATACCGATAAATTTTCTACTCTTTAGCCAAGAACTTTACTCACTTCTTCGAATCGCGATTTCGCTTGTGTCGATAAGAAAGATTGCGTATGGCACATTGTTAAAGTCACACGATGGAAATAAGAAGAATATCCAAGGTATACGACGAACTTTCTACTCACGTAAACTGCGATGTCCTCTTTGATTGGTCCTGGTATTCTAATCTTTTCTCTATCGCGATCTCGCTCGTACAATGCCGGCGTGCCAGCAACTTCGTACTCCCCCGCTAAAGTGATCTGCCTGTCCGATCAGAACCTCAGCTTTAGAGAACGTTTACCAACTTACACTCTCGAATGTGAACCGATCGTTGGATCTGGTCTCACTCCGACACTTACGCACCGTTTGCCATTGAGGAAGTACTTGTCGGAATTTGGTACGCCTATACCGATGTAGTTCTTACTGTTGCCGATCTCTTCGATCTTGATGTTTCTCGATCCAGATGGTATCACCACGACCTCCTTATATCCTGGCCCGTCGTTTTGATCATAAATACCGCTGGTGGTCTCGCACTGCGTCCCATCGCCATGACAAATCCCGCAACGATCCTCGGTCGCGTCGGAATCGACCGTCCAGTCGCAGCCAACTCTCTGTAAAGTAAAAAGAAAATTTCCAATATTGCCACGATTCATTCTTGGTCCGTAAACTACACTTTGGACGCACTTTTCGCTATTTGCTATTTAACAATTAATTTAAGTTTTTGTAAAAATTGAAATCTACTTGAAAATTTAAGATCTATAAATTAGATTGGAAACAGCAAATTAAATTTAGAATTTATGACTGCGTTTTCTTGAGGTAGTTAGTGTTTTTAAATGAAAAGAGTACAATGTGTTTTTGTTTCATATCTGTGAATTTCGGATCTGTGTATCTGTGATTTCCGTGAATTTCGGCAACTTCGATCAGAATTGAATTGAATTTTATGCACGCATACAGTCTGCACTTAAAGAGTAATACATGCCATTTTTCATTCTTAGTATTTGTTAAATAACTAACGAATTAATGCGTAGACTGCCACGGTAACAACCCTTGGATAATCATCTCTCGCTTCTCCAAGAAAGCACAGCGTTCCTGTTACAGAAACAGTATCAACAAGAATACAGTTTTATTCGATCTATTCCCATATTGTACAATATCGACACTTTCGTCGCAATTCTCACAACTTTTCATCTGGTTATGACCTCGGAAATTTTCCGGTAGCTTCCGGACTAAAAAGCAGAATAAAACTCCCTTGGCAGTCGACGCTTTAACTTTCGCGCATCGCATTGTCGCAACAATTACGAGCGAGATTACAGAGTGGCTTGTGAATGCCCTCAACCGACCCTGCATATTCCCGCGATGCACATATCTCTGGTCCCGACGTTGCACGGTGTACCGTCCAGCGCAGCCTCGCCCCAAGGTACGATTACGCTCTCCTCTGTATCGGTGCAGTACAGCTCGCAGGGTTCCGCTAAACCGAATACAAGACATTCAAAAATCCTGTGGGACTTGCGCGCCACGATCTCTTATCCCGATTGTCACACAGCGAGATCTTCGCGTCTAGAGCAGAATTCCATTCCCTCTCCTCTCTTATCCGTGACGCGTGCAATGCCGTATCGCATGTATAACGGCCTCGCGGATCGTCCGACAGAAGGATTCACCTACCTCTGGGACACATTACCCCTGGCCGAATCGTACGTCATTTCCATCAGAATGAAATTTCACGTATCACGAAGCAGCAAAGTGGGGGCTACAATTAACCGGACCTCGAGATAAAATTGGATTAAGATGAAAAGCGCGCGCACAGGTGGAGACTTCTTTTTCTTTACAATTTAGCGCCGCATCGTCGAATAGTAGAGAGGAGAAGCACTGATATTGGTTAGAAAATTTCATGTAACATTACGTGTTAAAGGAATTGGAAGTCGAATGCAAAAGAGTACGGTGGTTTTGATATTGTTCTGAAGGGGACGTTGACACCTCTACTCTGGACTATTCTATCGAGTTTTTGTCGAGACCATTTCTATCGACTACGTAAACGTAGTTACTTTGATCGAAGTATGGTAACCAAGTGTAATTCTTCCCCTTGTACTCCTTGCCGTCGTAATTGCTGCATTGAACGGCACGGAAGCTGGGCATGCCCTCCGGGCAGGTGTGCGTATTGCAAATTTTGTAACGCCTTCTCTCCCCTATACAGAACTTTCCGCCGTGCGCTGGCTGCGGGTGATCGCACCTCCTCTCGACGATCGAAATGCCCGCGCCGCAGCTCCTCGAGCACTCGCTCCAAGCTCCCCACTCGCCCCATCCACCGTCGATGTGACGCGGTCGATCGACTATCGGGACGCACTCCTGATTCTGGCACCACTGGAAAGACTTGACTTTTAGCAGAATAATTAATCGATTCGATCGAGTATCGTCAAAGAAGATCGCGCATTGTCGATTTTTAGATCTATTAATTTTAGAATACGCATGCACGAACTTTTTTTGAGATAGGGCCTGCACAAGTTATTTCGGTAAGACTTCCGTATCCGACCCTCGTCCGATCTTAATAAAATTTTACAGGTAAGTAGCATTTACTAAATCTAGTCGAACGCCATAAGTGCGAATTTAAAGAAACACCTGCTTTCAGAGATATTAAATTTTAAAATTACACGATTAAATCAACAATTCTTGAAATTTTTACGTAAGAGGAAGACTGAAATTCCACAAAATGTCAGGTTAGGCAGGTGCAATGGTTAGGCACGGGCAATAAAAAAATAATTTAAACTTGAGAGCGTGGTAGGCCTTTCTGGTTAGATCAATCTCCATTTATCACATTTATATTTCAACTTTAACATTGAATATCTTTTTTGGAGAGGAGACCGTCAATTTTGACAGAGGAATATTTCAGCAAAACATTTTTGAATTTTAGTATTTTTTTTACGTAAAAATGTAGAAAATTAAACTTAATTAAAAATTCAATATCTCGGAAACTAGGCGTTTCCTTAAATTTGCACTTATGGCGTTCGACTAGATTTAGTAAATGCTACTTACCTGTAAAATTTTATTAAGATCGGACAAGGGTCGGATACGGAAGTTCAGCCGTTATTTCTTTTGCAGTCACGTTTAAAAACCACCGGTGCTCCACAGATTTCACTTGTACGGGGGAAAATGCTTTTTCTTAATTAAATACTTTCACAATAACCAATTTCTCACCATATGCTTTCCGCAATGTGTTCCAGGTGCGGCCGGATGCAACATAGTGGTACAGGTACCGTCGACAATGCACCAGAGCTTCGAGCAGATCTGAAGATACGATTTCGGTTTTTGAAAGTTACCGTGAGTAATGTAGCTTTGCGTTATTTTATTACTTCGTGCAGCGGCGAGCACACCGATGCGTCTCTCACGCCGAATTGAAGCCTGCATTGATGTTCGGCATTGTACATCGCACCTGGTGGAAGATCCGGATATGCGTAATCGTTGTCCGCCGGCTCGTCCTCCAAGCATTCGCCTTTACCTTGGCTGCAAAACGGATAAAAGAGATTACTCGAATGGAGTTTCTAGTAGACACGAGATGCCGTAAATTGGAAAATTAGCAATTCGTTTAACTTGGTCCTCAACTTGTCCACTGATTTCTAGGGTTTACTAGCAATTATTCAACCGAATGACGGTGCTTTTTATCCCGTTAGCTGTATTTCACAGAATATTCAATAGTATTGAAGTCTAAACTTGAAATATATTCGTGAATAGACCTTTAAAATTACTGTTTAAGCTTTATATCTAGGTCCATCCAAAAGGCTAAACGATGGCTTTTCAAGAAGACCACCTAGAATATCGTTAGAATTTACTTCGATATTACAGTAAGCGCGTGTGTTTTGCGCCTGACGACCATTCCAGCTATAATTCAACCTTTATCGTATTTAACGGCTTAAAAAACTCACTCTAAGAAATTCGTGATGTCTCTTCTCGAGCATCTGGACCATGCTACGCCGACCGCATCCACCTCGAAGGTCGGTGTCATTACGTGGAGGGTGTCGCCCTCGCGTTTGCTGCAGCCAATCTTCTCCGTGTCGTGGTACATGCCGAAGCTAAACGTAGGAAGAAGGAAACAAAGGATTCAGAGAGATGGAGCGAGGTCGAGACGAGGGCTTGCTTATCGGCACCCTGGTAACCTTGCGAAACCGAGACGACTAGTGGACCCTCCACCCTAACAAGATTTCTTGCTCACTTGTGGCCTAATTCGTGCGTGATCGTGTGCGCCAACGTGATCCCATTGTCCTCGTTGACGCTACAACTGCGATCCGGTTGGCACATGCCAGCGACGTGTGCCACTCCCAGCGTGCTGCAAGGTGTGTTGGCCCTAGAGCAGATGTCCTCCCTTGTAACCAGGATTGCCACGTCGTGGTGATTCGGATGCGAGTCGTCCGCGGGATTCAGCTTCTGTTGCCACTTGCAGAAATTGTACAACGTCCTGTCGGCATTCACCGAGATGTCCAGCCCTTGCTGGGGCAAACAGACGGATATTTGTAGGACTCGTGAGGAGATGGAAGGAAGACGTGACACTCGTCCGAATGGTTTTCATATCACGCTTCTACGATGAATGGTAAGTGGGAAATTCGACTATGCAGGAGAAGAAGAATCGCAGATATTTACTTCTAGCCGATTGATTTATGACGGAAGTTATGGAGACAGAGTGAAATGAAATAGGTTTATTCGGAAAATATAAGAACTGCGGAAGAGTTTGGATTAGGGTTCAACGAACTTTCTTGGAAGTGGACGTGCCAAAAGGATATCTTAAAACGTTAATTTTATTAGCCGGACGCACCTCCGCATCTTCTTCCTCTACGAGGATGATCCTGACCACGACGATGTTGATGAAATTGCCGATTGTGGGATCGAGGTACAGGGAGGACACCATGTTCATTATTGTCAAGAGATAAGTTTCCACGTCCCCGTCCTGATGGAAGGCCATCATCGTCGTGTCGGCCACCACGAGAGCTTCTACGTGACGCGGTCGGCTGATCGATCTTTTGGAGCGTTGCCACTTCTTGGCCTGATTGTGCTTTCTTCGTCCACGGCCTTGAACTTGGACCAGACCGGGCTGGGTCTGCCACTCCAGGCGGGTCTCCACCAGTCGACGTGGCTCTGTGTAAATAAATCTTACGTCGTACGACGGCGCTTTTCAGAAGTCGACTCACCTTGCATTATTCATTGCTAATTCATTTCTCTCGAAAACCAAACATCGGATTGACAAATTGCACATGCGGATAAAGAGATTATTTATTTAATTTTGTAATAAGGCTGCAATTATCGAGATTATGCGCCACAATCCGAGGCTTGGCTTTCGAAACAAGTGAATTGTTTACGCGCAGCCTGATCCGACACATTCTTAGTCCAAAAATATCTTTCTCGGGCCTCTCGAAATATTTCCGCTCAATTTCTACGATTTTCCGCGTTTCGCGACAAACGCAAATTTGAATACTCGTTGTCGCTCCCTGGGCGGTAATCTCGACTGACTTTATTTGTCCTGCTTCGTTAAAATACCTTCGTGGTGGAGGACGGAAGGGAAAGCACAAGAATCCTTGCCGTGAAAGAGGAGGAGGACGAGTGGAGTGGAGAGGTCGGTAATGGAGCGCACCGGTAAATCTTCGTGACGAATGCGAGGTTGTAACGAGGTATTTAACGTTGGCTTATATTAATCGAGCGGGCGACGCCCGATGGTACAGACGGCAGTCCTTGGATTCTGTATGTGTGCGCGCGCGCACAATCATTCCCTTTCCCTTTTCTCCAGGGGTGCTTCCTCGTCACTCCTGCTGATTAGCCGCAAGCACTTGAGATATTCTGGCACCTCGAGGTTCCTCCGACGAGTCTTGCACGCTGATTTATCCGGATCGCCGAGCTATTAAGATTTCATCTCGTCGTTGTTCGTTGGTGTTCGTCGGTCACCTTTTCTTTCGAAAATCTTTTTTTATATCCCCAACATTGTTTTTAACACTACTCCTACCACGACCGGTCAAATGACCGTTTTTAAAATTACTATATACAACGTAATTGCATCACTTTTAAATTTCACGACTTTTCCTAAAATATTGAAAAATGTATTATACGTATATTTGAGAAAAAGTCGTGAAATTTAAAGGCGATGCAATTACGTTGTATATAGGAAATTCTAATTGAAATGTTGAAAATGGTCATTTGACCGGTCGGTAGGAATAGTGTTAATTACGGATACTGGTTTTGTTTATAATAGTTCAGTGCTCCGATCGTCGGAAAAATTTGCTACGATCTTCCTTCGCGAACAAGGATGATTCACAGGACGATTCTACTTTAGTTTTCTGCGTCGACAGATTTTTCATTATTGCAATCAGGAAAGGAAGTATTTTTATGGTGGAAGGGAGTGGATTGGAAACTTTTCTTCGTCTTGGAAATATGCGGATAGGTAACGTCTTTCTGGAGAAATAGGCGATGATTGGAGAAGGAGGGAGAATATCAAACCCATTAATTTGATGTCTCTGGATATTAGATGGCGAAGACGATTTCACGAAGGTTCACGATTCTCCTGAAGGCTCCGAGGCAGTCTACACGAGAGGATAAAAAATTCTTCGGAATATTAATGAACACCACAACCGAGTCTCTCGTTTATCTTTTTTCTCCGTTTAATAGCCAGCCGCCTATCTTTGCCGATCTCAAACGAAACCAATCCCCCTAATCCACGAGTTCTGGCCTACCCGATCGCGTTACCTTCGCGCGCGTCTAATCTGGTTTTCACACCATTCTCGATCAAAGGCCCACCTTGCCGACAAAAAACGAGAACCACTCTCAGGCAGGGGGGCTTACTCGAACCCAAGAACCTTTGCCACCGCTCGTTCTCCGAATCTACCTGACCGCGACGTTCCTTTTTGAAGTTCTCCCTTCGATCTTTCCTCGTGGCTAGAGATGCACGATGTTCTCGGATGTATCGAGAATATCATCATCATCGGTCTCAATGTCGATATTTTTACATCACCAGATTGCGGCGGATTTTTTTTTTCACGTACCTCTATATTTAGAAACATCTTTTCTGGATCCTCAATCATATTATGAGACATGTTCTTTATGACATTTTCTTAGAGCAGATTAATATTCTCGGAAAAAAAAATTTGAAGCCTATGCTCGATACGATTAAAATACGGAATATAAAAATCTGATTTATAATTGAGCTAATAGGAATACTTGCAACATATTTTGATTAAAAAATTCAGATAATGGTACATATGCGGTGATTGCGAGCGAAATCTCGATACGTTTGAAATATCGTGTATCTTTACCCAGGTGAATTTTTATGCACGTCTCATATTATCCTTGGGGGGGATTCTGCATTCGCAGACGTGGTATATAGGTACACCCACGCGCCTTTTCGACGAGGAACAAGATTCTCACCGCGGGTGCCGCAATTCCTCTCCTGCTTCTTCTTCTTTTTGCGACGCCGCTTAACCCTGCTACCGCCACCGATCTCGAACTGGAGTTGCTGTTGCTGTTGCTGCTGCTGCGATTCCGCCGATCTACGAAAGATCACGTGCGCCCGCCCATCCATGTTCGATCGGTCCATCGACTCGCTCTCGTCCTCCCGTGTTTTCTCGCTTCGAACGGTGTCGTATGCATCGTTGTTTCTCTTGTCTATGGAACGGCCCTTTAGGGTCTGAGAGGACGACACGGCTACTGGTTCCAGCCAGAACTCGCCGTGCTCGCCACGTAACATACCCGCCTGAAACAAAAAACGAGAGTTCGTGTTATCACAAGATCGATCGATATCACGGAGTTCGGCCATTCGAAAGGGCGGATCGAACTTGTGGAAATTATTATGGTAGGAGAATGTTTGATAATTATCCTGTTACTCGGTCCATACAGGAGGAATGCATACGTATAGTACAATATAGAATTTTAGATTGTAGTATAGAATTTGCATAGTACAAAGCACTGTCAAATGCATACGTTCTATATTTGACTACTGTTTGTTAAAGGGAAATCTTTCAAAAGTACTAATGCCTACGTAGTTTTCGTCGATAAGTCCCCTACGGTTCTCTTGAGAGATTTAAATAAATAATAATTGTATGCCGATAGGTCGCGGTTCTTAGTGTTTGGCAATGTCAAAGTGTTTAGACGTTAGTGGATATGTGCATAGAAAGATTACTTAGGGGCTGTATGAATTTTTTTTATTTTAATAGTGACTTGGCAACGAATTCTCCATTGCATTCAACCCCGCTTCGTATTTCTTTTTTTAAATTGGCATCCAATTAGTCGACCAAGGAACCGATAACGAAGCGCACGTTGGGAGGAGCGAAAGTTGCGTCAGAAATTTCATTGTACAAGTTGTTACTCGTATTGTGTAATTGGTTCGAATGATTATTCACTGTCTTGAAAATTCCGGTTCGACCTCGGTGTATCATCGTCGTTAACTCATCCATTTTTTCCACGTTGTCTTGTGTTTTTTTTAATAGCGTTACCGACAGATAACTTTCAACGAGTGTCTCACAAATAACGTTAGATAAAGAAACCGCCGACAACAGGATTTGCGAAATTCCACGCGTCTTATCGCTAGAATTCGAAGCTTAAAACTTCCATCGTCGTGGAATGGAAACCAATTTGTTGTCGCGGGACTATGAGTATGGAGCTAGCACGCGGAAGTGTCCGACGCCACGTAACAAAACTGTCCTCGCGTTGTCATAGGTCGTTCCGGTTATCGTCCATTCACTTTTTATAAATTCCCACGTGGACTTTCTCCAGCGCGTGCGTGTGTCACCGCATGCCCGTTGTTTCTAGAAAGATTGAAGAACTCAGTCGGCGAATCGTTTATCTTAACGGAATAAGAGGGCACGAGAATTATCCTGACATTTCGGGGCAACCGTAGCGCGTACTTGGAATTAAACGTACTATCGGGTATTTGTTTAAATTGTTAATTCTTCAACTCTTCTTTTATCTTTCGCGCGAGTTGTCCGTGAAGAATGAAGTGTAACTACGCGAAATGAAAGTCAAACGCTGGGAAACGCCAAGAGAGAACCGGAGAAGTGAATATCAGTGGTATTCCCCGTGGCTCAATTTGATATTCGTTTGTTTATCGTTTGCCGATCCAACCGACCGTTTCAATAACATCGTCCGAAAGGATCGCGAGGAACGCGCCGCGCGTATTTTATTTCAAGTCCTCCCTCTCGTCCACTCCGACGTGTCGGTCGCGCGGAGATCGTTGGGTGTGTTATTTCGCGGCACGAACCAGCAGCAGCCGGCAGGTATTTCGAAATCCCCGAGAAAGAAAAGGAAAAATATGGCGAAGAAATGCCGAGGACGAAGGGAGACGTGCGGAAGGGAAGGCCGAGGGTGTCGGCGCGTGGTCTCGTACCGTGCGCCGAAGGAAGTAAGAAAAACATGGAAACAGGAAAGGGAGAAAAGGCGAGGGAGAAGATAGGTCGGAAGAGAAAGAGAACGAGAACGAAAACGAAAACGAAAAAGGAGGTAGTAGGATGCGAACGGTCGTCGGTGGGGGCATTATCGGTAGGGCCAAAAATAACGGCGAGGTGTCGTTCCCTATTTCGATTAGGCCTCAACGCCGGCCGTGAAAAATCACGGCGCCAGTCTGACGAAGGGTAAGGAGGCGAAGGAGAGGAAAAGAAGAGCGTGGAGAGGATGAAGAAAAAGAGGAAGGATGCGATGGAGGAGGAAGGCGGCTCAGTCGAAGGTCCCCGAAGTAAAAAAGGCCCGTCCGTGACTCAGCGCGGCATGAGGCCCCACGGCGCCGATCTTCTCCGTGCCCCTTTCACCTCTCTCTCCTCTTCCGTCCTCCCTACTCTCGACGATCGGCATCCAGCTCCTTTTTACTCCCCTTTTCTTACGTGCCCACGAACTTTGATCGGCTATATAAGGAGTGATTTGTCGGCGCACCGGCACCGTCTACAGCACGTCGGGGACAATGTCGTGGCTGGGATCCCCGCACCGATCCCAACCGAGGTCCCAACAGATTTTTCTCTCTCGCGCGTCTCCGAGTTTCGAGTTACCTGGGCTCTGAGCGCACGAGCGCGAGGCGGCAAAAAAGAACGACGCCCCGAGCACAAGATCGTCGCTCTTGCGGTATATTAGAAAGTGCGGTTGCATGGGCCTCTGGGCTCGGGAACAGCGCCAGTTTTTTTCTCTCCTTCCGCACCGGCTGCCTCCTCCTGGCGCGTCTTGCTTTTGTGCGACGCAAAAGCGCAGCCTTGCTTTTCTCCGGCGGACTCGTCCCGATTTGGAGTCCACGATGGGAGTGTACGGTGCTTCACCATCTATCAAACGTTCGATCCGTCGTTGGAATCATTGTTGGGCACGAGTGCTCTGCTACGTGTTGTTGAGAAGCGTGGATTCAACGACGAAAGAAACGCGAGGGTTCACCTTTCGTCGATGATGACAAGACGGTGGAGGAAATTTTCGACTTTACGTGCGTGGAAACATTATTCCATTGTCGCGATCACTCTCGATTCTATGGGCCGTACTCTATCCTGTACTTTAGCAGCGCTCGGACGCGTTTAGATGCGTTTTATAGACATGTGTCGATATAAACGTGCATACGTATGCATATGTATAGAGCCCATCTAAACTACGAGTGAGAGTACGGTCCTATATCTCTTTGTACCTAATATTCTCTGGCATGGTGAACCATGCAAACATACCCTGCGTAATACTCCACGCAAAAGCGCAGCCTTGCTTTTCCTCCGCAGACTCGTCCCGATTTGGAGTCCACGATGGGAGTGTACGGTGCTTCACCATCTATCAAACATTCGATCCGTCGATGGAATCATTGTTGGGCACGAGTGCTCTGCTACGTGTTGTTGAGAAGCGTGAATTCAACCATGAAAGACACACAAGGGTTCATCTTTCGTCGATAACGACAAGACGGTGGAGGAAATTTTCGACTTTACGTACATGGAAACATTACTCCATTGTCGCGATCACTCTCGACTCTATGGGTCGTACTCTCACCTGTACTTTAGCAGCGCTCGGACGCGTTTAGATGCGTTTTATAGACACGTGTGGACATGAACATGCTTACGTATGCATATGTATAGAGCCCATCTAAAGTCCGAGCGCTTCTAAAGTACGGTGAGAGTACGGTCCTATATCTCTTTGTACCTAATATTCTCTGGCATGGTGAACCATGCGAACATACCCCGCGTAATACTCCACGACACCTCGACTTAACGAGAGGTAGTTATCGCCGAGCGATCTTCGTCGTGGAAAAAGTGACGCGCTCACTCTCGTTTGACGTCGATACAGATTTAAGCAACCTACCGTGGCCAATTCTCCTAGCCGTGAAACAATCTGTAGATTGGTATCTGGATACGGGCTAAATCAATTATTTCAGTTAAACCGCGACCCTCGGTTATCGGGCGGATTAATTGATTTTCTTTCGCCTGGGCGCGCGTCGTCGCCGGCGCGTCGATCATGCAATTAGCGACGTGATATTTCACGATCTCTAGATCCCGAGCGATCCCTCGATACCGCCACACCGCGGTACAACCGCGAGCTCGCGTTTCGACGGCTTATGTGGATTAAGTAATTTCGCGTTGGGCGTATAACGTTACGCCGCGTGCTGCCGCCATTCAATGGCCAATATAAGCGGACGTTATCGTGCATCTTACGATCTACTGCGGCATTCGTTACGTGCGCCATCGCGTTCCAGCGGCGTGCACCAGGCGGGAGAGTGTCGTGGCCAGTTGGAACTAATCGCGAGCAAATACATCCCCGCGTCGGCCGCGACCGCGCGGTCGACCAGAAATCCATTTGTACCCTTCTCTTGCATGGTTAATTGGTCGACCGTAAGAGCGCGTGTGAGCTGCACTCACGAGAAGAGATTGTCTCCGGTGGTAGCATCTCGTATGCATTCGAATTCGAGCATCGTTGTCCCATGTAGATAGAGGACAATAAATTCTCTCGTTACTTCGACTGATTGTACGCGTCATGAGAATTAAATACTAAATGATGTTTGGAAAGAGAGAATTGACTAGTATCGTAGGATATTTAACGGAGTAGATTTTTTCTTGTCGAATAGTTGACACGTTGATTGCCACGGCACCTTGAATTTTGGTGACTGTTTAGTTAACTATCTAAAGCGTTAATTATATTTTCAGGTATCTATTATGATCATTTATAATCAGGTACTGAAACTGTTACCCAGATATAGGTAACGTTGGCAGCCAACGTCTTAAGGGAGGTGACCCTTCATCACCTAATGCAACCAAGTAGTATCGAACGATGGCAAACGATGTCAAATCTCTGGATTCCAATATTTGTCAAATGCGCGTGACAACTAGCTTGATCCTAAAATCACAAATCCCTTCTCCTTCTTCCGTTTGCTCCCTAGGTCTTCGAAATCGGTACTCTCGCGCAACACTTGAGGAGGATTGCACAAACCCTTTGACCCTTCATCACCTAATGCAACCAAGTAGCATCGAACGATGGCAAACGATGTCAAATCTCTGAATTCCAATATTTCTCAAACGTGGCAACTAATTCGTATCCTAAAATCACAAATCCATTCTCCTTCTTCCGCTTGTTCTCCGGGTCTTCGAAATCGGTAGTCTCGCGCAACACTTGGGGAGGATTGCACAAACGATCCCAGGTGGAGAGTGGGAGTGTGGCTTTATCTCGAGAGAATTCCTCTCGGCGCAAAGAGCGTCCTGGCACAAAGTGTTATAATCGCGGGAGCGTGCGAGTCGTGGGGCGGGTGGAATTGCGCAGGTATCGTCCAACGTCGTGGCTGTCGTCGTCGTTGTGGCAGGCGTATGGCATTAGCATAATGCCACGGAACGCAGCCGTAGAAATTCTCGATGGCGATTAGTTAATGGCAGCGTGGCAGTCATTATTCTCGCCCTGCCGGCGGCGGTGGCGCGCGTATGCCGCTCGTTAATGCGACGTTACGCGGCTCGCGTCTCGATCTAATAGCGCGAATGCATAAATTATTATTGTTCACGCGCTCACGGCGCACCACCGTAGACTCACGGGAGGAGTATCGATGGGCGGTCGTTTCGAAGGCGACGGCGGTCTACGCCCATGCGAGGCCGTCGCGCGATCACCTTTCCAACCGTTGCGAATCTGAAGCGATCGTTGCGAGATCGCATTGTGGGGGTAAGGTTTGCAGATTATTCTTATTTCCCGCCATCCAGGATGTTTGTCAACTTGGACGTATAACGTATGCGCTCGCCTTTTGCTACGCACTCGCGCGCGCGCGTTCTCCGCTCCCAGGAACGACTTTTTTTCACATTATTCGGGTTCGATCACCGTGAAGGAGTTACGTACGAGTTCGTTCATTTTGTTCGAGCTATCGAAAGTACGATAATCGAATCGTTGAAATAAATATCGGACCGAGGTGAAGGCTTATTATTGATGGGCTAGGTGTAACTTGTTACTCAATTTGAATGGCTTAATTAATCCGATTCAAAAATCTGTTTGAGAATGCTCTACGTGCATTGACCCGTTACGTTTTATATCCTTCCAAATAAAACGTCTGGTATTTGCTACATGGTTTCAAATTACGTACAAAGTTATATCTACTAAGGAACACGGGGTGGTATACAAAGAAATGTTTGCACTTTACGACCAAGCAATTTCGTCATTATCCTTGAAGAATTTCTCCCAATAAACATTTGGCCTCCGTAGGGGCACGTCGAGCTATCGGACGAAATTAAGCTTCGATGAAAGAGCGGCAGTGTCAATCGCCATTAATCATCCGGGTTTTTTTATTTCGATCGTTTGATTTCATTACGCGTCCAGCTTCGTGGAGGATCTTCCGCTGATAAATCCCAGCGAGCGGTCCGAAGAGTACCGATAAAAGGCATCGTGCCGCGTGTGGCCGAGACGTTCGCGAGCCCACACTGTCTCCGATAATGGCGTGGATCCTTCGGATAATCTCGTTCGCTCTCACCACGGGCTCCATCCCTCGCGAACGAATGCTCACCTCCTACCCACTCCACGCTTATCCTCGTACCAGTCTCCCTTTCTTGTTAGCGCGACGGATCCAGTCGCGTTCCCTATCGTAAACCAGGATCCTCGATCGCCCCCTCGCAATGATCTACGACGATCTCCTTGTAGGATTACGCTCGCGACTCGTACAAGCGAGTTGGCGAGTAAATGCCGTGCGGTTCTGATCATTTAAATTTTCCGCGGCTTTATCCTTTCTTCCTTTCGTTTCTCTTTCTCTCGCCTTTTCCTCACCCCTTCTCCATTTGCCATATCCTGCGCCTACGGCCTTACTACTTCGTTCATACTCGCACACCTACTCTCCTTCTCCCCTTATGCTTCCGAACGGAGGTGGCGGCTAATCGTATTTGTATCGTAAGACACGATTACGAGTCGAGAGTAGGATCGATGGTGGCTCCGGTAGATGCGCACGAAACGACGCTCTTCGTAGCTCACGCGATAATGCGCGGTAGGCGCGCACTCGTGGGGTGGAATATCGAAGCTTCTCGATAATTCTTGTTCCTATCGAACGAATTCGCGCGCACTGCAACGGAGGACTTAGCTCGGTTCGACTAATGTTACCAGAGCGAGAACGAGATAACGCGTTTATGTATACGAATGGAACGTTTCGAAAAGGGATCGACGTGAAACGCAGGGTTTGCTCGAAAGGTTGTGACGAAGCCATTCTTCTCGCTTCTATTCTTCGCTTTTCGTTTCGATTCTATGATTTCTGGCTTGCCCCATCCGTGCTTCTAAATTCTCGAGCATCGGCCACGCGTCGAGTGGGACACGATAATCGCCGATGCATTCGCGAGCGTACGAGCGAATGGAATTTAACGGGCCGTGAATCTCGTTTTACGGATTATCAAAAATCCTCCCTTGTACGTGTACCGTGCACGGGGAGGGCTGATCCTCTGCGTGCGATTGTTACCGGTTATCGATGCCTGGGAGGAGAATATTTTTTACGGTTCTCTCGCCCACCGTGAAGAGGATCGCACGTGCGATTACTCGCCCACTGCGCATACCAGACCATTCGATGGATCATGGAGGAGGATTAAATCTAATTAACTGCGGAGACCGATCGGCCAGGGGGTTACGCGTGATTCAAACCGATTTGAAATTTTCGAAATAATTCCACCGCCAACGGCAAGCTGCAACGGACGAGTCAACGAGCGTAAATGCGATTACTCAATCCTACATGATTGTTCGCGATTGGAAATGCCGATGATCACGATGACACCGAGGAAAGATGATTGTTACCAGATTGTGGTCAATTATGTCGAACTGTACTCGAGTAGAAGGACATTAGTGTACATTTTCGAATGGTTGTCAAGGGCTCGATGAATTCCATTGTCATGTCATTCCTAGGTGTGATATACTAGATATACGCTCGATGTTACACCTGCGTATATTTTGAATAATTCCTGTTTCGTAATTCGCTACAAGATATCACGAAACTGAGATATTAATTCTCGGTGCTTCTGGAGGCAATAATTTGCATCTGCCCTCGGTTCTCGTAAATTGACTTTTACGATCGTAATAAACAATACTTCATTTACTTTATTACGAACTGTCCGAACAGTCATGCTTGCATCAGCGCGAGTGTCATGGGGTTAATATTCACTTTCTAAACCACTTCGTTCGCAGGTGCTAATTGACTTTCCGAATTCTAGGTTGCCGTATTTCCATGCTGTTGATAGAATTTTCCGAAATGAATAGAGAGAGAGAGAGAGAGAGAGAAGAAGTAGGATAGGAGACTGAAAAAGATGAAAATGCACTCGATGCAACGTGTACAGTGAGTTAATCGCCATGGACATCGCCAGGCGGATAATTCATTATCGTGTCGTTAAATTATTGTAAATGTCAATTAAACTGGGGCGAGCCATTAGCCACGCCCCGAGTAGAATTTGAACATCGTTGCTGTCTAGTTCAGATATAGAAAAAACGAGATATACATCGGAATTGTCTATTTTTTGTGTGTAGTAGTGGGCTTGAAATGTAACGGTCACTTCTACCAGTGGCTGCATCAAAAAAACTGGCTACTATTTAGATAGAAAATTTAAGATATGTAAATGTAGTAGTAACCTAGCCTGGGCTGGACAGGAAATAGCAAAATAAAATAAACTTCTGGATAATTCTTATTTTTTGCCAACGTATCGTTGTTCCTGAAACGCCGGTAAGTAGGTGTTCAATTTGCTTAACGATTACTTGTATTTTTATTGAATTGAAAAATCCACTTTTATATACCTTCTTGGGTGAGGAGATTCGAACCTGAGACCTCTAGCTCACGGAGCCTGTTCCCTTACACATAGACCACAACTCGGATTGTTGTGTGAGAGAGAAAAGAGTGAGATGATGCACAAAACTACGGAGTTTCTTTATAAATGTACGGCACTCGAAGAGTATTTATTTATTTAAAAACAATTCGACATTGCTAGTGCCTCGAACTCTTTGGAATATGTTGTAGTATGTCTACAGCTATCCAGAAAACATTTTATTTCGACATGAACTCCCTAATTTTGCGCAGCATCTTACTTTGCGATGATAAACTATTTTTGTTATAGTTTTTTCGCCTGAACTCTTAACATTTCATGCCCAGGACGTTGAACTCTTCGAAATATCACTCCTGTACGTTGAAAGATCGAAATTCGGTGAGATGCAATCAAGCCATACGCGAAGTTCGCATCTCGTTTTTTAAAACGAGATTTTTGGTGTAAATCATTTGAACTATTGTTAAAACTTGTAAGAATTCCTTGAACTTTGCTGGATGCAAGTAAATTTGAAATTTTTTCATGAGATGCTGACAGTTGAGATGTTAGGTTCACACCGGTGTCGTCAAGCTCGTGAGAGATTCGCTGACTAATTTAAAAGTGCTAGTGGCGACTAGTAATTGGATTATATTTTCTGGGAAAGACAGCACCATCTAGTATCATATTTTCTATGTATTACTACACAACCGCTACGTCAGTAAAACTGTCTATAAATTCTTATCTAGTACTGACCTAGCTGCTAGCAAGAAAATGTAATCTAGTCAATACTATCTACCTACGAGGTTTCACATCGGACGTACTAGATTCATTTCTACTCGGGGCATTATCCAGTTACAGCTACGCTCGCTTTTTCCCTCTTCTCGAAAATGATTGGAAAGAGAAATGTCGACGGAGGAAATCCTTTTTGAAGAACTTTGCGAGCTCCAGTGGTTCGTGAAAAATGTAAACGAAACGTGTGAAATAATACTTTTTCACGATGTCGCTTCTATGATGAGAAGAAATGGCTGTTACATTAACAGCGTTGCATCTGGAAACAATGTAAATTTATCCGATGGAAACAAGGGCTTACCCGTACCGTGTCTGTTTTCGAACGACACATCAGAGGGTTGGCTCTATAATCATGATGTAACATCGATACATTAGAATACGTATGTTCAGTTAACGGATCCTACGTTGGACCGAGCATTGGCCCTATAGCAAATTATATAATACTCTATAAAGATGTACGAATCAAGGTTTTCTAGTCTTCTCACGCGGTTCTTTAATTCGAATTGCAGTGATTTGGCCTCATCGAATCTTTCGAATTCGAATAATTCGCACATCTCGAATATCTATCATGACAAAGATTAAATTCTTTTTGCTTAATACTGTGACTCGCAAGCCGCACGAAAACGGTAAAGAGATATTTACTGACAACAACAAACAGATTGTTTCATCTTGGTTCGCGATTTTGCCAAGGAAATGCATCTTGCACAAAACCCTCCTTCGCACGTCCGTCGCCGTACCGAACGAAGCAAAGAGCAACGTTCGGCCACGCGCGTATCGAGAGCACGTACCCGCATGCAATTTCGCGCTCTTTGGTTCCACCCTGCGATCAGCGAATGACGAAGCTTGCGAATTCGAGGTGATCTCGAGGAATGCAATATCCTGTGCGAGCATGCGCGCTTCTCGTATCTAAACGCACGAGATCTGCTTGCTACTGCACCACGACGATGCTAGAAGAAAGCTACGCGAAAACCAAGGACTATTAAATCCAAGGTGCTCAGCTGGATCGCAGATTGTGCCCGTAGGGTGGATGACTTTCACGCGGTAAGTAATAATTCCTAATGGGCGCGCGCTGTTCCCTTTACGACGCGTCGAGGACAGAACGAGGACCGGTGGTGAGGACAGATCGAAAGGGTTTCTTATGTCGCGGCACATGGAATGCGGAAGGATCGAGAGGGCATCGATAAAGGTAACGAGTCGAAGCATACGGCGAATGGACGTATTTGCGTTCTACGATGATTAGACTACGAGCCTGGTAAACGAGATCGAGCCGGTAACGGGCAGAAGAGAGTGAAATCGAGTTAGTTGGGATATAGGTACAGGAGTTTACGAGGCACCTACATACATCGATCCTAATACTCGATAAGCGTATTTTAGATCGTTAGAGGAGATCTACCCTAAGGGATACGAATGTCGGTTATTAGCGGTACAACGTGGGTGGCGTGTTAGACTCGAGATCTCACGATTACTACGAGACGCGGTAAGGATCCTAAGTAAAGCACTATTCACGTGAGTCGACGGGATAAGAGTGCTCGGCGCTTGGTGGTAGAGATAGAAGTGCTTACTTCCGGGTTAAAGTTGCCGATGCCGACAACGGGGTCGAGTCTTGCGTAAAAGAAGAACGCGCAAATTCTCACTTCTCTTGGCACGTGTACCGATCCGCAGGTGACCAGGGAGCAACCTGTACCTTTTAAAACGGAATTGAGAGTCTCGCTTTAGCTCGAGTGTGTAGCATCTCGTTCCTTCTTATCTCGTCTTACTCTCTCCCTTGCTTGGTATCGTTGATCGAGAAATATGCGAGTGATTTCTCGTGATGATAAGCGAGAAAGAAGGGGGTGGAGTCCGGCGACCGGTTTACCCATAAAAAATCCTACCCACGTGGTATCGGTCCATCGAGATGTAAGCTTTCCTACCTTCCGCACTTACCGGCGGAATCTCCCACGGCGAGGGCGGAAGCCAAGCGATTTCTTCATATTTTACGAATTCCATAAATGATAACGTATCATCCGACCGCCTCTCACTAGGGGCGAGTTAGATGATGGGAGGTAGATCTAGAGAGTTTCCGTCATCGCTCCTTGTCCTCGTTCCGACGCGACGGGGGCCTCGTGATTTCGTCATAATATTCGACGAAGGTGTCCTGTCGATTTTCAAGCTTTTACAGAGGGTGAGAGTAAATGTACCGATTTGTATGGTACATTTGCGGACTGCTTCAAAAGTGGAAAATGCTGCAGAGAAGTTTTATGTAGAAAATGGCATAGTTGGAAATTCTCAACCCATATTCATAGGTTGTAAAATCTTTTGCAAATTGCGTCGAATGCAAATTGCAGGCTAAGATTAAGTAACGCGTGTAGTATGAAACTCACGGCGTTTAATATGTTATCTGTGTAATGGGACGAAGGTATGAAGAGTATAGGTATTTGGCAAGCTTAGATTGCAGACAGCTGGGGTGAAACGAAATTAAATTATATGGAATTTGAAACTGGTTTAATCCAAAAATCATCGTTCTAGTTTCTGTTAAAAATTCAAATAAGAAGGACGGGATACACGAAGAGAAAATTAAAGGGAGAAAAATTTAATTGGTCGTATCAAAGAAATATTATGTATTTAAATATCCACGAATGTCTTAATTCGGAAAAATGTCCAAAGATTTACAAAAATTAAATATCAGTAACTCTTTTTTTGTGCGACGAACGTGTTCCTCGAACACAATTTCAACGGATTGTGAGAGGAGGCAAATGGAGAAGGATACGCGAGGCATTGGTGGCTTATTGCGTCGAATCGGTCCAGCTCGACTGGGCGAATACGATACCGATTGGGATTGCGCAAAATTGCACGGTCACTTGCATATTTTCACGCGCACGAAGGTAACTGGAGTAAAGGCCGGTATCGGAAGAGCTATTTCCGTGCAGTCGTAGGACGTGTGTAAAGTAAGCAAGTGCTCACCCCAACCACCGCCGATTCGTTCGTCTTTCGACAGATCCAATATCGTGCCTATCTTCCACACTAAAGTACGGACACTGGAAGTTTAATTAGCGAAGCTTAATTGCAAATCGTAGCGTGTTGCAAGAAGGCCCGCTTAGAGGCTTGTCTTACTTCGACTGACGGACACGGGTGTAAGGTGGAGAAAGAGAGAAAGAGAGAGAGAGAGAGAGAGAGTAAGAGAGAGTAGGGTAAGAGAAATGCGCAAGGAGAAGGAGAACGAGAAACTTTTCACGGCTCTCGGAACCATCGAGTAGAACAAGACAAATGAACGTGGCGGCACACGCGGCCGGCGAACGTTTTAGATCTACGAACGGACATTCTAATAATTCTGCAAATTTTCCAATGCGACGACTAAGAATCGCCCCGCGCAGGCCACTGCCGCGCGCCACCGCCGCACGGTGGTGCACAATGAAGGATCGTCGAGCTGTTTCCTGCGGTAAGCTATGATTTATACACTCGCTCCGAATCGTCGGGCCGGTTGCTCGCTCCGCTCGAACCGACCAGGCGGCAGCGACCAACGCTACCGCTGCACTGCACTGAAACTTACGCTCATGCAATATGCGGTAATAACTTTCGGACGTTGCAACTACAATTTCACGATGTGACGATGAGGTGAACGTGGCTATTTTCATCCTCCCGGTGGAGAGGAAGCGGCCTGAGATTTATTTTGCCAGTACTCGTGCGTGCTTCTTACAGTTGCCTCGAAGAACCACGGACACCGTCCTCGGGGGATAATGAAGATTCTACGGTGCGACGATTTGCGAGGAGCTCGGTCTACCCGCTGAAGTTCTCGGGTGACGTCCAAGATCGGGAGAGGACGAGACTATTTTTGATAGCGCTGCTAGCTGGTGATTGACGAGGTTGCGATCGTCGCCGGTAATTTCGCAAGCTCCCTCCACCTGTCGTAAACTAGTTGTCACTTAGAGCTTTGGTTTATAGGGGCGAGGTGGTGTCTCGGGGCTATTTGAATTTCGTGAAAGACGAGCGTATCCACGATGATTCCGCATCGCGATGCCGAGAAGGAATTTGGAATATGTTGGAGTGACCTCGGCCAAATTCTGACTCAACGACAGGGACTGATTCTTAGATTATTGGATTCAAAGATCGCATGTCATTACGTGGAATTAATGTACGATTTAGTCGATTGTAGTTTAAAGGGACGAGTACATATTTTGCTTAGTACACTTAAATACTAGTCGTTCAATGCGTGTTTATTTGTTACAAAATCGAATAACGTTTGTACCTTATCCATCTCTCCTGTCCAGAGTGGATAAATCCATGGTAAAAATATGTAAGGTATGCTCATTTCGATTCTGTTTCTTCAGCTTGCATCGAAGCAGGCCGATGCCAATTTAATTATATGTATACCAATAATTAAATTCGAGTTAAATCTTCGTATCGATGGAAGCACCAAAACAAATCTGTCCAATATTTTATCAAGTGACTCGTAAGTTCCGTCAAAATCGAAAAATCTCCTATTTTTGTAAAATATTAAAGTACACTGAGAGAAGAGTATATGATATATCTAACTGTATAATGGCATAGTAACAAAATTATGGTTGGAAATATCATATTTATGGTAAATGTTACCATAATGTCGGTAATAATTACAATAGAGGCATAGTATAAGCAACTATATTATTTTTTCACCCAAAATTATGGTTATTTCAACTAAAAATATAGTACGGTTGAAAATAATGATAAAAAAAGGAACTATTTTATATAGTTAACATTACCAGAATATATAGTGATAGAACTAACTATATTCAAATAGCACATTTTACTGTACATATGATAACAAGAACAAAGGTAATAGTTAATAATATAACCATTTGTATAAATCGTTCATTCTACTATATTTTGTATGGTTAAGTGAGCTATAAAAATATGTTTGACGCGAAATTTAACTATAAAATATAGTGCGATTATAGTAAACCCAACCATTTTCTTCTCTTAGTGTACGTAGATACTTTATGAGAATTCGTCGTGCCAGTGGAAAGTTTCCAAAAAAATGTACGTGAAATTCTCCAAAATTGTCCTGGATCGCTACTGCTTCGAAGGTGTCGACGAGCTTGACACCACCTACTTTACCTACTCTACCCATTTTAGGTACTCTAGGTACTCCACCTACTCCGCGTAATCGCGGATAGCTGCGGTACCCGGGTGTTGCCGCACGACTCGTAGTTCGATGATGATAAAATACTTCCTGCGGTGGGAGCGTGATTTATGCTGTCATTAGGGCGCCCGCCTAGGACCCGCGGTCTAAACGCGTGGGTGGTGTGTAATGATCGCCGCTACGCTGGTGCCTCGTCTCTGGTAACATCGCCGGTAGGCATCGCGAGGATACTCGCGTCGTTTTCCGATACCAAACAGGGTAGGGAAAGGACGCGAGAAAGAGACGGGATCTTCCCCCGAAGCCTCTCGATGATCGCGGGACGCCCATAAACATTGTTGACCGCCGACGCGTTGGGAACTGTTAGCCTCGTCGATACTCCGGAAGGTCGACGAGAGAATAAGAGAAGTTGGAAAGGAAAATTGAAAAGCATTCGTAGTTTACGAGGATTCTGTCAAGGTGAGCAGAGTTTAGTGACATGGACTAGGAGCAAGTGCGTGCAAAATGGACTGGAATAAAAAAGAAACGTAAGACATGAAACGAATGCAAGAGAAAATATATTTGAGAGTGAACGAATCGTAGAGGGGCTACAGATTTGTATTTAAACCTCGAGGACTCGAGTTTTTTAAAACTACACGGATTCTCGCGTATAGAGCGTTTTGCTCACGTGTTATACTAGTGTATACACTTATGAAATTTTAATGGGTAACTCGTTAATTTTTATTACGATGAACAAAATACCCAATTCCTTAGTCTGATCAAAGAAACAGTTACCTAGGAAAGCTGCAGTTCCTACTTGCATTGGCGTTGGGCAAAGGTCGTTGGCGTGAGTAAAATACTCATAGCCCGAGTCCTCGTGGATTAAGGTATTTTCCATCTTCCACAAAATCGTATACCCGCTAGTTTTAACTGCCGCTTAAAGTCGACCGTCCCTACGTTCTGCGACAAGGAGGTTCACAAAGATGCACCCCTAAAAGATTCCCTCACTTTAAAAGATCTTCGCGCATTAGTCGAGTAACGATACCTATACCAAAAAAAGAATCAGAATTGTGAGAATAAATTTGTCGAGTGCAATAAATTCTGCGAATTCTATCTCCCAGCTCCCTGTTTATCCGTCCGCTCTAACCTTGGCATGGAGTTACCATGCCGCGTGTCACCCTTGTGCTTCAAATTACACGTTGACGCTAAGATGAACGTCCGTGGAACTCCCAGAAGGACCGCCAACTTCTCCTCCTCCCGCTCGTTGTCCGGTATCCCGTTCGCGATATCTTCATCTACGATCGTGAGTTTTTACGCGGACTCGACGTCGGGGTTCGTTCGAGTGGAGTGGCGAGTTGGAGAAGCGAGAGCGATCGGGGAGAGCACATTGTACACTCATGATTTATGCACGCGTACCCGCCGACTCTACGTGGAATGAATATTTAGGTGCTCCCTCGTTACCTCGGCTTCGCTCGTATCATTAGCCTCTCCCTTCCACGGACGCCACTTCCCTCCGCCCTGACATTACGTTGCCCCGACGTGGCAGTTCGAGCGACATTATTAAGTCCGCGAGATGTCATCGTGATGGGATCGACGAGTGAAGGCAGCAAAGCAGCTTTATATTTCGCCGCGGCCGCATGTGTACGGCTCCTCTACTCTCTCTCGATCGTCCGCTCGATCTCTCTAGTTGGGAGTATCGAACGAAAGATACGAAAATGGTGGAGCCATCGAGAGACAGCTCGCGCGTTAATTAAAACGCAAAGAGGCTGCCTTCCACCGACCGGTAGTTTCGTTCGATCTCACGTAGTACTTCGTTGAAGCGCGTAAGCCGCATCAACGGAGCACCGACGCGTCATTTGGGCTCTTGCTACCGCCGACTGGCTCCCATTAAATTCCATCCTCTCGTTAATTGGGTACCGCTACTATCTCTACCATTTTGCTAGACACTCGCCATTTGTCTCGAACTAAACGCTTGTTACAAGCCTCTGACTGTGGTGGCGGAGTGGCTGCCCTCGTGGAATATCAGATGGAGTGCCTAAGCGAAGTATCATAATCGCACAGCAGAAACAGCCTCCCCGATCTCTTACCTCGACTCGCGTGTGCGCGGTCCCACCGGGAACGCATATTTTAGCCGTGTTACGCGCGCGATGTATCCGTCTGATGTTAAGAGAGACAGGAGGAGACGAGGTGGAGCTTCATCCTTGCACGAGGCAAAGGAGTCTCGTTTGCTTCTTCCTACTGGATTATTCGATCGTATTCACCGATCATTCGCTTTCCCTTCTCCTTCGTCTCTATTCTCTAGCCCACATCGCTTCTGCGCATTAACTATGCAAGATATCGTCCCATCTCGCGCGAGGGGCAAAAGGGCCGCGCTCGAGCTCAGATCGCTCGATAGGAGAAAATTCAAGCCCCGAGAGCCATTAACTTCTAATCACCGAAAGTAATAAGGACCACCCATCGACCGTTTGATACTACTAAATAGATACGCATTAATTGGTCGACCGTGGGCGGTGAAGGATCGCGGATAGTGGAAGAAGAAAGAGAGTAGCCCGGAGGCTTTTCACTGATTACCTATTACCGGTAATTATATATTAACCGCGCGCATGTGAGAAGAGGGAGAGGTAGTGTATACAGACCGGACCTGTTCAACGCTGCTTCTATATTGAATCGAATAACTTTTGAGCGCGTGGTCGGAAGAGACAGAGTGGAGGGGGATAGAGTGAGAAATGATAGGCGCGTAGAAGTCGATGATGTATTCACTCCTCTTAACCTTTATACATTGGAGAGATGCAAGGAGCGGAATTGTAAGTGATCGCCACGGTTATTCTGTAACGGCCAAGAGTTTACTCGCGATTCGTCGCTTCTCCATATTTCAATCTGCATGTTCGGCAGGATTCTCACCAAGATGCTACCGTTTTCAGTCACTCAGTTTGGAATACTAAGACCATCGAGTAATTAAGATAAAGGGAGAGACCCGTGGATCGAGAAACTTGCACTAATCTCGGTTCTCCCTTCTAAGGATGTTTGGACACTTTACGTAATTGAATGGCCGTTTAGAAAATGATGTATGGTAAGGGTAAAGGTTTTCGAAAGGGGTTTCACGTGGTAGATGTGATGTAGTAGACGCTTTAACCAAGCTTTCGATATTCGACAATGGGATTAGAGTTTAGACTCTGCGCAGAAAGAGAGAATTAACGGAGATGAGAACTGAGTGATTAAAAATAATTGTTCGAGATCGTGAGTCGTAGTCCTTATACAGCATAAAAGGTTTTTAGTATCTGTAGTAATTAAGGATGATTCGCGGTGAATCTGGAATGCGAGTATTGTGAATTCGCAAATTACTTTGAATCCCTTCTCGTGCACTGAGATAAAAAACTGTTGATTTAAAATAATATTAGTTCATTCAACTAAATGCGGCGGTCATGGGCCATCAAGAAAATATTAGTGAATCTAAAGAAATATCGTGTTAAGGCAAGTGAAATAATTTTGTAATAACTACCGGGTCTTCGACTCAAATATATTTAATATTTGAACTAATCGATTCATAACCAATTAAACGCATTTTGTTGAGTTAGCAGTTTTTTTTCTCAGTGTGAGAAAGCTCGCGTCTCAAAGCAGGAATCACGTTCCTCCGCCCACCAACGAGAGAAGTAAAATGGCAGTCGACTTGTAGAACCACGAGAGGCTTTCCCTTTTGCCGAGCGCCCCAGCGGCGTGGAAAAAAATACCGTCGCTTTTCCATTTAGCCGCGTGCCGCTCATAAATACGTGTCGGCTAGGCAACGCCTAGATTTTCCAGTCGGTGCCCCACGAAGCGAGCGGATAGGCTAAAACTGCTGGGACTAACTCGGTACAGCTCGAATCGAATCGAATCGTAGGCCATTCCACCTCCATATTTTTCAATTACCGTGCGCAACGCTCGCTCGCTTGAAACGAGAGAAATATAACGAGAGAGGTCGGCTCACCGTTGCCGCTTTCGACGTTTTTCGTTCAAATTTGAATAACTCTTTTTTTACATGTAGATGAGAGAAGATTATATTTAGATGTTAAACGTAAATCTAAAAAGTGTAGACTAAATATTGACCGCCCAAATGAAAAACAACAGCAGTCACTCTCGTTATTGATTTCATCGTATTTAATTAAAACTTTGACGCGCATTGTTTACTTTTTATTTATAATAGATTTAAGTGGTTATCACGGAAAGAATTTTTTAATCGTTACCTGCACGAAACAGAAGTAACATGCTTAAAATAAATGATTTGATTTCGCATGTATATTATATTCCATGCGTGCAGGGTTTGTCCCGATGGAGAATGAACACGTACCGAAAGCGGCAAAACTGAAAAACTAAATTTCAATACTACTTGTGGCCCAAAGTGGGTGTTCTCGCGGGCGGCCAAATATTCGTGATTGATACTGTTCGTGCGAGAAAAAACTAATAAAAGAGGTTTTGTGGATAAGTGTAGCATTACCGTGTACGATTATTAATAGTAAAATTTTCACATGGTAACGCGCTATATCGGTCAGTGTTATTTTAGATTAAAAAGGGTTCAAGGTCCACTGCGTATCCGCAGGACGAATGTGCACATGTGTACATACATAGACGTTTCATCATTTCGTAGTACGTTCGTGCGATGCAACATGTTCATAAATACAAAACAGAACGTACTTCGACGTATCGATGGTTCGTTCCAGCGGGCATACGCGTAGGTAAATGAAAAACTAACACGTTGAATTGTGGGTGGGTCGTCAGTGACTGATACACAATTGAGCCGTTCAGTGCAGAAATCGATTAACTCCATAAATTATGTTCAAAATTATGTTACAAATATAAAAAGTAGGCACTTAATCAAGTGCTTCGATGCTTAAATTTATGAAAAATGCAAAAAGTGGAGTTAATCGATTTGTGGACCGAACGGCTCAATTTGGTGGTGCGTCGTCAGTGGCCTCAGTAAAATCATTAACCGCGATTAAACAACTCAATTTAGTCGTTGTAGATAATATTTTAACATAATTAAAAATTCATGGTAGCACCACGAGCAATTCATCTCGAATTAGCGAGGCATTCAACGTGTTAAAGCACGTTGGACCTCGCATCGACCCTGATAATCCCAGTATGTCGGCACTCTGGTAAACTACAGTAGGTCTCCACAACGCACTTCGTTTCAACGTTGGTGCGTTGCCAACGTTAGATAAAACCGAACAGAATTACGTTTCGTGAAGGCAAACGTAAATAAAATCAACCAGATTCCGAGAAACGGCGTCTGAGAGACCATGCTCTTTTATCTTTTTCTCTTCAACAGCTTCTTCAATAGTTTTGCCGATGCTAAACAAGCAGACGAATTTACGGCTTTGCGAATTATGTCGATACGTCGGCGTCGCACAGTGGTCGAAAAGCCTGGTCTAGATGTGCAAAAGTCCAACTTCAAGTAGTAAGTTCTCGGTCAAATTATAATTTTTTCTAACACAGATATAGTCACTGATTACAGCAACAGCAATAAAAGCACCCCGTGAGCCTTAGATCAAAACGAATACGCGTGAATTTATATAGTTTCAGAACAGTACAACGTGAAATTGAACACATTAATCGATACAGAAGTCCTATTAAAAACTGTACTGCAAATTTTCGTAAGAAATAGTAGTAGGAACATTTGGGAAAAGCAGCCTAGCTTTCATAGATTATAATAAAGCAAACGCACTTCTGAAATATTGCCGGTATAAAATTTCGTCTTTGCCGAGGTGTCGACTCTTATCTAAAGCTCACGGGATGTTTTTATTGCTGTTGCTGTAATTAGTGACTAAATCTGTATTCGAAAAAACTAAAATTCGTCCTAGATCTTACTACTTGAAGTTTCACTTCTGCATAGTTAAATCGACCACTGACGTTCGAATTGGCCATCCAGATCCGTTCGGTGGAACTCTCCTATCCTCTTCTCTTTAGATCTCGTTCGGAATTTCGCCTTTGGTTTCAATTTTCTACGCGCTCGCGGCTGTCCCCGCGGAGCTCTCGGAAGAGTGGTGCGAGAATCCGTCGCCTGGCGTGAAACGGGAGAGAACCCCGGGCGGGACAATTCATAGGTCGAAATAATTCATCGCAGTGGGTCGATAGCGGCGGTGCTGGCGAAGCGGAGATCGCGCACGGCGTAACCCCCCCGTAGTTGAGTAATGACTCGCGAAAACCAATATTTCTTGCGGCCGCCTGTCGTTCGCCGCCCGCAATAACGATTATTTTAATTTCGCTCGCGATCCCACGGGTGGGAGGGCGAGGCACCGAAGGAGTAAAAGCTCGATGCTCGCGCACGGTCCGAGCGTGGAAAAACCAACTGGATTCTGTCCGCTGAAAGGCGTCCGCCTATATAGGTCTGTGATTTATGCCTCTTTGCGAGAGAGAGAAAAATGTCTTTGGTGCTTTTTAACGAGGACTACGTGTCTATGGGTAATGAGAGAGCGGAGTGCGGTGGTGGATGATTTTTTGCTACAGCCCAACCAATCGTGCTTTTCTCCGTGACTGCTTCGGACAGTACCTGCCGATAGATCAGAGTCAGTGACGAAAGATATTTTTCAAATTTCCTTTTTTGTTTTTCACTCGCAGCCCAGTTGTACCGTCCGGTGAGAGGGGAAAATCGTCACGGCGCACCTGAATTAATATTTGTACCTCGAGCGAGAAATACGCGGCTAGCGAGGGATGATGAAACTTCATGCGAAATGCAAAACCGATCCGGGAAATGTATTTACGAATCGCAACGTTACGAGGCGCGTGGCCGTAAATAATAGTCGCCGGGTGCTTCGCAGCTCGGGAACGCGATGTCGAAACTTTCCACTGTTTAGGAATTGTTTCGTTCCCGTGCCTCGAGCGCCAATTTGACACTCCGCGGTGATTTATCGACGCTCCGTTGATATTTCTTTCCACTGCCGGTCATTAGGTGCGCCAGAACGATCATTTTCCGTTTCTCTTACTGTGCAAAGATACGAGAGCACTGTAAAAAATGCGTCTCGATTCGCTAACAGTTTTCACGTTTCTCTGTCTAGTGAGTCGGTACGAATAGTGATTATCGTTTATGTGATATTTCAGGTGTAATTTATATTCTCTTCTAGTTCACATCGAATAAATCGAATCTCGACGATTTCCGAGTTTTGTTTCGTTCGCCTTCCCCGGAGAAATGAATTTATAATTATCCTATCGACGTGATTCTATGTGGGTCGAATTAATTCGATATAGCGTGGGCATGTTGGGCGGTTCAGCAAGGTTGGTTTGCAAAGAGCAAAGGCTTGTCATAATTGCGGTTTATAATCCGCTTGATGTTTGAATTAATTGTAATCAGCGTGTCTGCAGGGACTTCGTCCTAAAATGGAGTAATGGTCTTTATCACCGGTATAATGAGTACCGTCAAATTCATCCTTTGAAACTTCAATGCGATTAACGATCAATTTTGATAACCTGACATTTTTCGGATAGACGTCGGTCCGAAACGAGAACAAATTTTGAGCGCTCGAAGTAACGAGAAAACGCAGCTTGCACGGATAGCGCTAATAAAAAACACAGTGGCAACGGATGTGAAGAATTTTCTGCGGTGTCAGCGACCGACGACGTTTCTCTATATCAAGAGAATCGATATGGAGAGTGTCTTCACTCGTGGAGAGAGGAAATTGCCGTGTATCGACGTCACCGCAGCGCATTGGCGAAAAGTAATCTACGTATCGCCTCTGCAATTTTCGGCGTCAAGAACAAATGTCAATTGAAACGGATTCCCTTCGTCGCGCGTGTTTTACAGAAAAATGAAGACTTTTCAACGAATCATTGTATAAAACAGTTCCGGGGCAATTTGGGTACAAAAAAGATGATCCGATTTCTTTTCCATTGCGCACGCGCCTTCCTCCACTCGCCTACGAAATTTATATTAAATTACCCTTTCTCGCAAGTCGCGCGGGGACATCGTCCTCGAGGTTATAATTTATTCACAGTGGTATTCGCCCTCGTTACCGAGTAACGCATTATTAGATGCTATCTAATCGATCTCCACTATCTCCCTTATCGTTCGCGATCTCTCGAGACGATACATCATCTCGTTCACTTTACCGCAAAATTAATCTCGAACAAGCTGCCGCGTGATTTTGCCCCCTTCCTTTCATCTCACTAACGAGAAGCCTAATCATTTTATGCACGTCCCGAACCTTTCTGGGTGGTCGTATCCATACTGCAATTAGAGTATATTCGAGATACGCGTTCGCTGTGAAATTCTTCGGTGGGTCGAGAAGTCAGTTAAAACGAAGTAACAACGATTATTATTCCAACGCGACTTTCTCTTTCTTAAATACCCACAAATTTCCACGCCTCATACGTGTACACTCTAGTGCAAAGTCGGTATCTCCTTGAAGTGCTTGAATCGGCCTTCCACCGTTCTAACCAGAGAGCACTTCGACGTTGTAACGAGAAATCTTGCAATCTGGTTATCAGGAATTGCCATATTGATGTATTTCATTTCGAAGAAATGGAGTCGTAGGAAGAAATATTGGACGACGAATCGCAAAAATAGATGGGTCGTGGGCACTGGCTTGCTATTGGTTGCCGACAGAGGACACCGACTTTGCACTTCATTCTATTATACGTGCCGGATTCTTCAATCACGTCGGAATCTTTCCAGTCCGTCGTGGGAACGTCAAGTCATTTTGCGTACCTCTGTCTTCTTCTGACTCGCGTGCGCGGGTGCTTCTCTCGATCGAAGAGGTGCCATACAAAATGTCGCGTGAGGAGAACGTGACTCAGGGGAGGGAAATCGTGGAAATTCCTTGACGAACGCACCACGAAGCTTATTACTTAACAAATGGCGAGGCAGGTAGATATCGCGTCACGAGGCCAGATGATCTCTCTGGATGCACCCCCGTAGGCTAAAGGACTCTACGGCGTTTTACGCGCTTCGCTCGAGCGAGTCACGCGACGAGATGCACGACGCGAGTTTGCCTGATGCATTTCACCGGTGCATCGTGAGCCGTGACTGGCACGAGACCCGCTATCGTCCCCTGCGATCGTTTCTGGAAATTTAATAGACACGTCCGCGGTGGCGTCGCGATCTTTCGAGTCCTTTGGTTACTCGCTGGACGGTGTAAGGTGAAGGAGGATGAGGACACTGAAGTCGAAGAAGATGAAGAAGGTAAAGGAGCAGATGGATAATACGATTTACTTCAATGAGGAGAACAAAGAATGAGCGAGGATTAGGACGAAGGAAAGAACAAAGATTAGGTTGAATTAGATGTCTTGAAAAATGAGAGGCGAAATTCAGAGGGTGTCGTTGTACGAATGTTGTGATTACACTGTACCCTTAACCATTACTTTTGATAAAAAAGAAAATCTGCAATTTATCATTTTCCAAATTTTCCATTTTTTTTTTTGTTTGAACATGTCTAATGTGGACAATTACAATAGAATGGTGATGCAGAAGAAGGATAAGTATGGAGAACGCAAGGATGACGAAGGGTAGGATTAGAAAGACGAAAGTGACGATGAGAATCATCCAACTTGCGTGGATGAGAAGGATCACGTATACGAGAAGAGCAATGCGAATAACGAAGAGAAAATGAAGAAGCATATCAAATTGGACCATTAAAGAGATGAAAGGTGAAATTTAGGAGAGTGGTAGAAGAATGAAGGGATTTAAAGGATCAGCGTTGCTATTTAGTGCACGCGTCCACGAGGCAGAAGATAAGCGTGGAGAAGACGCGCGCATCTTCGAACGATAAAATCGCAGCCCGTCTTTCACGACATCGTGCGGTGCATGCGGCTGCTTTAGTTTCTTCGTATGATCTTAAAGAACCGAAGCGAAGTACGGCCGATGAGGACCGGTGGAGCATAAAATGGCGCTGAGTGCTCGTCGGGCTTGGCATTAAAGGGGTACGCACTAGGCACGTGAGTGCGTGAGGCGGGAGATGAAACGGTGCTCCAGTTGAACGTGAGTTTCTCCTCTCATGATCATGGCCGGTCGTTGCTTGGTTGCTGGAATAGTTCGCAGAATCGAAGGAAACTCGAATCTTGTTTAGTTAAAGGGATGGGCCGAGGTAGCGTTTAAAGTAAATTAGTTGGCAATTAGGATCGAAGGTATTTAACTAAAGATAGAATGATATCAGTGCCGCGCCGATCCTGAGTGCTCTGACGATTTTATCTCTCTTTATCTTCGTGGCGAGGACAGTTCGATATATTTTATTCCGTGACTACTTTTGACGCATTACTTCGATACAATGGCGCAGTTTTTTAATGCGAAATCAAGATAATCTTAAAATCCAATAGGCGATTATAAAATTAAAAGAGATAACGCATGAAAAATAAGAAAATTAATATTTACGAGGACGTGTTCTTTGAATAGTGTTGTAGTACTATTTTTCCTTGCTCCTTGGAAAGTGCAAGGGCCCCTTGACTCCTTGTCCCTGTATCCATGAAACTTTTGCGACGAATTATCCTAACACCTCGTAAAACCGTTATCATCAAATTGATGTTTGAAATGTCCCTGCACCCTGTATGCTTTCGTAAAAGCGCGGGGCGACGACATTCCCGAATTATGCTCTGTGCGTCATAATTACCGTCCCGGATAATAAAAACATTCATTTGAAGCATTACATCCACCGGAGAAGCGCCGCTGTAAATTCTGGACAGGATGGATTCTCGCGGGCAATTAGGGCCGCATCGAGTTTCGAAAAAGCTCACAATAATAATCGACGTTAAATCAGAGTACAACCGTGAAACCGCGCTCGATCGTGTCGCAGAATCTTTTATTCATACGAGAAATTTCCATCTTAACTGCGCGGCTAAGTGCACGTTGGAGGCCTCCTCCTTCAAGAGGGATGGCTTCGTCGTTCGATTCAATTCCGAGGCGAGCATTTCCAACCGTCCGGAATCTACCGCATCTACTTCATGGAATTAATGGGAATTAAGGGAGATAGTATTATTTAGACGAGCTTGAGTTTGTACGCTACAGAATGAATTATTATAGACGGTGTTCCCGTTTATTTGCTCGATGGGTTCTCGAATGTTTAAAAGGCATGATCCGGCACGGTATCGTCATTAACGGTACGTGCTAATTGTACGTTTCAACGCTCGTCGAGTAAAATCCGCAACCCCGTTCGTTCTGCCCAAACTGAAATCGTTCCACCTCAGTGCTAGGTAAACAAAATAACGAGTCATCCGTGAAATTCATCCCATGGGAGATACACAGCCATTGGCTGGATCGAATCAAGCGGAATAAGTGGCGAACACCGTGGAATCAAGAAATGGCAAAATGTCATTACCTCCGCGAGACTCCAATTACCATGCATTACACGCCTGTGAATCAATACCGCCCGACCTATACCTATTGCGAGGCGCAAAGTTTAAATTCTTCAAATCTTATGACGCGCCTCAGTTGCTATTCAAATCATCCCATTTGATGTGTTCCATTTGTTAATAGTGTCGTTCAACATCACAAGTGTAACGCGTGCTACCCTTTAACCCTTTGCACTTCTATGTCGAGTGTGGCTCGAAGTTACATTTCTTACGCCAATTCTAATATCGAGCTAAGCTCGACATTATGCAATGCAATTTCTAAAATATTTGAGAATATTCAAATTTGTTTAAGTACTGCAAAGGATTACCATAAATGTTTAACATATCGAAACAGAATCATCCTTACAGAAATGCGACGACACCGAGGCGAAAAGTGAAAAAAATAAACAGGCTATGCTTACTAGATCCTTCAACACGTCCATGCTACGCAATCTGCTCGTTCGTCCACTCTCTGCTTCAATGATTTCGTAAACTCAACCCAAGTGACAAACCAACGATCCGTCTCCTTGATTAAGCGATTAACCTTTCAAGTCCACCACTTTCCGATGCTTCTTTCTCGTATTCGGAGTCCGTTAAAGGGCCAATCGTCAAATTTGCATTCCCCAGATTCCAATACGTCCCACGATTGCACAGCCAACCTCACCCCGTCCTCTAGGGAATATTCACGACGCGCGTTTCGTCGTCAGTTTCAATTCTACCCGGAGGGTGGGAGGGCATCCACACGAGCTAGGGCCGAGGCCGCGGCACGGAATTAACCGACGAGATAATGCCATTGGCAAAGCACACAAGCCCGAAATTACTGAACATTACGTATCGGCGCCAATTACACTTGGCCCTCGTGCCTGCCTGCCTGGTTGCCTACACGGTTTGGCCTCGCGCGAACCCACTCGGGCTATCTGCCTTGGCGGGCGCCACCCAGAACGATTACTCGATTTACGCGGTACGTAAATACGCGCTCGATTCTGTAATGTAGGGGGCGCCCACCCCTACTCCGCAACGTCCCACCTGAACGATAACCCAGATCGACCGTCGATTACGAAGATCGTTTTCGGTATCGAATAGCCGAAAATTACACCCTCCGAGCGCGCAGTCGATGACCGGCGACGGGAAGGGGGCAATGCGGAGAACAGGTTGGAGAGAGGTAGCCAGAATCTGGTGAGTGGGTCATGAGTCGTCTCTAGAATTATCGAGTGTGGTTAATGCTACCCCGCGATTGAGTTATTCCACGTGTCCCGGCCAGGCGCCACTCGCCACACCAATTCCTCTCTTCCTTCCACGCAGCGACGAGACTAATTGCGCAAGCTCAAAATTTTGTCATCACGGTTTTAGAATATGTCTTCTTTTTTAATGTTTCGCGTTTTCTCTGCGAATGCGTCGGAAAACGATGATCGTTGAATGTGAGGGGAATGGCGCGAAACTTTACTTTAATCGAGCTTTTCACGATCTTCGTGGAAAATTAATACGAGATTCGTATTCACTTGGTAAAATATTTGTGGGTGGTAGATTGTTTTAATGTGCTTTGGTCGATTATAAATCGGGTCCTATGTTTAATGTAAACTACTGTGTATAACGATTTAGATATTCGGTGCGATCTAATTAGTTTGTGGGTTATTGATTCTTAACACATATTTATCCTACTTTGTTTCATTCTCGAAATTCATTCGGCGTTACGCTCTTTAAACGATAATATTTGGACAGTCTGTATAATACAATTTTTCTCGTAATTCTTGCTAGTGTTTTGTGAAACTGTCGGAAAATAAGGAACTGAGAAATATGCGAGTTTAAAAATATCGACGAAATAGGATGAAGTTACGGTACGGCGAAAATGAATATTTCGAGAAGGATTCCTCGGCTTAGGACAAACTTCGCACCTGAGCAAGGGAAGATTTTCATCTCGAAGTCCGCCACGGCTTTCAGAAAATCCGCAATAGACGAGAGAATGCGCGGCGTCGCGATGCACTGGCGCCGCGCCGTATTGCGCCGCGGTCTCGTGAAATTTCCTGTTTGTGTAATATGCGCCGTGGGAGTCAATTACCCCGAACGATATGCAGTTTCCAGGAGGAGGGTGGCTTCTGGTGGGAATTGAGCAATTACTCGGCATCGCGTGAGAGGAGCGCCCGATTCCGTCGAAAGCCACGATCAAGCGCTTTCCCCGAAAAATTCTTTCGAAAATAATTTCCATACCACACCGCGCGGCGCATTCCGCAATTAACTTTTATTTCCACAAGGTGGACAATATTTTTCTCTAATTACAAGGACAATCTCGTCCGAGACGAGGGAGGCAATAAAAAAGGATGTTCGCCACGGTATTATTTATCTTTTATTCTCTTCTTAATTATCGCCCTCCTCCACGGCTTCATTGCTACGTATCTGTTCTCCTACATCTTCTCTTGTAATCAAAACGAGGCCTAACGTGCCGTCGCACTGTGGGCATAAAGTAATTTTTTAGTGCCAAAAGTCATCTGGAAAGATGTGCTATGGACGCCGCTTCTAAAGTGGCAAAGACGTGTTACGCCAATTTGAATTTTGAAATTTCTGTCACGATTTCGTAATCAGCGAACCCAAAAACTCTTGTGTATTAGGATTGAAGGAATTATGAACACCCTAAGCAAAAAATGATTGGCAAAAGTTTCGAACAATTTCGATTTTGTATTAATTAACAAATTACAAGGTCAAAAAAACTGCAGGTCTCCGCTATAGTACAATGAATAACGCGCATTTTAAGATTAATTTCATCGCAATCGGTTCAAAATTCAGCCGTCGAACGACTTTTGCCACTAAAAAACGACTTTATACCCATAGTACGTCGTTCCGATGTTCTCGCCAAAATTCGGCCGACGAGTTAAATTCTCTCGATACGAGGAGAGTTCGTGAGAACGCGATTCGGTGAAATCTCGGAAGGGCGGGTTTCGACGGACACGTAGAGGATGGTTCGTGAGGAAAAATTCAAGAGGATCAATTTTCCAGAGCGTCAGCCGTTTTCTGCCGCTACTTAATAATCATTTCTCTCTGGCGAGGGAATAACTTTTTCGCGCGTTAAAGTTTAAAGTCCCCTGGGGTCGGTAAGGCTTTTAACCCAACTCCGACCTTTCTCTTTCCTTTTTGTTCTCCTTCTCTTTCGGAGAACTCCTTCTCTTACCTTCGTGTCGTTTCGCTCTCCAACTTCTACCGTTTCCACGAGTATCATGCGAATCTCGCCGATCGGCTTTACCTTCCCACCATTCGGAGCCAGGTTTCGCGAATTTTCGTGTCATAGACGACATCGAGGGAAAGCACGTCTCTTGGAACCGGATGAGTGGAGGGTCTATTACATCGTGCGATATGCAATTTCCACGAGAAGTTTCTCCGTAGAAAATTGAGCAATTACTCGGAGCATTGCGTGCAAGAGAGACGTCTAGAAAGGAAAACGTTGTCGGAGTCCTCTTATTCTCCCTCGTTTCACCCTCCTTACTACTTTATTCCGATCCACCACCCTCTTTTTAATAGTTCGGTGTCTTAATTGTATTTAATTGAATAACGCACGTTCGACATTGTTCTTAGGGAGGTTTTACTTTATCTGTCAACGTGTTGTGAATCACGTTTTCATTTTGTAAGAATGCACGTTACTCGTCACATGTGAAATGCGCTTCTAAACGATATTAGAAAGGCTAAAATTGCTGTAGCATACGCGTAAGCCTAACTGTAACTTCCTTGGGTTTTAATCATTTTACTGTACCCTATGGATAATTTAGTTTTCGAAGCAAAGGGTTGAAGAGTATAATTATACTTTATTTTTCAAGACTGAGGTCCCTAGTGTCTCCAAAAAACATGGTCAGATCTCGAAGAAAGATCGTGTCGCTGTTCGTCATCGTATAACCCATTATCCAGTTTTCTTGTTATTTATTTGGGTCTCGTGAAATTTTCTTTAGACAATACAGGGACAAGTAAAACATTGCTCTTATTTTCTATGAGGAAGATTTCAAGGATGTCCTCCGACATCTTCCTTTGTTCTTCCGTTTTCGCTTATTCACTGTTTCTTCTCTTCTCTCTCTCTCTCTCTCTCTCTCTCTCTCTCTCTTTCTCTATTTTACTCCTTTCCATTCTCGTAACGGGACACCCAACGCGGATTTCATCGTGTAATCCCCCTCCGTGCGATACACATGTGGGCAATTTCTGCTTGCAATACTTCCATACTGGCCGATCGTCGCCCGCGTGATTCCGTCGTCGGAGTCGTGCACGCACGCGTGCGCACACTTGCGCGACGTTACTAGGCGCGCCGTCATAAATCTGCCAGCCCGTGGCAAATTAAATCATTATCTGGAAGCCGGGAACAAATTGTGCTGATGCATGCTCGCAGGCTCCTCCTCTCCCACCCACATTCGTCTCCCTCATTCTCCGTCTCTCCTCTTCATTTCTCGATTCTTCCATCTTTCTTCCTCATCGACCATCTTTTCACTCCTTTCTCTCTCACTCTTCATCTTCGGACGTTTCTCGAATTCGCATAGACATCGTCTTAGTTTACGAGAATCATGTGGTGCCTTTTAACTGCACCTCTAATGTTAAACCAGAGTATCGATCTTAATTCAGCCAATAATTTGCTACGATTGCCGGCCGCGTACGTTCTCATAATCGTTCTCGTTCTCCGAATATAATTAAACATCCCCGAGGAATTAGGTATGAATTCGTACTCGGTCGCAGACCGTACCGACTTACACGCTCCTAACGCAGGCCCCATTAATCACCCACTTTACACGGAATCTCGTGGTGGGTTACCTTCTTCGACGGGGTGAAATATTTCAGATATGCCCCGCGTCGTAATTCCCATGTAATTTCGACTACCGTCGCGCGGTGCCGTGTGCTCGTGGTTTCCACTTCAGAAATCATAACGACTCAATTATCCACGGGTAAAGCCCTCCTCTGCTCGTACACGCGTGCGTGCACGCCCTTCGCGGGCTTATAATAAATCGGCCGTCGTACGCTTATCCAGCACGGAAATATCGTGCCGTGTCGCTCCAAGTTATGGCCGTCTATCGACTGGAAGTTCGCGGAGTTACGGAGCCGCGAGCATTTATTTCGAGCGCGTAGCCGGCATAAGCCAGTTTGTTCGCACTGAGATTCATTTGTCGTTCACTAGGATCCTACAGCGATGAGATGAGGTTTCGCTGATCGATAAGTTTCACGATCCACTGCGTACTATTCTTCAGAGTTGACAGGTTTTAACGAAGAAGCAGAAGGTATATACCATACAGGATGTTCGGTAACTGGTGGTACAACAGAAAAGGGGATGATTCTACATGAAAAAATAAGTAAAAAATATAGAATACAATTTTTTCATATGAGGCTTTGTTTGCAACATTTTTAGTAATTTCTGTAATAATAAACTTTGTGATTACTTCGACATCTTATTTCATTACTTGTTCACTAATTTTCTGTTACGATAAAAACAAACTTCAACGGCGATAATATCCATCGAGACAATGATCTACAGTGAGATTCGTTGTAAGGAGATATGAACAAGTGCACGCGTACCCGACGAATATTCGAAGTCGATTTTCTCGAAAACAAAGCCTCATATGAAAAAATTTTATTCTATATTTTTTACTTATTTTGCATGTAGAATCACCCCTTTTTCGGTTGTACCACCAGTTACCGAACACTCTGTATGTAGTTTATTAGCACTTTAGACGTTGAGTACGAGTAATTTTATCAGTCGTCAGTTCTCCTTGTAAATAAACGACGATAGATTACTTTTGCTGCGCATCTACTAATGACGATTGAAAATTAAACTTGAGAGTGCCGTTACCTACGGTGAGAAGCCGACATTGGATTATCACTTTATAAGATATCGGTTATTAAAGTTTAGAACTCTATTTTAGATGGTATCCACGTGTGTGGCAACGGACATCAAAATGTTAGTATAATGAAACTGTTTAATCACAGTGGTGCAACTTATCAGGGGTACTGGACAGGTGAATGGCAGATTGCGTCTTACTTGCATGCGTCTTGTCCGAAAAAAGGTCGACTATCGTGAAGGAGTTTTGCTGTTTAGCGCGAATGCTCATGATCTCTACATAGTTTTTTCAAGTTTCCTCCATCCATACATCGTCATGCGACAGACACGGTGTCTTCTCTCTGATATTAATACGGGATGGTATAAGAAAAAAGTGTTCCAAGTATATTGTGTAGTAAAAATTTCTGTTCCTTTATCTCGTCGAGTCTACTCTGTTTACTGTGTTCATAAACATCAGCTCTCAAGGAAATAACGATGAGTTCGTCTGCCTTCGCTAGTACCGACGCGTACTTCTCGTGATAAAACGGAATATACCTGCGATCCTCCCGGACGAAGGTATCCAGTCTATTCAGGAACGAACGATAGTAGCAAATAACGAGTCCGCCGACTGGTCCTGGAGACGCTTCACGACGAAATGAAATTCTTCGTCCAGTTGCCTAGTCTCTCTCTTCTATGCTCAGTATCCAGATAAGAGGAATTGCGGAATGCTAACGAGATTTTCCTCCTTTGACAATCAAACGACTGGTGTCCACGTACTTTACAACTTCTACAGCTACCGTTACATTGTTATTCTTCGTTCGCACGTGATCCGACTGCACACTCGCTAGTGACAATTGAATAGAACGAAATTTCAGAAGAAATCTCATCCTTCGATTTCGGTTACTTTTCGAACCAGTGCACGATCAATTTTGCTTTCTCGGAAAGTAATACATTGTCAATTGTGCTTTTAGCAGTTTGTGAATTATCTTTCGTGGTGTACACGTGATTTATGTCAGACATTCAGCAGTAATAATAGAATACAACTAAATTCTCGGAGGGTTCTAATTCTCTAATTCTGACTACTCTTCGAAACCTAGCTCAAGCAGGTTACTCCTCCACCGTGCGTCTTACGAAGTAATACCTTCTCTGTTACGCGCTTAGCGGCTCGTGAATTTTCAAAGCTTCGTCGGAGCGAGTAGAATTTCCGGTTGTGCCGGACTGAGAAAACTTTGTGGTCAACCTCAACACCATCTTCGCTTCGGCGCGTGTGAGAGATGTGCGAAGCTGATTACGAAGCGCACAGCATCGCGCGATACTTCTTCGAGGGACCGCTCGACAAATTAATAATCTATTTGTTACATAGAATGCGCGTAGGTATCGTTCGAAGGTGCAAATAGATGTCACCTGCTCCAGAGTTCGGATCTTATCTTCGTTTGTACAATAGTACCAATTAAAGCAGTGGTTCCGAACCTGTGGTCCGTCAGAATAGAAGAAATGGTCCGCACGCTGAAAAGGGCCGTCTATCTTGAAGACTTGTGGTGTAAAAGAGCTATTTTCTGCTTTCGCCTTCGAGATATCGCCTTGAGATATCTCATGCCCTTTTCAACGTCCTATTTACGTGAACAAGGATTTTGTGCTCTGTTCACTATTAAAAACAAGCAAAGGAATCGTTTAAATATAAGTGACGATATGCGCGTAGCTTAAAGTAATATATTAAGTACAGAATTTCACAGCTAGTAAAACAAACGCTAGCCCAACTATCTCATTGATGTTTAAACTTCTAAATACAAGGAGGTCCCGGAGGAAAACAAGTTTTACCTAGTGGTCCTCGAGTAATAGAAGGTTAAGAACCACTGAATTAAAGTATTAGAGGATCGCGACACGAGAAACAGGCGTAGGATATGTATGTTGAAAATAATAACTATCCGATAAATATTGTTACAGATCGTTTCCGGTGGTAGTCTACAAGTTAATTCAGGTGTTACGATGTTTGTAGATTTTTCGATGTTGTTTTTCCAAATTCTCCGTGATATTTGAGAAACGTCGTCAGTTCGCGTTCCCCTTTTTTTCCCCTTTTTCTCGATGCTCCTACGATACTTTTTCGTGGTTCTCCTCGATATTCGAGAGTCATCGACAGCTCACCGCTCATCTTCGCCTATGCATTATGCATGCGAGGAGGCGTTGAGCTCGTCTGACGAAAATTCATGACGCATATGAGACGGTAGGTGCCTGGAGGCAGGTCCATAAACGTCACCGTAAATAATGCACGCGTCGGCGCAAAAATAATACTGTTGTGTCTGTCGAGCCCGCTGCGTTTGTTTATCGTTAAAACAGCACATACGCGCGCTTTTATCTCAAGTAGCGGGAACGCGGATCGCTTCTCCGGCTTACAAGAAAAAGGAGAGAGGAACGATGTTTTTAAAACACAGACGTAGAAAAAAAGGCATCCTGCCACACCGATCCGCGTGCGGAAATTTTCAACCGATCTTATCAAAACTTAACAACACGAGGACACGGAGGGTTAACGATGCACCGGGTGAATTTTCTTCGCCACTTGTGTGTTCAGCTTTTCTGCATTGTTTCTTCTATCTTGTGCTTCCAGCATCGGGCCATTTCGTGTCAAACACGCGATAGAGAGAGAAAAGTCAGGTGTAACGGAGAAAGAGACAAAAAGAGGTAGAGAGATGAATCGTGGAGGCCATCGCACGATACGCGTTAAAAGAGAGAGAGAGAGAGAAAGGCGGAGGTGGAAAAAAAAGGGAAAAAAGGAAAAACTCACCAGACCGTCGCAGGCGGACAGAGCGACCAGGGAATTCGCATGGCCCTGAATGAATCCCCGATAATGACATTTGCTGGCGCGATTTTTCGCCCTCCCGCGTACGTGCAGGTCACGCTTACGCCTCTCCACCAGGATCCCCGGTCCGATGAAGCTGTCCACTGCTCTGAGCTCGATGTGATACTCGTTACCGGCTACCGGGAGCCTGTAGTGCACCACCATACCATCCTGATCGTGGTGATGGGTCACGTTGTGCGATACCAGGTCGCCCTCTCGGGTGACCTTACGCGGTATCACGACCTCGTGTCTGTGTAGGTAGTCCTCGTGGGTGTATATACCTGAAATCGGAAGAGCGAAGGATGCACGTGAGACAAGGGAGCGTAACGTTTAGCATGTTAAAGGGTTGCTTAGTGTAAAATCGCAGTGGAGTCTCACCGAGTTTACTTGTAATTGGAATAAACAAGGATTATCTTGCGATGTACTTTGAACTATTATTTTTAACACGCCCGCTTTGTATTAGAAATGAAGGGATGACGAATCTGTGCAGAGTACAGGTAACGCGTGAATGTGAAAAATTTAATAGAAAAATGACGAAATTGAAGTTGGTCAATTTGTTTTCTCTATTTTAACTCTTTAAGGCACGGGATTTTAGAGAATAGAATAGGCCCATGTTGCACAGAGATGTTCGCATAAAACCAGAATAAAAGATTGTCGCAATAAAAACTTCCACTTGATGAACCTGTCTGGTATGTTGAAACTTAGCGAACACGCTTATAACATTTGTTGATGGTATTATCAACTGCTTTACGTAAATATAAATCTATGCGCACGTAACTATTGCAATATTTCGAAGTGGGTCAAAAAATGTCCTACCATGCACATCCGCGCATCAAAAAGGTTGGACACTTTTAATACCACCGTGCTCCAAAGAGTTAAGAAAGAAATTCTCTACTCTTTCTTCGCACGACGAGCACAGAGTTAGCACGTTAATACACAAAAAAAAAAAATTCAACCTGACTTCGAAGCTGCTGTCTGTAACTCAGACTGATGGAAGATCTATATTTTCTTAAAGCCCCAAGAATCACATCAGCTGTAAAGAATGATAGTTCGAAATAGTTTCGATTTCATTTACCACGAGTGTATTTCCGTTTTCGGAATGTTTTTAGAAAAAACCGTCTCTTAACGTCTCTATTCGAGTATCTACCAGACGCGATAAAGTACAGGTCGAGCGAATCGTTTCTCCGAGTGTCGAGGGATCGCCGCAGACAAATATCTCACGATCCACGTCTCGTGGTCATCGGTCGTCCACTCGTCATTCTCTACAAGACGCGGGTACACGATTGCGTGGGTACACGTGGAACGTGCTGCGACGACAAGGGGAAGGCGCGAAAATCTCCGGGCGTCGATAAATTATCGCGCGGCGCCAAGGCGCACGGGGCACCGTATCCATTCGAGCACCTTCGATCCCTGCGCATGGATCCGAATGAGGGGGTTGTGCCCGTTCGCCTAAGATTAGGAAATCACTTTCCGCATTTATTAGGTGTTTATCTCCCCCGGGAGCTCCGCCACGGACGGTAGTAAAGCCTCTGCGTTTATTGCATTATGGGGCAGGTAGGTAGACGTCGTAAAAGGTGGCGAGAACACGAAGGTGAGAGGATCGTGGGGAACGAGAAAGAGAGAGAATTCGTAGCAGACAGGTAGAGAAGCGAGATGGTGAGAATACGCGAACGAGGAGCTCGAGAAGAAGCTGGAATATTTCGATGATCGCGCTCGTGAGTTACATCAGCCCCATTTGGGCGAGCGGCCGCGCCATAGAAAATGAAATGCCGCTGCCAGTTCTTTCGCCACCTCTGGGACACGGTCCCTAGAGGGGTGGCAAGGGGACAGGCGAAACCCGACGACAGTTACGCACCATAAAAGCAGAGTAATAATTTCAGCTTGATTTAGCGCGCCACACCGGGCATGGGCTCGCGGCCCAACAGACGGAAAAGGGGTCCGGTGACACTATGGACCCTACGGTCGTGCGCGTGCGCCCAGACCGGCCAGAAGGATTTTTAACGGCGCCGCGCGAATTTGTCGGCTGTTCGTGTCGCCTGACTTCGAATCGGAGATGCTTGCGATAGAGTCACACGTCGTGGTGAGATAAATTACGCGCGTTACTCGGTATAATGGAGCGGCCAACGTTCACCGCTCCTGTGCATGTTACCTTGTTCCTTTCCTTCGTGGCGAAGTACAATAAGGAAGATTGAAGGCGGGGCCCATTCGTGAGGCGAAGTTGCCGGTACGACGGTATTAAGAAGTCGGGACTCGAAGTTGCGCAGGCAGTGATTCAACGCGTGGTGGAACTTTTCGTTGATGTCACGTGCACGGTGAAGAAAAAAAGTGATGAGTCGTTGCCGAACGTTTGTCTCGAATTTCTTCGTGTTTTCTTTGCTGACGACGAACCGTCTGATTTCATTCGAAGAGGCGAAGATCAAAGAATGGAAAGCACGATCTTTCAATGTGCATGTAAATAATGTAGAGAGAAGGAAAAAAGGCTTAACTTCTTGACGCTCTTGGACACATATGTGGACATTTAGTTTCTAGTTAAACTATATGTTTTCTACCGTAACACGCGTGGGTATTATTCTTTGTGCAAATTTTCCATTCCTGCCCTGTTCTCCGATCATTGTTAACGTTGTCGACGAATCGCCATTGCAAGTGAATAAATTAATAATCGATGCCGACTTGATTCCAGCTTAAATAAATTCATAGAATTTAACCTGAAGAGGTTAAAGAAGTTGGTGCGTTTTTTAGATCGTGCAGCTCCAAGTGGCGAGAAAAATTTTCTCGGTGAGGGCGCAGCTTTACGCTGCACCTCCAACAACATGCTTCACGTTCACAACTTCTGAACACGATTTGGCGGCTATTGGCCGCCACGCCCGCGTTCCACGGCCCTCAAGTTCGAGTTCCGCTTCACGCTTCACCTCGGAATTTTCTTTTCTTTCTCACGGCAACGATAACGATCGACACTCGTCGAAATCCATCGGCACGCGGATGCACCTAGGCTACCTGCCGTTATCAAATTATCATCCACACCGATCGGCCAACGTCATTTACCAGTATTGTCGATGATCTAACGCTCGACGGAATAATTGCGGTTGGCTTATGGTCACTACCATTGGAGGGTGATCAGGGATGAGGGGGTAGGAAGAGTAAGAGAATGCAGGCTGGGTTTGTTTGCGACGGCAATGTGTCTTCGTGAACGTAGCGAACGTCATGAGTCCAACGAGCGAACGACAGCCGATGCAATCTCGTCCGCGCCACGATGGCATTTGACTCCGCTCGCGCGTGTGCTTCTCGACTACTCGGAAGTATTCACGCGACATCCTTGTTATCGAGGGTATACTCTTGAAAGGGGAACTTCGTCGAAGAGAATAATCGTGCGGCATAATCGAAATCCTAGCCCCGAGGATACCGTTCTCTTTGTCGATGAATCGCGTCCTCCACCTGACTCCGCGCGCAGGCAGATCAGCCAATGGCGATCGCCATCGTCTTACCAAGAAAATAAGAGAATGTCCGTTTGTCTTCATTAGCATTCCCAATTATCGCTCTAACGAGCGAGGAGGACGAGCGTCTGGTAGATCCTATCGGTCTCCGAAGTGGCTCCTCCGTACGCCCCGTTGTAATTGTTCCACGAGACGGACTTTCCGCACGAGGGAGAGCACGTCATCGCGAGGAAGGCGTAACGTTTCAAGAAGCGTCGACTCGATGGGGTTCGCGAGTGAAATGGAGCGCGTGAGCACTGCCATTACGAGGACGAATGAAGAGATCCGTGACGAGATGATCAGGAGGAGATCGATTTTACAGGATGGGTGCGGTAATCTTTTTCGGTGGATCCTTCAAGGTTCTATTTGTCGAGTTTTCTTTGTAGGGATGAAATGTTAAGGACGAGTGCATCTTGTCGAAACATTGATTCGCGATACGACGTGTTTTGTATCGCAAGTACTAGCAGAGAGCGCATTGAAAATAGATTCACGTAGGAAATGTCAAGCATACAACATGCACCATGTCACATGAGGTAAATAAGGCATGTTGCTAAAGAGTGCATAGACAAGTGCGACAAATCTTTTACATTTGCTTTGCAGTATTCAATACGTGTCAAACGCTTGAATAGTTGTCTCCTTGACCCCTTCCGGTACGATTTAATAATGAAAAACTGTGCATGAAATAACCATTTAATTTTGATTAAAAAAAAACTTGTTTCATTTTATAATTCTTACATACTAAACTAAATTAATGAGCATATTCAACATTAACTTTTAGTCGCATGACGAGTGTAGCTCGTCATTGTGCGGTATGGCATGAAAAACCAATGATAGGCTCGTCATTTTACCGGAAGGGGTTAAACATGTAACAAATACTACGGGAGACATGTACGGAAAACCCAAAATAGGTTATATTATGAGATACTTACTTCCACTGCATTCGTGTACGACCTTTCCAAGGAAATCAACGTATTTATAATATTTTTATTCAGCAACACTCTATCCGTACACTTGTCTCCTATAGCACATTGTATGTTGCACGATTTGCCGTACGACTGGGCTTTGTTTTATAAACTAACTGAAGTGTAGAGACCCCTGTTTTCGTTTCACTCAAATGCCAGTCTCACATTTCCATACTGCGCTCTTGACTTACCGTGTGCCAAAAACTGTGCCTCTGTTCCCATAAAGGTAGTCTTACAGCTCGCTCTTATCGAATCAGTTTCTGTCTATACGTGTTCACGGCATGTTTGCTGAATGCGTCGAATGTCGGATGTGCACCACGATGATACGATGAAATATCAATTATGGCGTCTAAGCGATTAGGTAGATGTCATTCTTACGCCAGTAGGCTATAATTCGACGAACCTTTATCCACTGGAAATAAGGCGGGACCTATCGAGTGTGGGCTATCCGACGATGCGAGAGAATCGCACGGACAGGAAGCTCTCCATGAGGAGAGCCGCACAGTGGGTGGTTTCATACGGGACAGACGATAATGAGCGACCGTGACGGTTTACATCGTATTATCGGTTAACATCATCTGCGCATTAATATCTAAACGGCACTGGTCCCGGGTTCGAGCTGGCAGCCGGTCCCGGTGGTACCATCGTAAGATCCCCATGCCTCGTTACCTCCTCCTCATTCGTAATCGCGTTCGAGTTACACGCTGAGAAGCAAATTATCCGTGAACCAATCGTGGATGATGGCGTTTGACGAACGTGCGTATCATCGGTGAGCACCGAAGAGACAATGTTTAGAATCACTCGGAGGTTACGGTGGATAGTCTTGAGTCTACATCTACATTATCACTACCTGGAAGAGGTACTTAAAGTTCCGAAGATTCCGGACAGTCTTTCGCCATAAGATCTCCATGGTTCGTTGCCTCGTTCTCATTTGCAATCGCGTTCGACTTACATGTGAATTATCCGTGAATATCTCGATGCCGTTCGTCGAACCTACACATCAAGATTACAGAGACAAAACGTTAACAAGGATTATTATAATTCCAACGATCCAAGGCAACTTTTTCTAGTAGTAGCTATTTAACCATATTTGGTTACTATCATTCTCCTTCGGAATCACGATGCTAAATCAGTATCGATTGCAATTTCTAATCAAAAACCATCAAATACAAAGAAGCAAATCCGTTGTGCCTAGGATAGTTAGCATCTGCAGAATTCTTCTTAAAAATGAGCAATTGAGTAAACACTGCTTAATGCACACCTCTTTTTCTTCTACTTATGTATAATTTCGCATTGTCCATGAAGGTTCTGCTCGATTATGAGATCGAATAAGAATTATGTAGAACGGAAGGAAGCTCGTCTCTACTCGAATGCCGAGGAAGAATCACGCGTGAACGGAGCCCAGAAGGAGCAGCGTAGGAACTCAACCGCACCGTTCGCTTTTCCAGGCTGGCCACGCGCGCCCGCCACGTACTCGAGTAGGCGAAGCAAGAGGTGGTGGAGGAGGAAAAGGAGGACGAAGAGGAGGCGGAGAAGCGGGACGAAGAAGGAGAGGTTACCTATCTGGTCGGGGAGCAGTGGAACGCTATAATCATCATTATCCCATTATCATTAAAGGTGGAAAAATGGCGGGGCGGCCAATAAGAGTGGACGAGCGTCTACGAGGCGGTCGGCGGGGTTAAGTGCAGGCGAGAACGAAAAGGAGTAGGGAGAAAAGCGAGGAAATCCAGGATGGATGTACGGACCTCCCATACCGCTCTTACTCCTGCTAAGACGTTCTTTTCTGCGTCTATCTCCTCGTTGTCGCCGTTTTTTCGCGTAGGCCTACGAACGCAGACTCTTACGCGCTCGTAACGGTACGCGAGCGCACACATTTTCTACAGTTTTCACAAGCACACGCGCGTGCGCACCCACACGAACGACTTCGCCTCGGTCTTTCTTACACCGCTAGGAACGAAGTACCGAAGCTGCCACGGCACGTTTAATTATGTATAATTGATGATCCATGCTATCGTTGCTTAACGTAATTATACGCGACTTATGCGCCAAGTTATTAATTAGTCGGTGTGTTGGTCGCCGACAGAAACCTCGTACGCAGCTCGTCCGGGCTAAGCGCGCGCGTGTGTATCAGGCAGGAGCGTTTAAAAGGTCTCGTTCGTCATAAGAAGTCATTCTGGACACCCTCCACTCCGCTTCGGCCTCACCGGTAATCCTCGCCGATTTAGTGCCACTGCCCTACGGCTACCTCGCGGAGTAGCTCCGTTACAATGTAATCGTTGGTTACACGGGTCGTGGTAGTCGCACTGGTGGACCGTTCATCGTAAATCGATGTCGCACGAGGGACCTATCGTATGCCGGGCAACTATCCTTCGATTATTTTCCATTCTGTGCCGCGCGATTAGGCGCGATAACTCGGGTTGCTCTCTATCGACAATTGCATCGTTACTGGCATGTAAAGAGAGAGGGTGAGAGAGAGAGAGAGAGAGAGAGAGAGAAGGAGAGAGAGATAGAGAGATAGAGAGACGCGTGTTGCTTTTTCATATTCAGCCGTTTCAACCTGCGACATATTTCCCGTATAATTCTACGTACGCTACGCTGACTGTGCTAGCTTAATATTATTAATGCACCGATATGCATCGTAATATGTATTCAGCTCGATACACGCTGTCCCGTATCCCTGCAACTCCCACCCTTTCTCATGCATATTAATACATACATCGCCGGTAAGTACACATATTTCATCGAGCAGCGTTGTTAATTAAAGCGCTCAAATGGGTGGAACTGGCATAATTCTATTTGCCTAGAGTCGTCGTGCGCTCTTGTCGTCGACGTAGACGTAGAAACGATAGCGCTTAGACCGCCTCTGGAAATCCGATACTGTTCTCGCCTACCGTAAATAAACGAATGCAAATTGTGGTAAAAATATATATTATTTACGGTAAACCGGGGAGAAGCTCGTAGACGTCGTCGTCGTTCTCCTCGCGATCGTTTTAATATTCCTGAATTCATGATTCGGCGTGGCCTCGCATCACAAAGGCCTACTACGTAGTTTCGAATTTCGATTCTCTCACGGGTCCACGGGCCGCGTGTGCGAACCCGGTGGCGAGTCCGGAGGTGGTGGAAGTTATTAGGCGTCGGGATGATTCTTTATCGGCGATACCCGGTATTACGGTAGAAACCAGTTTCGCATGAGATGAGTCACTCTCACGGCACCGGGCCCATTTCGCACGGTTGCTCATCGAGAACGAAAATCGGTTCCTCCCATTAGCATATACGACCACTTATCGAATTCGTGCCGGTTTCGCGATTTGTCGATTCGCTCCGCAGAAATAGAAATCGAAGTACGCATCGGAAGGAGGATCGAGGAGGGGACGCGTTGGCCTTTCGCGAACGAACGGTTTCCTTGCGATGGGAATTGTTCTTTGTTAGCACATTTACTGGAGTTATTGTAGTTATTTTGATCGACGTCCAGGATCCTTCCTTGATGAGTATCGGTGGATCCTAATTAATAAAAAATATGGAGAATGGTTTTCGAATGGGTCTTGTAAAGACGAAATTATTGCAAACGGTGTGTTTACTTTCCTGAAGAAGATGATCGATGAGATTCGATAGTAAAAGTGTCTCTGAAATTTCACATATCCAATGCACTTCTCTTTAAAACCTTGCTCTTACTAACGACTTCTTTGATAATAATAATTATAATAGTTTATTGAATAGTAGACGAATGTTTGGGTACCTCTTAAAGACCTTCTAAGTATCTGTACCCAACAAGACTCATACCATATTTGTAGAACACTATAACGTAGAATGACTCCTTTACGGATTGCACCGACTTAATGTCGCAGACTGTTCCGAAAAGCACCAATGTCTATTATCCTTTGGATCTGAAATTGAGTAGTTTGGAAAGAGAACGTTATTCTACTCACGTTGAGCGTCGAATCGACTTTTAAGCTCTCTTTTAAGGGTCCAGTCAGTGCGCTTAAACACATTCCACTGTTTCTCGAAAGAATGGAACGCGTCTTCGGGACAATCGCGCCTCTGTTGCGCCCGACGACGGAGAGGATGCGACGGCGGTGGTCGCGAGACGCTCGTATCCAGGAGCTTCCAGGAAAGAGAGAAGAGGAGAAGACGAGAATGGAGGAGTGCGAAGGAACGAGAGAAAAAGCTTCCGGAAAGGAGTCCGCGCGGGATATCGCGAACTACGAGAGACCCTCCTCCAGATGGTCCTACTTTTACGGGGAAATCAGATGGCTCGAATTAAACGAAGTCTCAAGGTTCCGACGGAGTTGCTCCACGCGTTTCCTTCGTGAGCGTCGACGATACGCGCGTCATTCACGAGTGTACTTTTTACGCAGTCCCGCGAATCGCACGATATAACATCGTTAACCGTTTAAATGGTACGAAATGCTGACAAAATTTTATTGGATAGCTTTTAATTAGAATTTTATTACGCTGTTAGCTGTCACAAGTGAATTAATTTCTAACGAAATTCCAAGTAGTTCTTTTTTCTTCAACTGTCACTCGTCAAATTCATAGGGAACACTTAAATATTGGCAATTTTTTTTTATACATTAAGAGAGACAAGAAATACCGAATCCTGGATTAAAGATTGAGAAAACGGTGTTTTCAGTTTACGAGTATATTTTAATATAATATAAATATCGAGAATTCGACGATGAGGGATACACCATAAATTGTGCTATAAAGTAGACTATATTTTAGTTAAATAACACGGAAAAAATGACTAGTTCGTAAGTCGAAATGATTGGATTTTTTCTTATGTTAAAAACGAATTTTCCAAACAAAGAACCGTTACAATGATCGCCAATCTCTTGTACTTTATTCTCCTATACGTATACTACATAATGCAAGCCTAACCCTCAAATTAAATTAACTTCTCCTTTCCATCCCAATCTTCAATTTGCTCGTCCCTCGAAGTCTTTCGCGCTTCGGAATTTCTTCCTTGAAATTTCGGAGCAACGATCTTGTCGCAAGATCGGCATCGATTTTCGGAAGCAGTTCGCCCTCCCGGTTGCATCCTGCGGTTTCCTTCAACCGAGTCTGGGAATTTTCGTGGCCTCCCGAAAGCGGCGCCGTTAGTTCCGGACGATTGACTCGACGACGACACCACCACCACGACGAAGCGCGAAGGCGCGTCCGCGATAGTCGAGATTCGATTCCGATGGGGACGAAGAGATTGCGGAAGAGAGTGAGAGAGAGAGACAGAGAGAGAGAGAAAGAGAGAGAGATGTAAGATGGAGAGCATTTGGTGCGGCTTGGAAAGCTGCGATGCCGAGGATACGAGCCGCGACTCGCTCTCGATTATGGAGTGCCCAAAGATACCAAGGATCCGGATATCTTCGAGGAAGCGGATATCGAGCGTGCTTCCCCATTCGTCCCCGCCCAAGGGATTCTTCGAGTGTCCTTCTCGGTAATTCGGTTTCGAAGAATTACGCGAACTAAGGAATACGGAGGATTCGCATGAGCAATTTTCGAGACCGCCATTTCACGTGATCCCTCCACAGCGCCCGGAAGGGTCGGTGATCTTCACTCGACGCAATTTGTTTCGAGGGTCGAGATCGTCGCATCGACGTTTTACGATGTCGCGAATCGCGAGGAAGGATTCCGATCCACTGAATCTCATCGACATGTAATAGTCATCGAGGCGTTTATCGTTTGAAATCGCGTGCAGGAGTGTTTTAAAGCGCATCGAGAACTTGAAACGAAGTTACAAATCGAAATCTCTGCGAGTGCACGCATTCTCTATTTACAAGGGTACGAAACGATCCTCGATTTGAATATTTCCCTTTGATGCAGAGTTTCAGATGTATTATCCGTGTCTCTCGAATTTTCTATCGTGAGTCTGCTACCGGTGCTAACTTTGAATTGACTTTCTTCGAAGATTCCATAGCTACTCACGATTATCGGTTCACCTTCGTATCTTTATTACACACATAAACTATATTACCATATACTCATAATTGTTATTATTTTCCACATTTCGCATCAGATTTGCTTATTTTCCTTTTCATCCGTATCACATTTATCGTAGCTTAGCTGTTCGAAAAAACCTGCACCGAGACCTCGTGAATAATAACAAATCCTGATCATAATCTGATCCTAATCGGGTATTTAACCGCACGTCTGGAGGGTTAAGTTCTCGAAATAAAGTCCTCGAAGGGTGGCAAGTGCACCGACGTTGAAGCATAATTCTCCACCCACCTAAACGTCACCCGCAGATTAACTGGCACGCTCGCTGACCTTTTCCTCGTCACCTTTACCTGTATCGCGACGATAACACGACGGTACGTTCGTCAAGATGCGGCCTGCCGACGCGACGGTTTGTCCGGGTCAGGGAGCGTTTAATTTCCTGGACGCGGGCGGAGGCACACGCGAGGCACGCGTGTCCTCGCGTGCAGGAGAATTACGCGCTCGCTCGTACCTCATCAGCCGCAACGCGTCGGCCACCTTTCCTGGCATTCATCGTTGCCTCGGTTGCGGGCCAGAACGGGGTTGGGTCTGACCAGAGAGACGGTGATTAATGGTGGACTCCCTCGGCACAACTTAATTATCGTACGCACCTCCGATAATGCGGCGCACAATACCGAAGAACTTCCGTTTCCTCGAGTATTTGTGGTTTCACGAAGTTTCGTACAATCCAGTTCCAGAGTTCGACCCGGTTGCAGTTTCGAACGAGATCTCCGAAAGACGATCTTGCCTAGGATTTCCAAAGCGGTGGTTACTTCAGGTAACTTTTGTTGGGTAATCAAGTAGCTTGACTAAAAATATACGAATGGTATACTCCTAGTTGGACTATCAAATGTCGTTTCAACTTGGTCGATGGGGTGATTACACCGGTCAACTTTAGCTCGACCGAGCCGATCGTTCGGGCAAAGTTGTCTAGGGTAAACGGAGGATTAAAGGAGACTGCACGCGCTAGGATTGGCGATCGGATGGCTGCTCTAAAACTGGAATCGTTTGGTAGTATACACAAGTAGGTGCTTATTGGTGAATTTAGGCGCTCTATGAGATTGAATCGTCCTTTGTCAGATTCGACAAATTGATCGCTTGAATCATTGGACCTTTTGAACGTGTGTTCGAATGGTTTTAATCGATGTAGGTTCATTAAATGTAAAAACAACGAATTTAACGTTCCTCTTTTCATTGGTTTAACGATTGCAGCTGGTTACCCAGAGTCTTCTCATTTCCTCTTGGCGTTTCTCCATTGTTTCTCTGCCTCTTACAAAAAGACTCTTACCGAGTCACGTTACACTAGATGTAGCGACCATTTTGTAGTATCGTACTTCGCTTTATTACCGTTATTAACGTCCCTTTACTTAGAGCCACCGTTACGGTAATATATTCTCCTGGCAAGTTCGGCCCATGTATCCTGTGCCACTTTGGTCCTCGTTATTCCTCCGGTTTCGGTACTTCTTCGTTTCCTTTCTCTTTCTCGTTCTCTAATATTCTGTTCTTCCTCTCTTTTTCGCGATGAGAATCGCAAACGATCCACTAATCCCAGGTCGCGATAAGGACTTATCTGTGCACCTCACGTACGCTTTTTTTCGTTTTCTTTCGGTCTCTTATCTACCTTCTTCTCACTCTCTTTCGTCACTGCTCTTTATCGTCCGCCCTTCTTTTTCACTCCCCTTTCTCTCTCTTTCTCATTCGTTCTCCTGCGGTTACTCTCACTTTCACTGTTTCTCTCGTTGCTCCTCTCTTTCTTCCCTCCCATCATTACTCTCCCTCTTTCCTCTTGATTCACGCCAGTACGCTATCTCTCCCCATCTCGTTGCATCGTTTACTCTCCCCGCGTCCCTGCGAACGACGAAGCGGAGGAAACGACCGAGGGCAGCGTTCGCCTTCGTATCGCGACCGGAATTATTTTTCAAAGGTGACGTTACCGCGCGGATGTCGCCGATGGTCATGTTGTGTGTATATATGTGTCTGTATGTGTGTGTGTGTGGGTGGCTTCGGCCGCTCTTGGTCGAGGCAGGCAATCTCACAAACCGCCATCCTGCTCGTTCTTTCCTTCGTTTTTCGTTAATTACCGGGGTACGCGAGGAGTGCGATAGCCACGGCTCCACGAGGGTGCCCGCTCGTTGCGCCAAAGCAATTTTTCTTGCCTTCGAACGGAAGAGTCGCGTAGGATTTATGAAATTATACTTTGTATTATGGCGCGGCGCGGCGTTCACGTGGGTGCGATGAAATATCTCCTTCGACGAGCGCGTCCCCGAAGCGAAGGATGCTCGTGGTACTTTCCTGCTGATATTAATTGGGTGGCTTCGTTTGCTCTCGGCGAGCTCAATTCCGTGCGCACGCACGTATGTCCGTCTATTTTCATAGCTCGAAAATGGAGAATGCGTATCGTCCACGGAAGAAGATCTCTCTATTCGAGAAATTGATTTCCACTTCGTAGGGGATGATCGAGCGATCTACTTTAAGAAATCACGAATCTCTAAGAGACGATAACTGAATTTCGAAGATTTCCGAGTCGCGTGTATTGGATGGTGAACTTTTTTTGCTTGGGATAATTCTAAGTTGATGTTTACTTGTGGTATGCAATGAATTTGGTGAGTCGCGAATCTCTAAGAGACGACCAAGGAATTTTGAAGATTTCCGAGTCGAGTGTATTGGACGGTGAATTTTTTTTGCTTGGGATAATTCCGAGTTGATGCGTACTCGTGGTATGCAATGAATTTGGTGCACGGTAGCCGACGATCCAAATGAATTTAGCTTGGAACAGTTTCTTTGGAGGGATCGACTAAATTTCGTGTGGCTTTTGTTTTACAATTTTTCGCACGGAGAGACAACGTTGGTGCGAGGAGTGACCATTTCGCACCTGCGGGGGCAGACGTGCACCGAAGACGACGTTGTGCGTGGGCTCTCGGCGGCCGTGCGATCGGCAATAAACGAATGAAGCCCACGCGACCGGTCACCGTGTGGAGCAATTCGCAGGAGGTGATCCTCTTCGCGGTATGTACTTCGTTCTCGTCAGTCCGTCGCGAGAGAAGCGTCGACGATACGACCACCCCGTTTCACTTTCGCCTTTGCGAATAATTGCTTCAGGCCTCTTTGATTCGCCGAAGATCGACGGGGGTACTTCAAACGCTTTTGGAGGGTACTTGAAAATAGATCGGGTAATAATAAAGAAAAAGGAATGTCCAAAACTTTTCCACAAATATTATTATTGGTAAATATGCATAAAGAAGGCCCTCCCTCTGAGGACCTTCAAAACAAGTGCATTCGACGCGTTTTCGCACGGGGAACAATTTTTTCCTCTAACAAAATCGCCGGTCTCCTCTGCGAACAAAGATATTAAACGTTAAAGACACATATGATCCATTCTGTGCACAAATCGATTAACTCCATAAATTATGTTCAAAATTATAAAACGTAAAAAATATAAAAAGTAGGGACTTAATCAAGTGCTTCGATGCTTAAATTTACGAAAAATGCAAAAAGTGGAGTTAATCGATTTGCGCACTGAATGGCTCGTATATAACATACATACATTTCACGGAGTTTGTCCGAAATACTATGTAAAAAAATTTAACCGGAGATTATTACATTAAATGTATATACTTTTTTCAAAAGTACTGTATACACACACACCCACATTGTTGTGTGTAGTGTATTGTTGTGTGCCGGCTGGGTTTAATGCATTAACATTTTGCGTCAATGCCATCGAAGGGGTAAATATCTTTGTTCGCAGAGGAGATCAGCGATTTTGTCAAAGGAAAAAGTTGTTCCCCGTGCGAAGACGCGTCGAATGCACTTATTTCGAAGGTCATCGGAGGGACCCTCTTTATGCATAATTACCTTATAATTATTAATATTGTTACGTGGCAACAAAGTAACTCTAAGAAGCAGAAGGTGTATACGGTTATCGAGAAGTTCAGAAACGCTCGTTTAACTTCGTATAAGTACACAATTATACGTATCTTGATCTCTGCAGTCGTTACGGCATTCGAGGCAGAAATGAACTGCCAGGATTTCGATCGGAAATTCAGCGCTCTTTTCTAATTTCGCCAAAGAACTTTCTTACAAGAATTGCACCCTCTTGGCTCGTGCGGTACTCGTAACGAATCCAGCGATTGTACCTACTTGCGTTGAAGTCGAGGGAATGGTTAACGATCCACCGGGTTAAGATGGGGGTACGTTAATACAAGACCGTGCCAACTCGTGGACGAGCGTCCGTCGTAAACGGAGAACGAGAAGCTTCACGGAACGTATCAAAGTGCGCGCATTTCCGGTGTTCCATTGTGGCCTCCTTCACGCTCTCTGATAAGGGCGACGCATTGCGCGTCGTTAGACTCCCTCCCTCCAAGGTGATTGCAAACTTAGTCCTCCGCTGTCTTCGTCCTTTCACCGGTCGTCGCGACGCTTCGTGACTTGACGATCTTCAGCACTCCGGTGACCTCCGGGGAAATCGTGAAATCCATTATTTCTCTGCCGGCAGAGCGACGCGATTACCGTTGGTAGGTAGTTTACACGTTCCCATAAGTGACTGTGAAGTGTTCTCCTTGCCTTCGACCTTCTCATCACCCGACGAATGTCGAAAAGGAGGAAGAAGAGTAACAAAGTAGGCACGCTTCCTGTGACACGTCGGATTTCATCTGTCTCTCTTCATCATCCAATCTTCCACTATCCACGAATGGAGTTAATTAAATACTCGTATATTAGGATCCTCTTATAACGTGAGACCTACGTTTTGTTAGTAACATCCATTATATGGATATTGTTTTATGAGAAACTCATAGTGCATTTATTCTTTTTCAATATAACCATTTTATTTTATTTGAGAACGATAAAAATTAATTTTTCATGTCGCGTGAAAATTATTCTCGTGTCACGGATCAATTTTTTAACCGTTTCAGTTGCCAAGCGGTGATATTGCGCTTCTTCTGTTCTGTTTTGAAAATTGCCAAAGCATTGTGGGCATTGACAGTACGGTGAGATTTATTGGAATCAGAATGAATGATTAACAATCACTTAATGTCCCTGCTCCCGCTCATTGAGATATCAGAATAGTACTGAATGGAAAGAAGTAAAATTTACCGCATATATGTTAACCTAAAGCAGTGCGATAGAGCTTCTTGTCATTTTTCGACACGGAATAGAAGAAGGACAATATCACCGTTTCGAATTTTGGATTAAGAAACAACAAAAACCCGTGATACTCATTCGGTTAAGTATTCATTTTGCTTTGCATTATATTATACGAGTACCTATTGTACTCTCAAAATATTTTCAACTAACAATTATCAAATAGAACTGCTAGTGCCGGATCGTATCGACACGTAAATTGCAAATAAACCCTATCCAAGGACACGGATGGAAGAGTAAACGGAAGAAAGAGGAAGAGACGTACTTCACGACGCGTGAAGAATCCGTTAGGCGCTTCAGCGAGTTGCGCGGATGCGGTCTCTTTATTCGATCCAGTTTCACGAGTGGAAGAAAAGACCATAATTAATCGCGACGTTTCGTGGACTACGTCCTCCAACAACATTGAGCTTGGCACTCGAGTGCAACGTACCACGAGGAGTACCTATAAGTAAGCGAAGAGAAGACCTGGAAGTGAAGGAGGTAAATGTGGCGGAGAAGGCAAAAGGAGAACGAGACAAGCACCTCTGGTATCTTCGCTGCTCCCTTAGGACACCTTCTTTCCACTCCCTCGAGGAGACGAAAAGAGACATTTATTCCGTTTGCTCGTCTCACGATTAAATTTTATTAATCGCCACGTCGACTTATGTCACAGGGGGTATCCTCTTCCTTCTTACGCTCCTTCTACATATCAGTACCCCCGAACGATCCGTTTATCGCGTTACCGATGTCGGCGATTAGGATCACGATAGAGTCCAGGAGAATACAAGGTACGCCAGAGTTCGTCCCTGCGAGAGGAAGAGAATGAAAAGAAGCGGACGGAAGGTGGCCTTACCACCATTATCCGTACTCGCGCGTCGTCCTTCCTTCGTATCAGATTCGGTATTCAAGAGGGATAATCTCTCGAGTCCTCGTTCCTTTCTCTGCTCTCAGGACGAAGGAGTGGACGCGCGATAAGGGGAGTTCCGTGAGACGGGAATAAAGGGGGCCCGAGCGAGAGGGACCGAGGCCCTATGGGACATAATGTAGCGTAATCTAATGCGTCGTGCCTAAACGACTGGTCTCTCCCCTTCTCTCTCGCTCGATTTATTGGCTCGTAAAAAATTAAGTGGATTTTCACGCATCCGTTCCCCTGCGTAAACGTGGCACGTCGACGGTGATTCATCGTACGGTAGTGATCGTCGAGCGTGTTTCTAAGAGATCGTTTCGCGGTGTAACGACGAGCGTGTCGTATTGGGACACGGGTCAGGCTCCATCCCAGGTGGGTTCACGGATCAGTGACGAACGACTTCGGACAATTGCAGTTCAGTTGCATTTGCAGGTTCTTTGAGTAGAAATATCGAAGTTTCTACCGTAGACGATGATGAGATGCGGTCGATCGGTTTTATTGGAAAGGATTTATTGTTTTTAGTCTACACGAAGAAAATTCTTAGAAAGCACCTGTCTTTTTAGGCTTCCACGTCAGGATCCTCCTTTAAGAAGATGAAAACGGAGTCTCGTTCATTGACAACGTCGCGTTGCCCACGCGATTTCCGTTATAGTGCAGTATGGCCCCAAAATTCGATAGGATTTATTGTTTTCAGTCCGCACAAAGAAAATTGTTAGGAAGCACCTGTCTTTTTAGGCTTTCACGTCAGGATCCTCCCTTAAGAAGATGAAAACGGTGTCTCGTTCATTGACAACGTCGCGTTGCCCACACGATTTCCGTTATATGTAGTGCAGTATACCCGCAAAATTCGAAAGGATCTATTGTTTTCAGTCCGCACGAAGAAAATTCTTAGGAAGCACCTGTCTTTTTAGGCTTTCACGTCACGATCCCCCCTTAAGAAGATGAAAACGGTGTCTCATTCATTAATAACGTCGCGTTGCCCACGCGATTTCCGTTATAGTGCAGTATGGCCCCAAAATTCGAAAGGAATTATTGTTTTCAGTCCGCACGAAGAAAATTCTTAGAAAGTACCTGTCTTTTTAAACTTCCACGTCATGATCCTTCCTTAAGAAGATGAAAACGGTGTCTCGTTCATTGACAACGTCGCGTTGCCCACGCGATTTCTCGCGGCACCGCGCATGCGTCTGGCAGGTGCGCATGCGCGCACTACTAGCCTCGTGAATACCTTCGTATGAACATGCGCGCGCACATCAATCCGTTTTGCGCACACGCGCAGGCATCCGCGGCTCCCTCTACTCTTATTCTGCCGCGTGCTTTATTCTACGCGGAAAAACCTTTTTCTTCTCCTTCTCAACGAGTTCGGCCATGAATGGGCGGTGCACCGACGTCGCGAGGGAAAGGACGGGTGCGGGTTTCGACGTTTGATATTTCAGCTCGACGCGGCTGGCGCCTACCCGCGCCCGCGCGTATAATTTTTCTCGCGACATAATATGTCGGAGAATGTTCGCCATTTGTATGCGTGCTCGAGACTCACCAGGCAGGAGAATAACACGTGGAGGTCGCTTGGAATGGATTTTGATCTTCTGGCGTGGATTCGTGCACAGAGAATTGTAGCAGGTACGAATTCACCCCACGTCGTAACGCGTTTGAAATTATTCGCGATTATTTTAGGGGAGTTGATAGAATGCTTGCCATTCTTTCGTGGGCGTAGCCGATTTCGACGGATTCCATTGATTGGAGGAGGTAATTTATTTTTTATTAAATGCCTCTGAAGCGTTTGCTAATTTTCTCGGTATCGCGCGTCCACGATAGTCATCGGCAATGGTCGTTCGATATGTAAATCGTTGGGGACAGTAAAACCCTCGAACGAAATTCACCCGGCCTGCGAAAGCCTCGCGCGTATTTTAATCTCCTCTTTTTCCGGCCAGTTTCATCAGTTCGCCGTATCTAGAGAAAATCAATTTCGTTCGGTCGCGTACCATGCGGTACAGTCCAGATGAGTTAACAGTGGCGTATCGAGAGATTCAACGCAACGCTCAATTTCCGTCTCGGTTACTATTCGCGCCATTTGAAATTGCACTGTCAAAAACGTTCCTTTCGCAAGGTTTCGATACACTTGATGCTTCCTGATTTGAGGAAAACTCTAATCCGCACGGATTTCTTTTAATTCTATCGTCGATGTAGCCAATTGTCACGCGAATGACATTCTGATTTTGGCTGTTCTAATGAATCTACCAATCCACGGAAAGATGGTAATGCAAAATACACACGATTATGAAAAACGACGATTTCCACGATTTTCTAATCTTCGAATGTGCACTGATTCGCACTTCACCTGATTTCATTTTCAAATTGGTGGATTGAGCTATCGGTGCTTGAAGGTAGCAAGAAAGTTAGATAGAGAATGTATCGAGAGTGAAGGAAAGAAAACAAAAGAGAGACGAAGTAGAAGGATGAAGTTGGAGCGGAAGCTTTGAGTAATAACACTAGGCAAATTACTTCACCTCCGCAGTGTAATTTTGCCGATCACAATAATTGCTTATCACCACTCCTGTCTTCAACCTCTCTTTCTCTTTTCTTCCTTTCCGGGCTTGTAACGACCACGCCAATTTCGATGCATTTCCGGTTCGTCTGGCGGATAATTCGACGCCTCGGCATTGTTCTCTCGCCTACAAAACAAATAAATATTTACGAGGGTGAGTGTCTGTCGCGGTCGGCATCGTAGACGGTGCACATTCGCGTCTGGCCTCATTGTCGATGGATAATCTGCACCGAGGAGGTAGAGGAGGCGCTAGCGCATTGAGAGAGGGTGGCAAGATATCGGCGATAGAGTCGTTGAGTTGGCGTAAAATTGTCTCGATCGATTGTCCATGATGCTCCGACAGAGGATAGCTTGTCATCGTTGTCCGTCTGCATTAGGTTTCAAGTTTCGAAATTCTTCTCCTTGCATCTCTGCACATCATTTGGCTCGCGTCACTTCTTATGCACCGACGAGCGACGTCTCGCAAAGTTTGCGATTCTTCCACGATTTTGCTCTCTTGCCAGAATTCAGACGATCGCTTTTCAACGAGTGACGTTCGCGTGAGACCTGACATTTGGCACCGCGTCCCCGTTGGCCCTGGCTGTGCGTCGTAGACACGAAGAAGAGGACTCGACGTTGCCGAGAATAGAATAAAAATCGTGAGGCTTTTACGGCAGGTTCGTTTCGTGTCTGCTTAGAGGTGAATACGTTTCCCACTTCTATGCGGAAACTGATGCCGTCGATCGTCAGTTTGACACGTGAGTCGTATGCGACTCACCCACGCGCGACTCTTGGAAGATTCGTCGTATCGATGACTGGTTCGAGGTAGACTAGGTAGAGCCACGTCAAAAGGCTGGGCTGAAAATTTACGCCATTTTGTACGCCTGCCACTTGTCGTTGCCTCGTCACCCTGTCCTTTTTAGGCAGCATCAAAAAGGTAGTGATTTATTTCTTTCACGTATTCTCATCCTTATCGTCCTTCCTCGTCCTTCATCCCTTTTATCCTTCATTATCGGCCTAGGTTTCCGTACCTCCTACTTTTCCTTATCTTCGTCACGTTCGCCTTCGTTTCTTTCTTTTCTCTTCGTGATAACTTTATCGACGAGGTTACACGCAACGTACGTCGCGTGTCTCCTCGACGACGTCCAGTTGGTGGACGATTGAACATGCGTGCCACCGGCTATGATCACGTTTAGCGGACCAGATGACGATCGATTTATCAGCAGGTGGCAGGCGAAAAGATGGAAAGACGGACGTGTAGTGCACCTCGTGATCTCTCGTTACATCGTCAAAATACTTGTTGGCACCATTAAAAAGCGACTCTTACCCTTTGAACAACCATTAGGGCGCATCCTCGTATAAATAAGCCAGCAATTAGCATTTTACGACACTCCACGCTCGGGTGGATCACTTCGTGCGAGTCCTTCCACGGTTCGCTAGTGCCACCCCGTTTTTCTCCTTTTGGTCTGTCATCCTTTTTTTTTTTCTCTTGCTCCCTTTCCCTCATCTGTCCCCTTCGGCGGTGACATCGTTGCTCGCATAAATCGACGCCACTCGTGGGACGGGGAAATCGATGCGCGCTCTTGCACGAGAGAGGAGGAAACATTTCTGTCGAGCTGCCGACGTCTCTGGTGGTTCTCGTTCATCGTTGAGAAATCGAGCGGAAGAGTTTCGGCGTTCCAGAGAAAAATATATATTCTGAAGGATAATTTTGGAAAAGTTGACGCCAAGTGCCTATTGGTTATATGTCCGAGTATTTTGTCACCAATATTTTTGAGTGAAACTTGAGTTTTCTGAAAGATATCTTCTTTCTCGTTAATGTAATATGTATCATGAGAGTGTGTGGCGCATGGCGCCGGAGCAAATCGATCCAAAAGTTTTTGCATGCAAATCCTTCTTATCGATTGGCAAGATCGAAGATGGCTTATCATTGACGGATAAAAATCAGTGATAGCCACAGTGGACAGCATCGATCGAACACTTGCAATGATCGTTGCCAGCAACTTTTTTTGTTTTCTTTTGTTTTCTCACTTGTGGATCGATTTTCTCTAGAACCATGCGCCGCGCACTCTAATGATGTATATGTATTGTCGTAATCGGGAAGACGAGATCTTTCAGAAAAATCAAGTTTCATCCAAAACTTTTGGTGACAACAAACTTGGGCATATCTTGGCCTTAGTCTTTTCAAAATCGGTCGATGAGTGGCTCGAAATGAAAGGAGTAGGCGTAGAAGTTGTAAATGTAGAGAGGAAATTGGATTTGGAAATTCGGACAGGCTTTTGTTCTGATAAAAGTAAAAGGAAATAGAAAAAATAGCGTGAATACGTTCTCGAAGATTGCAATTGACATTGGAAATTGGCTCGAATTGTGCATGTCTACCACAGATCGCAGGACGATCTATTTGCAGTCCGATTTAGCGGATCGTTTCGTGGATCGAATTATTTAATTCGGAGGAGGTATAATTCGATTCGGGGAGGTTAATCGGCAAATGCAGAGCCCTCGTTCAAAGCGTGCCAGAGAGATCGAGTGTCTCGGCACGTATAATTACTTAGAGGACCTAGGGCGTGATTATCCGCGCATTAAGCGCCATCGACGAAATGGAATTACCCAAAGCGATTGTAATTCGGAAGATCGAGAATTATCGTACTGAAATCCAGCGGGTTGCCGCGAGCCGATTGAAAATCCATTGAATTACGATACGCCGAATTGTCCCTTGCCCCAATGCACACCGTCGATATTAACCTTTTAACTGGAGATGTCGAGTTAACTTTGATAAGTTAATTTTCCCATTTGAAAGGTTAATCGTTGGTTCTATTATTCAAAATATTGCGAAAATTTTACCATTCCGTTCCGAGATGATTAAATCGTCCGGGGTCGTGATATCATTCGGCGAAGGAATTTAAACGAAACCGTTATAATATAATATAATCGTTAGTCATTCTAATTGTTTCTGCTCTCTGCACTCTTTCATTCGTAAAAAAATGCTTTCAAGTATCTTTGAATGATTCTTTCGTTAGACAGACGCAAAGTATTTTTTTATCAATTTCTTTCACTCGTCATTGCGATTAATAAATTTAATATCCCGAAGATAATATACATAAAAATGTCATAGGATCTCGGTAGATTTTTTGATTCCTTATCTTTTATTTCCAATTGTTCCGTAGCCACACAAACTTATTTTCTTATTTCACCAAATGCATGGACATAGAATATAGCTCCGCAATTAAAGAGGATGAGAGCTGAGGGTTCGCAAAGATGTCAGAAAAGCTCAGAAGCCTCTTTTTACTCACCCCTGAGTCCGTGACGTTGGTGTCGATCGTCGGGGACGGTCTGAACGACGGCCACGAGCACTTGAAGCATCAACAGGTAGTGCATGGTTGAACGACGACTAGAGGACCGTGCGTCCTCCCTCTTCTTTCTTGTCTCCCTTCACCAAAACGTAACAGGTGAATCTTCGTCGAGTAGCTTCTTCTCACTTGCCGTCTCCGATGGCGCGCAAAATTTCTGCAAGCAGGATAGAAGAAAATAAATCACAAGATGAACTTTTCAATAGTCGATCGTCTTGGGAAAGTAATGTTCTTCTCGTCCTTTTCCATTCACGTTCTCCCGCGGGAGTAACGCGCGCATCTCTCATCCCGTGTAACATTATAGTATCTTATCTTTCGTCTCGCCTTTCGTTCGTAAATATGTCCTCGAACCTTGTTCGTCTTTGCGTCCGCGGTTACCTGACCTCTCGTTGCGAAATCGTTTTTTTCGAGGAAACTTTGCGCGATTTCTTTTTTCCTCGCTCCTCTCGTGCCTCACCCCTTTGCATTCTTCTATCGTTCCTGTATCTGTTTCTCTTCCAGTCGTGCATTCTTTTATATTTTCAAAGAGTAAACGAGAGAGAGACAGAAAGAGAGAGAGAGAGAGAGAGAGAGAAAAGGTCTCCGTGATCGAAGATAAAGTGCTCGGCGAACGTGAATGGACGAGTGACGAAAAAAGCGGTGACACCGGGCGTGGAATTATATATTACGCGACGGACGAGGATAAGAGAGGAGAAGGGAAATGGGCTGTAAAAAAAATGTGAATTAAAAGTTGCCCATTGACACCGTTTCGCGCTTGTGCTTGGTCAACAAGAGGTTCGCGGGTCTCCGGGACCAGACCAGGGAATTATCTGCCTCGTCCACGAGGAGAACCAACAGACAGGGAGACGTAGATCTACGGCTTTACGAGACACGCGAGAAACTTTTCAAAATATTCAAGATTTGCATTCTGGACGTAGCGATATGTCGCTGATGTTTTTTTTTTTCTATTTAGAGGTGTGTATATGTCAACTGACCAAGTTGCACCTCAGTTCGGAAGGTTCGTCGTGGAGAACTTTCCAGACTTTTGCTACTCTGACAAATTATTGCATCCCATAGAAACAAAAGTAATAACAAGAAGTAGGAGGAAGTCGCCTAACACCGTTGTTCCAACAACACATCGATAGCGTTTTACATTTTATAGATATAGGCAATGTCCAATGTTATGGAAATTTCTCATACTCCAAATCGTTCGCATCTTTTAAGGATTAAATTATTTGAAAAAGAGCTTTAACGAAAGACTGAAATTTCCATCGGAGACATTTCCAATCGGTGGACACTATTCATGGGCGGAACTTTATCGAGAATTTGCTTTCTTTCCTCTTTGTGAAAAAACTTTGCTCGTGCTTTTTCTACATTTCCATCTCTTCTACGCAATCCTAGTTGGATCCAGTTACGATAATGGGAATCCGTCTGATCCCATAGGGTAGACCAAAGTGTCGGGATGCTCTTGACAGATTTTTTCTCGGAAAGCCCGTCAGACCCGCAGACGTCAGCGGGGAACGAGCGAGCGAGACACGAGTGCGGGTCGATTCGTCTATTTCTGAAAATGCCGTGGGAGAATGGTGATGGACGTCGACAGTTAGAAATTAGCAATTAGTCCGACAGGAGCGTGGAAGAATTTAATGAATAAAACACGTCCGGTTTTTGCGACTATGACGTCACGTCATTGTAAATTGATCGATAGTTCATTTTACAAATTTCACGGGAGTTTCTCGAGCAACGGAGAAATCGTTTAACACTTTAAAATATGTTTTCCTTCGGGGTCTCTGTACTCCTACTTGTCAAAATTCATTAGCGTCACGTCGAATCGATTATTAGCTTCAAATCAATATGTACTTCGATATTCAAGGAGTGGATTTTTTTTAAGTGCAATTTTTCATCTGCGCTTTGTTATTGTGCAAGTAGACGCCGGAAGCCACGCACACGCGCTAGCAAGTTGTTCAAGAGGTAATGCGTGGCACGTCCAGCCGGCGAACCGTTTCGCGGAGTATTTATAAGAGGGGCGCGGTTTTAAATCGTTCTTCTACCTCGCTTACTCTTCCGTTGTTCGTCCCTTCACCCTCGTCGTCCTTCGGCCTTTCCTGTTCCTTTTTCTCGCATGCTTCGTTCCGCAGCTCGGACCAACGTGTCAACACGATTGAGTCGTCGCGCGTGTAATGATCCTACGAGACGAGGACATGAATTAACGGCACGAGCGGGTACGAGTGACTAATAATACGATCCTCTCGCATTCGCTTCCTCCAGGAACGTAACACCGAGGAGCGAAATGGACGGGGGAAGGCTGTGCTAAGATCCGAGTATACGGCAAGGGATGAAATATGACTCAGCGATTTCTGATTTACCTCTAAGTGGGAAATTTTATACGCCGATTTAACGAAATAAATTCTCTTCAAGAGGTATTGCACGAGTTTCTTATAGAATGGAAGTACCCCGTAAAAGGCGATTATGAGATTTGATCCTCGAAGGATAGCATCTCGGACGGAGAATGGTTTACAGGATTAATAGCGGAAGATTATTAATAGATCGGCAATGACGGGGTAGGATGATATTAAGATGATTGGTGACTCTTAACCGACGCGGAATAAAAGCTGTCCACGATAAAATCTGACATTCCTTATAAATATGTTCTTTTCGGGAATCAATATATTTCATCGGCTCAAATATACAGTATCCGCAACTAGCCTCTGTTCAACGATAAATCTGTACACAATTTTTGAAGCATGTGTTGAATCCTCAATTCTTTGCTCGAAGTGAGCCGAGTACCTACTCTGCTTACTAGTTGTAAAATTAATGAAAAATCCACGACAATAGAATATGCACCGTGCGACACGTCGCACGAGTCCACACGATTTTATAAACAAAACGAATCACGAAAGCAAACACCGCGATCGATAACGTTTTCGGAACCTTGGTAAGAGGGATGAGGGACGAGTCGCAGCTGAACATACGAATGACATCTCGATAAAACAATCGGACAAAACGACCGACGCTGAGTGGGTACGAAACTTGTACGGGAAACGAAGCCAGGTCTACCTAACACGATACACGTGTTGCACGCGGAGGAGCGTGGGAGGACACCGGAAGCAGGCTCGAATGAGATATTACCACGGGATGCTAAAGTACAGATTACGTTCGGGATTACGAGGATTCTCCTTTCGTTGCGTCTAAAATAATCACGGATCTACAATGTCTTGGCTCGCTAAATTTAAGGTCGGCTCAGACAGATCGATTAGACGTTCGGTCTCAAATATCGTCGAAACTTTTTCGTTTCGGATCACAATGATCCTTATTTTATTCATGGATCTTAGATTGCTCGGATCTCGTTCCACTGCAATTTCGATTTGGCATGGACTCTTTAACCCTTTAACTGCTAAAGGCGTATATATACGCCTTCACAAGTCCATCAATATATACGAAAGGCGTAAATATACACCCTGTGTATTTTTGTATTATAACACTTTTATTACTGTAAGTAATTACTGTATAGTAAAACAATAAAAGTATAAGTAAAAAATAAAAGTAAAAGTATAACAGCTTCATATTTAATTACCGATTATTATTGAAGGAATGCACAAATTAAGTTAAGTAAATTAAAATAGCTTAAAAAGTTACTTAAGATAAATAAAAAAAATTGATATTTTTAATTTATTTGCCATTATTATTTTTTAAACCCTAAGAATGGTATCAAATTTTCGGGTACTGTTTTGTTCGATAGTCAGTGGACAACCAGTCGCAGCGACTGACATATGAAAAACGTGCCGTCCATATTGATGGATTCGTCCGAGAGCGCGCCGTAGTGAAAGGGTTAATATACAATCTCAAGAAAATGTAGCCGAAAGCACGGAAATTCCGAGTACCAAGCATTTTGATGGAGACAAAATAAAACTAAAATGATCGACTATTACAATGCGCGCATCCTTCACTTCGTAGATCGAGAAAACAAACCAACAGGAAAGAAAAGAAAAATTGAAGACGTCCGTCGACTAGATAATTTACATCCGCGACCTTTCGCGTTACGCTCGTCCAATTCTCTAACAGAAATTGATGTAATCGATGAGACGGATCGGTGCGCAGGTACGCTCGACCGATCTCTCTATACATTTGGGCGATCTATAGGTGAGTGATTGGCATGTAAATTAAAAAGCGAAAGAGCCCAGGGCCAGGGTCGCGAGGAAAGGGGGGGATGGGTTTTATCCCCAAAAACCTGTGTGTTCTTTATCCTCGAAACCAGATGCGTTAATCGATCCTATGATAAACGTATTCATGACCTCGTGTGGCCATAAGCGCTTATACGTGGGTCCATCATCGTGAAACGCGATCGTTGCCTTTTGAGAATACATTGCCCGTCATGATCGGCAACGTCATGCACGCGCCGTGAAAGAGAGAAAGAGAGAGAGAGAGAGAGAGAGAGAGAGAGAGAGAGAGGCAAGAGCCCCACACGGAAATGGACGCAGCCACCGAACTCGATGAAGTTTCACTCGGCCTCGTGAGCACGTGACTCGCCGAACCGTCAATCATCGGCGATGTAGCCCTGGCTTTTTGAAGTTTCTGCGCTGTCACCTCGGCTCGTTGCTGCCGGCCGATCAGGCTGTTGTAGTGGCTGTTACGGTTTCGGGCACATGGAAGACAACTCGGGACATCGAAACGAGGGAACGGAGAGACAGAGGGACAAAGGAAGAAGTGTAAGCCTGCGTGATATTCGAGAGCCAGTTAATCTGATTTGGTGTATAAGTGTAGAAGACTACTAGCGTTAGGCAGGAGAGAAAATTGTGAACTCTTTCAAAGTATACTTGCAGTGTTTAAATTACGTCTTGTTCTTACGCAACAGTTCCTTCATTGTATCTATCGGTGAAAAATAAATTTTTTTAATAGCATGTAGGTATCGGTGATTGGTATATGTACTTCATGTTTACGTATTGGAATACAGTATACAAGTGCCTACATTTAATTTCCGCGTCTGCTTGTTTTTGCATATGTGCGTGAATTTTTAGTTGGTTCATATTACACATTATTAGACCTTCAGTCGTAAATTTAATTTCGAATAGACGAATTGAAGCTAGCGTTAAGTGCGAATAAATTCAGCCATTGTACATTTTGAAATGAAGGGAGCATGACTTTTAATAAAGCACTTTAGATAATATTCTACTATACGTGATGTTGTATGTACACGAAGATATGAAAGAAGACGAAAGAAATTAGTCCACGATTCTTATCAATGAGCCGTACTATTGTTGCTCGAAAGGAGGCAAACCTTCGTTGGAAAGATGAGATCGGGCCAATTGCAGGTGATTATCAGCCTGACAACGTTACTAATGAAAACGTTCAACTTGGGTCCTACTCCGCATATAACTATTGCGCATCGTGTTACGTGCTAAATTCGTCTCCGTTAAGCTCGTGACTATAAGCTGTCTCGCGTCACAAGTGTCCACGGAGGTTTCAATAATTGAGCGCGCTACCCTGCCGCGCCGTGAGCACCCTAATGCACTCCATTCCATTAACGTAAAGCAAACAGCACGGCATTTACAACTCGACCACGGTTACGTCAATCTTGGAAATTAATGGATGTAAGTATTTAAAATAGTTCAAGCCTCATTCGACAATTAATCGAATCATTTCACTACGCAGGTTATCATCTAATTAACCCATTTGGACAGTTTAGGTAGAAAATGGGGTTACTCACTTCGAGCCTATTATTCATATAATATGCCATTACCAACTGTTATACAGTTTTGTAACAACTGACTTTTTCCAAAAAGTGCTATCTCCATTTTCCAAATTCGATTTAAAACCTCTTTTCTCCCTCTTCTTGTGAAATAGTCAACGAAGGATGAACACTTTGTAATTCACACTCGTGAATAAATAATCATGAACCTTCTTCGAAGCAATTAGCATTCCTGCAACGATCACTCGCGTGAGAATCCTACGTTTCCGAAAGCGTTACGAAGAAATTCGTAGTTTACCGCAGGCGTACCGTCCGTCATCATTAGACTCATTAGAGGCCTGATGGAAATTCGATGAAATTCGGAGGATAGTTGAAAGATCGAAAGTGTATTAAAAATATATTCCTGCCGCTCGGGACTACACGTAAATGAAACTTAATTCAGGACGCGACAGTGAGCCATTTACTTAAACAACGACATAAATAACATAAACATTCCTGGTTTCTCACTCGTTTGAAAAACATGCGATACGTACAAAGGTATGTCCGACGTGCACGTGCAAACGTGCAAGTACATGGAAACCGACGAGTTCCGGTGTAACATTTGGACCAAGAGTGCACGAGACGTAGACAGATCAGCACACAGAGAAAAAGAGTATTATTGTAACAAATGGTAATCTCCCGATGCCGTGTCCCAGTCGAAGCTGAGCGAAACGACGAGGTAACCGCGAGAGCTAAGCAGAGTTAATTACGAGACATTGTCGTCGAATCCGGGAGTCACGGCGGCAAGCGAAATCGCGTGGGCCTGTGGCGGGGTAGGCCGCATTAGACGCGGCGCGTTAAAGGAAAAGCGCGAAAAAAGACGCTTACAATGGCGGTGTCGATCGTGAGAGTCGGAATAACAGAGAAAGGCGGGTACGCGGTGAAAGAGGGCGCGACAGGACACAGGAGGGGTAGGAGAAGAGACAAGGAAGGAAAGACGGAGGTTCGTTGGTGGCGAAGAGTGACTGCAGGTTGTCAGACAAATATTTATGCATGATTTATGCCTTTTGTACCGTCGAGTCCTGGAGCGAGCGCGAGAAGGGCGAGGCGCCGGCCACCATCGTCCTCCTCCTCCTTTTTTCGTGCTATTCTCTCTCGCACTGCCTCTCTCGTCTCATTGTTCTCTCAGTGATGAATCGAGAAATAGAACAGAAAGGTTACCCGCGTTACGAAATTAATCATCGCGACCGCGACCGCGGGCTCGCACATCACCCCGTAACGAGGGAACGTCGTCGATGTTCGTCCCACGGTACGTTCGCACTTGCTCGCTCCTTCTCTCTTCTTTGTTTCTCTTCGTCTCTTCCTCGTCACATCTTGTTCCTGGCTGGTGAATCGCCTACGCGTCCCCCAACCCCTCGAATGGAAAAAATTCGCGTGGCATGTCGCGTTATCCCTGATCCCGTACATTTTCCGCATTCTCATATTTTGTCTGGCGTATGCAAATTACATATACGAAAGGAATGAATTTGTTCGTATCCTGAGACTCGGTGTTTCGTTAACCCTTCGAGCGCTATGGACGCATATATGCGTCTGGCGAAAGCCATCGGTGTGGATTAAGGACGCATATATGCGTTTACTCTATCTTATCGGCATGGACCGAAGCCGCATATATGCGTTTGTCGATTTTTTCGGTCACCTACATAGATGTATTACAGTTACTTTTGTGTGAGGTGAATACAAGTGCATTCCTTAGTAACAGCATGGTAATAATGCTCTTTAATTATTTAATATCGTGCAAAAGGATTACTATAGCTTATTACTATGTACGTCTTGAATAGTTAATCAACAGAGTTCGGTCTAGGGAAAAAATATTCCGTCCACAGCGATCGTCAGCGTAGCCGTGCGCCGACCGTACGGACTGCATAGGCTTCGAATATTTAGCACTCGAAGGGTTAAAAGCGATAATGACAAAAGGATGCATCTGGGAAAGGCTAAGAGAAACTATTCGGAAGAATAAATGATTTAGACGGAAAAAAGTAGGGGTGAATTGGTGTCACGCGAATTCAGAGAAATTACGTATAGCAATCACGAGTATATATTCGTTACGCGAGCTTTATGGAAAACTGGCTCTATTCTTTTTCTACAAACTTTCCTAATTTACTGCCCCTATTGTGACGTTCGACCATAGAACGGGAGTTCGTTCTCCACCGTCCTCCCCTCACGAAGTATTTGATTCGTAATTAAAGTCAACTTATTCTGGAACGCGCGTAAAAAGAGAGCTTTAAAAAAAAAGTCAGGTAGCGTGAAATATATAATGATACACACCCCGAAGAAACTTCTACAATGAAGAACATAATAAACCCACTCGCCTCCTCGTTTTTCTCTCCTTCTCTTTCTCTCCAGCGTCTTGGTGGTCTTTAACGAGACCTGGTTTATAAGCGGAACCGTAAGAAGAGATCGTGAAAATCGAGAAAGGTTGGAAGGGAAGGATGAAGGGTAGAAAAAGCGGTCCTTCGTCTTTCGCGTGCACGCACGTCGGCTTACAAAGTGTAGAAGACGAGGTAGACGAGTATGGGCATAAAAAGCGTTCTCCTTACTGTACGGGGAGGATGGGATTCGCGAGGATGCGCGTCGTAGTCCTTTTTACGGCTCCGGGGGGTTACGCTCGTCGTGGCTTTCTCCTGAAGGAGGCAGGCCACTTCGTGCGGGACGACGTCGTTCGCCTGGCGAAGTGCCGTCGTCGAGGGGGCCAAGGATTTCCGAAGAGGAGAGCACCGAGGATGCTTCGGAGCAGTCCGAGAATAAAAGGAAAATAATTCATTACGGCTAATCGAGATTTGAAAATTACTTTCCAGGGTAGCACGCTCCTCTGCATAATTAATTAAAAAAAACTTTTAAAGAGATTAAAGAAAAAGGGCTCCTTCCTGGCGTTTGGAACGAATTCAAACGCAAATGTGTATTTACGTCTCAAGGTACACGTTTATTTGCGTAAGTATCTCTGGGTGCTTTAGGCAAGAAGAATATTGTGCACGTGTAGTCGTGCTCCTTTACTTTCGGCCTGCATTGTAATTGTTAGATAAACAAACCTATCGGATACGTTGTAAACAAACATTGGAAACTTCGGGTAAAGGTATATCCACGAGAATATGCGTGCACTCACTTGGTCAGTATCTCGCTTCCTTGCTCTCTCTACTGGCTATCCTAACGATATCTTAAGTGCAGGGAACTCGTCCTCGATTACATGTATCGAGCACACCGCCAGCCGGTATCGTCCTACGGTAACGATTTAATAATTGCGCAGTTTCCCTTGCGAAGGACACGAGGACCTGCCTCCCTTTAAGTGCAGAGCATTTCGTCGCACCTCTCGAATCCTCCGGCGTTTCGGTGGTACGTAGCCTTTCTCGAGAGCCTTCAAATTAAGCGCCAGTACCGCCGGCGTTATCGGCCCAGACCATGACGTAACGACACGAGCGGGAAAGGAAGACGAGGGAAGGAAACGCGTATCGGCCGACTTTTCGTACGTCTCAACTGTTTAAAAAGACCTGCACGCGGACAACCTGTAATGATCGAGAGATTGACAAGCGCCAGTCGTCGGCAAATCCACCAGTTCGAGATCCAAGAGGAGAAAAAGAGAGAGGGAGAGAGAAAAAGGACGAGAGAAGAACAAAATTATAATAACGATGAAGATGTTGTGGACTTAAACGAAGGTACACCGGTAATTCACTCTCGAGCCTCTCGGCATTTCAGAAGAGTCTCCTTGAGCTCCTTGAGCTCCTCGATACTCTCGATACATCTCGTGCACGAGCATCCACGCACGTATCATCCACGTATTTACAGTTACGAGAGTAGCAAAAACGTTTCGTGGATAATTCTGAAGAAGAAGCGGCGTTCGTCGCGATGACGAGGCGAATCCTTATTTTTCCACGATGGAATACGCTGCGCGTCGATTTGCGCGAGGTGAAATACTCGTGTCCGACAGGACGTCAGAGTAGATCGGTCCAATCGAGACCGTCCTAGACGATCTCCTTTAATCAGCTGAACTGTCTTAAATGAGTAGGTATATTTGTTATACAAAAAAATATGTTTCTATTACGGTTTAAAGTTTAAGGAATCATGAAATGTAGGACGATCGCGCCTGATATCAAACACTCGATTTGACAAGCTCACCGAAAATAGAGATTTGATTCATTTTTGTTGATATGCGTATTTTTGTAATTAACTGTGTAAAGGTTTAAGTGTTTCGAAATTGTGCCAAAGATATAAAAAAAATTATACAGGCGACTAGAAAAATGGTACCTACACAGGACGGAATGCTTAGATTCGTAGTAAAAAATTCAAAAACTTTGCTACTTCGAGTACAAATGAATATTTCTCAAAAGGCAAATTATCCAGATATGTCAATTGTGTGTTCTTTTCGACTCAATTGAATTACGTAACGCATAAGCATATTCTGTGTTCGTCGGGTATTATTTGTTTGTATCGTCAAAGAATTAAATTTCGAATTAAAAATCGTACGATTGTTTCGGAATCATTCGCGAAAAAATTGGGCCACGCTTTCTTCCGAAAGTGTCAGCACGAAAGGCGCGACGGAAGATAAACAATCGGACGAGGTACTTTTCAATGCTAATCGCGACTAATAAGGGACGCATATGAATTCGATTAGCGGAGATAGGACGCGGGATTAATCTTTCCGTCCCTTGGTGTTCGCGCGCGCCACGAAGATCGATGAGACGATCGGAAGGAACGTTGACGATGGTGCCACCGCGTTAATAACTTTAATAAGCTCATCTCGGATCCGGGATGCTCCCCTTCTTTCTCTCTTCGCCTCCTTCTACGTATCTCTTTTTGTACGAGCAGATCCTTCTCGTATCGACTGCTTTAATCGTGGCGATACGTCGCGGCGTTAAGCCGCAGATGATCCGTGACGCTCGATCCGTTTCCCCGGGGTCCCGGCGACTTTCTGCCGTTCATAAAAACAAGTCAAGTCACTCCATCGTTGCTCCGGAGCACGAGCTCGCGCGAGCGAGCACGTTCGATACAGATCCACCGATCGCGTCACGTTCCCTCTTCGCGGAATATTATTAGCTTAATGGCTTAACTGGAAATCGACCGAAGGACGCGCGTGAGCACTGCCGGCACGTTTCGGAATTGAATAGTCTCGCCTTTTCAGATTCTCGGAAGTTTCGTTCCGCTATGCCGCGCGATAGGAAATTTTCATAATTTGCGACAAATTCTGGGTAGGTTCGCGCAACGCGAGGTCGCTCTTAAAATCGCGAGGTTGCTCAAAGATCGTCAGGATCTTTTGCTTTCTCTGCTACATAGATTCTCGAGTTTCAAATATAAGTCAAATAACGGTAGGTATGTTTCTTCCTATATTTGTCTGTCGGTAACATGTCGCTCGATAATAATAATAAAATAATTTATCGGGATGCACAAATGCTTGAGATAGTTTTTTTTTTTTTTTAATGAACCTTCGGTGAAACGCGTATAAAACTTTGAGAAACCCTAATCCACGGTAAACGTAGATGCTCAAATCTAGGGCACAATCTGGAACAAGGAGACAAACTTTTATCCAAAAACTGATTATTTACTACCAACGATCCTTTCGCAATCCGCTTCTCAATTCTCAATGCTCTCGATTCACTTCTTCTTCCTTTCACCCTTCTTCCATCGACTCACGTGACTGGCCTAAATAAACGAGATCCACGGCGAATGGCAGATCACTTCACTCCTAAATCATACTACCATCCCAATAACAAACACGTTCTATTTTTTACACTTCGACAATAACGATCTATTACTTCCTCAGGATCCTCCTCACTACCTACCGCGTAAAAATGACCAACAATCGGAAGATACGGGCAATCGACCATCAAAGCTCAGACATCGATAATCACCGCCGATTTCTGCGACGCAATTCTCGCCTCGTTCCAACGTCGCGCGCCATGGCGTGTGGGACGTGGAATTGGCCTATCGTCTATCGTCGCTCCTTCGCCGAGAAACGGCCACTTCCGTCACCTCCACGTGGGAGAAGCGAAAGATTTTCTTTCGAATTGGTTCGGATGCGTGTACGAGCTCGTGGATCGATTCTCATCCCCTGTCGCACGCGACTAATCTCCGAGGACCCGTGCCCCGGTTTTTTCCGTCGTTCGACCATGTCCGATTCGCAACCTGTTGACACGAGGGCTCGAGGGTGGCTCCACTCATCCGCCACCCTCGAAACAAACATTTTTCTACTCGGTATATCACAGAATGCGGCGTCTCTGGAAGGAGGCGCTGAAAACCAGTTATTTTCCGCGCTCGCGTACCTACCGACGCTCGATCGTTCCTCGCGCCAATAGGCTCGCGCTCTTACCAGTGCCCAGCACTGTTATTGACCCCTCGCGTGATCGCCCACGTGTCGTCGCGGACGTGTCGTCGATCGCGAGACTCGCGTATCCTTACCGTTGATGAACACAATTTGCCAAAGGTCGATCCCTCGACGTCGATACCACCTGCTATTCGAGTGGACTACGCGACTGATCTCGCCTGTATCTCCGCCGCACTCTTTACGATCGTCCGACGCGTTTCCGGTCCGCGAGCCGACGCCTTGCGATTTTCCAGGCCGACGATTTACAACTGGTTCGTCGACGGGATTTTTAGGCGTCCTGCCGCGGTGCCGCGTCACCCACGCGCAAGCCTCGCAACAACTCCGGAGGAGGTACGCCTCGCATTCAAGAATTTTCGCGGATAGACGTTATTGAACGAGTCGAGGGAGACACTCCGTAACGCGATGGAGCCTAGGACGGCGAATCTTTAACACTGTTCCTACCACGATCGAAATTTCGATTAGGATTTCCTATATACAACATAATTGCATCGCCATCAAACTTCACGACTTTTCCTAAAATATTGAAAAGTGTATTACACGTGTAAGAACACTTGTGAAAGTTTTCTTTTACATACGTATACTTTCGGAAAACTCGTGGAATTTAAAGGCGATGCAATTACATTGTATACAGGAAATTCTAATGGAAATTTCAAAAACGGTCGTTCGACCCGTCGGTAGGAATAGTGTTGAAGTACGACGGTGAGCGAACCTTCGAGATCTTCCGCAATTGACCCACGGTTCGATAATACCTTAAGTCTCGCGGCATTCTACCTTAGAGTCCCGTTCTACGAGGCGTCTCGCATAGAACGGATAATTTCGCAAAGTTGGCGAAACTATTCGCGCACTCTCGAGATTCTCCCAGGCACGTGAGCACCCGTGCCTGCCGAGGTTCACGCGACACTAAACCTTCGCGCGCTTCTTTGGGACGGCACGTGACGCGCGGCGGCCCGGCGTGGTCGTGAGTCCTGAGGGCGCGTTGGCGGCACCGAAACAAAACAACCGCATCGATCTCTCCTCTCTCGTGCATATGCACCTCTAAAGTCCCGTGAGAGGCGCCATCGAGAGCGGAACGGCGCCCGGGGAATGGGGCGTTTGAACATCGTAAACACGAGCGTTACGACGAAGCTTGCCTCAACCTGCCTCCTCCACCCACTCTCTCACCCTTCTTTTCACTTCCTCGTCTCTCTCTCTCTCTTTTTCTCTCTTTCGCATTCACCCTGCTCTCGACCTTCTCTCTCATCACGCGTTGCACTATCTCCTTATACGTACCAGTGCCACGGAACAGCATCCCTCGGTTAACACGTGGCGCACTTGGTGGTCCTACCGAAACACCTGAGCGCCTCTCTTGCTCCTCGATCACACTCTCTCCTTTTTTTTTCTTCCACCACCCACTCTTTCTTTCCGTCCTTCCGCCGTGCGCGCAGAGCGTCGTCGTGTTTAACGAGCGCGCGCGCGTCCCGGCACGACGTCGCGTTGAATCCTGGCGAACGAGCGACCCTGTTCGCCGTTTCGAGAGGACCCCCACTGATGGACGTGAGAGGCCAGGAGACGACTTTTTTCGGCGGAATCGCCGTCGCTTCCTTCCCCGTCCCTTTTGTTCGACGTGGATTTAATAGTCGAGGGTGGAGGTGGAGAAAATGGTGAGAGAAGGGAGGGTGAGATGGAAGAGTGACAGCAGAAAGAAGATATATAGAGAGAGACGGAGAGAGAGAGAGGGAGGGGAGAATGAAAAATCAGGATACGAGAGAAGGAGGAGACGGGGAGAAAGATAGGGTGAGAACGGTGGAGAGTGAAAAGGGGGAGGAGAAGGAGAATGTGAGAACGAAAGAAAGAGAGAGACGAGAGAGGCAAGGGACGGAGAGTCGATAGAACGCAGATAGCCGGCCCGCCGGAGAACTCGTGGGCACGATCGCCGTCACAACACTAGTGGCCTGGTACACTCTTCTGGCGGTACATACACACCGTCTGTCTGTCGGTCCCTCCGACACGCGCTCTCTTTCTCCTTCTCTCTCTCTCTATCTCTCTTTCTCTCTCTTTTTCTCTCTCCCTTTTTCACTACGTCCCTCCCTACCTTCCTCCCCCTATCGTTCTCTCTCGCCCTCGCGCCTCCCTCTCCCTCTCTGACCCCCGCGGTCCAGCGACCGTCCACGCTTACGTTTTCTGCCTTAAGGTTTTGCACGCGAGTAAGAGACACCACACGACTGTCATAGGAGCGTGTTGGCGTTTCGCGCGAGCGCACCTCTACGCGCAGGAGGACGAGTACGCTCGTCGTCGTGGGTCCAATCTCCCTCCCTCTCCCTTACCTCTCGCGCGAGAGGAACGAGAGGACTCCGCGCGATTTCTCTCCACCTCTTCCTCCTCCTTCGCCTTCTCCTCCTCCTACTCCTCGCACTTTGCCGTCACCAGTGGACGACGTCGGCGTCGGCGTCGTCGTCGTCGTCGTCGTCGTCGTCGCGGTGACGTTGGACACCCGCAAATGCACACAACCGCGACAGGGCGATCTACTAGGTAAGACTAGTTCCTCCACCCGGCCCGTGGACCCGTTTTCTGAGCCTCTCGCGTCCTCTCCTCTCTCTCTCTTGTTTCTTCTCTCTTGCTCGATCTATACCTCCTTCCTCTTTTTCTCCTTCCCTCTTTTTCCTCCTCGCAGCCATCCAAGTCGCGCCCGTGCTAGCCGCCTCGGCCGTATATCCCCATCTTATCCGTCCGTCCTCTCTCCCTCTCCTCCATCTCGCTTCTTCCCCTCTTTCTCTCCTTACCTGCCTCTCCTCTCGCGTCCTCTCCTCGTCTTTCGTTTCCACCATCTCCACCCAGCATAGAAGGATGTCCCTCGTGTTCTCGGGCGAGCACCCACGGACCACTTTGCGGATCTGCTCGCAGTGGGTCGTTCGATATCCTCCCGAGTCGTATTTGCGCTTGGCTTCATAATTTCGCGCGCGAATCACAATTTCGGAGCTGGCCACTTCTCGAGATGCTTTCGAACTCGATCGGTTTGATAATGCATGGTACTATTTGGGTTGTGCGTTTGATTCTTGCGCTTATCGACGAAGGTTACCAAACGAATAAGGTTTTGTAATAATCAAATGTGCGGGGAGACTTGGGAGCAGAATGGTTTAACTGTCGACGAGCTGTCCATTGCTTCGTTCGCCATTTCATTCGCTGCTCGGGGCGAAGCTGAAAGGTCGATAATTCGGTAGATCGCGCAATCGTCGTACATACTCTCGTGTTTTAGGTTTCTCCAATCCTTGCTCCGTTCCACTCACTTCGGCAGTTGGTTCGCCATTCCGCTCGTCTAGTCGGTCGGAGCTTAAGCTTTCGAGATTCTCCTTCGTCCAAGATCATTCGACGGTATTCTTGTTCCTCGAGACCGTGGATCTTTTCTTGTTTGTATCCAGGATGCGTCGATACAGACGGATCGAAGTGCCGGTAAAGAGAAGAAGGTTTAGGAAAAGTAGGAGGAGATAAATTACAAGCTTCTCGGATCGACCAGAACGCGGAGCATAACCGGGTAGACTGGATACACGGTTCCTCGAGCTAATTCATCTCCTTCGATTCCATTCGATCTTTGGCGTCGACTTCGTCCTTCTTCGCGAACTCGTCGGCTTCGCGCTTTTCGTTCGATCCTCCTTTCCACCTGTGACTTTTTTTCGTGTGAGTAACTCGCGGACTACGCATACGAGATACTCTCCTCGTGGAGAGAAGAAGCCGAAAGAACGAAGGTGGATCCTCTTCGGAAATTACGTCTCCTCGAAGTGAGGAGTAACCCAGCGATATTTACCTCGTCCTCCGCTTCCTTCATTTCCTCGTTCTTCTGCTCTTTCTTCTTCTTGCACTTTCCGCAGAAACCTTTCTCCTACTCTCTCCTTTTCCGTTCGTCGGGACACTCGAGCTTCCTCGCTCGAGAGGGAGATGATTTCCACGAGCGAGCTCCTCTTTCTCACGATGCGCTTCGTTCTTCTTCCCTTCTCTACACCCTCTCCAAGATTCTCCCTTTATCCCTATTAACTCGAGCTACTCCCTGGTTTCCTCGCGAGGGAGCACACTAGCTCTCGAAAATTTCCCTTCCGCGAGTAAGAATCTCGTTGAGATTCGTCGAATTCTGTGCGGGCAAAATTCAAGCATCTATCCTTCCTCGAACGGTCCAGATGCACTTCTCGGAGTCCTTTCCCGAATTACTTCTCGACTCTCTTCACTCTTACCGGTTCACTATTTTTAGGAATCACCTCGCGAATCTCATCCCACTTGGTCGCGCGCGTAGGTGACGATTTTGCGGGAAGGAAGTTTGTTGTTTGCTGTGCGAATGGTGGTCCACGGACGGAATGGGGTCGTGTCTCAAGTAAGTACGCGTCGACGGTGAACTACTTGATCTTGCGTGACTGCCGCAGCCGAAGGTCGCGTCGATTCTCAAATCCGCGAACGCGGAGTCGGCCCACGCGAACCCGTTCGTAGGACGCGCGAATCGAAGCTGCCTACCACTCAGGTGCCGCTCATTATCGAGAGAACCGCTTCTAAGGTCGTGCAAACCACGCCACCGACGCTTGGAGTCGCGGTCACTTCCGGTCCCGATCACTCCACGTTGGCGTGTGCTTCTCGAGTTTCGTTTTGCGACGCGTGTGTCGGTTTCTGACGTTTAAGTATCTGTACACGTTCTCCAATATAAAAAAATGCACTATAATCGACGCGAGACAGAAAATTTCTCGTCTCTTCCCAACGAAACGAAATCTCGAAGAATCTTTTTAACCACATTCTAGTTGCTCATTTTTTCCACCTTGTGGAATTTTATTAGTTAATTGGGATTCTCGTGCACTTGATATTTCGAGCATATTTTACGATTCTTTGGATTTGTATTGTTTCCCTTTATAGGGATTTTTCTTCTTCGACGAACTTCTAGGAGTCCACTGCTCAGAGGCGAGCTACTATTATATTATCGTCGACCTTTCGTCGCACGAGAATATCGACAATATCATCTGGAACAATGGACCGGCCTATTCACTCATAAGTTTCACCTCTCTCGTTACGCCGCTCGCGTGCACGCGGCATACGTCATGATGCCAGAACAGTTGTATTATCGTACGCTACCGAGCGACGGTAGGCTAACTGCATTCCACGGGAATCCATTAATCACTAATTGCTCCCGATCGAATAGCCCACTCTCTCCCTTACTCGCCCTAAGCATCCTTCTTCCTCTCGTTATCGTTATGGTACGATTATTATGCGACCATCGCTATCTTCACGTCTGATCGCCAGGCATCCGACGAATGTAGCAAGTATCGCCTCGGATTTTAACACTAGAAGTACCGACCAGTCAAAATGACCGAGTGCGTGAATTTTTCACAAGAATTTCTTTTTAACATTAGAACTATCAATTTTCGTTTACGTATGGAAACTTCTTTTGTTGACCACTCATTTTAACGGAGAGAACGTTTATTTTATCACTGAGCTGCCATTTACTTTTGTTTATATATGGAAGCTTCTTTTGTTGACCAGTCATTTTTACCCCCTTGGTAGTTCTAGTGTTAAGTACATTAACGCATGCATCATTTACATTTACTTAATTAATAGAAATATCGAAAAAAATTAGTTTTCCAACTTGGAACGTATATTTTAGAAAAAATTGAATTGTATTGTTAAAGATAACTCTTTTGCGATGGTATAAGAAACCTTTGATTCGAGCATTCTTTTCGAAAGGAACCAATTACAACTTTTTTACAATTTACTTCAACTTTAAATCACCAGCGTATATTTTCTGTTTGGCGAATACACTCGTCACTCCTTCATTTTTGTTACACAGGTGACAGGTTCAAATCAAAACCCAATGCAAATCTAATCTCCACCAATTCGTGTCATCCTTACGCAGTCTAATAAATATTTCCTGCCGGATCACGAGTACTTTCCTAACCTCGTTAAAGTCCACTTCTAACCCACATCTAATCCAGAGCTCATCATTGTTCCGTTATCAGCTGGTACTATCGTCTCTCTTCCCATCCAACGCGCAAATTCACCGAATTACATCACATCGATTTCTAAAGCTTACAGCAAGCGGCAGTAGCTTATGATTTTGGGGAGATTAAAAGCAGCCGCAAATGCGTTCGCCGATCCTTACCGATCGACATGCGCACAGCTGGTCGGTTGGTGGTCGACGTTCGAAGTCGTTCCGTTCCTTCTCCGGTAGAGAAAGGCAGAGAAAGAGGGTGAGGTGGATAGAGAGAGGGAGAAAGGTGGAGGGAGACCACCCACTCCACTTTGCGGTTGGTGCCGTTTTTGCCCTGTCCCCATAGAATGTAACGGCTTGGGGAGCGCGCGCGCGCGCGCGCAGTCCTCCCTCTCTCGCGTATATGACAAACGATCGGCCATAACGTTGAATTAACTCCGTCGAGCGGCCGGTGTACGTTTGATTAAGTCCACCGGAGCGTATCCGCCAAGATGCATTAACTCTCCATTCACGTGCATAAGCTCCCTCCGTCCCTTCCTGCCTTCCAACCAACGGTCGGCGTTTCCAACACGATCTTCGTCGTTCGCTTGTTCGTTCGTTCGTCGATGCTCGCTCGGACGAATCTTGAAGGGTCTTTGAGGAGAACGTTTGTACGGTGAAAAATGCTCGTGGCTTTCTTTCGGACTCGATTGCTAGATTTCACTCGGTTCGCGGTTGTGGGAGGAGGTAAAGAAGGTGGACACGCGAAAGGGAATATACAGAGCAATTGTTGCTCATTTGTTTAGTTTCTCGAACATTAGAGGTACTGACCGGTCAAAATGACCGGTTGCAGTAATTTTTCACAAGAAGTTTTCTTTAACTCTACACTGAGAGAAAAAAATGGTTGGGTTTACTATAATCTCACTATATTTTATAGTTCGATTTGGCGTCAAACATATTTTTATAGTTCACTTAACCATACAAAATATAGTAGAATGAACGATTCATACAAATGGTTATATCATTAACTATTATCTTTGTTCTTGTTATCATGTGTATAGTAAAATGTGCTATGTGAATATAGTTAGTTCTATCACTATGTATGAAATATTCTGGTAACATTTACCATAAATATGATATTTCCTACTATAATTTTGTTACTATGCCATTATAGTTAGATATATCATACACTTTTCTCTCAGTGTAGTATTACCAATGTTTTTCTTCTTTCATATGGAAACTTCTTTTGTAGAACACTCATTTTGACAGGTTTCTTAGTTCTAGTGTTCATATGCGTAGTAGGTTTAGCAAAATTCAACAGAGGTTAGCCTTAACAACGAGCTAAGAGTTATTTTAGGTTGTGAATATTTACAGTCTTTACAACAAGAGATAAATTTATATTCGACAAGGACAGAAAGCTAGGGTCGAAGCGTCGAGTTTCTCGATTATTTAGATAAACCCTGTTTTATCAAAAATCATGCACTTGGATCGTTGACAAGTGGTACAGCGTTAATAAATTTTTTTAACTCGAAGCAGTCGTAAACCCCGTTTTTATCAGAGAAAATACGGTAAACTCGTAGGAACTATCTACATCAAGAGAGTCTCCTTGGGAATCCTATTGCCCCGAATGAGATACGCGCGCCCAGGTGACCTTTTGAACGCGAGTCCTGATTTAAGGAGCTTGGTGGACGCTGGAAAGATAAACGCGTTAATAAATAATTTCCTCGGTCCGACGAATGCGAAGGTGAGAGGGGAATGTATGAGTAAGCCGAACGCGAACGCACTTTCGTCTCGCTCGTAGAGATGACTCCCGTTCTACGCCCACAGCTAATGACCGATGGAGAAAGAAAAATCGGAGAAATCTCTTCACGAAATGAATCCCTTCTTTCTAATCCCTCCGTCTAATCTCCGGCACAGGGCTCCAAAGATTTAAAAACTCGCGAGTTATGGCTGTAAATAAGAAGGTGGGATTACTCGTGCGCGTCTGCGTGCACATACGTGTGTACTGTGACGCATGCGGGTCCCACCAACCATGCGCTCACCTACGCCCCACACGGTGTTCTATCGGCCTTCTTCCGGCAAGGTTGTCGTCGCTCGTTTAACATCCCTAATGTGCATTCGCGCACGCCAAACGGATAATTGGCCATTGCTTATAATCCTGATTCTCGGAGCACGACGTCACGGTCTCCACAGATTCACCCCGGGGCTCGAGAATCGATGACTCCGGGGGGTTACGCTCCGGATCCTTTGCCTCCGAGCGCAGATTCCAGCAATTTAAATCTCTCCTCCTACCTCTCAGCTGATCACCCTTTTCTACAAACCAGCTGGTTGAATAGCAAATCGAACGTCCTCGATGAAACGATTCAACTCTTCAACGATCCTGTGAAAAGAGCGTGTAAATTGTCGTTGAATTGACCATTAAGCAAAACAAGCACGCGTTTGGAATATCAAGGATACGATAGATAGTTATTACTTTAAGATACTAGGAAAGAGAATGTTGCAGATAATATGGAAGTAAGCCAAAATATATATTATGCTCCGTATAACTGTAGGGGTTTCTTCACTTTGAAAAGTAAAGTTTCTTTTCGACTTTTCTTCTTTTAAGTACTCGGGATTTTTAAAAGCCACGCTCAATATCGTTCTTTTAGCTTCGTACAGAACAGAAGCATCTGTGCTCTAGTCTGTACAAAGTTTAACGTTGCCAAGTTGGCGTTTTCTCGCGGAAGTTCGAGTCCTCGATGTTCCTTATATCTCCCGCTAATTTCCACCTTTACTCTCCCGACACACGAGGATCACGTGCGCTCGCCCTCGGTCTCTTTTGCGGACGGCACTTTAATTATTCCACTGGCCAACGACCGGTTGTCATCGACAGGCGGAGTGATGAGCGTGAAAAGACCACCCGGCCTCCGTCGTCGTCTGGTTTCCCTTCGAGTCGTCTATGCGTTCGCTGCCTTATACACGTCCGCCCTGCTCACTCGTCCTCTTCGTCTTTCCTCGTACAAGTCTTCCCTTGATCGTTCCGCTCCGGGCGACCAGCGATCCACATGCATCTACGCGAGGAGAAGAGTTGCGAATGAAACATTGTGATCGAGAGGGTATTTATTTGCAAGAGGAGGCATTTTGTTTCTCCAATGTCGTTAACAAGGAGAGGCTACTAGGCAACATCTAGCACCGTGTATTTTCTGCACTTAATGTATGCCTTCCAATCGTGCCGTAAGCTTTATCATACGTCCTAACTAGATGCACGCCGACGAAACCGTTCGAACGATGCAATTGATCAGTCTATATAGTCGATCGGAGCAACTATTCAATATTGTTTTAATACACATAATTCGGTCAATAAATTGTGCACAGTGCAACCTAAAAATACGAGTCTGATGTTTTTTCCATTGATGTTCAGTCTTCGAACAAATCCAAATGTTGTTTAGGTCATGGTGCTACAGTGTGTTGATTTTAGGGCGTGCGGCTGAAAGCAATTTTACTGAAGCAACAGTATCGAATGTTATCGACATGTGATTCTATAGACAACGATAATAATTGGGAGGATGCGCGTGACACAGACGTTGCTTTGCGTTATACCTATTGGCATACCTAGCACAAAGCTGGCTCTGTATCACGTATTGTCAAATGGGTTCCTGTATGAAAATGGAAGAAATGTTGATCAACGAGAAACCGAAAGGATTGTAGTCGGATGATCGTCCCCTAGTGAGCGAATCCCGTGTCATTGACACACCTGATATAGCGGTAGTTAAGCATCTGGTTGTATCGTTTTAAAGACGTCCTGTGACATGTGTTCTTGTCGCACGACACATGTTGCCCAAATGTTACTTCAATGGAAGTATGCCTTAATCTTTTCGAACATGAATTATTTTTGACTGAAAAAAAGGAGTTATAGCTACAATAAACTTTACCGAATTTACATATTAACCCTTTGCGGACGAATGCTGGAGTATAAACGATATCACATTTCTATTTACTAGG